>CM057456.1:1236322500-1237572500 GCA_016271365.2 Neoceratodus forsteri
TTCTCTGTTCTTCTCTGACTGGGTATCCTCCATTTGGGCCTGGATCTTGCCAGTGGGTTTGGACCAGACCCGCAGGGTGGGGTCTGGATGGAGCAGGGGCACTCCTATTGTTTGGGCAAAGTTTTGACCAGTAGGGGTAGCTGAGGTCTCCAAGGTGATTTTGAAGCTGTGGTCCACTTATTGTGAACTGGACCCTGGCCCAATGCATCTCCTAGTGGGATGCGTTGAGGTCATTGGTCCAGTGTTCGCTGGGATAGTCGGGTGTTCATTTTTGGAGGGAGTTTTCCCCAACACTTTGAAGGAGGCACTGGTGAAGCCCCTTCTGAAAAAAAAATCTCTCAACCCCAAAGTCCTAGCGAATTATAAACCAATCTTCAACATCCCATTTCTAGGGAAAGTTGTTGAGAAGATAGTGGCACTGCAGCTCGAGGAACACCTGGAGACCTGTGACATCTACATGCCATTCTAGTCCGGGTTTAGTCTGTATGTATGGAAACTGCTGTTTTATTATATATTGAAATTCAATTAATTTTTGTGCACCTTACAAACTTATATGTATGTGCATTTGTCAATGTAAAGAGTGTTGAGAGCCAGGGATGTTTAGCTTAATGAAGTCTATGACAGAAAGCAGATAGGTTGAGGTTTGAGTCCAGGAGATGGAACAAAGAGTAAGGCTCAGCAGAGCAGAGGGAGCAAAAGGAGGGTTGTGGCAGGAGAGAAGGGAAGTGAGAAACCAGGAGACAGATCCACACCAAAACTGCCAATGAGGGAGGTATAGTGAGAGAGGTGACAGCCTTCAAAGAAGAGGAGGGAAGGGGACAGAGAAAGAGGGATAGAGAGAGACAGAGACAGAGAGAGAGAGAGAGGGGGAAGACGGAGTTCAAGATGCAGTGATGGGTGTGGCAAGGGTAGTTCAGGGCAAAGCGACAGAAGGAATGGAACAGGGGGTCCAGCCTAGCTAGGATAGATTTAGGGACATCACTATAGACCATAAACCCTTAGTCAAAAATCAGGGAACATCATTTTATGATAATCTCTCTCACCTAGCATTTCAAGGAATGCCAGTTTTGTTCCTGTATAGCCCACATAGCTTGACAAGGAGCTTGGTATGAATGGCATTGATATGAACTTAGAAGTCAAGATAACTTTCAAACCAAACACCCACATACTCAGAAGAGGAGGCAGCCTCCAGTTGGGGGCCATTCAGACTGAGACAGCCTCTAAATGGGGCCATGTGGGATTGTAAAGACAGAAAGGGTGGGGATGCCAGGCAGATGCTGCTTGGCATCAAGGGTTATGGAGACAGTATCTCTGGCATCAGGGTAAGTTAGTTATTACAGAACCAGTGCTGAACACTATTGAAGTCAAGTTGGAGCTGCACAGCCAACTCAGTGGCAGAGGGGGCTAGGTGCAAAAAGGACCTCCCATTCCCATATAAATGAATGTTAGAGGAAATACAAGCCCTAGGAACATCACTCAGGAAAATCAAAAACAGGACTGGGCCAAGAACAGAGATTTAGGGGACACCAAACTTGAGGGGGAGGGGGTGGGAGAGGGCGCCTCCAATGGAGATAGACCGGGTCCTGACAAGCGGGCATGGCCTGAATCATCTGACCACTAGAGAAAATAGTCCAGCTTCGGGATGTTTATCAAGCTAGAGAGGGTGGGAGACAGTTATGAAAGTCTTCAAAAGGTCAACAAAGATGTCAGAGGTGACCTTACCTCGATCTAACCCTTTTAAGATGAAATCAGTAAGATGCAGCAGGGTGATAGTGGTGTAATGTGATTTTCTAAAGCCAGACTGGTATGGTATAGGCAAATCTGAGTATTAAAGAAATGGGATGAGATGTGACAGTACAAGATGTTCTTGAAGTTTACCATTGATAGTAATGAGGAAAACAAATGTCTCCTCCCTTGTGAAGGGGAATGGCTTTAGCCATTTTCTGAGTCTCTGGACTACAGCCTGGGCAGAATGAGAAATTAAAGGGGTCAGTTATAAGGGAGGTGATGGCAGAGACAGAGGAATAGAGGAGTTTGGGGTCGAGACCATCAGGGCAATGAGCTCTAGAGGGGTTTAGGGAAACCTGAGCTGAGAGGGTAACAGAGGTGGTAGTAGGGGGAGAAACTGAAAGAAGGATCCAAAGACAGGGAATGGGAAGTAAGAAGGGGGAAGGGAAAAGGGCAGGAGCAAGTGGGCACAGGATGAGAAAAAGCTGTCAAAAGAAGTAACTACCTCCATAGTAATGGAGACAGTAGGACCACTTAATGAGAGTGGCGGTGGGAAACTGTGTGTTGGGGGGATCAAATAGGGAGTAGACAATCTTCCAGATTTTAGAGGAGCAATTAATATTATTTTGGAAGTTTGAGATAAAGTATTCATATTTGGCCACTCTGATGGCCTTGGTGCAGGCATTACAGAGTTGTCTGTACATGAGAAGGTCTACTGACAAGATAGTGGCCTTATGAAGGTGCCAAGCAGCATCTCTGACCTGAAGACATCATATGAGATCAGCAGAAACCCAGAGGAGAAGGTATCCCATAACACAGCACTTGCAGAAGGGGGTGTGTTTGTCAGAGACCAAATGCATGAGTGGAATTTGGAAAGGGCAACATCATCATCAGAGGATGCGGAAATAAAGGACCAGTCAGTGGCATGGAGGTTAGCTTGTAGGGCAGATAGTTTGACAGACGTAAAGAAAAGGAGCAGCAATTGTTTTTTTTTGGGGGGGGCAAATTTTGGTTGGTGGAGATTGTGTATCCAGTAAACCATGTAATGGTCCCTGCGAGCATCAGGAAGGGTGCCTATACTAATAAAGTGGCATAGTGGGAGTACAGAATCCAGTCTAGGAGTGAGTGGTTTGAGTATGCGGGGTTAAACTGGGTTGGCTCAGAGATCTGCTGTGTTAGGTGGAAGGACTGGATTTGTTGAGAAAGTTTCTTTCACATCAGTGAGGACCTAAATGTGGTTGAAATCACCCAAGAGTAGGCATTAACCATCAGTAGCAAGGGTAAGGACAGAAGAAAGAAGGTCAAGCAGGTTCTATAGTTTTGCACTAGGACAGAAATACACTCCAGCAACATAAACAGGGAGGGATTAGAGGATGTAAAGTGTACCCACAAGGAGCTCATAACAGGAGATAGAGGAGATATGGTGCACTACCTCAAACCAGAGGGGTGGTTAACAAAAATGGCACCATCACCCCTTTTAGACTATTTCAGAGAGACAAACAGAGTAGTCAAGGGGAGCTATGTTAGTGTCATTATTCCTGAGGGATACTCAGGCCTCAAAGACAAGTAGGACAGACAGCTTGAGTAATTGAACCTACAGTCCCAGGTGATCGATTTTTGGAAGAATAGTGTGAATATTTTCATGAAAGAGACTAAGTCCCTTAGAGAGGTTTGTGAAAGATGAGGACCAGGGATTTTCTCAACATCACCAGCCAGAAGATGCAATAGGCAAATTATAAGCTTTACAGAGCCTTTGGGCATGCGGCTTGAGAAGAAAGGTAGATAAGGACAGGAAGAAGGAGTCTCCAGGAGGCTTCAAGGTGTTGCCAGGAAGAGTGGAGATGGGTTGGGCCAGTAAGTGCAAAAAAGGAAAAGGGGAGGTGGCAGAGCTGGGAGGACACGGGTCATAGGAGAGAAAGAAGTGGTGGAGTGGGAAAAGAGAAATGGAAAGAAATATGGAGAGGCTGAGCATGATGAGGTTTCAGGTGGAGGGGCACTGAAGCACCACACCCTAGAGTGTATACAGTAGCAGTTAAAAACAGGCTGGTTGTAACTCAGATCAAGTAATAGGGTGGGAGGGCAGACAAGGCAAGTATGGCAGCTAACCACTATAACAGAACGGAACATACATTTTCAGTAACAGCAGTAAAATAAATAGACAATACTCTGTGGCCTAACTTACAGCACATTGCAGTGATTGTTTAGGAAGGGCAGCTAACAGCAGTATAAAATACTAACAGTAACAATGAAGGAAGCTGAATATCTGTTGAAAAACGGTGTTACTGTAGATGAAGCTATAGTAGCAGAAGTACACTAAAATTACGGAAACTATGATGTTAGCTAACAGCAGATAACATTTAACAAAGCTGACAGCATTTTACAGCCACAATAAGACTTCTAAGTAGTATGATGCAGCCCCGGGATGCAAATAGTGGCAAACAAAATGTATTACATCTGGCAAATATGAAGCAAATAATACAAGTCTAACATATAGAACATCTGATAGCAGTTAGTGCTGAAGAAAAAGCAGCAACTATGAGATGCAGATGCTAGTTCATAAGTATAAAGACAGGTGCAGCTAACAGCATTATGTAAACTAGAGAAACGTGAAAAGAGCAACTAGGCTCCAGTGCTCACAGATCCCAGGACATGTGAGAATGGAGGCAGAGACTCTTGGCACACTGGCGTCTCCCTTGGTGACTCCCTTGAAGACTCCCATTGCTGCTGGGCCACTCACACTGGGACTTCTCATGCTAGATGTGTCGGGAATAGTTTCACTACTGAAAAGTCATGATACAGGGCTTCAGGTGACAACAGTAAAGTTTCAGAGTCCTGCCCCTGACTTGAGCACTTCAAGAACTAATTAAGTCCACAAATGAACAGCGGCTCCTGCTGCTAGAACACTGGATGGTGAAACTCTGTATTCTTAGGGAGCCCTGGATGCTGGGGCTCACAACCCCACATGGGTGGCCCAAAAGATAACCAGTTTGCCTCATGGCTGGGAGACCAAGGGTTCTCCAGCTTCTGACTGCTGCAACAGAGCTTTAGGTGGTGAGAATAAGGCTGCAGAGTCCTACCCCCAACTCAAGCACTTCCTGCATTGATTCACTCCACAGATCAACAGCCCCCACTACTAGAACTTTGGACAGTGAACATCTGTATGCTGGGGTAGCCCTGAATGCTATGAATTAAAACCCCACTGTGGGTGGCACAAAAGATAACCAACTTGCCTCCTTACTAGTAGTACAAGTGTTCTCTAGGTTCCAACTTCTGGGACAGAGCTTCAGGTGGTGAATGTTAGGCTACAGAGTCCCTCCCTCAACTTGAACACTTCCACTGATGATTCACCCCACAGTTGAACAGCAGTTCCTGCTGCTAGAACACTGGAAAGTGAAAGTTTTTTTTTTTGCCTTGGGAGCATTGAATACTCTGACTCCAAACCCGTCTGTGGATGGGCAACAGATGGCTACCTTACCTTCTGGCTGGGTGTCCCTGGGGTCTCCAGCTTCTGAGCCTTGTACCTTGTAACATAGAATTTACATTTCTCAGATTCAAAAATTATTAACTGAAAAATGACATACTGTGCTAAAATTGCAATATATATCAAGACAAGCAATATAAATCACATTTTTGGAAAAGCCATGCAAAAAAAATTTCTGGAAAAAGTTTATTCTCATATTGTGGGCTATGTATCAATGCTGGGCCAGGTATGTATGATTCACACATACCTGGCCTGCATAGCTCTGTACCTGTGAACAGGCATGTGGTGACCGGCATGCATGATCACCAGCCACCACCGTGCTCCTGTCCATGGCCCCGCCCCCCGGTGCACAACTGCAAGAGAGCAGATTAGTGGCCACAAATGGGCACCCAATTGGATGCCCGTCTTGTTTCTTGAAGTAGATCTTCTGTTCCATGCGAGCAAGGGATTGAGGGAGGCCCGGGATGACCACACTTGCAAAAGACATGTAAGTGCCTGAATGGCTGATGCCAACCCTCCCTGTCAGCCCAGAGGGCTGGGGCAGCATGGTGGGGGAGTCCTTGAGCCACCGCAGGCCATGGGTATATTCTGGGGTGTTTGGAAAAGATACAGCAGCATACTTGCTGCAATATCCTGCACCCCTTTTCCCCGGCACCCAACACTTTCATGAATGGCACAGAACACAGGTACAACCCCCCCCCCCCCGACATGCCCTCAGACCAGCCACGCACATAGCTGTAAGATCAGCCAGGGAATCCAGTGTGGAAGGGATGCTCTTCCCTTCCATGAATGCCACCAGACCCCCAGTGTTTGGCACTGTGTCATGGGGTTGCTTGAAGCTACTGTATTTACAGTTATAGAAAGACTCGCCTACTACATCTCCATGTGACTGTTACATGCAAGGTTACCTACTTATTATATTATGTGTAGTTCATTGTCTACTGTATTTTTCTGTATGTTATTCAACATTCAGATTACTAATTTGTGGGACTGTAATAAATTTAATTTGATTGTTTGACTGATTGATTGATTGATTTGCCAAGAAATGGTGCCTTAAGTCATGCATACACCCTTTGCTGTGCACCATGGACAGCACAATGAAGGAAAGTGAAATAAGGGTAGTTGTGGGCAATAACCTGAAGTGATAAAGGCAATGTTCTACCTTAGTAAAGTCAACAAACACAATGTGGGGGTGCATTTTTGGGGGAGCGGTTGAGCAGGTCAAAGGAGGTGATCCCCCCTTAAAGGCCTTGGTTAGACCACATCTGGAGTACAGCATTCAGTTTTGGTCATGTAGTAAAGAAAGGACATTGAAGAGATTAAGAGGGTTCAACACAGTACTGCTAAGTGGATTAGTGACTTAGAGGGCAAGAGGGAAGAGGCTAACAGTGTTATGCATACTAAATGGGATCAACAGGGTAGTATTCATAGATTCATACTGTAGATGCAAGCAGAACTAGAAAGAATGCACTCAAACTGAGGTAGAGCAGGATAAGGGGAAAACATGATTTGGGGGCAATCTGTAGTCCAATTCCCAGATATCTCTGTTGACCCCCTCCCCCTCAACCTGCAGCATTCCATCATCTTTTGCTAATACAGATATCTGACTGCATATGTGCGGGGCACCTGCCCATGTATGAGGGAGCATAGTGTAAGTAAGTAAGTTATTTTTTTATATAAAGTACCCTATCCCTGAGGCTCGGGGTGCTGTACAATGAACAGTGAACAGTAAGTTAACAACACACATTCCAAAAAGAAAAACATAAATAACCAAGTTTAGAGCAGCCTTATTAAGAAAAACAGAACAGCAGCAAGGTAAATCACAGAAGACCAATATCAATACTAGGCCCTAAAGGCTTCCCTAAAGAGATGTGCTTTTAGTCCCCACTTAAAGACCTGCAGTGAGGAGGCCTCCCTCAAGGAGCTTGGAAGCAAATTCCACAGGGCCAGTGCAGCCACCTCAAATGCATAATAACGAAATGTTTTTAGCTAGGCCCTGGGAATTGTTAGGAGGCATTCCTCAGAGGAACGGAGAGAGCACTGGGAGTGGTGGGGAGCCAGGAGATCACTCAGATAGCTAGGAACCAGACTGTATAGGGCTTTGTAGGCGAGAAGACCCACCTTGAAGGAGATTCTCTACCTCACCAACAGCCAGTGCAGATCATGCAACACAGGGCTCACATGACATTACCTCAGGAGGCCCATCAGCAACCTGGCTGCTGTGATCTGCACTAGCTGCAGGTGACACAGGGCCCATCCACTAACTCCGAGATAGAGAGCATTACAATAGCCAAGTCTGACCATCACAAATGCATGCACCAGTGACTGCAGATCCTCCAGCATGATAAGAGCT
Source organism: Neoceratodus forsteri (assembly GCA_016271365.2). Classification (NCBI taxonomy): domain Eukaryota; kingdom Metazoa; phylum Chordata; order Ceratodontiformes; family Ceratodontidae; genus Neoceratodus; species Neoceratodus forsteri. Next base: position 1,236,330,063 of record CM057456.1, read on the forward strand.
TTTATCCAAGCAATATTCCTCAAGTGGTAAAAACCACTCCGGACAACAGATGACACCTGGCCCTCAAGAGTCAGTTCATTGCTGAGGATAAATCCTAAATTTTCCCCCTTTGCAGAGGCCACCACAGGGGTAGGACCCAACATCAAGCTGGAACTCACCCCCGCAGTCTCCACCTCCTGCTGATGACCAGGCTTAATTATTAGGACTTTCTTTTGTCTGGATCGAGCCTTAGCCAGTTAGAGGACATCCAGTCCTGGATCTCAGCCAGGCATGCATTTAGTACCTCCATGGTGCCAACAGTTCTGAGGACAAAATACATATAAAGTTGGGTATCATCTGCATAGCAGTGAAAACCCATGCTGTAGCATCTGATGATCTCAACCAGGGGCAACATGTACACTGCAAACAGCATGGGTGAGAGGATCAAACCCTGGGGAACTTCACATGGTAGGGGCTTAGGGCAGGAGGAGAAACTCTCCATTACTATCCTCTATAACCTATCAGTAAGAAAGGGCTCATACCAGTTGATGACAGTACTGGTGAGTCTGCAGAGCCCCGTTAGGCAATCCAGCAGCACATCATGGTCCACAGTGTCAAAAGCTGTGGAGAGATCAAGGAGAATGAGAATTGACCATTTTTCTCTATCTCTAGCCCTGAGGAGGGCCTTGTGCACATGGACTAGTGCAGTTTTAGTACTGTGCCTAGACCTTAATCTCAACTGGAGGGGCTCAAAAATGTCATTAGCAGTGAGGTGGACTTCAAGCTGCACAGCCACAATTTTCTCAATAACTTTGCACAAAAAGGGAAGGTTAGAGGTAGATTTGTAATTCACCAAGATATCAGGGCCGAGATATGTTCTTTTTTTCAGGAGGGAACTCACCAGTGCTTTTTTCAAAGCACTGGGGAACAGCCCTTCCAAAAGCGAGCAACGGATAATCTCGATGAACACTGTACCAACAGACTCCACACATCTCATAAGGAGATATGTCAGGCCTGGGTCCAGTTCACAAAACGTGGGCCACAGCAACAAGATTACCTCACACACTTCCTCCCCCTCCACTCGCCAGAACTCACTCCAAACAATCGGAGTGCGATTTGTGACATCTGACTGACCACTGAGGGGCTGTGTATGCCCTATTGGATAGATACTGGGCCTGGGGGATGACACTCTGTCAGAAAAGAACAGAGCAAACTCCTCTACATTAACTGCTGAAACTGCAACTTTAGGCTGTATGCAGGCTGGATGCAGCAGCCTGTCAACAGTCCTAAGGAGCTGAGCCAGTCTGTTCTTCCCTGCAGCTATCTCCCTGGACAGGAATACTGCATTCTTATGGGACATAGCCTTTGATACTCACTGTACTGAGATTTCAATGCCAGTCTGTCCTCATTTGATCCTGACTTCTACCAATGATGCTCCAACCTCTGACCCTTGGTCTTCATCTCTCTGAGAGCCCTGACAAACCATGGGGGTCTCAAGTGAGATAAAGTGAGTCTTGTATGGACCAGTGCCACAGAGCTGAGTGCTGAGGTCATAGCCCTATTATAGGCTGCCACTACCTCACTTGAACCTGCCGCACAAGCAATGCTCCCCTCCAAGAGGTCCATTATCACCAACAGTCCCTCATGGAACAGCCCCAGTAAAGAGTGATAGTGGACCATCTCCATGGCGGAAGAACCACTGGGGGAGACACCAAACAAGAACCTCAATGTGCAGTGATCTGACCAAGCAACCAGAGCAATCTTGAGATCAGTGATCTCAAGCCCCAGATAGAATACTAGGTCCAAGGTGTGTCAGTGGCAATGAGTTGTGGAAGCAAATGTTTGCGTGAGGCCCAGTGACTTCATCATCTGGAGGAAGTCTTGTCCTAACTCGGCAAGTTTGTCATCAATCACCAAGGATCAACCATCTGGGTGACTCCAAAACCCTCTTAGCGATGAAGTCCATGACTTCCTGCAGAAATTCCCTCTCTCCACATGGAGGCTGGTACACCAGAAGGATTCTTCAACCTGCACCTGGACACTCCACTATGGCCACACATTCAAACGATGAACTAGCTCTCACTGGGTGCACAGAGATGTTCAGGTTGGCTCTAAAACAGATGACCACACCCCACCCCTGCAGTCCCTTCTCAGGCAGTGCACTATGGACAAACCAGCAGGGATAAATGCCTCTAAGACTGGGCTGGCATCATATCCCAGCCAGGTCTCTGTGATGCAAGCAAGATCAACCAAGGAAACCAAGTCTGCTATAACTGCAGTCTTGTTCCTGATTGATCTCGCATTGCACAACACTGCCCAAAGGGGACTACAGGCAGCTGCTGGCCCAACAGCTAACTGTCCACTCGGTTCAGTAGAAGCCCTAGGTATGGGAACTAACAAGTCTGGCCACTCCCCAGTCCTTATTTCACCCCAGAGCATCTCCTGGTCCTCACCACTCTAATATGGCTTTCTCCATCAACCAGCCTAAAACCCCCTGTCTACCATCAAACTTCCTCCCAATGCCAGACTCACGACAGCACTGAAGTGCTGTGGATGACAAAGGGAGTTCAACAAAAGGGCAGAGGTCCAACAGCTTGGAGGCCGAGTAGTTGAGCCTATGGGGCCTTACACCTAAGCACATTTCCCAGCCTACTAACTAAGCATTCTTCTCAGAACAGTAATAAAATCAATAAAATAAGTTAAAACAACCTCCCAAAACTTAAATTAACCCAATAATAAAATTAGTCCCCTCACCACGCATCCAGTTTAACTAAACCACACACACACACACACACACACACACACACACACACACACATATCACTCATCTATATACAAAAAAATGACCATAAACACATTTAGTCACAAACAGTCAGTCCCTAACCAATACAGTCACAAATATGCAACCCACAGCCCACCCAATAAATGCTAAAATTAAAACAAAAACATAAATATATGTAAGCCCAGGTCCAAGTTTTGTGCCAGCCAGAGGGCAAACTTAAAGCAGCGGTTCCAGTTTAAAATAAAATCCAGCACATGTGTGAGCAGCAGAGGTGAATGGCTGCTTGAGGATCAAGATCCATGCCGCCGGATAGAAAATAACTTGAAAAATATTAATTTCTTCAGGTATCTTGGCACATAGCCATGGTTATTCATTAGAATAAATTGTCAGCTAACAAACTTCAATATTTCAGCTGTGTAGCAGGTGGAAAAGAGATTTTTTCCACGGCTGACAGTTTCCAACCTCATGGCAGCCATACAGCAGCGGGCAAAATTAAGCAGAATGGCATCAGCAGCTGCATCAGCCATAGACAGTGGGGAAATCAAAGCCCTACTACACCAGATACTAAAGGAAATAATGACCTTCAAGTCTTCAGTTGCATCCCTGGAAGATAAAGTTAAAACACTGCTGAGCAAAGACAGGGACACCAAGACTGTTCTTCAATATATCAATGATAAAAACAGCAGGCATGAAGACCGTTTCCAGGATCTAGAAAAACTAGTGAAACAGTTGTGGGACAGAATGGAGGATGCAGAAAAAGGAGGAACAATTTAAGGTTTGTGGGCTTTCCAGAATCTGTTGAGGGTTGCAGTGCCTCAGAATCCCACATTCATACCATCCCTGATTTCCAGCAGTACTACTGCAGGAGCCCATTAGAAATAGACAGAGCCCACCAGGCACTCAGACCCAAACCCGGCATGGGAGAGCACCTGCACCCTATCATCGTCCGGTTGCTCCATTTTTGAGACAAGGAGTTAATACTAGCCCTGGCCAGGGACAAGGGCCCCCTCATCTGGAAAGGGCACTGCATCTATATTTTCCAAGATTATTCTACAGAGCTAGCCCAGAAATGGCAGGAATATAACACTGTGAAAAAGATCTTTCAGGATCAACTGGTCCTCTACAGACTGTTATACCCAGCCAAGCTCCGAGTTACCCTCAATGGTGTTTCCCACACTTTCAGCACTCCAGAAGAGGCCTGGGACTTCATAGATAAACACTGTCCATCTGTAATCAGGAATGCCTACCAAATGAAACCAGACGACAGAAGGAACTGTCCCTCCCTCTGCCACACCGACCATGCCCAAGACATTCACCTCTAACGTAGACAAGCACCCCAAAATGGACTGGCAAACCACAAGGTCTAAGAGACAGGGCCAAGACAAACAGAGGACCGGGATGAGGGACACAGAGGAGAGGAGAGAATGTAGCCAGGACTCGGAGAAATTCACAGGCAGCCACTCCTCTGGAGAACCAGTCCCCAAGAAGACAGACACAACCAAATCACCATGGAAGCCTGCAGCCTCATGACTGTTAGCAGCCCAGGGAGCAGGCAGTAAGGAAGACTCTCAGCCCCCTCAGAAAAATGCTGATGAAGGTCAAATCTGGGCACAAGTGACTGACCAGTATTTTGAAAGACATGCAGCTCAGGTTGAACCAGGTCAGATTTTCATGGAGGAGTGAGAACTGAACCTGCTCCCCTGAAGTGACAATCAAGGGCAGAAATGCAGAGTATCCTCACAGGAGATGCACAGAGACTGTTAGACCACATCAGTGAAGAGCAGCCAATTTCGGCAGTATCCTTTCAAGCTGTAAATTTCTTTTCCCTCCCCCTGCTTAAGGTCCTATGCAGCTCAGAGTTATAACTCTGCACTTTGATGTATGTAAAGGTGAGCTATCTTTGAATGTTTAACTTATCCGGTATGACATGACTCGGACAACAACAGAGGGATGGGAAACAGGGCTTTGGGAAGGGGAATGGTATACACTGGGACCTGGAGCCACTGAGGAACTAGTAGTGCCTGGGTCGCCTCCGATGGCCTTCCCTTCCCCCCCTCACATGCAGGACACTGGGGGATAGGAACCAGCCCCATGCTGGAACTGGAGCCGGGACAGTTGTGGCTGCCAAGGAACCCACACTTCTCCTGTGGTCTCATTGGAGCAGGCTGCAGCATACATCCCCCACAACCACCACCAATGTCTTTGAGTGCTCAGGCGTGAGCATTGAAAACTGCACACACAGTGTAACCATATCGGTGGAGTGGACGTGCAAATTGCGCTTGCCTCATGGAGACACTGATGGCCACTGACTCCCTACCCCCTGCATGTTATTATCTCATATCTACAAGCAGCTGGACTGGCTGAGGGCCCTTAGGGAATTTTGGCATACTTAGATCCATACCTCTCTACTGCTATGAATTTTGCAAAGCGCCATGATTTTTTTTTTTTTTTTTTACACTTAGGTTTGCCCTTGCTCCACGAAGGTTTACTGATGTTCTTAATGACACTGGAGCTATTTCCAGACACACAAACTATTAAATTATTTGGATAACTTGGTGGAAACATTCTTAGCACTGAATACATGGGGCCCACTGTTTCTAGTCATATTGTTCTTTGAATTGGGAGGGTGCTACACATTCTGGCCATTGGCTGTGAGTTTTGAAGGCCAGTGCTATGTTTTAATGTTGAGAGGTTGAGAGGTATGCTTAGATCAGTCTGAGCAGCGAAGGCTGCACCAACCCCCCCCCCCCAAAAAAAAACTCTCAGCTCTCTTATCTAGTGTAGTATGCTGTTGGCATGTAATGCGGGCTGATGGGCAAACTGGGAAATATATCACAGATCCCCCACTGGGGATCAAGAGACATTCCCAGAACATGCTCCCACACAATGTCAACAGCCTGCTGTCCTATAGATAAAATAAGTTATCTGTAGTTACTGCTATTTGCAAACCTGCATGGCCACTGTTGGGCCAGTATCAATGCCCCCCTGGACCTAGAGAGACCAGATGCAACGAGATGGGGGCCAGACCTGAATGGCATGGGAGTGCTAGTTGAGGTGCGCCCCCTCATGTCTCATGATGTTGGTCCAAGGCATCAGATGCCATGCAGGTCAAGCCTGTCAGTGATGTAAATTGCCCCATGGAGTGAGGTCACAAAGATAATGGCAGAACATTCCTGCACATGTCCCAAGAAGGAAGAGGTCTGTTGCACATGACCCCTCCCTCCTCATCCTGCTCAGGGATCCCCACGGGGAAAAAAGATTCTCCAGTGAGCATGGGCATGGACCACAGATGGTGAGGTGGATGTTCCAGCTCGACACATGTCAGGGTTCTGGGGACTTAGGGCTTTGAGGGGAGTCCTTCATGGCATGCGTTATATCCCCAGCACCAAAAAGAAGTTCAACTGTACCATGGAACAGTTATATAGCATATTACACACTGTTAATTGTGAATATGTTGTTTAATCTGTTAGTGGATAGTAATTGCATTCCAGAGTTAGGCTGGAAAGGATCCGTGACGGGTCATCTACAAAATATTTGTCGAATGACCCGACAGCGAAACCGGCAGGTCGACTACATTTTGCAGGCGGCTAACAGTTTGCAGAAGCAGCAAGTGTTTTCTTTGGGGGGCTTGGCCCCCAAACCCCCAACACGGGGGTCTCATGGAATATAAAGGGGATCCAGACTCCAATAAAAAGAAGGAAAATCATTGTCCAACTTAGATGAGAAAGGGCAGGGAATGCCTTTCTACAGGAGACCCACCTTACTAAAGCCAAGTACACCAAACTAAAGATGGGTTGGGTGGCACAGGAATTTAGTACACATTATAATTCCAGAAGAAGGGGGGTAGTCATTATGGTAAAGAAAAACAAAGCCTTCCAAGTGAACTCCACAATATCTGACCCAGAGGGGAGGTTCATCATAGTGCAAGGGGACCTAGGTGGCCAAGCGATAACCATGTGCAATGTCTACACTCTAAACTCCTGGGATGCCTCCTCTTTCAGGGCCTAACTCAGATTCTTTTAGAGCATTCCTCGGGCTACCTTATTCTGGGGGGGTTATATGAATACTGTACTTGATGATTTCTTGGACAGGAGCAAGACCCCAACAGGTAGGAGAATCCCAGTCTCCCAAGCCCAGGAGGATTTGACCCAGGAACTCGGACTCATAGACATATGGAGACTAGTGAATCCTAGAGGGAGAGACTATTCTTTTTATTTATTTAGTTTTTGTTGATTGGGTAAGTGCACTAAGAAGATTCTGCCTATTTTCAGGCATGATCCAGGGAGAGGGGGATACAGATGAAATGCCAACTGACCTTGAACCAGAGTAAGCTGTTGGTGGTATTTTTAGTGAATGAGGGAAATTTGGCCAGGGCACCGGGGAAATTCCCCTACTCACCTGTGGGAGATTCTGGCCATCCAAGATGGCGGACAACAGTCCTGGAAGGAAGGGGGAAGCTTTGGAGCTGGGAGAGCAGGCCCTTTCTCCCTTCTCATCTGGACCAGGGGTCAATATGCTGGAACGTGCTGAAAGTGGAAAACAGAGTTCTGGAACCTTACCTCAATAATTAGATGGAGAACCATTAAGACAGAATTACCCGTACAGGTACAAGATGAAATAAAGGACACTGCCACTGACTCAGAGGCATCAGAGCAGAGTGAAATGCAGTCTGAGAATGTCAAAGATATGGAAGAAACTTGGGAGCTTCAACACCAACTGGAGTCTGAGGAGTGGAAATTCATGATTAAAAAACTGTCGTTGCAGCAGAAGATCTGATGGCTTAGAGCCGGCAGCATGACTAACACTGTCTCTACAGCCCAGCTGTGCACTCAAGATGACTCATCACAGAAGCCGCTGTCTGCTGATGCAGCAGCTGAGACTAGTACCGCTATTCCCTCGGACCCTACAGAAACACCTACAATGAGTAAGCAAATATCCTCTGTTCTTCCTTCTGCTAACTCGCAGGCAACAACAATACCTGGTCACTGGAAAAAGCATTACAGGGGGAAGGCTGGGAAAAATGTCCAAACACAAATGAATGGGTTTTGGAGGATCCCGGATACAAATGCCAGTTCCGGCAGACTTTTAAAATAATGAGAAAGAGGTTGGAACTGAACGAATTGATGGCAGTAACCCAGATCCCCTGTTTATTCCCCAAGAGCTAATGTTAACGCAAAATCCTGCACCCACTCTACCAGCTGCACAAACCCCAGAACAAACTGATGTTATAGTACCTCCCCTGGATATATGGCAACCTGAGGCACCACTGAATAAAAAAACAGATGGTCAGAATAAAATATTTTCCTCTCTTTTTCGCCTCGTAGTCCTTCAAGCAAAGCACCATAACGCAGTTCAGCTTACATGTATAGGAGGCATGCCTGAACTCCCAGACTATGTCTTTGTGGCAAGGTCATTATTAAAAGACTCAATGAAATTCTTTTCACATGAAATATATGCGCTAATTCACATATCTGGGGAAACATCTTTTGATGTCAGTTTCAAAACTACTCAGGGGCTTCAACGGTTCTGGTCAACATATCACTCTCTGAAATTAACTGCTATGTGGGCTCCCTTTCTAGTAACTCCTCTCACAAAGCATGCCTACAAAACCATCACAATTCTGTTTTGAAATGAAGGAGTGGACATAGCAGATGTGTTATACTGGTTAAAACTGCAGTGTACAATACTTGGTGAACCTGAGGCAATATTTGATTCAGAGAACATATGGACAGGGGGGTGGAAAGAGAAAGTACTTTTGAAAACTACAGATTCAGGGATTCTGCATTTGCCTAACTCTTTTTCTTGGAAGGCATAGGCGAGTATTGTTTTACCCGGGTCAGCCCAAGGCCTGTTATAGGTGTGGGAACTCTACTCATTTAGGTAGTGCATGCAACACGGTAAAATGTACTTTATGTGGGGAATTGGGACATTAAGCTCGAACTGCCTGAATGAATGTAGGTGTAACCTATGTGATGAGGTGGGCCACACATTTTCCAACTGTACCTGGGCGGCCCACAACCAAGACCATCATGATGAGGGAGCAGAACAACAATTTTTAATTCCCCAGGCTCAAAAACCTAAAGTTTGGAATAAATATAGTACAACCCCAGTAACCCCAATGCAGGAAGCCTCTTCTCTCTCTGAAGAGCAGTCAGTACCTCCTAGAAGGGAACCCCCCCTTCTGCATAGCCTGTCCAGGCAGAACCCCACCTCAGCCTATAGCTACTACGTCCTCTGGAACAGGTGTTGAAAGCTCCATAGCTTGCCCAGATATGCCCCCCCCCCACCAAAACAGCCAGCCCTGACTACATACAGGCGCTCTGCAAGAACAAAACTGAAGACCGCTCCCCCTCCACCGAAAGCAACAAGAACTTCTCCCATAGCATTGACTAACCAATATGAAATTCTGCAAGACACTTCAGCTGGTTCAGGTGAGGACTCTGATTCCTCCTCCCTCTCCTCATCCCACCCTGAGGGAACCACAGATACTGAAGTGTGCACTAAGGGCAGAGGGTCACAAAAATGGAAAGCTAGATCTAAAAGTAAGGGGGTAGCAGTTGGCAAAAAGAAGTGATAATATTCTATAAGATGTGGTGGTTTCATTGCATTTACCTACTATTTTGCATAATGAGTGATACTATACAATGTCATACTATGAATGTAAATAGTATAAAGAGAATAGGAACATGACAGACGGTATTTTCCTTTATTGCTTCTTTGCAGTTAGGTATTTTCTTTCTGCAGGATACCAGACTCCACACTGTACATGAAATCAAACAGGCTCAGAGAGACTGGCTGTTAGGGCCCTCTTTCTGGTCAATCGGACAGGAAGCCTGTTTCGGTGTTGGTATTCTTGTTCACCTGCCTGGGTTTAAAGTTTTAAAAATGCATGACTTGGCCCCTGGAAGAGCTCTAATACTTGATGTGTTACTACAACAGACTCCTTACCACTTGATCAATCTCTATGCACCCCAAACTAAAACAGCTCGCATAGACCTTTTTTCCCTAATTCAACCATATTTACACACTTCTAAAGAAATTGTCTTCTCAGGGGACTTTAATTGTGGCCTTAGTCTCAAGGACAAAAGTGCACAGGCAAAACACAAAAACTGTTCTGTGATACACAGGCCTTAAAAAAATTATTGCACACAGCCAGGCTGCGAGACATATATTTAGAAAAAGTAAAACAACACACTCAGACCTTTCAGAAAGGCCCTCTAACCACGAGGATTGATTATATTGTTATATCTCAAAGTATAATACTTTCCTCTGTGAATGTCACACCGCTAGAATTTTCGGATCATAAGATGGTATCTGTAACTCTTGGGGCAAACTCCTTTGGGAAAAAAGGGCCAGGACTGTGGAAGTTCAACACCACACTACTTCGGGACAATGCTTTTATGGGCTCCATAGCACACTTTTTGGAGGCTAGAAAATCTGTTTTGGTTCTGTACGATAACGCTGTTCTCTGGTGGGAAAACACCAAAACAGATTTAATATTATTTTTGAAACAGTACAGTAAAGAAAAAAGTAATACTGAATATCTCAAATATTTACAGCAAAGGCATCAATTGCAGACTCTTTTTACAATCTCCAGCATTTCTGGACAGGACATGGGGCAACAAATACAGCTAGTAAAAAAAGAAATGCTTTCATTCCATAAAAAGAAAGCTGCCCAATTGTATAATCAGCATAAATTTGGCATGCAAGGCACAACACAGGTAGTCTGCCCATTTGACCAAAATGTTAAATGTAGTTACAAATGTTTCTATCCACCTCTTTTCTTCCATAGCAGCAGACCCTCAGGAAGCACTGGAATTCCTCTCAGACCTTCAAATACCTCATGCCCCCCACACACACACACAGGTCACAGTTTGCCAACCAATCACTTTGGCTGAAACCATGGCTGCTATTCAACGGTTGAAAGGCAATAAGACTCCAGGCCCAGATGGACTACCTAATGAACTGTATAAAATACTGGGAGAACATCTTGGAGTTGAATTCACTAGTGTCCTTAATACAATATTACAGATAAGCCAGGTACCGCTACACTTTAATAAAGGCACTTTAATATATTTATATGAAAAGGAGAAAAGACTAATTTAAACAACTGGAGGCCGATCTGTATGCTAAATATGGATTTTAAAATTCTGACCGGCTACTTTTAATTGCAGAACTAGTCATTTCACGAGAACAATCATGTTCTATTCCACAAAGGGACATTCATGACCATCTTATACTATTAAGAGAAATAATAACTGCAGGACAGACAGATACTCTTTCAGTGTATATTATTTCCCTAGATCTAAGAAAGGCCTATGATTCAATAAATCATGACTTTTTATGGCCTTTATTACAAAAGTATGATGTTCCACAGGTCATGATTAATTGGATTAAGTCACTATATAGAACAGCAACAGTGGTTCCAGTGGTGAATGGCTGGATAGGTCCATTAATACTGATCAAAGGGGGAGTGCAGCAGGGGTGCCCTCTTAGTCCCCTTTTGTATGTGTTTTTTATTGATCCTTTATTACGTAAGCTAAATAACTGTCAAGCTATTAAGCATATCTCTACCCCAGACATAGAAAATGTACCTAAAGCATTGGCCTACGCAGATGACCTGTGCCTCATAGTAGCTGACAAAGACTCTGTGCATAAATCCTTATCGATATGTACAGGATTTGGCTCTAGGTCAGGGCGGAGTTAAACTTGAATAAATGTACATGTTTTTCAGTAGGAACTGTCCCTAATTCAGACATCCATATTGGCCCCATAAGTCTTACAAAAGACCCAGTCCCATTTAAGGGGTCAAGTTCGCGCTCCCAGGGAGGGAAATAATAAACTGGATGGAAATAATAAGCCGAAATAACTCAGGAGAGTGTTAGACTAAAGATCTAAAGGTTCCTGGTTCAATCCTGGGTTTCGGCACTACATGTCTTTGGGGGGGGGTGGGGAAGCTGCAAACTAGGGGTGCTAGCTGCACAATCAAGCAGACTTAGATAGACCGGGTGGTCTGTTTCTGCTGGCACATTCATATGTTCATATGTAAACCGGGAGGACAAATTAACTATTGGAAAACAAAAAGTGGCTCAATGGAACAGGAGTAAAATAGGCAAGAAGAAAAGAGTATACTTAATTAAAACCTTTTTAGTCCCCACTTTTTTGTTTCTCAGTTATGTGTTTCCAATTCCTAAGCAGTTGGAAACATCTGTGTTAAGCCTATTCTTTCAGGCTTTATGGGGTAGCCGCTTGAATCCTATCAAAAGGACTATAACCTATCTGTCCATTAAAGAGGGAGGTCTTTCTATGGTTAACCCCATTTTGTTTTTCAATAGTATTTTTTATTAATTTTTAATATAAAGCCCCTACTCATAAACATACAGACGGGGTGGGAGCAATGGTTCCATAAGAACAGCAGCCCTTGGTTTAACCAATGGGAAACAAATACACTGAAGAAACTGAGAGCTTTGGAAATCACTCCATTATATATTAAGGAAACTTACTCAAGGCTGAAACAGTGGAAACTTACCTCTCAGAATATTATTTCAGCCTCTTCACACAAAATACTGTATAGGCAGCTTTTAATAGGATTGTGTGAAGTGAGCCTTTTGCAACATGCCCAGCCCCATATTTTAGCTCCCTGCAAACTCTTCTGCAGTTAACAAGAATACCTGCACACATGTGGGACTTTCACTGGCTTTCATGCCATGAGAAAATCAACATAAAAGGAAACCAAAAACATAAACAGTTGCATGAAAGAATATGTAGTCGCCCCTGATGTATAAATACAGTAGAGACAATAGAACATCTATTTTTCGAGTGTTCCTTTATTGGAAACTTTTGGACTTTTTTAGCAGGTCAGTGGCAAGAACCTCTATTTGGGACAGTCACTTATGTTAACCTAATGTATAGCTACTTCTCTCAGTAGTGGAAAAAGTGGAATCCAAGTACACTGAATTTACTTTTTACAGTATTAAAGTGGAGTATCTGGATGGCAAGATGTTTATTCACCTTACAGCAGAAAGAGAGTACTTACATAGAATTAATTAATAAAAGTGTAAAGCAGGGATTTATTTAACTCCAAAAATTGATTAGCGTTTTGCTCATAAAAGTGCTAAAACATTATGAAAATGCATAGCACTTGCCTCACTTTAACAAACATAACACTTCCAGAAAACCTATATAAATACTTTTTGTACAGTTAGCATTGTCCCAAGGAAAAAAACTGCTAATCAATTATTTAAAACCCTGTAAAGAATTTATATAAGGTTTATGTCCTAGACTGTAAGCGACTTTCTACTCAAGAAGTACTTAAATTATGGACAGGCCTTCCATGGATAACAGACACAGATAGTACAATTACATAAATTCTGTATGTTTATTTTTTTCTTTGTTGTTTGGCTATTTTTTCTTTGACTGTAGTGATGTATGATATATAATATGTATGGATGTATACTGATTTTCTGTTCAATAAACTTTCCCCTACTCTTGTGAGAGTAAGGAGCTGGAGGCTGAGGAGCTGGTCTCCTCCTTGGCCTTTATGAAGCAAGAGGCTGAGAGACCATGGAGGATGGCGAACACCCCAAAACATGATGTGGAGACTGCAGACACTGCAGCAGCATGAGCAAGGAGATGAACAAAAAGAATGTGCAAGCAGAAGTGGAGAAGAAATATATCAGAAAAGAGCACCTTCCAAAGAGATGGAGGGTGATAATACAGTGCGGGTCACAGTGAGCAAAAAGAAGACTGGAAAAAAGCTAAAAGGAGGAAAAAGTTTAAAAGCTGTATATAATGTAAAGCCCAGAGCCAGTAAGCACTTGAATAGCTCTGAGAAATGTGAAAGTGAGCATGAGTGTAGAGTGAGTGCTGACGTGGCAGCTAGTCAGGAGACCGTGTGTAATGCTGAGGAGAAAAATGACATTTCAGAGGAACTTGCAGATGAAAATGTAAAAGTAATGGGTGATTCTAGTCAGAAACAGCTTGGCCCAAGGAAAATGAATGAACAAAAACAAAAGTCTTGGGGAGATGGAAGGAATTTAACTCCACAGCAAAAGGGACAAAAAGTTAATGAAAAAAGTGATATGGAGGGGTTTCAGGATTTTAAAGGTACACCAGATTGGGTGAAAGATGCCCTAATAAAAGTAGGGTGGACTCACAAAGAGAATGGTACTGGGTGGGACCCAAACGGGCCTAGTACATCAGGCCAAAAGGATACAATAATGAATGATCACAATAAAGACAATAATAACTCCCAGAATAAGGAGAACATGAACACCGATGATACTAGAGAAACAGAGGGGATGACAGAGGATGAGAGTGGGGAAACATCAATGGAAGTGGAACAAAAAACAGTTCAATTTGACAAAATTCAAAGTGAAGGGGAGACAGACACCAAAGAAAGAGCACGGGGAGGAAATACAAAGGAAAAACTTTTTCCAGGGGAGGCAAGGCCACAACAGGCCAAAAGAAAGAACGCAGTTAGGCTGCATTTCAGAGGGGCAACTACAGATGCCCTAGATAGGTTGTTCATAGGGAAGCAACTAATAAAGGAAAGTATGAAATTTTATCCCTATGAGATATGTGCATTGATACATGTACCAGGGTGCAGTGAATATGATATCAGTTTTAAAAACCCAGGAGGTCTTGACGGAGTCTGGAAATTGTACCACCAAATGAAAAACACAGTGCTGTGGAGATAATTTATTGCTATTCCCCTAACAAAACCGGCTTTTAAAATAGTTATGGTACTTTTTAGAAATGAAGGGGTGAATGTGATGGATATTTAATTCTGGATGAAACAAAGGTGTGTGGTACATGGGGCCCCAGAACCAATACTAGATGAAGAATGTACATGGACAGGGGGGATGGAAGTACAAAGTCACTCTAAAACAACAAGATGAGGAAACACAGCACATACTGAACTGTTCTTTTCTTGGGGTAAGATAGAGGCATAATATTCTATGCAGGACAACCACAAGCATGTTACTGATGTGGAGAAAAAAGCCATCTAAGTAATGCATGTGAAAAAATAAAATGTGGAATGTGTGGTGAACTAGGACATTATGGGGAAGAATGTAAAAAAAAAAAAGAAATGCAACTTATGTGAAGAAGAAGGGCACATTTTTATGTATTGCCCCTGGCCTCAAGTAACAGTCCAGATCCAAGTGAAAGGTCAGAGAAAGATTTGTACTTAGCATTGTCCAAAAGGAAAAAAATAAGCAAGATAAAGTTGTGATGGATGCTCTAAATGAAGAAAGAGGCTATGTAGAAAATAGGACTGAACAGTCCCCCCACCCCACTCCACCCCCCCGAAGGAAAAAGAAAGAAAAGGACTGAAGGGAAGGAAGATTGCCAGAATAAGAAAATACAAGAAGAAAATGGAAAAAAAGGAAATAAAAGGGAAGGAGAAACATTAACTATGGTAACAAGAGCTATGAGGAAAGAACAGGGAAAAGCCTGGCAAGGAAAGGAGAAAGACAGAGAAGGAGGTCAATTAACAAGCAGATATAAGTTGTTACACGATAAAGAGTGGGCAACACTGGATGAAAATAACAAAGCCCAGATATATCGGAGGGGGAAGACTCATTAAATGGAGATACTTAAGGGCCTAAAGAAAGATAAATCTCCTGGACCAGATGGCATTCATCCGAGAGAACTATGGGAATTGGCGGACATACTGGCTGCACCCCTGGTGGAGCTCTTCAACACGTCGCTTGAGACAGGGAGGGTACCTAGGGATTGGCGAGAGGCACATGTGGTGCCAATCCAAAAAGGGGGGTCGAGGGAAGTACCAGGTAACTATAGACCCATCAGTTTGACCTTGGTGGTGGGAAAATTAATGGAGAGTATACTAAAGGAACGATTGGGGGTGTACTTGGAGGAGGTGGGAGGTCTGGATAGTCGGCAACATGGGTTTGTGCTGGGGTAGATCATGTCAAACCAATCTTGTGGAGTTCTACGAATGGATAGCATCAGAACTGGATAGAGGAAAGCCTGTGGATGTATTATTCTTGGACTTCAGCAAGGCGTTCGACTCTGTCCCCCACAATGGTGTGGTGGAGAAACTGACGGGGTTGGGAGTAGGCCCTTTGATGGTCAGATGGATTGAAAACTGGCTAGCTGGATGCACTCAGAGAGTAGTGGTCGGTGGGAAGCTCTCAAACCCTAGAGAGGTCGATAGTGGGGTACTGCAGAGCTCGGTCCTGGGTCC
This sequence comes from Neoceratodus forsteri, assembly GCA_016271365.2. Classification (NCBI taxonomy): domain Eukaryota; kingdom Metazoa; phylum Chordata; order Ceratodontiformes; family Ceratodontidae; genus Neoceratodus; species Neoceratodus forsteri. The sequence continues at coordinate 1,236,346,034 of CM057456.1, forward strand.
AATCCTGTTTAATGCATACATTTCGGACATCAGGGAGGATATAGGGTGTGAAATGAGTCTCTCTGCTGATGACTCCAAGATGGGAGCAGTAGTTGAGGGAGAAGAGGGGAGGTTGGCCCTGCAATGGGACCTGGACACCATGGAAAGGTGGACTCACACATGGAAATTAAATTTCAAAATCACCAAGTGCAAGGTGTTACATCTTAGGTGGGGAAACCCTAAACACAGGTACACCCTGGGAGGGGAGGCGCTGGATGCCTCAACAGGGGAAAAAGACCTAGGGGTCATGGTGGATGCATGTATGAATAACTCCAAGCAGTGCAGGAGAGTGGCTAGCAAAGCAAACAGGATGTTGGGATGCATCGTAAGAGGGATCACCTATAGGAGCAGGGAAGTGATTCTGCCACTGTACAATGGATTGGTTAGACCACACCTTGAGTATTGTAAACAGTACTGGAGACCACACTTGAAGAGGGACATACAGCTCTTGGAGAGGGTACAGAGGAGGGCAACTAAGATGATATGAGGACTAGGGGATTTGATGTATGAGGACAGACTTGAGGAGCTCTGCCTGTTTTCATTGGAGGAGAGGAGAGACAGGGGGGACATGATTGAGGTCTTCAAGTACCTCAAGGGAATAAATAGGGTAAACATGGAGGGGATCTTTAGACTAAAGGAGGTAGGTATCACCAGAGGGCATGGTTTGAAGTTGGAAGGTGGAAGAGTGAGGGGAGAAAAAGGAGGAGGTTTTTCATTGAGAGGGTGGTGAATCCTTGGAATGTGCTGCCTGGTGAGCTGGTTCAGAGATCCACAGTGGAGGGCTTCAAGAGAGGGTGGGACAGACACAGAAAGTGGATGTATCAGATGATGGCCTGGCCCAGGGTTGGGGATGGATGATAGGGGTTTCTGGAACACAAGGGGGGGCCTCAGTACCCAACTAGGGATCTGAGGTTCGAGCAGACTCGATAGACCGTAAGGCCTAATCTGCTGGCAATTAGTATGTTAGTATGTACTACAGATACGCAAGTCTCAAAAAAAAAAAGGAAAAAGGAAAAAAATCATGGTACACAGGATGAAGTGAAAAAGAAAACTGACAAAAATGGACAAATTAAATTGTATCATGTATAATGTGAATAGCATTAAGTCTAAGGTCAAAAGATTAACAACGTTTAAAATACTGAGTGACCTGAAAAGTGATGTCATTATAATGCAAGAGACATGGTTACATACCATAGAGGAGTTACAATAGATTCAGAGAGATTGGAGATGGGGGTCTTCCCTCTGGACAATAGGGGAAGAAAGATGTTCAGGGGTGGGGATAGCCTTTATGACAAATAAATTTCAGGTAGGGAAGATAGTTGGTTTAGTTCTAGGGAGAGTATTTTTTATAGCTATTGTAATAAAAAAAAGTAGCCATAAACATTGTTGTACGTATAATCCCCAAACTAAACTGGAAAGGACTCAGATTATGGAATTGATAGAGCCATATTTACATACCTCAAGGTTAGTATTTTGGGGGGGGTTTAACTGCAGTCTGACAAAGGAAGATTGGGGGAGGAAATGGGTAACATTTTTTAGTGACACTAACTGTCAAAAGAAAATTCTTGGGAAAGCTGGCATGGATGATGCAGATGCGATTAAAGGAAAAAAAGGAGAGCATACCTTTTATACAGGGAGGTTATCAACACAAATAGATTTTTGGATGCTTCAAAAAAATAAAAAATTAAAGATATAAGGGTAATTCCAATAGAAACAACAGACCATGTGGCAGTAAGTCTCACAATATTTCTAGGGAAAAATATGAAATTTGGTGCAGGGTACTGGAAAATGAATACAGAAATGTTACAAGAAGAAAGGTGTACCAACAGAATTAAGGATTTGTTGGAGGCTAGAATGACATTGGTAGATTTATATGATAGCAAGTTAGAATGGTGGGAAGATACAAAGTGGGATTTAAAAAAATTACGCAGGAAGAGGCAAGAAATAGAGAAGAAACAAACTATGGAAAATATTTAAGTATAAGAGCTAAACTAAATAAACTAATTACTATGAAAGAAAGATGGAAAACAGATGTAGGGCAACAAGTAATAGAAACTAAAAAAGAAATGAAAAAATATCAATATAATAGAATAAAATAATTAATTATAGAGCAAGAAAGTGAAACGCAAGGTTCAAAAAATCAGACAAATCCATTTGATAGTAACAGGGAAATAACAGAAGAAAGAGTGATGTATTAACATAAAGATAAAAATGGAAAAGTATATACTGACATAGGAAATATTAAAAATATAGTACAGGAATTTTTAAAACAAAAATATCAAAAACAAGGGGAGGAAAAGAAAAAATATCTGTTTGAAAAATCAAAACTTCCACGTTTAGAGGAAAATGAAGTTATAATTTTGAATGGAAATATTAGAGAGGGAGAGGTGAGAGAAGCCATTATAACTCTATCTAATAACACAGCTCTGGGTATAGATGGCATACCAAATGTATTTTATAAAATTTTTGAGGAGAAAGTAGTACCAATGTTGGCATTAGTATTTAATGAAATAGAGAGGAAAGGGAAAATAATGGAAAGTATGAAAATGGGAGTAACAATATTTTTATATAAGAAGAAAATAGAAAAACAAATTTAAAAAACTGGAGACCTTATTAACAGCGGATTATAAAATGTTGGCAAAAATTATAAATAACAGAATAAAAGAGTTTGCTGGTCAGCTTATTATGAAAACTCAGACATGTGCATTGCCAGGGAGAGACATAAGAGATAATTTAGTATATATAAGGGAAATAATGAATGAAAGTCAAGAAGGGAGAATAGAGGGATACCTATATATGTTGGATCAAGAAACAGCCTTTGATGTAATAAAACATAACTATATGTGGGATATATTGAATGACTACAAGTTTCCTGAAAAAAACTATTAAAATAATTAAAGCATTGTACACAGAAGCACAGGTCTGTCCCCTTGTAAATGAACATTTGGGTATCCCAATGTGTATTAAAAATGGGGTACATTAAGGGTGCCCTTTAAGCCCACTGTTGTATGTTTTAGGATTGGATCCAATTTTGAGAAGTTTAGAAAATAACACTAATTTTCAAAACATTGAATGGAATGGGCAAAAACTTAGGAAAACAAGTGCTTATGCTGATGAATGTATTGTAATGGTTAAAGATCAGCAAGCTGGGGATGCAATAATACAAATGTTAGATGCATATAAAGGATATACAGGAATAAAAATAAACAAAGAAAAGAGCAAAATATTTTCATTGGGGAAAGGATTGGGAGGGAAAAAAGGGGACTTAGAGGTTGTGCAAGGGAGAATAAATATTTTTGGAGTTTGGTTTGGAGGACAGGACCCTGAGGTTAAGAACTGGGAAGAGAAATACAAGCATTTGTCAATGCCAAATGTTGTCACGCTGTCATTGGCAGTGGGAGTGGCGGAGCTAGAGATGCATAGTGTTGTGATTTTTCGAAGGTGTCTCAAAAGGTGATTTTGCACAGCGAGCACGCCATTGTGCGCCACAGCTGTGAAAACACGTTTTGGGCAGGCTGTGAAAAATGGCAGCTGGACTGTTGATAAGGAGATGTGCACAAATGCCAGTGGTGAAAATGCGGCATGAAAATATGGCAGATTAGTGAAGTTACAAGGGTGTGTGGAAACTGTGCAATGCATGCTTGCAACACAGACATTGTATGGGGCTTTCGGCACCAAATTTTCAACATAGGCATTTTAGGACCTCTGATCATGAATAGTGTCAGCATCATTTCCTCAAACTGTCCCGAAAATGGATTTCGCACAGCGACCATGCAATTCTGCACCAGATGTGCGAAAACACATATCAGGCAGCTGTACTGTTCATAAGGAGGTATGGAAAAATACCAATGATGAACAGCTGGAGTGAAACTATTACAAATTCACAGTCATGGGTGTGTGTGCAAACTGTGCCACGCATGATCGTAAAACACTCATTTTATTGACTTTCATTCCCAAATTTTCAACATAGGCATTTTAGGACATCTGCTAATGAACAGTGTCACTTTCATTTTCAGCATGTGTCTGGAACACGGACTATCCACAGCGACCATGCTATTCCACACCGGAACTGCGAAAACAGATTTTGGTCAGCATGTGAAAAATGACAGCTGTACTATTCATTAGGAGGTGCAGAACAATGGCACTGTTGAAAATCTGGAGTGAAAATATTAGAAGTTTGCGAACGTATGAGCGTGCGTGCAAACTGCGAAACGCACGCTCGTAACACAGTCATTTTATGAAGTATTGTCACCAAATTTTCAACACAGGCATTTTAGGAACTCTGCTAATAAACAGTGTCACTGTCATTTTTGTAATATGTCCCAAACACTGATTTCACACAGCGACCACGCTATTCTGCACCGGAAGTGCAAAAACACATTTCGGCCAGGATGTGAAAAATGACAGCTGTACGGTTCACAAGAAGGTGTGGTAAAATGCCAATGTTGAGAATATGGCATGAAAATATTGTGAATTTTCTAACTTACGAGTGTGCGTTGTGTAGTTGCTACGCATGTTCGTAAAATAGTCTCCTTTTGGATTTTTCCCACCAAATTTGCAATATAGGCTTTTTGACCCCCATGAACAGTGGCACTGTCATTTCATTAGTCCCAAAAGGTGATTCAGCACAGTGACTGTGAAATCACCTTCCGGGACCGAATAACGCCATGACAGTGCAAGAATTCATGAGAAGGGGTCCCAAAAAACCCATGTTGAAAATTTGGGGCCAAAATTCACAAAAATGCCTGCGATATGCAGCAAAGTTGGAAAAACCATATTTATTACATTATACAGCTTACTGGCATTTCCTCAGTTCGCGGTTGGCTTTGAAGAGTGCAGACATGTTCCTGGTCCACCGAAGATCATCTCGCCGGACTCCGGAGGTAAGTATGGGATGAGGAGGAGGTGTGGGGAGGCAGGGTGCCGAGAGGGTGTGTCGGGTGGGGAGGGGCATGGAGACTACGAGGACCGTTTCCTTTTACAGGTTCAAAAAAAAAAAACATCGTGGGACAGTTTTTTTTTTTTTTGCATTGGATTTGGCACACTGGGGTGGGCTCCCAGTGTGCCACCTAACTGTCTGGAGTGGGGTGTCTGTAGCTGACAGGGGATTGGGCACCCTCGTTGGCAAACAACACAAGGGGGAAATTTATGCCGACGGGGATTGGGCACCCCTGTCAGCACACAAAGAAGGGTGGGGGACGCAGAGCCAAGGGGGATTGGGCCCCCCTTGGCATTAAACAATTGGGGTTCTTTCTGCCGATGGGGGTGGGCACCCACATCAGCACACAAGGAAAGGGAGGCAGGGTAAGAGCTGAGGGGGCTTGGCCCCCGGCATATGACAACTGGGGGAATGCTTTATGCTGATGGGGAGTTGACTCCCCATCGGCACATTCATAGAGGGCAGGGTCAGCTGACAGGGGGTTGAAGCACCCAAAGTCGGCAGTTCGGCGGCCAGTGTGCCGCCATGTGCATAATGTTGAGAGCACGTCAAGAAAAGGACTGCTTTGCTCGGATTGCAGTAGACCTTTTCTTAGATGTGCTCACCACATTATGTATGCATATTGTGGCGCCGACATGCAGGCTGATTGGGGAATGCGGGATGCACCTACTGGTGCATGCCTTGCATTCGCCCAACAGCGATCGTGCCTCCAAAGCTGCACTGTCCCAAGATGTTGGCTGCGTAAGCGCCAACATAATAAAATAGCACAAGAGCAAATTAAAACATGGAAGGAATGGAAGATGACAAGAGAAAAAAGAATACATCTGTTAAGAACTATCATAATCCCAATTTTTTTGTATATAGCATATATTTTTCTGATACCACAGGGAATGCAAACAAACATTTTGAGTTTGTTTTTTTCAGTTGCTTTGGGGATGTAGATTAACTCCTGTAAAAAGAGGAACTACATATAGGCCAATAAAAGAAGGGGGTTTAAATATGGTACAGCCAATAGTTTTTTTTTTTTGTTATCAATATTTATATGTATGCAAATATTTTGCCCATTTTAAAAGGGGAAGAGAAATTATGGATGCCATTTGTGAAGGGCTGGGAACAGGTTTTGATTCAAAACATATGGATAAAAGGAAATACAAAAGGGAGGAAGGACATACCAAAGTATATGGAAATTATTAGGAAATATATAACACAGTGGGGGGGTCACAGTGGATTTATTATTAAGGAAAAATAGAAAGCAGTTATACAAGTTAATTATGGAACAAAACTTTTATGAAGCAACAGTTTTTAAAGCAGATAGTGAGATAGATATAAATAAAGTGTTGGAAATAACATTAGAAAAAAGAATACCACAGAAGATGAAAGAAATGGTGTGGATGTGTAGCCATGGAAAGCTGTATGTGAAAGGAAATCAAAAACATAAAAGACTGAGGGGAGAATGTGTGGTGAAGTACAGTGTGTATTACAAGAAGGAAGTATGAAGCATAGTTTTTTGAGTGCAGTTTTATAGTTATGTTTTGGGAAATGTTAGCTAAATATTGGAACATGAAGTGTTTTAAAAATATTACATGATATTTTGGTATGTGGACAATTAACTAAGGAATGGGAAGGAATGAATAAAAGTACAGTATATGTAGTTTTTGCAATACTTAAGCAGGCTATATGGCAGAATAGATGCCAGAGATTTCTAAAAATTAAAAAACAAACTGTACAAGATTTATTGTTTAGAATACAGGTCGAAATTGATAAAGTGTATGAAGAAGAATGTAGAGTATTTGGAGAAGAAAGAGCAAAAGATCTGGAAAGAAATGACTGGGATTTGTTAAAAATGTGAAACACTGAAGTATGTAAGTTATCTGTTTTTGGTTGTAAATAAAAACTTTCCCTACTCTTTTCGAGAAGTGCCATGGGATCTCTAACATCCACCTGAACTACCACCAGAACAGGCAGCTGGGACCTCGGTTTAACATCTCATCCGAAAGATGGCACCTTAGGAGTGCAGCACCCCCCTCATGCTGCACTACAGTGTCAGTATTGGGATATTAACCCAAGTGCCCACATAAGTCTTTCTCTTGCATAGACACGTGGCTAATACCAGAAGCCTGAAACACAAATGTCACAGAGGCCTCCATTGGAACAGTGATCATATCAGATCACGCCCTGGTGGTGGTCATCTGGCTTCCTCCTGGGCATGCAAAAGGTCCCAAAAGGGCATGGCGCCTCAACGACTCCATGCTTGGAGACACAAACTTCTGTGGCAGCCTCAGGCAGGATATTAGCACCTTCTTAGAAATAAACAAACCAGAGGACACATCTGCAGCCACCCGATGGGATGTCCATAAGGCATTCATCAGGGGGAGATGTATCAGCCATGCTTCCCTCCAAGACCGGGGTCCTACCTCAATCTGTGCGTACTGCCAAAATATCTTTATTGCCAGAACCAGGCAAGGACACCTCCATATGTGGCAGCTACAGGTCCATTTCCCTGATCACGGCTGATTGCAAAGTATATACCAAAGTGCTGGCAAACAGATTGAAGGAGGTGATCCTAAACTTAATACACAAAGACCAAGTGGGCTTTGTGCCTGGGTGCAAAGGAACCAACAACACTAGGTGCCTGCTGAACTTGTTATACCAGATGAATCCCCTGCATCCCCCCACCATTCTCCTGTCTCTAGACACTGAAAAGGCATTTCACAGGGTAGAATGGGACTACTTATTCCAAAACCTGGACAAGTTCAATATTGGACCTAACTTCAGGAGATGGGTGTCCAATCTATATAAGGATACAGCTGCACGAGTTGTCACCAACAGCACACTGTCCAAGCCCTTTCGTCTGGAGAGGAGGACCAGGCAGAGCTGTCCTCTATCACCCATGCTTTTCATATTGGCACTACAGATGCTTCTGCAAGCCATAAGGCAAGCAAAGGACATGACGGGGGTGAGCCTTGGTGGAGAGCACAAGTTGTTAACATATGCTGATGACATCTTGCTAACATTGTCAGACCCACAGCAATCAGTACCGCAGCTACTGAAACTGATCTCCACATATAGCAAGCTATCTGGATACAAACTGAACCTAGTGAAATCACAATTCCTAGCCTCCTCTCACATGCTTTCCCATTATCCCCAATTCCCCTGGGGCCTCAAGCACTCCCCCACATGGGTTGAGTACCTGGGAGTAAAATTCAACTGGAACCTGGCTCAGCTGGGAAAACTGAATATCTCCCCCTAATGGTGGAGCTGGAAGTAGACCTCAACAGATGGGGCAGGCTCCACTTGGCACATTGGGGCAGAGCCCAGGCATTCAGAATGATGGCCACTCTGAAAATCCAATATGTCTTGGACAATCTCCCCATGAGAATGGACCCCAATATCCTGCGAAGCCTGCAGGCAAGAATGTTGAAATTCTTTTGGGGTGGGGACTCGCACCACCTCAATTGGTCAAAACTATGAGTAGGATATGAGTTGGGGAAGGGGGTTCAAGCTATCAGACTTTAACTTAAGAGTCTATATCCAAGCCCTCACACAGTTGGTCCAGACTGCTTCCTGGACCCCTGGAAACCTGAAACCCAGATGGGCAGATTGTGAGGCTGCAGTGATCGGAAACCCCCGAGCCCATGCCTTGCTGTTTGGAGAGATATCTAAACACCCCACTTATTCTCCCACCCTATTGCAGGCCAAGCTAGTGTGGGCTAAGTACAGCAAGCTAAGCATCTAGATGTGAGAAAGAGCCGGGCACTTGCCATTGTGGGCCAACCTACACTTACTTATATGGGAAAGCTAGTGAGATACATGGAGTGGGAGGAAGCCGGGATCACAACTTTGCAAGATATTACACACCCCATGCTAAACACCACGATGTCCTTCTCTCAAATTAGAAATTAGTATGGTATCTCACAGCACAATCACTGGAGATACCTCCAACTGAGGCATGCATTGGGAGTGATCCTAGTCCCAATTTTGACCTTACCCAGGAACAACCAGATAGACAAACTGCTATGGCCTGGCTAGGGAAAGATACCCCGAAACAGGGACATCTACCAACACTTACTTAATTTGCATCCAGATCCGTCCACCAGGACCAGACAGCAATGGTCAACAAAGCTGGGATGTGAGATTGGCACAGACACTTGAGGGAGATGCTGATCGGAAGCCCAGAGGCCTCAAAGGACACAAAAAGAAGGTTTACACAGTTAAAGATTCTACAAAGGTGGCACAGAATCCTGGAAAAACTACAAGCATGGGGTCTACAGCCCTCAAGTGACTGCTGGAGTTGTAAGAACCCAGCAGCATCCATCGCTCACATTATATGGACCTGCCTATACTTGCTGAACTACTGGAAAGAGTTACAGAGCACTTTTGCCACCATACTCTCCCAAGATGTTCAGCTAACCAGTCAATTGGTGATGCTAGGCCTATACACTGTCCCAAACATAGCCCCACTACTAAGCAACACACGGTGTTCCTGTCTGCTAGACACATTAATAGATGCCAAAAGAGTAATCCTGAGATACTGGAAAAATTCCAACCATCCACCAGTACAGGAATGGCTGCTGGAGATTTGCAAAGCTGCCAGCTATGAGTGGGCCCTCTACAAATCCCGATGCAAACTTAGCCTATTTGAGGATATATGGGTCCGTTACCTACAGTCAAAATATTGCAAGATCCCAAATGGGCACTTGATTTCCAATGGGCCTACTGCAGCAGGGGACCAAATTTCCAGCCAATTTTTTTTTTTGGGGGGGGCACACTAGTAAAAGGCCACTGACACAAGAACTGACCCCACTACCAGTACGGCCAGACTGGATAGGACCTGGTCCAGGACAGTCATCTGGGGCACTTGCAACCCAGACTCCGACTGGCACCGGCCACACACTGCACTATTCCAGTACAGGTAACTAACACAGAGATGCAGAGATTACAATATGTGGACATAAGAGACATGAATATCTGTGTATGTAGAAGGTACCAGCAAATTCATATATATATATGCTTAGCTGGTAATTCAAGGGCTAACCATTCAGCCAGGATGCATAACCTACGATGCTCTGCATGTTTGTTTGCATTAAGAAACTGAACTTCTGGTTGGAAGGCCCTGTGAAATGTTAAAATGTTAAAATACCAATAAACCTTTAATTAAAAAAAATAAATAAATAAAATCCAGCCAGTGACAAACTTTGAAGCAGTTTTTTTTCAGTTAAGTAGGATCCACATGAAATGTCCAGTAATTACAGACAGGGTTGAAACAAAGCAGATCCTCAGAATCCCCCCTCCCTGCGGTGCTCTCACCACTACTTGGGGGGGGGGGTTGAACATAAGGATAAATAAGTAAAAATCAGAGCTCTCACCACCGAAAGTAGTTATGTAAGAGCTTAACACAACAGTACATCTTCAAGAGGATCTCTTGTATCAGGCCACACTTATGGAACTATAGCTGCCAGGCACTAGGACCACACAGAAACTTTTTAGCTAACAGTCTAGTTGGGGCCACCCACAACCCCTGCCCTCCATAGTTCCCCCACTGGAGACCATATGCAGAGGACCTCCTCCAGGAGAACAGAGGGAGAGCTAGAGTTTCCCACCACTAAGGAAGGTGGAACAGAAAGTGAACCAACCTGGATAGAGAGAGAGAGAGAGAGAGAGAGAGAGAGAGAGAAGAAACTGAGAAGCCCTGAAGCAAAGGGGGATGGGGGGGTGGCTTGGCCTAATGCAAGAAATCCACTCAAAGATCTACTGTTACAGTAAGTTCTTACGTAACTGTACTGCCTTCATCAAGGGTATCTCTTGTATGAGGCCACACCGATGGAAAGAGTCCCGAGCAATACTGACAGTCTGAGTGGCTGGAGGCTATAGGCCAAAGACAGGAGGCCTTGAAGCACAGCCAAGCCAAAGACTGCTCTTCTCCTAGAGGAAATGTCTAGACTGCAGTGTTTTGTGAAAGTGTGGACAGTATTCCAAGTGGCAGCGGTACAGATTTCAGCAGCTGACACATTCCAGAAACAGGCAACAGAAGTGGTTATGCCTCTGGTAGACTGGCCACACACAACCCCGGGAAGTTCCTTATCATCCTTCCAACAACATAAAATAATACAGATGGTCAACCATTTGGAAAGGCACTGTTTAGAAACTGGTACGCCCTCTTTCCCAGGGGTGAAAGAAACAAACAGCTGCAAGGACTTTCTGAAGTCCTTAATGAGGTGATTATAATGCCTGAGTATTCTATGCACATCTAGAGCACTGGTTTTCAGCTGGGGGTCCACGAGCACCTGCCTGGATGTCTGCAGAACCCCCAAGAAATTACAGCCACAGTAAAATATTTTTTTTTCGACTGCTCTTTGACCACGATGTCAGCCTGGTGCAGATATCTCTCCTCTCTCTCCCACTTGAACGGGCCTCAAATCCTTTGTTTATTGTATACAAATGTTGAAACCACAGAAATTTCAGCTTCAGACTGCCACATAAATTTCAGCTACAGCTTAAAGGGGAATGTGAAAGAGAAATTGCAACAGCAGTAAAATATTTTTTTTTTTGACTGCTGTTTGACCGCGATATCAACTGGCGATGTCAGCGATGCCAGCCCGGTGCAGATATCTCTCCTCTCTCCTACCAAAACTTGAATAACTCCATGCTACTTTTTATTTAACTAAGTAAGAAACATTACATGCCTGTGTTTTATTTACTGTTTTAGCTTGGCAACATATACAGCTTCAGACCGATAGGAGCAACTTCTGTGAGGTGTAAATTTTAAGTAGCCCAGTTATTTAGCTTGTTACACTCAGCTATACTAAAATACTAAAAGAAATACAGCAGTATTACATAATTTTTTATTATCTGTGACTGTCTGAGACCAGCAGCAACTTCTGTGAGGTAGTTGTTTTTTTAGGTAACTCAGTCAGTAAGTTGAATGCTAACCCCCGCCAGTAGTAGAAAATTGACACATTAGTACCTCAGCAATGTAATCACTGTATATATATATATATATATATATATATATATATATATATATATATATAATAGATAACCCACTCTAGGGTGTGCGGTCATACTCTGATGTCATGCGCCTTGGTGTCGGTGTGATGCGGAGGCCGCGGGCGTCCTGCACCAAGGCGTGCGTATATCAAGCGCGCTTCCACCCTAAATGAGATTATCTATCTTATAAAATAGCCACAGATATTTTTGGGGGTGGGTGGAAAAGTAGTCCCTCTGTCTGAGCGAGTTGGTAGCTTTGGGACAGACGGAGCGAGAGCGGTTGCTATGGCAACACTGGCCTGGCTTCCTTCTACCTTCTAATTTACGGACTCGCGGTCTATCTCTCGCCCCTTTCGTAATAATATGTAACTTCTATTACCCAAAGGGAAGACAAACTAACAGGAGGGAGTCACTTTTCTTATTTTTCAAACAGAGAGGGGCTTACTTTCGTCTCTTAACAGGTTCTCACTTTCTGAAATGCGCACCGCTCGGTCACGCTACATTTTGGCAGTGAAAGTGAAAGTCGTCCACGATCACAGTACTCTCCCTCCAAATGCAGCTTTTTTCACACAAATTAAGAGAAGATAATGAAAAAATGTATGTTCTCCTGCTTTTTTATATACAGCTAGGTTTGTGTTAATCAGCCACCAGCATATGTTTTACTAGGATTGAGAGTGATTGGTCACAGTGGTTACAGTAATAAAAGTGGTTCTACACTGAGAGACTGTGAAAATGGCAGGCAGGATTTGATTTTTAAATTACATTTTATGTAAACATTAATGGCATGATGAAGAGATCAGTTTGTACAGTGTGGGGCTACTACTGATATATTTAGTTATGCCTGTGGGTGTCAGTTGCATATGTGTGTTAGTGTGGGTGCCTAGCTGCACCAGGTGTGGAGTGGTCTCACTGCTGGTGAAAAGGTTTTGAGGACTGGAAAGTAGTTCAGGCGTACGGTCGTTGGGAAATAATGCACGGTCATGTGACATGTCCTGTCCAATTGTATAAGTGGGATTTCTAAGATTTTACCTAGCCATTTTATAAATATATACAAGTATATATATATATTATATATATATATATATATATATATATATATATACATGTAATTATTCAGCGTAGTTGTATAATGGCTCTACAAAACACTAAACGAGGTACCAAATCTGTAGACTTTTGGTAAGGGGTCCCTGACATGGCTGACAGCTGGCCAGGGGGGCCCTGGACCAAAAAAGGTTGACAACCACTGATCTAGAGTATGGAGCAATGCTTCCCCTGGATCTGTATGTTCCGGATAATACACAAGCAGGTGGATGGCTTGATTCAGGGTAAACTCAGACAGCACCTTTGGTAAAAACTCAGGGATGGTACTTTGTGGAAACCCAAATAAGGGGACGACTCGCACATCAGAGCCTTAAGCTCGGAAATCCTTTGAGCAGAAGTAATAGCTACTAAAAATAATGCTTTCCATGACAGAAAGTGTAGCTCGCATGCTGCAGCCACCTCAAAAGGAGCTAAAGTAAGTTTCTCTAACATGAAATGTGAGTCCCAAGGTGGGGGAATGGATTGCAGATGAGTGGCTTCAGATGAAGAATGCCTCTCAAAAATGTAAGGGGACCTCCAGTTGTGACCCCGAACAGCCATCAGTGAGCTCATGGAAGGCTGAAATAGCAACCAGGTGCTCTCTAATGGAGGAGTATTACAGGCCAGAATCTGAGAGGGACAGCAAGTACTCCAGAATTTGATTCACAGGACATATGAAAGGATCTAAATGATGGGAAGCCACCTACAGAGCAAAGGGCTTCCACTTCATGGTATAAGTGGCCCTGATGGAAGGTTTCCTAGCAACCATCAGGACATCAGTCACCTTCTGGGATACCCCAAATTTAGCCATGGATATGTTTTCAGTGGCCATGCATGAAGATGTAGTGACCTGAGGTCTGGATGGACCAGGGAGCCCCAATCCTGTGAGAGCAAGCCTTTGCACAGAGGCTGGGGAAATGGAGGTTCCGCCGCCAGCTGCTGCAATAAGGGGAACCAGATCTGACTATGCCAGAAGGGAGCAATGAGGATCATCCATTGCTCCTTCCATCTGAAGCTTGATCAACATCCTCTGAATTAGTGGGAAGAGAGGGAAGGTGTACAGGAACTTCCCTTTCTAAAAGAGGGACAACACATCTCACCAGAAAACTCCAGGCCTGGAGCATGCAAGCAGAAAAGTGGCAGTTTTGCATTGAGTGGGGACACAAAAGGGTCTAACTCTAGATGATCCCACCTGTTGAACAGGTCTTCTACAATCAAGGTCAGCAGTTTCCACTCATGCATCCTGGACTGCAGCCTGCTTAGCTTGTCTGCCAAGACATTTTGGGCACCTGGAACATGGGCTGCTAACAGTACTAGACCGTAGTCTAGAGCCCAGTACCGGACCCTTATTGTTTCTCTGCACAGGAGGGGATGAATGGGTCCCCCCTTGCTTGCTGATGTAGTGCACTACACTGATGTTGTCTGTCTGCACTAGAAGAGGCCTTGGGGACAGGGGAAAGCTTGTAGGCCATATAGAATGGCACTCATCTCTAGGACGTTTATGTGGAGGGAACTCTCCACCACGGTCCAAGTAGCTTGGATCTGTAAGGGCCCAGATGTTTTCTCCAGCCCATCCCCAAAGCATCAATAGTGAGGATTTGATGAGGTAGACAATCGGGAAAGGGATCCGCTGAGCAAATTGCAGGGTTCCATCCACCACAGAAACACTTTCTTTACTGAAGAAGTTACTAGACCCTTCTGTTCTGGGTCATCGGTGTGCTGATCCCATTGGACTCTCAGAGTCCATTAAGGGATCTGCATGTGTACTTGCACCAGGGGAACTGTAACAGTGGCTGCAGCCATCAGTCCCAGCAGCCACAGGAATGTCCTGGCTGTGACATACTGAGTGCTGTAAAGCAATCAGGCCTGATCCATCAAGCATTCCACCCCACCTTGGGGCAAGAAGGCCCGATCCTGGGCAGTGTCCAGTATAGCCCCTATGTACTGAAGGTGCTGACAGGGTGTCAAGACTGACTTGGGCAAGTTGACCTTGACCTCTAAGGGATAGAACAGCCGTCTGGTACATGCTAGGGCATGGAGCAGTTGCTCCAGGGACTGAGCCTTGAGCAACCAGTCATCCAGGTAAGGGAAGATGTACAGTCCCTCCCTCCTGAGGGCTGCTGCTACAACCACTAAACATTTGGTAAAGACCCATAGCATAGAAGATAAGCCAAAGGGTAAGGCCCTGAAGTGATAGTGCCCCCCCTGGAATAGGAACCTGAGGTACTGCCTGTGGGGGGCACACATCTTTATGTGCAGGTATGCATCCTGTATGTCTAGGGAGCATATCCTGTCTCCTTTGTTTAGTAGAGGCAGCAGGCCTTGTAGGGTCACCATCCTGAATTTCTTGTACTGGATGTAGAAATTCAGGTTTCTTTGATCCAGGATGGTCTGCAAATCCCCTGTGGAGTTTGGGACTAGAAAGAAGTGGAAATAGAACCCTCTGTTCCTCTGATCCTTGGAAACTGGTTCTATGGCCCTTTTCTGCAGCAGGATGCACATTTCCTCCATCAGCACTGGAATGTGATCTGGAGGGTAGCTTGAATGAACTGGAGGTAGATCTGTCAGCAACTTCAGAAGCTATAGTGAGTGGCCTTGCTTTATGAGCTACATGACCCAAGCATCTAAGCAACTCCTTACCATTACTTCCTTCAGTACTGGTGGGTGGGGGTCTGACAAGGAGTCATGCTGAGGTAGGGCCAGTGGTCGGGGCCGCACCTGCACCTCTAGGGGCCTTCACATCAGGGGAAGTAGGAGTACATAGAAACATAGAAGTTGATGGTAGATAAGGACCGCAAGGCCTATCCAGTCTGCCCATTTCTTTTTCTACCTTATGAATGTGCCATCGGCCTTAGCTCTGTCAATGGCCTATCTATTCATACTCTTCTGTATTGCACCCTTATGCCTATCCCATGCCTGACTGAAGCTCTGCACTGTATTCATATCCACCACTTCATGAGGTTGCCCGTTCCATGTATCCACCACCCTTTCTGTGAAAAATAACTTCCTCACATTACCCCTTAATTGGCCTCCCTCTAATCTCATGCTGTGTCCTCTTGTCCTGCTATTTTTCTTATATTGAAACATGTTAGACTCTTTCACCTTGTTAATGCCCTTAAGGTGTTTGAATATTTTGATCATATCACCTCTCTCCCTCCTTTGCTCTAGGGTATACATATTGAGCTCCATTAATCTGTCCTCATATGTTTTCTGATGCAGTCCCTGCACCATTTTGGTTGCCCTTCTCTTGACTGCCTCAATTTGGTTAATGTCCTTGTGAAGGTGTGGCCTCCAGTATTGCATGCAGTACTCCAGATGGGGCCTAACCAGTGTCTTGTAAAGAGGGATCATTACCTCCCTCTTCCGACTTGTGATACCCCTACTAATACACCCTAACATCCCCCTAGCCTTACCTACTGCTTTAGTGGTCTGCTTGGATGATTTCAGGTCATCGGCGATGATGATGCCCAAGTCTCTTTCTTCCCTTGTGACTGCCAGCAACTCCCCTCCCAGCCTATAGATGGCTTCAGGGTTTCTCTTCCCTATGTGCATGATCTTGCACTTCTTTGCATTAAACCCCAGTTGCCACTCTTCTGACCATTTTGCTAGTTTATCCAGTAAGCAGAGCTGTGGCTGCTCAGTGCTTGTCTGGCTGTCACTTACCTGGCTTATGTTTGTGGGAGGCCCAACAAAAAGGCACCTTCTGACCACTTCTTGGCTG
Organism: Neoceratodus forsteri; assembly: GCA_016271365.2. Taxonomy (NCBI): domain Eukaryota; kingdom Metazoa; phylum Chordata; order Ceratodontiformes; family Ceratodontidae; genus Neoceratodus; species Neoceratodus forsteri. The sequence continues at coordinate 1,236,362,800 of CM057456.1, forward strand.
TGTATGGTAAAGTGAGTGGACCAACCACCGAGTCTGTCCCCAGGCCTGCAGATCCAACATGATGTCCTGTACATCCACCCCGAAGAGCCTGTAGCATGTCAAGGGGGCATTCAGGATGGATTGTGGAAAGTCAGTGGCAAATCCTGACACCCTAAGCCAAGAATGTCTTCTTAAGCAGATGCCAACTGCAGCCATTCTAGCAGAGGCATCGGAGACATCATAGGCAACCCTCAAGAGGTGATTGCTGACATCTGTCCCAGAATGAAAGGCTTTAAGCAGCTCCTTCCTCTGGGAACCCTCTGGAAAGGCCTGATCTGCAGCTTTGGCCTTTTTCCAGAGGGTATTCTGGTACTTGATCATAAGGGCTATATAATTAATAATTCTAAGGGCCAGTGTGGCAGAGGCATAGGCCACCTTTCCCATAAGATCCAGCTTTCTTGAGTCCTTGTTTGGCAGAAGAGAGAGCTGAGGTGCTGAAGTCTCATGGACCTGTCATGGGCAGCATTTATTACCACTGAATCTGCCCTAGGTTGCTTGATGAAGAAGGGCTTCTCTAAGGAAGCCTGGCACAATTTGTCTACCTTTCTGGGCATCGTTGGGATCATATTTGGCCTGTACCAGGTGGCCACAGTGGCATCTCAAATGCAGCCAGCAGAGGAGGAATAATTAAAATGGGCAGCATCTGGCAACTTCAAATATTTCGCCAGATTTCTCCTGGTAACATCCTGCTCCTCAGCATCAGACCTCATAGCTGCTTGCAGCTGCCCTATCACAAAGATGATGGAGGGGTCATGAAGGAGGGGACTGTGGGATATACTTAGAGGAGTCCTCCCACCCTGAATAAATAGTGGAGATCGAGCTGGGGGGACTCCCAGCCCCTTTTTCCTCCTCCTCCTCTTCATCCGGTGGGAGGAGGTCAGGATGGTACCCCTCCTTTCTTGGCTTGACGATGATGACTGTGAGCATGCAGGGCACATCAACATGAGGGGTTGAGGAACAGGAGCCAGTCCAACAGGCCCCGGCATCAATGGGCCTGGAGGAGGGGCAAGGCAGTGCATAAACTCCCAAAAGGAGGAGAGCACAGTCTGGACATCGATGGTCATCAGCATCATTGGAACACCTGGTAGCACTGATGGGGAAGCTGATTCCCCAGCATTGGCAGTATGGCCTGCAATATCAAGAAAAAGGGTTGAAGCCCTGGCATTGACGGGGGGGCAGAGAAGGTGATGGGAGAGACTGGGTCCCCAGTGTCAACAATGTGGCCCAAGTAGATAATGGGGGAGGCAGAAAGCCCAACATTTATGGGCCAGATGCTGCCGAAGTAGGCCCGGCAGAACTCCATAACTGCTGCCCCTGAGCAGGAAGGGGTCTGAATAGTGTGGACTCCTGAGGCATCGACAGAGAAGGCTGAATGCCCAGTGTTGACAGGATGGCCTAAGGCATTGAAGGAGAGATTGGAATCCTGATGTTGATGGGCCAGTGCCAGCGGATGCAGGCCCAGCTGAGTGCCCTGTCCATTGCCCCTGAGCCAGAAGGGGTCTAAGTGAAAGGGGTTGGATCATCTGTGGGGGTGTCAGGAAGCCCAACATAGATGAGGCATCGCAAGCTAAAGAAGAACCAGCAGAAAGCACTGCCAAGGCTGACCCTGAGAAAGAGAGGGTGTGGGTGGCAATGGGGGACACCTCCAAGGCGGGTGATGAAGCGGCAACTGAGAGTGCACCACAGCAGATTTCTCTTTACCATTTATTATGGGCAGACTGGATGGGCCTTGCGGTCCTTATCTGCCGACAACTTCTATGTTTACTCCGCTCCCTCCCCTGGTGCTTGTGTTTGCCAGATGACTTGTCCTGGGCCTTTGAGGAGTGGGAGCCTGTGGACAGAGCTGGCGAGGTGGAGAAGCTTCTTACCTGGAGCTCCTTCTCCATTTGGGCTACCTTCTGTTCCAGGAGGAAGGATTCTACAGCCTTCTGACTGTGCCGCTGGGTAGACTGGTTGAATCCGTGGTAAACCCAGCAGGCCTTAATATCATGGTCGGCACTGAGACAGCAGACACAGGCATTGTGGTCATCCTTATTGCAGATTTTCTTACCTCATCAACAGTATCTGAAGAGTTTCTCAGGGTCGGTTGATATAAATGGCGATGAAAATCATTTAAAAAAAATAAAGTGATTTATGAACTAGGATGAGAAAATGGAAAATAAGTATGAGTTTTGGCAGTCGACTGAAGCAGTGTTGTCTGTGCAGTCCAGCGTGCGATTGCCAATGGCAGGGAAAGAACTGAGGAGGGCGGGGGGCTACCCACATTTATATAGGGAGGATGTTGGTGTCTGACGTTGTCGTGGGTGGCCCCAACTAGACTGCTAGCTAAAAAGTTTCCATGTGGTCCTAGTGCCTGGTGGCTATAGTTCCATAGGTGTGGCCTGATGCAAGAGATACCATTGATGAAGATATGTCTGTGGATGATAGTTACAGGTCCAGGATGGAGGTTTAAATTCACAAAGTTTTAAAAACTGTGGTGGCCAACTAACAGTCTTCCAAAGCAGTCCGTTTGTTATGAAGATCCCACTGCTGCAGGTGCTCTAGGATCCCATAAGGCTGCCTCCAACAGATGGTGACTGAAGCACCACCTGCACAGAAACCTGCAACCGTGACTCTGCTGCGAGTTCAAGCCTAAGGTCCAAGATCTCAGACTCCTGCCAGAAGTATTGCGGCTGCAAAGTTTAGGTGATATATCCACAAGAAGCACTCTCCACAGTCACAAGTGTCTTGCTGGTACGGGAAGCTCTGGGAGCCCAAAGGCTACTTCCAAGGATAACAGGTAGTGGATGAAGTGCTGCATGCACAACAGAACCTACCCCACAGCTCCGCAGCAGATCCTTGCAACAAACTCCCATCTTTGACTGGCAGTAGTCACTGATGTCTGTAGCCCTAGAAGTTCATCACAAAGGGAGCCAGTGAAAAGTCCAAAATGCATACAAGTAATCAATAATAAATGAAAGCCCAAAGGGTGGCACGGAAACAGCTTGGCTGAAAACGAAAAAACTAAACTCCTACCACTAGCTTACTGTCCTAAAACTACCTACGTTCTGACCCTAAGTCTTAAATGCTTACTGTAGTAGTGGATGCTAAGGACTTACAAAAGTGCATTAAAATAACAAAGGCTGTATATCATAATACCAATACAACCACAAACCTAAAAATTAAAAGTTAAGAGTTAGAGGTTTACGGGAAAATTAAACTAATCTGAGCCCCAAGACTAAACCAAAATAAACAACTAATGGAGCCCAGGTAGATGGCAGCCAAGCCTGTCAGCCATATTGCTCACTCCTCAGGGTAATCTGAGGTAAGTCTGAGTGGTCTTCATCATTAATGACTCTACAGGTGCTCTCACCTATAGGCGACCACTGGGGTGGGGGCAAGAGGTCAGTTGTGCCAGTTCAGAGGACTGACCAGGCACTGCCAGCAGGACACTGGGGTGTCAGTGGATGCTCCTATGTGCTCAGTAGGGGTGGAGTAAAAACAAAGTGGCCAGTAGCAGAACTCAGACAAGGGGCACAGGAAGCACCCCAAGGTATCCTCCTGTCTGGAAGCATGGGTGCTCTCAGAGCCCTAAAAGTGGCATGAGGTCACAGATGTCTTGCTGCAACAAGGGCATCAGTGTGTCACCGAATGGGATTCTGGAGGCTGCCAGGGAAGGGCTCAGACATCTGAGAGTGATACTGACTGCCAGGAGTCATGGGACTGGATCAGGATAATGTCCATACTTTAGCTGGGAGTTTAGTGCAACCATCGAGAGGTTGTGGAACCCCTGAGAGCTATCCCCTCAAGGGACACTCTCCAAAACTTTCAGGCAAGTTTTTCCAAAGATCATTTTGGGACATCATAGTGGTGCAACAACCCCAGATACCTGACTGAGCAGTTAACATTGAACACCCAAGTGTGAAAGAGAAAGCTGATACCACAGATATATAACCAGATTAATGTAGGAGATTCAGCTCATAAAGCAAATGGGAGATTTAATCCCTGAAGAGGTGCGCCCAAGCCTTCAACACCAAAAAGCAACTCGGAGGGTGGGTCATTGGGTTTGCCTGGTGACACGCTGAAGCATGGTGTGAGTGATGTCCAGTGGGCTATGCTGTCACCTACTGGTGAGGGAGCACCAGGGAGTTTGGGATGGATGTGACAACCCTGATGGACTCCTTGGGCAAACAGAAAGCTATGTATTTAGGGTGCCCTACCATTGTGCCACTACAGAGCCTATGCACAGTGCCCATAATTTAAAATAGTGCCCTCTCCAGTATCAGTAGCTCAATAGGTTTCATGCTCCCCTCTGGGGCTGGAAGACTGGAAGGTCCTGGGTTCCAGTCCCACACTAGGAACATGGGTTAATACCCAATACTGACACTAGTGCAGCACCATATGGGTAATCCCAACAAGAAAGCTCATGAAGAATGAAGTGCAGGGGTCTTAGGCAGGCAATATAGCCTTGAGGTTAGAGCACTGAGCTACTAGGAGACCAAACATATTTGGGTTTAAATCCCATAACTGCCACATGCACAGAGTGATCTTTTACATAAGTAAGAAGAGGAAGGTAAGGGTAGGGACAGTGAGGATAAGAAGGGTGGCAGAGGGAGACTGAGCAGAAGGAGACCAAGAAAAAGCAGACATCTGGAACAGGTACATCTGCTTGATTCTGGGTGACTGGAGAAGAGCAGACATGGTCCCTCCACATAAGAGCAGCAACAAGAGAGAGGCTAGCAACTATAGACTAGTGAGCCTCACCCCAGTCATGGGGAAATTAATGGAAACCTTGATAAAGGAAAGGTTGGTAGAGCATCTTGAATCCATTGGGCTGCAAGACCAAACCAACATGGATTCACCGGGGTGGGGGAAAGGATCATGCCAGACAAACCTGATTGATTTCTTTGAATGGGAAATAGATCAGGGGGGGCAGTGGATGTGGTCTATCTGGACTTTTGCAAGGCCTTTGACACCGTGCTGCACAGGAGACTAATTAAGAAATTGAGTGGCCTAGAGGTGAACTGGGTTAGAAACTGATTAACAGATAGGCAACATAGGGTTGTGGTCAATGGTGAGTGACCAGCAGGGTGCTGCAGGGCTCAGTACTGGACCTGTCCTCTTCAGTGCCTTCATAAGTGACATTACAGATGAACTGGAAGGGAAAGAATGCCTTTTTTCAGATGATTCTAACATCTGTAATAGAGTGGACAATTAGGAGAACGTGTAAAGAATGTGTAAGAATTTGGGGAATATGCTCACCACACTCCTGTGTGATTGTTAGAAGTAAATAATTGTGTTGCCATTGGGTTGTGCATTTGAGAAAGAGTTATGTGCTCAGGGACATCCCAGGTTCAAGTTGTCTCAGTGGCACAGCTGGTTAGTGCAATCAGAACGGTATTCCGGGTGGCCTCGGTTCAAGTCACAGGAGAGGCGCTTATTCTCTCTCACCCTTGTTTGTATGTGTTCCATATAATATGCACCACACTCCTGTGTGATTGTTGGATTTGGGGAAACTTGAGGAGTAGTCCAGAACGTGGCGGTTGGGGTTCGATGCCAAAAGTTTAAAACCATGCACCTAGGTCACAGGAACCCAGGAACTAAGGACAGGATGGGGTGGAGGGGTACTGTCAGTCACTAGGCAAGAGTAGGACCTTGGGGTTATATCTGATGACCTCAAAGTGGCAGAGTAGTGTGACAAAGCAGTGGGCAGGGCCAGTGCAATGTTGGGATGCACTGCAAGAAGTATCTCTGGCAGGAGGAGAGAGATGGTATTGCCACTGTATCACTCAATGGGGAGACGCCACCTCGAGAATTGTGTCAATTTCTGTAGGTCACACTTCAGAAAGGACAAAGACAGGGTGGAGGCAGTCCAGAGGAGGGCAACTAAAATGGTTCAGGGGATGCCCCAAAAGCTGTATGAGAAGAGAATGAGGGATCTCAACATGTACACCTTGGATGACAGGACAGCGACAGGTGACATGATAGAGACCTACAATTACCTCACGGGGTGAACATGGTGCAGGAGAGGAGTCTCTTTAAAAGAAGGAAGAGCTCTAGGACCAGAGGGCATGTGATGAAGCTGGATTAGGGGGAGTTTAAGAGGGATGTAATTAAGTACTACTTCACTGAAAGAGTGGTAGACACCTGGAATAGACTGCCAGTGGAAGTGGTAGAGATAAAAACAGTAGGGGGCTTCTAGTTCAAGCATGCATGGAATAGACCTAGGGGAACATTAGTAAATGGACAGGGAGGAGTGAAGGTCGCCAGACACCAGTTACGTTCTGCAGAGACAGACTAGGCAGGTACCATCTAGCCAGTCTGGGTGGACCAAGTGGTCCTTTTCTGCCAACAAATTCTATGTTTCTATGTTTTCATGTTTTTATGTTTCTATGCTTAACAGTAGTTACAACACCTGAGAGAAGTTCAGCTAGGAAGCCAAGACAGCTTAGATGGGCCATGAGGAACCCTCAGGCATATCTGTCCAGGAAGTACAAAGATGCCATCTGTAGGCACCTTCCAAAGCAAAAGGAAAGAATAGATTATCAGAAGCCATAGTGAGAAGTAAAACTGTTGTGAGTGCAACAGAGTTAACATGTGCTGCAGCAGAAGGCTGTATGCAGCTGGTATTCTAGTTTGCCTGGATATTTAGGTTGGAGATGGATACCCAGGAAAAATACATAAGACATTTGAGGTAGAGAGGGTAACCTGTGAAAATCTGTGTACCAAAATGAACTGCCTGTGAACTAATGGACTGTGTCAATGCTGAGCAGAGTCATGTGCCAAAAGGCTAATGTTTGTGTGTTTCTGACTGAGTTCAGCTATCTAAGGTGCCCAACTCCTGCTAACTCAAATATCACCCATCACTCTAACAGCTGCAAAAAAAGCAACCCAAACAGTTGATTGCGGGGGGGAGGGGACACTGGTGACCATATCACTAGATAACCCTAGAAACAGGAGTTCACAGAGCCATGCCCACGCACCTACCCCATCTGGGCAGAGAGCTAGGTCGGTTGCCATACCACCTGGGGGGGCATTGCACTTTGTATAGTCTCTATGCAGTCCCTGTATCTCTTGAGGTGTGGATGCAGTACTTAAGGATCAGCCTTACCAGGGACTTTCACTAGACCTATACAGGCCAAGGATAGTATCACCTCCTTCCTCCAACTAATGTATTCCCTTCCAATACATCTCAGCATCCTGTTTGCCTTCCAATAAATTTTGTTTCACTGAGCAGTACAGTTGAGGCTGTTACTAATGATGACCCCAGCTCTATTACCTCACTTGTCTGCACCACCCTTACCCCAGTCATCCAGTAGTTCATTTTAGAGTTCATTCCATAAATATGCATAACTTTACAATTTATCTGAGTTGGACTTTAGTTTCCATAAATCACAATCATAATCATAGACATTACATGGTTCAGAAAGCTATTCCCCCTAGTTGCTCCTCTCACTCGTTGACTCACAAAACAGTTCTGGGCTGCATAAAAACATCTGGCTATGTTTATGTTTGCTTGCACGCATGTGCAAGAAACATAGTGCCATCATCCGAGTTTTCGGAGGTGTGGCACCCGTCTTCCAATTCAGTCAGTGCGTTTGCAGGTGCGGCCGCGGTTCTCCAATGAGATCTGCAGCTGTCTATGACAGCAGTTGAGAAATACAGTGCCATACAGTTGAAAGGGAGAGCTCCACTCTGAGTGAGCAGTGCCCCTCCACACGCACACACACGCACGCACGCATATTGCGAGCCTGGGCGCCCTCCCCACGCACAGACTGTATGGCTGACGGGGTGCCCACCGCCGGCTCCATGCCCCCAAAAGTTTTCCAGGTGCCACACTGGGAGCTCCACCGCATGGCAGAAATTGTTATGGCCGACAGGGGTGTCCAATCCCACATCAGCTCCATGCCCCCCAAAAAAAGCTTTCCAGGTGCCTCACTGGGAGCCCACCCCAGCATGGCAGAAATTGTTATGGCCGATGGGAGTGCCCAATCCCCCGTTGGCTCCAGGCCCCCCCAAACAGCCTTCCAGCTGCCACGCTGGGAGCCCACCCCAGTGTGGCAAGCATCCCGCGTCCTAACTAGAAAAAACAAACCTGTAAACAAAAACGCCCTCAGCAGCCCCCTGCCCACCAGCACCCATCCACTGTGCACCCTGCCTCCCCACACCTCCCTTCACCCCATACTTACCTCCGGAGCTCGGCATGACAATCTTCGGTGGACCGGGAACACGTCTGCATTCTTCAAAGCCAACAGCGAACTAAGGGAATGCAGGTAAGCTGTATAATGCAATAAATAGGGTTTTTTTTCAACTTTAATGCATATCTCAGGCATTTTTTGGAATTTTGGCACCACTTTTCAACATGGGGTTTTTGGGACCCCTCCTCATGAATTCTTGAACTGTCATGGCGTTAATTGGGCCAGAAGGGTGATTTTGCAGTCACTGCGTGAAATCGCCTTTCGGGACTGATTAACAAAATGACAGTGCCAGCATTCATGAGGTGGGCTCTCAAAAAGCCTACGTTGCAAATTTGGTGAAAAATTCCTAAAATGACTGTTTTATAAGCATGCGCTAGCAGTTCCTACGCGACGTCAGAAGTTCACAAATTTTTAATATTTGCACTCTGATTTTCAACATTGCCATTTTACCACACCTCCTTATGATCAGTACAGCTGTCATTTTTCACATCTCACCCAAAATGTGTTTCTGCATGTAGCGCATAATGGCGCAGTTGGTGTGTGAAATCAATGTATGAGACACATTAAGAAAATCACAGTGACACTGTTCATGAGCAGAGGTCTTAAAATGGCTATGTTGAAAATTTGGTGAAAAATTCCTAAAATGACTGTTTTACTTTAGTGTGCGTACGCACTTCTCACGCCCACTTGTAAGTTCGCAAATTTTTAATATTTGCACTCCAGGTTTTCAACATTGCCATTTTACCACACCTCCTTATGAGCAGTACAGCTGTCATTTTTCACATTTTGCCCAAAATGTGTTTCTGCGCATGTAGCACACAATGGTGCAGTCGGTGTGCAAAAGCAATGTTTTAGACAGATTAAGAAAATCACAGTGACACTGTTCATGAGCAGAGGTCTTAAAATGGCTATGTCGAAAATTTGGTAATAAAAGTCCATTAAATGTCTGTGTTACGAGTGAGCATTGCGCAGTTTCCACGCACTCTCGTAAGTTCATGAATTTGTAATATTTTCGGTCCAGATTTTCACCAGTGGCATTTTTCCACACTTCCTTATGAACAATACAGCTGCCATTTTTCACAACATGGCCAAAATGTGTTTTCACACTTTCAGCACAGAAATGCATGGTCGCTGTGGGAAATCATTGTTCGGGACAGATAAAGAAAATCACAGTGACACTGTTCATGATCGGAGGTCCCAAAATGCCTGTGTTGACAATCTGCTGTAAAAATTCCCCAAACTAATTACATTACGGGTGTGCATTGCACAGTTTCTATGCACGCTCATGACTTCACCAGTTTTTTTAATATTTTCCCTGCAGATTTTCAACACTGACATTTTTTACACCTCCCCATGAACAGTACAGCTGTCATTTTTCACATCCTGTTCGGAATGTGTTTTTGCACCGGTGCTGCTAAATGCTGTAGTTACTGTGCAAAAGCAGCTTTTGGCTAACAAAATGATATTGCCACTGTTCATGAAGTGGGGATCACAAAAAAACCATGTTGAAAATTTGGAGTGAAAATACCAACAAATGCCTGAGGCGTTAGGGTTCCTGACCATAACGCCCCACCCTGTAGAGAATGACAGGCATCAGGGGTGTGACTTGGGATTCTCACCTGTAATGCTCATACCATTCCACACTGTGCAGCCAATGAGAGACATTGAGGTGTGCCTTGGACTCTTCGGCCCCAAAGTTCACCCCATTCTCCTATACCACACCCATCTCACCGTATTTCCTGATGGAATGGGGTGCGCATAAGGGCCAAAGACCCAAAGGCACACCGTGACACTTATCGGTGTCTGCAGGGTAGGGTGTGGTGAAATGGCATGGCCGTTATGCCTGACTAACCAAAGGCACACCCCAATGCCTGTCAGTCTCTGCAGGGTGGTGGTGGTGGGGTTGGTTTCAGTTCAATACTTCACTGCCATTCCTATTATGCAGCTCTGTAACTCCTACACTACCAATGCCAATGCCAGCAAGCAAACATTCAGCATTGACAAATGCTTGTTGACTTTTGGCCTGCAGAGTTTTTCAATGAATATCCAGGAGGTTAAAGTCATCCATGAGAAATATAATCTGGTTTCTGATTCCTCCGCTGTTGGAGCCCCTACCATCCCTGTTGTTGGGCCTCCTCCTGGGTTCTACCTCAACTTTTATCAGACTGCTTCCTTTTCTACATCTAAACTACTATAAATTCCACCAGCTTTTGTCTTTTAATTTGCACATTAAAGAGCAGCTGACACCTTCAGGAGAACTTTAACAAAACATAATATTTAGACTAAGTCCAGCTTGTTTCACATTAGTTCTGTATTCCACCTCTTCATTATTTATTACTGAGGTCATCTGCATGAAATCAGGATATTTGCTCCTGAAGAGTTCATCTATTCCTGTTGCTGTCTTCCTACCTGAGGTCATAATGCACTGCTTGTGACATCACATTTACTCCCATGGCAACAGACTGTGATGTCCCAACAGATGATTATGACTTGAAGTAGGGAGTCAGCTATAGAGGCAGCAGAACCATGAGGGATAAAGATCATATATTCTTACAAATGTTCTTAGTAATAAATAATGGGGAGGAGGAATATTTAGAATACATATGGAATGGAAGCTGAATTGTACCTACTTACTATGTTTTTCAAAGTTTTTTTTAGGGTGTCAGCAGCTCTTAAAAGCCATGCATTGTACCATTGTTTAGCTCCCTTTACGTTGTATGTGCATTTGTCATCTGTTTAATTGTACTCTGCACTCTATACTTTGAACTAATCATTAATACTGTGTGTGCTTTTATTATTGTATCTCCCATTCCCTCTCCCCATGGTCGCACCTGAAAAACGACCCTTGACTCAATGTGCCTTTCCTGGTTACAAATTTTCAAATAAATAAATAAAATAATATGCCAATTCTGTCCGTCTTTCAAATTTCACTCTCCAACTGTTGAAATTGTTCAATATGTTGGTTTCGGGTGGGGGAGGGCTCTAGACCAGGCAAATCCTCAGGATCCTGCCCCTACCCTCTGATACTTAGCCATAAGGACTCCCCCCTTTACTCTTTAACCATGTGGTAAACTCCCAAATGTTAATCTGTCTACTGTTATTCTCACATGGACTGGTAGCACCACAGAAGTTGCCACTTCTGCTGTTACCATCAACTTCCTACCTAGTACATGAAAACTATTCTGTCTCTGTACTATAACTACAGTAGCCAGGCTAGTGGTCCCTAAGTGAATGACTTTGTCTGGGTTCCTCTCCTAAACTCTGGTGAGTTCCTTCACCCTAGGAAGGACTGTTCACTCTCATCCCAGGGAGACTCTATACTGACCTTTTGCAGGGGTTTGCAGCACACACACTTCAGTGCCTCTGACTACTGAATGGCAAGGCAAGACAATTTTATTTGTGTAGCACCCTATCCCAAGGGCTCAGGGCACATAACATAAAACAATTAATGCAGCATTAAAATCATTAATATCATGCTGATAAAAATCATGATGCAAACAAAAATTACTCAGCTCTCACATCAAATGCTGAGTTAAACAAGTGACTTTTCAGGCGCCATTTAAATGCCTCCACCAAGGAGGAATTTTTAAGATGGTATGGCAAGGAGTTCCATGTTGCAGGCACTGCCACGGGGAAAGCCCTGTCTCCAGGTTGCTTTCAGCAGGATCTTGGGATGACTAGCAGCATCTCCTCGGTGAGTGGAGAGAGCAGCCAGAAGCATACCAAGCCAAGGGGTCTTTAAAAAAGGCAGGGCACGATCAATGCAGGGTTTTGTATGTTAGCAAAGCAATCTTGAAGAAGGTGTGCCACCTAATGGGAAACCAATGCAACTGCCATGGCACAGGTGTAATGTGATCTCTGTAGGACACCCCAGCCACCAACTTGGCTGCCGTATTCTGCACCAGCAGCAGGCAGTGCACCAAACCTCCTGATAGTTCTAGGTAAAAGAGTTTTGTAATCAAGTCTCGAGGTCACAAAGGCATGCACTAAGGTCACCAAGTCCTCTTACACTAGATGGAGTCTAATCCAGGAGATATTCCTTAGTTGGAAAAATCCATTGCAGACTATAGCCAACACCTGATAGTCTAGTGTTGGCTGTGAATATACAATGACTACCAGATTCTTAACAGTATCCACAGCTATCAGAAATGTACCTAAAGACACGGTAATCTGACAGCATTATATCTTCCAGTTGACCCTTGAGGACCTGGTTCCACCAGTAACAGCCCTGTCTTGCTTAGACTCAAATTCAGCCAGCTGGAGGCTGTCCAGCCTGGGATTTCTTTAACACAATGCTCCAGCACAGCAACCGCCTCCTGCTCAGCCTGGTCATCATTGACCCATACATTGAAATCCCCCAACACAATTAAGCTGGTGGTGTTCAATGACAGGGCCATGATGAAATCCACAAATTCCTGTAGGAAGTACTGTTCCCAGCCCAGGGGGCAACTTTCCTGGTCTATCTCCCTCCTGGTCTATCACCCAGAGGGAGATGGACTAGGAGAATCCTACACCTCACACCCACATCACCCTTCACTGCTTTATGCCCAAATGACCCCATCTACTTCATTAGGTATGCTATTAGCTTCGGGCAGGATCTCAAACAGATGGCCACCCTGCCACTCCTCCACTCCCACCTCAGGTGGTGTACCATTAAGAACCCAGTTGGGATTGCTGCCTCTAGGACTGGCCCAGAGTCTTCACCAATCCAGATCTCAGTGAAACCTGCCAGATCCCCAGAGGAATCCACAATGAAGTCCAACACCAAGGCTGTTTTATTCCTCAGGGACCTGGCATTACACAATATACCATGAAGGGGAAATGTTGGAGGTGTCAACCCTTCTACTGTCTGCCCCCATTCCAGGGTGGCCCCTTGGGGATAGAGCACAGCAGGGAGGACCCAGCTCCATGACCCTCCTATACCCAAGGCACCAGCTCGGCCTGATGCTCCCAATCCTACTTTCCCCAGCTCCTTCCACCAGATCATGCCTTCTCCCTGTGCCCCCAGTCTCAGTATCCCCAGCCTCAAACACAGCAGTCCATGGCCACCTTTTTGGAATACCAGGGGCTAAAAAGGATAAGTAAGTGGAGCGGTTCCAAAGAACAGGAGCATGTCAGGGCCTCAAAACCCACAGACTTGTCATACCTCCCTTACTAAAAATAAAATTAACTAATTACAAATAAACTACCCTAAAACCACAACACACCCACCACCCTAACCTCCACACAAACACATTTACACCACTGTCTATAAATACAAACTTTCCCTACTCAATCTGTCGTACTCTTGTATACAAAAGTAATTACCAGTATAACACAACCTAGAAGAAAACAGAAATTAAAATACAAATATGTGACAGACAGTATAGGGTACACTTAAATTACTAAGCTACTTTCACAACATGTATTCCTTGGGCCCAATTCTCAAAAGGGTATGCCTGGCATAACTTGACTTGCACCAAAATAAATGGCGCAAGTAGGAAGTTACGCCAGCAGTTGCGACATACGGTATTCTGCAAAGCTGCCCACAACATGTGGCAGGCTGATTGCACCAAAGTGGACACACACCACTAGTTACGCCCTAAACCCCCTGCAACATGGCACTAGGGGGTTTATGGCAGCAGTTGCGCCCTATTCTGGAAGGGCAGCAACCAAGTCCCCCAGGGCGCTATTCTCAAACAACCATCAGAGGACATCCGCCCAAGTACAGTTACACCAGCTATTAGCTGGTGTAACTGTACATACACCCTCTGGGGGTTGCGAATATGTGCCACTGGCCCATCCCCCAATGACATATCTCCCTCCTCCACCACTGCCCTGCCCCCAAAAAGGTCATGTGCAAGCCCCACAGGGCTATTGCTGTCCCTCGCCGAATGCCCCATCCCCAAAATATGCAGCACAATGCCCCACAGGGTTATTACTGTCCCCCCAATGCCCAGACCCCATGACAAACAAGGATATGCCCCACAGGGCTATTACTGTCCTCCCCAATGCCCCAATCCCAAATCTGCTGCCTCCCTCATCCCCCGTAAGTTGTATAGAGCAACTCCAAATCCCTAGTAGTCTAGTGGTCCCCCACCCAGCAGTGGTAGATCACCCCACTCCCTCCACACCTCTACCCAGCCGGTGACTGGCACAGACCCACCTCTCACCACCATGGCCAGTTGCCAACTGAGAGCCACCAGAGACGTATCCAGATAGAGTAGCTGCCAATGAATATTCATTGCGCGCATACTATGTACAGTCGTACACACCCCGGTGGATCTCAGGCTGCAGTGGTGAGAGATGGGTCTGTGCCAGTTGATGGCCAGGTAGGGGTGGGGTGACAGGGGTTGTTCACCACTGCCAGCTGGGGGGCTACTAGACTACCAGGGATTTGGGGCTGCTGTACACAACTTACGGGGGATGCGGGAGGTGACAGATCAGGGATAGGGGCATTGAAGGGACAGTAATATCCCTGCGGGGCATAACCTTGTTTGACATGGGGTCCAGGCATTGGGGGGAACAGTAATAGACCTGTGGGGCATAACCATGTATGTCATGGGGTCGGGTATTGAAGGGGACCACCTGTGCCCTTCAGGTCCGGGGCTACAGCTTGTGACCATCCCTTCAGGTACGCCCTTTGTTTGGCACACCTGTGGGATTATCGCAAATCACAGGACTTAGCCGCAGGGACTCTGCCCCTTCCAGAATTGGGTGCAGGGTCCTTGGCATATTGGGGACTAGTGCAAGTCACCTCTGGCAGCGACTTGCACCATCCTTGTAGAATCGGGCCCCTTATGTCCAAAATAGTCTCTAAAATTAAATGACCTGATTACTCCCCTTCTCTCTCCCACTTGAGAGGTGATGAAACCAAAGTTCATGCCACTATCTGACAACCAGAGAAAAGAGTTAGTTAGCCCAACTGTGAAGAGAAATGGCTAACTCTCACTTAGTCTGTTAAGCACAGTTGATCAGATAGGTTTCGGGGAAAAAACCTGCAGTTTCTAAAACATGCTGTCACCACATCAACACAGTCCACAATCAGCAGGACTAATAGCAAAAGATGACAGTCTCAACACTGCCCACAAACCCCCGCAATTTAGCTACCACCTTCCTGACCCCCTGCCACATTAATGGGTTGGTGGCAGAAGCCAGACAGCATATAACTTGGCCACAAATTCAGACAGACAGTCTGGAGCCTGCTTCTCGTTACTCATGGTTCGGCGAAAATTCCTCTCACAATGTAGATCAAAGGGCAGGCCCCCTCCTCAGCAATCCCCACTGCTCAGCTGATCTTGCAACTCTGCCTGCACCAACCCATTCTCCAATTATGATGAATGGTTTCCTTTCCTGCAGTCAGCTCCTGACCCACCCCAGCAGCTTAACCCCGCCTCCCAGGCTACTTAGTTTGCTAAGCAACCTACCATGCAGCACGGAATCGAAGGCTTTACTGAAGTCCAGGTATAGTACATCCACTGCCTGGCCTTTGTCAAATGATCTTGTGACCCAGTCAAAAAATGATATCACGTTTGTTTTGCAGGATCTCCTCATGGACATGGGGACAAAGTTACAAACTGGCAGGGGGATAGGTTAAAAATGAGGTCAGGAGGCACTTCTTTAGAGAACGAGGCAGTAGCAGGGTGGACAGTGCTCCCAGAAGAGGTTGTCCTAATATTATCACTCTCTTTTTCCTCCTGCTGCTACCAGCCCCCTCCCTTCAGGCTCATCTACTACAGATGTAGCCTGCACCCCAGAGGCACCAGCTTCCTCATCCTTGGTGAAGGGTGCAGACAGTTTCAAGTTTATTTATGAGAAAAAAGCCATTGAGCAAAGTTAATTTACAATGGAGACCCAGATGTTTCAATAGTTAGCTCAGAGTGGTTCCTGGTAATCACTATGGGTCCTACACCCTCACAGGTGTGGCCACTATCCCCATGCACCAGCCTCCATTCCCAGTTCTGAACTCTAGGTGTCCTCAGGGGAAATGGTGTTGCAGGCACCCTAACCCTGTACCCTGGGCTGCTCCTCAAGAGGAAAATCTCAGCCTCTGTAACAGGTAGCTCAGAGGCCAGAAACCAAAACCTTTTACACACTGAACAGCAACCATTTTTACTGATGTGTTATATGCTTGTTAAATTTTTAGTCTTCCTTACTGTACCACAGCCTTAATCTTTATGCTTGTATACCCTTTTCTTGTTGCAATGTCTGTATATTTGTATATTGTTATCCTTTCCTTGTTGTACATTATTTCCTTTATAATCTCCCAGGTCGCACCTGGAAATAGACATTTTTTGTCTAGTGTGCTTACCTGGTCAACAGAAGAATAACAAATAACTAATTAATCTGGAGCACCCTCAGAAAAATTATCACACTGCACTCTGTGCAGATAACCAGCCCTAACCCAGCCCTCTCCTTGTGTGAGCATACTGTTGTGTAGTGTATGTGTTTTACTACACTGCCTCTGCTGTCTTGATCTGCTGAGTTTTACCAATGATCTAGCAAAAGCTACACTGCTTCCCCATCTCAGAACAGCACTGTAGTTACATCAGAAAATCATTGCAGACAGTTACTTTTCTCAGCTATTCCTTCTTCTAATTCCCTCCTTGCTGCCTCAGTCTCAGAACAACATTCCATGTCCCTGTCCCTCTCTTTTCAAGTCTCTCTTCTGTTAAGTCCCTGTGGCACATAACCTCATGAAACTTCACACAGTGGACAGTCTCTAATGTAGGACTCCATACCACTCATAGGAAGTGCCCTTATATACTTCCTGGAGTCTTATATCCTGGAAGTGCTCACCCTTGCTTCCTGTCCCTGTGTACCTATGAAAACACCCCTCTGCCCATCCCTCTGTTTAGATGATGGTTGCTTCACCAAAGATAAGGCAACCATTTAACCAGAGTGTGTATTACAAGCTCCTCTTATGAAGTCTTGTCTGCCTTAGCTTTTTCCTTGTGTTCTTTTTCTGCCTCCAGACCCAAAACTTGACTTCCAAATTGCTAATTTATAAAACTCCATGAATGATCTGACCTTCCTTCCAGTTTATTCAAACAGCTCTGCATATTACAGCTCCCTAAACTTGGAAGTTTACACACTCTGAAAACTACTAGATACCACAGTATAAAAGCCCTTGTTTCAAGCAACCGGTTTCAATTGGAACTTTTTCTCTAGCTGTTTTACTCACACTTGCATTGATTTCACCTGATGTTCTTGGGACCTTAAATTTAAAAATAATCCCTTGATTCCTAAAATTAAAAGTGCCAATTTCTACCCTTAAATTAATATAATTTATATAAATTTGAAAGGAGTATTATCCAGTTTCATACTCATATTAATGTGTAGGCTGCAAAAAAAGGTTGTGGAAATCTTTGACAACAAGAAAATAATGAATTCAGATTAAAGTATGCAGATTGCAGTGCTTGAAGGGGTTAAAGTCTGTTCTGTTATTATTATGGTTTGGTAGAGTGCAAGCACTGTCTACAGAGTTAAACCTTTTATAATTGCTTAAACCAGAAAGAGGAAGTGGGCTGGCCATCTCCCTAGTGACTCCTATCCCACCATTAGGAATGAGCATCAAGGGTCAGACGCCTTTCTGCATGCTATGCATGATCTGCTGACATCAGCACTCATTCATGAGACAAGGCTTTGTTTACCAAGGGCATTAATGAGAGGAGACACATGAAGTAGCTGGGTTTATGGTAGAGGGCAAGAGAAGGCGTGTACTGTAAACACATTCCCACACAGACTAATGGGGTAGTATTCACACAGAAAAGAAGCAGAAGCTGCAGTCACTCCACAAAGCACAGAAACAAAACCCAGGGAACTGCACTAATTAGTATATTTGTTAACTGATTAAGCAGCACTCCAGATAACTTGTAATTCAGTATATACAAGACATGGAAAGTGGGTGATTTCATTAAATTTTAAATACATGCCAGGCTTGATGTAAAGCTACTTTTGGAAATCAAGACTTTTCTAGTTATAGTGAGGTACATGCTGTAAAGAGTCAACTTACAACGGGGATTGTGAACAGCCTGGGTACTGTAACCTTACTTCTGGGATACCCTTATTGTGAAGAAACATATTGACAGGCAGTACTGCAATACTGATGAGTAGTCCATCATTTTATTGTCACTTTGAACTCTACCATTCCAGAAATATTTACCTTTAAACAGCTAGGGTACTGCCTAGAATTAAAGTAGCATTCAGAAGTAGTCCACTATCACATCTTATATTTGAAGGATTTTTTCTTTTCAGTTTTGATAATTAGATGATTTTCCTCCTAACATTTCAAAGTGTAATGTGTGGAACAGCACTCTGCCTGGAAGATGATGTAGTCAGTTCTATTCCTTTCTATACATCGTCAGCATTGTGACCTCCCTGACTATGACATCACTAGTAACCAAGAAAAGCCAGTCTTCTGCTGCTTGATTGGTAACTTGTGATGCATGTTACCAATCAGGCAGTGGGGCTTGTGATGTAACAAAGAGTGAGGTCACATGCTGAGGATGCAGTGTGAGTAATAGAACTAAATATATCTGCTTTCAATTAAAGAACCACTTTTCACATCACACCAATAATATTAGGTAGAACATTGTTTAATAGAAAATTGTTTTATAAGTACAGTTTCAAAAATTACAAAAATGCTCTGCCTGTAGTTTTTTGGTGTTATTAGCTGATATGTAGTACTTAATATGAGTTCTATGGTTAGTCAATAATTAATAATAAATGCTGTACTTTCATAAGACTTTCATAAGATATGTATAGCCTCGAGGAAAGGAGGGAGAGGGGGGACATGATAGAAACTTTTAAGTACCTCAAGGGAATCAACAAAGTCCAAGAGGGTAGCATCTTTCAAAAAATAGAGGTGTGCAAGAACAAGGGGGCACAATTTGAAGATAGCGGGGGGGGGCTCAGAGGTAATTTAAGGAAGTATTTTTTCACAGAGAGGGTTGTGGATGCATGGAACGGCCTTCCGGAGGAGGTTGTGGAGTCAAAAACAGTGGTGGAATTCAAGCATGCATGGGACAGCCATAAGGCAATTCTAGGGGGTGGAGGTAGGAAGAAGTAGGCTGCTGGTTAACTAGGATCTTTAGCTTATCCATTAGGCAGGGAAATGATCAGACTGGGTGGGCCAAGTGGTCCTTATCTGCCATCAAATTCTATGTTTCTATGTAAGATATATTCATCGGTGTTTAGCAGTAAGGATGCGAAGCAGGTCTGAAGGACTTCAGTTTCCCTTCATCATTTTATCACTTTGACATCATAACACAGCAAGGAGCACACACACTGAGTATATCCCAGTTACTGGCAAAGCCAAATGACCTGCAGCAGTCAATCAGTGATGCTGGAGATTGGGAACTCTGCATGTTTTATAAGTCTTGGAGCCATTTCCACCTCTATCTCACAAGGAAGGACCTGTGACAATCTGGAGCTCTTTTTCTGGGAAAAACAATGACTTTTGGTCAGAAAACTTTAGAAATCATCAGAGAATCATTAATTAGCACTCCAGTTGGTTAAGTCTCATTCAATCTATCAGTGTTGGAATTAGAGATGTAGCGAATTTAAATTCCGCCGGCGAAGTGAATGCGAAGTGGGCACTTTGCATTGCCACTCCGCTATGCGGAGTGGGCAATGCAGTGCTCACTCAGCCTTGTCATTACCACTTCACATTAAGGTGAATGGCAATGCTAAGGCAGCAAAGTCATTGTTTTTAATGGACTTCATGTTCCTCATTATGATTCTAAGTGATCCACTTGGTGTTTCAGATTTGGCAGCCCCCCAACCCCCACACACACATCACATGGCTTACAGTACTGTAAGTCACATGCTCTTTAGCTAGGCAGGAAGGAAATGAGTCATACAAGCAGACACTTTTACTTTCTCTTGTGCAGATGGAGAGAGAGGAGTGCTTTGTGACTGCTGATACTTTGAGATCAGAGCGAGGAGGAGATTTAAACTTTGATTTAGACCCAACAGCTTTTTTAAAAGCTACATTTCTTTGTCTTTTCTATACTCTTTTTTACTTAATTTCTTTCTGTAAATTTTATTTTTCTTACCTTTATAAGTAGTTAGTTGTTTGTCTCCCCCCCCCCCCCGGAAGCAGGACCAGCACCACCTCCTGTCCTGACTCTGAGGCAGTTGAACCACCACCACAACCAAGTCCAGCACCAGGTCCTCTGGAGTAGGATGTGCCTGCTCCCCCGGGCCCAGGTGTGGATCCCATCCCTGTTCAGCACCATGACCAGTCGACTGCCAGTTCATCTGGCCCTCTGCTGCCTATGCCTGGTCCTCCCCGCACCTCCGTTGTTTGGCAGTTTTTTGACTGTGTTGGAGGGGACAGCAGTGTGGTCAAGTGCCGTCTATGTGAGATGGAGGTGCACCGTGACCCTTGGGGGGACTCACCTGGGGACTGGGGGCCAGCACACCCATATGCTCAATCACCACCAGTTGGAGTGGCAGGCTGCCACAGAATGGACCATGCCTGCACCTGCCGGCCATTCTGTGGCAGAGGGTGCAGCTGTGCATGGCGGCATCCCTAAGAAGAGGAGGGCCACAGCAGCATCTGCTGCTCCACCATCACCCTCATCCCCAACACCACCACCACCAGCAGGTCAGCCTGTAGAACATGTGGACCCCAGAGAACTGTGTGTAACACAGACTGACTTGGCAGTTCTCTGGAGTGCTGTTGAGGAGAACAATGAAAGGGTGAGTGCTGTGGAGCAGCAGCTGGATCGCATAGAGGGACATCAGTTGCAAATTATGTCCATGCTGGAACTGCTGCTGGATCACCATTGGATCCTACATTAGTTTTTTTTTCCTCACACCATGTGCCCCCCCACACCTTCCTTGCTGTGTTATAAAATGTATTCATCCACCATCCCCGACCCTTGTATGTAATTATGCCCTTTTTGTTGTCTTCCACATGCGTGACACTTTGTATTCTGAGCAGTGCAAGAATACTGTGCTAAACTGCATGTGTGCAGTCAGTCTTCTTTCCAGTCTGTGTATGTACTGCAGACTCTGTCCAACTCCCTGACTTAAAAACAAACATTAATGAGTACAATGGTGGGGTGGTGAAGCCTGGAGAGATTCTACAAAACAGGCTTACAGTACATCCAAGTAACTAGTAAAAAAATTAATGTTGTGATTCATGACATAATTGTAAATCGTGACTTGTGACTGCATTTGTGACCGTGATGATGAAGAAACACAAATGCCTACGGCTGTCCTACCCCAGGTCCCGATGAGGTGTGGCACAAAACTCCCCGACTTAAAAACACTCATTAATGAGTACAATGGTGGGGTGGTGAAGCATGGAGAGATACTACAAAACAGGCTTAAAATACATCCAAGTAACTATTAAAAAAAATGAATGCTGTGATTCGTGATGTGATCGTAAATCATGATTTGTGACTGCATTTGTGACCATGATGATGAAGAAACGTGAATGCCTATGGCTGTACTTCAACAGGCTCCGATGAGGTGTGGCACAAAACTCCTCAACTTAAAAACACTCATTAATGAGTACAATGGTGGGGTGGTGAAGCATGGAGAGATACTGCAAAACAGGCTTACAATACATCCATGTAACTATTAAAAAAGATTAATGTTGTGATTTGTGACGTGATCGTAAATCTTGATTTGTGACTACATTTGTCGCCGTGATGATGAAGAACGTGATTTGTATCACGAGTGACTCGTGGTGATGGTCCTGACTTAAAAACGCATATTAATGAGTACAATGTTCATGCAGAATTATGCACCACACCTGTCCAGTACTCTGAAGGGAAGCTAAAGAAACAACTGTGACTTAAGTTAGAGATGGAGATTGGGCCCTAAAGAGATGCAAATGCACAGACAGATTAAGATTGTGCTGCGCACTGAAGAGATGCAGATGCAAAGGCACAACACCTAACCAGTGCTCACCATCAGAAATTAAAATCTGGAAAATAATTCCTTTGCCGGTTGGGGCGGGCCGAGGGTGGGCAGTGTACTGCACTGCTGCAGTAACAGTCACTAGTACTAGTACCAGTAAAGATACCACAAAGAAGTACAAAATTTACACAGCTGCAGTGGATAGCAGGTTCACATTGCTGAAATTATGTGGCACAATAAAAGGTGTCTGATTTGATGATACGCGTCACACACATACTCACACATACTCACACACACAGTAAGTAATGCGTAGCAAATTGAAAACTTCAGTAATATAACCACATATTTTAAACAAACTAAAATTATGCACTGCTGCACCACAATAATCAGAAAAGAAATGGCAAGAATTATTGAAAATATTACTGTGTGTACATTAACACAGTTATACAAGAAAAATATCACCAAAACAGAAAGCACTGCCTTTTTCTCCAAGTTAATCTACATACAGCTCCTCGAGAGGGTACAGAGGAGGGCAACTAAGATAATATGAGGACTAGGGGATTTGATGTATGAGGACAGACTTGAGGAGTTCTGCCTGTTTTCATTGGAGGAGAGGAGAGACAGGGGGACATGATTGAGGTCTTCAAGTACCTCAAGGGAATAAATAGGGTAAACATGGAGGGGATCTTTAGACTAAAGCAGGGAGGTATCACCAGAGGGCATGGTTTGAAGTTGGATGGTGGAAGGATGAGCGGGGAAAAGAGGAGGAGGTTTTTCACTGAGAGTGTGGTGGACCCTTGGAATGCGTTGCCTGGTGAGCTGGTTCAAAGATCCACAGTGGAGGGCTTCAAGAGAGGGTAGGACGGACACAGAAAACGGATGTATCAGATGATGGCCTGGCCCAGGGAGGTGGGGATGGATGATAGGGGGTTTCTGGAACACAACGGGGGGGTCTCGGCACCCAACTAGGGATCTGAGGTTCGAGCAGACTCGATAGGCCGTAAGGCCTAATCTGCTGGCAATTAGTATGTTAGTATGTTAGTACACCACAGATACGCCCCTCCCCCAAGGCACACTTCCACTGTCTCTCAGTACATAGACTGAATATTGTACATTAACATTCAAAATCCACACACAAATAATAAACGCTCAATGATATGAGCACAGGAGGGTTTCCTATAATCGATGAACTAAAGTTTCGGCAAAACAAATGACCCAAAAAGCCTTTTTTTAACAGCTTTTAGAAGGTTTGAATCACAGAGAGCTCTCAGAGTAGATTGTCTCCTACAGCTTCATACACACACTACCCCCAACTGAGGCTGTGCAGAACAATCTAGAGCCCATGTGACCTGAAATCCCATGAATCACTGCAAAATTCACCATTGGAGCTTAAAAACAAGGCGAAGTGAGGCAGAGTACATTGTTTTCCATGTACTTCGCTTTAAGAATTGGTGGAGTAGTTGTTTGGGAAGGCAGAGTAATGCAAAGTAATTGTTTTCAATGGACCTTGTGTTACCCATTATAACGCAAAGTACTCCGCTTCGCGTTGCGGAGCACTCCGCGAATTCACCTTCACTCTGTGAACCACTTCATGGAGCGAATTGAGGCCACTTCGCCCACTACTAGTTGGAATTACACTTCATGAGCTTTGGAAGCTAGGGGGGCCCATAAGGGTGTTATCTTTAAATTGAGCCCTCCTTTCTAAGTTAATGGCAGTAACGTATGAGCTACCAGGGCTCACTTCAGAGCTGGGGGGGCAAGCCCCCCTGTAATTCCAACACTGAATTGTAGTTCCATGCAGGCAGTTTAGTGAAACCATGCAGAAGAGGAAAGGAGAGACTGCACAGTGTGAGCCTGCACTACAGCTGCAGGTTCTGCAGGGGGAGCAAGGCAGAGTGTATTTAGCAGACCAGGAAAAGTGAAGGGAAGATTTTTTAAGGATTTATCTGACGAGTAGTATTTTTTCTTTTACTGAATACTGAATACTGGTGGTAGAAAGGGCAGAGAAATTCTGATTGATCGATTGATTGATTGATTGATTTCCTTCTTGCGACAGTAGCAGGGCAGGTTGAATTTATTAGACTGGAAAAGGAGTTGGGGATTATGAAGGATTTTAAAAAAAAATTTTTTACTGACTACTGGTGGCGCAACAAGGCACAGAAAAACAAATGATTATTTTTTGCCTTAGTGTGTGAACCTGCCAGCCACTGAGTGAGTGTAAAATAGACTTCTGTGTGAGACACAAGGCCAAACAGTTTCTCAGTGGGGTGAGGTGTGGTCTCTCAGTGGAGGGGTGGACTGATGGTGTCACTCTTCCCTCTCACCTCACTTGTTGTATGGCACCATGTCTTACCCATGTTCTGGGTGTGCATGTCACATGGTTATCTAAGAATCATCAATGACTATTGTGAGTCATTCTTTGCATCATTTGGTGGCTGTGTTGTGTAATCATCTGTCATGCGTATAATGACAATGTGTGTAGAAATCATTAAGAGAACAGGAGGAACAAGCATTTGTCAATGCCGAATGTTTGCTTACTGGCATTGACATTGGTAGTGTAGGAGTTAGATAGGTGCATAATAATAATGGCAGTGAAGTATTGAACTGAATCCATCCCCACCACCACCCTGCAGAGACTGACAGGCATTGGGGTGTGCCTTTGGATCGTCAGGCAAAATGACCATGCCATGCCATTTCACCCCACCCTACCCTGCAGACACCGACAAGTGTCACAGTGTGCCTTGGGGTCTTTGAGCCTTATGTTCACCCCATTCCATAAGGAAATATGGTGAGATGGGTGCAGTAAAGGAGAATGGGGTGAACTTTGGGGCTGAAGAGTCCAAGGCACACCTCAATGCCTGTCACTGGCTGCAGGGTGTGGATGGGGGTGGAATGGTATAAGCATTACATGCGACAGTCCCAAGTCACACCCTTGATGCCTATCAGTCTCTACGGGGTGGGGCGTTATGGCCTGAAACCCTAATGCCCCAGGCATTCATTGGTATTTTCACTCCAATTTTTCAACATGGGTTTTTTGTGACCTCCACTTCATGAACAGTGGCAATATCAGTTCATTAGCCGAAGCTGATTTTGCACAGCGACTATGCCATTTGACACCACAGGTGTGAAAGCACATTTTGAACAGGATGTGAAAAATGACAGCTGTACTGTTCATGAGGAGGTGTAAAAATGGCAATGTTGAAAATCTGGAATGAAAATATAAAAAAACTAGTGAAGTCACACACGTGCGTAGAAACTGAGCAACGCACACTGCAATGTAATTAGTTTGGGGATTGTTTACTGCAGATTATCAACACAGGAATTTTGGGATCTACACTCATGAAGAGTGTCAGTTTGATTTTCATAATCTGTCCCGAACACTGATTAATAAAGCGACCACACGTTTCTGCGCCGGAAGTGCGAAAACACATTTCGGCCAGGGTGTGAAGAATGACAGCTGTACTGTTCATAAGGAGGTGGGGAAAAATGCTATTGTAGAAAATCTGGACTGAAAATATTACAAGTTAGTGAACTTATGAGGATGCGTGGAAACTGTGCAATGCACACTTGTAACACAGTCATTTTATGGACTTTTGTCACCAAATTTTCAACATAGCCATTTTAAGACCTCTGCTCATGAACAGTGTCACTGTGATTTTCTTAATCTGTCCCAAACATTGATTTTGCACACCGACCATGCCATTGTGCACTACATGTGCGAAAACACATGTTAAAAATCTGGACTGAAAATATTAAAAATTCATGAAGTTACGAGCGTACGTAGGAACTGTGCAATGCATGCTTGTAAATCAGTCATTTTTGGGAATTTCTTTCACCAAATTTTCAACATAGGGTTTTGGGGGGCCTACTTCATGAACTGTGACACTGGTGTTTCATTACTCAGTCCCAAAAGGTGGTTCTGTGTAGTGACCGTGAAATCACCTTTCGTGACCGAATAACAAAATGAGTGACTGCGTTCGTGAGGTGGTGCTCCAAGAACCCCATGCTGAAACTTTGGTGAAAAAATTCACCAAAATGGCTGAGATATGCACCAAAGTTGAAAAAAAAACATTTATGTCATTATACAGCGTACTGGCATTTCTTCAGTTTGCGGTCAGCTTTGAAGAGTGCAGACATGTTCCCGGTCCACTGAAGATCATCGCGCTGGGCTCCGGAGGTAAGTGTGAGGTGGGGGGTGTAGGGAGGTGGGTGCACAGAGGGTAGGTGCGGGTTGGGGAAGAGGGGCAAGACTGTCAATGAGCAGGGACACTGGTTTACCGGGATTGAGAAAGGGCATATTCCGTTTTGCACATTGTAAAAAACGGTATTGTCACCGGTGTCAGATAAGCCAAAATCCGGTTTTACCGGTGTTTGGTTTTGTGTAATTTATTTAACAATTTTGAACTCTGCTAACATGCATTTTAGAAATTTTGACCTCCACTATTACACATCTTTCCATCCTTGTACCAATTTAAAGTTATTTTAGGTACAAAATGTGATGGCAGCAATGGCACTATGGCCCCATCCCTCAGGTGCGATGGCAGCACCAACAGCACTAAGGCCCCCATCCCTCTGGTGTGATGGCAGCAGCAACAGCACTACAACCTCCCTCCTTCAGACATGACAGAAGCAGCAGCACTGTGGCCCCCATCCCTTAGGTGTGATGGCAGCAGAACTACGTTCACTATTCCTCAGGTGTGATGGCAGTATCAGCACTACGGCCCCATCCCTCAGGTGAGACAGCAGCAGTACTACATTCCCCACCCACCAGTGGTGATGGCAGAAGCACTACAGCCTCCACCCCTTCTGTGTAATGGCAGTAGCAATGATGCAGTCCACATCCCTCTGGGGTGATGGCAGTAGTGACAGTACTATGATTCCCATTCTTCAACACCCACACCCCACATGCACAAGTTACAAATGACTTAGTCTCTTTGTTTGTTAGAACTCAAATGTGAATTAATCTGAACCATCACCGCTAAGGTGGACGACCTTTGTTTTTTCCTATCTATAATTTAGGTGCCTGAATTGGATTTCTGCCTGTGACACCACTGACCAGGATTAGGGAACAGACTTGGGTGTTGGAGGGCCAGCTGGTGGGTGAAGGCTTGATTATCCAACAACCACTCACCTTCTCCTGGGAGGGAGGGTGGATTCATGGCTCAGCATTTGCTGGCCCCTGGTGGAGGCTAGAGGCATGACAACTTGCCAGCCCTCACTGCAGAAGGGAGCGTGAAGGATGTCGCCTTGTGCCTTGACATTATGTGGCCTGTCACGCTCCCAAGAAAATAGGAAAACACCCGCTGACCAACTGAAGGATGGTTATTGGTCCCTCCATAAGCCGGAAGCCCCAGACATGTGTCCGGTCTGACCCCTGCCATGCCCTGGATACACAGGAAGCTCTTTGGGGTAATGCTCCTCCCCTGGTAGCCTCCCATAGGGGTAGGGGCCCACTCAGCGAAGGGTTACTTTGGGTTACCTGGTAGCACAGCAGTAAGGGGCAGTGGATGGTGGTCGATTCAGCAGTGGTGGTAGGGCCTTTGGCAAGGCCCAAAGAAGTGGATGGCCAGGGGTAGGAGGGCAAAAAACTGCTTGAATTTGCTTCTTTGAAATAAAGTGTCTTTACCTAAAAGTCCAAAAGTGATTAGTAGAGAACTTTCAAATGGATTCATGCATCTCCCAGACATGTGGATGCTTTTTTACTTGGTGTCCATGAAAAGGTTGTCTCCCAGTTTTCATGTCTTTGTTCAGATGTGAATTGAGCACCACTCAGCCCACCCATCATATAGCCCTAGGGTCTTACCTTCTGTACGTTATTGACTGTGCTTTCAAAATCCACTGGCCAAACGTAAGTACACTTAAACACTTAACATTTGCTTTTTGTTGAAGCAGTCTATCAGAAATTTTTTTGTTGTCACAGAAACTGAAACAGCAGGTGGGAGAAAAGGTGCAAATGATCCCATTCACCTAAATGGGGTGTTAATTGTGAAGTCTTTTCATAATTAGTAAGGCAGTTTCTTCTTTGTGAACATACTTTCATTCAGACTAGTTTTCATTCAAACAACTGAGGATTTTGGATGGCCCTGCTGGTTATAAACTTGAATAAGCTAGTTGGTAACAGTGATCCTGCATTTAGCAATCTACAACCTAGATGCTTATATGCAAAGAATACAATAAAAACCTGATTAAAACCTAAAACAAGCTTATAAAACACATAAAATTTATCTGAACATATATCTTTACCTATACAAAATCACTGCAGCCCAAATAAAACTCAGGTAAATTACATGGTACCCTGACTACTACAGTATTCTATGATGTAGTAAACATATATTGTTTTTTTTTTATATATATTCTTTGTAAAGCAGATAAAGCCCACTAGGCAGAACTGTCCATTTTCAGAAGTGACCTAGAAGCACTGGGGAGGTTAAGTGACTTTTTTTTTTCCAGTTGTTTAACCGGGTGAGACACACTAAGCTGAAAGCTTGTTTACGGGTGCAACCTGGGAGCACAGGGAAGTTAAGTGACTTGCTCAGGGTCACACAGTATGCAAGTGGAGGCTGTGGGATTCAAACCCAGGTCTCCAGATTTACAGCTCAGAGCCTTAAACCACTGTGCTATACTGCCTCCTCTTGCTTGGAGTCACACAGTATACAAGTGAAGGTTGTGGGAATCAAATCAAGTTTGCTGGATGTACCCAGTTCAATCACTGTTTGTTACTCTAACCACTAGACATGGGTGGTTAAACTGAATGGCTGATTACAACAAAGCAGTATGGGAGATTTCCTTACTGACTCTATATGCAGCAAAGCAGAAAGAATGCAAAGCACAGCAGCATTCATTTTAAGATGCTGAAATCTGGGTCAGCCTGCTGGCACTGTGGTAGCAGCATTGCTTGCAATGCCAGTGACCCAGAGTCAGAAGCGAACTCGGGTCGCTGGAGGTCTGGCCAGAGGAGTAGGATCGAGCTCCTGGGGGAGGGTGTGCTGCAGATTCTGCAGCTTTACCACCACCTGTGTGACCATGGGTGGTGGTGCAATGGTGCTGCAGAGAGATTAGGAGGGGAGGATGCTAGCCAGGATCTGGAGCAGTGGCATGTCTCTATGTGATCTACCTCCTTGGATCTCCTCTAGTGCCTGTGCCCTCAGGGACAGAGACCAGAAAACCAGAAACAATCACCCCACATCGGCCACTGGCAGAAGGGACCCAGGTGCCCCAGACTTCA
Source organism: Neoceratodus forsteri (assembly GCA_016271365.2). Classification (NCBI taxonomy): domain Eukaryota; kingdom Metazoa; phylum Chordata; order Ceratodontiformes; family Ceratodontidae; genus Neoceratodus; species Neoceratodus forsteri. Next base: position 1,236,392,098 of record CM057456.1, read on the forward strand.
TAACCAGGCTCCATGAGGGACCCACTAAGCTGCCCGACACACACTAAGGGAGTGTGGAGGGATGATCTGGGGTCCCCTCCTTCCCACCTGGGGGGGGTTACAACCCAGTCAGGATAGAGGCAGGCCCACAGGAGCTTCTGAGCATTATCTGGGGTGAAGCTAGGAGATACCCAGTCTAGGGATCTCTGAAAAGTGGAGACTGATGCTGTGAGAAGGGGACATAGAAAGAGAAAATAAAAAAAATGTAAAAAGATGCTGAAATCTTAGAGATTCTGTGCAGTGACATGCAATTGACATGAGGCACCGGTACAAGAATTAAAAATCCGCAAACCAAGCAGGATTCCATGATTGTTACCGGTGTTACCAGTAAAAATGGAAAACCATGGTCCCTGTCAATGAGGGACCTTTTTTTTATACAGGTGTCTTTTTTTTATTATTTTAGAAGACGATGTGGGACTTTTGCCACACTGGGGTGGGCTCCCAGTGTGGAAGCTGGAAGTTTATTTTTTTGGGGGGTAATGGAGCCAATGGGGAATTGGCACCTCCATCAGCCATATGGATGTTTGCCATGCTGGGGTGGGCTCCCAGCGTGGCAACTGGAAGTCTTTTTTTTTTTTTGCTGGGGGGGTTAAGTGGAGCTGATGGGGGATTGGGCACCCCCACATCACCATACGGACTTTTGCCACGCTGGGGTGGGCTCCCAGCATGGCACCTGGGAATCTGTTTTAGGGGGAGGCAGCAGAGCCGATGGGGGATTGAGCATACCCATCGGCCATACGGTGTGTGGGTGGGGGAAGTGCATGAGCACGCTGGGGTTGGCTCCCAGCATGCTAAGTAGGTGTTCGTGGTGGGCGGGAAGAACTGTCTCGTGACAGTTCAGATAGTGTATGGTAGGCATTTGCATACTGTCAGCAAATTGTCTACACGTTACCACTGCTGATTGCAGTGTTTTTTCACTTTCAACTGTATGCCACTGCATCTGAACTGCTGTCATAGGCAGCTCTGACATTTATTGGTGTGGTGAGACAGAGCCTGCAAAAGGGAGCAGGGCACTGGAAGCTGAGTGGCACATCTACATAAATTCATATGGTGGCACTATGTTTCTTGCACATGCGTGCAAGCAAACATAAAAATTGATACAGAGGGAGAAAAGGAGCAGATAAATATTCTGTCATGCCAGTTACATCAAGTTGAATCCTTGCGTGCAGTGATGGTGGAGAAGGAGCTGGTCATGGTGGAACAGAAACTGAGAAGCATGACTCTGCAACTGAAAGGGCAATTGTTTAATGTATGGTAGTACAGCCAAAGTAACTGTGGTCCATTTGTCCCCAGAAATCCACTGGTTCCACTCCCACTGCAGTGCAAGCAGCCTTCATTCCCTGCTGAACAGCCAGTGCACCTATTGATAACACCATTCTGAACAACCCAAATACTCTCATCTTTCTCCCTTCTTTCTTTAAGTGCTTCTAGTTCCCCTACTCAGGATAGAAGTGACCTATTCTGAAATGTAAAGTCTAGTTCATGAAAAAGTAATTTTGCATTCACTGCCTCATATATCAAAGCACCCCCCAGTTACCAGCAGTAGTAGCAGCTTCTGAAAACAGTGAAGAGGAAAGGAGTCAAGCAGCAAGCCCAAATCACAAGTTCAGTTTCATGATTCATGTTTTCTTGACACATAAATAAAAATACTAAAAAATAATAATAAATACAGAGTAATAAAAATGACTGTATATTTAATGTTATTATATTTATTTTATTTATTTAGCTTTTGTTGACCGGGTAAGTGCACTAGGCAAATCCTGCCTATTTTCAGGCACGACCCGGGAAGGGGGATACAGATGAATGCCAACTGACCTTGAACCAGATTAAGCTGTTGGTGGTATTTTTAGTGAATGAGAGAAATTTGGCCAGGACACCGGGGAAGTTCCCCTACTCTTTTCGATAAGTGCCATGGGATCTTTAACATCCACCTGAACTACCACCAATCCAGGCAGATGGGACCTCGGTTTAACGTCTCATCCGAAAGACGGCAATATTTTTATATAATTTCAAATTATATTATCTTCTCATATGTCAGGTTATTCTCATAAGGCACATCATTTTATATAATTATATTATCTCATATAGCATATCATATTATATTATCTGGTCTGATATGTTATTTCACATTACATCTTCTAAGATATTATATCAGATTGTATGATCAACTAATATATCACTTAATTTTATGTCATATCAGATTATGTAATCTTCTCATATATCATATCATGATATTATATATCACATGATATATGATATATCATATATGTAAGAGATTATCTTCTCATAAATCAGTATAGTGTGAGTTCATCTGCAAGATGGCTCTGGAAAATGTGTGGTAGGAGCCATAGCTCCTGTTCAGGTAAACCTCACTGATTGTAGCCACTGCCACTTTGTTGTCATGGCAGTTAAAGCTTACTGTATTTGTCATTTTGCTTCTTTGCTCACTTTTGTCAGTGTTCTGTATCCCCAAGTGCTCAGTGTCCCAGGTGCATTTGGTGCTCTGTGTCTGAGTACTGGTCAGGCCATGTTCCAAAGCTTTCTCTGATCTCAGCATATGGACCTCAGTTTGCAGTTGGATGGGCACTCTGGTCTAGACATCTTCCTGTGAGAGGGAGAGATGGAGGAAGACTGTGGCAGCCTGGACAATCAGTGATTATAGCTGCTCTGCAACAGTTCTCTTGTCAGAGTATTAGTGTGTTTGATTTTGGAAGTGAGTCTCTCTGGTGGTGGGCCTTCTGTAGGAGTGTTGGTGAGTACTTCCCCAGTGGAATCCCACTGGTAGGAGTGGTGGCTTGTTTGTTTCTGAGAGCTGGGTCTCCAGTGGCAGCCCTTTTGAATGATTAGTCTTATAACCTAGTTGTTACCAGGTTGTGATGCCAATCCAGTGCATGCACACACAATGCCCATGACAGCTCATGTACTGTAGATTTTATGATTTTCTTTCCACCTACCACCACTGGACTGGAAACACTGGTATGATATGCACAGCTGACTTACCAACCAGATAGTTGTGGGAACCTGTGTGGGAGAGAAGACAGTGTACTGGACTGACACTGAAGACAGCAGGAATTGAGACTTGGATACCTTTGAAGTGTGACTTGGACATAGTTTTCGTGTGAAATAAAAACAAATACATGGGGCATTTCTCCCAGCTTAAAAATCACATCTTGCAAAAATAAAATAGCAACAGCAACATTTTTCCCAAAAAGCTTTTTAAAGTGGCTGTAACTTAAATTCTATGCATTTGTAGATAAACTCTGCATTTTTCCTTCCTGCAGTTCTACACCTGCTAACTCAGGAGACTGGAGGCTAAACCTGACACACCAGCTTTCCAATATTATCAATACTGTGAGCACTAGGCTACCCCTCAGACCTCATGCACTGAACTTTCACTTATAGATGTATTAGGGGCATGCTGTGACTACTAGGCCTATACCTAGCTCAGTCAGCCCACTTAGCCCTATTATTCAGTTACCCTTCCCTGGTATCTTACCAATTAGCATTCACTTATACTCTGGGTTCACTGTACCCTATAGCATTCACTATCTTCTGGCACTTTCGCAGCCAAAGTCTGCAAACACAAGGAAAAATTGGTACTGCTGGGGAGGACAGTGAAATGTTAGCCATACAATTTAAGGTGTAAGATGAATGTTTATGGGTACTACACTTCTATAAATATCAATTAAATTATGGGGACTAATACCAAAATTCAGAAAAAGTGCAAAAACATATATTTTTTAAAACCATAATGAAATTTTCTGAGACAGTATTGAAAAAAGTGTATCGATATATGTTATTATTATGATGGGAAAAGTAGATCGATAACTTATTTCACAAAAAAAGTTCTGTCATTATATAAATATGTATATCAATATAGCTAGAGAAAACTGCCTGTTTTATAGTGATAACATAATTACTATTGTTACATAAAAATCATACAATAATGACACCATTTCATAATGGCCAGACTCCAAGTTTTCATTTAAAAAAATAAGTTTCTAGAACAGTTCCAGAGTTAGACCTTTCAAAAGATATTTTCTTTAAAATTAGATAATGTTGGAGCCATTAAGTCTAGAAACTTTTTTTTTTAAGAAATCTTGGAGTCAAATAAGTAGGTACTGAATATCATTAATATATACAAAATCACACATACTCCCATAATGCAAAGCATAATGGGCTGTATATGTAAATCAACATAAAATATTATGCTGGTTCATCTTTAAGAAATGCGAGGCAAAGTCATAGACTGCAAAGGTGCCAACAGAATTCTGTTGGCATCCTTTGCAGTCTGTGTGAGAGGCTTTTTGGCACCATGCATTTCTGCTTAAAGTTGAACCAGCATAATATTTAGTGGTGATTTGCATATGCAGCCCATGATGCTTTGCATTATGGAGGTATGTTTGATTTTGTATTTCTTTGAAACTTGGCTTCCCGGCCAATGCTCTTTGGGGTAACCATTGCCTAAGTGCTTGCGCACTAAGGTTCTTTATCATTAATATAGCACTACAATGCCACATATCAGTAAAAAAAATACATATTTCATACTGATATAAAAAATTAAAATGGCTGACTGCATTTTTAAAGTTTTGTCATTTTAACATATTATATTGACATGTATATGCATGAAGCAATACAGGAGAACTGTATTAACTGTTCAGAACTTACAGCTTTCAAAATGTAACCTCAAACATTATAACAATATCTCTGATTCTTATGAAATGGAAATCAACTCTGCTGCCTTTTCTTTCAGATGTTCTTCAAAGCCTCTTTCAGTATGCCTCCCTAGACCGATTATCCCATGTTACTCATAACTGACTCACTGTATATGACAGATGTTGGCAGGATTACTTCAAGTACATCAAACCTAGTTCTTCTAGACCCTAATTCTTAAGGACATTTAGCCCTCCTTCTTATTTTGCTCTCAGATTAGGTTTCCTTGAAACTTTAGTGCACAGATTTCTTCTCTTTTTTCCCTTCTTCCCTGTTTTCTCCCTCTCTCCTTCCCTTCTTCCTTGCTTTTTTCTCTCTTCTTTCTTTCCTTGCACACTTTTCTCTTATCTTCACCTCTCCATTACTGAACTTTGTTCATATTACCACATTTACCACTTTTTGCAATTTACCGAATGCCTTGCCATAGCCTACCCTAGCATGTATTTCATACATGGTTGCTATTTCTGATCCTATAATACCCCATTGATTGTAACCCTTCTGCTCTCCACTTACAACCTGTCTAGGTTGTGTTTTATTATCAGTACATGTATATAAGGCTTCTCCAATATGTTTACCCTAAATTCTGTGTTTTGTTAAGTGATATTATATACCTTACATGGATGATAGTCTTCTATTGTATTAGATGTGTGCTTTCTTATATACTCAAATTTCAATAAAAAGATAAAGTGAAAAAAAAACATTATAACAATATCATATAAGATTATTTTTGGAAATTGTCGGAAAATACTAGTGTTTTTTCTGTCTAAGAATAAGAACATTCTTTCCTAATTGTATGGCAAGTCACTGTAATCACTGTAGAGATAAATCACTTTGGGGTAACAAATACTTCTCTACAAATCACATTCAGCCTTCCCTCAGACTCAGAGCAGTCATTTTAATTGCTGGATGGTAGTCCTTTGGTACAAAATGGGAATCACACATCCCTGTATGACAGATGAGTGTCCCTCTTGAACTAGTCCTACAAATAAAATTGTGAGTACTGTACCACTTTCCTTATGAGCTCTGGAATTTTGATGACAAACTTTTGGACCCTCTAGAGACTGCAGTGTACCCTGGTACCGATGGTTCTTAAAGATGACCTGGTAGCTGGAAAATGCTGTGCTGAGCTTGCTGGATGCAGGCTGAAACAACTTACAAGAACAGGTACAAGTTACAGCAGACAATAACTAAACTCTCCCTATTCTTAATTACTGCCCTGCTGAGCCTACATTGGGATTCAGGCGATCCCCTACAGGCTAGGCCTACTGTATGAGATCTAGTCTCCCCAGCCCTCTCTGGTTGCAGGATTCTATAGGCTAGACTTCCTCTGGTCAGGAAATGGTCCACTAAGAATAGTCATCCTGCTGAATCTCTCCCTAGAATAAGCTAAGCAGCTCCTTTCATACTCAAGCCACATTCTGATTTCCCCCATATCTGGCCCCGAGCAGACAGCAAACTGGTTCCACTCATCAGCACCAGTCATAGCCGATTCCTCCGCGGAGTCCTGTAGCAGCATGGGCCACAATGGAATCTTCAGTTTGAAATTATTGAGCAACAGCCTGAAAATTCTAAGCCTGCTCTGCTCTCTTCACAGGATACTTTACTATGCTATGTTACACAAATCACTATAAATTGCATTTAAAATTAAAAACAATCACTTCTTCTGTACCCTAGCTGGATAGCTGACTTTGTTAGTCCTCTACAGTATTCTGTGTAATTAATTTCTGTCTGGGGTACCTCAAGTCACTATTTACAAAAGTTTCCTGAATATGAAAAAATGTAGTGTGCTGTGTAACTTTAGTTATTACTTCTAAGGAGAAAACTGTTCACACGTTCTCTCTTGTCTCATACTCAAAATAATTTATTCCCACAGTCTGTGGTCTGAACTCTTCCCAGGTTCTGTTCCAAAGGCTCCAGTAACTCACTCCTGCTCAAGAACACACACTCTTTCCTAGCTCCTCCTGCATTCTCCACTGCCTGCCACCATGACTTCAGGATTGCAGACAGTATTTTGTGACTACACCACCTTCTTGAGTCAGCTACTGCACTTTCCTGACAACTTAGACAGATGGGACTGACTTTATTAAAAGGTCCATCCTTTAGATCATAACTGATCCAAGTTTGGTGAGATACTAACTTTAAATGGCAAAGTTATAGGGTTATACAGGTGGTGATATGCTTATCCCCAGTGCAGCCACTCACTCAGGGCTCTCACTTCTATATCACAGTTGCACTTCAACAAAAAGCCCTCTCTCCCATCTTACCATGGTGCCTAGTGCCACTCAGCTGTCACTCTTCATATACTATAAAAAGCATCTGTCTAAAAAATAAATCAAATACTGTGGCACTATTAAAATTCATTTATGTGTGTGTGTGTGTGTGTGTGTGTGTGTGTGTGTGTGTGTGTGTGTGTGTGTGTACAGCTACTATTTAATGATAGTGCATGGCCATAACACCTCAGGATGCTCCACATCAGTTACCACTAGACCACCCGGTCACTTGCTAGCCAGGGCACTATACCTACTAGCCAGTGGCTACCAACCTATACACAGTGGCCACTAACTCAAGTATTGATTCTAGGCACCCTATCATGCATGTAGACCATATAGAAACACAGCAAAGGCAGAAAAAGACCACTGATCTATCTAGTCTGCCCAGAATTCCTTGTCTGCTCTGAGACCTACTGTCCCTGCAGGGTTTTATCTCTCCCGGTCCACCCTCCTGCTCCTCTCCCTACTGCTACTGACCTGAACAACCAGTGAACCCTTCACTCTGTCCCAACTATGCTTGAAACCATTTATGGTCTTGGCACCCATCACCTCCTCTGATAGACTGTTTCACAGCTCCGCCATCCTTTCCATAAAAAAAAAAAAACTTCCTCACATCCCTCTTAAACCTACCCATACCAGTTTCCACTTGTGACCTTAGGTTCTAGATTCTATACACATGCCAAATAATTCCCCACAGTTCACCTTGTTTATTCCCTTCAGGAACTTGAAGGTCTCTATCATATCCCCCCTCTCTTGCCTGGTCTCCAGTGAATATATGTTCAGTTCCTTGAAACAATCTTTGTAAAATTTGTCCTGTTGACCCTGAATCATCTTGGTCACCCTGCATTGCACAATCTACAACCTTTCCTTGTCCTTAATTAGGTAAGGACTCCAGAACTGAGCACAGTATTCCAGTTGCAGACTGCCCAGTGACTTATATAGAGGTAGTAGTACCTCTTTTTTCCTCCTGTTAATACCCTTTCTGATACGTCCCTTCATCCCATTAGCCTTACTATAGGCCTTGTTACACTGGCTTGATTGTTTGAGGGAGTCACTATTATACAATGTATGTGATTGTGAAGGAAATTGCCCCTCACCTTTAGCTTACCCCATGTGTCCTAGTAATATGCTCATGGGACTGTTTCTGTTTCTTGTGTTGGTCATCCTACATGGCAAGATCCACTTTTCTTTGCTGGACTTCCCACCTTGTGACCCAGAACTATAAGGTACCATTAGTTTCTTGTGGAACAAGCATTGTACTACTGTTACAGTCTGGATTGGCCAACAGCAGTCATTTGATTATGCCTTTGGGAGACTGGTAGGTTTGGATGGTCATTCCCAGGCCCTTCACCCCCACCACCCACAGATTTTGAAACTGATTACATAAAAATGAACCAGAAAAAACATTTTGGCTTCTGTTTTACCATTATTGACATTTCCAAAGATAAAGGGAGAGAGAACTATTCATACGCTGACCCTATAGCTGTTTTGTGTAGCACTTATTTATGATTTAATTGAGCTAAATTTTTTTGTTTGTTTTCCTTTTTAAGTCTGTATAAACATCAGTCCTCTGGTTTCCATTTTCAATAAAGTTATTCTAATCATATATTATATCTGGGTTTATTATATTATCATATTTCATATCAAAATCTGCTAATTCAGTATATAATATTAAATTATATTATCTGCTCAAATATCATATCTGCTGCCCTGTCAAATTCTATTCAAAGACATGTCATTTCATAGTGGTCCAAAAAATAAAACATCTGAAAGTCACTGCCCCATCGCTGTGGGAATAGTAGAAGTGGGGGGGGTCCTTAGAAGCGGAGGTCCCAAGGAGAGAGGAAGAGGTCTTCCAGCTGAGAGAAAGAAGCTGCTGGTGGGGGGGCTCTATTGTTAGGAGGATAGACTTGGGAGCAGAGGAGGAAAGAAGAGAGAGGGAGGTGATGTACCTGCCTGGTTCTTCAGCTTGGAGGGACTTAGGGCATATCCAGAGGATTGCTAGAGCAGCAGGAGATGGGAGTGAACTAGACGTCATTTTCCATCTGTAGACAAGTGACCTGGCAAGGTACAGGGTAGTGGTAGTGGAGGGTAACTTCAAGGAATTGGTAAGGGTCCTTAAGCAGATAGCACGTACTGTGTTTTCTTCAGAAGTGTTACCTGTGTACAGTGGGGGGAATGCAAGAGTACAGAACAAGTCACAGTAAACTGTTCCATCAATGAGTTGGTTTAGCATTGTTTTTTTGAGTTTGCATCATATTGCATTATTTTTCAGTGCTTAACCAGCTGAAGAACAATGTTCGTAGAATGTTTCTGAAACTCATTTGGAAGGCATCTGTAGTCCAGTCACAGTGCAATGCACAGCTGCATTTCAATTCTTAAGAAACAGTTTGAGCAAGGCTTTGTGCTGGATCCAGCAACACTTATACAACTCAATTGGAACTGCTACAGCAACTCATTGGAGAAACAGTTTAATGTGACTTGTACTGTACTCCACCCTGGGGCATTTCATGACTGGTTGAAGGCATGGTGCATGGAGGAGGGCTTTGGCTACTTCAGGGACTGGGGTAGTCTGGGAGAAGAATAGCTAATATAAGGAAGGCAGCCTGCATCCTTCTGAGAAGGGGACCACAGTCTTTGGTGGAAGGTTTAAATGCTACTTAGATGAGAATATAAACTAGCCAGGAGAGGAGGCAGTAAAACAAAGGAAGGCAACAACTGCCCTCATAGATGAAGCAGCAGGGAGTGAGGGACCGAGGAGGTGAGAAAACACCCCTAGAGCAGGGGCGCAGAGAGGCAGGGATGTGGACAATGCAGAAGACAGGGGGGTCAAACTCTAGTAGGCAGGATAAAGGATGAAGGAGTCAAGGAATAGGGAAATTAAAAAGATAGGAGGAAGGTCAGGTGGAGCTTCTTGGGAAATCAGTCAGGATTGAGAGTGGGGAAAGAAGGAGGCATGGAGAGCCATGTGTTCCAATGTGAGTCTTGGAAACAAAATCCCAGACCTGGAAGTCATCATAGAGGAGACTGACCTGGATTTGGTGGCCATTATGGAGTCATGGTGCACTGAGTACCTTGACTGGACAGGAGAAATAGGGCAGGGAGAAGGAAAGGAGGGGTTATTTTATATGCAAGGGAAGTAATAAAGGCCCTGGAGGTATGGTGCACCAGGCGGAAAAGGAAGGGCTGCAGATGCTGTGGGTTACCCTAGAGACATGCTCTGGGGCTGCTGTCTGTACAGAGGTATGTACAGAACTCCAGCACAAGAGGTGTTGGATAGGCACTGGAGGAAGCCATCACTGAATGGCAAGTATGGGGGAGGTGCTGGTAGTTGGTGACTTCAATCTGCCAGTCATGGAGTGAAGCCTTCCAATAGAAGCTTCCACAAGGAGAAGCATCATCCTGGACTCCCTACAAGCGGATCAGCTAGTCACAGAACCCACTAGGAATCATGCAGTGGGTGGGGCCGGTGCTCACAAACAGGGATAGTATTGCAGACATTACAGTGGGAAGTCCCCTGGATACCAGTGATCCATGTACAGTGTGGTTTAATATTAACACAAGAACAGATGCTAACCACATGAGGATGAGGGTCCAGGACTTTAGGAGGTGAGATTTTAGAGAAATGGGGGACTTCCTCAGAAACTGCCTTGATGGGGATTGCCAACGAGCAGTAGAGGCACTCTGGGCAAAAATAAGGGAAGGTATAACTAAAACAACTAACCTTTGCATGAAGGAAGTGAGTAAGCACAGAAGGAAAAAGAGATTGTTTGGTTCTCTATGGGAGTGGCAAAGGATGTGAAGGAAAAAAAGGTGGCATTCATGAGCTAAAAGTAAACACAGATGGAGGAGGACAGGCAGGTATGCCTAGTAAAGCAGAGAGAAGCAAGTAAGTCAGTGTGGAAAGCAAAGGTGCAGACAGAGGAAAAAAATGCCAAATGTGTCACTATGGGGGATTAGACTTTCTTCAGATACAAAAGTGTGAAGAGAAAGGCAAGGGAGGGATGGTGAAGATTAGAAGGGCAGAGTGGAGAGATTGAGTTGAACCAGACCAAGATAAAGAAGTTATCATGATCAGGTATTTCTGCTCAGTCTCCACAGTGGAGGGAGGGGGTGGACCACCAGGAAATAGCAGGAACAGACAGGAGGGGAGATGTACACAATTTCATTTTCAAAAGTAAAAGTATGGAAAGGATTTGCAACTCTGAAGATGGACAAAGCTATGGAACCAGACAGGATATATCCCGTGCTCCCAGGTCGCTCCTGTAAAAAAGCTTTCAGCTTAGTGTGCTATACCTGGTTAAACAACTAAATTAAAAAAAATATATATCCAAGGTTCTAAAGGAATTCAGGGAGGTGCTAATTGCTTCACTGACAGCCTTGTTCATCAGCTCAGTGGAAACAGGCTTGGTTCTGGAAGACTGGAGAAGGGCTGATATGGTCCTTCTACATAAATGTGGCTGCAGGGAGGAGGCTAGTAACTATAGGCCAGCCAATCTTACTTCAGTGGTGGGGAAATTAATGGAAATCCCACTAAAAGAAAGACTGATAGAGTGTTTTGAATTCAGGCAGCATGGATTCATGGGGAGGACATCATGCTAAATGAATTTGATGGACTTTGAATGAGTGAATAAGGAAATAGATCAGAGGAAGGAAGTAGATGTTGCCTATTTGGATTTCAGCAAGGGCTTTGACACTGTGCTGAACTCTTTTCACTTCAGCTTATCCTCGGTGATAGAAGCAGCAGCAACAGCAGCAGCTTATTCCTATCTGGCTTTCTACACGGCTCTTGCCACTTTTGGAATGAGTGTTGCAATGTATAAACAGAGCACTGATACAAGCCTCTGCACCTCTGGATATAATAGACCAGAATAAGGACTGCTCCAGAAGCTGCATTTTGAAGGTTTTTAATACTACCCAAAGTCAGAATTTGAATTTGAATCAACCAGGACACATCAGGATACATTGCAACAGGTTACTGCTATTGTTATTCCTTTTAAGATTTTTAGTGTATTTGTAGAGTGGCCCTAAGTGTTGTCTTTCTGTGCCACTCATTTGGTTATAACTAATAGAGTGACTACAGGATTTTAAAAGAAAGAAGTTTAGTATATTGTTATACACCTGACCTCTCTTGTTTAGGTTAATTTATTAATCAATCAATCAAGGACACTCCAACCAGTACTTTAGACAATATCTATAGGTTTTATTTTTAGGACTAACCTTTTTAGAGCTCACAATGGTCAGCACTAGAAGTGGAAAAAACAGATTTCCATCTTTGATAATTAGTACTTCTCAAAGTAGTAAAACTCAAAGGGGTAAAAAGCTAAAAATGTTTATATCTTTAAGTACTGATAAAGGGCTGGTTAAGGGAGATTCAACCCAACCCAGGATAATGGATTTCCTGGGGAGTCTGACTCCCACTCCAGCTGCCCTCTCAACTCCTATTGTTAATTCACAGGAGTAATTTAAAATATCAACAAATCTGGGGAATGTTAGGTCTCAAATGAAACCCCTAGCCCCCCCCCCCCCAACATGGAAGGAATATTACCTTCTGATTTAGGATTCTCTATGGAGCCCCTTGATTATAGCTCTTTAGTATTAGTAGAACATTTAACCTCAAACTTAATTACTGCACTTTTGCTTCTCAAGAATCTTCACCAGATGATTCACAGTCTTACCTTTCTATGAGACAGGTAGATTTTACCCCACCCCTAGGACTAGAGGAAGGGGAAATTAGCTACTTTAAAATTATCCTAATATTCCAGATAATTTAAGTTCAGTAATACAAGTTCTTAGTAACACTATTGAGGGACTTAAGAAATTGGTGCCAGCCAACTTGCTTGATATAAGAGAATCTGGACTTGGGGACAGAAATAATCTGTTACTAACTCCGGAGCTAGCTCCAGCAAGATCAATCCTTACTTCCCCTTAGAATTCAGTGGAATATGATAAAGCGAATTTCACAAATGAGAGCAATGTTGTATTATCCTCTTCTTTGTCTAGGCAAGTTTTGGAAATTATAAAAAAAATCCATATTATGCTAATGTAGTAATATTGAAGAATATGTGAGCTTTGAATAAGGAAATAGCAAACCTCAGAGCAGATGAATTTCATAATAAAGCCCTGTTAACATAATTTAGGAATAAGTCTCAGGCACAAACTGAGAGCTTTATTGAAGATTGCCAGGTAGCTCCAATTATCTCTAAAGAAAATAAAGGTATTCATGTTAAACATCCTTCTTTGTTTTCAAAGGAAAATTCTATTATAACTTTAGATACAAAATCAAGCCAGAATATTAAAGAAAATAACAAATTTAACCCTAGCAGAACTTAAAAAAATATAATGCAAAAACAGGGCACTAAATCCAAGGACAAATTCCCTGGGTCTGACACATTTGATTTGGAAGGGGGCGGTAATATGAAATCAGTATAACCTCATATGAATTTATCAGTTCATTCAGTTATGGCAGAAACAAATAAAGAACAATGGCCTCCTTTTTTTTCTCTGAGGCTAATATGACAGAAATGATCCAAGGGAAGACTGAGGCGCAATCTTCTCATAATAGAGGTGTTCCTGATAAGCCTGGGAATTATGCTCTTACTTTCTTTGGCTTTGACAACAATCATCCTGAGATAGATCTAGAGTTTTTAATTGAAATGTACAGGATTAATAAATTAGATGCCGAAACTCCTGAAAATTTGACAAAATAGATTTGTCATCTATTATATATCCCTTCTATGTCTGATGGTATTTCTGTTACTCTCCCACCTAATGTACATTTTCCTGACTGTGTTTTGCTTTACTGTAGATCCATTAGTACAGCATCTTGTATTTGGTCCCAGAAAGCACTGCTTAAATTAAATGGCATTAATATTTTACCCCCTCAGAAAGTTCCAATTAAATCTGAGAGTCAGACATCTATGATATGCAGCAAGAACCAGGAGGAGGATATTAAAAGGGCAAAAAGGGTCACTAAGATCATTTCTAAATATACAGGGGCTTGATCACAAACTTGGGAAAGTAAAACTATTTCCCTTTTTGGTTGGAAAGTTTCTAACAATGAGCTAGTCAATCTGATTAAATGTGATATTGCTCCCTTTTTGTAACTGTCCCTTAGAATAGACTTAAAACTAAGGGAATTGAGTGGATCACAATACATAGCGGTATTACAGATAGTCCACAAATTGATATTACTTGTAGGAACCCTTGATTGGCAGCATCAGTGTTAGATGCCTTCCTAGCATTGGATGGACTTGGGGTCCTCCTAACTGACATAAATGATATGGGGTTAAATAAACAAGCTGAGTCTAGAAATAGCTTGCAGAAGAGTTTGTTAGAGAAGACTACTAATTAGTACATTAGTAAATAAGGACTATTCAGAAATAGTGATGATTAGCAATCATTTTTTAGTACTTCAAAATGTTACCTCTCAATGACAAGAATCTAGATTAAGTATTGCTCAAATGTCTGATAAATCATTCAGAATGCTAACTATTCTATCTTGGAACATAGAGGGCTTAGCATATAAACTGGCTGATGATTAAAGAGTGTCTAATGACCTTTGATACTTTGTGTCTAGAGGAAACATAGTGGCAGGATGTCATGCCTCCACTGATCCCTGGATACACAATCTTTGCTTTTTCAGCCATAAAAATAGCAAGAGATATGGTAGAAATCAGGCTGGTATACTGTACTGTACTGTAGCTACATACCTAAAGACTTCCCTAAACTGCAAGATTACTGATCTGGATTGTCAATTATCATTAATTCTTCCTGTGAAACTGGAAAGCAGTAATGACAAAATAATTCTTAATGTTTATTTCCCCCTACAACTAGTTCCATTTATTCACCTACTATTTGGCCACAATTTTCTGAATTATTAAATGATTTAACAACTAAATATGAAACTTATGCTTTCCTTGCTATCGGTGACTTTAATGCCAGAATCCATGTCAAAAATTAGATAGAAAACCCTTATAGTGAGTTTTTTTCAGGGCTTGAACATGATTAACCCTAAGGTAAGTAATGTTAGAAACTCCAGGGATAAGAAACTTAATCATCAGGGTAAGATACTGTATAAAGTAATGTCAGATTTGAGTTTATGTTTGGTAAATGGAAGTTTGTCTGGTGATCTGGAGGGTGAAAATACATTTACGGGGCATATGGAATCTTTTATTATTGATCTAGCCTGGGTTAATCAGGATGCCTTGTAATTTCTGTTTGACTTTGGAGTTCAGGATTGTCCTGAATCTGCTCATTCACCATTACTTATAACTTTTCAAACACCAAGAATGGGTGGTAACTTTACCCAGTTTGCTGGTAATGTGGGTAATCAGGAAATAATTAATTCTAAAAGAATTAGATGGCAAAATTATGCTGTCAATCAATTTTCAGAATTGTTTTACATTGATTCCTTAATATCTTTATGCAACAAAATAGTTTCAGCTTTAGATAATAACCAAATAATCAGTAAATGGCTGA
Organism: Neoceratodus forsteri; assembly: GCA_016271365.2. Lineage (NCBI taxonomy): Eukaryota > Metazoa > Chordata > Ceratodontiformes > Ceratodontidae > Neoceratodus > Neoceratodus forsteri. The sequence goes on from CM057456.1 coordinate 1,236,407,601, forward strand.
AATTAATAATTACATTAAACCCTTATTCAGAATTAATAGGATAAGGGAGAATTTTTGTTCAGCATGGTTCAATAAGACTTGTCGAATAGCTAAGCATAAATTAAATAGAGATGTTAGATACTGTAAAAAAAACATAGATCCAGGAAAAATCTTAGTTCTCTTAATAAAGCATGGAAGGAATACAGGAAAATATTGGACCATGAGAAGGAAAAATACCAGAAAATTATGCGAAGCAAATTAAGAACAGTTATAGCCAAAAACACCAGAGCACTTGGTCTTTGGTTAGCCATGGCTATAACCAATATTAAATGTAAGTGGAAGCACATGCTACACTGCAGTTATGGGAGGAGCATTTTTAGTCTCTTTACTTCTGCCATATTGAAGATAGTGGAAATTTGAATGTCAATGAACTGAAGTCTGAATCTCTTCTACATTTCTCACCAAGGCCTTTCTGTGTATATTGGGAGGAAATTAAACAAGTTTTGTCCTCAGTTACATCCAGTAAAGCTCCAGGTCCAGACCAAATTCTGTCTGATGTTCACAAAATGTTTCCTGATTGGGGGCTTCCTATATTTTTCGTAGAATTTTTAATAGATTTGTCCATGGAGAAAATCTTCCAGATTGCTGGAGGGAAGTATCATTTTTCCTATGTATAAAAGGGTCAAGCTTCTGATCCTATTATGTATAGACCCATTAGTCTCATTGATACATCTTATAAGGTATTTTGTAAAATAATACTGCATAGGCTACAGTCCTGGATCCACGAAAATCTGCTGTTTAATGAGACACCAAATGGTTTTAGGAGTGGACGATCTACTATTTAACACTGCTACATTTTGTCACATCTTATTTATAAATATACATGTACTAAGAAATCAAAATGTTATTGTTGTTTTGTGGACCTCAGGTCTGCCTTTGACATTATTAGTCATAAAATATTATGGCAGAAATAGCATGCATATAATATAGACCCCTTCCTGTTGGATATTATAATAAGGTTACATCAAAACACCTGGGTAAGTGTACAGTACAACCAGTCTAGAGGATTAACATCTGCTGCTGGAACTAATATTAGAGTCCAACAGGGATGTATTCTTGCCGCCACTTTGTTTAACTTGTAAATCAGTACTAAAATAGAACAGTTGCCTCTTCCTGAATTTCATCTTTCACGTGTGTCAAATAGGAAGGTAAGTTGATGAGCTTACACAGATGATATAGTATTGATTCCTACATCATTACTTGGCCTACCAAGGAAAATAAATCATTTTGTTGCATTATGCAAGGATAACAGATTGATTATTAATATAGATAAAACCAAATTAGTAGGTTTTGGCAATAAAAATAGATGGAATTCAAGGTTATTTATGGAAAATTCCAAGATCAAAACTCAACATTATTATGTTTACCTGGAAGTAAGATTCTCAGACAAGTTTTGCTGGAATAACCATCTTTCACCAACTGAAGCTAAGTTAAAAACAACATTTAATGCACTTAAAAGATTTAATTGTAGGTTGGGAAAAGGTACAGTTCAGGGTATACTCACAGTTATTAATGTCAAAATAAAAACTGCTGTGTTATATGCAGACGAAATCTGGGCCTTCTCTAATACAAAATCATTGGAGATTACATTAAATAAGATATTTCAATGTGTATTGTGTATCCCTCAGTCAGTTTCTGCAGAAGTTTTAAGACTGGAACTTGGCCAATTCTCAATCTCTGCTCTTGTCACAGAGAGGCCACTGATTGTTCTTAATCTTTTCCAATTGCCTGAGGAGAAGCTCCCTAGGCAGTGTCTGGAAGAAGAAATTTTATATCTGAGGAAAGGTTTCACTTGTCCAATGGTTGAAACTATTAAACAGAACTTATTTCCACTGGATGTGGGACATTTATTATATGACATTTATTACAGACCAAACTTTGAAGTTATTTCTCAAATAAAGAAAATGGTTAGAGATTCTGCTATTTCCAGGGACTTTCTCTGGGTTTCTTCTCTTCAAAATTTCAAATGGTATAAGCAGCTTAAAACTATACACCATCTTGAACCTTACTTAACCTGTCTATCCAATCCTTTACATCCTTTAAATCAGAAACCTCTTACTAGGTTCAGAATGGAACTTTATGATGCAAATTATATACATTTCAAACAGAAATGACCTGGTGTTAAAACTCCCCACTGTAAATGTGGGATGAAGTTTGAAGGTGAGATTAAGCATGTTATATTTGTATGCCCCTTGTATTCAAAGAAGAGAGGTGATTGGTTGGGCCCTCCACTTGCTGACTTCAGTCTTCCCTTGGATCAGTTAATACCAGTGTTGCACAATACTCAAGATGTGTCAATTGTAAGCAGGTTATCTGGCTTTTTGTCATCTTTGAAACTGTAAATAATAATTTAGACAATCGGCTCCCCCCCCCCGAGGGTTAAGAGGGTAGGAAGACAGAGCCCTCCCCCACTGCTTATAAACCGCAGCATACAGCAGTAGTTGGCGCCCCCCAAGGGTTGAGAGGGCAGGAAGATGGAGCCCTCCCCCACTGCTTACAAGCCACAGCATACAGCAGTAGTCAGCTCCCTCTGAGGGTCGAGACGGAAGGAAGACAGAGCCCTCCCCCACTGATTACAAGTCGCAGCATACAGGTATGCTTCTAGAGTCTTCACCCCGGACAGGAGAGGAGAATTTTGGTGCCATTTCTAAAATTCAGACCAGATCCTTGTGTCTTTCTAACTTGTACTTTGTAGCTTATGTGCCCCTAATTATTTATGTCGCCATATATGTGCTAATAGAACTTATTTAACAAAATTATCAGCACATAAGCATGTTTTTCTGCTTTTTAGCTGAGTACCTTAATTTGTAATTAACTGTGAACTAAAAACTCATTAAATAATGCCTGTTTTCCGCAATCTAGCTGAGTACTTTAATTTGTAAATTGTGAACAGGAACAACAGCAAATAAGCCTGTTTTCAACATTTTAGTTGAGTACATTAATTCAAATTAGTCCTGCCTGCCCGAACTGCTTAAAAGGTTGTGTTAGCAATGCTCCATTTAGATATTTAGCTATGTCTCAAATTTCTTACATTTATACTGTGTTAGCTAAATTATGGTGGTCTAATTTAGAAATTGACTTGTGCCGAAATAACTCTCTACTTTGAAAGCAGAGTCAAAACGGAGCAAAAGTAAAGTCCACAGCACACAGTTAAATTAATGCCAGTAGCTGAACTAAAACAGAGAAAAAGAAAGTCTCACAGTGGTTACTTTACTGCAGTTCACATCAGAGTACATCTCGGGCAGGCTCTCTCCCGTGTCCCCAACCCCCATTTCCCCAGCCCCATTTCCAAACCTACCTGTATTAAATGCCGTTTTTTCCTCTGTTTCCTCAGCAGTAGTCGGCTCCCTCCAAGGGTCGAGAGGGCAGGAAGACAGAGCCTTCCCCCACTGCTTACAAGCCACAACATACAGGTACGCTTCTGGAGTCTTCACGCCAGATGGGAGAGGAGGACCCTGCTGATGCTCTGCATCGGCTGCCCCACCACCCCCACCACCACCCTTAGTGGACAGAGACTAATATAGTGGTTGTCATGTGACAGCTAGAGCCTATCAGCCATGTTTCCCATTAGCAGTTTATCAGTTCTTGCCTCTAGTGGCTGCTATAATTTCTGCTTTATTCCTTTCACCATCATCCCCTCCCTCTAGCCTTCCACCCCTCAGCTGACTCCTCTCCCCTCACCCACTTATCCACCCCTCTCCGCCTTCACCAGGAGTCCCCTCTCCTACCCCCTTATGGTCCACCCCTATGCTAGCCTCTCCCCTCTCCCCTCTCTCCTCCCCCTGCATCCCACCCCTATCACCTCATCCCCTTTCCCTTTCATACACCCTTCTGCTCCCTCCCACCTCCTTAACCTTGAGGCGCCATTCTGGTGTTTAAACCTCTACTCACCACCCTCCATGCGCTGTTCTGGCAGATCCAAGCACTTTTCACTCCTCACCCTCTCCCTCCTCCTCTTGCTCCTGGCTGGTGACATACATCCCAACCCAGGCCCCTCCATGCCTCAACCCACTGCCCCCTCATCCACCACCTTTTCAGGACTGCCCCCTTGCCAGACCTCATGCTCACTTCCCAAGGACCTCCGCATCTTTCATCTTAACACCAGAAGCCTCCTTCCCAAAATGGATGCACTCAATGTATGGTCCACCCAATACCACCCTGACATACTCTGCATCTTGGAATCCTAGCTATCTGCCAAACTTCCTAACTCCTCACTTGCCATTCCTGACTACAACTTATTCTGTCAGGACAGAGGTAAGCAAGATGGGGGGGGGGAGCCCTGTACATCAGGCAATCCATTTCAAGCTCAATAATTTTCAAGGAATCCTGCCCTTCCTCCCACTCATCCATTGTTGCTCACCTATGCTTTCACTCCTCTGCCCGCCTCTGCATTGAGGCTCTGTATGCCTTGCTAAAGACCTCACCTGACTCCATCATCAAGGCTATCTCTTCTATCTCCTCCAGCACATCACATGGTGAATTCTTACTATTAGGCAACTTCAGTCTTGACTGGCTCTCCTCATCTTCCAAATCTACCACCCTAAAGATAGAAGCCCTCAATCTCTCCCAGCTAATCCAGGAACCAACCCGCCTAAACCACCTGTCCCAAAACCACTCCCTTCTGGACTGGGTTTTATCCACCCAACCCCACTGGATCTCTGCCTCAGGCATCCTTGCCGATGCCCTTAGTGACCACTGTCTTACCTATTGCATTTGCAAAATCCACTCCCAGCATTCCCATCCCAAATTCATTTGGTCTCGCTCCCTACACTTCGTCAATGAATCTGCCGTGCAGCAAGATCTCACTAATATGGACTGTCTACTAGTCTTTTCCACGTTGGATGTAGACCTTGCCCTATTCCAGTTCTGTGACATCTTCAAGCGTATCTGGGACCTCCATGCACCCCTTAGAAAAACTAGGGTAAAACGCTACCACCACCCCGGATCACCTCTGACCTCATCGCCATGTGTCATTCAAGGGACAAGACCTGGAGGCTGTACAAAGCTTTCCATGTTACAGGAGATCTCCAGTCTTACAAACATCTCAGAAATAAATGCACCGAGGCCATGCAGCAGTCCAAGTCTTCATATTTTAAAGCCCGACTTACCCAGAACCAAAACTCCCCTGCATCTTTCCGGAAGGTGATCAACTCCCTTCTTGAACCCCCTTCCAAGCCAGCATGTCCAGTCCTTAGACTTGATGACAGCTCTGTCTCAGACCCTGCTTCTGTAGCTGAGGTATTCAATAAGTTCTTCGTCTCCTGTGCCCTGCCCAACTCCACCTCCAACCCCGACTCCTATGAACCATTCTGCCCCTCCTCCAGCTTCCTCTTTCCTCCTTTCAAACCACTGAAAGTCTACAATGCTCTCGCCTCCATTAACCAGTCTAAATCCAGCCCCGATGGTATGCACTGTAGACTGCTCCATATCTCCACCCCCGCAATAGCTGCCCCTTGATGCACATACTGAATCTCTCTCTATCCAAAGCCACCATTCCCAAAGCCTGGAAATTGGCCATGGTTCTCCCACTGCACAAAGGTGGTGATCCCTCCTCACCAGGGAATTACAGGCCCATCTCGTTCCTCCCTCCCTTGCTAAAGTCCAGGAATCCTTCATACTGTCCAAGCTAACAGACTTTCTCTCCTCCAACTCCCTTTCACCCATACAGTCAGGATTTCATAAACACCACTCCACCATCACCACTCTGCTTCGTTTTACTGATTCCATCCTCACTGGCATGGACAATAGCCTAATCACAGCCACCATCTTCATTGACATGGCAAAGCTTTTGACTCTGTCTCCCACCCTCTGCTTCTCCATAAACTTAGTTCCTTTGGCATCGCTAAACCCGCCATTGTCTGGTTCTACTCATACCTCCAAAATAGACAGCAGTCAATCCAAATAGGTGACTCACTCTCCTCTTCTTTCCCTATCCTAACAGGGGTCCCCTAAGGCTCTATCCTTGGCCCATCCTCTTCTCTCTGTTCATAAATGACCGTCCCTCCACCTGTCTCTCCGCCAACTTACACCTTTACACAGATGACACTATCATCTATGCCTCTGGCCCTTCCCACAACAGTATTCTCCCCAACCACCAAAATGACTTCAACTGAGTTCAGTACTGGTTTCTGGAAAACCAGCTTAAACTCAATGCCAAAAAAACCTGTCACCATGGTTTTGGATCCAGACAGAAGCTTACTTCCTCCCTGACCCCCCAGCGATCACCACCCTGGACATCTCACCTCTTGAGCTGGTTCCAGCTTTCAAGTACCTGGGCATCTGACTGAACAGCCATCTCAACTTCTCCACTCACGTCGAGGCTATCTGCACCAAACTCCTGCCCAAACTTGTGATTCTCTATCATCACAAAGCCAGCCTCCCTCTCCCTACCAAATGTGAGCCCATACTTAAAACAGTCTTGCCAGTGATGGACTATGCCAATGTTGTCTACAGTATGGCCCCAACCTCTTCTGTCCCCAACTAGACATCTTTCTGAACTCCTTCTGCCACTTTGCCACCACCTCCCTCCCCACTCACTCATCACTGTCTCCTCTATGCACCACTCTCCCTGTCCCCGCTCTCCCACAGGAGAACCGTCCATAGTGCCTCCCTCATAGCAAAATACTGGTTTGGTTCCCTCTCCCCTACCTTACTTTCCATCTTACCCCAGCCAAGTCCCCTAATTACTCTCTTCACCACAGGAATTCACGCACTTTCCACATCCCCTGTACTCAGACTGGTACTGGCCAATCTGCCTTCTTGTACTGTCTTCCTCTCCTCTGGAATAATCTTACCTCTGTCCTCCAACTGGCCTTCCCTCTTTCATCTATTAGAGGACTCTTTCCCACCCCTCCCTGCCCCAAATGCTTCTAAGGACCCAGTGTGCTCCTCCTACCTGCCCCTTAGCTCCACTCAAACCTTTCTTCCCTAGCCCCCCTGCTCTGTGTTCCTCCATGCAAACCATTTCTTCTCTTGCCCCCCGTTCTGTGTTTCTCATGTCATGCTGACCGGAGCTGTCTTTCCCCTGGTCTTAACCCACGCCTGCTCACTCATAACCCCTGCATAAGGGGCCTCAAATGGTCTCAATATATAATTTCTAGCCTGCCAAATGTAATCTTGCCTTTATTCCTGTACATATACTTTGTATATATTGTATTGTATAATTATCCTTGTACATATTGTTGTAATCTACTCATTTTGTAACTCTGTTCCACTTACGTGTACACTTTGTACCCGGGTTGCACCTGGAAATGAGCCTCGGCTCAGTGTGCCCTTCCGATCATCAATTTTAAAGAAATAAATAAAATTACATTCTATAGGGGTCATATGAAAGTTACTTCTTTCTTTGCCACAAATTGGCCTTTTTTTCCAATATTCAACAGTGTTTTGATTTTGGAATGTTTTGATTAGGGGCATGATACTTGAATGGGGGTGTAGGCAACCAGACCCAAACCCATCCAATGCCTATTTATTCCTGTTTCAGGATTGCTAAAGATTGTTGCCTCCTCTGTTCCCTTATTTTCTGCATCTTTTTTCTAAATATTACATTGGTGTACTTAGATCATTTGTGGCATTTATGGATAAATGCTTAAATCTTCAGATGTTGTATATGACTGTGATTTCCCTTTTTTTTTGTGAATTTTATGTCTAGCTGATTAGTACATGTTATGGCAGACTGTTGTGTTTCCCTTATCTTTACATCATTATCATATAAACATTTAAATAACAATCTAAAATTACATTTACCTATACCCTGATTGTAATTTTGCTGACCTTTCTGATTATTCAAATTATTTGATGTTATATTCTAATTGGTACTGGACTTGAGAGTGTGCATATTGAAGTGTGGTCCTTAGAGATAATTTATTATGTAAAGAGAACTTATTGCTGATTCTCTGATGTCTTGTAATGAGATATTACATGTATTTTAAAATTTTTAATATAACTACACAAGTTGGTACTATTTGTGAAGCTTGTATTTTAAATGTTTTGAAATTTTCTTGTAAAGGCCAAAAGGTGAACAATAAACTTGAAACTTGAGCTTGAACTTGACACTGTGCCACACATGAGTCTAACAAAGTAACTGAGCAGCCTGTTGGTGGGATCCATAGTGGTGAATCTGGGTTAAAAACTGATTAACAAATAAGAGATAGAGGGTGATGGTTAACAACATTCACTTGAGTGATGCAGGAGTGACCAGCAGGGTGCGTAGGGCTCAGTACTAGTGTTGCTCAGATAGTGCTTTTGTGGATCCCACTATCCTCCATCAGATAGTGCTGATATCCAACCTAGGATCCAGCCAATGGATCTGTGGTCAGATCCATTGGATCCAGCCTCGGATAGTTGGATCCAATAGGCGGATCCATTGGATCCAACCTCAGATAGTTGATCTGATGGTCATCCATATACCTCAGATACTTACAGTGGATCCTAGGAGGTTGGATCCTTGGTCAGATGTCTATGCCATACGAGGCTATCCGATATCTGACCAAAATGATGGCATCCAATGGCATGGTTGAATACTATCTGAGCAACACTACTCAGTACTGGGACTGGTTCTCTTCAGTGTCTTCATAACTTACCTTGCTGAGGAACTTGAAGGAAATTTATGCCTTACTAAAATCTGCCATACGGTGAACACTCAGAAGGTGGTGGGGAGAATGAGCAGGGATCTGGGAAAATTTAAGGATTGGTGTAAAGCATGGCAGTCAGGGTTCAATACCAAAAAGTACAAAATCATGCACCTAGGGTATAGGAACCCTGCACCAAGTATAAGATGTGGGGGAGATACTGAAAGTTACTAAACAGGAAAAGTACCTTGGGGTTATTATATCTGACAACCTCAAAGTGACAGGGCAGAGTGACAAAACAGTAAGTGGTCTAGTGGGATGCTGGAGTGCATAGGGAGAGCTATATCCAGCAGGATGAGCCACTGTTTCACTTACTGATGAGACTCCACCTGAAGTACAATATCCAGTTTCAGAGTCTGGGCCTCAGAAAGGACATAGACAGGGTAAAGGCAGTCCAGAGGAGGGAAACTAAAATGGTGCTAGGGTTGTACAAGAAGCCTTATGAGGAGAGACTCAGGGATCTCAACATGTACATCCTGGAAGAGAGGGGAGCAAGAGGTGACATTATAGAGACCTACAAGTACCTCACAGGGGTGACTAGGGTGCAGAAGGGAAGTGTCTTTCAAATGACAAGGAGCACCAGGGCCGGGGGCATGTGATGAAGCTGGGAGGGTAAGAGAGATGTGAGGAAATATTTCTTCAGTGAAAGGGTGGTAGACACCTAGAACAGACTGCCAACAGAAGTGGTGGAGGTGAAAACAGTAAGGAGCTTCAAGCATGCATGGGATAGACATAGGGGAGTATTATAAAGCACAGAGGAGGGAGGGTTATCAGTGACCAGTTTAGGTTTTTCAGAGACAGATTAGGCATGGAACATCTGGGCAGACTGGGTGGACCAAGCAGTCCTTTTCTGCTATCAAATTGTATGTTTCTATGCACTAGTGCCCATTTCCTCAGCAGAAATAGTGCACAGCTTCCACCACCACCAGTCTACTATATTGAAAAAAGGGTCCTCTGTAGTGAGGGAGTATTTTACAGATGACAGCACAAATCTACTAACATCACATTTCACGTTTCTAGGTAATTACATTACCATAAAAAAACATAAGAGGACTTTGGCTTTGGAAAACAACACATCCTCTTTATCATCATCCTCCCCACTCCATCACGAATCATGTTTTCCTCATCATTCTTCACTGCAGCATCTAGGTGACACCACCATCTTCCCTGCCTGCACACTGCACATATGGTACAGCAGAATTAGTATCCATCACTATAACAGGTGGCACTAGGTTCCATGAGCATGGACAGTTGCCTGTTTACTTTGAAGTACTGTGGATAGTGCTAATTATTATCATCTTTCCGACTTGTCATGTATTTGCAAACAAAATGACACCAGCTGCCAATGCTACCACAGTCGCCTATGCACCGTGGGCATGGCCAATTACTTGTCCACCTTGAGGCAGTATAAGTAGTGCTATTTGTTATCATCTCCATGACTCATTTTGTGCTTACAAACAATACAGCAGCTGCCACTGCCAGTGCAACCACAGCCACCTGAAAGCAGGGGAAGTACTGGACAATTGTTTATCTATCTTGAAAAGCTATATAGTGCTATTTATTACCATCTTCACATCTTGCCATGAGTTTATGAACAAGATGACACCAGCTAACAGTGTCAGTGCCACTACCATCATCTGTGCACTGTGGACATGGATAATTGCCTGTCCACCCTGAAGCTCTATAGCTAGTACTATTTAATATTGTCATGACTCTTCTCAAGTTTGCAAACAAGACAATGCCAACTGTCAGTGTCAGTGCCACCCCAGCCAACTGTACATCATGGGAGACTGCATAACTTCCTGTCCGCCCTGAGGCACTATAGATAATATTATTTATTATCATCTCCATGGCTCACCACATGTTCACAAACAAGATGACACCAGCTACCATTACACCACCAGCACAGCCATCTGTGCTCTGGGGCATGGACATATAGCCTGTTCACTTTGAGGCCCTATAGCTAGTACTATTTATTATCATCTTCATGACTTGTCACATGCTCATTCTGATATCATGTTTTCTTGTCATGTAAATAAAAATACATTTAAAATATTTTAAAAAACATTTTTTTTATTATATCAATGTCATCTACTCCAATAAATATATTGCCATGTCAATCATGTCACAAGGTCACGATCCTCTGCACTTCTTTGTCAGTACCAGCAGAAGCACAGGCCCCAGACTGGGCCCGAATTCTTCTTTTCTTTTCATTACCAGATTCAGTTTAACTTTATTTTCTTGCTCCCTCTCTTACTAATCACACCACGAAACAGCTGTGCTGTCCAGAAAGTGTGCACCACTTGTTAACATTTCTGTCTTCAAGTCTCACCTAAAAGCCTAGCTTCTCTTTCTTGCCTTTGATTCCTAGTTTTTCTCTCACTACTAATACAATTTGTTTTCCTTGTTTTGCTTATTTTTGCTGTCAGACTGCAAGTTACTCCAGATGGCACTGCCTGTACTTGCTTCTGTCTTAGCTTACTATGTATCTACTGTAAACAGTTGTTTCCTCCTAGATCTCCTCCTATATCCTTGCTTTAAATCATGACCTTCTACACTTAGCCCCCTTCCCCTAAAATCTGCACAAGCACAGAATACTGGCAGTTAAAGCAGTCTAAAAGAGTCCAGATAAATATGCAAGTGCAAAATGTATTGGTGTCAACATGCACAAAAGTCAACACAGATGCAAGGGAACGTGCCCAAAGCCCTGGCATTTCTGTTGAGTGAAGCGCCGGGAGGGTGGGTGCATCCCCTTGTGTCTGTTTTTGTTACAGATTCTTAAAGATCAAATGCAAATATATAAAAAATCTGCTCTTTTTCATGATACAAGGACAACCAGGCCTTATATATGACAAATAAACTGCAGGAATTACAATGTTTTATGTATAAATGGTATTGTGTTGCCTCTCTAATTTGATGGCTTCACAAAAAGGCCCTCAGACTTTTTCAAACCAGCTGGCGGAATCTTTGGTGGGTGGTGATGTCATTTAAGGAAGAACAACATCATTTTTCCTCAAGGTCCTAGCAGCTTAGTATATACACAGTACATCAGATTATGAAATGGCAAAAATCTGTTGTCACTTCAAACTATTAAATATCTAGTAACTTTCCCAGGCTAATCAGTAAAACTTTGAGGGACAATATTAAACAGGAAAAGGGGTGACCAAACATCATCAAGTTGTCATCGAGACATAGGTCAGGAAGCAGAGCACAACCAGGAGCAGATATAAAATTCACAAGTAGCATTTTACTATTATCAAGAACAGTAAAATAAAAAATAAAAATTATTCAGTATAACTATTTACAAAGGTAGTACAAACCAAGGAAACAAAGTCCTTCATCTGAGTGTATCTCTAATTCCAAGTTTCAGTCTCTGTCTCTCACTCTTTCTAGCAAAAGCATCGCTGCTCTTTTTATTGCCTGGGAACCTATTAAGAGACATCCTGTTTTTCACAAAATGTTCTTGTCAGTTTCAATGTCAGTTTCTGACATTGTGCAGGACCTAGAAGGCAGAATTTCCCTGTCCACTGACGACATGAAGCTCTGTAACAGAGTAGATATGCCAGAGGGTATAAACTGAATGAGGAGGGACCTGCAGAAGCTAGAAGAATGGTCAAGGGTTTGGCAGTTGAAATTCAATGCAAAGTAGTGCAAGTTAATGCCTATATGGCACAAAAACTCTGGAACAACATATCAGTTTGGGGGGGTGAGGATATAGCATGCACCAAGCAGGAAAGGGATCTTGGGGTTATCATCTCTGATGACCTCAAGGTAGGGAAACAGTGCAAACAAGGCAGCAGGTAAAGCAAATAGGAAGCTGGGATGCATAGGCAGGGGCATCACCAGCAGGAAAAGGGAGGTCATAATTACACTATACAAGACACTAGTGAGGCCCCACCTGGAGTACAGTGTACAGTTCTGGAGACCTTATCTATGTAAGGCATAAACAGGGTAGAGAAGGTTCAATGGAGGGCAACAAAGATGGTACAGGGATTGCATCACATGTCCTATGAGGACAGGCTGAAGGACTTGAATATGTACTCCTGGAGGAGAGGAGGGAGCGAGGGGATATGATAGAGACACACAAGTACCTTAGAGGGAGGAACAGGGTGCAGGAATACACTATTTTACAGTGAAAAAGATGCTTCAGGACTAGAGGGCATGGGATGAAGTTGAAGGGAGGGCAATTCAGAGGAACCATGAAGAAGAATTTCTTCACAGAAAGGGTGGTGGACAGGTGGAACACTCTGCCAGAGGAAGTGGTGTGGGCTGAAACATTCATGGGATTTAAGAATGCATTGGATGTACATGAGGGAATTCTGGAGGCCAGGGATAAGAGGCAACAGCCTTCTAGAAAAATGTAAGGGGAACTTACAAGCTCAAATGGGCAGACTGGGTGGGCCATAGGCCATTATCTGCCAACAGTGTCTATGTGTCTGTGCATCTTTTCAGAGCAGGCTTGCAAATAGAACAATGCCCCAAGCTGGTCTCCTGCTGACAGCTCTGCAAAAGAGTTTGCAAACAAGCCTGAGAGAGCTCAAACTGCATCTCAGGTTAACCTCCTAAATTTCAAATAGTTTTTTGTAATCATTTCAACAGTATAACTATATACATTTCAATACAAGGGATCCCAGTGTCACATAAAGATTCACATATATTTTACAACCGCAGATATGCAAGGGGGAAGGAAAGACAGAAAGAGCAAGTGAAGGCAAAGAGATAGTAAGAGGCAGAGACTCATGAGACCATCAGAGTGATCAGTTCCTTGGTCTCATGAGAGCATTCGGTTGCACAACCATGTAGACAAGAGACTGAAAAGGAGATAAAAAAGATCCTTGGGATTATCTCTTTCTGTATAACAAATGGGACATTGTCTTATTCAACCCTGTCACACAGGTCATGTCATTTTTTTCTTATTTTCCTGACTAACTAATCCAATTGCAGTTCTAATTGAAACACCCCATTTGCTGAGGTTCTACCACACTCAGTATTAATGCATTTTCTCTGTAATGGGTCTCCTCTCAGAATTTGTACTGCTGTCCTTGTAATTCTTCCAAAATATTTACTTATGTCCTGCAACTCTTCCTAGTTTGTAATTCTACCCTGTCCTCTGCAAATAACAGACCTTTATTCATCTTTCCAAAAATGTGCACCAATTACTGTACCCTCCTCTCACAAAATTTGCACTTTTATACCTACACCCATCCAAATATGAACCCCATGTTCTGCACCCCCTCTCAAAATTAGCACTTTAGCCCACACCACCATATATGTGTGCATTTCCTCTGCATTCCTCCAAGATATACACTGCTTGCACCCCTCTCCAAAGTTGTGCTTACACCTCTCACAAAATTTGCAGTTACATCCTGCAACTCTTCTGAAAATTGAACTTGTACTGGCCCGTTTCCTCAGCCAGTAGTGTTACTGCTCTCGATACTGGCGACCTGGGTTCAGGAACTACCTCGGTTAGTTGGGGCCAGCTGGGAGGTGGTTGGCGGAGTGTCCTTATGGACACTCACCCCTCCAGAGGGGAGGAGGTTCCTGGGGTGGCATCTGCATACTTCAAGCCCTGTATACCTCCCAAAATGTTCACTTGAACAACTGCACATCTCCCAAAATTCATACTTTAACCCTTGCACCCCTTCCACAATTTGTACTTGAACCCCTGCACCTTCCCAAAATGTGTACTTGAACCCCTGTCCCTCCCAACATTTGTATTTCAGACCCCAGCACTCCTCCCCAAAATTTGCACTAACCCCTGCATCCCTCCCAAAGGTAGCATGCTTGCCTCACCAGCACCCCTCCCACAAATGTACTTGAACCTCTCGCCCTCCCAAAATTTGTACCTATACCCCTTCACTCCACCCAAAATTTGTACTTGTACCCCTGAACCCCTATCAATAATTGTACATGAACCCCTGCACCTCTTCCAAAATTTGTACTTCAACCCCTACACACCTTTCAGAATTTGTTCTTATATTCCTATACCCTTCTAAAAAATTTCACCTGTACCTCTTGCATCCCTCCCAAAAGTCATACTTGTACCTCTGCATCCCTCCCAAAATTTGTACTTGTACCTCCCACATATCTCCAAGAATGTGTACTTGTTCCCCTACACCCCTCCCAGAATTTGTACCTGGACACCTTCACCCCTCCAAAAATGTATTCATGTACCCCTGCAGAGGTATACATTTTAGGAGGGGTGTAGTGGTAAGTATACATTTCAGGAGGTGTGTGGGAGAAGGGGTGTTGGTTGTAAGAGTGGTGTAAGGTAGAGTTAGAAACTTGGGAGAGGTGTGTGGGCATGTTTTGGAACAATTTCAAGGGAGGGCAGGGTAGAGGTGTACATTTTGTGGGACTGCACATTTTGGGAGGTACTAGGGTAGTAGTGCACATTTTGTGAGTGCTGTGGAAGAGCAAAGGGAGTGACTCTGAAAAGAATAAATAAGGGCTGAGTTGTGGTGCATTCAGGGCTGGAAAGGGAACACAGGAAACCCAAAATGTACATTTTAAGAGTATGTTTTTTTGGAGGGGAGGTGGGGTGCTTGTTACAGTGCTCAAAATGTTGGTAATAAATCTAGGGAACTTGCCAGAAATTTACCATTTTGTTCAGCTGATATACAGTAAGTCCACTAATAAAAGCCCCATCATAAAATTGGTAGCAAAGCCTGATTTTTGTGTCCTTTCACAATTTAATGTACTATGTATACTAAGCTGGCAGGATCTGGAGGAAAATGATGTCATTTTTGCCTGAATCAGCATTCACCCAAGATCACGCTGGCTGGCTTGAAAAAGTCTGAGGGATTTTTGTAAAACCACCAAAATAAGAGAGGCAAACAAACCCCAACATTTATACATGAGTAATTGCAATTTCTGAACTTTAGTTTTAACAAACGAGGCCTAGTTATCCTCCTGGTGGGCAAATAGTACATTTTTTAAAGCATTACATTTGGTCTTTAAAATTCAGGTAATAGTATGTATGATCAGTCTTTGCAATACTCCTCAGAAAGAAATATAATTTATTTTTATTTATTTATTTATTTAAAAGTTGGTAAACGGGAAAGGCACACTGAGCCAAAGCTCATTTCCAGGTGCGACCAGGGGGAACAAACAAGGAGAAAAAAATACAACAAAGGTAATAGCATTATTCAAAACTGTTACAGTGGAACAAGCAGTAAAAACCAAAATTAACATGACAAAGTATAGGTACATTTGAAAGACATTTAGTACATAGAAGCCCATACAAAGGAGTCAAGGACTTCTAGGAGGTAGCCATGAGAATGATGCATGCCTGGCAAGGAATATTGGGGGGGGAGAAGGGGACAGAGGAGGAGTGGCATAGGCAGTTGGGACAGGGGAGGAGACGTAGAAGGGATATGAAGGAGGAGAATGAAGGGTAATGCCTAATGTCCCAGGAGAGTAGATTCCAAAGGGAAGGGAGGCAGTAGGAGAACATAGACTGACCTGCTCCAGTGTGAGGGTGTGGGAGGTATGTAACCCCTAGGTGGCGCTATCCCAAGGGCTACTACCCCTGCCTACTTGGCTAGTAGCAGGTTAAGGGGCCTGAGTTCTGAAACAGGTGCCTCCATCCAGAGAGAAGGTTTGTTAGTGGTCAAGCTAACCTGGGTACAGCCCTCCGGGACACTGTAACCCCTTCTTTCCACTCTAGTGGCCTGAACACTGTACAATAATCACTTTCACAATACCCCTGGTACACCACACAAGTATGCACACTGTTTGCACTTACCACCAGGGCTGGTTCCTCTGGCTTGACCCTGGGGACCCCCTGTAAAATAAGGTTATGCACAGCAAATAGCAACAGTAAAGTACTTTGAGCACAAACTGGAACCACAGTCAGATTACATGCAGAAAAAGTTAGATCTGATTTATTCAGGAGACTTGAACAAGAAAGGAGCAAAATCAGGTTACTTAGCTTAAAGGTTAAATCAATCAAGCAGTTATACATGCGCTTTGAGTCCCCCCACACAGTCCACCTCTGGGTACCCAGGTGAAGAAGAGATGGGCTAGCCAGGACCGTTGCCCGGGGCTGCAGCTGGTTGGGGCCCTGATAGGGAAAACACAACATGCACAGTACACAATATTTGTAATCCGAAGCAAGAGGGCTCAGTTCATAAAGGAAATGAAACAACAAGACAATCAGATGACACACTCAGATTAAGCTGTTGTTGCAGGGAGCTACCCTGGTATTTACTCACGATACCCAAGACTGGACACAGTCTGGATGAAAATTGAGACTGCAGGTGGTTGATCTGGAATGCCAGGAGAAGCAGGGTCCACACGAGTTGCAGAGGCTTCATTCCTGATCAAGCGTGGAGCAGGGGGCTGATCCCCAAGCAGGTCTCCCGTCGATGGCCTCTCTGTGCAGTGGGTAGTCTGGCTGGGCTAGTCTGGCAAGGCCCAGACCGCTTGGAGACAAATTCGGATGCAGTCCATTTTGGGCTGGATACAGCTTCCAGCAAGCAGAACACAGTTCACACAGTGGGGAACTACCACGACCCACTAGCAGCAAATAACACATTTACATGTAAGGGAATTCTACTGTACCAGGCAAAGCGCGCCCCGGTCACAATCGCAAAGTCTCTGCATACACTGGGAGCTTAGGGGTAGCTGTAACTCCTGAGAGGCCGATCACATTCAGCAAAATCTTTGGTCTTCTTCAGTTTGAGCCTGGCCCACTTCAGTAGCTTACTTTAGTCACACAAACTTGGATTTAGTCCAAAATAATTATCTTCTCTCTCTCTCTCAGGAGCAGCAGGCAGACATGCAAGACGAAAACTCAGCCCTTTCAGTTTTCCTATGCGAATCCACTCAGGATTGCTGCACAAATTACACCTGAGCTCTTCTCATTTCACTTCCCAGCTCAGAACTAACTGAACCCATCGGCCAGGCGGCGGGCGTCGACCACGCAGCCAAGAAGGAACCAGGAGGCCGGGAGAGACAGCCAGAAAGGTACGGAAAGCCACAAATTTTGTTCGCCCTCCCCCTCCTGGGTGTTTCTTTTATACACACTTTCCACCGAATCCTTATCTCCGCCCATAGCTAACTCAGCCAATTCCGAGCTCCTTTCTTCACACCACCTTTAGTATTTTTAACCTAGCTACCCTCCACCATGCTGCTGTTCCTCCTAATGCTGCTTTGCCTCTCACCTTCCTCGTATCCAGAGGAGGAAACTGAAGCAGCCACGCCCTGGTGATTAGGGCGGCTACTCAAGCTTGCCCCCCTCTGCTATCCCCAACGGATGTCCCTCAATTCCTCAAGTATATACTACCGCTTCTGCACTATAATCCTTGAGGTATCCCACAAAAAGGCTCACAACCAGTTCTGTACTCCACAAGCCCCTGCTCCTATTATTGGCACTATAATGACCCCTATACCTGTCCATTAAGCTGGTACTTTATGACAAAATTTATAATCATACAGCAGGATCATTGTCCTCTATACACTGGATCCCAAGCAAGAAGAGAAAATCCTCTGATTACTCCCTACTCCTATCACTTGGTACCCTCATTAAACTAATTTTCTTTCTTCTGATCTGTGTTGGCACTGTTGAAATCAATCCTGGACCCATAGAAAGCTCTATCTCCCCAGCTGAATTAGCCTCCATAAAAGGCCTAAGTTTTCTTCATATCAACGTCTGCAGCCTCCTAAAAAAGTTCTCACTAATACAGGCCTGGGTTGCACACACCTTACCTGACTTTCTGGTAATCTCCGAAACATGGCTCAAATCTGCAACAAATGATAGTGAAATAAATCTTCCTAACTATCAGCTCTTCAGATCTGACCGTCCATCCAGGGGCGGTGGGGTAGCCATCTATGTTAAAGCAAATATATCGCATCCTGCCTCAATATTACATCACAGCCGAAGAAATTCAAATGTTTATCACTTAAAATAACCCTTCCCAACATGTCATCTTTTCAATTGATTGGCTATAGGCTCCCCCTCAGCAGGCCTCAAGCTCCTATCCCACCTGGGATCTATACTTAAACTAGGCCCTGAAGACACCATTATTTTAGGTGACCTGAATTTAAATTAGCTAGCCAATGCATCTGCACCTAGTAACCTTTTGACACTTACGGTTTCCTCAATTAATCAAAGAACCAACAGGATTAATCCAAAGAACAAATTCAACAGCACACTACTGGACATTATGTTGGTTAATAAGCCTCATCTGTATTCTCATGCTGGAGTGCTATTCAGTGACATAAGTGATCACTGTCCCATAGCTGGCATAAGATCAACAATCAAGCCACCCAACCCTGCAAAATTTCTCCCAAGAAGGTCTAAAAAGAACCTTAATATCACAGGATATCTTCATGATCTGTGCCATACCACATGTTGGCAAGAATTCTATCTCACAGCTTCAATAGAGACAGCTCTACAGGTCTTAAACGATATTATCATAAGTGCCCTCAATATACTTGCACCCCTCACCAGTGTCAGAACCAAGCTCAAATCTTGTCGCTGGTTCTCTGCTGACCTTAAATCCCACTGCTTGCCAGAGATAAACTCTGGAAAAGGGCAAGAAAGACCAAGGATCCAAATGACTGGCTTCAATTCAGAAAAGCCAAAAACTCCTGCACAAAACAAGTGAGAAATGCCAAGGCTGCCTTCTACACAGCTGAATTGGATGCCTCCTACCACAACCCTTCCAGATTCTGGGGTACCATAAAGGGATCCTAGGTCAAGTTTCTACCCTGTCTTACCACCCAAAGTGCACCTAAATAGTGTGGAAATCACTGACAAGCAAGAAATCTTGAATGCCTTCAACAATCATTTCACTACAGCTGGCCTAGCTTTTCGATTCCTCACCTGCAAATCTAATGAGGTCATCATTAAACTTCCAATCTACTGAGGGACAAAGCTGCTTCACATTCTCCTTTAAGCCAATACTCTTAAAAGAGGTAGAGGACCTACTATTCCAATTAGATACAACTAAAAGCGCAGGTGCAGACTCTCTGGATCCCTACTTTCTAAAAGTAGCATTGCACTTTAGCTGCCCCTAACTCACCTTTTCAATTTGTCCTTAGCCACTGGTTCTATTCCTCAATATGGAAGACAGCTCAAGTGTTTCCCTATTTAAGGCAGGTGATCCCATGGACCTCAACAATTATAGGCCCATATCCACCTTACCAGTACTGTCCAAAATGCTTGAAAAGTTAGTGAACATCCAGTTAAGCTCTACCTTGACACCAATAATCTCCTTAACCCAGCTCAATCTGGTTTAGATCCATGCACAGCACCATCTCTGCTTTAGCAAAAGTTACAAATGACTGGCAGACTGACTTAGACAAAAGAGTAACATCTGTGCTGTGTTTCAGGATCTAAGCAAAGCCTTTGACACTGTGGACCATGAACTACTAATCTCCTCTCTGAATTCCATAGGCCTTGACTCACTCTCTCTTAAATGGTTCAGATGCTATCTCTCCGGAAGAATACAACAGGTAAAAAATGAAGGTGACCTATCTACCTCTAAACCACTCCTAAGAGGTGTACCACAAGGTTCCATCTTGGGCCCCATCCTCTTTGCCATTTACATCAACAATATTGACTCCAATCTCTCACAATCTAATATTCACCTCTTTGCAGATGATACTGTCCTATATGTCAGTAATCCTTCACCATCAAAAGCCTGTGAACTTTTACAATCTGAGTTCTCCCTCCTGCAGCACAAATTACTAGAAAAGAAACTACTATTAAATGCCAAGAAAACGAAAGCTATGTTCTTTGCCACCAAGAGCTTCTCTTCCACTGTCCCATCATTCACCTCCCCAATTATCTACCATCCTTGGTGAAAATCTGGAATATGTGGACAAATTCAAATATCTTGGAGTCTGGATTGACAATAAACTTGACTATACTAGCCACATTGAAGAGCTCCTGAAAAAGCTTAGACGAGACTTGGCCTATTTTATAGGATCAAACACTACCTGACCAGAGACTCCAAACAAAGATTAATCCTGGCATCATTCCTATCCCTCATTGATTACGCTGACTTCCTTTATGGTCACTGTTTCCTCTCCCATTTAAATAAATTGGACACCTTGTATCATACAGCTCTTAGATTCATTACAGATCTTCCCTTCAGCACCCATCATTGCTCTCTATCTACAATGCAGTCAGTTGGACATCCCTACACCATAGAAGAAACAAAAATGCTGCTGTCTGGATCTACAAAGCTCTGACAAACAAACTCCCATCCTACATTTCAGATTGTTTCAACCAGATCATATCCAGGCCTTACGCCCTAAGGATCAATAAACTCATCATGCTGAAGATTCCTATTACCTGCACCCAGTATGGAAGGGCTGCAATCAGCTATTCCCTAGCACTTATCTGGAATTCTCTTCAAAAGACCTTGACATTGGATACCCTCATTCCATTAACATCCTTCAAAAAGCTGTACACTAGTCTCTTCCCAGAATCATGCAATTGCTTCCATAAGGCCTAGTCCTCTCACAACCCTTCTTTTCCCCTACCCCTTTTGCACTGCCCCCTATTTTTGTTTTCTAGTTTTCTCCAACCTACTTGTACAAAAATGATCCCCAAATCCCATCACCCTAGCTTTATCCCTCCAGTACTGTTTGTTTCTTTCATTTTTAGTATAACCAAGATCCAATGTCACATTGCCTTGTACATATGTAAATATTTGTATACCTGTTTCATTTATAAATGTTTGTATTTGTATTCAATCAGTACCTTGTTTTTTGTGTAAAACTGTAACCTTATATTGTTAAGACCAATCAGGTCCATCTTGTAAATGAGCTTTGCTCAATGATGTTCGCCTGAATAAATAAAGATTTTGATTGATTGATTGATTGATTGATTGATTGATTGATTGAAAACTGCAAGCAGCCCAGGACTTCCCCAAGATCCAAAAGATTTAGTTGGCTGAATTGGCTGTCAGTCAAAGCAAGAGCTCCCCGTTCAGTTGCAAAAAAGCTGCAAAAAAAGCTCCAAACTAAAGTTCCTACAGATTTTGAATTCAGACTGCTCCTTTTAGGTCCCACCAGTACTGTTTGGTCCAATTTGCAGTCCAGGATCAAGATAATGGAAACAAACAAAACAGTCCTTGCTACAAAGAAAGCAGGTTAGACAAACTACATTATCGCTATCACTCTAAATGATTTTCAGTAAATAGTTACATCTTTCAACAGAGCTTCCTCTCAAATTACTTAAGCTGCAATTAGGCAGCTCTTAAAGAGACAGTACACAGAGGCTATACAGGCTCTGGTAATCACATTTAAACTGCTAAAACACAGGACACCAGCCTGGCAGTGAGCATTTAGGCAAGCTCAAGGAAGACTTTTTGGGAACCCCCATTTGTAGGGGGATTACAGGTAGAAGCAGCAAGAGTCTTGGAATGAAAAGAATAGGCAGAAAGACAAAAGGGTGATAGGAAGGAGGAGAAATAGGAGGGGTGTGTGCCAAATGAGAATTTAGAAATAAGGAATAGGCGATGGACATCACGCAGGTGGGATAGAGGCTTGATGGAGATGGAGGGGTAGAGGAGACAATGGTTAGTAAGGGGGGAGAGAAGAAGTAGTGAAATGACAGAATGAGTTAAGGAGAGTGTCAAGTTTATAGAGAGAGGTTGCAGGGGCAGAGCCGTAGACAACATCGGTGTAATCAATGACAGGTAAAATTGTTTTCCTGACTAGGTCACAATGGGTGGGTAGAGGGAGGCAGTCCTTACAGTGGTAGAGGATACCAAGTGTTGGGTGCAGTTTTGTCTATATGGTAAGAGAAATCAAGGTTGCTGTCCAGTCATACCCCAAGATATTTGAAGGTGTGGATCACCTCGAGGGTGGAGCCATCCAGGGTGATGAATGCTGGGGTGAACTGGAGTCTGGATAACCTCTGCCTGGAGCCAAAAAATCAATTAGATAGTTTTCTTGGTATTACGTTTTAGGTGGCTGTCTTGGAACCAGTGTTGAACTTTATCAAAATCAAGCTACAGGGGAACAAGTACATCAGCGGCAGAGGAATCAGAGGTGTAGATTACGATGTTGTCTGCATACATATAAATTTGGGAGGTAGAACAACTGGAGGGAAGCTCATTTACAAAGACTGAAAAAGAATAGGACCAAGTATGATCCTTGTGGGGACTCCAGCTTGGATGTCGAGGGAGAGGATAGGGCATTACCAACTAGGACCGATTGCTGTCTGTTGTGTGTCTGGGAGGTGAACCAAATGACTGCAGCTGGTGCCAGCCAGGACAAATGAAGTTTATGGAGCAGCAGGCAGTGGGAAACAAAATCAAAGGCCTTAGCCAAGTCAAGAAATATGGCAGAGGTGACTTGGCCTTGATCCATAGCTGTATGAATAGAGCCTGTGACTCATAGCAGAGAGGAAATAGCTGAGTTCTGTTTCCTGAAGCCTGACTGGAAATGGGAAAGTATGCCAGAAACTGTGGGATGTTCCAAGAGCCTAGAGTAGATCAGTGACTCTTGTAGTTTAGTGAGTGAGGGCAGGAGAGAAATGGGCATATAATTACCGGGAGAAGAAGTGTCCCCAACTTTGTGGAATGGTATCACCTTAGCCTGTTTCCAGGCATGAGGAATGACACCACTTGAGAGGGAGAGGTTGAGGAGATGGGTGAGGGGGGGTGGCAATGTCTGGGATGTGGAAAAGCTAAGAATGGAATTTATTGGAGCTGGATTTAGCAGGGTTTAGAGACATTAGCGCCTGGTAGACTTCTATGGGAGAGACGTAGGGGATGTTGAAGCCATTTCCATGGGAAGAGTGAGGGAGTCCCATGGGGGAAGGTGTGGGAAGGTCAGGGAGAGCACATGTAGTGAAGACATTGTTAAAGGTTTCTGCACTAGAGGAAGGGTCGGAGATGGTCGAGCCATTTGCTTTGAGGATTAAGGGGGGGAGTTGCAGGCAGATCAATAAAAGAGTGGATAATGTTCCAAAATTTGGTTGAGGTGCCTGCATTTGCTGGTAGCTGTGATTTGAATTAGGAGGCTTTATAGGATTTGTACAGCTGTAGGTGGCCTGTGGACAGGGAGGCTTTAAACTGAGCCCAGTATTTGTCTCTGGCTTTGCAAAGGGTTAGAAGGTGTGATGTAATCCCCAGGTGGTGGTGACACTTCACTCTAGCCTTTTTATGTTTTCTTGCGCATTCGCAAGCAACATCTTGTGGTAGTAGGAGAAATGCAGATGTGTGTCAGTGTTGGCGAATGCAGGGCATGCTTTAGTAGGTGCATCCCATATTCCCCAATTAGCCAGCATTCTAGCGCAGACACAAGAATTATGTAAAGTGCCACCAACTTGAAAGAAATGTGCCGCTGCAATCAGAGACAAGTTTGTCATGCAGCGGCACAGATGACACGCCTTCCATATGTGCCTTTCCTGGTGAAATATTTCAATAAACATGGTGGTGGAAGAAGCCGTTGCCACACAATCCTCAAAGAAAGATGAGTTTGGGGGTGTAACCCCCATGTTGGCATATCCCCCCCCCCACATTGTGTAGCACACTGGGAGACCACCCCAGTGTGCCTCCGCTCACACAAAGCCGACCATGTCGGCATGTTCCTCCTCCCAATGAAAATAGGTGGCACACTGGGAGCCCATCCCAGTGTGTCCAACACCCCTCCCAAAAGTCATGGGGCACACTGGGAGCCCACTCCAGTGTGGCCAACATTTTGTTTTATTTCACCTGTAAAGAACGAAAACAGTCCTGCAATGTTTGTTTTCTTTTTCTGTACCTGAAACAAAGAAAACGGCTCCTCGACTAGTCCGCAGTGCCCGCTCCCCAACCCGCACCCACCCTCTGCACACCCCACTTCCCCACACACAGCTCTCACCCCATACTTACCTCCGGAGGTCTGGCGCTGCAATCTTCAGTGGAGTGGGAACACGTCAGGATTCTTCAAAGCCGAACTGCAAAATGAAGAATGGGGGGATTTCAACTTAGTGGGATATCTCAGCCATTTTTTTGAATTTTGGCTCCAAATTTTCAACATGGGGTTCTTGGGACCCCACCTCATGAACACATGCACAATCATCTTGTTATTCGGTCCTGAAAGGTCATTTCGCGGTCACTGTGCGGAATCACCTCTTGGGACCAATTAACAAAATGACAGTGCCACTGTTCATGAGATGAAGACCCAAAAAGCCTATGTTGTAAATTTAATGAAAAAAGTCAAAACAACGACTGTGTTATGAGCATGCATTGCGCAGTTTCCACACACACTCATAACTTCAACAATTTTTAATATTTTCACTCCAGATTTTCAACATTGCCATTTTTTTATACCTTCTTATGAACAGTACAGCTGTCATTTTTCAAATCCTGCTCAAAATGTGTTTTCGCACATCTGGCGCAAAATGACACGCTTGCTGTGGGAAATCAATGTTTGGGACAGATTAACAAAATTACAGTGCCTCTTTTCATGAGCGAGGGTCCCAAAATGCCTATTTTGAAAATGTGGTTAACAAAATTCCCAAAATAATTGCGTTATAAGTGAGCATTATGCAGTTTCTATGCACGCTCGTGACTTCACCAATTTTTCATATTTTCACTCCAGATTTTCAACATTGCCATTTTTTTATATCTCCTCATGAACAGTATAGCTGTCATTTTTCACATCCTGCCCAAAATGTGTTTTCACACCTATGGCGCCAAATGGCGCAGTTCCTGTGCAAAATCACCTTTCGGCTAACCTACTGATAGTGCCACTGTTCATGAGGTGGGGTCACAAAAAGCCCATGTTGAAAATTTGGAGGGAAAATGGCAACAAATGCCCAGAGCATTAGGGTTTCCAACCATAACGCCACACCCTGTAGAGACTGACAGGCTTCAGGGGTGTGACTTGGGATTTCAGCTGTAATGCTCATGCCATTCCACCTCCTCCCCCACCCTGCAGCCAGTGACAGGCACTGAGGTGTGCCTTGGACTGTTCGGCCCCAAAGTTCACCCCATTCTCCTATACTGCACCCATCTCAGCGTATTTCCTTATGGAATGGGGTGAGCATAAGGCCCAAAGATCCCAAGGCACACCACGATACATGTCATTGTCTGCAGGGTAGGGTGAGGTGAAATGGTGTGAGCGTTATGGCCGACAACCCCAAGGCACATCCCAATGCCTTTCAGTCTCTGCAGGGTGGGGTTGGGGTTGGTGTCAGTTCAATACTTAACTGCCTTTTTTTTTACAATTTCTTAGCCAGGAAAGACACACTAAGTCAATGCTTGTTCCAGGTGCATCCTGGGAGCACAGGAAAGTTAAGTGACTTTCTCATTGTCACACAGTATACAAGTGGTGGCTGTGAGATTCAAACCCAGTTCCCCAAGTTTGCAGCTCAGTGCTCTTAACCACTATGCTATACTGCCCCCCATTCCCATTATGCATCTCTCTAACTCCTGAACTACCAATGCCAATGCCAGCAAGACAACATTTGGCATTGACAAATGCTTGTTTAGAGGGGCATGGATATCCCAGATCTGAGTGAAGGTGGTTGTAAAGTGGCATAGGGCTGAATTGATGTCAGGGGCCAAGAGCATGGGGGACCACCTGGCTTCAGCTAGGTCTTGAAGGAGGTCTACTGAGTAAAGGGTGCGGAGAGGGCAATGCCATATATATTTGGGGGTTGATTTCAGGATATTTACCTTTCTAATGCAGTAGATGATACAATGATCACTGGGAGCATCTGGGAGGATACCAGCAGCTGTGATGCGGTGGGGGAGTGAGAATAGTACCCAGTTAAGGAGGGGGTGGTTTGGAGAATTAGGGTTGAGGCTTGTTAGATCAGAGATCAGTTGTGTGAGATTTAAAGACTCGATCTTGAGGAAGGTTGTTTTTGAAGAAGGGGAAAGCCAGTCCAAGTTGAAATCACTGAGCAGGATGAGCTCACCCTTATCAGTGTCAGAGGTTATGGAGGAGATGCAAGGGATGAGGGAATCATGAGTTGGTTTGGGGCAGAGCAAAGTACCCCAATATAGACAGGGATAGAGGAGAGAAGGGAAAGGAGGAGTACGAGAAGCTCATGGGAGGAGGGATGATCTTTGTGGAGAGAGACGGTGCAAGATAGGGATTACTTTACATATAGGGCAATGCCTCCACCACATCTGCCACGATCCTGGTGGTTGAGATTAAAATCAGGGATGGGGAGGGAGGAGTCAGGAATTCTGGCAGACAGCCATGATTAAGTGACACACAGGATGTCTGAAATGTGTTGGATGACCCTGACTTTAAGAGCATCCATTTTAGGTAGGAGGCTCTTAGCACTGAAGTGAAAAATGTGTAGGCCTTTGGTGGGAAAGGGGGAGAAGAGGGAATGGGAGGGCCGGGTTAGGTTCAACATCACCAGACAGGAGTAAAAGGAGAAGGAAAAGAGAAAATTGGAGGGGGGTACTTGTGCCTTTTGGAGATTTGTTAAGAGAGAGGAGGCAAGGAAAGGCAAATGCATTAAGAAAGGGATTCAAAGTTTAGCAAGGAGGAGTAGAGCAAACCAGGGTGTGTGGGAGGAAAAGGAGGCAAGGCAGGCAGGTCAAGCTGCCAGAAAGTATGATAAAAGGAGAGGGGAAAGTAGAGTAGGAAAGGGAAACGTTGGTTTGGAAGGTGGAAAGGCTGGGTAGTGATAGCAGGCCATGTTGAGAGAGTGGAAAAGGAGAAATAGGAGGGGTGCTAGGCAGGTCCGAGAAGTGAAGAGGGGGTGGGGAAGCAGACTGAGAGGGTGGAAATGGACATGGTTTGGAGGAGGTGAAGGTTGTAGGGAGTGGGGCGGGGTTGAGTAGGAGAAAGCAGAAAGAGATGAGGGAGAGTAGGTGCATTTAGGTAGAGATGTGAGAAGGATAGAAGAACTATGGGAGCAATTATTTGGGCTGTGGGACAAATTGGGTGGATATTTGTGAACAGAAAGAGTGGTGAAGAAAGAGGGCATGGAGGGCAAGAGGGTAGTTTTATAAGGAGGAGTAGAATTAGTCAGGAGGGGTGCAGGAGCTAGGATGCTGGAGGGTGAGGAGGCTTAAAATAGGCTGCTTATAGCAGGTTACAAACTATGGAAGAGTACCACTGGAATAATGGAGCTGCTAATAGCGGACACCTCCATGCAAGCCCTTTTCTTCTGTTATAGGAGGTGTCCACTATGCATTCAGTACTCAGATAGTGCTCATATATGCTATGCGGTTGCTCACATATGCTTTATGTACTTTTATTTGCTTTTATGCTTTTAGAAACATAGAAACATAGAATTTGATGGCAGATAAGGACTACAAGGCCCATCCAGTCTGCCCATTTGTTTTCTACCTTATGAATGTGCCATAGGCCTTTACTCAATCAATGGCCTATCTATTCATACTCATCTGTATTGCTCCCTTTTGCCTATCCTAAGCCTGTTTGAAGCCCTGCACTGTATCCACTACTTCCTGAGGTAGGCTGTTCCATGCATCCACCACCACCCCTTTCTTTGAAAAAGAACTTCCTCACATTACCCCTTAATTGGCCTCCCTCTAATCTCATGCTATGTCTTCTTGTCCTGCTATTTTCATGTTTGCTTGTGCGCATGCACAAGAAACATCTTTGGACAAAATGACTTGCTGGAGGTGTGTGCCTGTCCTTGCCAATGCAGTTCTCAGTCTGCAGGGTACGTCCCCTATGCACCAATGGAGTGGTCAGCTGTCTATGACAGCAGATTCAGTGCACTGGTCTTGACTTGAAAGAAAAGGTCCACTGCAATCAGCAGTGGAAACGTGTCTCCACTTTACATGATGTGCTATGTCTTCCTTTTCTCCACATGCCCCATCGCCACCGCGACACTGACACCCAGCAGAGTACACACCATTCGTTCTGTGGCTGTGCCACGGTGATCTGCAGCTGAGAGAGAAGACAGTGGGAGACGCACAGATTTTCTGCCCCCCCTACACACACACACAGTCCCGAGAAAGCTGACATGGGGGTAGATTGTAGCTGTATTAAAGTATTTTATAGAGAGAACAAGTAACGGGAGCAGGAGAATGAGAGAGAGAGAGAGAGAGAGAGAGAGAGAGAGAGCAGCTGTCTGCTCAGTGTCCTCCAGTGTCCCACTGTCCCCTGAATTTGTCACTCTCCGAGAGAGAGATATACTTCTGAGACTCCGGACATTGGAGCACTGCACTGCACAATTTTTTTTAATTCCCCGTCTTCGCAGGCTGGCTCTTGTTTTTTTTACAGTTGATTTTAGTTGGAAAAAGCAAACTCATTGGCACTTTTTCTGAGTTAGGAAGGAGCGATGGAAGCGAGAGAGAGAGAGAGAGAGAGACACTGCACTTTCACTTGTAAGTTTCGGTGTGTCTCTCTCTCTCTCTCTCCTTCCTCACTACAGAGGGCATACAGCAGATTCTCTAATTAAATTTGAATTTATTAGCCTCCTGATTTTCTTTCTTAGAGTGATCAGAATAAAAAGCAAAACGAACAGTCAGTCTCATTGAGCACCCACCTGCTAGATTATCATTCAGCAGCCGTCCCTCTCTAACATCATCATCAGTTCATCAGTGTATTTCTGTATTTTTTTATCTTATTATTATATTGTATCTATGACTTGGCTACATTTTAAACTTCCGGTCTCATGATGTGTCAGAAACTTGACTGCAGCTCATTCACACTGTCAAATGTGATTGCTTTGGGGCAGCTTTATGCTGGCTTTGGGGGTTTTCTCAGTCGGTCATGTTTCGCTGGTGAACACCACTGATATCAGTATAATTTTAAAAGCAGACACGCCAAGAAAAAGATGCATGACACTGAAATGAACTACTAAATATAGCTGCCCAAATATTCTTTAAATGCACCATATATTTTTATTTTATTATGTTATAGTGTTGCACAATGGGTTCCCATGATACTGCCGTGTTTTAGTAGGCTGACTTGGGCTATGGTTTGAAAAACTAAATCCTTCCCGTTTTATGTGTTGGTGTTAGCTGATTAGCAAACAAACCTCATAATCATGTCTTCCGTGTACGTGCGCTTCTCTGCTGCCTTGCTCTGTTCCCTCTGTCTGCTTCAGAACACAGTTGCTGGGTGCTTTCGGAGACAGTACTGTACATCACTGGTTGAACAACAGGGGCACAAACTGATGTTTTACATAGCCAATTAATTCAATGAATTGTAGATACAGGAGCAAACCCGAGATTGCTTTCCTTCATACCTCTCAACTGTCCCTGATTGCCAGGGACGTCCTGATTTTACCTCAAGAATTTACTCTGTCCCTCCTAAAATACTGTTTCTTTGACTAAACTGTGGGGATTGTAAGCACAAATCAATGTCAAACATTAATGTTACAGACCTGCTCTAATTTAGAAATTGCATTTTACACTAAGCGCCTTATTCTACCAGCTTCCTAGGTGGATATCATAAATTTTTAATTTTTTTGCAGTTAATCTTTTTATTGTAATTATTGTGATTATACATACAAATACACTATATTCTCCAGTATACACTTACATAAATTCTTAATGGGAGAAGGAAAAAACATGTTGTCTGAAGTATTATACAATGATATTAAAGGGGAAAACAAATGTTGAGAAAACAATATGTAGCAGTACAATCTGTATGACAGAGAGAAAATATGGAAGTTTATGGTTCAAGGGGTAAAAGGAGTAGATACAAACAATAAATATGAGCAGTCGTGATTGTACTTCTATTATGCTGTACTTTAATACAAGTATGTGTAAGATTGTATAAAGGAAGAACATTAAAAAGAGAAAAATATCTAAGAAAGTAAACAAGAATGAAGAGGGAAAGGGATGAAGAAAAGAAGATAAAAAGATAGAAAGAGAGGAGATGAAAAAGGAACAAAAGAGCTAGAAGCGAGATTCCAATGTGAACATATAACAATCCATGGATTAAGTGATGATATGTGTAGACATGTTTAAATATTTAAAATAGTCCTGCCAGCATTTATTATATAAATTAAGTTGGTCAGAGGCTAAGTGTGACATACAATCAAGGATGGCATATTGAGATAGTTGTTTGAGAATATCCGGGAGGGTGGGAATGATGTTGGATCTTCAATCCATTAGTATAAGGTGTTTAACTTGAAGGAATAGTAAGGATAACCACCTATTCTGAGAATGGGATATTTTGTAAGAATGAGCATTGAAAATACTAAGTATGCAATTTTTTGGATCTAATGCAAAGGATAGACCAATCACTTTCATTGCAAAGAAATGAATATGACACCAAAGATTGTGTATGGGAGGACAATGCCATAAAATATGTAGCAAATTGCCACTGGGGGAGTTACAGCGCCAATATTTATTGTTGTTCATTAAGCCTATTTTTTGCAAAATCTCCGGAGTTCTGTACCATAAATGTAGAATTTTGGTTTGTATGAGTGAACTGCAATTATCCTTGAAAGATTTGTGGCAGGATAACCAGCAGTTATGCCATTGTGAATTGGTTATGTTATAATTTAAAAGAGCACTCCATTTATTTTTTGCAATGATAGATTGATCTGGAATTGTATTTCTGATATGTTTGTGAATGATGCTATTTAATTTGGAGTTTGTTTTGATCCATTTAGAAATAAAAGTATCATATATAGATTGATGAGGAATAGTAGGATGATAAAGGTTCCATGCCGTGCGTAACTGTAAATATTTCTAGAAATCATCCTGGGGGAGATTCCATTGTTTGCACAGATCAGAAAAGGATTTTAATTTGAGAGTCTGAGGTATAAGTATATCCTCCAAGAAAAAAATGTCCCTGTTTTTCCAATTACAACAAAATATTGGGTGATTATCAAGAGTGATGTTGCGGTTTCCCCAAATGGGGGCATATATGAGAGGGGTTGGGTTGGATTTAAGGCATTTATTAACTATTTTCCAGTAGTAGATGGATGATGCTATAGTAGGGTGAGATTTTAAATTGGGGGGAGAGGGTTATAAATGAAGGAAGTGGTGACATTGCATAGAGATGTTTCCATATTGACCCACAACAGTGATTTATTGCTGGGTTTATTAAACCATTTGACAGTTTGGGCAGTGCGGAAGGCCCAAAAATATGCTTGGAACCAGGGGAGCCCGAAGCCCTTTTTGGACCAGTGAGAACGCAGTTTGTTATGACTAAATCTGGGAATTTTGCCTTCCCATATAAATTGCCAATTATATCATCAATTCTGACAAAAAAAAGTAGGAAGGGTTAAAGAGATATTAGAAAATAGATACAGTATTTTGGGAGCTATTGACATCTTGATAGCAGAGATTTTCCCATTAAAAGAGAGGTTAAGCAGTTTCCATCTGTTGAGAGTGTTTTTAATATTTGCTAATAGCGGGGAAAGATTGGCATCCCATATCTTGTCTAATCTAGTGGTGATCTGTATTCCAAGGTAAGAGATACCTTGAGGGGCCCAACAAAAACCTCATATTGTATTCATAGAAGGGTTACAAAAATTGTTCAATGGCATTGTTTCCAATTTGTTTAGATTCAGAGAGAACCCAGAAAGTGAAGTGAAGTTGCTAAGTAACTTAATTAAGGGTGGTCCCAAAATTTCAAGATTTTCAAGTAGAATGAGGAGGTCATCAGCGTAGGATAGTGAAGTATAGTGGGAATTACCAACAGGAATACCTTGGATCATGGAGGATTGATGAAGAGCAGCTGTTAGGGGTTCCATAGCTAGAAGAAAAAGAGTGGGAGTACCTCTTGCCAGATGAAAGGATGAGGACAGAGTAGAGTTAGTAAGAACCTGGGCAGAGGGAAGGGTGTATAGTAATTGAATCCATGTACAAAATTTATTAGTGACACCAAAGTGGGATAGAACACAATACAAATAAGTCCAGTTGAGAGAATCGAATGCCTTTTCAAAGTCGATGGCTATAGCTGCGGCAGGTGATTTAAGAGATTTAGCTTTGTAGATTAAATTAAATAATGAGCGGAGATGATCAGAACCAGTTCTGTTTTTGATAAATCCAGCTTGGGAGGTGTGGACAAGTTTTAAAATTATGGATTCTAAACGAATATTTAATATTTTGGCAAAAATGTTCCCGTCCGTATTAAGTAATGATATTGGTCTGTAACTGGATGGGAGAGAAGGGTCTTTATCTTTTTTTGGAAGGATGGTTATAGTGGCTTCTGTCATAGAATAGGGAAGTTTACCTTGTGAAGATGCCTCTTTGAAGACCTTAAACAGTAAGGGGCATAAGATGTCAGCTAGGGGTTTATAAAAGTCTACGGAAAAAAACATCACTCCCAGGAGCTTTACCAGATTTAAGGGTATTTAGCACTGCTTGTATCTCTTTTAGGGAAAAGGGTTCATCTAGCAAAGCTATATCTTGTTGGGAGAAGTGTGGTAACTGTAAATTGTCCAGAAGTTGTTGTATATATTCAGGTTGTGGGGGAGTGGGGTGAGAGTATAATTGTTGGTAGAAGGATTGCATAATTTGGTTAATTGAGGTATTATCTGTATGGATTTTGCCTGAAGGATCTTTCAAACCGGCAATATGTCTCTCCATCAGTTGATTCTTGAGTTGATAAGTAAGCAGCTTCCTGCATTTATCCCTTTGTTCCCAATAACGGTGTTTAAGTCTAAGGGGGGTGAGTTCAGCTTTCCTGGATATTAATTCGTTGATTTTAATTCTAAGCTGAAGAATTTCAACGTGAAGTTGTGAGTTCTTATCTGGATTTTTTGTTTTATAATATTGGGTTTCTTTTTCTTTAAGAGATTTCTCTAAATCAGCCAACTGCTGTTCCCTTAGTTTTTTCTTGTGTGCTGCATAGCTTATAATTTTCCCTCTAACTGTTGCTTTAAGTGCTTCCCAGATGGTACCTTGAGATACATCAGGAGTGTTGTTAAAGGAAAGAAATTCTTGGATTTGGGATCTAATCCAAGGTAAGAAATCGGGGTCTTTCAATAAGAGTGGGTCTAGATGCCAGGAAAGGGATTTAGATGGGGGCGGGCCCCAAATAAGATGTAATTTTATAAGAGAATGGTCTGATATAATAATCGGAAGTATAGTTGTGTCGATAATTTTTTCAGTGATGAATGGGGAAGAAAACCAGTAGTCAATTCTACTATAAGATTTATGAAGCGGTGAGTAAAAAGTATAGTCGTGCTGTCTAGGATGGTGTAGTCTCCAAATGTCAGTGAGACCAAAGTCTTTCATTAACATTGAGAGTGTAGAAATACTTCTGGGGTGGGAATCACATGAAGAGTTACTTCTGTCTAAACGTGCTTCCAAAGCTAAATGAAATCCCCACCTACAAGTATAGGAGAATTGTTAAAGTTACTGTTCATAATTTGTTGGGCCATATTATGAAAGAATTCAGGTGAATCAGAGTTAGGGGCATAAACGTTGACTAATATAAGGGGCTTGCAGGGGTATTTAAGTGGGCTATACTCCATCTGCCATCTGAATTGGAGATGGATTTGATAAGGGTCCAGTTAAGGGATTTATGTAATAGAATAGCAACCCCACATTTTTTAGAAGTAGAGGAGGATGCATATACTTGACCGACTCAATCCCTCCTGAGTCTGTCGACATCCTCTATTAAAAGTTTTGTTTCTTGTAAGAAAGCAAGATGAGTTTTATGCTTTTTGAGGTAAGAAAGTATTTGCTTTCGTTTACAAGGTGAGTTGAGTCCCTTAACATTCCATGACTGTAGAATTAGATCACTCATGTTAATGGGGAGATGAGTATGAAAACACAAATAGGAAGTAAGGGACTTATATTGAAAGGGCTAGAGGATATTACAGATTCAGAAGGAAGAGGGCTAGCACAGTCAAATGCATGCAGGATATTTAGTTTGTGGAAATAATTAAATCCTGGGTGAATGTTTCCATTGGGTCTCACAAGGAAGAGAGGTACTAAAAAGAATATAGAAGCCATACTGTATGTATAGTTACTAAACAAAACTTATGCATGTTATACTAACACACTATGCAGTCTTCAGGTAATATAGCAAGATATGAGTCGGTGAAATTGCCAAGACTCTCTCACTATACTACAGAGCATGTAAATAGTAAGTAAATCTTGGGAGAAAATGATCTTAAACCCAAGGTTTCAAACTCTAAACAATTATTTCTATCAAGTTATAACTGTGACTAGAACTAAAGTGAACATAATAAATTCCTTGGGGGGGAACCATGAACATCTTATCATATATGAAAAGGGGACTACAGAAAGTATATGCAATCCCAGACATATTAATACATCTTGAACCTAAATTAGACTGGAAAAAAGAACTGAGCTGAAACACTATTATGGCAATACAAACAGTATGCCATCATGGTTGGCTAAGTCCTAAAATTTAAGAGCAGCTGTACTTGTGCTATCTGCTACGTACTTACTCACATAATCATAATGCTTAGACACAGAAGTGTTTATGTAGGAGGCTTGTTCAGGTGAAATGGAGCGAGTAGGGTCCAAATAGTACAAGGATTTATGGGGTGTCGAAGCATTACAAGATCTAAATTGTATGGGGGCGGTATCAGGTGAAAGTCTTGTATTGAACAGGAATACTTAGTCATTCTGGCAATATGACATTTATAAAAGTTGAGTTTGTTCAGGCTTTGAGGTACTGTATGTATTTTTGATAAGTACTAGGTATTTAATAGTAGCACAGACCCAAAAATCGCCCCTAGGGAAGGAGTTGCTTTAACGTAGTGAGATTTCAAGACCTGGAGAGGGTCGAACGAGCTCAGCTATAAGATTATAACACAGGCTTAAAAAGCCATATCATAAGGGCTACGAGTCAGACTGTGCTATCTATTATTGATTGCAGCACATTGAGTAAAATAATAAAGATGAGACACCTCGAAAATAGCCTGCTTGCCTAATTGTAGGGTAAAACTGAAGACTAAGTGATAAAACAGTACAAGAAGTTGGTATACCATGGTTAAAGAAAAGGGAATTTAAAAGTTAGATAAAGGCGAGTTGGAGTGGGAAGGAGACTAGAGAAAAATATTAAAGTGTTAAATGTTAGTCTGGGATGTAGTAGTGGGCAAAGGGAACAACTAGTTGAGGACCTCATTAATATAACCCCAAGATACGGTAAATTTATATATGGTAACAAATGTGTGCAGTGATGTTGGATCACAAATTAGTTAAGCAAGCAACCTCCCTTAATGGTTATGTGAGAAGGGCATACTGATAAAAAAGATGGTAGACACCTCTAAATGAATATAGAAAATCATTGAGCACATATGAATTAGTCTAACACTATATAAGAACTGTCCCTTTAAAAGAAGAACATAGCCCAACATTGGAGATACTCAGAAACTGACATTATGAGTAATACATGCAGAAATAACTGGATGTATAATGTAGCAGATATTTCATTGAGATAGAAAACTCCAAGACTGTCACAATGAGTTGCCTAAATAATATGACATGCTATTAAACCAGAAGCCTATAACCGCGATGTACAGCTTATCACTTTCCAAACCAGCTGGGTGCGATAGTATGCACACACAAGGAATGTGATGCGCGGTTGCAGGGCAGACAAATTCTGATAGTGATCAGAGAGCCGAGGTTACTTAGGCACTAACCTCGAGAGGTACTAATATATACACATGCCCAGGCATCATTTATAGGTTTGATTTCTTTTTGAGCTTCCTCTTCCATTTCTTTTTAGGAGGCTCTGCTGATTTGAAAGGGGAGCTGGTCACCAGTTCAGCCCAAGAGGAATCAGGAGATCTGCGCCCTGTAAAGCATCTCCAAGGTCCTTGCTGACAGGATCCACAGCTGATTCTGGGAGGTCTTCCTGAGATGAGTTTAAGTCCTCTTGTAGTAAAGAAAACTCATTGGAGAGGGTTAGGGGTGCAGTGAAGCCAACATGTCACTCATGCTGAGAGGTTGGCCTAGACGGTGTAGTATCTGCACAACAGGCATGTTTAGAAGAAGGTGGATTCAAGTTCTTTTTGTCTAGCAAGTGGGCTGAGATTCGGACAGAAGGTGCTGCATCAGCCTGGAGAGATACGGGTTTCTCAGTGTGTTCATGATTTGAAGCCATAATGTGGGTGTGCTGGTCTGATTGGGAAGTTGCAGAGACAGTGGGAGAAGGGGTCACATCAGTATTCCAAACAGGGCAGTTGGAGGCTGGGGCTCACCAAGAAATGCAGCCAAGGCTTCGGAAGTGTTGAAATCTTTGGTTGAGTTACCCAGAAACAGGGGCACGATGGCAGGAAAATGCAGAGCAAATTTGATCCCACATTGGTGTAGGGTAGTTTTAATAGAATTTAAAGCTCTGCATTTATTAGAGAGTTCCTTAGAGAAGTCTCAAAAAATAGAAATTCTATGATCTTGCCAAATAAGCGTTCCCACTTGTTTTGCTCTATTGACAATCAGTTCAGTGTGGGCATAGTTTAATAATCTTGCAATGATAGGCCTAGGTTTCTGATCTGGATCAGGCCTCTGGCTTAAAGTACGGTGTGATCTCTCAATAGTAAGGTCTTGGCCAGGTAGGAGTTTGAGCAGTGCTGGCAGCACATGTAATAGAAATGCACTAGTGTCTCTGAGTTCTGCACCGTCAGTAAAACCCAAAAATCTCAGGTTATTGTATCTGTTTCTGTTTTCAATGTCATCGATTTGCTCTTGTAGGCTTCTGATAACTCTGTCTTGCTCTCTGATGGTGGCTTGCAGGATGTTAATAGAACTTTCATTTTGATCAACTTTAACTCCTGCATCATTAATTTTTTGGTCTAACATTTGCATGTTAGTGATGCTTTGTTGAGATGTTATTTTTAAGTCATTAATTTGACAGATGAGCTATTGAAACATAGTTTCCACTCTGCTAAGGGAGTTGTTTTGCAGGAGCTGCTCAGCCATTGTAGTAGGCCTTCACAGAGAAGCAGTATAAATGCAGAAAAATTATAGCTATAGAGTTATGATATAGAGAAAATAATTTACCAGAGTTGAGCTATGATGTTAGTAAAATTATATTCCACTTGCTGGTAAACGCTGACAATCTGGGATCAGGAGGATGGACAATGATAGATGGTAGTCCCAGGGAGAAGCAGAATTAAGCAGCCATCTTCAGCACAGCCAGGCCACGCCACCGATATCATTAATTTTGAAAAATGTGTCCCTGATTTTGGCACTTTGTCCCTGATTTTTTCAAGCCTTGTCCCTGATTTATGAGGCGGGAGATTGAGAGGTATGCTTCCCTTAGCCTGGGGCTGAATTTAACCAGAAAAAAGAGTGTCACTAGAAATACTGCAGTGGAGATGAAGAACCTGATCACTGTCTGCAGGTAAAACGGATTTTTTTAAAAAAAGGATTTGTAGTATTGTCAGCTTTAGAACATATTGTGCTTAAGTGCCCTGTTTGCTTTTGGCAAGAAAACAGGTGTTAAGATATGCAGCTCGTTTTGTTATATGGAATATACAGACAGTATATTTCCCTTGTACAAGGTTTGTCTTACAGTAAGAGAGAAAGTATCGGTGCTCTGGTTTCATGTGCACTGCACCGTAGTTCAGCGTTCAGTTTTGTCTGCATTTGATGTTCTTTATTACACATTAGCAGGTGTACAATTTAACTGGCCTCAAGCAAAATTGCCGGGTCAAGCAAGGATTTTCCAGTGAAAGGATACCCTTCTACACAAATTCTATTCTTTGCCTGCTAACTTGAATTTTTAACCAGTAAAAGTGGCTTGTAACTTTCTGTCCAGTAGTGATAGAAATATTTGTCTTTTTAAAGGTTGTACGCATTAGCAATTACCACATTCACACAGTTGTCAGTAAAAATAATGTGAAATAAGAGTTAGAAAAATTTGTGTGGAATAAGAGGAGTATAGTAGAATAATAGCAGGAATGGGATTTACAATCTTAATTGCTCTGCTGTAATTCTGGCCACATTAAAAGTCCAATAAATGCGTGCCTGTCATATCAAAATCATGTTATTTTAATTATTGAAAAGACTCTGGAGGAAAATAAAACATTTTGTAATGACTAATACACAAGAGTGTGGCACAGTGTATTATCATGAACTGCCATGCCTCAGGTGCATTGTAAGGCAGGAGGCAGAACTGAGTATCTTTAACCACTGGTAGTGATGATATGCCATAATATATATCACACCGGGCAGTCTGTTATTGCATTTATAAAATGATGCACAGTTGATGGAGAAATGGCTGGGCTTGGTGATTAGTTCAGACCCATGGTGATACACTGAAATATCGTCTAGATCAGTCATTGCTTCAGCCTATTGGTTTTCTGGGTTTATCCTGTCGATAGTATAATCAGTGTACCAGCACACTTTTGGTGGTTATGAAAGCATGAGGCAAAGAAAAACTTACCTCCCATCAACATAAGGGGTGCTGATACTGTATCTTAAAATCCTGGCAAGTGATACTACTTAAAGCAGCAGTGTATATAGCAGTGAAATTTTGGCCTAGACTTTTTTATTGTATTTTAGATCACCCCTTACCTACTGTCTTGTATTACATAGAGAATAATATATGGAGTGGTGTGTGTAACAAGATTTTACACACACCCGAGTTGTGGGATGCTACATAAACCCCGAGGGTCTAAAATGCATCCCACAATGAGGGTATGTGCAAAATCGAGTTTTACACACACCACCCCATATTTATTTTTTGTAATTGCTGGCATGTGCTTTTTTGCCTCAGCAATTATAGAAAATAAACAGATCAGTGTTCAGGCAACCGCAGACCAGTCGAAAGTCTGAGCAGTCTGCGGTCTGCCAACCTACAGTGCTCCACTCGTTTCCTGGTTTTCTTTTTTTTTCTTTTTGGTAAGGGTTCGTCAGTGGAGAAAAATGACTGTCTTTTCAAGTAAAGAAAGCAACTTATCGCTGGCTGTGAGTGGCGGTGAAATCTGCGGCTGAAGGAATTGCTCGAGGGGACATTGAGGAGTGAAGGAAGACTGCTACTGGCACATATGTGGTTCAAGGGTAGACCTAGCGCATGTTTGCCGTTATAATTAGCTGGTTATAACAGCAGATTATAACCGGGTTTCCCTGTGGGAAAAAGTGAATACCAGTAATTATAACCTTTTTATCAATTCTGAGTCTGCTTTATCACTAGTTTTTGCAGTTGAAATAATAAAAGGAGGCTTCTTTGATTATGCCTTGGATCATGTTTTCATCAGAATTCTCTGCTGTTTGTACACACCTTTTGTTTAAGATAACTGTTATTCTGACTATAATGAAATAGATTGACGCAGGCTGCTCCCAGATCTTACAGGTGTACAAAACCAGCTGAGAATACTGATGAAAACCTGATCTGAGCCATACTAAAGGTATCACTTCTTTTATTATTTCAACTGAAAAAAAAAAAGACAAAGTAGACTTAAAATGGCATAAAAGGGTATCATACAAGTCGGGAAGAAAGGAGCAATCTAAAATAGAACAAAAAAATATGTGAGAATGTTCACCACTATCACGCACTGCTACTTTAATTAACCCTCTAATTATGCATTTCAGAAAATGGCATTATTCCCTAATTTGTGTAGCATTTTGCGGTAATATGCTTCTTTCTGCCTTGTATAATACAGTGCTTGTCTGGACAGAATCGGGTGCTGATTAGGAGGCACCGACATTGGGCAATTACCTCAATGTCCACCAGGCTAGCTGTACACGGAAGGGTGCAATAGCTTTACTCCACAAAAGTGAGCAGAAGTAGGGGGCTGAAAATAATTATAAAATAAATAAAAAAGAAACATGGAAGAGCAGAGGTACTTTGCAGGTCTTGTGCAGACCCCAAGATCAGTATTTGTGGCTCCACCCTGCTCTTCAGGTTGTAAACAATATTGTTGCTAAAATGTTGCTTCCCTGATACACCATCAGAGTTCTGAAACAGACTAAGCTAGTCAGTTTGAGAATATTGCTGACTTCTTGAAGAAGTAACTAGGCAATTATTGAACTGTTTCTTAAAACATGCAAACAGATCTACAAGCTGGCTGGTATAGAGCTGCTCCCCTCAAAATGGGTTGAGCGGGCCAAGCAAGCAGAGTAAAGGTCATTACAGAGGGGAAACAGGGCTGTGATTGCACAGGCTAAGGCATTACTTGAAGGCAGGATTGTGTAAGGGATCATGGGGAATGACAAATCAAATTTTGTTTTTGATTATTTATTTATATAGCCTCGGCTGGGGGGGTTGTACATTTGGTTCCCCCATGCAGCCCACCCTCACGGCCCCTGCCCCAGCCACAGTCAGAGATCATCCCCCCACTGCAGCCTTTCCTAAGTTGCTTTGCAGTGGGTACTTACCTCACCACCGCAGAGACTTGAAGGGCAGGCACAGGAGGGAGCTAACTTGGGCACGTCTGTGGCAGTGTCGTTGGGGCAGCCATCATGCAAGCCAGGGGTTTTCTCTATAGTGGTAGCCCCCCCCCCGGCACTGGTATGCAGTGGTGTCAATGATGCTGCAAAGCATGCTTCTGTACATTGCACATCAGATGCCGCCAACACTGTCCCCTTCTGTTGACCCCAAAGCTGCACAGCCCCCAGCCTCTGCCAGGAGCTGGCACTTTGGTGATCCTCCCCACCCACTCTGACAAATCCATTTTTCAGTATACAAAACATGGAGCAAAAAAAGAATTCAGAACAAGGTGGGGCCCCTGATCATGAGAGAGGGGACTATTGATGGAAGCAAGGAAGGGATGGCAGAAGTACTAAATAATTTAGCACCCCAGTCCTGAGCAAAGAACCTCCTCACATCACCTTCAGTGTCCATTTCTGACCTGTGGAAGTACTGGGGTCTGACACTCCATTCCTGCATTCACTCACTCCTAACTCTTGCAGGCAACCTCTGGTTTACCCCTGCAGTTGGGATCTTGGATGGGGACTAGGAGGACTTTGAGGAAAATACTTCATTTGACAAGACCAGGAGGCCAGAAGGAGGAGACTGTAAGGAGGAGGGCCAGGTAGCCCAGTAGGGCATGGATGGATGAGGGGTCTTCATCTGTCCCAAGTCCACCCCTGATTTTTGTTGTCCCGTAGCCCACCTTATCCCACCCACAGGCCATGCTCTTATGGAATGACTTGGCCTTGGCCTATTAGGGTTGTTAGAGGGATGGACAAGCCCCTCCTCACCTTCAGAACTCCCTTGCCAGCCCTGCTCTGGCCTTGTGATGCCTCTGTGCCACACACCAAGTGATTGGGCACATCCTGATGGCAGACCACTGTGTAAAGGAGCACTGTTCCTTCCTACATGACACCCCTTTCCACTGGGATACCAGGGGGCAGTCATACGACAGAAGGAGGTGCCCTTTCCTCCCTGATACAAGTAGTGTCCAAGCAGGAAGATGGGATCCTGCCTTGCTGTTAAGCAGCAGACTTCCTAATTCGTGCTGTGAACTCAAGTCATCTGGATGGCAAGTGGTAGCACTGCCACTGTGCTAGCCAGAATAAATAATCACTTTTATGTCAGTATTCAGCCAGGGGGCATTCTTGCTGGGGATGGAAGCTGTTGGAAATTATTTTATTTTATTTATTTAGTTTTTGTTTACTGGGTAGGTGCACTAACCAGGGCAATGACTATTTTCAGGCATGAGCCGGGAGAGTATAGACCAGTGAAGACAAATACAGAGCATCACTTAATAACATAACTACACACCAAGACATTACATTAAAATGAGTAATTTTACTTGGATAGGAATACATGACAGGCAGGAGTTGAAGTAACAAGCATGCAAAATAAAGTTTAGAGTAAAATTCTCTATCTAAGAGGGACAAAATGATACATTTGCAAATGTCATATAATCAGGATATGAGTCAAATAAAGTTAGGATAATGCAGGGAGAAACTGAGCTTAAACACAAAGTGGATATACAGGATAGATAGATAAGGAGAGGAGGTAGTCGTGAGGATAGTAGAGAAAAGAGAGGATGCAAACAGGAGAAGAGGAGAGGACTACAAGTGAACATGAGTAGGCCAGACAGGTACTGTAACTAGAGAAAAGAAATGCTGAGTGTTAAGGGATATGACTGGAAGGAAGTGCATTAAGGGGTCATGGTAATGGGGGGACAAACAGGCTAGGGTGGTTGGAAGCAAGTGCAGTTGCATGAATCAGCTAGGTGATGGTGTAGCAGTCTCTTGAAAGAGGCATGGGAAGGGGCAAGGCATATAGTTAGTGGGAGAGAGTTCCAGAATTGGGGGGCATGACACGCAAAGGCACTAACCCCTTTAGAGGAGTGATGCCTAGGGATAAGGACAGGCGCATTGACTACGGAGCGCAGGCCATAACTAGACGTCTGAGCCAGAAATAGTCCTGCCAAGGGCTTAGGTATATGAGTTCTGATTATGTTACCAATAAACAAACCATATGCAAAGGACTGAGACGCATGGGGCGAAAGCCATCTGAGTTCGGAATAAAGAAGGCAGTGGTGTTTGAGCCTGTGCGAAGAGGAGGCATAGCGACAGATGTTATTGTAGGTAATATCCCACTTCTGAAGACTAGATTTACTTGTGGCAGCATAGGTTGTAACTCCATAGGTGAGGGATGGGAGGAGAATACTACGAGCTATGGCTATCCTAGCAGAAGGGGTTAGCAGTTAGCTGGAGCAGTAGGCAATGCCAAGTTTCATGTTAACAGACATACAGGTCTGCTGGATGTGAAGATTGAAATTAAGAACCAGGTCAAGGGTGATACCCAGGTATTTAAATGAGTTTACAACACTTACAGATGTGCCATTAACTGTGGCAATCATGTAATGTGGTCGGGAGTGATTGAGCTTGGCATTTGTACCAAATAACATGACTTGGTCTTTGCTGCATTGAGGACAAGCTTATGGTGGACCAGCCATTGCTGAATTAGAGCAAAGTCCTGGGAGAGACACTGGTTGATGTCAGAGATGTTTTTAGAACTAGCGTAGAGAACAATGTCATCAGCATACGGTAGGGAGGATGTCTACTGGAGGTTGGAGGTGACATTATTTATAAATATGGAGAAAAGCAGGGGACCAAGGATAGACCCTTGTGGCACACCTATGTTGATAGTGGTTAACTCTGACAGGGTGGAATTGTGTTTAACTACTTGAGTCCTATCAGATAAGTAGCTGCCAAACCATATAACTACATAGCAAACAAAACATGAGGTAGTGCTAAATATGCTGTGGAAATCACAGGGTCCTGAAGGGTTCAAACTGGACAGGTATATGATGGTATGGCATATGGGCACTTTATAAAAAACATGCTTTGTTCAACCCTCATGTACCCACATTATTCTATTACTCCCCCTCCCAATATATTAAGCCCTGGTATTCACTGTGAGGGCCAAGGCTTAGTGGAGTTAAAAGGGTTCTGGATGGACCCTTGCTGAAATCTTGCAGCTAGAGACACAGATAGTGCCAGATGAAAGACAATGGTATATATTTTTCCCCTAGTCAAGAAAGGAATGAGGTCACACCCACAGAATATACATGAGATGGGTAGCAAATTGATGTACAAGTAGAAAACAGAGATTTGTCATGAATGGTCCTGATGAAGTACCACAGAGTCTGGTGCTGGGTCAGCTGCTTGTTAACCTATTCATCAGCAACCTGGAGCAGGGAGTCTGTAACTGATTGCTAAAGTTTGCTGATGACATTAAGTTACATATCAGTATATATATATATATATATATATGGCAACACTTTTGTGTGGTAATACATCTATGTCAGCTACTGTTATCAGTATAAGAGTAGTCTCTCACGCCCTTTCTTCACATGAGAGAATAGCAAAGGGAAGCCTACTGGGTGACCCTGAGCAAGTCACTTAACTTCTTTGTGCTCCCAGGTTGCACCTGTAAACAAACTTTCAGCTTAGTGTGTCTTTCCTGGTTAAAAAAAAAAGTCAAGCTGTTCTGTAATTTGAAGCATGCAAATAAGTTTGATCTCGTACATATGAGAGTAGCTACCATCAGTATAAAAGCACATTTTAGATTGGGATTAATTTAATTTTTTTTTATAAACTTACTGTTTTTGCAGAAAACAAAACCTGCTCCACCATCAGAAAATTGTCTGTTGCCATGGTGCTACACAGGGAGCTCTCGTAAGCAATAACACACAATAGGGCATGCAGTTACTCCAGGCTGGGATGGCTGTCTCCTGGTAACGATCGATCCTTCGTTATGGGCAACTTTACAGACAACATCATCTGATCGTCCACTCCACTGGCACTTCCTGACCTCCTCCAGTCTGTCTCCTCTGGCTATCAACAGAGGTTCATCGACTCCCAGGCACTTATGGTCCCCAAGACTCACTCCCTTGT
This sequence comes from Neoceratodus forsteri, assembly GCA_016271365.2. Classification (NCBI taxonomy): domain Eukaryota; kingdom Metazoa; phylum Chordata; order Ceratodontiformes; family Ceratodontidae; genus Neoceratodus; species Neoceratodus forsteri. The sequence goes on from CM057456.1 coordinate 1,236,452,416, forward strand.
GGGGGATCATGCCTTTGCGGCTCTTGCCCCTACAACTTGGAACCTCCTTCCTGCTCATGTAAGAACTGCCCCCTCCCATAGTTGCTTCAGGTCTTCCCTCTAGGGTTGCTTAAAACCAGCTTCAGGTTGCCTCTGCCCACAGTCATCCTACCCTCCATGATGTGCCTGTGCAAGTCCTGACTGCGTGTGTGCACTTGTTCAAAAAAAAGAAATGTATGCTACTGACACTGGTCTTACTTCTTCAGCAGCCTTCCTCAGTTGCCATGCCTTTAACACTGTAATTGCACTGTAATTTGTTCACTACCTGTACCTGACTGTAGCTCTTTGCCTATACCTGTCTGTACCATGCCTGACAGCTGCTACCTTGTCTCTGAACTTAGTCTCTGTCGGTCTTACTTGCTTGTATCTGACTGTACCTTGTTTAAATTGCTGTTATCCTTCCTCTGTACTGTTATTACCTGTATCTTTGTAACTTTCCCAGGTCACACCTGTAAATAGGCACTTGACTGTCTAGTGTGCTTCCCTGGTAAACAATAGCTAAATAAATAAAATTACTGCATCCTCCCATTCCATAGGTTGGAGGCATGAGACAGGTGATAGGGGTGGGGTGGGGGGTAGCACAATAATTACTCAATAACCGCAAGTCCTGAAGTGAGTTATAGTATATGGTTGTTCTGAATGGATTTCCATATACTCAGAACCCTCATTGTGCATGGACAAAAGTTGTACATAATCCAAAGGTCATTAAAAATTGTTGTGCACAATTCAAAGGTCACAAAAAGTTGCTGTTCATACTATCTGCTGTTAATACCCCTACCCCATTGACATAATTTATATTTAATATTGTTACTGATTAAGAGTGATGAAAGGTTGGTGGGAGGGGAACAGATGGGTCATGTGTACTACTGCATATAAAGTGAAAGTTTCATTAAAGTTACATGGTATAAAAAATAAAAGATGGCCAACTATGCCCAACTCAGGCCTGTGTTTCCATCAAGGGGTTGAGAAGACATCATGGACCTCATGAACTTCACCCCTAAGGTCCGTATGATGTCATGTCAACCCCTCGATGGAAACACAGCCTTGTTGTATATGGTTGCCCATGCATTATTCTACATACTGCATTTTTAAAATAATAGAATACCAACATAATAATAAAAGACTATTTAAATATTTAAATTATGACTAAATAAATCTTAATCATTGGTAAATCGGTTCGCACACCAAACAGCTAGGCTTGCCCCGTCAAAGAGGTCAAATTGGCTGGCAGGTAAGCCACTCATGTTGTTAGTTGAATTTTTTTTCCCCAACTGCCCCAGTTACTGAGAATTCTGAAGCAATGTACTTCCAAGATGTGCAAGGCACTTTCCAGACCAATGTGTTTATTGGTCAATTACTGCACAACTTTGACAGATATTGACCAATTAGATCACTGGAGTTTTCTTGGCCATTTTTTAAATCAGAATAAGAGTGCCTAATGTGTAAATGAAATGAGTGCTGTGATTTGCCAAGAGCATCACATGACACTCACTCGATCTACAGTACAATGGATCAGACAGTACACACAACAAAAGAACAGCAGGCACTGGGCACTCTGTATGCAGAGACTTGCCCACAGGGATTTTTCTTTATATGTGTTGGAAGCAAGCATACTACAGAATAGGGCCAACTTGAAAAGGGTACTAGCGAGGGTTTACCAACTGTTGCGGGAGTGCTCTCTGGACTCATTGGCAATAAGAAATGTTGCAAATTGCAGTGATAATAAATACACATGAATTTAAAAAGAAGACAGAAGATATAAATAGATATTTTACACACACTCGATCTAACAATTTAAAATCTACAGGACAGTAATCCACAGAGTTCAGATAATAGTATTTAGGGTCAGAATATTTCTTACACACTCACTCTACACTTATCACAATATTATGGGGTTGACAAAAAACAGTTTTTAATAAACCTTACAGTTGGCAGTTTTTTATTCTTGTAACGGAAAACAACTAGTAGAGAGTTCCACTCCCTTGGAATCATACTACTGTAATAATGAGTGGCCCTCAAAATTATTTATAGTCTTATTAGTTATAAGTCTAATTGAAACCTGAAGCACTGGGGTAGAGTAGTGCGAAGTTGCAAAAATTCACTCTGCATAAAAATTCATAGATTTCCACCATTTCGCGAATTTTTCCACAGTTCGAAGTCGTACTTCGCATACTATTGGCAGATTCGTGAAATTTCAAAGTTGAAAACTTTGCCTCATGTTAAGTTAATAGTGGAAGTGTCCCAGATCCACAAAACTGGAAGTTCACCGTCAAAGTTCAGCATAAGATGCAAAGTTTGCAATGTAACAGGAGATAGGAGGTCACATGTTGCTGAACAGCCAATGAGAACTAGTTTGGTCGTTCTCTCTGTGTAGTGTGTTGGAGAGAGACTTAGAGGGCAGAGCTTGTGCTTGTAGCCTAGGGTCAAGATCTATATAAAAGAGCATTTTGGTGGTCAAATTGCTTCAAAACTGTGTTTGCGAGTGCTTGTGCACACACAGTACTTTTTTGTGCTGATTTTCTCCTGTATTCTTTACTTGAAGTATTTAGTTTTGTTTTAAGAGAGAAGCAGTGGTTTGGTGGTTTGTGTGGGGAAGGGTAGGAGCAATTTAGAAGGCACATTTGTTTTCAGCAAAAAATCAGTGGCCTAGTGCCCTGTCTTTTCTTAAGAAAAAAATCACTGTCCTGACTGCGCTATAACCAGAGTGATTGTTGTGTCTCTGTCTGCACACTGGTCTTGGGGGGAAAAAATCACTGTCCTCCTGAGCCAACAAATTAGCACCTTGGTACATGCCTACAACTGCACCAAAAGTGATGCCACTGGGTTCTCTCCCTACCGCCTGATGTTTGGAAGAGAAGCTGACTATCGGTAGATGTTTGTTTTGGAGTTTCTCCTGATGGGGTTCAAGCTGATAACAATTTAAAGTATGTGCAAAAGTTAAAGGCCCAGCTAAATCATGCGTACCAACTGGCTCAAACCATGGCTGGCAAAAGAAATCTGGCCAACAAAGAAAAGTATGATAAGAAGGTGAAAGCACTGGAACTTCACGAGGGAGATCAGATGTTGCTAAGAAATCTGGGACTGCATGGCAAACACAAGATTGCTGAAAAATGGCACCATCTCCCCCACATTGTGGTAGGCAAACTATATGATCTGCCTGTGTACAAAGTAAGGCCTGAGAATAATTCAAAAGATGTTAAAACAATGCATAGAAATCACTTATTGCCCATTGGACAAATCTTGATCGAGTCTGAGCCCCCAGAAAGTGCTCCCTCTGGACCAGTGACTACAGTTGCTGTTAAACAAAGGCAAAGAAAGTCTGCACCTATAGATGCTGAGTTAAAGTGTTCTTTACAGCAGGTTCTAGTTGAAAATGACTGTCAATCCATGTCAGAGGAAAGTGAGTGCAACTTTGGGTACTACCCCTCTTACGAAATGAGTTAGTTGTTTTAGCGCAATCCCCTAGTCAATTATGGAGAGGAAGCTGAGCCTTCTGGACTGTCTAAGTCCCCAGCTTTGTCCCTGGAGCTAATGCTCCCAGAAAGTGAAGTGCAAAGTATCAAGTCGGATGACATGGAATCACTGTGCATGGTGGAACTGTATGAGCTTTCAGACAGGGAAGATGATGAATTGGGACAGACTGGTGATATACCAGAACAAGAAGAGTGTGTTGAGTGCCCTGATAATTCACTGCCAGTGTCAGAAAACTCCCCATGTGAGCCAAGTGTTGTGGACTCTGAGATTGCAAATCATGGAGCTGAAAGTGCCCCAGGTTCTAGCCTCTACCCCCAAAAAGACTCCCCTGGCAAGTAAAGACAGTGCTGAAAGTGAGCCTAAAAGTGCAGAGACTGTAACAGTTCCTCCTAGAAAGACTGGTCGAGCTGTGAAGCCTGTAATGCACTTAAGCTATGATTCCCGGGGAGGCCTGTGGACTTGCCTCTCAATGTTGTCCACAAAGGAGTGTATGTGTCCCCGAGCTCATTGCCCAAACTAAGCATAAGTGCTACCTCTAAGCTAATTGTGTTGCCCTCTAGGTATGGTGCCCCTGCCCCATCCAGCCCCCAGGTAGCTGATAGGGAAGGGCCCCCTCTTTTCAAGTTTCATGTACAGGAGGTAATAACCTGAGTTACGGTACAATGTGTGTATAATACTGTATAAAAAGTGATGCACTAAAAAGTTTCAGAAATGTGTTTCTGGTAAGGTGATATGTAGACAGATGATTACATGCATAAGCCTAATGTGATATTGATGTAAATGTATATGGTTGCATTGAAATTTATGGGGGTACTTACTTGACTCGGATGCCAAGTTTTTCCAGGCCAGGAAGGGTGTAACCCCCCTGCAAATGGGGTTCCCAAAAGTCTTCCAGGAGCTTGCCTGAATGCTCCAAGTATGGGTGGTATTCGGTGTCTGAGCTGTTTAAATGTGGTTCCAAGTGAGTGCTATTTGAGCCTCCACGTACTGTCTCTTTAAGAGCTATCTGCTTGCAGACTTAATTAGTTCGTATGGGGGTACTATGTATTTAATGCTCGAATCCTGCCCGAGCTGCTGCCAATTCGCTCCGTTTCTGCCGTCACTACATGTGCAGAGGGAGCCTTGTTGAAAGATATAACTGTTTGCCAGAAATCATTAGAGTGACTGAGAAAATGTAGTTTGTCTAGCTCTAGCCTGTCTTTATTTCAGCTTGAACTGTTTCAATGTAGCTCTTTCATTTTGGTCCTGAATTGCTGACTTGGACCAATCAAGATGATAGGGAGGCCTTAAAATGGAGCATGTGGATGAATCGGAACTTGGACTCTCAATTTTGAGCCAGCCACAAGGGGATTGTATGAGCAGTGACTCTGGGAAATGTAGTTTTGACCTTGGCTCCTTTTTTCACCAAAAGAGGGAGTCTTATTGTGAGTGATAGCCGAACTAGCCAACAGAATGGTGTGGAGCTAAAGGAAATGCCCTCCTCTGTGACTGGAAAGAGCAGATCAGTTGTGACAGTGAAGAGAGAAGGAGCTCTGTGCTTCTGCAGTGTATAGTTTCGCGTGGGAGGCACGTGTGAGGCCCTGAGTTTCAGCCTGCAGCCATTGTAAGTGTCAGTTCAGACTGAATCCGATTTGTGAGGAGAAAGAAGGAAGTCTGAAGAGTGGAAACCTGGCGCACCCTGTAGAAGATTGGAGAAATTGCTGAATCGCACTCGGTCTGTCAGGAACTGAAGCTGCTGTGTGTGCTCCCGGGTATTTTGCAGTGATTGCGATTGGGATCGAGGAACAGCCTGCCTGGTACAGTACTTTCCTTTTACATATGAATGTGCGTAGTGCTTGTAGGGAATCCCTATTTCCAATCCCCCGTGCTGTGTGCTGTGTGTTGAAGCCGGAAGCAAACCCCAGTTTGTCTTGGACTAAATCCGTTTGCTATCAACTGCAGTGGAGTCCAGTCACAAGGACCTTGTCTCTATGCCCTGTTGTTATGGCAATCCAGATTGACATCCATCATCCAGTCCTCAGCTTGGGTATTGTGAGTACAAATCAGAGTATTCCTCTGCAGCCTGTTTTCAATCACAAGTGTGTCATCTAATTCTTGTTGTTTCACTGCTTCCCGGACTGAGCCATCCGGCTCCAGATTACAATTGGGTGTTGTGCATATATTTTCTTCTACAGGGCCCTATCCATCTGACCTGCCAGCCAATCCTAGGCAATGGACCTGGCTAGCCCCCCCCCCAACCTGGGTACCCAGAGTGTGACTTTTCAGACCCTGTGTGTGTGTGCATAGTACTGTGATTTAATGCCACCAATTAACCTGATTTCCCCCTCCTGTGTTACTGTCCCCTAAATAAATCAGATTTGTTGTTGTTATACTATATACTGTCTGTGGTGTTGGTACTTATGGAAACAGTATTGTATTTCGCTGTGTATGTTGTTTAACCTTATTTTACAGGGGGTCCTCAGAGACGTGCTGCAGAATCAGTCTCAAGGGTAAGTGGTACTTTATGAGTGAACAGTGTGTATACATTTTCTGTGTTTTTTCCCTCCACTGCCCGGTGTGAGCACTGTTCATTGCAGCTGTGAATTAGCTGCGAATTTATCTATCTGGACTGTTGGTTTATCCTATCTGGACTGCATTTATCTGTCTGCCCACTCAACTTTTGTGCTTGACACAGCGTGAGAGGCTGTGTGATATTTGCACAAACTCGCCGCCAGCTGGAGCTGTGAGAGGGGGGCTGCCGGCTGATTGGTTGTGGGAGTGGGGAGGCACTGCTTAAATGCGGACGCCGCTCGCTAGCGGCATTTCTGTGTTTTTTCCCTCCGCTGCCCGGTGTGAGCACTGTTCATTGCAGCTGTGAATTAGCTGCGAATTTATCTATCTGGACTGTTGGTTTATCCTATCTGGACTGCATTTATCTGTCTGCCCACTCAACTTTTGTGCTTGACACAGCGTGAGAGGCTGTGTGATATTTGCACAAACTGGCCGCCAGCTGGAGCTGTGAGAGGGGCTGCGGCTGATTGGTTGTGGGAGTGGAGAGGCACTGCTTAATGCGGACGCTGCTCACTAGCACGAAGCGCGGTACGAAGGGCAGAGTGGGCGCGCGCCACTCTGAGCTGAAATTTGCTTGCTCTGGATGAGGGGATGAGAGGTGGGAATTATATTATGTTATAATAGTTTATGTATGTCAACCAGTTTTATCGTAAAGTAGAGTTTTATGTTATTGCTTGCATGATTTATATGTGCCATTTGGCTTATTTAATTAGAAATGTGTAGGGGTTCTGTCAGACGACTCTTAGGGCCTAGGATTGTCTATGGGAATTTACAGCTGCATGCGCTGTGTCCTTTTATCCCCCTCCCTGTGTCTGATATTACTATCAGACAAAGTAGAGAAGTGAGGATTGGGGGGATTGTTTTGCGCATGCGCTGTGTGATGACCAGGAGCAGGTTGATCAAAGGATTGAGGTGGTTAAGTCCAGGAGATGCCCTGGAATAAATACAGCATCTAGGAGAAGCCAGACGTAGTTGGTGCCTATTTCCAGGGGGGCCACCAGGTCAAGTGGCCAGGTAACCTCTAGGGCTGCATCACCCTCAATACCTCTGACGGCAGTGCTATGCAACGCCAGGTCGATCAGAAACAAGACGGCTATTATTGCCGCTCTGGTTTCATTGGTTGACCTGGCGTGCATTACAGAGACCTGGGTGGGAGATGATGCCGGCCCTGTTTTTGAGGCTGCAGTCCCCCCAGGATACACTGTGGTGCACTGCCCCAGAGAAAATCATAGGGGTGGCGGTGTAGCTATTTGTTTAAAATCAAACTTGGACTTCACCGTGCACCCGGTGGGAACCCCAGGTTCATTAGAGTGTGTGGCCATTTGTGGAGGACTTGGCGTTGGCTGCAGGATCTTCCTCATCTACCGCTCTCCTGGTCCGATGGGGGGGTTCCTGCAGGAATTGGCCGAGTTTGCTGCCGTCGAAACATTGGATTCCCCAAGATGTATCTTTCTTGGGGACTTCAATGTTTGGGCTGAGGATAGAAGTCAAAAGTGCGCCGATGAGTTACTGCAGAGTATGTCCCTTTTGGGGCTGGTGCAGTCTGTCGGTGTGCCCACTCACCAGGATGGCCACACATTGGACCTGGTGTTCTCACTGGGACTTGAGATCGCTGATCTTGATATTGATCGAGTAGCTTGGTCTGACCATTGCACGGTGAAGTTCACGTTTAGTGCTCCCGTCATAAATTCTTCCCCTTCTGAGATATTTCGCTGCCGCCCATTAAAAGATCTTACCCCTGAGGGTTATTTGGTGGCAGTTGATTTATCAAGGGTGGGTGATGCATGCGTCAGAGTGGTTGGCGCTGGGGTAGACGCCTATAATGAGGTGCTATCTGGCGCCATTGACTCCCTCGCACCTGTCCATGTACGACCCAGAACTTCATACCTGAGGTCACCTTGGTATGATGGCGATCTCAGGGAAATGAAGAAGCTGGGTTGGAGATTAGAGCGTCGCTGGAGGAAATCCCATCTGGGGGCTGACAAACTGGTCCTGTGTGCGCATTATTGCGCATATCAGGAGGCAATCAACCAAAAGAAGACAATATTTTTGTCCTGGGAGATTGCTGCTGGGAGAAGCCGACCAGCCTCACTCTTCCGGACTGTTGATAGACTTCTTCATCCACTCTGTCTTCAGCCCGGAAGAGTTTCCTCGAATGAGGATTGTGAGGAATTTGCTCAGTTTTTCTCGGACAGGGTGTCTGTGATCCAGCGGGAGGTTTCCTCAGCCAGTAATATCATTGCTGTCAGTAGTCGTCAGTTGTGTTCTAAGAGCACTCTCACTAGGTGGGGGGAGTTTAGGCCAGTGGAGGTTTGTGAGGTCATTGAGATAGCGGCCAACTTGAAGTATACCTTTTGTGAACTGGATCCCGTGCCAACGCGCTTCTTGATGAGGTGCATTGACACTGTTGGCCAGTGTTTGCCCTGATTGTCCGGTGCTCCTTGAGTCAGGGTGTCTTTCTGGATGCCTTGAAGGAGGCTCTGGTGAGACCCTTTTAAAAGCTTCTCTGGACCCGGAGATTAGGGCAAATTGCAGTCTATCTCCAATCTTCCATTTCTGGGAAAGGTTGTTGAGAAGGTGGTATCACTTCAGTTGGGGGAACATCTCATGACCCACGAGTTGTATGATCCCTTCCAGTCAGCTTTTCGGGCCAGACATAGCACTGAAACTGCATTAGTTCGGGTGCAAAATTACCTCCTCAGGGCTAGAGATTGGGGGGACAAGACAATTCTTGTTCTCCTCGATCTCTCCTCAGCATTTGATACTGTGGACCATTGTGTGTTGCTTTTCCGCCTGAGGGAGTTATGCGGACTCACCGGTATTGTTATCAAATGGTTTGAGTCTTTTCTTACTAACAGGAGGCAGTGGGTTGTGATGGGTAACTTCTCATCGTCCTGCCTCCTTTCATGGAGTCCCTCAGGGTTGGTATTGGCCCGATGTTGTTCGCGGTATACATGCTGCCCCTGGGGAGATCATTAGGAGGTATGGTTTGAGTTTTCATTGCTATGCTGATGATACTCAACTATACCTATCCTTTGCCCCAGGAACATCAAATGCAGTGGATGTGATGAATATCTGTCTGGCTGAGATAAATGACTGGATGTCTTCCAGCTGGCTGTGACTGAACCCTAACAAGACTGAGGTACTGGTAGTGGAGTCGAACAGAGCTCGTGATGGGATGGCCTCTGATTCTGCGACTGGCATTGTGCTAGGAGCTGTGTCATTGATGGCCTCCCCATGGGTGCGAAACCTTGGTGTGATCTTTGACAGGAACCTGTCCATGGAGGCTCAGATATCCTCTGTGGTTCATTCCTGTTTTTTCCATCTTAGAAATATCGCCAGGATTAAGCCCCTTGTTCCAGCTCTGGACCTCCCTACTCTGGTACATGCCTTAGTCACTTCTAGGCTTGACTACTGTAATGCCCTCTATCTCGGGGTCTCTGGAACTTCTCTTCGCAGACTGCAGCTAGTGCAAAACGCTGCTGCCCGGCTTTTGACCGGACAAAGTAAGTTTTGTCATATCACTCCGGTATTGTGCAAATTGCACTGGCTGCCTGTCAGTTGGAGAGTATTGTTCAGGGTGGGTTTTCTCACCTATAAGACCCTACATGGACAGGGCCCTGGTTACCTTTCTGATCTCCTGGTACCGCCCACCTCTGTCCGACTGTCCTCTAGTGGTGGCCTCCTCAAAGTTCCGAGAGCAAGGTGAAATCAGCAGGATCGATCATTTGGAGTTGCTGCTCCAGCTCTCTGGAACTCACTGCCACTTGAAGTGAGAGAGGCCCCCACTATAGAGGCCTTTAAAAGTCATCTGAAGACCTTTTTATTTATGCAGGCTTTTGGAGATTAAGTTTTATATGTATGATATTTTAATGTAATGTATACGGTATGACATACTGTACAGTTTTGTGCGGCGCCCAGAGCCTTTGGGAGTGGGCGTCTTTTTAAATAAAATTGACCTTGACCTTGACCTTATATGTGGGGTATTGGGGTTGTAACTCCTGTGTACTGTGTGAGCCACTAGAGGGAACCAAAGGGGGTCACAGTGTCCCAGAGGGCTGTGATCAAGCTAGTCTAACCACTACAAACCCTGACCTCTGGGTGGAGGCACCCGCCATAGAACCTAGGCCCCTCAACCTGTCAGTAGTCAAGCAGGAAGGGGTAGTAGCCCTAGGGATAGCGCCACCTGGGTGATACAATTATATAATTCAAAATAAATCTTGGACAGAACTATAAAAGAGGATAGAGAGTGACAAGACAAAGTGTCTTCTTTATACTTTATATATTTTTTTCTGTGTTTATTTGGGGGGCAACAATGGTAAACAAAACATGAAAATAATAATAAAGAAAGAAAGTTGTTTACAGTTATTTTGCCACACCACCACCACAAGGCAAGAAGGACAGGGATATGGCAAAAAAGGAGTAAGGCCATCAGGAAATGGAGGGTAATGAGTACCAATGCCCGTAGTCTGGGCAACAAGCTCCCTGCGCTGGTGGTCTTGATGAAAGAGGGATGCCTGGATATCGTAGCAGTCACAGAAACATGGTACACAGGGAATCATGACTGGGATGTTAACATACCAGGGTACATAACCTACAGGAGAGACAGGCAGGGGAGAAGAGGGGGAGGAGTAGCTCTCTACATAAAGGAAGAGATAAAAGCAACTGAACAAAAGAGTAAATAGGGAGGAGAGGAGGCACTGTGGGTCATCTTGGAGACTGGAAAGGGCACCCCAATCCACACAGGAGTTGTGTACAGACCCCCATGTCAAGGGAAGGGAATGGACAAGGATATGATGGAAGGCATTCTTAGGATGGCAGAGAAAGAGGAGATACTGTTGATGGGAGACCTGAATATGCCAGATGTTAACTGGAGCACATTTGCTGCAGCCACATCCGAGAGCAGGGCCATTCTCGATGCCCTACAGGTGGCAGGCCTCAGACAGCTAGTTTCAGAACCCACTCATGAGGGAGCAATCTTAGACCTCATACTCTCAAATGGAGGCAGTGAGAGGATCTCAGATCTAGAAGTGGGTTGCCATCTGGAAACAAGTGACCATCAAACAGTGTGGTTCATGTTAAACTCAGCTACAGAGGCAAGCCATACAAAAGTGAGGGTACTGGACTTCAGGAGGGCTGACTTTGGCAAGATGGGAGAGTGCTTCAGAAAAGCACTAGCAAACAGGCTAGAAGGAGGGGTGGAGCAACGATGGAGAATCATCAAAACTGCCATCACAGAGGCAACAAGCCTTTGTGTGAAGCAAATAAACAAATCAAAATGAAAGAAAAAGCCTCTATGGTTCTCAAAAGAGGTGGCTGGGAAAGTCAGGGAGAAAAAGAAAGAATTCAGGAAGTATAAGGAAACACAGAAGGAGCAGGACAGAGAGTTGAACCAGTTAAGGCAAAAGGAAGCAGGGAGGGAAGTCAGAATAGCAAAGGCCCAAACTGAGGAAAAGATAGCCATCCCGATTAAGAAGGGGGATAAAACCTTTTATAGGTATATCAGAGAGCGTAGAAAGACAAAGGGAGGGATAGTGAGGCTGAATAGAATGAATGGTGGGTGGGCAGAGGGGGACAGTGAAAAAGCAGGGATACTGAACGAATATTTCTGCTCAGTATTCACAAAAGAGGAGGGGGAAGTGCCTAATCCAATTAACAGAAGCACTCTTGATAGGTGGGTCGATCCCAGCCCTTTCACAGAAGAAAGAGTTCTGCAAGAACTCCTAAAACTGAAGGTTGACAAAGCAATGGGGCCTGATGGAATTCACCCCAGAATTCTAAAAGAATTAAGGGGGGGAACTAGTGAAACCACTGACTACTCTTTTTAATAAATCATGGGAGGATGGTGTGGTACCCGAGGACTGAAGGAAGGCGGATGTGATTCCCCTTCACAAAAGTGGGACCAAGACAGAGGCAGGAAACTACAGACCTGTCGGTTTGACCTCTGTCATAGGAAAAGTGATGGAGTCACTTCTGAAGGAAAGAATTGTTGAGTACCTTGAGGTCAGTGGGGCACAGGACCCAAGGCAGTATGGGTTGACAGCGGGAAGGTCATGTCAGATGAATCTAATAGATTTCTTTGACTGGGTGACCAAAGTAATAGACCAGGGAGGGGCTGTGGACATGGCCTACGTAGACTTTAGCAAGGCATTTGACGCAGTCCCACACAAAAGATTAATAGTCAAATTAACCAGCCTGGGAGTGGGTCCCAGGTGGTAGCCTGGGTAAAATATTGGCTGGACAACAGGACACAGAAGGTAATTGTAAATGGAGTCCACTCTGAAGAAAGAGGGTTACTAGTGGGGTACTGCAGGGTTCAGTACTGGGTCCAGTCCTTTTTAATGTCTTTATAAGTGACATTGCAGAGGGACTAGAAGGAAAAGTATGCCTCTTTGCAGATGACACAAAGATCTGCAACAGTGTTGATACACAAGGAGGCGTGGAAAGGATGAGAAGGGACTTGGCAAGGTTGGAGGAATGGTCAGAAGTATGGCAGCTAGGATTCAATGCAAATAAGTGCAAAATAATGCACCTGGGAAGCAAGAACCCAGGGGAAGATTACACAATGGGGCGGAGGTAGTAACAACAACAAAAATGGAAAGGGACCTGGGGTAATCATATCAGATGACCTTAAGGTTAGCAAGCAATGTGAGAAGGCAGTAGGGAGGGTTGGGGGAATACTGGGATGCATAGGGAGAGGCATCACCAGCAGAAAACAGGAAGTTGTTATCCCTCTGTACAGACAGTTGGTGAGACCCCATCTGGAGTACTGCATCCAGTTCTGGAGACCTCATCTCCGCAAGGACATAGACAGGATAGAGGCAGTCCAGAGGAGGGCAACTAATATAGTGCAGGGTCTGCAAGAGAAGCTGTACGAGGAGAGACTAAAGGAGCTTAATATGTATACCCTTGAGGAAAGAAGGGAGCGGGGGGACATGATAGAAACTTTTAAGTACCTCAGTGGAATCAACAAAGTCCAAGAGGGTAGCATCTTTCAGAAAAAGAGACGTGCGGATCACCTGAATATTATGTGATTAATATTATATGATCAACTGTGGATACTTGAATATGTCTGAGAATATGGATTGCAATGCACACTCGACTGCATCTATATGTTGGAATGTGATAGATATCAATGGTATAACTGGGATATTAGTGTGTCTGTGTTAGTTGTCTATTGTTGTATGTGTATGTTTCTGTAACAGAAAACTTTTAATAAACAGAGCATTCAAAAAAAAAAAGAGACGAACAAGGGGACACAATTTAAAGATAGAGGGGGGGCGGTTCCAGGGCAATGTGAGGAAGTATTTTTTCACAGAGAGCCTTCCTGAGGAGGTTGTGGGGTCTAAAACTGTGGAAGAATTCAAGAATGCATGGGACAGACATAAGGCAGTTCTTGTGGGGGGCAGGAAGAAATAGGCTGTTGGTTAACTAGGATCTGTGGCTTATCCTGTAGGTAGGGAAATGGGCAGACTAGGTGGGCCAAGTGGTCCTTATCTGCCGTCAAAGTCTATGTTTCTATGTTTCTTCTAGTGGCACTGCCAGGCCCACCACCACTGCGCAGCTCCGACTGGAAGTTTAGGACCTTTTCCTGGCTGAACATCAGTATGTTCATACCATCTCTCACTTCCTGCCGGAATTAGTTAAAATCTTAGTGCAGTTGTCGCACCTTGTCCCACAAGACAGCCACCTTTGCCTGTGTGACAGGTGCACTGGGGTTCACTGGTGGTAGGAAGGGTGCATTTGCTGCCCCCTGATGTACTTGTGGAGATCGATGCAGAGTCCTGTGGCGTGTCTGCCCACCACGCCGACTCTCAGCAAGACAACAGCCGACCTCACACTGCCCCTCTTCTGATTCAACATTGTCCCCATAACCACCACCACCATTACCATGTTTGGTTGCCACCTCACACTTCTTTGCCTGCCACTTAGCCACGTGGTGGATCTTGAAGGGTGTCCTCTGTCCACTGGTACCGAGGTGGCTGCCTTTCTTCCCTTACCTAACACTACGACCACAGATTTTGCAGATGATGACAGTGTCATCTGTAGGATTTAAGGAGAAAAACCCCCATACTACAGATCTTTGTGGCAGTGGAAGGGGGGCACCAGATGTTGTTACAGTGGGTTGATTTACTACATCACCAGTGCCAGTGGTGGAGCTGCTGGTGGTGGCACTGGGATGATTGGTGGGTCGTGGGGAGACCACAGGCTCCTGCTAAGGGGCAGGGACTACTGGGTCCTGCTGCTGCAGGGGAGCAGCAGAACTCCTTTCCTCAGCTTGGGGGGGGGCATCAGTTCCTCTTCTGAACAAATGCCAATTAAGGTGAATAACTGTCCCACCCTTCCTCAGGCTTTCATCCTCCCTATTAACCTGGCCCTCCATTTTAAGAAAAGGGTTTTGAAGAAAAAAAACATAAAGAAAAAGAGGCACACACACACAACTATCTAAACTGCCAAAAGAATAAAGATCATACACTAACAAAAGTTCTCAGTACAGAAAAATAAAGATAAACTTTAAAACTAAATGCTGCTTTTGAGTCAAAAACACCATCAAGTAATGAGATCTACTGCTGACTGTCTCAAAACCGCTCTAACTGCTGAAATGAAACTGTAACATTCAATTTCTGCCAGGCTGGAGTCTCCCATGTGACCTGCAGAAGGAGACTCGTGATAAACCCTGTTTTCATTAACTTCAAAGTCATTAAAAAAAGATGAAGTTAACTTCAAAATTAGTTGGTGAAGTTTTGTCATTAGAAGCCAATTTCGCTAAATGTTTTGCTGGGCGAATTCAGCGACTTTGCAGGAAATTCATGGACAGAATAAAACTTTGCAACATCTCTACACTGGGGTTCACTGCCGTGGACTCAGACTTATTTTCTGAAACCTGAAGCTGTCTTCTTTTTTTTTACATTTAATTACTTATTTTGATAATAATTTGTTGAGACTGATAGTGCCTTGAGTGCTGCCAGCTCTGGAATTTCTTAGTTAATTATGAGTCTAATTGCAAGAGCAACTTTCGTTTTTACTGTTTTTTTTTTTTTTTACTTACTTTTAGGTTTTGAGTGGAGTGGCACAAGTCATGCCTCCTGCGTACAGTCAGTCAGCAGCTGGAGCGGTCATTTTTAAGACATTAATGACCAATCCAGTAGTCAATCAAAAGCCTCGCTAGGCTTATGAATATATAATTAGACTTATAATTATCAGTGAAAGAGTAGTCTTTCATGTGTGTTTTTTGGGTTAGAGAACAGCAAAACAAAGCTGAGCATTTCTGTCACCCGAGGAACACAAGGGAGGATACTCTTGTTCTGATAAGTGTAGATCCTCATGGTCACTTACCATATTACAGACCGAGTTTGTTTCAGTGAGGAAAAAAAATGACCTTTTTTGGAAGAAAATCTGACCCGTTTCTTTGGCACAAGCACGCCAGCACATAGTTCGTTGGCATGGCACTGGGCATGAGACACTCTCACAGTATCACAATAAGAGTGCCTCACGTGCCAATGAAAGAAGCACTGTGTTTGATTTGGATACCTTGATCTCAAATTTATACAACAGTCCCCACACAATGAACTGCAGATCACTGCTGAATTCATACTCCTTACCGATAACCAGGTAAAGCCCACAAGGCCTGTTTTCAGAGGCGACCTGAAAGCACTTGGGAGGCTAAGTGACTTGCTCAGGGTCACATATTATGCAAGTAGAGGGTTGTGGAAATCAAACCCAGGTCCGCTGGATGTACCAAGCTTGTTAACAGCGCATTACTCTAACCTCTAGGCTATACTTCCAGCCCAGTGAGCCACTGCCAGCCATATGACTGATGGGGACCTCTGCCTTCCCTCTCTGTCTTAATGAGTGGCTTAGCCTTAACCTCTGCATCACTGGCCTTCTGATCATCCCAATCTCAAGGAGTGGGTGGAGTGGGTCTATCAGAAGGTCATTGCCACCATTTCAATGCCCTAAGCCACTGTTCTGAGGGTCTCCCATTTTTAAAGGTGGGGAACAGGCAACTTGTGGTTAAGAACTTCCTCAGAATCTGGGCCCAAGTACAGACCTCATATAGATTCTGCCCTTCTTTCACAGTGTTTACCTCTATCTGTTGGAATTCAGCTCTTTCTCAGTTTTTTTGGGACACCAATTTCTCCCACAGGGAAGGTGGCATGTTGGCCAGGGTAGCTGGTTAAGCACTGGGTCCACTCATTTTGGCGTTTCTGAGTCTTCTGCCCCCTCCTTGCTAAATCCTGCTTGTGACAGCTGGTAACTTGAAGGGTTTAGTCTCCAGGCTTTACTGGACAAAGATAGCACAGGTCTGGGAAGGGGGGTGGACTGTGTCCACGTATATGTTGTTTTTTCTCTTTCTATAATCTGTCTCTGTGCAGTGTGAATCTTCCCTGTTCACCATATGGCAGCAACATTCACTCCCCTCCAGCTCCTGCACTGAAAGATGTTTTGGCATGCAGTTTGCATGACTGACACTATATAAAACCACACCCCTATTCCTTTTTGGCTGGTCACTCTTGTGTCTGCCTCCTGGGGTCATTTATATTATTATGTTGTCTTGTGCACACCCGCAAGCTACATCTTGTGGTAGTAGCACATTCCAAGGTGTGTCAGTGTTTTGGCAAATGCAGGGAATGCTTTACTGGGTGCGTCCCTCAGCCACCAATTAGCAAGCATGCTGGCGATGACAGCAGTTTCAGAGAGAACCATGGAGTTGAAAGAAATCTGCCACTCCAATTAGGTGCAGTTTTCTCATTGGTGGCTCATGTGGTGCCCCACCACAAGAGTGGCCCCAAGGATGAACCGGGGAACTACAGACCGGTGAGCCTCACATCTGTCATGGGTAAGCTGATGGAGACTATCCTGATGGAAATGCTGGTGGCTCTGTTAGAGGCCAAAGGACTACAGGACAGCAGACAGCATGGCTTCATACATGGCAGATCCTGCCAAACCAACCTGGTGAAGTTCTATGACTGGGTAACTAGGCAACTGGACAGGGGCCAAGCAGTGGATGTCCTGTATCTGGACTTCAGTAAGGCATTCTACTAGATGCTGCATGGGAGGTTGGGAAGTATGTTAGAAGGCACAGGGGCGGGTGCAAAGCTGGTGAGATGGCAAGAGAACTAGCTTCAGGGAAGGCAACAGAGGGTGGTGGTGGGTGGGGAGCTCTCACACCCAAGGGTAATGATGAGCAGTGTTCCACAGGGCTCGGTGTTGGGACCAGTGTTGTTTGGGATATTCATTGCAGACATATCATTGGACATCAAGAGCAAGATCAGTGTGTTTGCTGATGATACCAAGATGGGAGCAGTGGTGGATGATCTAGGGGGATGGCAGGGGTTGCAGGATGATCTGGCAAAGCTTGAATGCCAAAAAGTACAAGGTGCTGCATTTTGAGGTGAAGAACCCAAGGAGGAGTTACCAGCTGGGAGGAGTGCAGCTAGCCCAGACAGAGGAGGAGAAGGATCTGGGGGTGTTCTTTACAGGGTCAATGAACAACTCGGCACAATGTAGGAAGGCAGCTGCAAAAGCCAAGAAAATGCTGGGTTGCATTGCAAGGGGTTTATCCTCGAGGAAGGAGGAGGTGATTCTTTCACTGTATAGGTCATTAGTTAGACTGCACCTGGAGTACTGTGTGCAGTATTGGCGCCCGTATCTGAAGAGGGACATTAATTTAATGGAGGGGGTGCAGCGCAGGGTGACAAAGATGATCAAGGGGCTGGGGGACTTATCATACGAGAGGAGGCTGAGGGAGTTGAACATGTACTCGCTGGAGGAGAGAAAGGACAGGGGGGACATGATCAAAACCTTTAAGTACATGAGAGGAATAAATAAGACAGGTACAGAGCAGCTGCTCAAAGTAAGGGAGGGGAGGGACACCAGGGGCCATGATATGAGACTGGAGGGAGGGAGAAAGGTTCAGGAGGGAGATGAGGAGACACAGAGAGGGTGGTAGCTGGGTGGAATGCATTACCTGCAGAAGTGGTATGCAGTAGTACAGTGGACTGCTTCAAAAGGGGATGGGACAGGACAAGGGGGAGAGTCAATGGAGGGGAAGGGTGGAAGGGAGGGGCAGCTGCAGAATAAGGGGTCTAGCTGCACATTTGAGCAGAATTGATAGACCTCTAGGCCTTTATCTGCTGGCAAATTGTGTATGTTCGTATGTGGGAAATCACATTTCGGGACAGATTAACAAAATCACAGTGCCACTGTTCATGAGGGGAGGTTTCAAAATGACCGTGTTGAAAATGTTGTTAAAAATATCCCAAAAATAACTGGGTAATGGCCGTGCGTTGTGCAGTTTTTACGCATGCCCATGACTTCACCAATTTTTCATATTTTCACTCCATATTTTCAACACTGCCATTTTTTTACACCTCCTCATGAACACTACAGTTGTCATTTTTCACATCCTGCCTGAAATGTGTTTTTGCCCTGTGGTGCCAAATGGCGCAGTCACTGTGCAAAATCACCTTTCAACTAACAAACTCTTCATGAGGTGGGGCCACAAAAAGCTCATGTCAAAAATTTGGAGTGCAAATACCAACAAACACCCATGCCGATAGGGTTTCCAACCGTAATGCCCCACCCTGTAGAGACTGACAGGCATCAGGGGTGTGACTTGGGATCGTCGGCTGTAATGCTCATACCATTCCACCCCACCCCCACCCTGCAGCCAATGACAGGCATCGAGGTGTGCCTTGGAGTCTTCAGACCCAAAGTTCACCCCATTCTCCTATACTGTACACATCTCAGTGTATTTCTTTATGGAATGGAGTGAGCGTAAGGCCCGGAGACCCCAAGGCACACCACGACACTTGTCAGCATCTGCAGGATAGGGTGAGGTAAAATGACGTGAGCTGACGACCCAAAGGCACACCCCAACGCCTGTCAGTCTCTGCAGAGTGGGGGTGGGGTTGGTGTCAAGTTGAGCACTTCATTGCCATTCCTATTATGCATCTCTCTAATTCCTGCACTACCGATGCCAATGCCAGCAAGCAAACATTCGGCATTGACAAATGCTTGTTCTTATATTGAAACATGTTAGACTCTTTTACCTTGTTAATGCCCTTAAGGTGTTTGAATGTTTCAATCATATCACCTCTCTCCTTCCTTTGCTCTAGGGCAGTGGTTGTCAACCTTCTGGGCCCCCCTGGCCACCTTTCAGCCTTGTCAGGGATCCCCTACCAAAAACACACATTTGTTATACTGCAGCATAAAAAACAACAGCAAGCAAATTTTATAAAACATTGTCGTTTTTAATAATATCTTTGCGATTGTACAAAAAATATACAAAAATATAAGATTAGTCAGGTATAAAGTGCAAAATTTTTAATTTTGAGGTACTAATGTGCACTTAATAGTATTTGACAATTGTCAGAAAAATTAAAATTTCAATGTGCTAGGGGGTAAATGTAAACTAACAATAAATAAAAAAAAAACACTTCGTAGCAATGGCACTTCTTGCTAGCTGCTGGTGGGGGGGGGCAATGATTTATCTGTAACGCAGAATAACTACATTCTTACACTGTCCTTAGCAGTCCTGTCTTTAACAGCAAATTATCTGCTTCAAGCTTTATGCTTGTATATCTGTATTGTGCAGCTAAATATCTGCTTTATTACTGTATATTCTTACACTGCTCTGTAAGTCTCTATTTAAGCACCACAGAAATAACTCATAAAACACAGCTCATAAAATAAACAACACTGTGCTTATCAGCAATCACCCTGAAATAATTGCTGTAACACAGACCACGTAAAGCTATGAGTTTTCAGGCAGCATTCTTCTGGTCACCATCTGGGGTGAAAGGAGCAGAAAGGAGCAGAACACGAGCCATTGGGTAGTTGGGTAATTGGGTTTTGAGGAGCAGAAATATATCAGAAATATATCAGCACATAGTGGTGTGTCAATTACAGCAGTCCAGCAAGTGATTAAGACCTAAACAGCTGAACGAATAAGAATGAGCTGTGAAAATAGCCGTATTGTTAAGCTAATAATAGTACGCAGCTGTGATCATTCCCTTTCAGTGTTGCGAGTCGTGGGAGTGAATAAAATAGCTGCAAATCAGGATTTTAGCTGATATTTGTGTGTTAGTTACAATGAGCTGCAAAGAGCGAGGTAATTGTGGGAAGCACAGAGATGAAAAGAGAGACAGTCAGCAAGTGATCAAGGTTTGAGATTTTACTAGTGCTCATTTACCAGCTATAAGGGATTCAATCTGTCTCTGTAATAATGCGGGACTCATTCAAAGCTCTTAACAGCAGTTTTGAGATTTTACTAGTGCTCAATTACAAGCTTACAAGAATGGTTACTGCAAATGTAAAATGTAAAAAAATACCGTGATTCGTGTTTGACTTTGATGACTGTTCTGCAGACCACCTGGCATGTGCTCGCGGACCCCTTTTGGGCTGCAGACACACGGTTGACAACCACTGCTTTAGGATATACATATTGAGCTCCATTAATCTGCCCTCATATGTTTTCTGATGTAGTCCCTGCACCATTTTGGTTGCCCTTCTCTGGACTGCCTCCATTTTGTTAATGTCCTTGTGAAGGTGCGGCCTCCAGTACTGCACTCAGTACTCCAGATGGGGCCTAACCAGTGTCTTGTAAAGAGGGATTAGTACCTCCCTCTTATGACTTGTGATACCCCTACTAATACACCCCAACATTCCCCTAGCCTTACCTACTGCTTTAGTGGTCTGCTTGGATGATTTCAGGTCATCGGTGATGATGATGCCCAAGTCTCTTTCTTCCCTTGTGATTGCCAGCAACTCCTCTCCCAACCTATAGCTGGCATCAAGGTTTCTCTTCCCTATGTACATGATCTTGCACTTCTTTGTGTTAAACCCCAGTTGCCACTCTTCCGACCAATTTGCCAGTTTATCCAGAACTCTTCTCCTTCTTCCCACCCCATCTGGATCATCTACTCTGTTACAGATCTTGGTGTCATCTGCAAAGAGAAACCTTATCCTCCAGTCCATCTGCAATGTCACTGATGAAGATATTGAAGAGGACTGGCCCCAGGACTGATCCCTGAGGTGCCCGTCTTAACATAGAAACATAGAATTTGACAGCAGATAAGGACCGCTTGGCCCACCCAGTCTGCCCATTTCCCTACCTACTGGATAAGCTGCAGATCCTAGTTAACCAGCAGCCTACTTCTTCCTACCCCAACCCCCCAGAATTGCCTTATGACTATCCCATGCATGCTTGAATTCCACCACTGATTTTGACTCCACGACCTCCTCCGGAAGACTCTGGGATCTCTCCTGTGCTTGTGACTTGCATCTCTTCTGACTGTATACTGTTTACCACCACTCTCTGATTTCTGCCCACCAACCAGTTTGCCACCCAGTTGACCAACTTCTGACCCACCCCAAGCCTACCCATCTTATTAATCAATCTTCTATGTGGAACTGTATCAAAAGCTTTGCTGAAGTCAAGGTAGGCAACATCAACTGCACCCCCTTGGTCCACCACTCTGGTTACCTAGTCAAAGAAATTTATGAGATTAGCTTGACCAGACCTTCTTGTTGTAAACCCATGCTGTCTTTAATCCTGTGCTCCTATGGATTCCAGGTGTTGCACTATCCTTTCCTTAAGGAGTGCCTCCATAATCTTACCCACTACTGAAGTAAGACTGACTGGTCTGTAGTTCACTGATTCCTCCTTGCTACCACTCCTGAGGAGCAAGATCATATGAGCCCTTCTCCAGTCTTCTGGGATCTCTCCTGTGCTCAGAGACTCACTAAACAGTTCTGATAACGGCTCTGCTAGTTCCACCCTTAGCTCCTTTAGTACCCTGGGATGTATGCCATCCAGTCCCATTGCCTTGTCCACCCTGAGCTTAGCGAGCTCTTGTAGGACCCTTTCTTTTGTGAAGGGACTTGTGCACATCTCCTTCCCCCCTATGTCCATGGTGCTGAGCTATGGGCCCTGTCCTATGTTGTCCTCAGTAAATACTGAGCAGAAGTATCTATTTAGGATAGACACTTTTCCTTAGTCCTCCTTCACATACTCCCCCTTATCCCCTTTGATCTTAGCAATGCCCCTTCTGGACTTTCTCCTTTCACTAATGTATCTATAGAGTCTTGTCCCCTTCTTTTACTGTCCATGCTAGTGTTTCCTCAGTTTGGGCCTTTGCCTACCTTACTGCCTTCGCTTGCTTCCCTTAGGGAAGTTTGGTATGCCTCCCTATCTTCATCCAGCTGTGTTTCCTTATATTTCCTGAAGGCCAGTCTTTTGGCTCTGACCTTTTCTGCTACTGTTTTTGAGAACCAAAGTAGTTTCCTCCTTCTTTTGCTCTTGCTTTTCTCCCTAACACAATGGGATGTTGCTTCAAGTATTGCATCCTTAATGCCTGCCCACTTTGCCTGTACCCCCTCACCTGTATTTCTACTTGCCAGGGCTAGCTTAACTCTGTTGGCCATCTTATGAAAGACAGCTCCTCTGAAGTCCCATATTTTTGCATTGGAATGGGATGATTTGCTTCTAGTGGTCAAATTGAACCATACCATGTGA
Source organism: Neoceratodus forsteri (assembly GCA_016271365.2). NCBI lineage: Eukaryota > Metazoa > Chordata > Ceratodontiformes > Ceratodontidae > Neoceratodus > Neoceratodus forsteri. The sequence goes on from CM057456.1 coordinate 1,236,475,001, forward strand.
TGGTCACTGGCCCCCAGGTGACCTTCTACCTGGAGTTTTGTGATTCTTTCCCCATTAGTCATTACTAGATCTAGAATAGCCATGTCTCTTGTGGGTTGTTGTACCCATTGTTTGAGGACCTCTCCCAGCAGGGAATCCACTATGTATCTAGTTCTGGTGGATGCTCCTGCTGGTATTTATCAGTCTGTATCTGGCATGTTGAAGTCTCCCATTATTAGAACCTCCCCTTTAGCTGTCATGTTTTGTATATATTCTAACTGTAATGTGCCTATGTCTTCTCCCTGGTCTGGAGGCCTGCAGACAACCCCAGTTTGTATGGCTGTCCCATTTCCTGTTTCAGGGTGACCCACAGTTCTTCTGGCTCCTTATGTGTATTCTGAATTTTTGTAGCTTTGATATTTTTATTGACATAAAGGGCTACTCCCTCCCCCCCTCCTTTTTGCATCTCTGTCTCTTCTGGACAGTACATAGCCGGGTACTGAAGTCTCCGAAGTGTGGTTACTGGTGAATCATGTCTTGCTAATAGCTACTATGTCCAGTTTAGCCTCTCTCATTGTTGCCTGCAGGTTTGGGATCTTGTTTCCCAGACTGCGGGCATATGTGTACATGATTTTCCATTGGCCAGATTTCGGTGCGTTAGTTGTTGGCCGAGGTCTGGTGTTTCTCCCATGCTGTGTGGAGTCAGACCTTTTTCCTTACCTGGTGATGCAAATGAACTATAAACATGCTGAACTCCTGTTTGATCAGTAGATGGGGGGGGTGTTCTTCCCATTTGATGTGTCAGGTGCTACACCCCTCTCCCCATTGGCTAGTTTAAATATTCTGCAAAGATGTCAAACTTCTGCCCCAAAGAACTGACTCCCTTCTTAATCAGATGCAGTTCATCAAATTTAAAGAACGTTCGCTCCCAAAACTGTTAACTGTTGCCCGTTACCTACAAATTTGTGTAATTTTTCCTGGCACCAGCCCTTGAGCCACATGTTTAGCTCCCCCATCTCCCCTTCTCTGACCTTCCATCCATCTGCCCTCTCTCCCAGACCAGCAGGATCTCAGAGAAGGAGATGCTGGATGAAATGGATGACAGTTTGTCTCCCAGCCTGGTCAGGTGTTCCTTGGTCTCCACAACTGACTGACTGGAGAGATTGCAAGTCCCTTTATGTACCAGGATATCAATGTTTTCTCCTGCTTCCTACATGATTTTAGCAATGCGGTCAGTGTCTCTCCACGATGATGTACCTGGGAGACATCTGACCATTACCCATGGCTGGAGGTAGGTATCAACTCCCCGAATCATGGAGTCTCCTATGATCAGAAGTTTTTTTTGTTTGTTTTGGTCCCTGTTTTGGGTAAGTTTTGTTGTGCTAGCTCCTGTGCTGCAGTGTCCTGCTCTGCAGGGTTCTCTGCCCCTTTGTTTGATTTTGGAGATAGAGGCAGATGCCTGTTCATAGTTTTTATATGGTTTTTGGAGGTGATACATTGGAGAGCATTGAATGATGGGGCACCCAATTTGCCCCTCATAACCACCTGCCAACCTCCCATATCAACTACCCTCTGTGGTCGAGGTGCTTCAGTTGGATGTTGGAGAAATGGCAGGTGGCTCTTATATTTCCTTCTGAAAATGTGATTTGAGGAGTGCAATCTCTGCCCATACTACCTGGAGCTGAGCCCTTAGATCTCCAATGGTCCAGCATGTAGGACAGCATCCTAAATCTTGTATAACCACCCTTTTGAAAAGCGTCCTGCAGTGCCTGCAGTTAGTAATACCCATTCCTCTTAAGTTGTTGAGTTTATAAACTGGTTTGAATAATTAGAAGGAGGAAAATGAAAGCAAAAGTTAGATTTTTTTGTTTTTGTTTTTGTTTCTTTTTTTGTTTTGTTTGTAAAACTTGTTACAACAAGTTAAATTACTTGTGCCCCTGTAAGTGAGGTCACTGTGTGGATACCCCCTCTGATCCTCCCCTGACTGCTTTGCTACAGGAAATGTCATGATTGTGCTTATACTATGAAGAGTGATGCAACAGAGAGCTGACCAGTCCCCATACTGGACCCCCATTCAGAACACCAAAAAGGAGTGGGCCAGCACCCAAACCCACGAGGTGAGAAATGAGGAATATCTAAAGCATGTACAAAGTGGCTTGATGAACTTTGTACTTCTAGAACTTTTTTTTATTTGGGTTAACTTGGGTGATCAGATGGTGACTGGGTGGTAAGGATTTGAAGGGAACAGCAACAGTCCTGCTTAAAGATGTATTCTTCTCCGTTCTTCATTTAATGTATGTAGAACTGGAGAATTAGAAAAACTGATCTGTGAGTGCTTGTGCTGCATCGGCTACACTTTGTACACACTTTAGGTATTCCTCATTTCTCACCTCATGAGCTTGGGTGCTGGCCACTTTTTTTTGGTGTTCTGAATGAGGGTCCAGTCTGGGGAAAAGTCAGCTCTCTGTTGCATCACTCTTCGTAGTATAAGCAGAGCCTCCCCTACATCATGAGCTAACACTTGTAGTACATAGCTTATCCAAATGTCAGACATTAAAAAGAAATAATTTTTTAATGCTCACATTTTGTGTATGTGTATATGTTTTGAACTAGGGATGAGCATAAGAAAACTGGCTCTGCCACACTTCTGAACCCCCTCAGACCAAGTTGACTCAGCTCTGACCAGGAAAACCGAGCTTTTCATGGCTCGACCCAAATCACCCAGTGGGCCAGTTCGGAAGTGTGGGTCAGTCCGGGAATGACACTCTCTCCACCAGTACTGCATGGAAAAGGCAGGGTAAGGTGCAAAAAAAAAAAAAGCATTTTTCCCCTAATCTCTGATGAATACTGCCAAATCCCTTGATCATCAAATGACCAACAAAAGCAAATACTTGTGATCCTGGAGCACTGAAGGGAGCCAACCAGTTAGGGTCTCTGTTCTGTGATTGACTGACATCCCTAGAAACAGTGTAGTGAACACCTTTTCTTCTAGCCGGCCCTGCCCTCGAGCACCCAGAGACCGTAGGGGCTCCGAGCCGCCAGTGGGCGGGCGGCCACAACACAAGCCGAGAAGTGTCCAGGAGGCCGGGAGAGAGACAGCTGTGAGCCGGCCCTGCCCGAGCACCCAGAGATCAGAGGGGTCTGAGCCGCCAGGCGGCGGGCGGCCACCAGACAGCCGAGAAGGAACCAGGAGGCTGGAGAGACAGCCAGAAAGCCGGCCCTGCCTCGAGCACCCAGAGACCATAGGGGCTCTGAGCCGCCAGTGGGCGGGCGGCCACCGCACAGCCGAGAAGGGAACCAGAAGGCCGGGAGAGACAGCCAGAAAGCCGGCCCTGCCCTCGAGCACCCAGAGACCGTAGGGGCTCTGAGCCACCAGCGGGCGGGCGGCCACTGCACAGCCGAGAAGGGAACCAGGAGGCCGGGAGAGACAGCCAGAAAGCCGGCCCTGCCCTCGAGCACCCAGAGACCGTAGGGGCTCCGAGCCACCAGCGGGCGGGCGGCCACCGCATACAGCCGAGAAGGGAACCAGAAGGCCGGGAGACAGCCAGAAGCCGGCCCTGCCCTCGAAAGCACCCAGAGACCGGGGCCCGAGCCGCCACGGGCGGGCGCCACCGCACAGCCGAGAAGGGAATCAGGAGGCCGGAGACAGCCAGAAGCCGGCCCTGCCTCGAGCACCCAGAGACCGTAGGGGCTCCGAGCCGCCAGCGGGCGGGCGGCCACCGCACAGCCGAGAAGGGAACCAGGAGGCCGGGAGAGACAGCCAGAAAGCCGGCCCTGCCCTCAAGCACCCAGAGACCGTAGGGGCTCCGAGCCACCAGCGGGCGGGCGGCCACCGCACAGCTGAGAAGGGAACCAGAAGGCCGGGAGAGACAGCCAGAAAGCCGGCCCTGCCCTCGAGCACCCAGAGACCGTAGGGGCTCGAAGCCGCCAGCGGGCGGGCGGCCACCGCACAGCCGAGAAGGGAATCAGGAGGCCGGGAGAGACAGCCAGAAAGCCGGCCCTGCCCTCGAGCACCCAGAGACCGTAGGGGCTCCGAGCCACCAGCGGGCGGGCGGCCACCGCACAGCCGAGAAGGGAACCAGGAGGCCGGGAGAGACAGCCAGAAAGCCGGCCCTGCCCTCGAGCACCCAGAGACCGTAGGGGCTCCGAGCCACCAGCGGGCGGGCGGCCACCGCACAGCTGAGAAGGGAACCAGGAGGCCGGGAGAGACAGCCAGAAAGCCAGCCCTGCCCTCGAGCACCCAGAGACCGTAGGGGCTCTGAGCCACCAGCGGGCGGGCGGCCACCGCACAGCCGAGAAGGGAACCAGGAGGCCGGGAGAGACAGCCAGAAAGCCGGCCCTGCCCTCGAGCACCCAGAGACCGTAGGGGCTCCGAGCCGCCAGCGGGCGGGTGGCCACCGCACAGCCGAGAAGGGAACCAGGAGGCCGGGAGAGACAGCCAGAAAGTCGGCCCTGCCCTCGAGCACCCAGAGACCGTAGGGGCTCCGAGCCGCCAGCGAGCGGGCAGCCACCGCACAGCCGAGAAGGGAACCAGGAGGCCGGAAGAGACAGCCAGAAAGGTACGGGATAGCTGCATAGCCAATCGGAAGGCGACCGCCGACTTTGCCTGCCTCTGATTGGTGCGCCTTCCCCATTGACTTTTGCTGTACTTGCACCACCAAAACTGGTCGGGATTACTGCTCTTTTATTGCAAAGTTTAAATTCTCTAAAAAGGAGCTGTTTTTACTGTTTTATTGTGTACTTTTGGGAAATGCCTTCTTGCTTGTTTAACCAGTAATTACAGTCTTTTGGGAAGATTTGTGTTGGGCTAGACGCTCAGGCGCCTAACCCCCCACCCACCCAGTCTTTGTTGTGCAAATTTATATTTTAGCACCTCTTGCAAGCCACTGCTTGCAAGTGCTATTTCTGACTGCCCTCTCCTCTGTCCCCTCCTTTCTAGCCGGCCCTGCCCTCGAGCACCCAGAGACCGTAGGGACTCCGAGCCGCCAGCGGGCGGGCGGCCACCGCACAGCCGAGAAGGGAACCAGGAGGCCGGAGAGACAGCCAGAAAGGTACAGGAAAGCCATGAAAATTTTGCCCCACCCCACCCACCCCCTCAGGGTGTTGTTTTATACACACCTTCCATGAATCTCTTATCCCGCCCATAGCTAATCTCCCAGCCAATTCCCGAGCTCATTTCTTCACATCACCTTAGTTTCTTTAACCCTTTCCTACCCTCCACCATGCTACTGCGCCTACTATTGCTGCTTTGCCTCTCACCTTCCTTGGATCCAGAAGAGATAACTGTTGGAACCCATGCCATGGTGTTTAGGGCGACCACTCAACACTGTCCCCCTCTACTGTCCCCAGTGGATGCCCCTAAACCCTACATACATATATTACCGCTTCTGCATAATAATCCTTGGGGAACCCCACAAAAAGGCTCACAACCAGTTCGGAACTCCTCAATCCCCCTGCTACCTTACTGGCACTACAATTACTCCCTATGCCTGTCCATTAAGCTGGTACTCTATGATAAAATCTATAACCATGCAGCAGGATCATCACCCACTATACATTGGATCCCAAGCAAGAAGAAAAAACTGTCTGACTACTCATTACTCCTATCGCTTGGTGCCCTCATCAAGCTAATCTTCTTTCTGCTGATCTGTGTTGGCACTGTTGAAATCAACCCTGGCCCCACTGAAAGCTCTATCTCTCCATCTGACCTAGCCTCCATAAATGGCTTGAGTTTCTTCACATCAATGCCTGCAGCCTCCTAAAAGTTCTCATTAATACAGGCCTGGGTTGCACACACCCTACCTGACTTTCTGGTTATATCTGAAACACGGCTCAAATCTGCAACAAAAGACAGTGAAATAAACCTTCCCAACCAGCTCTTCAGATCTGACCGTCTATCCAGGGCGGTGGGTAGCCATCTATGTCAAAGCAAACATCTCTGCATCCTGCCTCAATTCTACATCACAACCAAAGGAATTGAATGTTTGTCAATTAAAATAACTCTTCCCAACACATCATCCTTTCAACTGATTGGTTGCTACAGGCCCCCTCTGCAGGCCTCAAACTCCTATCCCACCTAGGATCTATACTTAATCTAGGCCCTGAAGACACCATCATCTTAGGAGACCTGAACTTAAATTGGCTAACTAATGCATCTGCACCCTAGTAACCTTCTGTGACACTTGGATTCACTCAATTAATCAAAGAACCAACAAGGATTAACCCAAAGAATAATCTCAACAGCACACTCCTGGACATTATGTTGGTAAATAAGCCTCATCATTATCCCCATGCTGGAGTACTATTCAGTGACATAGCGACCACTGTCCATAGCTGCCATTAGATCAACAATCAAGCCACCCAATCCTGCAAAATTCCTCCCACGAAGGTCAAAAAGAACTTTAATATTTCAGGATATCTCCATGATCTGTGCCACACCACACGTTGGCAAGAATTCTATCTCACAGCCTCAATAGAGACAGCTCTTTAAATCTTAAATGATATAATCATAAGTGCCCTCAATTCACATGCACCCTCACCAGTGTCAGAACCAAACTCAAATCCTGTCGCTGGTTCTCTGCTGACCTTAATCAAATCCGTTTGCCAGAGACAAACTCTGGAAAAGGGCAAGAAAGACAAAGGATCCAAATGACTGGCTTCAATTCAGAAAAGCCAGAAATTCCTGCACAAAACAAGTAAGAAATGCCGAGGCTGCCTTCTACACAGCTGAATTGGATGCCTCCTATCACAACCCTTCCAGGTTCTGGGGTACCATAAAGGGGATCCTAGGTCAAACTTCTACCCCTATCTTACCACCCAAAATTCACCTAAATAGTATTGAAATCACTGACAAGCAAAATATTTGAATGCCTTTAACGATCATTTCACTACAGCTGGTCTGGCTTTCGACTCCTCACCTGCAAACCTATTAAGATCATCACTAAACCTACAATCTACTGAGGGACAAAAGGTTGCTTCCACATTCTCATTCAAATCAATATTCTTAAAAGAAGTAGAAGACCTTCTACTCCAGCTTGATACAACTAAAAGTGCAGGTGCAGACTCCCTGGATCCCTACTTCTAAAAGTAGCACTGCATGCCTTAGCCGCCTCACCCACCTCTTCAATCTGTCACTTGCCACTGGTTCTATCCCCTCAATATGGAAGACAGCTCAAGTGTTTCCATTACTTAAGGCAAGTGATCCCATGGACCTCAACAATTATAGGCCCATTTCCATCTTACCAGTACTATCCAAGATGCTTGAGAAGCTGGTAAACTCTCAGTTAACTGCCTACCTTGATACCAACGATCTCCTTAATCCAGCTCAATCTGGGTTTAGAGCTATGCACAGCACCATCTCTGCATTAGCAAAAGTCACAAATGATTGGCAGACTGCCTTAGACAAAAGAATAATACCTGTGCTGTGTTTCTGGATCTAAGTAAAGCCTTGACACTGTGGATCATGAACTTCTAATCTCCTCTCTGAACTCCATAGGCCTTGACTCACTCTCTCTTAAATGGTTCAGATGCTATCTCTCCGGAAGATTACAACTGGTAAAAATGAAGGTGATCTATCTACCTCTAAACCACTCCTAAGAGGTGTACCCAAGGCTCCATCCTGGGTCCCATCCTTTTGCCATTTACATCAACAATATTGACTCCAATCTCTCACAATCTAATATTCACCTTTTGCAGATGACACTGTACTATATGTCAGCAATCCTCACCATCAAAAGCCTGTGAGCTTCTACAGTCTGAATTCTCCCTCCTTCAGCACAACCTATTAGAAAAGAAATTACTACTAAATGCCAAGAAAACCAAAGCTATGTTCTTTGCCACCAAGAACTGCTCTTCCACTGTCCCATCATTCACCCTCCCACAACTCTCTACCATCCTTGGTGAAAATCTGGAATATGTAGACAAATTCAAATATCTTGGGTATGGATAGACAATAAACTTGACTATACTACCCACATTGAAGAGCTCCTGAAAAAGCTAAGACAAAGACTTGGTCTATTCTATAGGCTCAAACACTACCTGACCAGAGATTCCAAACAAAGATTAATCCTAGCATCATTCCTGTCCTCATTGATTATGCTGACTTCCTCTATGGTCATTGCTCCCTCTCCCATTTAAACAAATTAGACACCTTGTATCATAGAGCTATTAGATTCATTACAGACCTTCCCTCCAGCACCCATCATTGCTCTCTCTACAATGCAGTCAGTTGGACATCCCTGCAACAAAGAAGAAATAAAAATGCTGCTATCTGGATCTACAAAGCTCTGACAAACAAACTCCCTTCCTACATCTCAGACTGCTTCAACCGGATCACATCCAGGCCTTACACCCTGAGGATCAATAAACTGATCATGCTGAAGATTCCTATCACCTGCACCCGGTATGGAAGAGCTGCAATCAGCTATTCCCTGGCACTTATCTGGAATTCTCTTCAAAGACATTGAAACTGGATACCTTGATTCCTTTAACATCCTTCAAAAGCTGTACACCAGCCTATTCCCAGATTCATGCAACTGCTTCCACAAGGTCTAGTCCTCCCACACCCCCACCTCCCACACCCCTCTCTCCTCCACCCCCTTTTTAAAGCTCCCCTATTCTTCTATCGCTCCTCTAGCTCGTTCTCCATCAAACTTCATACATATACGCCCACCCAAGTCCCACTATCCAAGCCTTATCCCTACTAAACTGTTTGTTTCTCTCCTTTAATAGGTTTTAGGTTTATTGTCATTTTGCCTTGTATATATGTAAATATTTGTATATCTGTCTCATTCATAAATGATTGTATTTGTGCTTATTCAGTATCATGTTTTTGTGTACAATTTGTAACCTTTTATTGTTATGACCACTCAGGTCCATCTTGTAAATGAGCTACGCTCAATGATGTTCGCCTGAATAAATAAAGATTTTGATTGATTGATTGATTTGGGGCTTTGCATTCAAAGGCGTTAGTTGTGTGTGTGTGTGTGTGCAGAGAGATTAAAAAAAATCAGAAATGAAACATTTTATATTTTGCTAGAGAGGGAGAGTAAAGAACATAAGAAAGTTGCCAGCAAAAGACCACTTGGCCTATCAAGTCTGCTCGTGTTGTTGTTGGGATCTGGCTTTTCCCCAGTTCCTCCTCTGTCCTCCCCCTTTCTCCCATCACCACCCCTGCTCCCTTGTTTCCCTCTGTGCCTGTTCCAGGCCTTTTTAAAAGTTCTGACTGTCCTAGCCTCAACCACCTTCTCAGGCATCTCATTCCAGGCCCTCATCACCCTTTCTGTGAAGAAATGTTTCCCCACATCTCTCCTGTATCTCCTCCCCACCAGCTTGAGACTATGTCCCCTTGTAGTGGTGCTCTCTCTTTTGTTGAAGAGACCATCACACTCAACTTTATTTACACCCTTCAAGTATTTGAAGGTCTCAATCATGTCCCCCCTCACCCTTCTCTCTTCCAGGGAATATATCCCCAGTGCTTTCAACCTTTCCTCATATGACCTATCCTGCTGTTCTCTAATCATTCTAGTTTCCCTCCTCTGCACCCCTTCTAGCAGCTTGATGTCTTTTTTTAGGTATGGGTTCCAATACCTCACTCCATACTCCAAGTGCGGCCTCACCAGTGACCTATACAAAGGCATGATTACCTTGCTGTTCCTGCTGCTAAACCCCTTGCCAGACATCCCAGCACCCCGTTTGCTTTTGCCACTGCCTTTTTGCATTGAGGTATTTATTTCAGGCTACTTGTAATCATAACCCCCAGGTCCTTTTCTTCCTCAGTCCTGGCTATCTGCACTTTTCCCTAGTAGTACTCTGCTCATGGATTCTTTGCCTCAATGTGCATCACTTTTCACTTTTTGGCATTGAACCCCAGTTGCCAGATCCCTGACCATTTCTCCAGTCTGGCTATGTCTCTCCTCAGCTCTTGCATCCCATCCTGTGTATCCACCCTCCCACAGAGCTTGGTGTCATCAGCAAACAAGCACATTTTACCCTGGATAACCTCCCCTATGTCTCTTATGAAGACATTAAATAGTACTGGGCCCAACACTGACCCCTATAGAACCACACTGGTGACCTCATTTGCTCTAGAGTATTCCCCTCCTACTAGTGCCCTCTGCTTTCTCCCTCCCAACCAATTTTCAACCCATCTTGCTACTATCTGCCCTTCCCCTCATCCCCTCAGTTTTGTGATTAGGCTCTTGTGTCGCACCAAATGAAAGGCCTTGCTAAAGTCTAGATATATGATGTCCACTGCCTGCCCCTTGTCTACTGCCTTCGTGACTCAGTCAAAGAACTCCACTAAGTTTATTTGGCATGACCTGCCTGCCACAAACTTATGCTGTTTCTTGCCCTGTAGGCCATTGCCCTCCATATGCCTCACCAGCCCCATCTTTATTATCGACTGCATAAGCTTACACACTATTGAGGTCAGGTTGACAGGCCTATAGTTGCCTGGATAAAGAGACCAACAAATTCAACAGCGTGCAAAGTAGACAACAGCAGAGTGTAGACATTGCAGCAGAGTACTCTGTAAAAAAAGGTATATATTTCTTGTTAGAAAGTAGAGAGAAAGAGACCAACAAATTCAACAGCAGAGTGCAGACATTGCAGATTTCACAAAAAAAAAACACTGATTTTTGTTAGTCGGAGAAACAAAGTAGAGAGAGAAAAATTAATTCAACAGCTGACAACAGCAAAGTGCAGAAAAAAAATTAAGGGGAGCAGCAGAGTCAGACAGGACAGCAGAGCTTAATGCCATTCAGATTTTGAAGGGGAGTGTCATGCCTCAGACTCTGTGTTGCCCATCATTGCTTCTGAACTAACACTGCTAAGTAAGCAATTGGTAATGGTATGGTAACATTTTTATTCATATTCAAAATGAACAGGATTAAACTCCATTTGAGTAATAAAAACTCATTTGCAAGGAGGTCCATAAAACATAGACAGTAGTTCCAAATATAAAAATAAACATTATAACAATATACAATACATGTAAAATACAAATAAATGTTAAATCATCCAAATACATTTCAAATAGCAGCGTAGGACTTGAGTTAAATACTTGTACCTTCTCCTAAGAGGAAAGTCAACTCCAATAAATACACAGTCTATATCTCCCTTTCACATTGTACCCAAGGTTAATATTCACTAAAGTGCATGTTTTGAATGCTAAAGTGTGCAACATATTCCTGACTCGTATGCTAGCCTTCAAGTGCAAAAACTTTGAATACTGATGTGTATAACATGTTCTTGGCTCATGTACTAGCTTTAAGAACCATTTTTTTATTGAATTTAGATTTGTAGGGGTATCCACACACCTCAGACATAGGGGTAATGTGTTTCAAACTTTGGGACCCCTATAGAGTGGAGATAACCCCCAAAAATGGATTCAGAATCAGAGTATGTTATCGAACTTGAACATGTGGCCAACACCTGCAGTATAGATAAAATTGTTACACGTAACAATAAAAATATTTCCCGAAAACAAATTCAGAAAAAAAGTGGTATTCACTGCTGAAGATATTATTATTACAATTGATGAAAATGAAGCAACCCAACCAGAAAAAGAAAAGAAAGTTGGTGAATCCCTGATCAAAGTAGTGCAGCACTGTTGGCATTGCCAGAAAAATCAGATAAAAGTAAAACACAAAAATAGGTAGCCAAAACACCTAGACCTAGAAAGTCAATGATTAAGGAAAAGGCTCTATCTAGTACCAATAGGTGACTCCACCATATGTCACTCATATATATTGGGCTCCTTCATCAGAAACCAGCACCTCTGATGAAGAACAGGTTGTAAATGTACAAGAACAAGATCATGATCACGATGTATCACAGTTATGCTCTTCCAAACATGATGAATCAGAATGTGATACTGAAGAGGTAGAGGATGCCACCTGGGTTCCCCCACCCAAAAAGAAAAGACACACACAGCAAGCACCACCAGTAGCCACAGCCAGTAGTGGAAAAGCAATCAATAATCATGGTAGTTCTTCTGGGGACAACCAAAGTGTGCATGAATCAGGGTCAGAAACAATTGCCATTAAAATTGCTGTGGTTCCTGGCATGACAACAAAACGTTCCATCTCAATTGTGTGGAGTTATTTTCATATAAGTCCCAAAAATGAATGGTTTTGCTGTCTGCACCTTTTGTCATCGGAAAGTTAGAAGGGGGAAAGTGAGGGACCAGTTTAGGACAATATCACTAAAAAGGCATTTGCAAAGAGTACATCCAACCATTTAGCTGGGCAGCAGTCATGAGCAAGGGATAAATACCTGTGATGAAAATAATCCTACAGACAATAGTGACGGAGAAGATACTGAGAGACAGGGCAGAAATAAAAACATGTTTGACTTCACTGACAAATATATTTGGACAAGCTACAGCTTTGCCACTGTAACCCTATGGTTTTTACCTCCCTGCATGAACTAAACAGCAGACCATTACTGCGACGCTTGAACAAAAAACTGCTCACAGTAGGTCACATCAAGTCATGTTAAAAATGAATCAGTTAACTGAACTTTTATTGCCAAGGATCTGCAATCATTTTCTGTGGTGGAGACTAATGTTTTTTAAATATTTTTCTCCATATTACAACATACCAAGCCATAAATATTTTGTAACTGTGGCTGTTCCCAAAATGTACGAACATATGCAAAGTAAAATAAAATTGGCTCTTCAAGACAGTGAATGTGGTTCTGTGCACCTGACCACAGACATGTGGATGAGTTCTCAAATCATTGATTATATGTGCATCACAGTAAACTGGGTATCATGATCATCTTCAAATACCACTACAAGCAGCAGTGTACAGGAAGGAAGACAAAGAATGGTAGCTCTTTGTGTTAGCATGTTTGGTAAGCATCAAACCGCTGACAATATTTTGGAATAGCTGGGTGACAAAATTTCTGAGTTGTTAGAGTCCCTGGGACTTATTACTGAATTTGTGATTTCAGACATTGGGCCAGTATCGTTAGTGCATTGAAATGTGGTGGTCTTAACTTACATTCCTTGCTTTGCACACTCATTAAATCTGTTATTACAAGCTTATCTTTCCAGTGACAGCAGTATAGTAACACTAATGGGAGCTGAAAAGAAAATCTGTGGACATTTCAGTCACTCTGTAAAATCATGTGATATCTTGGCCAACCTCCAGAAAAAAATGGCTTGCCAATACAGCAAGTAAAACAAGATGTTCTGACAAAATGGAACTCAACCTTTTACATGTGTGAGAGACTTCTCACACAAAAGAAGGCAGTCCATGAATATACCATGGAGCACAATGTAGCAGATGGTGTGCTGAATTCATTCCAGTGGGGCCTCATGGAGCATCTTACATTGTTCTTGATTCCCTTTGAGGAAGCAACTTGACAGATTACCACTCTAATCCAGGTTATTCCCATCATAAATTTATTTAACAAGGAACTCAGGTGGCTGTGTAGAGGTTTTGACCAAAAAGGAGACAAATCTGGTGTTTCCCTTATGGACTGACTAATACAGCAATTCCAAAATTGCATCAGACTTCACAATATCACGACAGACAATTATATCCTTCTTTCCAGTCTTCTTGACCCTCAGTTTAAGATACAACAGCTGCCTCCTTCAGATCTTGATGACTCTTATTTCAAATACAAAAGCATGCTAATTTCAGCAATTGCACAGGAAAAGAAAGGAACTGTATTTGACAATACAAGTGAATCATGTGATGTTGATGCTGCATCTGATGAGGCAACATCTTTTGGTGGTGACAGCAATAATTTCCACTTAGTGCTACCATGTACTCCTTCATTGATATTGGATAATCCTGCACAAAGTCCTCTTTCACAGCCCTTGAAAAAGGCATGTCATTCTGTAAAGCAAACAGATGACTTACACTTTTTGGTCAAAACTCATGGAAAATGATAACTCAGATGTGTCTGTTATGGAACCACCTTCTTTGTCTTTGTCTTATATTGTGGATGCCTATTTATATTTTTGAGACCCAATCATTAATATTACTGATGACCCTTTTTAGCACTGGCTGGAAAAGAAAAACATCTGGCCTGCACCATCTGTCTTTGCTATTAAGCTTCTTAGTTTCCCTGCCCCTAGTGTTTACTGTGCATGTATAGTTAGCACATCTGGGAATGTTGTCTCTGATGGCCACACAACAGTCAATTTATTCAGGCGTACTCCTGAAAATGTACAGTGCCTTATCTTCCTAAAAGTCAATCTCAACAAATTCTCTTACTAGTTCAGTGAAGAGTGGCAGGAACATAAAAGCAATGACGATGAACTGCTGCAACAGGTGTCTCCAAATAAGGGTGCTTCCTTGGTGTTGTTTGAAGATGATGGTGATGATATTATTTAATTTAATGATTTATGTATTTGAATTCAAAGGACAAAGGTCAGCAACCATAACAAAAAGATCAACAATTCCTTCTTCTTAGGTCAAAGTGTATATGACTTCATATGTATTGCTGTATGTATTTTCCACATTCAATTTGGGAACCTAGGTGGAGTGCAATTTGTTTATTCAGCAAGGTAAAAATACAAACAGGGCACAGGTAGTGCATTGCTGGATGTCTGACGAGGCAGGCGGGACCAATGGAGCAACACAAAAGAAAAATACCTATATGCAGGCATGGCCACCAGGAGTGCTGGCCCTAGCATTCCTAGGGTCTGCACCATGTGGATCCTCACCAACTTGACAACTGGGGGAGCGGTGATGGGGCTGCAGGCTGGCAGGTGGTGGTCAGGGCCAAACATCTCTATAAAAAAAAATAAATTGACTGCAATTATTAGTTGTGGAAGCATGTAGGATATATCTAAAAACTGCAATGCCAGGTGGGGAGGGGTCAACCACATAAGTTACAGAACACAAGTGATAAAAAAAATAATTGGCCAATCAGGCAGGAGCGTGTGGAATGGATTGGGGACCATGATGCTTACTATAACACCAAGTAGGCAAGCAAAATAATTACAAATAAAAAAAAATAACATCTCAAGTCAAAAAGGTGGGAGGGATGGCTGGGGCCCCATCACATATCCTGCTCATGCTGCCTGTCTCCCATCAAAAAGCATGCCAGACTCAGTGAAGGTCTGCACTCTGCTGTTGTCTTTCTGCTATTTAATTCATTGGTGTCTCTCTCTATCTATCTATCTCTCTCCCTCCCTCTCTATCTCCCTCTCTCTCTCTCTCACTAACATTTAACATGCTACCTCCTTTCACTACAAAGCCCCAAGTGACCTACATACACTGGACTGGATTCACAAAGGTTTTTGGGACTAAGTCCAACACTGCAACCCCAGTTGTGGACCCAAATCTCTGCAGTTGTGGAGATTGCTATTCACATCTGCAGCAGCAGTCGTACCATTTTTCCACAGCTGCAGGGATTTCCATGGCGACACCACATGCAAGCTGCCATAAATCATGGAGCAGGTCACAAACCAGCTCCACTTTTGAGAATACAGTAGCTGCGGGAGAAATTGTGGTTCTGCAAGTGGCAACCCACTTGGGCCAAGTTTTTCCCACAGCTACAGGATTTCAAGAATTTTGTGAATCCAGCCCACTGTTTCCTATGAATGTCATGTGGTGGCTGACATCAGGATTGGCAAGAACAACAGTTAGTTTATTTTATTGCTGTTGGCTGCTTGCTGACCTTGAAAAATGACAAGAAAATACAGACACAAATTTTTTGTTTTAAAAGTTTAAATTTTATGGGGCCTGGCTCAGCTCAAGGTGGCAGCTTAAATCTGTCTCTCTAAAGGGTAACCAGACATCCTACTTCATCACCTACCACCCAGACCATCATACTGTGCCAACTTCAGGGATATACTGTAACTCAACTAGCATTCCTGCATAACCCTTGTAGGTTATTTCTTGCTTTTTCATAAGATTAAAGCTTGGGCATCTCTCTCTGGCACCCAGCTCGGCCTCTGCAGGCCTGGCACCGTGGCTGATCTCTCATCTCACTCCAACTCACTTGCCAGGGTTGAAGCAATGTTCCAGAAACTTGAGTTTGATATTAATGATTTACAAATCTCAACTCAACAAAATGCTGCTACCTTCGAATCATTTGACCTTCATCTCTCCACTATCAAAACTAAATCTACTCAGAATGCAAATCTGATATATGACCTCCACACTACAATAAGAGACCAAGACCACACCATCAAAACTCTTCAACTTAAGCTAGACAATATTGAGAATAGAAACTGAAGGAATAATCTGCGTTGTTTTTTTTTTGTTTCCCCAAGGGTTCCAAACTCAGAGACATGACCACTCTACTGCTGCATGTCCTATCTGCCATGCTTAAGCTTCCCCCGGAGCAAACTTTAACTATTGAGTGCTCTCACTGCACTTTGAGTCCCAAACCAGGCCCTGATCAGTGGTCTAGATAAATAGTGGCCAGATTCATCAATTTTTCACACACTGAAGTGATCCTTGGAAAGCCAGCGAAATGGGCGACCATAAATGGCAAGAATTCAAGATTTCAATTTATAGAGACTTCTCAAAGGAACTCTCTATCAAGAGACATGCATACAATCCCTTAAAACAAATACTCCATCAGAGAGGCATAAGGTTCACCCTGAGATACCCCACTGTCATGCACCTCTTCTTGGGAAACACATTTAAAGATTTCAACACTCCTGAAGCTCTTACCACTTTCTTAAACATCTCCCAAAATGAATTTACCTTGGTTCGGTCTGCTGGTGAAGCTGTATTGGTCAACCCTGCTGTGCAAACTCAGACAGAGATCCATGCTACTTAGGACACCAGAGGAAGTTCTGCTGGCTCCACTGTCCCCAACAGTGCTTCCAATGTTGTTCCCCCTCCGAGACACTCGTTAAGAATTATGGAAAGAAATGCATCTGGACTTCACAATCTAAAGAGTTCTTGCTGCTTCTCTGAAGATCCCTCCAGAGCCTCTCCCTCCCCAGAACTGAATGCCTATGTCAGCTCTCCTATCCTCTTTAGCAACAAATTTGCCTTCCTTGGGGATGACTTACAATCCTCTTAAGAAGATCTGCACCAAGAGGACACTGAATCTCAGCCTACTAACTTAAGTGCAGTAATATAGGGCAACATCTTGGCTGATTCCTCCTGGGCCAAGGTGGTTGCAAGCTCTCCATTTAAATCACTTGAACCGCCAAAGAAGAAATGCAAAGGGGAAATCCAAAAACAAAATCCCGCCTGTTTCAAATGGTGCTCACAAGCCGAATGTTACCTGAATCTTTCATGCACTCATATTAGAGCAATCTTTACTCTTCTTGACGACTTGTCAAGTTTAAGAGTTCTGTGTTACAGGAGCTAGTGTTTTGTCCTTTTGCCCCCATGATGCACATCCTCACAGCCTTAATGCTATCACTTCTAGCAGGTTGTGTCACAGCAATGCTGTACATCGCGGTTGATGCAAATGAACCTCTGCTTGCCTATTTTTATCAATGGATCCTCAATATTCATATTTTTATTTACATACCAACCCATATTTGTAGGCAGCATCATTTACTTTAAGCCTATGTCCATGTTCATTTTTGTTACTAGCTGTGATTTTCTATATGGATCACTGCTATTATGATGCCTCAGTAGTTCTACTATTACGCCCTCGATAATTTACTCTGCTTAAAGTAGCTTTTATAAATAAGACTTAATGCCTTCCATCTCATCAAACTTCTTAGCCTAATTCGAACTATTTGGCATCCCTTGCTCCTAATTTACCTCCCACTCAACTTCCCTATATTATACATATACATATAATTTACTATATATTCACAGTTTTATTTCCCCCCTATATGTGCAATGCTGGCTATCTTTGAGGCACTGGTGCAATATGTAACTCCTTGTAACAATGTACTACATAACCAATTCACTTTTACTATACCCTATCTGCTGGAAGCCTATAATTGAAGGGCTACCCCTTTTCGGATACTCTTCCTGTTTATGGGGCTGACTGGGCCTGTTGCATAGACCTAATCACTCCACCACATACTCTCAGGCAGGCAATGTTCGAGCATGGGGAAGCATTTTTCTTCAGTATTAGCTGTACCCAATAGGCACCAGACATCCTCGAAGCCGGCTTCCTTTATACTTCATTTATTTACAATCAACCTATTGTTACTGGCACTATTACAATATTAGTACAATCTCTATTTTTAAACATCTTAACTATTTCTGTTATAGTGCTTCTGATGCACCAAGAACAGAGGGCTTTAGTTAATGTAGCTGCCTCAGATCACTTTTCCTACAGACTTATATCTGGCTAATAAATCATCAGGTTCCTCTGATTTATATTTAGGCGACACTGGTCCCTGGTATATATAACACACAGATCACTCTCTGTAATAGGTTGGCACACTGATTAAGTACTGAATCTATATTCCTAATTAATCTGGTTTGGTAATTCTCCTTAATTCATCCTCCATACAGGCCTTTTGCCTAATTATGGATGAAGTTATGAATCTTTTTTTTTCCCTAGTAACAGTTATTTCCCTGTTTAAGAGTCATTTGTGCATTATCCTCTACTATGTTTCTCATTTGGTTTGTACCTTAGGATTATTGCCAACTCTATATAGTATTTGGTACCCCTAAGGCCCATTAACTATTATTCATGCCCAGTTGTGTGTGAGAGTGTCCTCCAGTATTTAGGTATCGACTCTTAGCTCCCTATACATACAAGCAGTTTTATAGTTATAGTGTTAAGATAACAGTGTTATTTGTTAATGTTTATCACGTCTTCTTCTATGCAATGTTTTGCCAGAGAGATACAAGTGTCAACAACATCCTGCGCATCTCTCAACATACATTTAAGTGAGCCTGCCACCCTATACATATTTAAACCCTCTCTATCTTGTTACTGCAATGTCCTCTGCTTTACTCTCAAAAGTCCCTCACTCCATTTGAAACTGCTATACCCCCTTACTCGAACACCATGAAAGACCTACTATTATATACTTGGAATGTGAAGGGACTTAATTCTCCTTGTAAATGGAAGCAAATTCATTCACACCTTAAAAAACACAAAGCACACATTGTTTTCCTACAAGAAACTAAACTCATAGCAGAGGACATTAGCAGACTCAAAAGAAATTGGGTCGGTCAAATCTATGAATCATCATTCTCTTAAAAAAAAGGGGGGTGTCTATATTAATTCATAAAAATATCAACTGGTCCCTTATTAAAACTGTTAGCGATACATAAGGCAGATGGGTAATAGCTATACTAAACACACCATCTGGCCCCCTTATGCTCATTAATGTATATGCCCCCAACTCTGACAGCCCAGAATTTTTTCATAACTTAGCTCAGCAAATACTGTCCAATAATATGAACAATACCTCCATAACATTAGGAGGCGATTTCGATCTGGCCTTGGAAGCTCATCTGGATAGAAGCAATATATCCTTGGATGCTCATCCAAGTAGTATTAATGATCTCTCGCTATTAAAGAAAGACTTCAGTCTCTCTGACATTTGGAGACTCTATCACCCCCGTGAACGTGACTTTACTTTTTGCTCAGCTCTCCATAAAACTTATAGTCAAATTGATTACTGGTTTGCGTCACCTTCTATAGTAGAAAAGGCTATTGAATCATCCATTCTCCCAATAGTGATCTCAGACTATTCCCCAGTTAAACTACATCTTCTATGGGGCCCATCTTTCTCTAAATCTTCCTCCTGGCATCTTGATCCACTATTATTAAGAGACCCTGAATTCCTGCCATGGGTAAAATCCCAAATTCAAGACTTTCTTCCTTTTAATGATCTGCTGATACCTCTATGAGTACTCTCTGGGAAGCTTTAAAGGCCACAATTCATGGGAAAATAATTAGACATGCAGCTCATAAATCAAGAGAACAACAACTGGCAGAACTAGAAAAACTACTTAAAACGAAAGAGAATTTATATTTCAAAGTTGACAAGCCTAATCATAACTCCCTTCTCCATCCTGAAATTCTGCAATTAAGAATAAAATTTATTAACTTATTTCCCACAAAACTGAACTAGCCCTGTTTAAACTTAAACATAAATACTGGGAACAAGGTGACAAATGTAGAAAGCTACTATCATACCAACTCAAAGCCCAGCAAATGGAAAGGCACATTGTAAGCCTCAAGGACTCACAAGGCTAAATCCATACTGATAACCCCTCCATCAACCGCATTATGAGAGCCTTTTATCAGAAGCTATACTCAACCCCATTCCTTCTTCCAATTTGCACATACATTTCCTAAATAATTTACAGCTCCCACACCTTTGTACCCTAGAAAAGAATATCTCAGATGAATCTTTTACCCTCCAAGAAATCCAAAAAGCTTTATCTTCTCTAAAATCTGGTAAATCTCCTGGGGGAGATGAGTTCCCCATAGACTTTTATAAACTGCTTTCTGATACACTTTGTCCTTTACTCTTCAATGTTTCCCTGAAAGCAACCAAACAAGGTAAACTCCCCCCAACTTTGACCAAAGCAATTATCACTTTAATTCCCAAAAAAGACAAGGACCCCTCTCTCCCTACCAGCTACAGGCCAATCTCATTGCTTAACACAGATGGGAACATTTTTGCTAAACTTCTAACAGCTCACTTAGAACCCTTACTTTCAAAATTAGTTCATTGTTCTCAAGCTGGTTTTATTAAAAACAGATCTGGTGCAGATCAGCTATGCTCCTTATTTAATTTAATACATATAGCTAAATCTCTTAAATCTCCTGCAGCTACTATAGCCATTGATTTTGAAAAAGACTTTGATTCTTTAAATTGGAATTATTTATATATCAAGTTTTAGTTCACTTTGGTTTTACCCCAAATTTCTGCTCTTGGATTAAACTAATATATACTTCACCTTCGGCAAAAATTCTTACCAATTCCACTCTTTTTTCATCTTTTCAGCTAGCAAAAGGCACCAGACAAGGTTCTCCTCTATCGCCATCACTATTCATTTTCACCATGGAACCCGTAACTGCTTGTTTATGCCAATCTAATATTATCAAAGGCATTCCTATTGGTAACTCTAGATCAATAGTTCTCAGACTTTGTCACAGTGAGCCTCCCCAAATCCATAGAGAAGATTTTGAGCCTCCCCCAAAAACTGAAATATTCTTGGGCCTCCCCAAAGAGAAATAACACACCCTACTTTGCACTGTACACCATGAATAAATTGAAACCCCTTTGAGTACTTGGCTCACATTCAGTTCTTTGTCTTACACTGACTTGGAACTTTTAAAAAAGAGCTCCTGTGCTCAAAGGTGTTATCTGAATAACAAATAAATAAAATAAACATTATTCAGCTTATTGTAACCCCACCCCACTCCCCCCACACACAGTTACCTTTTGAAATGTATTCACTCCCTACCCTTCCCTGAGTACACCTGAAATGAGCATTGGCTCATTCACCTTCCCTCGTCATCTACTGTTACTATCCTCTTTCAGTTTGCTTCATCTCTTCACACAAAATATATAAAACCCAAAATTTAAATGCAGTACTTTTTCAGACTTGCTCGAGCCTCCCTTGGAACAGGTTGGGGCCTCCCAAGGGAGGCTGGCCTCACCATTTGAGAACCCCTGCTCTAGATATATCTCTTTCTTATGCGGACAATCTCTTAATCCTGTTAGAAAATCTAGAGAAGGCATGACAGCCCTTAATCACTTTACTCAACAAATTTACTGCTATATCAGGTCTAGCATTAAACTGTAACAAATCAGAAACACTTCCCCTAAATGACCATTGTAAGCCCTGTATGAATACTCCTCCAGGGTTTCAATGGACTCCCCAAGGCCTCACATACCTTGGTATTAAAATCACCCACAACCTAAATAAAATATGGGATGTTAACTTTACTCCTTTGCTAGCTAGTATTAAGACCATTCTAGAAAGGTGGAAGCTACTTAACCTTTCCTTTATGGGGAAAATAGCTGCTATCAAAGCAACCATCTCACCCAAGGTACTTTATCTCTTCCCCAGTATCCCCATAATTCTTCCTTCTACATTCCTAACTAAACTTGACAAACTAATCAGCAATTTTATTTGGGAGGGCAAAATACCAAGATTTAGATGCACCAAACTTCGTACTCACTGGAGGAGGGGTGGCTTTGGTCTCCCTTGGTTTCAAGCCTACTTATGGGCCTTCTGTGCTTCACAAACCATCAAATGGTTCTGCAAACCATCACCCAAAATCCATTATGGGTTGTAATTGAATCATCACTATATTCAAGTGAGGTTCCCACTTACTATATCTTTAATGCTCTTTCCCCTAAATTAAAATCTTATCCCACTATTACTACTTCAATTTTCTATTGGAACTAGTCCACAAATACCTAAAATCTAACCCAACCCCTCTTATTTATGCTCTTATATGGGGTAATCAGGTCTTATCCCTTGAGAATCAACCCATTTTCTGCCGTGCCTGGAAAAATAGAGGTATATTCTTCATGGGTGACATCCTTGAACAAAATTCCCTAAATCTAAAATCCTTTTTGGCTCTACAGATGCATTGGAACCTTCCAAAGCATAACTTTTGGAAATACTTACAACTTCAGGCTGCTTATAACTCCTTCTCCCGCAATGTACATAAACATTACCTATACGACCAACATATTTAACACTGGATCAAGATGACATCCAAATTGAACAGTGTTATTTACAACGATATTAGAGACAATTTACCGGATCAATCTATAACCATAAAAAACAAGCGGCGTTCTCTCCTTAATTACAACATTACTGATGCACAGTGGCATAATTGTTGGCACTTTTGCTACACCACATTTAAAGATGTTTGCAGCTCTCTAATACAAACTAAAATTCTACACTTGTGGGATAGAACCCCTTCTGTGTTACAGCAAATGATATTACTAAACAATAATAACTGCTGGTGATTTGTTTCATATTTTGTGGTCCTGTGCACCTATAAATAAGCTATGGCTCAAAATCCATCATTTAGCAACCAAAGTGATTGGGCAACAGTTTAAATTTGACCCTAAACATTTTTTGTTAGGAATCTTTTCCTCCCATATTATCACATGCACACTTTAGGTGGCTGAACATACTATTCCTTCTAGTTAAACATCTTATTCTCATGAACTGGAAATCTGTTACCATACCAACTTTTTTAGACATTCTCCAAAACCTTTCTCAATATGCCTCCCTAGACTGACTGCCCCGGGTCTCTTCTGACTGACTTAATGAATATGATAGATGTTGGCAGGACTACTTCAAATTTCTAAATGTTTCTGGTATATCCAGATCTTAATGTATGGATGTTTCTTCTATTGTAACTTCCATGCTGTATATCTTTTTGACACTTCTTAAAGTTATATCTCTCTTATTTTTCTCTCTTCACTTTCTCTTCTCTTCGTTGATAGCATTAATGTTAAGCTTATATTAATGCATAAATACTATGCCTATCTTCCTCTATGATAAAATGCAACTAAGCCATTACCTGTATTACGATATATATAACTAATTAAGGTATACATCCACCCCACTCCTCTTTCCATATACTATCTATACCTCTCAGGCTATTAACTACACAATCATTACCTGTTCTAATTGGTTTGGTCATTTGTAGCCTTATTATAGGAATGTGCTCAGACTAAGATTTGTCTACCACTCATAATCAGATAAGTTACTTTGCATAATGTGATATACATTTAAATAAGGAAGATGTCTTTCTTTTGTATCTTTGTATTTTTGAAAATTCTTAGTAAAAGATAAACTAAAAAAAGTTTAAATTAATTTTTTTTTTTTAACAGAGGGGTTTAAAAGAATAATACTGACGCATTGCTCATACTCAAATAGACTAAATAGGGTTACAATTCATCAGAGTAAATCAGAACCTTTTGGAAAAAAAATTTGAGTCAGAATCAGAACCGCATCACAGCCAACTGCCCATCCCTATTTTAAACCATTGGTTTTGAAGTCCTATTACAGTTAGCAGTGTGTTTACTTGGTTGTTGTATAGTGTACAGTTTAGCTGCAGACAGCTCTGTGGTTTCTTGTTTAGGATCCTACAGGCATCTACAAAATAATTTTTGCATAGGCACAGAAAGACAAACTACTGTATAACATGTTATATTCACGCTACCTTTAATTTTGCTATCTTTGCAGTTTGCAAACTACTGCAAAAATTAAGGTAGTGCTAACAATAAGAATCAGACAAGGGTTTCATGAATGCTCAGTGCCAGTTTGATTTAATTGTCACAGACTGTGTTCAAACTGTTGTAAAAAAAGTAATAATTAAAAAGAGGTCCATATGCAGTTCAATCAGTCTCCTTGTCTTCCTCTTTGGGGCAACACACATATCACTCTGGGTTTCATCAGTTTGGAACAACAGAATTGTGTACCCTGCTTGTCTACTGTATCTTGATAAATTTATTCTACCTAATTCAGGCAACTGGAATATGCTTCCACAATACCGGCCTCAACAAACCCTTGTATGCAGTCATTCTGTCTATTAACATGGGAAAGGAAACCTGACTCTAGCCACACTGCATGCTTTTCTTTGAGAGTAACAGATTTTAGGTCCACCTTAATATTGCCTGTTCCCTATGCAAGCTGCTTGGATAGATACCAGCATAACAGGATTTTAAGTTCTGCTTCTGACAGTCTATGAAAAGCTTTTTTACTGTGATGTCCAGAGGCTGTAAAACATCGGTGTAGCTGGGAGATGCAAACACTGGTATGAAATTGTTCTCCTCCAGTTTATCCAACACAGAGGTTCAATGTGTAGGAATAATGTAGTGCTTGTTCAGATTTACAAGTTGTGCTTGGTGCAGACTAAACTTGCATACTGGTTTGGCCCTACTCATTCCCACCCTCAGTATAGGCAGCAAGTAGGAATGAAGGCCCATTGGAGAGTGAGAAGAGTGCCAGAGAAGGAGGAGGTGGGAAGGAAGGGGGATCGAAAAAGAAATGACTAAGCAAGGGGGTGCTGGGCTAAAGGGCTTAAATAGTGAAAAAAGGGGAGTGGTTATTCCCACTCATTGATCCACGGGCAGAATCCCACTAATTGAACCACAGGCAGAGCCCTTCAATTCAGTGTGTGGGAATAATGTAGTGCTTGTGCAGATTTACAAGTTGTGCTTGGTGCAGACTAATTTTACATACTGGTTTGGCCTTACTCATTCCCACCCTCGGCAGAGGCAGCAAGTAGGAATGAAGGCCCAAAAATAAAATGGTTGCGTATAGCACCTCCTCCAACTCATGGAGAGTGTACCTGGGAGCTCACAGGACAGGAAAAACCCCCTTTGAGGAGGAAATCTCTGATGAACCATGGCTACCAAGTTACCCCTCCTCTGGGCATACTAAGAGGAGGTAGTTTGAAAAGCCAAATGGAGTTCTTGCTCAGGGTTTGGGATGTAGGTTTCAAAGCAGGAGGAAGACCATCTGCCAAGCCTTTTAATTATGTCAACTGGAACATTGATTCTAGAGGCGGATGAAGCTGCTCCAGTGTGGAAGGAATGCTAGAAAAAGAGAGAGGGTCCTATCCTAGACACTGAAGTAGATATCTTATGGTGTCCATAAATCCCTTTGTACAGTAGTTAGAGGTATGTGGTTGGAATTTGACAAAAGCGGAGCAGATGGGCTGAATTTGGTGTGGAATCAGAGTAGCTGATCAAAAATGTGGATTGGACATCAATTGTTGAATGTAGGATAGTAGATAATGAAAACTCCTTTATGAAGTCCATTTATCTTGGAGGAAGGAAGGTGGAGAACATAGTGATTGCTTTGTTTCTTCAAATTAGCTACAGTTAGAAATTAAGATGCAGATGCAGAAGGTACTGTAAATTCACCTGGGCATTAAAATCCATAGAAACTAGGTAAATCGCAGCAGAGATAATGATGTTTGTGGAGGGATCTAATGGGTTGGATTGGAACAAATTGAATAATCCTCTGAATATTGGACCATCGATAGGTTGTCACTTTGACAGTTTAGCAGTTGTTAATTTATTGATACCAGTCAATAATAGTTTAACTAAACAGCTGGCAAGGATGGAGTTAATAGATGTATCCCATTGAGCTAGGAAATACTGAATGCCCAATAAATACTGCTTAATCATGCCATGAGAAAGTTTTTGAGCTTATTAATGATAATATGTGATCAATAGATGCTGGTACTGATAGAATCGATAGCATGGTACAAAATGTAGTATATTTTCTCCAGGCTAGAGTATAGGCTGACTGAGTGCTCGGAGACAAAGCTGACCACATCAGTTGCTGAGCTTGGTTATGGTAGAATGCTAAGTCATGATCAAATCTGCGAACTGAGGAGGAGGGGTCATAACACAGACAGCTGATGGATGGAGTTGTCAGAAGTCCTGAAACTGAAAGCGGGATAAACAATCAGCAGCAGTGTTTGCAAAACCTGGAATATGAAAACAACAAATTGAGAATTTATGAACTAAGGAAATCCAAGTCAGTCTCCAGATGAACAACTCTATGGAATGGAATGATGATCTGCCTTTGTTAATAATGCAACAGTATACTGCTTGCCTGTGAAGATGGATATTGTTTGGAGGGACCAGAGACATCTCCATGTACATGCGGCAGCAACAATAGGGTAAATTTCAAATAGTGGAGAGGTGGTGGTGAAGTCAGGAAGATCCAAAATGTCTTGAGGGCACAGAACAACAATCCACGACTTTTGGAACATTGCGGTGAATCCATAATTAGGGGAGGCATCTGTATAAATCCTGAGATGAAAGTGAGGGGAGAGGTCCTTATAAAACATAGAACAACCATTTCAATGTTTCAAAAAGAGGGCCCACATTTCCAAGTCAGATTTGGCGGAGGCGGAAATTGAGATGTGGTGATAGAGTCCAGAAACAGATGATGCAAGGTTGAGAAGGTACGATATAAATGAGCATCCTTGAGGGATTATGTGCATTGTGAAGTTAAAGTATCCCAGTAATGAAAGGAGTTCTTGTTTGGTGCAAAAGGATCTGGAGGAAATGTTTCAACCAGGGACTGGATTTGTTGAAATTTATCTGGGGGTAATCTGGCTTCCATCTTTTATGAATCCAATTTGATACCCAGGAATTCTAGGGTTGTAGTAGGCCCACGTGTCTTTTGATCTGATAGGGGAACATCCAGTTCCTTGAACAGATTCTTAAGGGATGAGATGCCATCAGCCAGAGGAGAAGTAGATGGTTCTATGAGCAGAAAATCATCAAGTAAGTGAATGACTGCAAGGTGGTGGCAAACATTCAGCAATAACCAGCATAGTGTGTTGGAAAAAATAGCAAACAGTTTGGGGCTACTTTTGCAACCGAAGGTTAAGCATACAGTGAAATAATAGGAATCATTCCATTTAATGCCATAAAGATGCCATAAGGAGGGATGAATAGGCAAGAGTCTTAAAACATCAGAAATGTCAGCTTTAGAGAGCCAGGAACCTCGTCCAAATTAATCAATACAAGTGTATGATAAGGAGAAATCTTCTGAGGATATTAATGAATTGATACTGTGAATATGCTTGGCTCTCAGAGCAGAGAGATCAAAGATGAGCCTCTTCTTGCCAGAAAACTTTCTTGTATCAATTCTGATAGGACTAATGCAATACATGGGAAAAGGAGGGGATCGCAAAGGTCCAATGATGAATCCATTTTGAAGCTCCTTGTGCAGCAGCTGTTGGACGACATCTGGTTCATGTAGAGTGCATTCATATGATTCAGT
This sequence comes from Neoceratodus forsteri, assembly GCA_016271365.2. Classification (NCBI taxonomy): domain Eukaryota; kingdom Metazoa; phylum Chordata; order Ceratodontiformes; family Ceratodontidae; genus Neoceratodus; species Neoceratodus forsteri. Next base: position 1,236,502,633 of record CM057456.1, read on the forward strand.
TGGGAAGATGGAGATGCCTGTATGGAAGCCTTCGGTAAGCCCAGACAACAGAAAGTCAACTAAGAAATGGGAAGAATAAGAAGAAAGTAAGCGGGCTAGGGCACCAATATTGACTGGGGTAGAAGGGTGTTTTAATTGTCATTGCTTGTAGCTTTGAGCAAATACTCCTAGAGTGGGCCTCTCCACACTGACTACTGAGATGAAGATATCTGCAGCCATGGCTAGAACAGCCAGCCAGGTTGAAATGTTTGCACACTGCTTATCCATTGATGAAGGTGATAGGGCGTCCAAGCCTGTCATAAGAAGAGTGAAGCAATGTAGCAGGATTGTGAATTGTTCAAGTAAAGGAGGTGGAAGGTATGAAGGTCGACACTAGAGATGAAGGTCATCTAAATGGCGATGCTGAATTGGAGACCGTTAATGGACAGAGTGAAGCCAAATGCAAAAATGAGCCACACAGCTGGCATGAAAGGGATTGTTGACCAGCAAAATAGCAACAGAATAGTTCATTGTTCAGAACACTCCAATTTATTTTCACAATAAAGTGGGCTAGTGCAGCTGCAGCCTTATCAGAAAAGGATTTATGATAGTTGAAAAAATGGGTCCCTCCATAATGAACCCCAAGATCGATGACAAGGTACAGCTATGAATCGAGTTCTTCGCACCTTCAGGGAAAGGTGGAGCAAACTATGTCTCTGTAGAGGCTGAATGTCAGGACAAACTCAGGGATAGTTAGTTTCTTAGTAAGTTTATGGTCTTTGGATTTCAGCACAACAGAAACATCTCCATAGGAGATGACCCTGTTCTGAATAGAGTCATGGGAAGATACGAGTAATGAAATAAGATTAATGTCCTTTCCTTAGATTATGTCCTTGTGGAGAGGACTAGGAATGATATGAATGGGAGATATAACAGGTAGAGGAGGAGTTTGGGAATATATACCTGAATTCTGAGGAGATTCTGAGGTGGCTGGAGGAACTTGACCTGAAGTTGGAGGAGGCTGGAAGGAGTCGTCAGTGGAAGGTGAAAGCTGGGTTGCAGGTTGAGCAGGAAGATAATATGGAGAGGCGGAACTGGACATCAAACACAGAGGTAGCAAGTTGGTTCATGAGTTCTTTCATTTCTGACAAGGTGTCAGGGCTGGCTGAGAAGGTGGAGCGGGTGGAGGGGGAGGATTCTACCAAGATTTGGCTGCAACAAAAGGTTAGATAACTCCTGTTTCTTAGCTGTGGAAGAATAGGAGATGCCCAAGTGCTGCAGTTTTGTAATTAATCAAGGGACAGTCCAGTCCAGAGTATTTGGATTTTAAAAGTATGTTTCCTGAGAAGGAAGGAGGAGCCGCTGAAGTACATTCTTTTGGGTCAGGAGAATTAGAAGCCATAGTCAGGTGCTGATGGCTCTGGTGTGACAATATTCTGAGATATGAGATATTGACCAATGGTATGCAGGCTGGCACAGAGAATGGAGCTTGATGCCAAAATCGTAGCACACTAAATTGAGGCAGGTGGAGGAGGAAGGAGAAAACTCCCTACCTGAATTACAAATAGCAAGTTGGACCCCTAGTGGGTACAAAATAACTAAGATTAATTAGCAGCCCTGTGACCTCCACATAGGCACAGGACAAACCCAGAACCTCTACATAGGTCTCAGAAGGCTTATAGCTGCATGCCTGAACCCCACATGACACAAGGCACTATTCCAGGGACCTCCACATAGTTCTAGGAGTACGAAAAAAGCTGGAGTAAGCAAAACCCGCCTGTAACCTCCATGTAGGCACAGGATTATGAGCAAGCTAAATCTACCTTTGACCTCCACGTAGGTACAGGAGAAGATAAAGCTACAAGACTCCCACATGAGTCTGGTAGTCCTAGGGTAGAGGTTCGACTCCTGCACAAGCTGTGGGGCAGAAACAGAGAGGAGTAGAAAAGTAGAAACTAGAGAAGGAAGATAGCTTTAAGGGAATGCAGGGGGAGTGATGTAGGCAAACCTGGAAGAAGAGAAGGAAGAGCAATAGAACAAATGGGGAAAGAAACTGAAAAAGCAGACAGCAAGAAGCAAGAGAAACTCCCCAAAATGAGCAGGTACAGATGGGGGGGGAGAAGAAGCGGGGGAGGGAAACAGCCAAGGCAGCAAGGTGGGCGGAGGACAGGAGAACGAGCACAGAGAAAGAGAAAGCACCACAAACCAGAGACAGCACAAGAGGGGAGCGGGATATGAGCCCTGGAGTGAAGATGAGAAAAGACAAAAGAAAGGGTAAACCACCAAGGAGAGAAAGGGGAAAAACAGCAGCGGGCAGGAGAAAAAATGGAACAGCAATATGTCAGAGGGAAAGCATGGCAGCAGGAGAAGCCTGCAACGCCAAGCTAAGATGTATTGAAAAAAAAAGACTAATTAAGGGGGTGCTGGGCTGAAGGACTTAAATAGCGAAAAAAGGGGAGTGGTTATTCCCTCTCATTAAACCACAGGCAGAGCCCATCAGTTGTGCTACGTGCATGTAAAAGATCCCAGATGAAAGTGCCTTTTGCTCTGCTATAAGTCCAAGCCATACTTTAATTAACTCAATGTATGGCTTGAGGATGTGATGATGTAATCCACTGGGGTCTCCTCATTAACCCAGTGATTTGATGATTATGTAACTGCCTAGTCTTTGGGAAATTTATATCGGGGGTGGCAAGCAGGAGTTTTGCTTTTGTATATGACCTGGGGAGGGAGGAATTCACCTGACAGCATACAGTCAAGGAATATGGAGACCTGTCTTTTGTATCTGAGCCCAATCACAGCAACCAGCATTGATCCAGTGGCAGCCATTGTCCATTTGGACACTGGAACCATGCTGACACCAGTCTCATCAAAATTTGTTACTAGCTCAGCTGGTATTAACTCTTGGGAGAGGGCTTTACAAATTCTTTACAGGAAACATGTCTGGAGCTGAATGAAATCACTGATGTGTTTTCATGCAGCTTTTGTGCCTTTATGCCTGCTAAAGCTCATCCTATTTGAAAAAAACATGCCCATCTTGTGGTCAGTGAAATGCAGCCTCCATTCTCTTTTAAAAGTGGGGGTAAGTTTGCTTTCACAATGCCAAGGGCAACAGCATGAACTACGAGGACATTCATTATAGTGCCATTGGACCAGAGACTTCTTATAATTCTTTTGACTGCACCCTCTTATCTTCTAGTAATAGAGTTGGTCTCCCATGGGGCTTGGTAGGCAGGGTAGTGGGTAGCTGTGTGGGATCAGGTATCTTTTGCAACTGGCTCATGTAATCCGATTTACATTTCCTTACAGTGCTCCTGTTTATGGTGTTGTGGTACTTTATGTGATAGTACCATACCACTGCCATAACTCTGATCTCGACCGGATAACAGCTGACTTCAAAACAAACATCTGCACTCTAGGTTGTATAAATTGAACACCTTTTTTTTTTGCTGGTGGTGGGTTAGAGGCAGACAATTTGATTTACCACAACTGTTGCCACAGAACAATCCCCGACAGATGAAGTAACCAAGATTTACGATTCGGCTACAATGGCATCAAAAGGGTACTCTTGTTTAAGTGGCTTCTTAGATACCCACTTAAGAATTAATATTCTTAAATTTTTACCATCCTCTCCATTGACAGTGTAGTGTCTGAGTGTCTAACACCCTGAGCAGGTAAGCAAGCATTTGTCATGCGCTGAGCAGTCACGCCTGGGTACACAAAGAACTCTCATCACTTAATTGTGACCTCCTACAGAATATGGAAGCTCTGGGCCTGTTGCAGGCTGTCACCTTAGTGACCCACTTGCATGGCCATACATTGAACCTGGTGTTCACGCTGGGTCATGGGGTCAATGACCTCAAGATTGATCCGGTCATTTGGTCGGACCATAGCACTGTGAAGTTCACATTTGGGGCCCCTCTGAGGGTCAGTTCTCTGTGGAGATGGTCTGGTACACCCTTTGTGCGGATTTTCCCCAACAGGACTACAGGTGGTGCAGGACCTCTGGAGTGTAGAGACTGCTTGCTCAATGGGTATGGAGGAGGTAGTGGTGGCCTATAATAGGACTGTAACTGCAGTCTTCAACTGTATTGCGCCCATCCATGTCCGGCCTTTATCTACGCACCAGAAGCCCCCTTGGTTCAATGGAGAATTCAGGGAGTTAAAGATAAAAGGCTGGAGGTTGGAGCACCACTGGATTAGATCGGGACTGATGGAGGACAAATTTGTATTGAAGTCACATTATGGTGACTATCAAAGGGCAATCTCCCAAAAAAAAGGCAGATATTTTGTCAAGGGAGATTGCTGCAGCAAGGAACAGATCAGCTCAGCTCTTCCATAAGGTAGATGGGCTGTTGCATCCGGCCTGACTCCATACTGGAGGAGCAAGTTCAAGCACGAGGTGCAATGAGTTTGCTCTGTTCTTTGCTGACAAAGTGTCCTCTATCAGGACTGAGATCTCCTCTATTGCTGCTCAAGAGCTAGTGGGATTGGACCAGTGATGTGCTAGGGTGCCCCTCTTGTGTGGGCTGAGTTTGATCCAGTTGGAGTGGATAAGGTAGCTGAGATTGTCTCAGGGCTGCAACCAACCTACTGCGATCTAGACCCCGGTCTGGCCTGACCTTTGGTTGGTTGCTTTGGCCTGATTGGATCTGTGATTGCTGAGATCATCTGGTATTCCTTGGGGAGTGGGGACTTTCCCACAGCCATGAAAGAGGCCTTGGTGAGACCTTTTTTGAAGAAACCCTCACTGGACCCAGAGTGTCTCACCAACTACAGACCGGTCTCAAACCTGCCATTTTTAGGGAAGGTTTTAGAAAAGGTGGTGGCCATCCAGCTCGAGACCCATCTCACCTCCTCTGCCATTTTTGAGCATTTCCAGTCTGGACTTAGATCTGGGCACAGGGTGGAGACTGCCCTGGTGAAGGTGCTAAATGTTCTCCTTTTAGTGAGAGATAAGGGAGAGTGTACCATCCCTGTTCTCTTGGATCTCTCTGTGACATTTGACACCGTGGACCATGAGGTTTTACTGGACATACTGTGGAACTGGTGTGAACTAACCAGCAATGTCATCAGCTGGTTTAGGTCCTACTTCATGGGTAGAGTGCAGAGGGTGACATTGGGGTCATCCTCATCTAGGCCGATGCCCCTAAGCTGTGGAGTTCCACAGTAATCGGTCCTGTCCCCTCTGTTGTTCATGGTGTATGTGCTGCCATTTAAAGACATTATCAGGTGGTATAGGCTGGGTTTTCTTTGTTATGCTGATGACACCCAGCTGTACCTGTCCTGTGCACCTGGTAACCAGATGGCGGCCTCCATGCTTGACAACTGCCTGGATGAGATCCAGAACTGGATGGCCCAAAACTGACTATGACTCAACCCGGACAAGATAGAGGTACTGGTAGTGGATCCTGGTCATTGGTGGGATGGGGGAGGGTTGGGGAATGATCCTGGTTTGATACTGGGAGGTGTTCTCTTGACCCCTTCTACTCAGATTAGGGATTTGGGCATGTTCCTTGATGATAGTCTGATACTTGACACTCAGTTGTTGGCTGTCGTCTGAAGTAGTTTCTCTCATCTCAGGAACATTGCTCAGATATGGGCCCTGATACCAGCTGATGACCTTACCACTCTAGTGCATGTCTTCCTCTCATCTAGGTGAGATTATTTGCAATGCTCTGTACCTTGGGCTATCTGGAGATAATCTCCACCATCTGCAGATGGTATGGAATGTGGCGGGCAGGTTGTTGGCTGCTGTTTCAAGATTTGACCATGTCTTGCCTGTCTTCTGTGGCCTGCACTTGTTGCTGATAAGGTGGAGAATTGCATTCAAGGTCGTACTACTGACCTACAAAGCCCTGCATGGCTGGGGACCAGACTATCTCCAAGACCTCCTGGTGCCTCACCACCTTACACGTGCTCGCCATTCCTTAGAGGTTTACCTTCTGGTGGTCCCAAGGGCTAGGTTGCGGCAATCTGGAGATTGCGCTTTCTCCGTTGCTGCACCAGCCCTGTGGAACTCACTAATAGTCCATCTGAGGGGGGCACCCTCGGTGGAAACCTTTAAAAAAGGGCTTAAAACATTTTTATTTAATCAAGCCTATGACCTACAGTACATGATATATAATTGTTGAAGGTCTTATATTATACTGACTGTCATGTTTTTATGTGACAGATAGATTTTAAATATTGTTATATTCTGCAATGAGTTGTAAATGTTGTAAATTCTGTGACAAAGTTTTAAGAAATTGTGCAGTGCTCCGAGCATCCAGGAAGGGGTGCTTTATAAATAGTTTCTTTCTATCTATCTATCTATCTATCTATCTATCTATCTATCTATCTATCTATCTATCTATCTATCTATCTAGATCTGTCTGTCTATCTATCTATCTATATATCTATCTATCTATCTATCTATCTAGATCTGTCTGTCTGTCTATCTATCTATCTATCTATCTATCTATCTATCTATCTATTTCCTGGGTTACTTCTGTAATTGCTCATTTAATTGCTGTAATTACAGTTATTATCACCTGATGGTGATAATGATATAAAGGCTTACAGGCTTAGTATAGCCTTACAAAGAAGAACTGTGCAGTGCTTGGGGAAGTGCTGACAGCTTATTGTCAGTGTCAGCAATGACAGTTTAACAGTTTGAAAATGTCAAACCATGATCAATATGTCAGCTGCTCCTATTCCGCGAACTATAACGGGTGTAAATATTTTCACTTATACAGTAGTTTGTGAATATAACCTTAATTCTGTAAACTGCAGTTTCCCTTCTATATCTTGTAATCTACATCTCAATGTAAAAATATATAGTGGAACCACAACTTTCAGAGTACATTGCTTGATAATGGTATATTGTTGTGAGCTCCTGCTTGGATATGGCATCATGCTTAGCCCCAAGAACTGTAGTATTCCATCCAGAATCCACTAATTTCAGTTTCATACTAGTGTCTCTGAAACTACAACTCCCCATGATGCACTCTAACTACTGCACTGTTTCATTTCCATCATAGTGCCTTAGGCTTATACAGGTACACCTCTCACTTGTGCCTGATTTTTTTTTTTTTTTAGGGACACTGATTTTAATTGCTACAGAGATTTCCTCTATCTCTACTACATTTGGCATTTCCATCATTGAACTGTAGGGATCAGAGGGTCAGAAACATAGAAATATTTAAACATAGAAGGTGATGGCAGATAAGGACCGTGTGGCCAACCTAGTCTGCCCCTTTTCCCTAACTAATGCAAAACCATAGACCCTAGTTGATCTGCGGCATACCCTGTCTTCCTTATTGCAAGAGTACTCTTATATCTATCTCATGCATTTTTAAATTCCCCTACCATTTTTGCCGCCACCACCTCTGCAGGGAGGTTGTTCCAAGCATCCACTAATCTTTGTGTGAAAAAGGTACTTCCTCACGTTGCCCCTGTGCCTACCCACTCTAGCTCTATTTCATTCCCCCTTGTTCTTGTACACATTCTTTTCTGAAAAAAATGCTACTCTCTTGTACCTTGTTTATACCCCTGAGGTACTTAAGTATCTTTATCATACCCTCCACCCTGCTCCAGGGAATATATATTGAGATCCTCTAGTCTTTCCTCATATGGCTTTTGGTGCAGTCCTTGCATCATTTTTGTTGCCCTTCTCTGGACTGACTCTGTTTTGTTTATGCCCTTCAAGAGATGTGGCCTCCAGAACTTGACACAATACTCCAGATGAGGTCTCACTAGTAATCTGTACAGTGGCATAACAGACTCCTTTTTTTTCTGCCGGTGATACCTCTCCCTGTGCATGCTAGCATTCCACTGGATCTCCCCACAGCCTTCTCACATTGTTTGGTTACCTTTAGGTTATCAGATATGATTCCCTCCAGGTCCCTTTCTTGATTGGTGGCCATCAGTACCTCTCCCTCCACCTCATAAAATAACACCAGACATTAGTGTTACTGTGCACATCTCCTTCAGAAAATACTTTTTGCAAAATGGTGTGCTGGCCTCCATGAGGGCAGAGTGGCTTGCACATCTGCATAGTGCCGTCACTGTATGTGGACACCTCAAGGCATCTTCCAAGGCCACATGCACCTCTACAGACTTGATCTGGGGGCATAATACTGTGGAACCCCATGAGTGGCTGAAACAGAGGTGGCAACTGCTGTGGGATGTGCTAGAGCACCATTCATGGACAAATCTCTGTGGTGTGGAGAGCTGGCAGAGAGGGAACAGGGTATGATGTTCAAAGACCTTCCAAAGCACTTACACACACACACACACACACACACACACACACACACACACACACACACCCCTTACCAGCTATCACAGGACATGTGGTGGCTCAATTGGCCATCCCCAACCTGACCCCATCCTCCAAGTTGGTATCTGTGCTGGAGGTCATTCCGGCATATGTTACAGTTTTTTTGTTTTTGTTTTTAAACAATAGTAGTGTCTCATAAGAGGATATGGCAGTCCTTGGAGGACAGCCATTGCCCATGACAACTGACTCTGTTCACAGTGATTGATTCACTGAAGAGTCAACACCAGTATATGATTAGATATCATGTGCCCAACACAGCTCCACCCCCAGGAGCACTCCACACAGCTGCGTGGTTCTCTGAATGTGCAGAAAATGGAGGATGGGGGCTATGAATGCCATCCAGTGCAGACTGGCATCAGGGAGCAAAGCTATGCAGTCAGGATTAGTGCAAATTGTGTACATCCCAGATGCTTTGTGGAGCTGGCCTTAAGCCACATATTGCAACAGCTTTGTGAGCCTACATTTCTGTTATATAAGATGTGTCTGTGATTTCTAAAGCCTTATCCCTGATAGGCAAAGTCTTGTCCTTGATTTGTGAGGGAGGACGTTGTTGTGCACAAGCAGTTTGCATGTTTATTTATAAGTTTTTATTTATCCTTCACTTACAGCACCTTCAAACTTATACTTAAAAGTACAATTAGTTATGCAGCTAAAGGGCAGTTCCTCCCTTAAAAATGTCTCAGTTTGTGTCAAACTCTCTAAAGCTCTAACTGCCATTGTATACACATAGGCAGTAAACAGTAAGTCAAGGTTTTTATTCAAGATTGGGAAGAGCATCTCTTTATCTGAATTGCATCAACTTTTTTCTCTTTGGAATAATTAAAAAGGTGATTTTGACTTGCATGATTTTCAGTTTTTTTTTTATTCTGGAGACAGGAAAGAATCAGAGGCTGATTTCTATTTTGCAGTTTATACCTACTCAGTATAGCTGTGTGGAATGGGAACATTCTGAATCCATGGAATTTCGATGAAATTTCACAAACCTCTGCGAAATGTCACAGAATTTCATCTGCATTTTGTGGAATGTTTAAAATTTAGTAATTTGATTATAACTCAACCCTGTTCAAGCTAGAGCTCTGAAGTTTGGGATGTATACTCTTTCTTGAGTGCCCACTAATGTGCCAAATATCATGAAATTGGGATGGATATTTTCAAAATTACAGGTGCTTAAATATTGTCATTTTATTGTTTGTGTGAAATGTCATGTACCTTTTTTTTTGCATATACCTTAATCATCTATTGGGTCAGGGATATTAAATTTGGTATGATTTCTTGATGATAGGTGTTCTAACAATGTGCTAGATTTCATGACAATATGATGCATCATCTCAAAATTATATGTGCTCAAAATCTGTCATTTTATTCTTTTCCGTAAATTTCGTGAAAAAAAGTCATTTGCATATAACTTAGGCACCTTTGGAGCTTGACAGGTGTAAATTAGTATGGATTTATAATGCTTATATGAATTTATAATGCTTATAGAATGATCTAAATATGAAGAGAATTAGATAAGAGCTTTTTGAAGTTACAGTGGTTCAACATTTACTATGTAAACATTTGTAAAACTTTGAGAAAACTATCAAAAATGTGGATGTTTGTAACTTCTCTGCTCTTGCATGAATAGAGTTAACATTTGATATGCACATCCATAGTCAGTGTATCCTGGTGTCTAACACAACTGGATACATTGGTTAAGCAGTTTGAATTTTGCAGAAGAGCCTGGTGACCCCCTGCACTACCTGCCTCTTATACCCCTATCCTTTAATTAGAGTCCCCAGATAAGGCTGAGTGAAATTAGAAAATTCCAGTATTATGGAATTTTTCATGAAATTCTACAATTTTCACAAAGACTCATGGGATTTGACTTTAAGTACAGATGTTATTTTGCAATTTCTCACAGCAAGCAATCAATAATATTGGCACATACAGTATCCTCATAAGGTCTAAGAACTTGCCAAATTTAATGGTATTGCATTCTCTAGTTTTAAAGTTTCAGGGGTTTATAAATTTGTAGTTTACATTCTTGCAAAATTAAATTTTTAAATGTTATGAAAGTTTGACTACTTTTAATTCAATCCCATTTAAAGCTGCAAATATGAACTTTTTCAGAAATGACCATGTGGTACAATAGTTTATATGTTTCAACTCTGGTTAAATTTGGATATGTAGTTTTAAAATTAGAGGGAACTAACCAAAATGTAAATGTTGTCAACATGTTTGACAGGCTATAACTCAGTCCCATTTAAAATTAGAAATCTGAAACTATGTGTATATACAGATGTAGTGATAATCTGTACACCTGCCAATTTTTGTAACATTTCAAAGAATACTATCAAAATTATACTAAAAATACTTAAATCCAAATTTTGGCAAAATATTAGGCTACCAAAAACTCAGCTCCCATTGAAGCTTGAGACTTAACACATGGTGCATATATGCATTCTAGGTGCTTCTCTAACTGCTGATATTGTGAAGAAATTTGGATAAGAAATTTTAAAATTATCTCATAGTAACTGAAAATTTGATTTTGAATAAATGTTTGGCCACCCATAACTCTGCTTTCTTTCAATCTACAACTCTGAAATTTAGTACACTTTTGTAAGCCATGGGGTGCTGTTTCTTTTCCAAATTCAGTGTTATTTGGACATGTATTATTAACAGTATAGTGAAATAAATGAAATTTAAAAGTTTACGAAATTCCATGAAATATTTACATAAATTCTGTGGAATTCCACGGAATCAGAATGATAATTCTGTGGGCAATCTGTGGGCAGAATTGTATATTCTGCACAGCTCTACTACTCAGTAATATGAACAGGGAGAACTAACAAAAAGTGAAGAAGAATTTTGCCTTGCTTCCTTACTTGCCTAACCTTGTGAGGATTTAGGAGATATCAAAAATTAAGTCTGTTTAGCCTGATATCTCAGCAGCTTTGTTGTGAGTCAGGTTCACATTGTGAGCTTAGATGCTGTCAAGGGTCAAAAGGAGAAGGATCCAGCATCCCAGGGGATTCTCATCTCCTGCACCATTGTGTTGGTGTTGGCTCTATGCCCTGCTAAAACATCATCACCTGAGTGACCACAGATGGAGATGCAGCTTAGGAAATACAGTTGGGAGGGGTGGTGAAGGAATGGGAGGACACATATGTCAGTGTGCACCAGGCATGCCACCACCAAGGCATACCTGTATCCTCAAGGGGTGGATAGGCATGAAATGCAGATGTCAAAGGAGATAATTAGAACCACCCCCACACACCACACCACATCCATCAGGGCTTCATTCCAGCCTCTTGGAAGGCCTCGGTCATCTGCTCCCATCACTTCTGGTAACGTATTTTTTTTATTCTTTGGGTATCCAGACAATGCCCACAGTGTACATTGCCTGTTTTCATGGGTGACCTAGGAGCACTAGGGAGATTAGGTGATTTGCTCATGGTCGCCCAGCTCAAGTGGAGGTTGTGGGACTCAAACCCAAGTTTGCTGGATGTACCAAGCTCATTCACAGTTTGTTATTCTAACCTTTAGGCTATACTGCCCATTTTTATGGGAAGTGCCTGCCAAGGAGTGTACATGAAGGGCCCACCTTAGGGATTAAACCATTTCACAGCACTTGATTGATCAAGTGGTTACTGAAAATGTACACTTCTGAAGGGCTTCTCAGATGGGCAGAGATGTGGGTGGAAGGTCCTGTTCAAGAACAGATGGGTGATACATTAGTGATGAAAAAATGTAGTTAGGACCAGCTAAAAGTTTTGATTTGCTCTAAATCCAAAAGCATGAGCTGACCAAGCACTTTAATCACATTGTTTTTGAAGATCTCTGTTTTTAATGTTTGTCTGTTATATCATTTATTTATCCAAAATAACCTGACAAGAACACAATATCTTGTTTTCGGTGTAGACCTGCTTTTACCAATTAATGTATCTGGGTGGACTGATACACAAGGGAAGTCATGTGAGTTGTTCAAAGTCAGAGTGTCAGTCAGTGGCTATGGCAGGAGTCAGTCCTGGGTATCCTGGTTTACAGGTCTGTATTCAAGCAAGTGAGATTATATTTCCTTCTTAATGTAATATGTGGTTTAATGTCCAGTTCTCCCAGGCAAATCTAACATTAGGAAAAAATATCTGACTGCACAAAAATAGTAACCAAATTATTTTACTGTGGTTAGGATTATCTCAAAAAAAGTAAATGAATTAATCTGCAGTCCTATTCTGCTGAATGCATAGGCATTCACACCATAGCAAAGAAATCTCACGGAGAGGATAGCTTGAGAATATCTGTGCTTTGCTCTTTGAAGCAAGCTCTATAATTGGGTTGAGCCTGCCTTGAACTTTCATGGAATTGACTACATTTAGCAGTGTCCTAGAAATTTAGCATTTCAGTAACCCATTCTCCTACACTATTATACCAGACCTTTGTAAAATTTTAAAAGAAAGTAAAAAGGAAAGGAAATCAAACAAAGTTCACAACATGAGACCTCTATATATACATATCATTTTTTCTGTTTCAGATCTGAGCGATCAATTATTGGAAGTGGTTGGGCTGGAAGGAGCCATGGAGATGGGACAGATTTACACAGGACTAAAAAGCGCTGGAAGAAGGCTTGCTCAGTGCTCATCAGTTGTCATAAGGTAGCCCCTAGAGACTTGATATCAAGTTTAAACTGCACAGAAATGTATATGTTAACAGCAGAAAAAGGCCTACTGGCCCATCCAGTCTACCCAGTGATACCTACACTTGGATATGAGGGCCCAAGTGGTAATGATGAGACCCAAATATACTGTAGTCTAACAGCAGAGCTGCACTTTCTTTTGTTGCCTCTGTACCTTCAGGTGCAATCTTCAATGGAGGGGTAAAGTATTCTTTCACAGTAGTCCTGAACAAAATCCCAGGGTCCTCTGGGGGACTCACCATTACACTAGGGTAGGCTGACGTGGGTAGTTATCGCTGATTATATCTGGGAAAATGAGGGGAGAACTTGGGTGTCAAGGAATTTCTGATGCCTAAATATTGTTCCCTTACTACTCCTTGTCCTCTAGGTATGTAAGGTGCACAGCAATACAAAATTTACCATAGAACAAAAAGGGCACACACACCAGCACTTAGGTTTGGAGGAAGGTCTTATTTTAAAACCTCCAGCATTGCAGACCGGGGGGAGGGGGGCTCCTGTTCCTGTGCATTCCCTACAGTGTGTCCCTACAATGTGGTGTGCTGTAGCATTGAAGTTTTAAAATAAAACATTCCCCCACACTTAAGTGCAGGTGGGTGGAGGTGTGTGTGTGTGTGTGTGTGTGTGTGTGTGTGTCATTTGTTTTGGTTTTCTTTTTTTCTACTAGTATATAGCCCTGAAGCTCCAGCCAAATAACAGCACCTCAACTGAATGTGAGTAGCTTTACTTTTCAAACAGTAACCAAAAAACTTGCTTTATCCTTCAAACAGTAACCAAAAAGCTTACTAAAGTACCTGAGTTATGCAGGTGCTTTCTCCTGCTGGAATTAAGTCTGATGAGACCCAGATGTATTCAAGCAGCGTTGTTCTGCTTTATTTTGATGCCTTTAGGAGAAACATTTGATGGAGGAGCAAAGTATCTTTTCTCTATGAGATCCTGGAGAAGACACAACATTCATGAAACAAAAAGCAACAACAAAATCCAGTCACAAATGTTTATTTGGAAGGGGAGTATGGAATTATTGATAACTCTCAGTTTATTTCCCCCATGCAAAGTCCTGAACCAGGTATCCATAAACCAATTCCCAAAGTACTATTCTCAGTGTCTATAAAACCTCCCTGCAAAAAGCACTGTAGTCTCTGTCATATTGTGGTCTGAGCCCCAGCAATTACATGTTCCTAGTACCAAGTCCAGTGACCAAAGGAAACAAAGTTTCCTGATTCCACTGGCACTATCTTCAGCCCTTTGGGCAAATGTATGAACTGTTTAGGGTCCTGACAGCAGGGCGCCAGTTGGAGTCCATTTCTCCTCTTCCTAATTAGACAGCTGTGGCATGCCCATGCTGACTGGTATTTCCCCTATGGGAAATTTTCCAACTGGCACCCTTGTGGCCTGGCAAAACCTGGCACCAGCGGTTTATCAAAGATCTGTCATGCAATATGGGCACTTTTTCAATTGAGCCTGTGGTACAAAAGATTGATAGTGAGGCACCAGACGCTGGCACTTAACAGGGGTTGTCCACAATGGCAACCTTCCCAAACTTGGGTAGATCCAGTCTAGGATCCAGTTCAACACTGTCCTACCACACATAATCACAACCATACAGGACATTACTTCAGTTCATAGGCCCCCACACTCCTCTGTTTCTTGAGTACTTCCTTTTATGCCCACATCTGGACTATATCAATGTAGCATGCTATTCTCTAGCCAGTGAAGCTCTGAACATCTAAACCCTTGGCCCCAAACATGAGGGCTATGTTACACTCTCTTGATGCCCTCACCTAGCATTAAGCATCCAGCAGAAGAATCAAAGACACACCAGAGATCACCTTCAGGTGCTGTGGCCAGCACAACACACATTATGGTAATCATATTTCCTAATGAGTACTTAAGGTATAAGCAAATATTAACATTTACACTGCAGTTTAACTATTATGCAGCATTATTCACAACATTGATCTGAGGCTGCACATTTAGCACAGTCAGAGATCAATACATTAAATAAGCAGAAATGCACTTGTCTATCTTTAAAGTGTGTTTTTTTTCCTTTCCCTCCCACCCGGCTTCCCCACTGTCAGCCTCTCTGGAATTCAGGGAGAAGTCATCTGGCATTTTTCCATAGACCAAGCTACTCCCCAACACTTCTCTGGCTGGCAGTGTATGTCAGCACCAATGTGGAACCCAGTTCCAAAGTTTCATCTCACTGAATTTTTGTTGCTTCTGCTCTGCCTAAACAACTGTTTCAGTGAGACTGCCTCCTCTCTTTCTTGTCTGCATCCAAAACTCTGAAAACACCTCTGGCATCACTAAAGGCACAGGACTGTAAAGGTAGCAGTAAACAATTATAAGAACAGCATGACAACCCCATTTGTTTGTTTTCTTTATAAAACATTTTAGGCTGTCAGAAAGTGGAAGAATATGAAAGAAAAATATCAGGTCCACTTTGCAGGTTTTTAATCTTGTGTTTTAGGGCTGTCCCTGGTGGCTTGATGCTACAGTAAACCATAGTGTGTATATAGTGTTATAATTAATGGGTTTTGCTTTTTGCTGTATTGAAACCCGTCATGTAATTTACCATTATAAAGGAGTGTTTATAATGGCAAACATGTGCCAGGTTTGCCTCGCTCTGCGCCCCGGCAGCTCTTCCATAATTTTCTGCTTGAGGAAATGTTTTTTCTCTCAATGAAACCCCCGTCACTCGCTGCCCTGCTTTCTCTCACAAAACTGCACCACCACTCTCACTGGGCAGTAAGTTATTTCCTTTCTTTTAAATTGCTACCCTTTCAGAAACAAAATGAAGGAAAAAAAAAACCTCAGCAAGCGACCAGACCACAGACCTCGTTACAGCCAAGCGGACCAGCAGCCGCCCCCGCAATGTCTTTTATTTTATATAATTGCTGTGGCCAGAAAGCGAAATCCAGCAATTATATAAAATAAAATATGGAGTAGTGTGTAAAACTTGATTTACACACGCCCTCAGTGTTAGATGCTTTATTAAACCCCCAAGAGCATATGTAGCATCTAACACCTCGGGGGGGGTGTAAACTTCTGGTAACACACACTACCCCATACTTTATTCTATTTGTTATTATCCAAGTTTCAGTTTAAATGTGAGTTCCTGAAACTCCTTGGAGAAGCAACCACCTGTACATGTACTATGTGAAATGGTTGTTTAAAGTCATACTCTATGTTCACAGTGCTCTTAACTTGTATGGTAGCACTGCAAATATGTCATGTTTGCAGAGACTATGTTAATGTTCCCTGTATTCTCCACAAGTGGCTGAAAATGGGACGAATGACCCAGCTCACTTCCTGGTAAAGCAAACCAATAAAATAATTAAACTAACAACTGATTGTTCAATTCTGTCAGAATACCCACAGTTAAAATCTGTAATACTGTGCTATATCAGACTTGCTCACCTGCTGTCTGTCAGGTATCTGCAGATGATGGCTACACCCTTTGTGGCTTCTGTCCTGACTGGTATAATATATTGCATGTTTTTTCACACTGCAGTCTATCTTTCACTTATGGATGGAAGAGAAACACTTTTCCAAATAGGCTGATAACTAAAACACAGACAAGGAGAAACTTCACAACTTGACCTTGTCCACCTTCATCCCAATCCACCAGTCAGTTTTCTCTTTGACGATGTCCATCATCCACTCTGGGTTGTAAGGGTAGTTATTCTCCCAGGTCAGGACTACCAACACTTTAATGAAATCATAGTCCTCACAGATTGACTTCCCAGTTTCCTTCCAGTAGGGAGTTCTGTGTAGCACCCAATTTTCTTCCTGGGTATTACCCAGCAGCTCCAACCATTACTGGGAGTGATTGTCTTCCTACTTTAGATCATCCCAGGCAACTGGACTTAAAGCTTCCACCTCTGTCCAGTTATCAAGAGGGTTCCCCCTCCTGGGCATTTATGGCTGCCCTGTGCAGTGCAATACCCAAGCCTTCTGGCTCCTAGAACACCTCCTCTTTCAACACCACCTTGACTTTTACCAAAAGGGATCCACTGGCCAGACTCCTATTGTATCTGATAGGGATACCTGAAACATGCACTTTCTAACATTACTCCTCTCTTTCTGCCTCAGCAGAGGGGTTTCTGGTACAACCATTGGAGCCCTTTAAAGAGGAGCCTCTCATTCCCTTCCTATGACATAATGGGAGGGGGCTCACCAGCCATGCAAGGCAACCCTGCTGACTTTAGGATCTCTGGCTTTGGGATCCCACAGAGTACACCATCTGGTGGAAATCTGTCATGGCTACCCACCTCCCCCCATGGTTATGGTGCCTCCTCTGCTGCCTGAGGCAATGCGGTCCCACTCTAGCCATAGGGACATTGATGAGATCCAGATCCAGATCTCAGCAAAGTCTGCCACCACAGCATCAAAATGGTCCATGCTCTTCCAAAGTTTGTTTTTATTCTCAGCCATGTTCAGTTTTTCTATGGGCTGTGCCCTCCATATGATCAGGGCATCCCTGATTCCTGCTGGGCTTTAATGCCAGCTGCTTGTTGCACTAAAATGGCAACAGGCTCATATCTCTATGGCATCAACCAACAGCTGATGCCCAGCAGGCAACACAGAAAATAAATATCACCACTAAATAGTGTTAGGACAGTTTCAATAGGTCTTGCCTACTCCAGTCCTGAAATGTTATGTTATATTCTGTTATGTTATGAAGCAACTTTGTACTCAAAAGATTTTACTCGGCTCAGTTGACACTTGCCATTATCAGTCTTCTTCAGCTCTCTTGGAGGTGTGGGGGACTTTGAGGGAGAAAAAAAGGATGACAGAAAATACAACACCAGCCTGATGGAGGGGGATAGGATTGTGTTTCTAAACTGAATGAGGGAGGCCATCAAGGCTGTGAGAAGGGCTGAGTCTGATGCTGAGTTGAGGATAGCTAAGGGAATGAAGAAGGAACAAAACATTCTTTAGTTACATAATCAAGAAACACAAAACAAAAGTGGAGATAGTAAAATTAATGAAGGGGAAGAGTGGGAAGAGAGGGTCAGAGGGATAATAGACATACCGAACTAGTTTTGCTATTCAGTATTCACAGTGGAGTATGAAGGAACAGTGCCTGACTGTGACATCAAGGCAAGGGGGGGGGGAGGATGTCAATGAGGATCCAGTTTCTGAGGCAAAGGTTTGAACAGAATTAATGCATTGAAGTGGACATGTTGATGGGCCTTGAAAGGCTACATCCCCATGTACTAGAGGAAATGGAACATGTCCAAGCTGTGCCACTGGCTGTCCTCTTCAACAGTTTGCTGGAAATGGGTATAATACCTAGGGGCTCATGGACAGCAGATGTAGTTACCCTGGACAAGAGCAGAAGTAGGGACAAACTAGGGAACTACAGACCTGTCAGTCTGACGTCCATAGTGGGGAAATTACTAGATACTTTAATAAAACAGAAGTTAGTGGGTTTCCTGGGGGCAAACATATTTCAGGATTTCAGACAGCATGGGCTCTTGGAAGGGAGGTCATGACAGATGAACCTTACTGACTTCTATGATAGGAAGAAGAAGGTTGTGGACAAGGGTTAGGCAGTGGACATATTGTATCTTGACTTCGGCAAAGCCTCTGTGCCATGTGGAGGGCTGGTCAAAATGGTGGGTGACCTAGGGGCAGGTGAAACAATTGCAAGATGGGTTGGAAATTGGCTAAGCAATAAGAACACAGAGAGTTGTCCTTAGTGAGGAACACTCAGAGGTCAGAAAAACCACTAGTGCTGAGCCACAGGGTGTAGCAGTTGAAATTCAACACTAAGAAGTGCAAGGTAATGCACATAGGGGCACACAATATGAAAATAGTATACAGAATGGGGGTAGCAGTGGAAAGTAAGACAGAGGCAAGGGACTGGGGTCTGGGATAACAGACAAGAAGATCACGCTTTCTGTAGAGTTCACAAATACTGATGTAGTAATAAATATTGTGTTCACTGGTCTTTATCAAATGTATCAGTTACTGCAGTTAACATAATTTCTGATATATTTCAGATCTCAACCCATTGAATTTATTGGTTATCCATGTTTCTACAAATATAATCTCCTGGGTCGTGCCTGAAAATAGGCATTTTATTGTCTAGTGCACCTACCTGTTAACAAAAGCTGAATAAATAAACAAGCTAACAATACTGGACAATTTAAAAGCATCAGTGCAGTGCAACAGGACAGTGGGGAGGGCGAATAGGCTGCTTGGATGTATAGGAAGGGGGATCTACTGTATATCTGGATAAGTGAGATGATTCTGCCATTGTACAGGTCCCTGATTCATCCTCATCTGGGGTACTGTGTGACGTTCTGGGGAACCATGCTTTAAGAATGATAAGGGCAGGGTGGAGGTGGTGCAAAAGAGGGTAACCAAAATTATCCTGGATAACCAGGAAAAGACTCACATGAGTCATTAAAAGATCTCAACACATACACATTGGAGGCAAGAAGATAGAGAGGGAACATGATCGAGACATATGAATACCTTCATAGGATAAATAAAACGGAAAGCAGGGAGTTGTTCATGCTGAGTGGAACACAAGTACCAGAGTTAACTCAATTAAGCTGATGCATGGGAGAGTTAAGAGGGATGTCAGAAAGCACTACTTCATGAAGATGATGGCAAAAGGGTGGAATAGACTATCAAGGGAGGTGGTCAGTACAAAATCAGTATGATTGTTCAAGTCATGGGTGGAACAGATACATGGGGATGATAAAGATGGTGGCAAAAAAGAATGGGAAGGTAAGGCAGAGTGAAGGGCCACTGGTGCCCACACAATCAACATTGGATAGGTAGGACTAGGCATACATGATGGGCCTCAGGGCCTTTTTCTGCCAGCAACTTCTGTGTTTCTATATTTCTCTGCTGGCCTCATGCTGGGAACACCCTGGTATCCCCCAGTCTATGTACGAGTTGTTTAAGACAGGTGCAGCTAATCACAGAGTCTCAAATGTTCTGGACCCACTGCCCCCAAGTCAGCAACCAACTCATACTCTATGTGCCATTCACACCTGCTAGCCAGGCCTTAAATCTCTCTTGTTTCACTATCATTTTCACTATGTATGCCCTGGTGGCATAATACCTGTACAATAACACTGAAAAACACAAGTGAAGAAAGTCCCAAACAATGTCCTCATCCTCTTTAGATCCAAAGGTTCCAGTTCAGGTGCCAGTTTGTTATCCTAAGGCCTAAGGAATGGCTTCCCATTATGTGAGGGCAGGCTAGCTAGGGTTGGTATCGCTGTTTACCTCGGGGTAAAAGAGCAGAGGGCTTAGGTGTTGGGGACCTTCTGATGCAAATACACAGTTCCCTTACCACTTCATGTTCCCTACTTCTGTATTGTGCACAACAAGGCAAAACTTACTTTTATTTCAGAGATACAGTCCAGCTATTCATAAGCAGGATGAAACCTAGATGTATTCAAGAAGCAGTTCTGTGCTTTATTTTGAGGCCTTGATGCCTTCAGGTTCAACCTGGGAATGGAGGGGTAAAGTATCTGTTCACTGGTCCTGGACAGGACAGATGCTATTTAGAAAACAGAGTCAAAACACAACAGTTGCTTTCAAAGAGAGTGGACTGTTTGTTTATTTATTTATTTATGTATGTCTTTGATAACCGGGTGAGCAAACTGATCCAGAGGGCCATTTTCAATCGTGACCCAGGTCACCAGGGTGGTAAACACACCAAACATCAATACAACACAGAGATACAATTAGAACAAAACAGGACTGCCGAAAACACTTGTTATGAGGTCAAATTACATAACACAAATATTTCAGAGAAATCAGTACATACTGGTGCAGTGACATGGCTATGCAATATAAAAGGCTTAACATGGTGAATATTTATTTAGCTTTTGGTTACCGGGTAAGTACACTAGACAAGTAATATGCCTATTTTCAGGAATGACCCAAGAGAGTACAACATGGTGATTACAGAGTAGTACAGGGTAATACAGGAAACATCATAGCAGAAAGTCGACTAGAAAGGAACAGTTAACAAGGTGACATTAACAAGGTATCAACAGTGGTAGAGCAATTAAGTTATATCCAATTTCAAACAGTGGTGAGGTCCAACAGAGTCACTGGTAATTGTGCAAAATAGACAAATTATAACTCAGTCAAGTGCCAAGTGTGGATGAATAATTTCTCAGTCAAGTGCCAAGAGAGGATTGATAAAGTATTACATGCAATGTTCATACAGTCACCAGGGAGCAAAGGAAATAAATACAGTTAAAACAAAGGTTCAGGCTATCACCAGGAGTGGTATAGGCACAAGTCATAGGCAGAAATGCAACTTAAGTTAAGCTGCAGAACTTGCTAACAGTTCAGATGAAACAGGAAGTCATAACCAGATTGAACAGAGGAGCAGTCACTGCAAGAGGGTAGGGGCACCGGAGGTAGGGTGAGGGCATGAATAGGTGCTAAGCCAGGATATGGGCCCTGGTACCCCCTAGGGAACAGATGCAGGTACAAGCAGCCTCAGTCAGGAGCCATGCCCTTAAGTTTGCCTTGCTATTTTAGGTTGGTTTGGCTGTCTTTCTGAAGGTTGTAGTTAACTGAATTTTGAGATTGATTGTAGTTTGTCTTTTTGAGGGGGATATTTTGGTAACTTTCCATTTTAGACTGGTTGGCTTTCTTTCTGAAGGTTGCAGGTCATTGCATTTTGAAGTACAGTTCTTGTTTTGTTGCTGGAATCACTTTATCATTTTTCTTTCCTTTTCATGTTCGCTTGCAAAGCATGCAAACCTATTGGTATAGGTCGGAACTGTGAGAAGGCTTTTGGGGGCCCACCTAACTTCAGAATACCAAATCTCCTTCCTAATTCTGCCCACTATCCCTCTTGGTCTTTCTTTTGTCTTTGAGGTCCTTATCCAATCACAAGGCTGAAAAATGCAAGCTGCAAGGTTTCCTTGTGTAACTCAGTTCCTGCTTGAAACCTGTCTTGTTCTTTTGATTCCACTGCTCTGTGTTTACACCGGGGCACTGCGACAGGGTAGCAAACCAGGCAGCTTCTTGGAGAACACTCACAAAGAGAACACTCTGTACTCTGGTTTAAATTAAATGAAAACTGCTTTACTTTCGGTAACACAAAAAACAAACAGCTTGTATTTGGCTTTACAAAAAAGGTTCTTGCAGTTCCATCTCTGATTGTCTCCCCATAAAAGAAAATGAAACCTCCATTTCTCCCATGTTTGCCCTATCCCTTTATTGGGCCCAGGTGTTACTTGTTAACCCTCCCTCCTGAGGCATAGCCAACATGTAGAGCATGCAGTGCAGTGAGGTGTTAAAGGGCAAACTTTAAGCAAAAGCGGTTTTGTACAAATTCCCACACAACCTCTGTCAAAACCAGTGTTGCCTGTGTTGTAGGGTTGTGAGGGGGTTTTCAGGTGAAAGGAGTATGATGGACATACACTACATCAGAGGCACTCTCAGCTTTTAGTATTTATTTTTGGTCATATGGGACCAGTGTGCCTGTCAAAGACTACATGCTTGCTGACCGTATCAATCAAAATGCGATTTTTACTCACCCTGAACTTCTTACTTCATAGCTCATCTGAAATTTTGCCTGCCTGTTACCTCTGCGCGCATTCCTGAGGACAAGAAAATGTGATTTGAGCAAGGAGGCCCTGAACTGATTTGAACTCATGCATGCGTGAATCGCGCATACTTTAAGCAATCTATGATAAACATATGCCCTGAAAGTAGGCTTCGTTCTGAATATGGCAATATATTTTATATTGAAAAAATGAGCAGGGAACACTTAAAACTGTTGCTTTGAAAATCAGAACTGTGATATGTACAGGCACACTGGTCCCATAAAACCAAAAATAAATAATAAAAGCTGACATGCCCAAATGTGAACAGAAAATACTGCCCCTCCCCCCCCAATAAAAAATGGATGGCATTTTTCCTGCTTTAGCAGTTTGGTTCACAAACACAGTAATAAGCATCAGTAACATTATATGCATAATTCAACATCATTTCATTGGAGAAATTAAAATAACAGGCAATGTCAGAAGTATCTGTATGCACCACATCCCACTGTCATAGCACACATTCAGAATATATACTGTATGTAGCTGCTGCGCTATGTGTGCCTGACAACAACACAGTGAATACCAGCATGTGAACATGGTTGAGTTAGCCAATGCTTGCTTGTCTTTTGTTGCATTTTTGCAATTTATCTTTTGTGGTTGATTTTTGGGTTTTGGGGCTTGTCTTGTTTTTGTCTTTTGGGGTGGGGGTAATTTTGAAATTTTTGTTTTGTGGTTGACTTTTGTGTGTTGGGGTTTGCTTTGTATTTTTGTTTGGTTTCTTGTTTGTCTTCTGGAGTGGGATGATTTTGTGAATTTGGATTTCTTGTGGTTTATTTCTGTCTTTTTGGGGTGAGGTGGGCTAATTGCATGGAGCTGGGGAATGGGGTTTTGTTTTGCTGTGATTCAACACTATGATCATGTTACTTTCATACTGATCTTTGATCTCTGTGTAATTTTTCAGATAACATGCCTGGGGTGTGAGTTATCTATAGGTTAGCATACCCTGATATGATCTGTTTTCAACCAATGGTGGGGCCAAATTGATCAAAATCCCTAGATA
Source organism: Neoceratodus forsteri (assembly GCA_016271365.2). Classification (NCBI taxonomy): domain Eukaryota; kingdom Metazoa; phylum Chordata; order Ceratodontiformes; family Ceratodontidae; genus Neoceratodus; species Neoceratodus forsteri. The sequence continues at coordinate 1,236,526,209 of CM057456.1, forward strand.
AATAAGTATAAAGACTATGTTCTTATGTATTTATTTATGTATTTATTTGGTTACTAGGTAAATGTACTGGGTCACATGGCCCTTTTACAGGCATGATCTAGGCAAGATGGTAAATTGCAATCAAATAATATATACAGGCAGAAAAACAAAGTCAGAATAAATATGTACAAACTAAAATGTTGAAAAACATAATACAACAATCAAAGTTAACAACATATACTAGAAAAAGCAAAAAAAAAACATTAAAAGCATAATTCAAAAGAATAATTAACTATAATATAAACACAACTAACTATTAATGTATAAATAGTACACATCAAATGGATAAGTATTAAATGCAGCTGTCATGATACAGTATAATAGCTAGTTTAGGAAATAGCAAAATGTTAAACTTAGCCAAAAGTCATAACCTGAGAATTTTTGCTATTATAATCTGGAAGAGATTATGAGCAAGCAGAAAGAAAACTACAAATTGATGTTCAGCTCTACATACCTGGTTTGCATGTTCCAAACTTGTGCTTAATAGTAAAGAGTGTCAAATTATGTTTTTTTTAAGCTACCAAAAGCAGGACAAGCAATGGTCCAAAGCTGATTATAAAGACAGTAGATGTACAATTTACCCAGGTCTCTGAAAATAAATACCTGGGAATCTGAATGAACCAACATTTCAAATTTGATTACCAGTCAGAAATTACTATCAAACAGTTAAGTAATAGACCAGTATCTTTAGATGCACAGCCTACTGCATTACTAAAAATATGCAATAGACTACCGTGACTCAGTTACTTATACCCGTTCTGTCTTTATAGATATGCTAGCAGTTCAACTTTGAAAAAAGTGGAAGTTATGTGTAACCATGATGTTTCATTTTTCTTCATGTAAGAGCAAACCTACAAATTGTATTATAAAGGTTTTATCATTTTGTTAAAATTTTAGATGCTGCACCATTCCAAACAATACTTCCATAGGCGAAGATTGGTACAAGACAAGTTTGTGATATAACCTTTCTTGTTAAATCAGTCAGTAGATCTTTTAACCTATACAGTGGCCCTAATCTTTTATGTATTTATACCATTATTAATTTTGTTTAGACAATGGGTTGGGGAAATCAGTAAAGCTGATTGGCTAAGGCTACCAGCCAGCTGGTCTGGTATCAGGCAACAGAGACCGGAAAATAATGAGTCCTCTTCTCTGCTGTCTGATTTCCTTCCAAAATCCTTGTGCCAACAGAATTTTGAGTTTGAAACTATGCCATTTTTTTCTCCTGCTTAACAACAGACAGACAGACACACGCACACACAACAAATGATCAGTTAGCCTGTCTGACAAAGCCTCCACCCCCTAGACTCATTTTGTAACAGCTGAATTAAAAAACCTTTGTGTCTGAAGTATCCTGTTGTCCAGTGATCCATGCTATACCATATTAAATCTTGCTCCATGGACACCGCACTCTGCCTGACCACTGATTTGTCCTTTCCTCATTGAAAGCCAAGTAATGTTAATAAAAACATAAAAAAAGAAAGAAGAAATAATCCACACATAACACAGAATTCAGTCTGAGGCAGAAAGAGAGACAGCAAATGAGCAACTCCCTGAAACCGTGCTCAGTTGTAACAGTACCACTCTCCCAGCAATAGTCTCGCATCCCCTTACTGCAGCCGTCCACCAGCCCATTGTCAAGTTGGCAGCACATGTCCACCTCCAGAGTAACTTTTAATTCACACAAACACAAAATAAATAGAAAGATGACTCAGTGGTACTGTAAATCTTTTTTCACATGTTCCACTCGTGCTCCAGTAGCGCTTTACAGTAAGGTCCAAATTTTTTAATTTTATTTCAAGGATGTAATTTCCACTAAGCCAAACATCAATTTGAAAAAAAAAAAAACCTGGCTTGCAACTGCAGTCATCACCACTCTGCCATCTTAATCACCGATAACATCATCCCACTGTTAGCGTGAATGTGTGTGCATTTGTGGGGGGGGAGATCAATAAAGTAGACATCAGCCCAGTCATGCCAGTAGTGGGGGGGGGGGGCAACAAAGTACAAAACAAAAGTGTGACAGCAGAAAACTCAGAACTCAGAAACAGTCTCTTAAAAATAGCAGTGCCCTCTACTGGCTACTGGTTGGTATACCAGTAGACGGACTACTTTGTAAGAAACTGAGTTTATTATTCTTTTTTAATTAATATTAAAGAAATTTTTTTCTTAATTTATTTTATTTTATAAAACATCTTAGCCATAACCTATTTTCCAAGCACAATAATACCCTCCAGGGTAGGAGGTATTGGGCGAGATCAGACATTCCAGTGGCTATAAGGCCCTCTGCCTACAGCATCAGGCATCATTATGCTCCTGAGGAGTCTGGTATAGCCCAGTACTGCCCACCCTGTTGGTATTATTGCTTACTAATTTATGCTGTTATTAATTAATTAATGACACCTTAAAAGCACTGCTCTCTATCAACACAACTAAGGGCAGCTCCCCCGATGGCCTTGTCCCTAAACTGCTGTACCTCTCTGCTTCTGCTATTTTCCTCCCTCTTGCTGATCTCCTCAACCTGTCTTTCCACACTGCAGCTATCCCTGAAGCCAGGAAACATGCTACAGTTCTCACCCTACCAGATGGAGGTGATCTATAATCTCCTGGGAATTACCACCCCCTCTCGCTTCTACCCACCCTGGCTAAACTTCAGGAACACCTTGTTCTCTCCCAACTCCCCTCCTTTCTTGATGACTCCTCCTTCTTCACTCCCTTCCAATCTGGTTTTCGGAAGAATCACTCCACAACCACTTCCAAACTTAGACTCACTGACTCTATGCCTTCTGCCATGGATTACATTACTAAGTACATTAAGTACTCACATTACTTCTGTGATCTTTGTCAACCTTGCCAAGGCTTTCAACATTGTTTCCCACTCCCTCCTCCTCGAAACTCTCTCATCAGCTGGCTTGTCTCTGTCTGCCTGCAACTGGTTTAGAGCCTACCTAGTAGGTAGAACTCAATCTGTTAAAATAGCTGACTCTACGTCACCTCCACTACCCATCTCCACTGGTGTACCTCAAGGCTCTGTACTTGGCCCACTCTTATTCTCAATTAATATAAATGACCTACCATCACTATGCTCCTCTTCCTCTATACATATGTATACTGATGATACAGTCTTGTTCACCTCTGGCCAGTCTCCCCTGATGTGACTTCCAGGCTACAGCTTGACTTTAATAATGTTCAATGCTGGCTAAGCTCGCATCAACTCTTCCTCGATGCCAAGAAGACAGTCTCCATGACCTTTGGCACTAGGCAGAGTCTCTCTAAGCAGTCCTCTCTTCCCTCCTTCCACACCCTTGATGGGACAACACTAGAGGACACCACCTCTTTCAAATACTTGGGTGTCTGGCTTGATCAATGCCTTGACTTTTCTGTACATGTTGACGCCATCCTGAAAACACTGCACCCCAAGCTCAGTGCCCTTTACAGGAACCATAATTCCTTACCACTACCAGTTAGGCATGATCTTGTTCAGAAAATGATACTCCATATTTTTGACTATTGTGACATAGTCTACAGTGCTGCTCCTAAGTCTTCCCTTACCAGGTTGCATACTCTCTTCAATTTTTTCTGTCACTGTGCTCTTGACTCCTCCTACCGCACAAATCAATGTACCTTGTATCATTCTCTAGCTTTCCCCTCCTTTGAGTGCAGGCATCTCTCTCTCACTGCACCAAGTTCACTTCAAAATTCTGGTTTGGGACTCTCCCCTCTTACCTCTCCTCCTTACTCTCTGCTCCACCTCCCTCTTCCTGCCCTCTGAGATCCACTGTTGCACGCACTCTAACTATTCCTCATCACTCTACCTCCATAGGACAGGAAGCTTTCTCCTACTGCTTCCCAAAGCTTTGAAACTCACTGCCACATCCTATCAGACTTTCTTCTTCCCCATCTTCAATCTCCTTAGCCCTTCAAAATTTCTATTCCCCTAACTGCACTTGTTCTTAGCCTCCCTTCAACCCTCCCAACTCTGGCACATTATTCTTTAGCCCTAATTTACTTCTATTCTCCTAACTGTACTAGTTACTAGCACCTCTTCACAACCCTCCCCATCCTTAAGCACTATCCCCTACTCCTCTATCCCTGACTTACCTCCTGTCTTCTAACTGAACCCTTCCTCTGATTACTTCCTCACATGTTACCACCTATTATACCCCCTCCTCCCACCCCTACCATAACCTGCTGTGCAATTTCAACTCTCTATTACCATCCACAACCTACTGTGCTATTTTGACACTCTACTGTTGTCTTTCCCCCAACTACTCCCACTTCCCCACCCACTGATGCTCTCCCTTTTTCCATTCCTCGTTTACCCCTATTTTCTTCAGCCTCCCTATTCCGTATTCTTCTCCTTCCCTCCAGTCACCTTCCACATTCCACTCCTCCTCCTCCCTGCTCTCCTTCTCTCCCCTCCTTTTCTGCCTGGTCCTGTCCCCCTTGCAGGGTTCTCTGTCATCCTGAAGGGGTATAGATCCTGGCTCCCTGTCTTCTACCCCTCTTCCTTTCCCCCCACTTTCTAATCCTGACCCCCTTGCAGGGTTCTCTGCATCCTGAAGGAGTACAGATTGTCTCTCTCTCTCTCTCTCTTTTCCCTCTCCCTTTCCCTGACTTTCAAATCCATTGCCTGCCCACCTCCTTACTTCCCTATCCCTCTCCTCCACTCTTGTTCCTCTGCCCCTCTCTTCTCTACCTCCCCGCTGCCTATCTCTCCCCTCCCTTTCTGCCTGGTCCTGTACCCCTTGCAGGGTTCTCAGCATCCTGAAGGGGTTAGATCTTGGCCGTCCCTCTCTCTCCCTCTTCCATCCCCCACCTTCTACTCCTCACCTAACCACCTACCCACTTATAACTTCCCTCCCTTGGGTATACAATAGCACTTGAAATCATGTGCTCAGCCTACTGCTTCTAGCACTTCAAATGTGTTATCCATCCTCTAACATTTACCTTACTGGATCACCTGCTCTTGGGTTGTTGTAATGTATGCTATATCCGGACATGGTTTTGTTTACCCTGGCCGGTTGGGTCTGGGTTATTTCCGCTCTGTAATTGTACTACACTGTTTTGTTTTAGTAATTGTACTTGTATTGCTCTGTTTTTGCTATGTGTTTGCCTGTTCTCCCAATTTTTGTACCCCTCCCCCACCCAGGATGCTTCTGGAAACAAGCTATTTATAGCTCATGTTGTCTTTCCTGCTGAAACGTTTTCCAAATAAATAAAACGTACCATGAGTATTTAGTTAGACATGAGCCAAGTGTTAGTCTCAAGTACAATCTTAAATTCTTGTAGATTGTTTTTAACTTTATTTATGGTTCCAAAAAGCATTGATTTGATTTTTATTTATTGAGAATCAATCTGCTACTTTGAAATCAGTCAGTAACATTATCCAATTCACACTACAAATTTACTTTTAAAGATTTTGCTTCCTTTTCAGCCAAATAGGTGACCATGCCATCCGCACACAAATACATCTTTACAGTTTTACAAACTGAAGGTAATTTTTAACATGAAGTGAAAATAACAGAGGTCCAAGAATGGACCCCTGTGGTATTCCAGTGTCATGGCAGTGTCACTAGATTCAGTATCACTTACCATTACAATCTACTGATGTCCTGATAAATAACTCAAAAACACATTAATTGCAGAAGAATCTAATCCAACTGCTTCATCATTGTCTTCAAGAGAGAGTGGTCCACTAAATAAAGACCTTGATCAGGTCCACGAAGACCACACCCGTGAGTAAACTATGCTCATTTCCCAGCTCAGTATACAGATGAGGTATAACTAGATGGACATTAATAAATTCAGTACAGGCTTTCCACCTGTCTTGGTCTCACCACAGCAGTCCTGTTTTGGTTGACTAAATTATGACCAAGTACAGGAGGATAGAGGGATGTGCTGCTCTGGAACAAGAACAATCTAAATTCCTTAAAATAGACAGACACATTTTAATGACATACTGCATACTGTAGTATCAAAGTGAGCAGAAATCATCAACATAAACGTAAGACATGTAACCTCATTTCCACTTCAGGCTGTGTGGTTACATCACAAAACAGACTATTCAGGATACAGGGGAATTATACATGTACATCAAGTAATGTGGTCTATTTTATCCAATGCAAGAAATGTCCTCGCACAGGTTATGTGGGAGACAAGCCAACAACTCCGCACTAGAATGAATTCACACAGACATTCTATTAATCACAAGATGATTGAGAAACCAGTAGCCAGCACTTCTCCCAGGATGACCACTCAATCTCAGATATGTCTGTGATGGTCTTAAAAGGACATTTCAACAGTACGCAACAGAGACGGGCTTCTGAAATTAGACTTATTTTACTTCTCAATATGGTGGCGGATGGATTGAACATTGATGTTGGGTACATGACACATTATTCCACTTAAACTTACACAGACCTTTACTTTAAAACATGGACATAAACAGTTTAGTTCTTCAGCGGGCCTTTGATTTTGTAAGTTTATGGTTATCTACATTGTTGACTTTTCACCTTAACACTGTGGTGAGTGCGTTTGAGTGTGTGTGTGTATACTGATGTATGTATGTATGTATGTATGTATGTGTGTGTTTGGTGTGTGTTGTGTTTTTATGTGTTGTGGGTATGGTGTGTGTATGTGTGTTTTGTTTGTTTGCGTGGTGTGTGTGGTGTGTGCAGAATGTGTTTGCTATATTTGTTGTGTGTTGTGGTTGTGTGGGTGTGCAGGTGTGTGTGTGTGTGTATGGGGTGTGGTATGGTGTATGTACACACATATGTGTGGGTGGAGCGTGGCATGGGGCAGTTGTTATGTGGCTAGAACACTTAGTTTTCACATATAGTGTGCATTTATTTCCTTCTATTAGTTGTCAGTGGGTGGATTTCACACTGTCACATTTTAACTCTCTATATTAAGATGCATATCTCATTTACTTGGGGGTTCATTAAAGGTGTAATTCTTTTGGGTTTTCATTTAGATTGCTTAGACTGATTCTGTGCTATTTTGTCATACACAGACTCTGTGTTGAAATCTGCATTTATCAGGCTCATGGTCTCGTTTTCTTGGGGTCCTTGACAAGGATTTTTTTTTTTTTTTTTTGCACTTACACTACAAGTGATACTTTCTTGCATCATGTTTATATGTGTAGGTTAATTTGAGGCTTGATCTCAACTTGCAGTTATACCTAATTTCAGGATTTTGTCTCTCATTATCTGTCCTTTAATATACCAGGACAATTGGAATGTAAGTTGTAAGCTCATCTTACAAGTATTAGAGAGAATGCCACTCCAAGGTTTTTGGTTTTTTTTTATCACTAGAATGCTTTCTTGGCATACTGAGACATTTTAAAATTTATGTGACAAGAACTCTCTGGCTGTAGAGAATTCTTGATAACCTTTGCCCTTCTGAGGCTCCTCAGTTTAAGGCATACTGGTGTTAATTAGCTTCTCTGACGTAATCTTCTATTATGTTTTAAATGTATATGTTAAACCAATGAGAATTATTTCTGCTTTTTCTATATAATCTGGTGTTAATAGTATGGGATATTTGAAAAAACTGCCACAAAGCTTCTGAAGAAGGACCTGGTTGGTTTGAAAGCTAAAGCACTTTGTTCTTTTCTGTAACATCCATGTTGGTCCAATAAAAGGTATCAAATCATTTGTTTCTGGATCTGTTTTTTAAAAGGACCAATACGGCACCTACAACATTTTTTTGCAATATAAACATAGAATTTGATGGCAGATAAGGACTGCTTGGCCCACCTAGTCTGCCCATTTTCCTACCTGATGGATAAGCTGCAGATTCTAGTTAATCAACAGCTTACTTCCTCCTATCCCTAACTAGAATTGTCTTATGTCTGTCCCAAGCATTCTTGAATTCTCCCACTGTTCCTGACTCCACAACCTCCTCATGAAGGCTGTTTCATGCATCCACAACACTCTCTGTGAAAAAATACCTTCTAACATTACCTCTGAGCCATCCCCCCTCTATCTTCAAATCATGCCTTGTTCTTGCACATCTCTTTTTCTTAAAGATGCTACCCTCTTGTACTTTGTTAATCCCTTGAGATACTTGAAAGTTTCTATCATGTCTCCCCTCTCCCTCCTTTCCTCAAGGGTATACATATTAAGCTGATTTAGTCTCTCCTTGTATGTCTTCTGGTGCAGACCCTGCACCAGTTTGGTTGACGTCCTGTGAACAGCCTCCACTCCGTCTATGTCTTTGTGGAGATGGGGTCTCCAGAATTGTATGCAGTACTCCAGATGGGGTCTCACCAACTGTCTGTACAGAGGGATAACAACTACCCATTTTCTACTGTTGATGCCTCTCCCTATGCATCCTAGTATCCCCCAGCCCTCCTTACTGGCTTCTCACATTGCTTGCCCACCTTTAGGTCATCTGATATAATTGCTCCTAGGTCTCTTTTGATTTTTGTTGTTGTTATTTTCTCACCCCCATGATGTGTATTCTTCCACTGAGTTTTTGTTTCCCAGATGCATTACCTTGCACTTCTTTGCATTGAATCTGAGCTGCCATATATTTGATCATTCCTCCAACCTTGCCACGTCCCTTCTCATCCTTTCCACCCCACCTTGTGTATCAGTCCTGTTGCAGATCTTTGTGTCATCTGCAAAGAGGCATACTTTTCCTTCCAGGTGCTCTCCAATGTCACTTATAAAGACATTAAAGATGATCAGGCCCAGTACCAAACCCTGTGGTACCCCACTAGTTACCCTCCTTTCTTCACTGTGGACTCTGTTTACTATTACCCTTTGAATCCTGTTGTCCAGCCAGTTTTTTTATCCAGGCTACCACCTTGGGACCAACTCCAAGACTGGCTAACTTGTATATTAATCTTTTGTGTGAGACTGTGTCAAATGCCTTGCTAAAATCTAGGTAGGCCATATCCACATCCCCTTCCTGGTCTACTACTTTGGTCACCCTGTCAAAGAAATCTATTAGGTTCATCTGACATGACCTTCCTGTTGTGAAACCATGCTGCCTTGGGTCCTGTACCCACTGGCCTCTAGGTACTCAACAATTCTTTCATTCAGAAGTGATTCCATCATTTCCCTACCACTGAGGTCAAATTAACTGGTCTGTAGTTTCCTACATCTGCCCTGTGCCCACTTTTGGAAGTGGAATCACATCTGCCCTCCTCCAGTCCTCGGGTACCACCCCATCCTCCCATGATTTGTTAAAGAGAGTAGTCAGTGGTGTTACTAGTTCTACCCTTAGTTCTTTTAGAATTCTGGGGTGAATTCCATCAGGCCCCATTGCTTTATCCACCCTCAATTTCAAGATATCTTTCAAAACCCTTTCTTCTGTGAATTGACTGGTATCGACCCCCCTATTCAGACTATTTCTCTTGTTTGGTTTAGGTACCTTCCCCTCCTCTTCCATTGTGAATACTGAGCAGAAATATTCACTCAGTATCCCTGCTTTTTCACTGTCACCCTCTGCCCACATTCCCTCCCCTTTATAAAGTCTCTGTATCCCTCCCTTGGTCTCTCTTTTCGCTCCCTAATGTACCTATAAAAGGTTTTACCCCCTTCTTAATGGAGTTGGCTATCTTTTCCTCAGTTTGTGCCTTTGCTATTCAGACTGCCTTCCCTGCCTCCTTCTGCTTTAACTGATAAAGTTCTCTGTCCTGCTCCTTCTGTGTTTCCTTATATTTCCTGAATGCTGTCTTTTTCTCCTTAACCTTCCCTTCCACCTCTTTTGAGAACCATAGTATTTTTTTTCCTTCATTTTATTATGTTGATTTGCTTCACACAAAGGCTTGTTGCTTCTGTGATGGCTGTTTTGATTATTCCCCATTGTTCCTCCACCCCTCCTTCTTGCCCATTTGCTAGTGCTTTTCTGAGGCACTCTCTCATTTTCCCAAAGACAGCCCTCCTAAAGTCCAATACTCTTGTTTTTATAAGGCTTGACTCTATGGCTGTGTTTATTGTGAACCACACTGTTTGGTGGTCACTTGTTCCTAGATGGCAACCCACTTCTAAATCTGAAATCCCTTCTCCTTCCTCATTTGAGAGTACCAGGTCTAAGACTGCTCCCACCTGAGTGGGTTCCAACAATAGCTGTCTGAGGCATGCCCCCTGTAGGGCATCAAGAATGACTCTGCTCTTGGATGTGCCTGCAGCAAAGGTACTCCAGTTAACATCTGGCATATTCAGGTTCCCCCATCAACAATATCTCCACTTTTTCTGCCATTTTAAGGATGCCTTCTATCATTTCCATGTCCATTTCCTCCACCTGAGATGGGAGTCTGTATGCAACCACCATGTGGATTGTGGTGCCATTTCCTGTTTCCATGGTGACCCATAGTGATTCATCAACTTCCTGTTTACTGTTTAGTTCTGTTGCTTTAATCTCTTCCCTTATATAGAGAGCTATTCCTCCTCCTCTTTTACCCACCCTGTCCCTCCTGTAGATTGTGTATCCTGGTATTTTGACATCCCAGTTATGATTCTCTGTGTACCATGTTTCAGTGGCTGCCACAATAGTCAGGCATCCCTCTTCCATCAAGGCCACTAGTTCAGGGAGCTTGTTCCACAGACTGCGGGCATTGGTACTCATCACCCTCAATTTTTTGATGGTCTTACCCCTTTTAGCCCTATCCCAGTCCTTACTGCCATTTTCTACATTTACCCCGTCCTGCTCCCTACTGACTTCTCTACCTTGGTGTTTACCTCTCTAACTACTGTGTTTTGTGGGGGGATGCTGGGATTTCTCTGCTCCTCTTCAGTGCTTCCCCCTTGACTAGTTTAAATGCTTTCCAATGAAGCATTTAAACCTATCACCTAGGATCCTGTCTCCCCCCCAGACAGATGCAGACCATCACACCAGTATAGGCCTGCATCCCTCCGGGTGACTCCCCAGTCTCCAGTGAAGCCAACACCCTGAGCTCCACACCAGTTTTTCAATCATTCATTGAATCCCATGGTGTGGAATACCCTAGCATCATCCTTGCCATAGACAGGCAGCACCTGTGAGAACGTTACCTTACATGCTACTTGTCTAAGGCTCCTCCCTAACTCTACAAACTCCTCTTGCACTGCTATGATCCCATTCAAAGTCAGGTCATTGGTCTCTAGGTGGACAATGACATCTAGCTCCCTCCCTCGTGCAGCTGCTCCCGCAATCCTGAGAATTCACTTCCTGTCCCTCTGAGCCGTGGCACCAGGCAGGCACCTTACCTCCCTATCCCCTTCCTCCCCCACTTCTACCCCCCTAATGATTGAGTCCCCCGCTGGGAGTTGTTTCCTTCCCTGCGGGGGTCTCATGCCACCCTCCTGTGGGTCTCCTTTGTGGAGGTTCCCAGCATCCTCCTTGGTCTCCACTGCAGGTGCCTCCATAGAGGAACCACTCTTTGCCAGAACAGCATATGAATTGTGAAGACGTACAACTGATGGGATGCACCTCTGTTCCACCATCCTCTCCCCCTCCCTGAGCCCACCTTGGTCCAACCACTCCTCTTTATTGGCAACCTCTGAGGTAGCGGTGGTGGCCCTGGTGGTCTCTGGGTGGGGCAAGAGGTTTCACAAATCCTAGCCAGGTCAGCCTGGAGACAGGCAACCTCCTCCCTCAGACCAGAGAGGTGCCTGCAAATAGGGCAGCATCACAGCCTCCAGAATGTCTCCCGGAACACTGCTGCCCCACAGTCATTGCACTGCACCACTCCCATCTGGACTTATTCTGTGTCCCCTCTCCTGTTGTTTTGTATGCTTGCTGTCTCCTCCCTCTATGCATTTTTACACTTACTTTCCTACTGCCTAAGTGCCCTTACAACTCTCGCCCTCCCTGTGCTGGGACAGGAACTTCCTGTAGTCTTCAGTAGTCTCCTTCTTCCTTGCTTGGATTCAGACCTCCAGCAGCTGGGGGGGGAGAAATAGTTCTTTTTTAAGGTTCCTTCAAGGTTGATGAAACTAATGTGTCTCAGTGATCCTTCCCTTCCTACTGCCAAACAGGAAGTTCCTGTTGTCAGTCAAATCCAGTGGCTATAAAAGTAGAACTGGCTTAGGGCGGGAGGGAGGACAATTAGTAAGAAAGCTGTAGTTCTATTCAGCTGTTACTTGCTCTAAAAGCAAGATTCTCTTCTGTCAAAAACTTACAGCAGGAAGCTATAATTGGAGATGCCTGCTTTTGTACTCCTAAACTCCTAAGCCACACCCCCAATTAGCTTCTCCTCTCTGATCCTGACTCAGTAAATTAAGCTGATACAGCCTCCTTCCTCAAACAGAGAAATACATAGTGACTTCCTTCTTTTTTTACTTAAATGAGACCCCCTGCTTCTAATAAAGTATCTGTTTGCTTAATCCAAACAGGCATTGACTCCTGCTGAGATAGAAGTAATTTATCAGTAAGAAAGTGTATTTATATTCAGCTGTTACTTGATCTGAAAGCAAGATTCTCCTCTGTCAAAAACTAACAGCAGGAAGCTGTAATTGGAGACACCTTCCTTTGTACTCCTAAGCTCCTAAGCCACACCCCCAATTAGCTTCTCCCCTCTGCTTCTAACTCAGCAAATTAAGTTGATACAGCCCCTTCCTCAAACAGAGAAACAGACAGTGACTTTCTTTTTTTTTAATTAAATGGGACCCCCACTTCTAATAAAGTATCTGTTTTCTTAATCCAAAAAGGCACTGACTCCTGCTGAGATAGAAGTGATTTATCAGTAAGAAAGCTCTAGTTCTATTCAGCTGTTACTTGAAACAAACCCAAAAAAAGTAAACTAAGGCATCTCCGGTTTGTTTTTGTAGGGTCCTAATGCTCCATTTACTCCTGGCTCTGTCTATTACCCTTTCCCAATTGATATTGACATTGTCATAATTGGGCCTTATCTTCCAACAGGGAGGGCAGGTGAACAGCTGCCATTATAACAAGGGGAAGGGTGTTGGAAAAGCTAAAAGGGTTGAAAGCAGTTCTAGGGAACCTAACAGCTTACAGCCTCAGATGCTCAAGGAGGCTGCAGAAGTAATAGTGACTCCACTTGCAGAGATATTCAGCTGCTTGCTGGCCACAGGTGTGGTCCCTGAGAACAAGAGGACAGCAAATATGGGCCTTCTGCACATGAGCAGATGTAAAGATAGCCAGGAAACTACAGACCAGTCAGCCTTAAAGATAGCCAGGAAACTACAGACCAGTCAGCCTGACACCTACAGTGGGGAAGGTAATGCAGTCCATACGGAGGGAGGAACAAGTGGACTTCCTAGAAAGGAATGGGCTATGAGACCCCAAGTAGTGTGGGTTCATGAGAAAGTGGTATTGACAAACAAATCTAATTTGATTTCTTTGCCTGAGTGATCAGGGTGGCTGACAAGGGACAAACAGTTTATATAGTATACTTGGATTTTAGTAAGGCCTTTGACTCAGTCCCTCATAGGAGACTGGTCAAGAAGCTAAGGGACTTGGGGGTGAAAGAAAAATTGGTGACCTGGGTAGAAAACTGGCTGAGGGGAAGAACTCAAAGAGTTGTAGTAAGTGGGGAATTCTCAGAGGAAAGGGAGGTTAGGAACAGAGTACCACAGGGATCAGTGCTGGACCCTGTCATTTTCAATGTGTTCATTTGCAACTTAGGGGAAGGCATAAAGGTCTAGGTCCACCTCATAGCAGATGACACAATGATCTATACAAGGAATGACATGGAGGAAGGGAGGAGGAAATTCAGAAAGGCTGTAGCAGGCTGGAGAAGAGGCCAAAGATCTGGCAGTTGTGCATCAGTGCAAAAAAATGTAAGGTAATTCACATTAGGAAAAGGAGCCTAAGAGTGCAGTACAAAATGGGCGTGATGCTGGATAGCACTAAGAAGGAAAGGATCTGGGGTCAAGATATAAGAAGGCCTAAAATCCTCAGCATAGTGTAAGAGAGCTGTAGGAAAGCCAAACCAGATGCTGGGATGGATAGTGATGGGGATAAACAGCAGAAATTGGGAGGTAATCCTACCACTGTACAGGTCATTTTTAAGACCACATCTGGAATACTGTGCATGGTACTGGAGCCCAGACTTGAGGAAGGAGTGCAACAAGGTGGAAGCAGTACAGCCCTGTGCAACCAAGATGATCAAAGGACTAGGGGGCTTGTCATACCAAGAGAGATTTTGGACTTGGACGTGTACACCCTCAATAAAAGTTGGGAAAACAGTGACATGATGAAAACAAAGTACAAGTACTTCCATGGGATAAACAGGGTGGATTCCAAGGAAATTTGTAACAAGGCAATATATCTAACACAACAAACCAGTTAACTGATTGGGTAAAATGCCACACATGACACAAGTTGGAGACGGCATTAGTTCCCAAGTAATGCCCGCTCCAACTTGTAGTACTCTTTTAAACCACTGTTAAATCGGCAACAGTACATCTCCCATAGAAAAATCTGTGTTCTCCCACCCACCCAGTGGACCATTGGCATCGGACAAAATACCAGATCTCGGAGTAGCGCGGTCAAACATTAAGCAATGTTTAAATATAAAATTACCTTCCCCTGAAAAGTAACATGTACCTTACTGAATACACAGATGTGCCATTTGTAAAATACCTGCTGTTAATACCTTGTATTTCGGTTAATCTTGCACTCTGAAGCAGCAGTCCACATTGCTCATATTGTTGTACCGACTGAGTGTGTATTTTTAAAAAAGCCAATTAGTTTCATAGAAAAATACCGTTAGGTTGTACCAATGCATGATAAAAAGTAAACGGTAAAATTACGACACCCAACTGTTACCAGTCGTGCTAGCAGACATATACAAAAATATGAGCAGATCAATCCCATTTTACAATGCGGCATTAATGAACACCGTGCTCAGACGTATCCTGGTATAATATCGAGAGGCGGACACAAATATCTACCACCTTAAAAGTTATAAAAAACAGCACAATATGTTATACTGTGCTGAAAGTGTTATGTATGCCTGCCTTTGTTTTGCACCATCACTATGTTAATAAATGTTTGTACACTTATCACGTGGTCTAGTTACTTACAGTAAAAGATTTCAAGTACCCAAACTGTTCTTTTTGTATATCTTTTATTAACAAATGCTGTTTGCAATAATCACTGTCCAGCAGCAATTGCCATGTTTTTTTTATTTTATTTATTAATTTAAATATAGGATTACAAGTACCTTTGAGCCAAGAATCTTTTACAAAGGTTCCAAGTCAGATGGTGAACAATACAACACAGAACAATTTAGTACACTGAGTTGTGGATTAACATTAAGTTACAGATACATTGAGGCATAACTTATTTTGTATATGCAAACATGCAAATTGAAACAATACTAGATAAGGATACAATAGGGAGGAGCCACCAGAGGCATTGTCACAATGCACATAGGGAAAGTGCAGAGGCAGTGGAGCGGGAAGGGGGGCAAGGAGGGAGGGTAGGGGGAGGAGGAAGGGAAGGGAGAGGAGTAACAAGTGCTGAGTAGATTGAGCGGTGGCAGCAGGGAATGGCTGGTGGTAATGGAGAGCTGCTAATGGAAACAGTCACAAGTGCTAGAGGCTGAAAGGAATGTTACTTGCATATTAATCCAGGATGAAGAAGGCTTCTACTGGGGAATTAATGCACGGTTGGGTGATTGTAGGCACTCGGCCTTCGGCCTCATGCCACAAGCCCCCCCCCCACAAACCATGCATTAATTCCCAAGTAGAAGCCTCCTTCATCCGGGCTTAATGCCTATGTATTACTTGAGCTCTAGTACAGGGACAAAAGAGAACTCCAAGGATGGGCGTCAGGCCACTGTGGTACCTATCCATAAAAAAGGGGGCAAAAAACTTATTAAAAACTACTGACCTATAAGTCTGACCTCTGTGGCATACAAAATAATGGAAAAGGTACTGAAAACTAGGATTGAAAGTGAAATACAGTCAAAAGGACTAAAAGATCATACCCAACATGGTTTCTGTGAGGGAAGATCATGTGAGACCAACCTCATAACCTTTTATGAGGGTGTCAGCGTGAGTCTTGATAGAAACATACCTGTTGACATTATTTATTTAGATTTTAAGAAAGCCTTTGATTTGGTTAATCATTTTCTACTAATTCAGAAACTATTAATCCTTGGATTCAACCATTATACTGTAAAATGGATTGGATCATGGCTACATGAATGTCCTCAGACTGTTAAAATAACAGATGTAGCATCAAGTGAGATACGAGTGAGTAGTGGAGTCCCACAGGGGTCAGTTTTGTGACCAGTACTTTTTGGTAATTATGTAAGTGACTTGCAGGAAGGAGTATACAACAGAGTTAGTAAATTTGCAGACGATACCAAAATGTTTTCAGAGGTAGACACAGATGAAAAAGTAAACACATTAAAACTAGATCTAGCACACATTGAAGCATGGGCTGTTGCTAATAAAATGACTTTTAACACAGAGAAATGTGAGGTAATCCACCTTGGGGTGAGAAATATACTAACAGATTATTCTCTATATGGGAATACTATAAGATCAGCCAAAACTGAGAGGGATCTGGGAATTACAGTAAAATACCAGTTAACAAATGGAGAACAGTGCAGAAAGGTAGCTCAAATAGGTAATCATATACTGTCACCAATCAAAAGATCCTTCATAACAAGGAGCGAGAACTGCATCATCCCCCTGTATAATTCATACATACGCCCATATACTGATTATGTAATTTCATTCTGGGTGCCATACTTCTGTAAGGATAAAAAGTCATTGAAAGTATGCAGAGGAGAGCTACTAAATTAATTCCAAGGGTCAAACATTTGCCTTATAATGAGAGGTTAAAAAGTTTGGGACTGTATGATTTACAGGCTAGAAGAGCTAGAGGGGACTTGTTTATGCTATTTAATATATTAAAAGAGCCTGATTTAATGAAAGAGTGTAATATTGTTATGGCAGATATACCAGTAACCTTAAGGTACCATAATAAACAAATAAGGATACCTACAGTTGCCAATAACAAGCACAAGTATTACTTTACAGTAAGGTCTTCAACACTCTGGAATTTATTACCACAATATATGGTGGATATAATAGAACAGAATGAGCTCAAGAATAACCTTGATAAACTATTACTAGGGACAGAATAATATATGCCCCACAAGTGTGGGGAAGATGGTCATGATGGGCTTCGTGACTCCTTCCATCTTAAAATCACTGAGTAATACACCAAGTAAAACTAGCAGAGGGGTATATTTAAGAAAGACATCTGTAAACAGTTTCATGGAAGGAGTTGGGGACAATTGAAACCAGCTGCTGGAGGAAGTGGGACAGGCATGTGTGCTCAGTCAGAGGAGGGAGCAGAAACTAATGGGTGGGATGGCCACTGATGCCAGTGCAGAGTAGTTAAGTAGGGTGGGCAGACTGGATGGGCAAGTAGGCCTTTTTCTGCCATCAATGTCTAAGTATTTGTATTATAGCCAGCATCAATGCAGCTCCATGGCTATCTACCCACATCCTTTCATGGTGATTTGCAAATACTTTTCAGATGCTTTGCATTCTTGGGGTATGTACAATTTATGCAATAAGGGATGCCATAGTGTGTTGCATGCTGGGATAACATCCTGCCTCGGGTACATTGTAAGTCATGAGACCACAGGTCGAGTGCCTTTAACCACCCATGAAGTGACATTATCCCAGTGACACAAACCCTGTAGTGCTTTATTGTGAATGGATCCATGTATGTGTTTAAGGTTGTAATTAGGCTGTTTTGTGGGCACGACTTTCACCTGTGAGGCTGTGCTGGGATAGCATCATGGGTGAAACTGATTCTCCACCAATAAGCTTTCTCTCTGGGATTGGTTGGACATGTCAGACATCAGCACGTCATGCACGGGAGCATGCATGACATTCCAGGACATCATTGCATGTCTGCTCCCATCAGGGAAAACCAAGAAAATGCAGATAATCCCTCTGGCTGGGCAGATGACACCCCTCTCTGCCACCACACCCACAATTGGATCCTACCTTACTGGACCCCACCATTCCACTGGCCTTCATCTCCACATGCTGGGAAACTGGATTAATGTACGACAATGGCAAAGCACTGAAGGTGGCCTCACCTTGGGGGATACAAACCGAGGGATTACCAAAGCAGGTGAATCATTGATAGACTAGGGGAAATGGGGTTACAGGCCCGGGAGGATCTCGGTGGGGCAGTATCAGACACCAGGAGATGGCCAAAGGACATACTAGGCAGTGGCACAGGAGAGGAAAAAAAAGATCTGGAAAAAAGTTAGAAAAGCATACATGGCTTCATATTTAATTTCATAATTTGAGCGGGGCTAACCATTGTGTCATGCAGTATTAAAAGTAATTTATTGTTTGGTAGTCTGGGTAACTCCTGTATCTAGGTTATAAATCCTAGAGCAATTTAATTAAGTGAAGGAGAACCAATCCAATGTGTTATGTATGGTCAGTGTCCTACTTTCAAATATCTGTTCAACAAGTGTATGTGACTCCAATTCCCATTGTTTTTGGATTGTCTGCAGTCGTGCATAGTACTCATTAGGGCTGTGACTGAAAAGGGTAATTTTTCTCAGTCCACATTACTTGGGACCCATAAATAAGCAAAACATTAAAAACAGTGCTTACAAAGTGACACAGGAAAATTGAACAGTCATACTGATGTAAAGTTCAGATTTTTTGTGAGAAATTAGTTAAAGTTTTCTCCCTAGGTCTGCAGTCCAATTAACCAGGCAACCCCCTTGTCCTTTTTGAGGCTTCTCCACCATGTACTACTGTGCCACAACTTCCATAACTTGCTACTGGTTGAAGGGCACTTGGGTCAAGGTCCCCCCCAGGATGTTCATTAGTGAGACAATGGTTGCCATGGCAGGTTCTGAGTGCCCATTTATCATTCTTCTTGCACCAGAGCCATTTTTCTTTCCCACTGGACACTGGCACACAAGAGGATCTAGGCAGTTGTACACTAGTGCAGCGATGTGGAACCATACCTCTCAACAGTCCCTCATTTTCAGAGACATCCCTGATCTTGCCTCAAAATGTTACTCTGTCCCTCCTAAAAATTGTCTTTCCATAACCAAACTGTGGAGGTTATAAGCACAAAATAATGTCAAACAATAAGATACAGACTTGTTCTTCCTTAGATAATGCATGTTATACCAATCCCTTTATTCTACCAGCTTCCTGAAGGGATATCTCCAATTTTGAAGATGTGTCCCTGATTTCGGTACTTTGTCCCTGATTTTTTTAAGCCTTGTCCCTGATTTATGAGGTAGGAGGTTGAGAGGTATGTGTGGAACGCTGATGATGTCCCTCCTGATGTCCTCCCTCACGTTACCTCCACTGCACTGCCACCCATCGTCACCAGGTGGCAATGTTGTAGCAGTGGTAGCAATCCTTCATCCCTGGAGGAAGACATCATCCTCCCCCTGCCTTCCTCCAAGCTTGAGATGTGAAACTGGGTTGCTGGCATCCTGAGCAGCAGCTCTTCCACTGTGCAGATAAACCAATCTGAAAATATGCCCCTTATTTAGTGGGGGCCATGCTGTTATTATGTTTGGGATATCCTTTAGTCTGAAGTACTGGTTTTGGGTCCTGTATCTTACCACAAGACAGTCAACATTTAAGTATATCTGTTTTCATAATCATGCACCACTTCCTATCACAGAGTCAGTAGCAGCCTGAATAAAATAAATGAAAAACTGAACTTAAAAAATTAATAAAACATTGAGATAATTGTAGCAGTGCAAGGTTATATCTGACATTTTACTATACAGAGCTACTGGACTGCAGCAGAAGTAAGTCCCATGTTAGCAAGGGAGAAATTACTACAATCTCCTAAAAGATGCTGTTGCTGTGGTCAAAATTCAGCAGGGTGTCTTAGAAGATAAACACCCAATCCATGTCTTGCCCTGGTCATATTGTTTAATAACTACTGTATGGTGTTAACTTTCTTATAACTTTGAGATGAAGAATGTCACTTAAGCAGGGATAAAATGTAACCAATATTTTGTGACAGTATGTTTGCAGTAAACCATACTAGTGAAATGTCATGTTATTTAAAAGGAAGGTGATAAGTCAGCCTGCTGGTGCAGAGGTAGCACTACTGTTCAAGAACCAGCCTGGGTCATCAGAGGGCCATCTGGGGAAGGATGATTGAGCCTCCAATAGACACTCGCCTTCTCAGGGGTGGGAAGGTGTATGGTCCCAGCTGCAGCACTGTCACCTGAGCGATCACAGGTGAAGGTGTAGCCTGAGCCATGGATTGACAGAGGGGGACATCAATGGCATGATGCTATGCAGCAGTAAGGCCATCTTAATGTCATGGGACAGGATAAAAAAGGAGAAAAACCACGACCAAATGCAGGAAACCATCTGCCGCCCTCTGCAGGCCCCACACCACTAACTGGGTGATCTGTCTCACTGACACTTCAGTTCTACCAAGGAAGAAAGGGCCTGGCCCCTGTCAGCCCTTCCCATGGGGGCAGTTATCCATGGGGAATATGGAGAGGTACAGGTAATTCCCAAACATGGCAGGTGACGGGGCCGGGAGGGGTGACTGGACAGATGGGGCCAGTTGGGGACATAGAGGACAAAGTAAAGTAAATAAAAAAAATTAAAGGAAGGCAATCTAGGCACTTCTATAATTTCTTTTATCATTTTGTCAGAATTTGTTCTGTTAAATGCTATAGATTTGCATGCATAATACATTTCTGATTCAGTATGAGAAATAACTATTAACGTGTTTTCTTCTAAACCATTCTGTTGTTGCTTGTTTTTTATCTATATTCCTTACTGCCTCAGGACAAGCAAGCCTATGCCAATGCAGATTGATGGGGAGCCGTGGATGCAGACCCCATGCACAGTAAGTACTGTGGTATTTGAACCAATCTCAATTTTCTGTATTCAGACTACCAGTTGTTTTGTTTCTCTATAGACATTGAATGGGTTCTGCTGTAAAATATAATAAAAAAAATAGGTCTTGTAATCAACTAAAGGCCAGTGATTTATATATCCACAATTTGGAAATGTTCTAGATGTGGAGGCAGGAGGAGGAGGCAGTATAGCGCAGTGGTTTAAGCCTCTGAGCTGCAAATCTGGAGACCTGTGTTTGAATCCCACAGCCCCCACTTGCATACTGTGTGACCCTGAGCAAGTCTCTTAACTTCCTTGTGCTCCCAGGTTGCACCTGTAAACAAGCTTTCAGCTTAGTGTGTCTCACCTGGTTAAACAATTGAAAAAAAAAAATAATAAAATGTGTAGTAGGCCTTTCTAGCCATGTTTAAACAACAATACTCTTCTGTCAAAGAAGAGTCCCCTATCCTGTGTTTACTGATTACAATATATTTACCCAGGATACCCAAGTCTGAGATACCACAGTAGGTAGAGAACGTAAGGGTGGATTAGGTGGGCCTAGAGGTCCTTTTCTGCCGACAACTTCTATGTTTTTATGATACCCCAACTGATACGTAACAACTTGTTTTCAGTGGGATCCTGCTTTTACCCACTTTTACTGCCAAGCAGACCAAAGTACAAGGGGATTAGGTGACTTGCTAAAGCAGTATTTTACCTGAGATGGGATGGGTCTGAGATACCACAGTAGGTAGGGAACTTAAGGGTGGATTAGGTGGGCCTAGACGTCCTTTTCTGCTAACTTCTGTGTTTCTATGATACCCGAACTGATATGTAACATCTTGTTTTTGTTGGGATCCTGTTTTTACCCACTTTTACTACCAAGAAGACCAAAGTACAAGGGGATTAGGTGACTTGCTAAAGCAGTATGTTACAATTGGAATTACGCTGTCTTAACAATGAGTTTCTTTTGCATTTTTCAGTCAGTGGCATAAGTGTCGCTTGATCCAGTGCAAAGCCTTGCTAAAACTGTTGCCTAAAGGCTACAACTTAGTTTTGTATGGCATTGTAAAAGCAGACCTGCAGATGCATTCTAGTGGGTTTCAAAAACAATGTTTACAAAGTGACACAGGAAAATCGAACAGTCATACTGATGTAAAGTTGCTCTTGAGCTGGTAAAGTTTTGAAAAAACAACACAATGTGAGTTGCCAGTGTATTTCTAACTTACAAAAATGCAAAACCAACTCCTTTGCATGACAGTTTTAATGTGAATTGTACTGTAGAGTCCAAACCTGTGAAGTACAACCCTACAGCAGAACTCCAGCTACCTCACCCTCACACATACACCGACCCACTGTACTGTACATTTACAGAATGACAAATCCATTGGGGGTTATGCCATATCACTGACCTGACTTAGCACAGTTTCCAATATTTTAGCAGAATTGTTCAAACTCAGTGCTTTTGTTTGTTTCTTTTTTTTTGGGGGGGGGGGGGCTGCACATAACATTTTTTTATTATTTGCAATATTTTACCAGGAAAGACATACTACTACTGCTAGGGGAAGGGTACAGGGAAGTCAGACAAGACCATAATTATAGTGATAAACATAGGAGAGATATACAATAATAGAAAACGAGTCACAATAAAAGGCCATATAATACATACACAGGACATATAGTACAGAAATCCTTAGGATAACAAGAAGGATGTAGCACAATAATTTAGGAGAGGTACTGTGAATGAAGGTAAGCATAAATCAAAAGTGTTAAGCATTCAACAAAGGTAAAGAAGGTTAGGACTTAACTTACTGTAGCTGGGGTAGTTGGACACCAAAATCACAAAAATATACTATACTATACTTTATATAGATATATAGATAGTTAAGGACAGAAAAAACATTTGTCTGATCCAGTCTGCCCAGTTCCACCATGGCCCTTACCAGTCTAGTACTGGCTAGGTCTCTAGTGGTTCATTCATCCTGCAGAACATCTTGTACTATTGGCCTGGTGGTGCTGAGGGTTTAAGCGCTGGACACCACACCTCAGGCCACGCGGGTGACCCGGGTTCAGTAATGAGCTCGGGTTATCGGGGGTCAGCAGGGGCAGGAGAGGACTGAGCATTCAGAGGACTGCTGTCCTCTCCTGGGAGTGGATGGTGATGCATGCCACAGTACTAGCAGCTCCCAGTGGAAATTGGGGGCAGTGCAATTTGCAGTGCATTCTTCTGGGGTTGGGGTGTTGGAAGATGCCTTACACATGGGTGCAGAAGCATGCCCACTGCATGCAGGGCATCATTGAATGTCCACACCGCCAGATGCAGCTGAAAAGAGGAAACAACCTGGCACCTGGACAGGTGACGGTGGGCCCAGTGGACAGCCCCATGCCCACTGCCAGGTCCATCCTGGCTGGTCTCTGTCACTCTCCTTCATTCCATGGCTGCCCTTCTAGATTATAGATACAGCGTCAGAGGAGGATGGTGGTCCCACCTTGGGGGCTCATAGCCGGGGGGGCAGGGTAGTCAGTGGAGCTGTAGAGGAGTTCCCAGAAGTGGAGACCAGTTCTGGGAGGACCTCGGACAGGGCGGGATAAGGCAGCTCCATGAGACCTCACCAGACAGAGGTCTAAGGGGCCAGTGAATAGGAGGATAAAGAAAGCTGAAAAAAAAAAGAACATCTTCTACTAAACCCCCATGCCCATAAGTGCCAGTTCCTCCCCAGTCATCCTCAACAGTCCCATCTATCTATCTCATCTCATATTAAAACTTGCTACCCTGTTGACATTGACCAGATCAACTGGCAGACAATTCCAGTTTTTCCACCGCCCACTCTGCAAAGAAGTATTTTTTCTTGTTCCTTCTTAATTTTCTCCCTGCCATCTTATCAATCTGCTGCCTCAAGCTGGACCCCATGCTAAGCTGAGGCAGTTGCTCGCTGTCCACCTAATTTATACTCTCCTGGTGCTTGAAGGTTTCCGTCATGTCTCCCCTCTCTTTACCTGACTTCTAGTGAATACATATTGAGGTCAGCCAGTTCTTCCTCATAATTCCTGCCTTGTTGGCTATGAATCATTTTAGTCACCTACCATTACATTGACTCTTGGTGGTCCTTGTACTTTGCAGGTGAGGGTTCCAAAACTGTGCACAGAACTTCAGGGGGGTATCACAAGGACCTATACTAGGGGAGGATCACCTCCTTCCATCTGCTTAAGAAAGTCCTGCCTATGTGACCCAACATCCTGCTAGCTTTCAGGCTTTCTTGAGGCTGTCACTAAATATAACCCCCAAATCATTCCCTTCTGAGGTCTGCTGCAGGCATACGCCCATCCAATATTTGGTCCTTGGATTCCATCTCACAAAGTGCACAGTCTTGTACAGTTTGGCATCAAATTTCAGTTGCCAAATCTTGGACAAACTTTTCAAATTTCCAAGGTCTTTCTTCAGTTCCCTCCTATACTCCTCACTATCCACTCTGCTACATATCTTTGTGCCATCCACAAATAGACACATCATACCCTGGATCCTTTCTCCAGTGTCACAGATGAACACATTGAAGAGCACCAGACCCAGGACTGACCCCTTTGGGACCCTGCTTATAGCATCTGTGTCCTCAAAATATGTACTATTTAATACCACCCTTTGGGTTCTTCCCCATAGCCAACACTCCACCCATCTATTGACTTTCTTCCCAATACACTCAAAAAACTAAAACAAAATCAAAACAAAGATAACATTTAATAGCAGTTAAATAATCTATCACTTAACTAAATAATTCATTAGTTTTATTACCAACCCAATGCTATACTATAAAACTATTAAACATAAATGTCTGAAGAAATTCTTAGCAGGGTATAACTCTTGATTTAATACATTCTTCCCAAAATGGTGGACTGCTCATAGGAAAAGGGGTATAAATAGGATAAATTGCGAGGGCCTTTTAGTTAGAAATAGAGATGCAGCCATGAGAGGGCATGATTGGAGATCAGTGGGATGTAAATTCAAGAGAGATGTGGGAAGGTTTACTCAACAGAAATGTTGTTGGAGCCTTGGAACAGATTGCTGGCAGAAGCTGTGGGGGCAAGGACCATTAGTGGGTTCAAACATGGGTGAGAAGGGGCCAGGGGACTCATAATCACAGTTGGGGGAACCAGGAAGGGAGAGGAAGTAGAAGAGAAGGAGGGCATGAACAACCCACTGTGGCACTAGGTTAGGGGTAAGGTAGTACCAACTATGGGCTGACTTTATGAGCCTTGGTCACCTTCTCACAATGTGTTTCCTTTTTAAAAGCATTTTTTGTGCTTGAAATGGTCTCTTAAAACTGGCATGCAGATCCACATTCTATTCTTATGGGCTCCTGGAAGTTTGTCAAATGAATGCCTGAAGTCTTTTTTTTTTTTCCATCTTAACTAAATGCTCAATTGACATGTGGCATGTCCCCAGTATGATGGTAGTCTGAGCTCGTTTGTTGAGCTTCGTTGCTGCTATTAAATAAAAACAAGTAAAGTGTTGTAGTAGGCATTAATGTTACAGACTAAGTTGTAATGCTGAGGCTGGGCCTAGTCAGTTTATGCAGCTGCTTTCTTAAGCTAGGCTGAGAAGAGGATTTATGTGGAGAGACTGTTCCTCAAAAAATGAATCCTCAGCCGGCCCAGTGGTACAGAGGGTTGAGGCACTGGACACCTTACCTCATGCTACATCGGCGACTTGGATTCGGGAATGACCTTGGGTCATCGGGGTGCTGGCATGGGGGGAGGGAAGAGCAGGATTGAGCATGCCGATGGGAAGCTCTCCTCTCCTGAGGGTGGTGAGGGTGTGTTGGCACCCCTCGTAGCTCTGCTCCCACAAGGTGGAGGTCCGGTGGGTAGCATAGGTGGAGAGGGGGAGGCAAAATGTATTGGGAGGTGGAAGGGGCTAAGCTGGCACCACGAGGTAGGAAGCATGCCTCCACATGCTCACATGGCCATGTGCCAGGGCCTGGGGCGTGGTCAGGAGAAAATCTGTAAAAAAAAAAAATACATGTGTCCCATTGCCAGTTGGTGGAAGGAGGCAATGGGGTCCAAAAAGCTTAATGAAAAAAAGGAATCCTCTCTGAGAAGGCAGCCTGTCCAGTAAAACAACAACATCTAGGGTAAAGAAAGAGCATACTTTGAGCATAAAGCATATATTCTAAGGGAGGAGACGAGTTAAGTGGGAGTGAGGAGCAATGATAGGCAGTCAGTGAGGATATGAGACCTTCAACTGAAAATTAGTTAAACACCATGGATGAGTCTCCTGTTATACTGGGACAACAGCTTAGACTGCAGTATATGTCACTGTCAGTCATACCTCTCAACTGTCCCTGATTGTCAGGGACGTCCCTGATTCTACCTCAGAATTTTCTTCTGTCCCTCATAAAATTTGTGTTTTTGTGACTGAACGATGGGGACTGTAAGCACAAAATAATGTCAAACATTAAAGTCACAGACTTGTTCTTCTTCAGAAAGTACATCTTACACTAATCCCATTATTCTCTCAGCTTTCTGAGTAAATATTACCAATTTTTAAGATATGTCCCTGATTTGGGGTCTTTGTCCCTGATTTTTTTAAGCCCTGTCCCTGATTCATGAGACAAGAGGTTGAGAGGTATGCTGTCAGTACAGTTACATTTCATGGCCTTAGTATTTGGAATACTGCAGTATTCATAATACTGAGTATTTCACATAAGTATTCTGAATACTGTAGTTACATGGCATAATAATATGTACAGTATTCCACTTTGTCTCTCAATTTACATGCGAGTTGCAGTATTCAGAATAGTTCACTTCAAGCATGCTCAATACACTGCCTAATATTTAAAGGGGAGATCTCATGAATCTTTTTCTTTAAAACTGTGCAGGCTAGAGTCTTCAACAATGATTTTCTGTATTGAATTCTCCTTATTTCATTCAGATATAAAGTTAAATAAACTCTGTTCTGTCCTACTGTGGACACCTGTTTGGCTCCATTACTAAGGTCATGACCCATCTCTTGCAGTGCACCATGGCACATGACGATGTGTCAGTGCTCAGACTGCTTTATTTCCACTTCCTCTCCGATTGCATTTTGTAACTGCCTCATGTTGGCTAATAAACTTAATGGGAAATGCATTTCTGTTTTCTAGGGATGAAGTGTGCCAGAGTTGAAATAGAATTCTTTGAAAGAAGTCTATTGTCTGTGAGGTGTTAATGATTTTTTAACAAGATAATTAAATTATGTGCTGCTAAGCAAGTCACACTGTTCAATACCATAGTGTACTTCCTCTACTATGGCAGACAAAGTACATAATCTTTTCAATGTAGGGTCCTGGTTAACTCTGACTTACGTCAACCCCAGAAAACAGTGCTGCACTTTCTATGAACTTTGTTGGTCAACATGAAACAAGAACAATGTAAAGACATTGCAGTTAATCAAGTGATCAGAGAGAAAGTAGGAATCAGTAGCTTCAGTACCAACAAACACATCAGCAGGTCCCATAATGCACTGTAAGAGTGGAGTCATGACCTCTATAATGGAGCCAAGCAGGTTTTCACTGTAGGACAGAAAAGTGTTTAGTTAACTTTCTATCCAGATGTAATTAGGAGGGTGAGACAGAGACGATCACTGTTTAAGCCTACAGCCTACATAGTTTAAGATAATTGTTCATGAGATTTTCCCTTCAAGTGACACCCTGAGAAAAATGCATCCAAGATCATGCACATGGTCAGTGCATTTAGACTGGGGCATATTCTGAATACTGAGCATTCTGCATTTACACAGCACAATATTCCACTAGTATTTGAACTACAAGTGGAATATTTCCACAGTGCTTTTGGAAATACTGGTCTTCAGAATATTCATTCAGTATTTGGAATACTGTTGTCACATGACCTGAATAATTACTCAGAATACAGAATTTTCAGAATAAAAATGAAATAGTACCACAACATAATTTAACCTATTAAATAGCATTAGATCATCTTTAAAATGTGCCAGATACAGTAATTAAGAAATAATGTCAAGGGAAACCACACATATTATCATATGATCAAATACAATTCTTTAAAAATGTTTAAATACAAAGTATTACTAACAACATATCAATAAAGAAGACACAATATAAAAAAAGCATGTTATTGGTAACTACAGAAAATAAGAAAAAGAATGTAAAACACATAGGAATACATAAGTTTGGTTAATAACTGACAGTTATATTATTGAGAAATATATAGTTTTCAGGTGAAAAGGTTTTAAAATTTGTAAAACCTAATTTAAAATGGGTTACAGCTGTAATTATTGATACAAAGCAGAATCCAATAACAACACAAGAGGCAAAATATAACAAAAAGAACATTGCAAATGTTGATAAAATTGCCAGCATATGTCATGTACACATATAAAACATGAGCATGTACATTATACGAAGGTTTGTAGTGTATGGTTACCCCTTGTGCATGGATTTCCATCCTAACTAAAAAGCTGCTCTACCTTACAGTAGTTCAAAAGTCATCGAATGCTGGTGTTCTCTTCCATGTTACAATAGCTTTTTTAATTAAAATGGAAAATCATGCCACCTGCTGTTTTACTTTCATTTTCCCCACACAACACAAAACCCAGATCCTCCACAACAACAAAATCTTGTTTTGATTCATCATGTTAAATATTAAATAAGAAATTATTAAATAGAAGATTTCTTGGGGAAAAAATACTTTTTTTTTTTTTTTTTCTTTCATGTTTCAAACCATTTACTATACAAAATAGCACATCGGAACAATTCACATAACTTGGCTGTGTTTCCATCTCAGGGTTCTGATGCCATCCAGGATCTCTTGACCCCTGAGGTCTCTATCATGTCATCAGAACCCTTCAATGAAAACAAAGCCTTGTTGCGCATGGTTGCCCTTGCCTTATTCTCTATGTATTAAAAAATTAACTTGCTAATGTTTTTAAATAAGTAAATAAACTTAAATTCATGCCCTGTTAATATATAAGTCAATGAAAAAGATGTATGCATTAAGCATTGCATGTGTACAAGGGAAAAAATACATAAAATTAATGAATGTTTCAGAAGCTAAATATGTACTCTCCATCAAGGCTCAAAACAACTTTTTCTAGTTTTTTTACCTACTGTAGCTATTTAAAGTAGAGTGAACATCATGGGCAGAAGCTGGTATAGTCAGGCTCAGGGTGATGGTGCTAAGGATAAGAATGCAGCTGAAAGTCTAACTACCCAGTCAACAGCAAAGTCCGGGGAACTGATTACAAAAGAATCACTGTAAATTCTGGGCAGAAAACTGCATCAACTGTTTAGATCAGTAACTTGGATTAATAATAAACTGGATGGTTTAGCTGGCTCTATGGGAACATTTATAACTGCAGTGAAAAGCTAAAAAAGCCACGCTGACCAAAGCCAGAAAAAAAGGCTGATGCAGCAAAGCATTGGCAAGACTGATTAAGACTGATCCACCACTTGAAAGGTACAGAAAACAAACTTTGCTTGTTAATATCCTACTTGGTAACATAAAACCACTCTATGTGAAATGTGTTTATATCATAGAAACATAGAAGTTGATGGCAGATAAGGACTGCAAGGCCCATCCAGTCTACCCATTTCTTTTTCTGCCTTATAAATGTGCCATCGTCCTTTGCTGTCAGTGGCCTATCTATTCATACTCATCTGTTTTGCTCCCTTATGCCTATCCCCTGCATGTTTGAAGCCCTGCACTGTATTCATAGCCACCACTTCCTGAGGTAGGCCGTTCCATGCATTCACCGCCGTTTCTGTGAAAAAGAACTTCCTCACATTACCCCTTAATCGGCCTCCCTCTAATCTCTTGCTGTGTCCTCTTTTCCTGCTATTTTTCTTATATTGAAACATGTTAGACTCTTTCACCTTGTTAATGCCCTTAAGGTGTTTGAATGTTTTGATCATATCACCTCTCTTCCTCCTTTGCTCTAGGGTATACATATTGAGCTCCGTTAAGCTGATCTCATATTTCTTCTGATGCAGTCCCTGCACCATTTTGGTTGCCCTTCTCTGGACTTCCTCAATTTGATTAATGTCCTTGTGAAGGTGTGGCCTCAGTACTACCGCATGATGCTCCAGATGGGGCCTAACCTGTGTCTTGTAAAGGTTATTACCTCCCTCTTACGACATGATACCCCTACTATTACACCCTAACATCCCCTAGCCTTACCTACTGCTTTAGAGGTCTACTTGGATGATTTCAGATCATCGGTGATGATGATGCCCAAGTCTCTTTCTTCCTTTGTGACTGCCAGCAACTCCCCTCCCAGCCTATACGTGGCTTCAGGGTTTCTCTTCCCTATGTGCATGATCTTGCACTTCTTTGCATTAAATCCCAGTTGCCACTCTTCCAACCATTTTGCTAGTTTATCCAGATCTCTCCTCATTCTGCCCATCCCTTCAAGTTGCAACATCTGCCTTTATATTCAAGTTCAAGTTTCAAGTTTATTGGGGATCAAAATATGTATGAAATTCTGTAACATACGATAGTACTGTCATCTAAAATTACATTAAAATCAATGTGCAGAATGTATTTCACAATTAAAACAATATGCGAACATATGAAAATGCCAGCAGAAACAGGCTCATTTTCTATCAAGTCTGCTCAATTGTGCAGCTAGCCCCTCAAATTGCAGCTGCCCCACCATTTCCTCCCCCCTCCACAGTCATCCCTCTTTCACTCTGTTCCATCCTCTCTTGAAGCAACCCACCATCCTACAGGAAACCACCTCCTCAGGTAGAGGGTTCCATTTTTCTGCCACCCGTTTAGTGAAAAAATGTCTTCTGATTTTCCTCCTGAATTTTCCCCTCCCCAGCCTCAGTTGATGCCCTCTTGTATCCCTCCCTCTTCTGATCCGGAATATCTCCTGTATTAGCCTTGTTTGTCCCCTTCAGGTACTTAAAGGTCTCGATCATATCTCGCCTATCCCCTTTTCCTCCAAGGAATACATGTTAAGCATGTTCAGCCTTTCCTCATAGGATTTCCCCTCCAAACCCTGGATTATCTAAGTCGCTTTGCACTGCATCCCCTCCAATAATCTTATGTCCTTTTTCAGGAATGGGCACAAGTGCTGCATGCAGTATCCCAGGTGTGGCCTGAACAGTGACCTGTACAGGGGAAGGATCACCTCACTACTTCTAGAGGAGATTCCTCTCGCTATACAGCCCAGCATCTTGTTGGCTTTAGCTGCTGCCTTCCTGCACTGAGCCGAGTTGTCATATTCCCTGTTATAATCACCCCCAGGTCCTTTTCCTCCTCTGTGCTCCCCAACTGTATCCTTCCCAGGTGATAGCTCCTCATCCGGTTCTTAGCTCTGAAGTGCAGCACTTTGCACTTCTTGGCACTGAACCCAATCTGCCATGTTTCTGACCACTCCTGTAGTTTAGTCAGGTCTTCCTGCAGTCCCCTCCATCCCTCAATGTCATCCACCACAGCTCCCATCTTGGTATCATCTGCGAACAGACTGATCTTACTCTGGGTGCTGTGTGAAATATCTGTTATGAATATCCCAAACAGCACTGGTCCCAGTGGCACCCCGCTTATTACTGCTCTTGGTGATGAGAGTTTCTCCTCCACCACCACCCTTTGCTGCCTGCCCTTCAGCCAGTTACTGATTCATTTGACCATCTTCGTACCCACCCCTACAGATTCCAGCTTCCCCTTCAGCCTCCCATGTGGCACGGAATAGAAGGCCTTGCTGAAGTCTAAGTACAAGTCATCCACTGCATGGCCTTTATCCAGTTCCTTGGTCACCCAATCATAGTACTCAATCGGGTTAGTCTGGCAGGATCTGCCCAAGACAAACCAGTGTTGTTGCTCAACCATTGTCCTCCAAAAATGTCACCAGCCTCTCTTTAAGGAGTGTCTCTGTGAGCTTTCCCACAATTAATGTGAGGCTCACTGGTCTGTAGTTACCTGACTCATCCTTTGGGCCACCTTTGTGAATGGGTATGACATGGGCAAACCTCCAGTCATGTGGCATGCATCCTGTGTCCAGAGAGGTATTGGACTGGTCAGCCAGTGGTCCTGCCATGCACTCTGGCAGTTCCTTGAGTACCCTAGGGTGAATGCAATCAGGTCCCGGTGCCGTGTCCACCTGCAGTACCCTCAGTCCTTCCAGTACCCTGTCCCCTGTAATTTCTCCATCTGTCACTCCCCTCCCTCACCCACCCAACCACTCCCATGAGGTATCTGTCCCCCCTCTTCTGTGAATACAGAGCAGAAGTACTCACTGAGTGCCTTTGCTTGCTCCTCCCCCATCTCTACCCACCCGCATCCATCTTAATTCTCGTTATCTGGTCCCTGGTCTTCCTTCTCTCATTAATGTATCTGAAGAAATCCTTCTCTTCACCCTTAATGCCCTGTGCCAGCCTTAGCTCTCTGGATGCTTTGGTGGCTCTGACTAATCTGTTAACCTCACTGGACTTCTTCATATACTCCTCCTCATCATCCCCACCTTCCTGATCTCTTGAATCTCTGAAAAGCTTTACTCTTGGCCCTCACCCCCTCCATTACCTCCTGGGTCAGCCAACTGGGCTTCTTGGCCCTTCCCTTCTTGTTTTGTGCCCTAGTACATGTCCCAGTAGCCTCTGCCAGTCCTGCTTTAATAATATCCCACTTTTGATTGGCATCCATGGTTGGTTGGATTCCTTCCAGATGATTTATCAGCATTTGTCCCATCTTGTTAAAGTCTGCCCCCTTAAAATAAATCACCCTGGTTCCCGAACCTCCAGTTTGCCTTCCCATTCTGAGTGTGAACCATACAGAGTGGTGAGCACTCTGATGAAAGGTCATCCACCTCAGGTCCTTCTGGCCTCCCATTTGATAATACAAGGTCAGAGTCCTTCCAACTAGTTGGCTCGTGTACCAACTGCACCAGGAAGCTATCCTGAAATGCTTCCAATATGACCTGCTCCCTTGCACTTGTGGTGGTTGGTGTGCTCCTGTCCACCCCAGGTAGGTTGAAGACCCCCACCACCACCGTATTCCTCTTCCTGCAAACCCACCTAATTTGTTCTGCCAACTCCCTGTCCAGCTCCTCCCCTTGAGTTAGTGCTCTATAGACTAATCCCATCCTCAGTACCCTGCTCTTTGAATCCTAAAACTTCATCCATAGGGCCTCTGTACCCCCTTCCTATCCCTCTTCCCTTATGCATCTTATTCCCTCCCGTACATAGATCACCACCACCCCTACCTTTCCTGTTTGCCCTGTCCTTTCTGAATATCCTGTACCCTGGGATCATCATATCCCCGTCCTGGTACTGGGTGGCCCAAGTTTCTGTTATGGCCACAATGTCCACCTGCCCCACTGCCAAGAGAGCCTGTAACTCAACTGATTTGTTTCCTAGGCTTCTCACATTCAGTTACACCATCCTCCAACCTGTTCCTTTCCCTTCCCTTCCCCGATTAACCCCCACTTTTGTCCCTACCCTGATGCCCTCCCCTATAGCTAGGGCGGTAAGCTCGTCTGACTCCCCTCTCTGAAAACAAGAAGATAAAAGTCTATAAAATGCTAATAAGCCTAATAATACTTAAAAATACACTACCGCCAATAATAAGAATCCATTAAAAACCAACATTCAATCACACTGTCTTGCACCTTCTTTAATTTACAGACCTCTAGATGTCTTTTAAAGTTTGGAAAGCCTGTGACATAAATGAGCCAAGCGCAATTAAACTAGCATTTGAATTCAGACTTATCCGTTCTATTGTTTGTTCCTTTTCTTTAAGATCCTTTCTAACTGGGTCAATCCACTTCTCCCTCTCCTTTGTCATTAAAACACATTATTTTTTTTTTCCAGTTAAAAGTTTATTGATGATTTTACAGTTATACAAGAGACAGAAACATTGACGACAAATTAAAACACATTCTAATAATACATATGAGGTACAGTTGCATTTACAAGCCTTTGGAGACATTCTGCTGGGAATACATGACGCCCAGTTTGTTAATACCTCAAATCTGAGTCTGCCAATCGCCTTCCTGTGGGTGACATTGTCACAGCACACTAAATATTTTTCTGTTATAAAGTCTTTTTTAATTAATTTAAAAATGTTGTACTCTCCTGTGTCTTGAATAACAGCTGAATCTATTTGAATTGCAACATCAACAATTCTCTGTGTTGCCTCCTTCCCAAAGATGCTGCAATCCCCATATGGCTCAAAAATATAATTATTTTTTTAAACCAAAGTTAGTTAACACTTTATTCAACTTCCCAAAACAGGTTTTTCATTTCTGTTGTATCTGGTATCCTCCCAACAATTGCAGATTAGGCTATCTGTGGGAGCTGACACCATTTTTAGCCAAAATGCTATGGCCCTTTTCAATATTCTGGTGTATAGATGTAATGTACCTGTTTCTGCTCTTATAGCAGCACTGGACATTACTCTTGGTAAGTCCAAGAGTAACTTTAAATAAAAAATCTGCATCACTTCAAGTGCTAGGCGGTTGCAATTTAACCCCCAAATCTCTGAGCCATATAGTAATTGTGAGACCACTTTGGCATCGAAACATCTCTTTTGAGCTAAGTACAAGTTCTTCGCAAATGTGTGAGTGAATCTTTCATTTCTCGTACATGCTTGTTCCAGTTCTACCTTCGATTAAACCATACCCCTAGGTAACAAAATTCTGGGATTTTCTCAGTGGTGATAGAGTGTATGAACCAAGTTTCTAATTTATTTTTGGTGTCTCCAAATACTATAATTTTGGACTTGGTAGCATTCAATTCTAAATACAACCACTCAATGTATTCATTATAGTTTTTATAGCTCTTTTTAGTCCAATGGGTGTTTATGATAGGACTATTGCATCATCTGCAAACAGTAAGAACTTAATAGGAAAGTTATTTATAGTCAGAGGAAATGTATCTATTTCCTATAGGTCCCTGACAAGGCTATCTACAGTATATATTGTACTGTATCTGTTAAATAATGAGAGTGTTAAGCAAACAACTTTGTTTTACTCCTATTTGAATGTTAAGGGCCTCCATTAAGGCACCATCCTTGCCACATTTTATAACCACTTTAGCATCTGTATGGAGTAATCTGATTAATGTTAATAGCTTACTATCTATATTTTTTGTGTTAGTATCTTACAGAGAATTTCTCTATTAACGCTATCAAAGGTGGCTTTAATGTTGATGAATGCCACATACAGCTTCCCTTTCTTTATAATGACATATTTCTCTATTGTACATTTTAGCGTAACTAGTGAATCTAGTGTTGACTTGCCTTGCCTCAAGCCAGCTTGATTCATAGAGATGAATTTTGTGTCATCCATCCAGAGCTGTAGTCTGGTTAGTAGAAGTCTGGAAAATTTTTTCAAAGAGATACAGAGTAGGGTTATGGGGTGATAATGTTGTGGGTCCACCTTGTGCCCTTTCTTGTGAATGGGGATGACCACCCCAACTTGCCAGTAGTCAGGGATAATTTCATATTTCGCTACAAAGTTAGAAAAGGAAGTGAAAATTTCTGCCCACCATTTGCTACCAGTTTAATAAATTTCTGCTGCTATACTACCAGTTCCTGGTGCTTTGTTGTTCTTTTATGCTTTGATAGCCCATTCTCCCTCCTCCAGAGAGAATTCAAGCCACATATGTTTTTTCCTAGGTACCTTCAGATCTACCTTCCTCCATCCCTTTGTCTTGTTGTATAGATTCCTGTTCCACTCTGACATTTTTAAAAAAATGCATTACCCAGTCATGCAGATGAATTACTGCCTCAATATTGGATCTGTACTTATTGGTTCTGAAGGCTACTAACTTCCAGAATGATTTATTGTCTTTATTTTGTATTGCACTTTGGAGCACTTCCCATAGGGATGCACTGTATTTGCTTTTTTTTTGTTATCTAGTAGCAGTCTATATTCATTTCTAAGGTTTATAAAAGCCTTCCTATCCTCAATGAGTAATGACTTTTTTTATTCTGTTTCCTTGTCGTACAAACGCTTTCCTCATCTTATGGCATTCAAGGTCAAACCATTTGGCTTTATTAACATATTTAGCTGTTTTTCTTTCACCTTGTGTATTTTCGGTATCAATTATATTATGATTTATTTCCTTCAGGTCTTCTAAATATTTAAGGGGTGATAGATACCCCAATTCTTTCTGTTTTAAAACCTTTATGCAGTTATGTTTTTTTCTTTTCCATTACATCTGTATGTAAAAGATTTACAACTATTTTGTAGGTGAATGGGTCCCATTTAATTTTTTTGTGGTTACATATTACTTTGTGGACATCAATTATTTCCTGTTTCAGGAATCTTTCCCGTATTATATTATTTTCATGTTTTACTTTCAGCATAATTGGAAAGTGGTCACTATCCCATATGGGTAATATTTTAATGTCTCTTATGCAACCAGATGAAAAGATATCAATAAGGAAGTAGTCCAGAACACTTCCACCTTTCAAGGTAGGAAATGTCCAGTTTCCTTTATGATCGCCTGGAAATCTCCCATTAATGATTCAAAGGTTGAGCACTTTTAACTGATTTAGAAATTGATACCCATACTTACTTCTTTATTTTGTCTTGTGAGGTTCTGATGGGAATATTATATGCCTTATTGAGGTTCTAGTGCAGTCTGTTGTCTTCTGGTTGGTTGCTTACCCTCACATTCAAATCACCACCTAACAATATTGTCACATCTTAATATTCCAGCTGCATTTTTAGAATAAGGTCATACAAAGCTCCCAGTGCCTTTTCAGTGGGTGATTTCTTAGAATGTGGAGGAATGTAGGCATTGATTAGGGTACAGAAAGGCATTTTGTCCTTAGATAGCTCTGTGCCTAGAAAGAAATGGACATCATCTCTGTAAATGCATTTTTGATTAATGCCCAACTTAATATTTATTAATGTGCAAACACCACCATATGGTCTCCCAAATGTTTCTGTTTTGCATGCCTTTATTTCCCATGAATGGAATCCCTCTGTAGAGGTATCTCTAACCCTACAAGGGGCATGCCTCAGACAGTTAGTGATAGAACCCACTCGGGAGGACTCAGTCTTAGACCTGGTACTCTCAAACAGGGATGGAGAGAAGATTTTACATTTAGAAGTGAGTAGCCATCTGGGAACAAGTGACCGCCAAACAGTGTGGTTCATGATAAACACAGCTGTAGAGTCAAGCCATACAAATGTGAGGGTACTGGACTTTAGGAGGGCTGACTTTGGCAAAATAGGAGAGTACCTCAGAAAAGCACTAGCAAACGGGCAAGAAGGAGGGGTGGAGGAACAATGGGGAAATATCAAAACTAAAATGGTGCAGGGTCTGCACTGGAAGTCATACAAAGAAAGACTTAAGGAGCTTAATATGTATACCCTCGAGAAAAGGAGGGCGAGGGTGGACATGATAGAGACTTTCAAGTACCTCAAGGGAATTAACAAAGGCAAAGAGGGTAGCATCTTTCAAAAAAAGAGATGTACAAGAACAAGGAGGCACATTTAAAGATAAGGGGGGGATGGCTCAGGGGCAACATGAGGAAGTATTTTTTCAGGGAGAGGGTAGTGGACGCATGGAACACCTTCCTGAGGAGGTCGTGGGGTCAAAACAGTGGGGGAATTCAAGAATGCATGGGACAAACATAAGGCAAATCTGGTGGGTGTTAGGATGAAGTAGACTGTTGGTAAACTAGGATCTGCAGCTTATCCAATAGGTAGGGAAATCTGCATACTGGGTGGGCCAAGCGGTCCTTATCTGCCGTCAAAGTCTATGTTTCTATGTTTCTTGTAACATGATTATAGGGTAATTTTTCAGGAATTCTGCACATCTTAAGTCTTCTAGTTTTTCTGCCACTCCTGAAATGTTCCAGCTTAAAATGTTTAGCCAGGGCCCTTTTTCACTTTCTTTAGCATGTCCTAGTCATTCTAATTCAATTTCATGTTCCAGAATTAAGTATCTATAATAGTTGCTTTTGTTGTCTTTATTTCTGTGTCTGTTTCTGTAGGTTTCAGTTATAGATTTATGGTTGGTGTTTATTTCTAATACTTATTTCTCCTCTATTGATTCATTGATTCTTCCAAGACTATACTATTGTTTATCCTTTTACCTTTTTGTAGTCTTCCTCTTATTGTATTTCATTCTTCTTGATATAGGATGTTGTCATCAGGTAATAGCAAATGTTTCTTCTCTACTGGCATCATGTAATTAGTAATTCTTTGTTGATTTTTTTTATTTTAGAGCTTTCTGTTGGTTTAACATTTGAGTTTTCTTTTCTGTCTCTATTCTGCCCATCCTTATAGTTTTTTTTTTTTTCCCTAGGATTTCTGTCCACTTTTATGATTGTTTGTTCAGCATTAACTCCTATTTGTTGGAATTGCTCTATTGATTTTAGTATGAGACACCTTGCTTTTTTATTTCGGGTGACTAAGCAGACTCAGCCTTTTTCCTTCTCAGCTCAATATTTGTATGCTGATTGTATGCCAAACCAAGAGAACTTTGTTCCTAGAATCCCCTTGCATAGATTATAGACTGCTATTTTAGGGTGGTGTAGTTCTCATTTTTAGTTTTAGGTAATCATTGGACACAGATCATTGAGGCAATTAGTTCATTTTCCATTAAAACTTCTTTTAATTCTGGAAGTACACTATCTTGTTGATTTCTCAACTCCTCTAGCTTTTTGTTTCGTATTACATTTTTTAATTCTGTATCCAGATCCTGAACAGAGTCAACTCATTTTGCCTCAAATATTTTAAGCCGTGTCTCTGCTCCTGATTCTTCAACTATTACAACATTTTCCTTTTTGCCTGGGCCTCTTTGTTTGCTTCTGCACTCCTGGGTTTCTTTGGTTTGGTTATTTGCTCTTTTTAGTTGTTCCTTAGCCTCATCATACCTGCTGCTCCTTTCTTGTTTTCTTTTACCTAGTATTAACTCCTTAGTTAGTTTTTCCATTTCTTTTGCTCCTTTACTTCCTATTTCCTCCATTATCCATTTTTATTGTTTTTGCATTTTTTTATTTCTGTCCATTTTTTTATCGTCTCTGATTTCCAGAATCTGAGGTGGACTATGGTCCCTTTGATGTGGGATCTCATTTAACAATACTCTCCTAAGTAGTATAATAATTTTCATCAGTAGTTGATTCTCTATTTCAGTTTCTTTTTTGATATCCTGAAGGTTACTTGCACATCATAATTTTGATTGTTTTCCTCCTCAGTCCTTTTCATATAGCTGTTTGCTTTTTTAGATGTTTTATTTTGCTTTCCTTCTTTTTTTAGTTTTGCATTTATAAGAACCCTCACTTCATGATGTCCATAGGTGTGGAATATCCAGAGGATGTTGGGAAGGAGGGGGTCTAAATTTATACAGTTGGTGAAAGGGGGTTAAAAAAGTGTCAAAGTCTTCTAAAAAGGATCTCTTTTTGGATTGCCATGGAGTATTTATTTCTGCTTGGTTTATGCTGGCATTGTTTTGCTCCCTATGTGCCCTTTGCATACTATCATGATGTACCTGAGCTGTCATCTCAGTTATATTACTTCTATATTTTATGCATAGATTCTTGACTCTCCCAGAGATGGGTGTCTATCTGTGTTAGTGGTTCATCGTTCATTTTTTTCTAAAATGTTCTTGTTCCCTGATGTCTATTGTTTTGTACTTCCCTTTTTTTCTTCACCTTCAATATTCTTAATTTCAGCTAGTAAAGGGTGATCCTGTTGATAATTCTTACTATGTGTTTTTATAGGGGCTGAAGCTAGCAGAGGTTTACTAGAATTTTGTATTCTTAACATATGTTTTTCCTCACTATGTCAATTTGATTTCCAGGGCCCAAGACATAACTAGTACTTTTCTTCCACCCATTGGAACCAATATCATTTTTCTTTGGACCTGTTTTCCTCTTTAGTTTGGTTTTAGTTTTCAGAGAATTTTTAGTTACTATCATGGCCTTTTGTTGCCTGGTTTCCATATTGGTTCTCCCTTAATGTCCATTTTGATCCCCTTCCCAATATATTGGAATAAGTATTAAATAATGAGCATTATCTCTGTTATCTATCAAAAAACATTTCCAAAGTGAAACTAGATGGTTTCTTATTTTCCAAAATTATACAGGTTGTAAAATCTTAATCCTGTCCTGTAACAGGTTTTGTCACCTTGTTGTTTTTATATGCAAACTCTCTTTTTCTCCCTCAGGTATCTTGGGTCATGAATCTTTTTGGTCAGCAGCTATCTTTTCACTAGTATTTTTCTAGCAGATAGAAAAGTTTAGATAGTAATCACAGACCACTTTATTCCACAAACATTAACTCAATAAAAATGTGTTCAATTAAAATGTAAGCCAAGACTGCTATTTTAGCCAACACTATTCTTGCCTTGTGAATTTTAAAATAGGAGCCAGCTAAAACAGATAGAATTCATACCCTGGTGTTCTGGTGCTCTGGTGCTCTGTGCATTTTAACTCAGACTAAAACAAATTAACAACCTGTTTTTAAAGGGCTAATCACCCAGGCTAATGAATAATACAGATAATAATGTTAGCCAATGCATGAACGTATCACTAATTTTGCAGCTAAAAGCTTATATTGAGAGTCATGTATTCAAGCTTACTTAGCCAGACTATAACATCTGCTCTAGCCTTAATAACAGATATTCACAGCACCCTCTGTCTCACTCTCCTTTTTGTATTCCTCTGTCTAGGGAGATAATTAATATCCAAATAACCTCCAAGTAGGACTTAAATTACAAACCTTCTGCAGGTCAGTGCACAATGCTGTGTGAAAATGTTAATGCCTGTGCACCATTTGGCCCCACTGAGTGAGGAGAGAGCATTGTTGCTACGAGGGTGACTCCACATATTTTATAAATGTTTAGTGCGCAGTTTGACACAGGCCACAGTGTGTTGTTTTGTGGGAACAAACCTAACTACTGATCAACGTGATCTTCACCTTCCATTTTGTGAGGGGCAGAGGTCTTTTGGCTGCTGTACATTAGAGGGCAGTTGGAGGAGCTCTTTAGTGTTCCCCAGTGGTTGAATAGATTGCCTTTTTAAAGGCTGTCTGTGGCCACAGTCAAGGCCTGGGCAGTATGTTTGGTTGCTATGCAACCAACCAGCAGCAGGGAAGCTCTACTTCCACCCAGCACTCTACATATTTGGAGCCTTAGTGAGCAGAGGTGAGCACAGGGCAAAGGCAACATGGGCAGAGGCCAACAGCAGCTGTAGGGATCAGTAGAGGAAGTGGGGGGGTAGGGCCAGTCTGGCTGCCTTATACAGCATTATTCATTCAGGAGTGAACAAAGTGCATTAATCTGTCTAAATTACTACTGCATCCTCCAAACAAAATAAATGTAAGGGCAGTATGGAACCCAATTGAGTTACTCTTGCTAGAGGGGAACTAGAAGTGAGGTGTACTAGTTGCAACAAGTTCACCTTAGAGGAGATACTGGAAATTAATCACTACATTTGCAAACAATGTGTCAAACTAAAGAGCCCGAGAATAAAGATACTAGGACTCAAGCTAGGATTAAAATGTATTAAAATCCTGATACCAGGGAACGCTGTGGGAGTAAATTAATTGAGTACTAGTGAATATGTATCGGATGATGCTGAGACTGAGGGAAAACGACAGCAAGAAAATGGTGATGGGGAAGTTAATAATACAAGTACTTGCAAAGTAACAAAAAAGGAAGGATGGCAATGGAATTTACTGTTCCCACAACTAACTGTTTGAGCCATTACAAAATTTAATAGACAGTATAGAAAATGAGACTCAAGAGCTAATGAACACTGTAGCTGACATAATCCCAAGAACAGAAACCAGGATAATACAAAAAGAGGTATCAGAACCAGAAAATACCCCACTGATTGTATTAGAAAATATGGAGGTACAGATCAAGAACTAGGTACCAACAATACACCTTTAACCCAAGCAAAAGATAATATTACTAACAGAGCAAACAAGATGCCAGCACATGAGAGAGAGAGAGATAATGTATATAAGAATGGTGCTACTGACACATTACACTCTATATATATATATTTTAGAGGTCTCCATTATCAAGTATACTATGGATCATTATACCAGCAAACTAAACAAAGAACTAATTGGCAGCAGTTGTTTTCCAGGTGAAGGCACAGAAGATATTTTATGTCTTATACCAAGTATAACTAAACAAAGTCACGCTAAACCTTTAGTTATTATACACGTAGGGACAAATGACATTAAAAGGAAAACTGTCAAGGAAATCTTTAATTGCTTGAAGGAAATACACACCACACTTGTGAATATGAACTGTGAAGTAATTTTCTCAGAACTACTAGCAGTTCCTAGAGCAAATTTTAATTTGAATAGGACAATCATGAGACTAAACAACTGGCTAAGACAGTGGTGCTTATTTAAAAATGCAATGTGCATCAAAACTTGTGAAGAGTTTGTCAACAAGAAAAATATTTTCTGTAAAGATGGACTACACTTAAATAGATCAGGTAGTGAACAGCTGAGAGCTCTATTTATGGAAATCATTAAAGTTGGTTTAAACTATATTTCCAGGGGAGAAGGGACCCTCCACATAAACAAGTCTTAAGACACAACACTGCTACCAACCCTGCTACAACAGCTAAGGTTAATAAAAAATATGATAATAATTGTAACAAACTCAGTTGCATGCTGACTAATGCACGTAGTTTGAAGAACAAATTGGATGAATTTAAATACAAATTAATAAAGGACAATATCACAATATGTGCAATTACTGAAACCTGGTTCAAGGAGGGTGATTGGGGAAAAGAAATTCCAGATTATACTTTCATTGACAAGGAACGAGTGAATAAATGAGGGGGAGGGGTGGCAATGTATGTGTCTAATAGCTTAAGAATTTTAATTATATACAACATGGGCCACATAATCACCCAGAAAATTAACTAATTTGGGTGGAGGTATCGCTTCCTACTAAGAAACTAACCATTGATTTGGGATACTGACCAACAGGTTTGAATATGGAAGAAAATAGCAGATTTCTAGATGAAATAGAGAAGTTTGAACCCAAGGGGACATTTACTAATGGATGATTTTTTTTCCCAAAAATAAATTGGACAACACTGGCAGGTACCAGCACTACAGAAAGCACATTTATAGAACTGATTATACAAAAAAAACAAAATTGAATCGAGTAGTTATGGAAGAAACAAGGGGATCTAATATTTTAGATCTTGCTTTTTGTAATTTTCTGACAACATCAAAAAAGTAAGCATACAGGAACTGTTAGGATGTAGTGACCACTATTCAGTTAGTTTTAAAATCAATACATCATGGGAAAGAATTAATGGGGCTACCATCATAAAGTGTTATTATAAAGCAGACTATGAAGCAATGAGGAAATATCTCTGCACATGGAATTGGGAGGAGGCCCTAAGAAATCTGGATTTAGAAACTCTATGGGGTAGGAGTAAAAAAACAGATTAATCATGGTATTAATATTTATGTCCCAGAAATCAATAAATATAATAAAGTAGATAGCGTACTCTTGTGGTTTAATCACAAGATCAAAAAATATATTACAAAAAAGAAGAGGGCATTTAGGAAATATATGTCACATCAGAAAAATGAGGACTGGCTGAAATACAAGAAATATACCAGTAGAGATCACGTGATGCAACTTTCGGGTTAGCAGCCTTAGTTTGAGCTCCCGCTCTACTCCCCTTTTCCGTTCGGAATCTACACACCCAAGTTTGGTAATTGCATGGTTCTTACACCTTAACATGTCAGTAAAGTGCCAGTATACTCACCGAGACTCTAGTGGTAATTTTGAGTGCGATCGGCGAAGAATGGAGGCAGAGATGCGAGCCGCACTCCCACAGCATACACCACCGAACACACCAGAAAAAGCCATGAAGAAGGTGAAGGCACAAGTGGGTTCAGCTGGGAAAATCTGGGCGGGCTATCCAGATTCAACTCTGCTCACTCTAGAGAAATTCCTTGAGGAATTTAGCCCCTTCCGGGAAGAAATGAAATCCCTGAAGGCTGATGTAAAAAGTGTCTCGCTCACTGTGGAAGAGCTAAACCGACGCACTAGTGACTGCAAGTCTAGAGTGGTATCGGCGGAGCACAGACTGGATAAAATTGATCCTGTAATGACAGAAACCAAACATAAACTCCACCTCCTTGAAGCTAAAATAGAAGATCTTGAAGGAAGGAGCTACAGAAACAATGTTGTGTTAATCGGCTTTCCAGAGCAGGAAAAAGGCGCTAATGAGGTGTTTTTTTCACAGAAATTTGTGGAGAAGCTGTCAGGGCCTTCACCTTTTGGTTCAGCCTATATCATTGAACGGGCCCACTGCGCCTTGAGACCGGTGCCCCCACCTGGAGCCCTAACCCAGACATTTATTTTTAAATTTCTTAACTTTCAAGAATGCCAACACTTCTTATCCAAGGTCAGAGAAGCTAAGGAAGTGCTGTGAGAAGGGAAGCAAATAAGGATAACCCAAGATCTCCCACTTACTGTTCGTGAAAGAAGAGCAGCATTTCATACAGTGGTCAAGAAGTTGCTGGCTGCCAATATCTGGTTCAAAATGATGTACCCAGCGATTCTACAAGTCTCATTAGATGGGAAATGGTGCTCCTTTGAGGATCATAAGGTGGCAGAAGAATCTCTTAGGAAGGCACTGCCAGATCTTTTTTGAGAAGG
Source organism: Neoceratodus forsteri (assembly GCA_016271365.2). Taxonomy (NCBI): domain Eukaryota; kingdom Metazoa; phylum Chordata; order Ceratodontiformes; family Ceratodontidae; genus Neoceratodus; species Neoceratodus forsteri. Next base: position 1,236,570,664 of record CM057456.1, read on the forward strand.
CTGATTTCTTTTCTGGGAGGCCCTCAGGTTTATGAGTTGTTAACGGACTTGTGTCTGTGAGTATGTGCGATACAGAGCTGCCCACTCTGACAAACTGAACTTAACTCTGCATCTCCCCATGAAGTATTTTTAAAATGTGGGGAACAAGAGTCTCTTCGGTTTAATTTGCAGTTCTTTGTTATTTGTTTGTGTCATGGTGTAAGAACATTGATTGAACATGGACACTTGAAGTTCTGCCCTGATTGTCTTATAGACTTAATATACAGCTCATTAATTGTAGTACCTGCCCTTCAGAGTGAAGGGAGATTTGTTAGTTTATATGCCCTGCACAGTTCAGCAGGAAGGAGTAAAGTCAGTTCAAAGAGTTTGGATAATGTCATGTAAAACTGACAATAATGGAAGGGTCTTGTTTTGGGGTGTTTCTCCCCCTTTCCGTTTATTCCTTCTAAGGGCAGTATAATGTTGGGCTGGCATACTAAGTTTTTACAGTCACTGATAGTAATGACCAAAGAGCATGAAGGAGGTGTTTTCCAAACTGGGACATCTACACAGGGTGCAATCCTCTATGTGGAAGATAATGTTGATTTACGGGAGACCCTGATCCCACTGCCCCTCATGTTGTCTCCCCCCTACAGGGGTCAGCCTTTTTCCTCATTTTTGAACAGGGCACTGGTAGGGTTTAAGGGGAATGCTTTAGAGGGACTGTTTCTTGGAGATATGGAGACTGGAATTCTCAGCAGCAGGAGGGTTTAAATGTATTGGGATGTGGGGATAGTTGAGTGGAGAGGGAGAGGGTGAAGGTGAGGGGCTCAGTGCTGTTAAAGAAGGCACATCATGTACATTAAAGTAATGGGGGAGGGTGTAGACAGAGATATGTGTTCCACATGATATTGGCTTCAGGGATAGTATATGGGTTTTTGGGGAAGGGGAAGGAGGAAGGAAGTGGGGAAGTGGTTTTTCGGAGGGGGGATTTGGCTTTGCACTGGGGAGATGGTGTCTTTATTACTACCTATGGAAGAGGTCACTCAAATTTTAATGTCTGCTCCCAATATCATGGGAACAATGGTCACCCCAAGAGGTTTTGCACTTCGAATGTTCATGGGGCCAGAAACAAAACCAAAAGGTATCAGGTGTTGAAACACCTACAACACATTAAAAGTGACATTGCGATGCTCCAAGAAACCCACCTACTGGAACAGAAAAGTATCCTCTTCCGGTGCCAGTTCATGGGACAGACTTATAGTGCAGGGAATAGTACATAAAGTAGAGGAGTCACTATTTTAATTGCTAGAAGAGTCCCTTTTGTATGTGAGCAAGTGGTAAGTGAACCAAATGGGTGATACATTCTTGTAAAAGGATATATCGACAGAACCACCTTCATACCGGGTAGTGTCTATGGACCAAATGTGGACTCTCCTGGCTTTTTCACGGAGCTTTTGCAGAGTTTAGCTCCCTATGTAGATTGCCCAGTCATACTCGGAGGGGATTGGAATCTTCTTTTTCCCCGGATCTGGACAGGTCGGGTTCCAAAAAGAAAGGATTATCTCCAGCACAAAGAGCCATCAGGGATCTGGGAGACCACTTTTGTCTTTGTGATCCTTGGAGAACTCTATCCCATTGCCAGGGAGTTCATGTTCAGGTCGAACTTACACAAAACCCATTCCAGGATTGACTATTTCTTAATCAGCCAAACTCTATTATCTGGGTTAGCAGAAGCTAAGCTAATACCTGGGGTTATTTCTGACCATTCAGTATCGAGTTGTGCACTGATTTTTCATGCCGATATTCCCAAAGACTCAGTGTGGAAACTGAATAATCAGTTGCTAAAAGAAGCATCTATCACTGAAAAGATTTAGCAAGAAATCAAACTTTTCACAGCCAACAATCTGTATTCCACAGCCCACCCAAACTTAGAATGGGGACATTGAAATGTGTCTTGAGGGGAGAATTTATAAAATTAGCCTCAATGAGGAAGAAACAGAGGGAGCGCAAAGTGTCAGAGATATTATCGGAAATCCACAGTCTGGAAGCTTTGCTCTCCCTGTCCACCCCAGCATTGGAACATACACGACTGATAGTTCTTAGAGATCAATATGCGGACCTTCTCTGCGAGAAGGCAGACTATGCCATTCTGAAAACTGGATCAAAATATATTGACCAGGGGGAGAAGGTGGTGCGTCTGCTGGGCTTGAGCCTTAAAAAATTTGAAGCCTCCAGACTTGTTAAGGGAATCCAATCTCAGATGGATGGGGCCCTCTCTCTTTCTTCCCAGGGCATCACGGGGGCTTTTGCCCAATACTATAAAGAATTTTATAGACCCATGGAAAACATACCAGATCAACAATCAGTCTGGGATTATCTGGATTCTATCCCCCTTCCATCCTTACCACCTTTGGACAGGAAGCGGCTCATTGCTCCCATAACTGAGGAAGTGATCACAACAGTTATTTCATCCCTTGCATCAGATAAAGCTCCAGGCCCAGATGGGTTCTCCCCCAATTTCTATAAAAAATATAGTAAATGGCCCTCCCCCTGGTTAAAGAGGCTATTGGACTGGATCCTCAACGCTAACCCTATAGACCCGGCCCTCTTTGAAGCAATTATAACTGTCCTTCATAAGCCTGAAAAGGACCCTGAAAATGTTACAAACTATAGGCCTGTATCATTGCTTAATTGCAATGTTAAGATACTATCAAAGATATTGATGAGCAGGCTCGGCAGGGTGCTTCTGCACTTGATCCACCAAGATCAGGTAGGATTTATGCCGGGAAGAAGCTCCTCAGATCACTTCAGAAAATTGGTGCACATCTTCTCCACATCTAGAGACTTGGGGATACTGGTTGGTTTGATGTCACTGGATGTGGAGAAGGCGTTCGACCGGATCAACTGGAAATTTCATTTTAGCACCATGGCGAGATTTGGTCTCCCTACTGAGTTTGTAGAATGGGTTTCCACACTTTATCGGAATCCACGAGCCCGCATTTATTGCAATGGGGTGCTCTCAGACTACTTCAATATCCACTCAGGCACTAGGCAGGGTTGTCCTTTGTCCCCCCCTTTTATTTAACATCTATCTTGAACCCTTGTTGTCGTCCTTGAGGGCAGAAGTAGGAGTACAATGTATGTTGGCGGGCTCACATGAGTACAAACTGTCTGCATACACAGATGATGTCCTTTTGCACTTGCAACATCTTAGTCAATCAATACTGGTAGTGCTTTCAGTAATAAAGGGGTTTAGTTTGATGTCTAATTACAAAATAAACCTGAATAAAACTACAGTCTTTCCCTTAAATAGCAGGCTGTTGAAAGGGGACATTGAGCAGCTTGGGCTACAATGGTGTCCCAAAAAACTCAAATATTTGGGTTTCTTTTTATTTAGGGGTGAGGCACAGATAAGATCCCTAAATTTGGACTCACTGTTGATAGCAATTCAACAAGATCTGGATAGGTAGCAACCTCTTCCTATCTTATTATGGGGGCGGGTCAGTCTGATAAAGATGAACGTGCTCCCTAGGTTGTTCTACCCCCTGAGTATGCTGAACATATGGTTACCCCTGGTCTGGTTTAAAAAAGTACACTCAATAATATCAGCTTTCATCTGGAAAGGGAAACTTCCCCAGAGGGCATATAATAAATTGGCTGCTTCTAAACATTCAGGGGGGTTGAGACTTCCAGCATGACAGCTTCTTCCTGTTATTGATGTTAATGTCAATGTGGAGTCTTTGTACCTCATGATGTCATGCTGTATACTTTAAAAATGTTAACGAAGTGTGAATTAAAAAAAATTAAAAAAAATAAATATACCAATAAGTGTAAGCAAACTATAACTAAATCCAAACGTAACCTAGAGATAAAACTAGCCACTTCAGTAAAAGAGAATAAAAAGGAGTTTTATAATTATCTGGGTATACTAAGGGGCAAACAGAATACCATGGGTCCACTAGGTAAAGATGATACATTATTAAAGGATGAACAAGAGAAAGCAAATGAATTTAATAAGTGTTTTCCAAGTGTGTTTCAAAACAAAGAGAGTACTATCAACAAAGTAAGGGACCAAACCTCAAACATCACAAATATACATATTACTGAACAAGAGGAACTGAAGACAATTAATAACCTCAAAACTAATAAGTCTGTAGCTCCTGATTGGATACACTCTAATTTCCTTAACGTGCTATCAGATGCATTAGTGGGTCAAATTACACTACTTTTTAATACATCACTGCAAGAAGGGAAAAGAGTCAATGATTAGAGAGATGCCATAGTGCCACAGATATTCAAAAAGGGAGACAGACTGAAGACATCAAATTATGGGCCAATCAGCCTTACATCCATGCTTGGAAAGCCAATGGAAGGCATCACTCAAGATAAAATAACAGATCACATAAAATATAATGGCTGTACAGATATCACTCAGCATGGTTTTAGTACAGGTAGGTCATGTCTTTCAAACCTATTGTCCTTCTTTGAACTGATCAGTGCAGCACTGGACAGTGGCCTTTCACTGGATGTTGTTTACCTGAATTTCTCCAGGGCTTTTCACATAGTTGCTCACAAGGAGCTGATAGAGAAATTAGTAGAAATATACTTACATCCAACATTAATATCATGGGTCGCATCATGGTTAGATAACAAGAGACAAAAAGTTAAAATCAGAGGTTACTGCTCGGACTGGGGTACTGTTACAAGTGAGGTACCCCAAGGTTTGGTGCTTGACCCTACACATTTCAAGATATTTATTTCAGGGATACAAACCTCAGGAAGTTCACAGATGTGCAAATATGCAGATGGCAGTAAAATTGGAGCAATTGTCAACAATCCTACTGATGGTCAACAGTTGCAGAACAAGCTCAGTTCTACAGCTGCTTGGGCAGATGTTAATAAATTAAGATTTAATGTTGAAAAGTGTAGGGTCATGTATCTGGGGCATAATAATCCAAGTATGAAGTATAAATTAGGAGACACTACACTACTGGAAACAATGAATGAAAAGGACTTGGGTGACAGTGATTAACAACTTGTCCTTTAGTAATCACTCGATGATTACAGCCCAGAAATGTCATAAAATACTGGGCTGTATCTTCCAAAACATCAAAAGCAGAGACCCCTGAGAGATTGTTCCATTATATTCATCCCTTTTAAGGCCTCACCTACAGTAATGTTCCCCCTTCCATGCTCCACAAACAATCAGAGACAACAATACATTAGAAAAAGTACAAAGGAAAGTGACAAAGAGAATTCACAACATCTCTGACAAATCATATGATGACAGATTGAAAGATCTGGGACTATACCCAGTGGAATACAGAAGACTTAGGGGTTGATCTGTACTATGTTTACAGTGCCTACAAGGAACAATTCATTGTGGAACTCCATAGGACTGCAGAACTGTTACAAATAAAGAACAACTGGATCAAACAGTAAGCAGATTGGGGGGAAAGAGAATAGAATTGTTAAAAGGAGCAAATGGATTATTCAGTAGGTTGTGACCACATGGAATATGCTACCAGATAACGTGGCTTCAAGCAGGACTATGGATTAATTCAAGAACTCATTGGATTAGCATATGGGTGCATCAAAATACAGACAGTACCACTGATAAGTGATGAGTCATTATAGGTCTTATAGACCTCCTGACTCATAATCTACCTATGAACCTATGAATATATGATGCACCCATTGATATATGACCTGTGGCATGAAACTTGAATGTTTTTACTCTTGAAGTTAAACAAGGAGAAAAACTATTTTAAATAATTCCATTGTTTTACTTTCTAAAAATGCCTGTTAAGATTGTCATTTATCACTCAGTCTCCTTAGTTATGTTTTGTCCAACCTGCTCAATTGGCTCAATGTTTTCTATTGTGCCGCTTCCACAAATATATTCAATCACAGGGTCTGCAAATGTAATGACTAAAGTTAAGTTGCTAAAGATAATTTAATGATGTAATGTTCAATCATGAGCACGCAGTAGCATAAAATAGAACTCTAGAAAATGAACATAAATATAGAAAATATAAAGTATTCATTTCATTTCTTTAGTTTTTGTTGACCCGGGTGAGTGCACTAGACAAATTTTGCCTATTTTCAAGCACGACCCAGGGGAGAGGAATACAGATGAATGCCAACTGACCTTGAACCAGATTAAGCTGTAGGTGGTATTTTTAGTGAATGTGAAAGTCCATCTCCATTTCTGCCATACCTCCACCATCGAGTTGTTTTCCTCCTAAAGAAAAAGAACAGAAAGACCAAGCCAGCCGCAACACATCAAGATGGATAGAACAAGTTGAACTGGAAAGGCAAGTGTTACCATATAGGGAACAGTGACATGTATCGATATAAACAATATAAGAACCCAATTAACTGATTAAAATCTGTAAAAGTCTCTAAGAGTCTATTTAATGTCCATGTGTATCTATGAGGCATCTCCATTCACTTTTAATCCAGGGTTTACTGAGAATCTTGAAGTTTATACTGTTTTTCCCTATCCTGCTTTCTTTGGTTTTTCTTTTTCTGTCTCTTGTTTCTTTCCTTCTCATTCACTCCTCTCAATCTCAATCACATTTTGACTTCCACGTAAATTGGGGATTTCTCTCTTGTTTCTCCTTCCTCCACTCTCGCTCCCATATCGAGCTCCCCTTTATTTCACCTCACTTCTTACTCCAAATTTGATGTTGTATACACATATACAAAAAATGGTATCTTAAAAAGGTGAAGAGGGGTGAAAAATCTTGTAAGTCTTGTAGGTTTGCAATGTCTGTGAAGTGATGTCTGTGAAGGGCTGTACTTGGGCTATAGCCCTCACTAAGGGCTCTCCATTCCATCTCCGTTCCTGCCATACCTCCACCATCGGGTTATTTTCCTCCTAGAGAAAAAGAACAGAAAGACCAAGCTAGGCACAACACACCAAGATGGATAGAACAAGTTGAACTGGAAAGGTAAGTGTTACCATATAGGCAACAGAGGCATACCAGTTAAAATACAAAAACACATAGAACACTGCCCTGCTCCTGCCTCTCCTCCTCAGTGAACGCAGCATGCAGCCACCATCTTAGATTCTGCCTTAGACTCCCTTATAAAAGTGCTTGCCGAACACTCACCTGGTGAAATGATAATACTTGGAGTCTTCCACCAAAATTGGACATCAGTTCTAGATTGCAGGCCCCTCTTCTTGATGCTAACCTAATGCAAGTGATAAGTAAGCCAACCAGGATTAACACCAAAACTGGAAACCATACTCTCCTTGATTAGGTAGTAGTAACTAATCCTGATAGAATTCGAGCTGCTGGAATCATTTCAGATTCTTTAAGTCCTCACTCACCTATCTTCAATATATGAAAGAATAATCTTCCCAGACATTTATGACTAGGGACTATTCTAATTTTGTACCTGAGTCATTCATTTCCTCACTCTCCAGAATTAATTGGAACCCCATCCTATATCTCCCAAGCATAGATGAGGCCCTTGAATACTTTGTAAAGAACTTCCTCTCTGCAGCAAACCTACATGCCCCTTATAGGAAGCTCCGTGTGAAGGGCAATTGTCACAAATGGCTTAACCTTGAACTCAAAAAATTAATGGCTCAAAGAGACAAGGCCTGGGGGTTCTGTAAGAAATCTGACATGAAGGCTGACTAGGAAAAGTATAGGGAATTGAGAAACAGGTGTAAAAAAGGCATTAAAGTAGCCAAATGCCACTATTTAAGAGTTCTGCAAGAAAACTATCTACTGTATCTGATCCTAAGAGGTTCTGGTTCCAAACTCATTGCTAAAGTGAAGTTCCAGCACTTGAGAAGGTACAATTGAGATCAACGGTAGGGTTTGTTGATGACCCCCTTGGAACTGCTAATGCCTTCAACAGCTTCTTTACGGATCTAACAAAATTCAAACACAAGCCACATTGCTCCCACCCCCAATACTCTGATGTAATTAAAGACCACCCCCCCCCCAATTAGTTTCACCTTAGGCTGGTCAGGAAGTATGAGGTACTAGCTCTGTGGAAATGGATAAAAGTAGATGGCTCTCTAGGTTCTGATAAGCTGGAACCTAAACTACTGTACTTAAAACAGCTGCCCCGGTGGTTGCCGTCCTGGTTACTATGCTACTAAGTAGATCTTTCCAGAGAGGGATTATCCCTGACAAAGGGAAAGTGGCTATGGTGGTCCCTATTCCAGGCTCTCAGCTAATTTAAATGTGCTTGAAAAATGATTTGCTATCAACATGTTGGTGATGAATAACAGAAAAACGCAGGCAGTCTTATTTGGGCCCAAACAGCTAGGCACAACTAGGCAACACTTGATCATACTATCCACCTCATCTGGAGCCTTAGTCGAGGTGGTCGACAAAGTAAAATATCTTGGTGTCTACACTGACCAAGACCTCATGTTTAAACCTCATGTGGACCACATCACAAAAACAATCCACCAGAAACTCGGCTAGTTGTACTGATTGGGAAAATCGGTGTCTGCTGAGTCCTGACTTACCATTGCAATTGGTACCTTACTCCCTAAGTTGGTTTATGGTGCACCTGTACTACAGTCCCTCAGGACCCCAGAGACCAATAAATTGACTGTCTTGTATAACAAGATCATTTGCTTTGCATCTGGGTCTCCCCCTAGGAGGCACCATGGTGAGGTTCTCTCCTTGCTAAACTGGCCCACCCTTGCAGACATACTTACTTATCCCCTGTTTTGCTTCACCTTCAAACTGATCAAGGTCTTTACCCCCTAAAGCCTTTATGGTCTGCTGACACCTAAGCCCTTGAGGCAAAGATTGTGTTCCTTGAATAGTAACCTACTCAAAATCCCCAGGGTGCGGACCAACTTTGGTAAAAAGTCCTTTACCCACTCTGCTCCTTATTACTGGAACCTATTTCCTGATATACTACTAAACACAACCTCTCTTGGTGACTTTGAAAAAGGACTTAAGACCTACCTCTTAGAGTGCTGTCAATGCAGCTGTTATCGCTGATTCTACTTTCCCTCCTCTAGTCTATCTCAACTACCTCCTCAATTTATCAGCAGTGTGTGCTGTATTGTCTACTGGTGGATTAATGTTTCTTCCAGTTACACTGTAGATCAGGAACATTAATAGTATCACACGTACTGTCCTATTTAGATGCTATGACCTACTGTATGTAATTAAAACCAATGTCCTTGTTTGCAGTTGTACCACTGTCCAAATCTTTGCAATTTTAACGTATGTAACTAAATCCTATTGTTTTTGTTTGCAATTGTACTATTGGCTATGCCCTGTTGTTCATGTATTTGCTTGTGATTATTGCTTGCAACTAATTCTGGGTCGCCCCTGAAAAAGGGACCTATGGTCTCAGTGGGCCTACCTGGTTACCAAAATTCCATAAATAAATAAGAGAACCAGCATTTTTGCAAAAGGCTCGAGATCCTCAACAATCAAGCTCGAAGTGCAAACATAAGACTTTTAGGCTGATCTAAAGGGGTTGAGGGGGATCAGCCCTACTTTCCATGTGTGAGTGGCTAGATGACTCCTTGAAGATAGTTTAACTGGCTGACACTTTAAAGACTTGCCTTTTCCCAATGTGTCCTATGCTATTAGTCACTAACAGAAGGGGTTCATTGGCATCAGTTCAAGGAAGCAAATATCATACAGTACATATGATCATCTTACCAGCAAAGTTCTAGATGGTTCATGAAAACAGGATTTATTTGAAATGATTAGATGGAAGTTGGTAAGTTGACTGTTCAACGCATAACAGCCCAACCTACTGTAGCACCTCCAGGGAAGTAGCTTTGGACGTGGAGGAAGTGGAATAAGCTGAACAGATTAAATTTCACTTCAAACATTTTGATACAGCATGACTTGGCTGCTTTGCTGCATGGCACAACCCAGTACTGGAATCTCTGGAATATGCTTGGTGTATCAGCAGTAATTTATGTCTGAACTCAAACCTTTTTTGCATGCTGGCACAAGTCTGCTTTTTATACTTGGTAACAGAGATATTATAAGTACTATTTAAGCCTATCAATGCAAAACTTGTATAGTATATGTTATCAACAGGGGCAAGTGAATCATTTCCTCACTGTTTTGCTGGGCTTTCAGATTAAACACCCCTTTGTTTATTGCATTTTGTAGGGAAGAATGTAAAGGGCATCTGCTGAAGTACAGCCTAAGAAACATTTGTTTCTATAGTGTTCAATCATAGTAGTTAGAACAATTTTTATTACTGCTGTGGGTTTTTGAAACTAATGGTTTACAAATGTATGCAACATTTCAGATTAACACTTGGTACCTGTTTTAACTTTCTTGTAAGACTGGGATTTTTACATTTTACAGACCTATAGAGTTAAATTAGTATCACTGTATCATTTGCATAGCAGTGAAACCTCAAACCACACATTCAGGTACCACTTCAACCAGCAGCAAAAACACTACAAACAACAACACAGAAAGACTTGTACCCTGCAAAATATCTGCATCAATGACCAGGGAGGGAGGAAGAACTAAGATTCCCCCAAATCACTGACTGCTCACTATTTGCAAGGAAAGAGTGGAACTACTCCAGAACAATTCCAGACAGGTCATCACATATCCTCAGGTGTTCAATCAGTTTCCAATGGTCAGCTATGTCAAATTCCTAGGAAGGATCAAGGACAATCACAATTGATTGCTCTCTAACCCTCATGAGGAGATAAGTTACCACAATACCAAGGTAGTTTGTTGCTGTGTTGAGGCTGAAAACCAAACTGGAAATGCTCATAGAGATAATTCTCCTCTGGGTGCTCTCACAGTCATATTTCTACCACCTTCCAAATACCCTTGCCAAAAAAGGCAATTTAGAGATTGTTGATAATTTAAGAGACTGTGAGGATCCAATGAAAAATTCATTAGTAGTGGGCTCATCATGATTTTCTTTAAAGCAAGTAGGAGAGACCCCTCCAGTAAAGAAGTATTAACAGTCTTAATAAATACAGGAAAGGGGCCAGTGCCTTGCACATGTTTGCTGAGATGCAACTCAGACAGCACATTGCAGATCTCTGTACAATCAGTGGGGTTAGAAGTGATCCAAGACGATGGAGGTTCTGACACCCGGAGACCTAGGCCACCAAAACAAAGCAGCGGGCACTGTCTCAAGCCCTCCCCCCCATATACACACTGGCTATAGTCATGTAACCTGGCTCCTCTCACCAATGGCACCACTTCTGGTTGTCTTCCTCCTAACCCATCCACACAGCAATTGCTTCCCTTCCCCTCCATAGCCCTAGCACACAACAGTATGCACCGTTTCCTACACAGTTACAATAAATAAAAAATAACAGCAACTTCCCCCACTGATCTCTCAGCTCGGCTGCACTCCAGAGGTCCTTTAAATCTTCTGGATGACATTTATGTTATAGATCGGCAGTAGTCTTATGACCAGGGACACAGCATTAATGGTGTCACTCACAGTTGTATTCCTCCCACACAGCAATCACATACCCCTAGCCCCCAAACGTAACATTTATTTTGTATATAGAACTATCCAGATGAGATTAGGGACCCTGTTCATAGTGCAGGGCCTGTAGCAACTGAAGCTTCATCCTGCCAGCTGATGTTTTTCCAATTTTTTGTGACAGTCCACCTCTTCTAATACACTGCATAGCCCCATCAGGGCTCAACATGCACGTCGTCTCTTGTAAGGGAGGCTCCCCGACATCCCTCCCCAGAATGGGAGTACTGCTGTGTTGCAGTGCTGTCCCCTGCTTGGCTAGCAAGTGGTCTCAAACATAACATTTCTTCTTAACTGCTGTTTTAGGAGATTTTGACCCCCTCATTTTCAACATAGTCTTTTTATGACCCCTAACTTATGAAAGTGACATGTTTTATTTATGAACTCTACTGGAAACAAAAGAGAACAATATGGGCTGATCTAGAAAACTTGCAATAATGTACCTCAACTGTCCACCTTCAAGCTTATATTCAGAATGCATGTTTAGTGTAGCTGGAGAAGTAGTCACTGACCAAAGAACACTGTTAAGTCCTGCAAATGTGGAACAGCTTAAATGAATGCTGACAGTTTCCCAATTGTTCCAAACACTGAATTATGTGAATCTGACCCTGAACATGAACAACAGCCTGCAAACAGTGATACTGAATATGATGACTAGGTTGTATACAAATAGAAAATCATGTGTGGAGTGGTGCACTGCCAATATATTGTACTATCATCTAGGCAGCTGCAGCAAGTGAAACAACATCACCAACTGACTGTGAATCAATAAAATCAGACCCCCAGCCCTTTACATTTTGCCAGTCACTGTATGTTCAGATTTCTGAGGCCCTTGGTGCAGAGGCAATGCTGCAGAGACAGATAGTGTAGCTGGCAATGTCACAGTAATAAATGACAGAGCTCGGGGCACCTAACAAACAGTGTAATAAAAGGATTTCACTAATTGCTGCAGAGACAGACAGTGTAGCTGACTATGTCACAGTAATAAATGACAGGGCTCATATAACAGAGCTGATGATGATGGTCAGGTAGACTTCTGGATTCTTCACTCTGAGAGGAGGATGTAACTGTCTTACTACCATCACCAGTGTCACTCCCCAGCAGGTGTTGTGGCAGGGTGACACTAAAGGCTCCTAAGTGGGTGGATGAAGGCACCCGACAAGGAGAGGCAGGAGTCATACACAGAGATCTGATGTAATGAAAATATTTATTAGACAGGAGGGGAAGGAGGACACAGTCATAAAGGAAAACACCAACAGTAAAATGACGGGGAGTATGGACAGCATTATGTACATCTAAACAGTAATCACATGTAAACTTTATACATACTGTAAGCTCTAAGTACTATACAAATAGCTCTACAGGCTATGTCAACACTACTGGCAAAAAGGCAGTGCCGCTGCACCAGGAAATAGGCATGCCAGGTCGAATAAAACAATAGCAGCAAATTACAATCAACAGGTTGTAGCGACCAGCATCACACAGAAGGCCACACTAGCATATGCTAACAGTATATATACTTTGCTTCAGGGCACAATTCACAGTTGGTAGTAAGCACTCACCATTCCTTAGTAGGGTGTAGCAGCATTTATTTTATTCAAGTGTCCATAAAATCCACAATAAAACCAGGATAAATCCAACAAATTGATGCAATCAGTAAATACAAAAAGTGCCCAGTAATCCAAACAGGCAAAGACCCACTCCTCCCACTCAGTGTAACCAGAAACGTAAAGATGTAAAGATGTCAGCACCTCAGTCACCTGTTTCACTCTTGCGAGCTCTCTCGAAGGTGAATAGAGTTGGTAATGGCAGTCCTTAAGTACAGGATCTATTAAAGTGACAGTGCCAAAGCAAGCTTTGTATAAAAATAAACAATGCCCCAATATTAAAAACAGAATTTTTCATTTTGCCAGAAATGCACCTTTTGTTGAGATACTGAAAATACACACAAGAATTTCCATCCACCACTATGATTACTGTTAACAAGCTTCCATCTAAAAGATAGGTGCCCATAATGTTCTTTAGCATTGGTTGAACCTTACCAGGATGATGGGCCTATAGCAGAATAATTGAGGAGGACTGAATGTTCCCTAATTATAGACAATCTGAATATGGACATATAGAAACATAGAAGTTGATGGCAGATAAGGACCAAAAGGCCCATCCAGTCTGCCCATTTTTTCTACCCTAGCAATGTGCCATAGGCCATTACTCTGTCAATGGCCTATCTATTCATACTCATCTGTATTGCTCCCTTAAGCCTATCCCATGCCTGTTTGAAGCCCTGCACTATATTCATATCCTCCACTTCCTGAGGTAGGCCATTCCATGCATCCAGCACCATTTCAGTGAAAAAGAACTTCCTCACATTACCCCTTAATTTGCCTCCCTCTAATTTCATGCTGAGTCCTCTTGTCCTGCTATTTTTCTTATATTGAAACATGTTAGACTCTTTCACCTTGTTAATGCCCTTAAGATGTTTGAATGTTTCGATCATATCACCTCTCTCCCTCCTTTGCTCTAGGGTATATATATTGAGCTCTGTTAATCTGTCCTCATATGTTTTCTGATGCAGTCCCAGCACCATTTTGGTTGCCCTTCTCTGGACTGCCTTCATTGTGTTAATGTCCTTGTGCCAGTGCGGACTCCAGTACTACAAGCAGTACTCCAGATGGGGCCTAACCAGTGTCTTGTAAAGCAGGATTATTACCTCCCTCTTATGACTTGCAAGACCCCTACTAATACACCCTAACATCCCTCTTGTCTTACCTACTGCTTTAGTGGTCTGCTTGGATGATTTCAGGTCATCAGTGATGATGACGCCCAAGTCTCTTTCTTCCCTTATGATTGCCAGCAACTCCCCTCCCAACCTACAGGTGGCTTCAGGGTTTCTCTTCCCTATGTGCATGATTTTGCACTTCTTTGCGTTAAACCCCAGTTGCCACTCTTTCGACCATTTTGCCAGTTTATCCAGATCTCTTCTCATTCTGCTCACCCCATCTGGATCATCTACTCTGTGGCAGATCTTGGTGTCATCTGCAAAGAGACAAACCTTACCCTCCAGTCCATCTGCAATGTCACTGATGAAGATATTGAAGAGGACTGGCCCCAGGACTGATCCCTGAGGCATGCTACTTGTGACTTGCATCTCTTCTGACTGTATACCATTTACCACCACTCTCTGTTTTCTGCCTGCCAACCAGTTTGCCACTGAGCTGACCAACTTCTGGCCTGCCCCAAGCCTACCCAGCTTATTAATCAATCTTCTATGTGGAACAGTATCGAAAGCTTTGCTGAAGTCAAGGTAGGCAACATCAACTGCACCCCATTGGTCCACCACTCTGGTTACCCAGTCAAAGAAATCTGTGAGATTAGTTTGACAGGACCTTCTTATTTTAAACCCATGCTGTCTTGGATCCTGTGCTCCTATGGATTCCAGGTGTTGCACTATCCTTTCCTTAAGGAATGTCTCTATAATCTTGCCCACTACTGAGGTAAAGCTGACCGGTCTGTAGTTCTCTGACTCCTCCCTGCTACCACTCTTGTGGAACGGGATCACATGAGCCCTTCTCCAGTCTTCTGGGACCTCTCCTGTGCTCAGAGACTCACTAAACAGTTCTGCTAATGCCTCTGCTAGTTCTACCTTTAGCTCCTTTAGTACCCTGGGATGTATGCCATCAGGTCCCATTGCCTTGTCCACCCTGAGCTTAGCAAGCTCTTGTAGGAGTCTTTCTTTTGTGAAGGGACTAGTGCACATCTCCCTCCCCCTTGTGTCCATGCGGCTGAGCTGTGGGCCCTGCCCTACCTTCTCCTCAGTAAATACTGAGCAGAAGTATCTTTTTAGGATAGAAGCTTTTCCTTGGTCCTCCTCCACACACTCTCTCCCTTATCCCCTTTGCTCTTAGCAATACCCCTTCTGGACTTTCTCCTTTCACTAATGTATCTATAGAAAGTCTTGTCCCCTTCTTTTACTATTCATGCTAGTGTTTCCTTGGTTTGGGCCTTTGCCTGCCTTACTGCCTTCCCTGCTTCCCTTAGGGAAGTTTGGTACACCTCCCTATCTTCATCCCACTGCATTCCCTTATATTTCCTGAAGGCCAGCCATTTGGCTCTGACCTTTTCTGCTACTGTTTTTGAGAACCAAAGTGGTTTCCTCCTTCTTTTGCTCTGCTTTTTTCTCTAACACAGTGGGATGTTGCTTCAAGTATTGCACTCTTAATGTTTACCCACTTTGCCTGTAGCTCCTCACCTGTATTTCTTCTTGCCAGGGCTAGCTTAACTTTGTTGGCCATCTTATCAAAGTCAACTCCTCTGAAGTCCCATATTTTTGCCTTGGAATGGGATGATTTAGTTCTAGTGGCCAAATTGAACCATACCATGTGATGATCACTGACCCCCAGGTGACCTTCTACCTGGAGATCTGTGATCCTTTCCCTGTTAGTCAGTACTAGATCTAGGATAGCCCTATCTCTTTTGGATTGTTGTACCAGTTGTTTGAAGCCCTTCTCCTACAGGAAATCCACCACCTATCTAGTTCTGACAGATGTTCCTGCTGGTATTGACCAATCTGTATCTGGCATGTTGAAGTCTCCCATTATCAGAACCTCCCCTTTAGCTGTCATGTTTTGTATATCTTCTAACAGTAATGTGTCTATGTCCTCCCCCTGGTCTGGAGGCCTGTAGACAATCCCAGTTTGCATGGCTGTCCCATTTCCTGTTTCCAGGGTGACCCATAGCTTATTAGTGGTATATATGTACTAATACATCTTTTAAGTGTATTATGGTGCATTTCTGGCAAAATGAAAAATTCTGTTTTTAATATTGGCCTTCTGTGTGGTGCCAGTCCCCATGACCTGTTGTTCATAATTTGCTGCTATGTCAGCACTATACAGGCTGTATGAGCACTCTACAAGCTGTCTACTCCAACCCTGAGGTGCACCTCTGCCCTCTTGGGGCTGCCTTTGGAGTACCCCAGACATAAGGATTTCTGTAATAAGCTATAGCAAGACTCTAAAATTGTACAGTTTGCCATTTAAGCACAACTTTCGAAGTCTCTGTTCATATGATGGACGATTTGTTCAGCAAGGAAGGCGAAACAAAGGAAGACTCTTGAAAAGGTGAACAAGCAGGCTTGCCAGCCAGCTTGGCTGAAGAGAATTTCTGTGCTATTAAGGGGATGTGGAGAATTTTTTTTAGACAGGCCATGGGTCCATCGGATACACCCACCTCTCCTGGGTTGCTGGGAACGTGAACAAACACAAAGGATTCCTGGACTGCCTGAATTGAAGAACAAGCACTAGAACTCTCTCAGCTAAAAACCCGCTGGTGGTCCACCGAGAATGAAGAACAAATGCAAGTATACAGACACAGCCCTCTTGTGGACTGCCAGGATTCGATAGAGGAATAAGACCACCCTGCCACAGTCCACTGGTGGACTGCTGGGTGTGAAAGGTGCAGAAGATGGTGGGAGGACCCCATGGAAATTGGGAACCAGGATAAGGAAGACTTTAGATGTCAAGATCAGGACAGAGTTCTGGGCACCAAGGCCGGACGAGCCATGGACTGTCATAAAAATAATAAACAGGATGTTGATTTGGGTAACTGGAACAGAAGATCTGGACAGCACTACAATGCGGATGGCAAAACAAGAAAGCAGATGGCAGAATCTGCACTGGGCCAGGCCATACACTGGGACTGTTAGAGGGAAACAACAAACATGCTGTTGCAAGGGTATAGCTATGAACACAGATCTTCAGGAGTACTGCTGCAGATTGATTCTGGGGTGCACTGGTGAAATGCCTCTGGAGACTGCTGATGACTGAGTCAGAAAACACACTGGTGGAACACCTCTGGATAATTTCTGGAGACTGATTCAGAGACACACTAGCACTGGATGCTGGCACACACAATAAGCTGTAGTTTGAAGGCAATTACTCAGTTTAGAACTCTTGCACAGTTTCAGTAGTTCGGGTAAATGTCACAGTTCAAACAGTTATGCTCAATATCACAGTTCCAACAATGGTGGTCTATATCACAGTCTCTGAATGATCAGAACACAGTAAATAAACAGGTATTTGGTTATTTGTCTAAAGCCAATTCCTTAGTGGAGGCCCTTTCAGGCTGTGGATTTAACTGCAGTGGGGTCACTCGAACTAAACTGGACTCCCTTGGCGGAGTCCATATTGGAGCACATGGCTCACTATACTGGGGCTCCTTTAACTAGTAGAACAGCCTGACCCCATGGAAGACAAAATGCTGTGCCCCTCTTGCTTTAAGGCTGATTGTTGGACCCTCCCTGTGAGGTAAACAATTGATGGTTAATCCCCTTTAGCTCTGGGGTATGTTGATGCTTGCTGGCCTCCTAAATCAGTGGGGTACACTGGCTAAGTTAAATGCTGGTTGGGCTCCTTGAAATTGTGGGCCTACTGTGACTGCTGGCTGGCCCCCCCTTAAATGTACTGGGCCTGATCTGACTGGATCTCACTAAGTACTGGGCCTACTCTGCTGGGCCTCTCTAAACCATAGGGCTAGCCTTGACCTTTTAATTCTCTAGCCCCAAGGAGTCACCCTTTTAAATATTAATTTAGCACAGTGGGGCCTTTCAGTCTCTCACCCCTCCTTAGCCAACCTTAGCTCAGTCCCCTCATAAATATTTATAGCCTGTACTATGGGCTTCTATGCTGTAGCTCTTCATATGGATTTCGCTGCGCCCTATGCATATTTTGATATTTAAATTTCCGGTCCGCCCCTCCTCTCAGCCGTCAGACATTTTCTTCTTACCTAGTGCCTTTAAGAAAATAAAAACAACTTTATTTTAAACTTTCTGATGGTCAGCACCTTGGCACCGGTGCAACCCCTGACTTACCGCCCCAGCCTGGGGAAAAGAATGCTGCTGAGAGAGGCTGGGAGCTGCTGCTGCAGAGGGAATGACTTCCAGAAGGCAGGCACTACGGTGGATGACTCTGTGACCTCGAGATCCTTATGGGGCTCTGTGACATCTGACTGCTCTCTCTCCCCTTTCCGGATGATGCAGCTCTTGCTACGTCACTGATGAGGGACTTTACTTTTAATTAAAATAAAAAAAAATGAGGCTAGCCAGCCCATTGGCGCAGCAGTGGGATTTCTGCTTGTGACACCGGTGACCCGGGTTCGGGAACGGACCCGGATCATCGGAGGGCCAGCCGGGGGGGAGAGGGATGGAGCGTCCCAAGGACTGCTCTCCTTCTCCAGGGGGAGGGCGGTGGAAGCGATCGGCATACTGAGGACTCCTGGCGGAGGCCGGGGGATCTCAGGCAACTGACGCTCACAGCTCTGGGAGGCGGGGCGGATGCTGGTGTCATTGTATGTCCCCACCTCCATAATGAAAATGGCAGAAAATTGAGGCGGGCAAGGACCACCGTATACATGAAGCCCTCCCAGAAGACCTCGATTCACCACCGTCACTGCAGGTCCCTCGACCAGACATTGGTTCTGTGGTCACCGAAGAAGGTGGCTACGGCCCCACCCTCCGGGGGGCAAGCCGGGGGTGACTGGGGGACCTCGGCAGCCATAGATGGTGGTGGAGGTTTTCAGGGGCCGTGACCAGGGTCAATGAATGACGGTGTCCTACCAGGGAAAAAGATAAAATTTAAAAAAAAAATAAACAAATAAAAAATGAGGCTGAACAGAGCCCTCACCAAGCACAACACAGGATGAAGCAGAGACCGCTGCACCACAACATGGGACCCAATGCCGGCACTGAGGGATGACAGGCAGACCACAGATAAGCTATTTTAATCACTACTTCACACCTGTGTCCCTTCTGTCCCTCTTCCCATGAGCTGACATCTACTTGGTGTCTTCAGAGTGCCTGAGAGCACTCAGGTAGACTTCTGGATTCTTCACTCTGAGAGTTGGATATAACTGTCTTACTACAAGCACCAGTGTCATTCACTCCCCAGCAGGTGTTGTGGCACAGCGACACTAAAGGCTTCTAAGTGGGTGGATGGAGGCACCCAACAAGGAGAGGCAGGAGTCATACACAGAGATCTGATGTAACAAAGATGTTTATTAGACAAGAGGGGACGGAAGACATGGTCATAAAGGAAAACACCAACAGTAAAAATGACGGGGAGTATGGACAGCATTATGGTTATCTGAGCAGTAATTACATATAACTATAACATAAATGCTAAACATAATGTAAGCTCCAAATACTATACAAATAGCTCTACAGGCTATGTCAGCACTATACAGGCTGTATGAGCCCTCTGCGAGCTGTCTTCCCAAACCCTGAGGTGCACCTCTGCCCTCTTGGAACTACCTTTGGAGTACTCCAGCCATAAGGACCTCAGTAATAATCTATAGGAAGACCAAAACTGTACAGTTTGCCATCTGAGCACAACTTTTGAAGTCTTTGTTCACATGATGGATGATCTGTTCAGGAAGGAATGAAGGTGAAACAAAGGAAGATTCTTGAAAAGGGGAACAAGCAGACTTGCGAGCTGGCTTGCCTGAAGAGAACTTCTGTGGGACTAAAGGGATGTGGAGAGGTTTTTTAGACAAGCCATGGGTCCATTGGCTACACCCACCTCTCCTGGGTTGCTGGAAACAGAGAACAAACACAAAGGATTCCTTGGCTAAAAACCCACTGGTGGGCCACTGGAATTGAAGAACAAGCACTAGAACTCTCTCTGCTAAAAACCTGCTGTTGGTCCACCAAAAATGAAGAACAAATGCAAGGATCTGGCCACAGTCCTCTGACGGACAGCCAGGATAAGACAACAGATGCAGACCACCCTGCTACAGCCCTCTTGTGGACTGCCGGGATTCAATAGATGAAGAAGATCACCGTCACAGTCCGCTAGTGGACTGCCGGAAGTGAAAGGTGCAGAAGATGGTGGGAGGACCCCTCAGAAATTGGGAATCAGGATAAGGAAGTCTTTGGACATCGAGAGGATGACAGAGTTCTGGGCACCAAGGCTTTCTGGCTGTGGACTTAACTACAGTGGAGTCCCTCGAACTAAATCAGGCTCCCTTGGCAGAGTCCCTATTGGAACACATGGCTCACTATACTGGGGCCCCTTTAACTAGCAGAACAACCTGACCCTGTGGGAGACAAAATGCTGTGCCCCTCTTGCTTTAATGCTGATTATTGGACCCTCCCTGTGGGGTACACAATCACTGGTTAAACCCCTTTAGCTGTTGGGTACATGGATGCTGGCTGGCCCCCTAAATCAATGGGGTACACTGGCTGAGTTAAATGCTGGCTTGGCTCCTTTAAACTGTGGGCCTACTGTGACTGCTGGCTGCCCAACCCCCCTTAAATGTAATGGCCTTGATCTGGCTGGGTCTCACTAAGTACTGGTCCTACTCTGCTGGGCCTCTCTAAACTATAGGGCTTGCCTTTCCCTTTTAATTTTCTAGCCCCAAGGAGTCACCCTTTTAAATATTAATTTAGCTCAGTGGGGAATTTCAGTCTCTCACCCCTCCTTAGTCTGCCTTAGCTCTGCCCTTTCATAAATATTTATAACCTGTACTATGGGTTTCTATGCTATAGCTCCTCCTATGGGTGTCGTTGCATCCTATACATATTTAAATATTTAAATTTCAGGCTCACCACCCCCCACCCCTCGGCTGTTGGCTGGTTTCTTCACACCTAGCACCTTTAAGAAAATAAAAAAAAACCTTTATTTTAAACTTTCTGGTGGTCAACACTGTGGCACTCGTGCTGTCGGCCGACTCACCGCCCCAGCCTGGGAAGAAGAATGCTGCTGAGAGAGGCTGGGAGGTTCTACTGCAGAGGAAGGGACTTCCAGCAGGCAGGCACTGTAGCAGATGACTCTGGGACCTCAGGGTTCTCACAGGGCTCTGTGATGGCCGACTGCTCTCTCTGTGTTCTGGACGATGTGGCTCTTGCTACGCCACCAACGAGGGACCAGATAACTTTACTTTTAATTAAAATAAAAACAAAATGGGCTGAACCAGAGCCCTCATGGCACACACAACACAGGAGAGAGCAGGGACACTGCACACACAACACGGGACCTGACGCCGGCACTCAGGGACAAGAGGCGGATCACAGGTAAGCTATTTTAATCACTACTTCACACCTGTGTCCCTTCTCACCCTCTTTCCATGAGCAGACGTCTTCTTCCTGTTTTCAGAGTGCCTTAGAGCACTCTCACTGGGCTCTTCTCTGCCCGCAGGATGGTGGCAAACAACTGTTTGCTACACTGGCCACCGCTACACTGCCCCAACTGCTAGCCTTCGGGACGCCGCATCCCTAGCAATGCTGGCACCCTCCAACAGTCCAGCATGAGCTGGCCCTCAAAAGATGCTCCCCTGGCTCATGCTGCTTCCTGAAGGGGGGGGTTCAGAACGGAGTGCAGACGGCCAGGGGACAGCAGAAAAAAAAGGAACACTTTTTTTTTTTTAAATCCATGAACCCTCTGCTCCTGTGCTGCCCTAGGGAGGGGGAACACATTTCAAACCAGGCCCCACACACTGCCCACCTAAATGCGGCTCACGGGGTACATTTATTTAATTAGTTGTCTCTCTGTTGTGCCCCCAACTTTAGGGCACTACAAATTCGGGCCTGCCAAATGATACATGTCCCCATGTATCCCAAAAATGTTCTTTTTATACCACTTATTGCATTTTATATAGCTAACATAGCATTAACTAGATCATGGGAACATATCTAAAATCTCTATACCATCTAATCAGACTGTCAAGCAGTTTTCTTAACTCTACTTCTTTAACTCTAAATGAGGTCTATAACTCTAAATAGATTCGAGAACTGTACATGAACTTGTAACTTTAAATGACCATGACTGCTTCCAAATACTGGAATTCCCTGCCTCCCCACCTAAAGTGCTCCGTATCACAATTCTCCTTTAAATCTCCTCTTTTTTCTCACCTCTATGCACTTGATATATGTGACTGTAACTAACATTGCTTGTTCCTCCTGCTCTTGCTCATCTTAGCCTAGGCCACTGCCTCTCTGTACTCTATGTGTATCACTGGGTTTGCCCACATTTGACTTTCTCATTCCTGTGTGGATGGTTATTCGCTTGTATGTAAATTTTTTCAACTATCCCTGCATGGATACCTGTTGGAAGCTGTCATGTTCACTGAAAAATACCACCAACAGCTTAATCTGGTTCAAGGTCAGTTGGCATTCATCTGTATACCCCTCCCCCAGGTCGTGCCTGAAAATAGGCAGGATTTGTCTAGTGCACTTACCTGGTCAACAAAAACTAACTAAATAAATAAATGTTTTTTCTATTGTATGCTACCTGTGACTGTCAGAAGTTTGTATTTTGTACTCTCCCGGGTCGTGCCTGAAAATAGGCAGGGATATTGCCGAGTGTACTTACCCGATCAACAAAAGGTAATAAATAAATAAATGATCTACTAGGCTATTGTACAAGAGTGGATTTGGTCTGGAGGGCTTCCATCACAAATTGTTTAGTGGGACCACTACAAGTGGACCTCTTTGACCTACAGATACTGTAGATGGAACCGTTGGTTCTAACACTGCACACTCTATTTCATGGGGGTCTGTAGGTATGAGGTTTGCTGAAGGTTCTGAAGACTGCAAAGGTGAGGGACACACATGGGACAAGTGAACCCAGCAATCAGCACACCCCTGCTTTGGGGACATTATGTCAGTAGGTCCATCCATGATACGCTCCTGCCTCTCCTTTGGTGCTAAATCAATCCTTTCTTCCAAAAGTCCTTGAAATGTACAGGGTCTGAGTCAATTTTGATGTACTACCTTTTGAACTCCCTTTCAATTTTCCACCTGGGTCTTGTAAATTTTAGGTCAGGTTATGGAATTGCCATGACAACATCAGGCTCTGGCTCCCATTCCAAAAGTGGATTGTTCCCATGATCGGTTCTCTTCAACAGAACATGCTCTCCCAAGGACAATGAGATTGTCTGGGCTTTGATATTTTCCCTTTCTTTTGCTCTCCACAGAATAACACATCCTTCTAGTGCAGTCATCATCTCAGGTTCTGTTCAGCTGATGACCATTTCACATTTGGACTGCACTCCAGAGATGGGGCAATCTGGTACTCTCTGAGAGTGGGTGTCATTCAGCTGGAGGTACTCAGCTTCCGGTGATACCATACATGGCTGTATTTGTTTTCTCTGCAGATCATTGACCATGCACTGGAGCGCTTTAATTTCTAGGTGGAGCTGTTCATTGTATTTTTCATAGTGGAGTAGTCATCTGATCTGTTCCTTGGCCTTTCTCCCTTGTTGCTAAAGAGTCTCCCATAGTTATTCGCATTCTAGCTCCAATTCCATTCTATCGTGTAAAAGTTCCTCATCTTGCTGTTCCAGTTGGCTTCTCGAGTGCACTCTTACTGCTGCATTGCTATGACTTATTCATTCTAGCTCCCTCCTGGTGTCTTCATATAGCTGTCGCCTGGCCCTTTCAGTCTATTGTCTGTCAGTAGTTTTCCCTATGACCTCGCTGTTGCTTATGTCCATTGACATCACACTTTCTGCGGATGGGTTTCTTCTGGCCATCAAACAGATCCATGAGCAGTCCTCTTTCTCCTCTCCTCAAGCAAGCAGTTCACTTTTTGGGTCTTCCTCCTTCTTCCGGTTGTCCTGTAAAGAGTCCTCTCTTCCAGCCTTCTTTAAGGTCCTGAACCTCCTGGCAGACTTCGATCACTTTACAGGGGAGAGTTTTGATATGTTCCATCCATCCAGGGCTTGGATTCTGTTTCAGTTTCCTGTGGGGAGCTTGGAATTGAACCCACTGGGTTTACACCCTGTCTGAGTTTAGAAAATGTTTCAGAGAACTGCCCAATGATGCTACTTCATACATGGACCTTGGGTGAAGTAGCCTTCCAGAACATGCCTCCAGCTGCCACGAATCCTCCCGTACCAGACCTTCAATGGGATATTCTGGCCATGCCACACTCTGGGGCATCATCTTCTGCTGACAGGCTGCCACTTCCTCAACTGTCCTTCCCGATCTGAATATTCTTATGGCCTTTTCTCTAAAATCTAAAAAATGAGCATCAGGGTCTTGCCAATGTAGCATACGAAGCTCTCTTTTTAGGGACTAGTTATTCACTACCTCTATAAACATCTCTGTCAAGGTTTGATCAGGGTCCCAGACCTCCCTTGGGTTGATTCTCTCAATGGCTGTCAAAGCCTCCTGCAGACTTAAGGCATACTCACAGAGCATTTCTCGGGGCCGTTGAGTGTGCAAAAGAACTGCAACTTTAGGTCAGAGATAGTTTGAGTGTCAAATGTGTACTGCAAGCGATGGAGGATCTGGTCAGCAGTGGCTTTTTCACTTTCCGGCCAGGATTGGACCACACAATGGGCAGTACCTCTCAACTGCCTGATCAGTTTCTCTATCTTTTGGTGCTCGGGAATCTGATACATACAGAACATGGACTGCTTCCAGGAGTGAAACTCTTCCAAACTATTGGAATCTCCACTGTCATGTTCTCCGGTATACTGAGGAAGACAGCGTGCTCCAAAATAACAGGGCATTGTCAGGGGCGAAGGAGGTACATGGCCTGAATCTCCTTCTCTGACTTCCCCAAATATCCCACTGTCACCTTCCAACCCCACCGACATCTTGCTCTGTGCCTTCTCTGGTTTTTGACTCCCTGGAAAATGTTCTTTGTCCTGCTGACTACGTCAAGTTTTGCAACAGTGCTGATGATGCTGCTCAGGTAGACTTCTGGGTTCTTCACTCTGAGAAGTGTATGTAACTGTCTTACTACCAGCACCAGTGTCACTTCCCAGTAGGTGTTGTGGTAGGGTGACACTAAAGGTTCCTAAGTGGGTGGATGGAGGCTCACGACAAGGAGAGGCAGGAGTCGCACACTGAGATCCAATGTAACAAAGATATTTATTAGACAGGAGAGGAAGGAGGACACAGCCATGAAGGAAAACACCAACAGTAAAAATGACAGAGAGTATGGACAGCATTATGTTTATCTAAACAGTAATCACATATAACTATAACATAAAATCTAAACATACTATAAGCTCTAAATACTATACAAATAGCTCTACAAGCTGTGCCAACACTATGCAGGCTGTATGAGCACTCTAAGAGCTGTCTATCCCAACCCTGAGGTGCACCTCTGCCCTCCTGGGAGTACCTTTGTAGTACTCCAGACATAAGGACTTCTGTAATAATCTATAGCAAGACTCTAAAATTGTACAGTTTGCCATTCAAGCACAATTTTCGAAGTCTCTGTTCGTATGATGGATGATCTGTTCAGGAAGGAAGATGAAACAAAGAAAGATTCTTGAAAAGGGGAACAAGCAGGCTTGCCAGCCAGCTTGGTTGAAGAGAATTTCTTCATGACTAAAGGGATGTGGAGAGGTTTTTGAGACAGGCCATGGGTGCATCAGCTATACCCACCTCTCCTGGGTTGCCGGAAACAGATAACAAACACAAAAGATTCCTTGGCTAAAATCCCACTGGTGGGCCATCAGAACTGAAGAACAAGCACTAGAACTCTCTTGGCTAAACATCCACTGGTGGGCCGATGAGAATGAAGAACAAATACTAGGATCCGGCCGCAGAACTCTGGCAGACAGCCAGGATGAGATGACAGATGCAGACCACCATGCCACAGCCCTCTTGTGGACTGTTGGGATTCAATAGATGAAGAAGACCACCCTGCTGGTGGACTGCTGGGTGCAAAAGGTGCAAAAGACGGTGGGAGGACCCCATGGAAATTGGGAACCAGGATAAGGAAGTCTTCAGACGTCGAGAGGATGACAGAGTTCTGGCTGCCAAGGCTTGACGAACCAGGGATTGACATAAAAACAATAAACAGGATGTTGAGTTGGGCAACTGGAACAGAAGATCTGGATGGCACTACAATGAGGACGGCAAAACAAGAAAGCGGACGGCAGAATCTGCACTGGGCCAGGCCATACACTGGGACTGTTAGAGGAAAACAATAAATGTGAAGTTGCAAGGGTACGGCTACAAACACAGATCTTCAGGAGTACTGCTGCAGACTGATTCTGGGGTGCACTGGTGAAATGCCTCTGGAGATTGCTGATGACTGATTCGGAAAACACACTGGTGGAACGCCTCTGGATAATTGCTGAAGACTGATTCAGAGACACATAAGCACTGGATGCTGGCACACACAATAAACTGTAGTTCGAAGGCAATTACCCAGTTTGGAGCTCTTGCACAGTTTCAATAGTTTAAATAAATGTCATAGTTTGAACAGTTATGCTCAATATCACAGCTTCAACAACGGTGGTCAGTATCACAGTCTCTGAACGTTCAGACCACAGTAAATAAACAGATATTTAGTTATTTCTCTAAAGGTGCTTCCTTAGTGGAGGCCCTTTATGGCTGTGGACTTAACTGCAGTGGGGTTCCTCAAACTAAATCGGGCTCCCTTGGCGGAGTCCATATTGAAGCACACAGCTCACTATACTAGGACCCTTTTAACTAGCAGAACAGGCTGACCCTGTGGGAGACACAATGTTGTGCCCCTCTTGCTTTAAGACTGATTGTTATACCCTCCCTGTGGGGCAAACAATCGCTGGTTAAACCCCTTTAGCTGTGGGGTAAGTAGATGCTGGCTGACCCCCTAAATCAGTGGGGTACACTGGCTGAGTTAAATGCTGGCTGGGCTCCTTTAAACTGTGGGCCTACTGTGACTGCTGGCGGCCCCCCTCCAAAACGACTGGGCCTGATCTCGCTGGGTCTCACTAAGTACTGGGCCTACTCTGCTGTGCCCCTCTAAACTATAGGGCTTGCCTTGCCGTTTTAATTCTCTAGCCCCAAGGAGTCACCCTTTTAAATATTCATTTAGTACTGTGGGGTCATTCTGTCTCTCATCCCTCCATAGCCCACCTTAGATCCGCCCCATCATAAATAGCCTGTACTATGGGCTTCTATGCTGTAGCTCCTCCTATAGGCATTGCTGTGGCCTATGCATATTTAAATATTTAAATTTCAGGCCCACCCCTCCTCTCGGTCATCGGCCATTTTCTTCATGCCTAGCTCCTTTAAGAAAATAAAAAAAACTTTGTTTATACTTTCTGGCGGTCAGCACTTTGGCATCAGTGCTGCCACTGACTCACTGCCCCAGCCCTGGGAAAAGAATGCTGCTGCTGAGAGAGGCTGGGAGGTGCTGCTGCAGAGGGAGGGACTTCCAGCAGGCAGGCACTGCAGCGGATGACTCTGGGACCTCGGGGTCTTCAAAGGGCTCTGTGATGGCTGACTGTTCTCTCTCCATTCTGGACAATGAGGCTCTTGCTATGCGGACGAAGAGGGACTGGATAACTTTACTTTTAATTAAAATAAAAAAATGTGGCTGAACAGAGCCTTCACAGCACACAACACAGGAGAGAGCAGGGACCACTGCACCACAACACAGGACTCGATGCCGGCACTGAGGGATGACAGTTGGACTACAGGTAAGCTATTTTAATCACTACTTCACACCTGTGTCCCCTCTCTCCCTCTTTCTACAAGCGGACGTCTTCTTCCTGTCTTCAAAGTGCCTGAGAGCACTCCCACAGGGCTCCTCTCTGCCTGCAGGATGGCGGTGAACAACTGTCCACTACACTGGCCACCGCTACACTGCCCCAACTGCAAGCCTTTTGGATGCCGCATCCCTAGTAACGCTGGTGCCTTCCAACAGTCCAGCATGAGCTGGACCTCAAAAGATGCTCCCCTGGCTCGTGCTGCTTCCTGAAAGGGGGAGTCCAGAATGGAGTGCAGGTGGCCAGGGGACAGCAGAAAAAAAAGGGAAAACTCTTTTTTTTTAATCTGTGAACCCTACTGCTCCTTTGCTGGCCCTAGGGAGGGGGAACACATTTCAAACAGGGCCCCACATACTGCCCACCTAAACGGGGCACAAGGGGTAACTTTATTTAATTAATTATCTCTCTGTTGTGCCCTCAACTTTGGGGCACTACACTCGGGCCTAGGGGGCACCTAACAAACAGTGTAATACAGCCATAAAGAGATTTCACTAACTGCTACAGAGACACACAGTGTAATTGACTATGTCACAGTAATAAACGACAGGGCTCCGGGCACCTAACAGACAGTGTAATATAATAAAGTCATAAAAGGATGTTGTTTCACTAACTGCTGCAGAGACAGACAACGTAGCTATATTACAGTAATATAAATGACAGAGCTCAGGGCACCTAACAAACAGTGTAATACAGCTGTAAAAGGGTTTCACTAACTGCTGCAGAGACATGCAGTGTAGCTGACTAGGTTGCAGTAATAAATGACCAAGCTCAGGCCTCGGGGACACCTAACAAACAGTGTAATATAGCTGTAAAAGGCATAGGAGTGTGGTGTGCATATTTTATGGAACACATACAAACAGAGGTGAGAAAGAATAAGTGCCTCAGCTGGGACTTAAACCAAGACCACCTGGAATATCGTGCCCATTGCGCTAACCAGCTGCACCACTGACACAACTGGAACCTGGGCCGTCCCTGAGCACATTACTCTTTCTCAAATGCACAACCCTATGGCAACATAACTATTTACTTGTAACAATCACACAGGAGTGTGGTGTGCATATTTTATGGAACACATACAAACAGAGATGAGAAAGAATAAGTGCCTCAGCTGGGACTAGAACCCAGGCAGCCCAGAATACCTGGGTTCAAGTAAATATTTGTGTTGCCATTGGATTGTGCATTTGAGAATGAGTAATGTGATTGGGGATGGCCCAGGTTCCAGTTGTGTCAGTGGCTTAGCTGCTTAGTGCAATCAGAATGGTATTCTGGGCAGCCTCAGTTCAAGTCCCAGCTGAGGCACTTATTCTTTCTCACCTCTGTTTGTATACAGCCGTAAAAGGCTTAACTGCTGCAGAGACAGTTAGTGTAGCTGTCAATGTCACAGTAATAAATGATAGGGCTTGGGTCTCGAGGGCACCTCACAAACAGTGTAATACAGCTGTAAAAGGCTTTCACTAACTGCTGAAGAGACAGACAGTGTAGCTAACTAGCTCACAGTAATATAAGACAGGGCTCGAGCCTCGGGGGCACCTCACAAACAGTGTAATACAGGCATAAAAGGATTTCACTAACTTCTTCAGAGACAGACAGTATACAGTAGCTGACTATGTCACAGTAATAAATGACAGAGCTCGGGCCTTGGGGCACCTAACAAACAGTGTAATGCAGCTGTAAAATGCTTTCACTAACTGCTGCAGAGACAGACAGCGTAGCCGATTATGTTGCAGTAATAAATGACTGGGCTCAGAGGCACCCAACAAACAGTGTAATACTTTCAACTTTTAATTTTAAACCAGCTGCCAACTGGGTTTTAGTCTCTGTCTTTTCCCACACCTTGCTCCTTCTCTGTTCCCTCCCAAGCACCACCTCTGAGGGCAACTGTTAGATCCCCCTTCCCCTGAGATCATTCGCAGTCCCCCACCACTGCTGCCTTTCTCCCTTATTGCACCTGCTGTCCTTCACTCACAACCCAGCACCACCTCTGAGGGCAACTGTTAGATTCCCTTCCCCATTAGAGAGATTTTTTTTTTCACAGTCCCCCTGCTGTTTTTTTCCTCACGGTTTGCTCTTGTGGTGCCCTTTCTGCTCTTCTTGTCCCCCTCTAAAATGCCCCAGCATACAGGCATAGTGTAGTGCTTTTTAAACTGTGAACTTGTTTTATTTCAACTGACAACAAAGTCTTTCTCAGATCTCTTTCCAAAACAGCCACAAATGTGCTGCAGATTGCAGAATGAGAGTGAGAGTGATGGAGGCACTGTTTCCACCGAACTGCCCACACTAGTCTGAGCCACATGAAGAGTTAGAGCACAGCCCTTGACACCACTGTCCAATCGGGTGCCAGCCCAGTGTCATGTGCCTCTGATTTGCTACAAGCACCATGAAGGACCCCACAGGCTCCCATTTTGAATGCCTGTTTGCAGACCGCAATGGAGTTCTGAGCTGTCTAGTGCATTAAGTGACCTGTTACCCATTACCCATCTCAAACTACCCGACCCGAGAATTACACTGTTATGTTGGGTAGGGTAGTACATTACCTGAACTACCCTACCCAGCCCAAAATAGGTGATATCTGCATTACCTGACCCTGCTACTTGTCATGTAGCCCATGCCTACTTCCTATACTCCCTAGGAACCACTATCTTCTGGAGTACCCTTCCTCCAGTCCTCCCTTAGGAACCCACTCATGATAAAAGAGCTTATTCTCCCAGTACACATCCCCTTTTTCAGAACTTGGGGTGTCACCTTCCACACTGATGGCTAACTCCCCCAGTATCTGCAGGGATGGATCAGATTGCTGAGCTCTCTCCAGCTATGCACACCTGACCTTCCCCAAAACATACTTTTCTGTGGGAGAGTTGCCCATGGCTGGACTCTCCTCTGTCTGTATTTGTTGCTCAGAACTGCTGCTGCTACCAGCACATCCTTCAGATACAACTTCCGCTGCTTAATCAAATCAAATCAATCAAACTTTATTTAACCAGGCAGTTACATCATTGAGCAAGCTCATTTTCAAGATGGGCCTAGACACAGAGGACACTTTTGCTTACAATAGACAACACTTCATACAAAAGTAGAAATCGGTATAGGCAGTTACAATATACAACAAGCATTTGTCAATGCTGAATGTTGTCTCACTGGAATTGGCATTGGCAGTGCTGGAGTTAGAGACACATAATAGGAATGGCAGTGAAGTATTGAAATGACGTCAACCCCACCCCTACCCTGTAGAGACCAATAGGCATTGGGGTGTGCCTTTGGGTCATCAGCTATAACGCTCATGCCATTGTACCTCACCCTATCCTGTAGACACTGACAAGTGTTGTGGTGTGCTATGGGGTCTTTGGGCATTATACTTACCCCATTCCACAAGGAAATAGACTGAGGTGGGTGCAGTATAGGAGAATGGGGTGAACTTTGTGGCCGAACAGTGCAAGGCACACTATGATGCCTGTCACTAGCTGCAGGGTGGGAGATGGGTGGAATGGCGTGAGCATTACAGCCGATGATCCCAAGTCACACCCTTGACACCTCTCAGTCTCTACAGGCTGGGGTGCTACAGTTGGAAACCCTAACACCGTAGGCGTGTGTTGGTATTTTCTCTCCAAATTTTCAACACGGGCTGTTTGTGAGCCCACCTCATGAAAAGCGGCACTATCAGTTTGTTAGCTGAAAGGTGGTTTTGTACAGCGGCTATGCCATTTGGTGACACAGGGACGAAAACACATTTTGGGCAGTATGTGGAAAATGACAACTGTATTGTTCATGAGGAGATGTAAAAAAATGGCAACGTTGAAAATCTGGAGTGAAAATATGAAAAATCGGTGAAATTATGAGCATGCATAGAAACTGTGCAACACACGTCCGTAACCCAATTATTTGGGGAATTTTTTTAACCACATGTTTAACATAGGCATTTTGGGACCTCCCCTCATGAACAGTGGCACTGTGATTTTGTTAATTTGTCGAAACATTGATTTCACACAGTGACCACGCCATTGTGCACCACAGGTGCGAAAACACATTTAGGGCAGGATGTGAAAAATGACAGCTATACTGTTCATAAGAGGTGTGAAAAAATGCCAGTGTTGAAAATCTGGCATGAAAATATTGCAAATTTGCGAAGTTACAAGGGTGCATGGAAACTGTGCAACGTATACTTGTAACACAGTCATTTTATGGACTTTTGTCACCAAATTTTCAGCATAGGCATTTTAGGCCTTCTGCTCATGAACAGTGTCACTGTCATTTCCTCAAACTGTTCCAAAAACTGATTTCGCACAGCAACCGCGCTATTCTGCGACGGACAAGCGAAAACACATTTCGGCCAGGATATGTAAAATGACAGCTGCACTATTCATAAGGAGGTGTGGTAAAATGCCAAATTTGAAAATCTGGAGTGAAAATATTACAAATTCACGAAGAAACGAGAGTGCGTGGAAACTGTGCAATGCACACTTGTAAAACAGCCATTTCTGGGATTTTTCCCACCAAATTTGCAACATAGGCTTTTTGAGAGCCCCCCTCATGAATAGTAGCACTGTCATTTTGTTAATCAGTCTGAAAGGTGGTTCCGTGCAGTGACCGCAAAATCACCTTTTGGGACCGAATAACGCCATGACAGTGCTTGAATTCATGAGGAGGGGTCCCAATAACCCCATGTTGAAAAGTTGGTGCCAAAATTCACCAAAATGGCTGAGATATGCACCAAAGTTGAAAAAACACTATTTATGCCATTATACAGTGTTCTGGCATTTCGTCATTTCGCAGTCGGTTTTGAAGAGTGCAGATGTGTTCCCGGTCCACCGAAGATTGTCGTGCCGGACTCCAGAGGTAAGTATGGGGTGGGGTGAGGCAGGGTGTGCAGAGGGTGGACGCGGGTTGTGGGAGGGGGCAGGGAGACTGCGAGGGACCGTTTTTTTTTACAGGTTTAAAAAATTGTGGGACAGTTTTTCTTTTGCAGGGGATTTGGCATGCTGGGGTGGGCTCCCAGCGTGCCACCTAAATGTTTTGTGGGGGATGCTGGCCAGCGATGGGGATTGGGCACCTCGGCACACCTAAAAAGCAGGAGACATTATGCCGATGGGAGTGGGCTCCCCTATCGGCAAATAAACGGGGATGGGGGATAAATGCCGACGAGATTGGGCCCCAGTCGTGAAAAAAACTGGTATTGGAAGTGCAGCCTGATGCCGAAGTTGGACAACTTCTCGGCATACATTTACTAAATGGAAGGGGTCATTATGTGGACAGGAAGTGGGCTCCCCATTGGTAATGTGACAGGAGGAGGCGGCAGTCACTGCCGCCATGCTCCGTGCATGTCAGGAGGTGTGTTGTGGTCCCGCTGCATGAGAGCTTCACTCTCATTGCAGCAGACCTTTTCTTAGATCTGGTGGCCACATTAGGGATGCATGATGTCAGCACCTACTGCTGGCTTATTGGGGAATGAGGGACGCACCTACTGATGTGTGCCCTGCATTCGTCTAACAGTGACCGCGCCTCCAAATCTGCTACTACCACAAGATGTTGGCTGGTGCGCAAGCACGAGCCAACATAAAAACAGTACTTGGATGAATCAGACATGTAAAGCAAGTGCAAATATAGGCATTTAAAGTGCAGCGTATACAGGTTGTAGCTTATAGAGTACACGTGAGGAGAGGAAAGAGGGACATAGGGAAGGGCAGTGGGAAGAAAGGGTATCAGACACCATGGTATAGAGAGAAAATAGGGCAGCCTAATAGAATGAGGCCCCCTGCAAAGCTAATTGATGACAGGGGGAAGGTAGGAGGGGGGTAGGTGGTTGCCCTAAAGGGATGCTGGCCGACATGGGAAATAGGCGGCCCAGGATTACAGAGGTTAAGAGACTCAGTTGAGTGGGGTAAGGCTTTACCTGAAACAATCACACACCATTTTCAGGCCTCTATAGAGCAGCCCCCTAAATATAAAATGGCTGGGCAGCAGGGAGATTTTAAGTAATTTTTGCATTTTATTCCAAAGCGCTGGTAAAAAGGAGCTAATGGTAGTTGAGCCAAGACATGTCCTTGTTCGTGGTAGCTTAAGGAGGACAAAGGAGGAGTTCCTTAGTCCGTAGACACCCTTTGAATGTTCAAACAGGTCACATATATAGGGTAGTAGTTTGTTGGACAAATGCTTGGTACAATGAGCAGTGATGAGTCTGCAAGGGCAAGTCAAGAACAAATCTCAATGTGTGATGATAGAGTGCATCCATCTTTTGGAGCGCATACTGGGGGCAATGGCTGCTACTGAGGAAGGGGTTGCTTCCTCTTGCACTGCCCCCTCTGCATCCTCAGGAACCTGTTCCCTTTGGCCCTGCTACCAAATCATTCCCCATAATCACATCCATGGGCAGATATGATACAACACTCACCTCCCATATACCCTGACCACCTTCCCAGCTTAGGAAGATCCAGTTCATTGGCGCTGAGAACACCAGGCCCATCACCCCTCTAATCCAAGGAAACTGGCCAGGTAGGATCTGTTCCTCATGAATCAAATCCTGCTGCACCATAGAAATGGAGGCCCCAGTGCCCCTCAATCCCTGGGTTACCAATTCACTCACCACCACTGGGTGCATATGTGCAGTGGAGGAGTTAGAGGACACTGCACCCTGTGTACAGGCCTCTATCTGCTGGGAGTTCCTTGAGCTACCCCCTCCTGCTGCCCTAGCCCCTTTTGTTACATTTTTCAGAAATCATATGGGAAATGCCACAGTTTCTGAGAGATATAACTCCTGCGTCTCCCTGACTCTTTACCTCTGAAATCACTTGGCTTCCCAGTTGGGTCGGGAACAGGTTGACTTCCTTTAGGTTGCCCCCCAGGATCCCTTAAAATCACCTGATGTCCCTCCCCATTACCTTTTTAATTAGAGGATGGTTGGCTGGATATGAACTGATCAGCCTTCTAGGCTGCCTCCCTCATGGTGCTGGGAGTTCTATCCAGCAACCATATTCTGAGTTCTTTGGTTACAGTTTTTAGCAACTGTTCCATAAAAAATACATCTTTTATTTCCTCTACACAGCAAACTTTTGCAGCTTCTACCATGCATTCTAACAAATTACTTCGCTCTACATACATTTCAGCATAGCTGTCTCCCAGTGCTTTTCTTAACCCTTCACATTTTTTCCTGTAGGCTTTGGTAACTAATTCAAAATGCTTTAGCAAGGCATTTCTCACATTATCATAGTCAATGCAGTCCTTGTTATCCATTATGGTGAAAGCTTCTAATGCCTTGCCTGTAAGCAGTGACAAAAGCTAAGTTGCTCAGGAAGTCCTGCCCAATTCAAACAGCTGACAGATTCTCTCAAAATATCTTAAAAACAAATCAAGATCATCCCCCTCCTGATATCTGGAAACACTTTAGAATTAATGTTGGCTTCCTGGGTAAACCCCCTCATGCCATTACTCATAGTTTGTGGTGTTGTCCTCTGGCACAGAATCTCCATCTCTCTTTTTCTCTCTCATGTTCATGCTGTTTTTCTCGCTCCTCTCTCAGGTGGATCTTGTGCTGACACTGCCTTTCTCACTCTTCTCACTCTTTCACTTATCTGCTTCCATCTGTATCTTCTATAGCTCTGCATCGGCCTTTCGCTTCTTCTTCTCAGCCTTTTGCTTCTCTTCATTTTCTTGCTCCTCTACTTCCAGCTGCATCTTAAACAGCTCTGCCTCAGCCATTGTCTGAACCAGGGTAAGCTCCAGCTTTAACCTCTGTACTTGTGTAACCCCCACCCCTGCCTTTTTGCCAAAATGACAGGTGGCATGCTGTTGGCACTGGCAGCAATACCTGGTGGGGACCTGGGTTCGGGGAGGATGAGGTTACCTGGCACAAGGGGACCTAGGTTTGGCTAGTCTGCACAGGGGCACCCAAGTAAATCCGAACACAGGAAGCAATAACTGTAATGTCCAAAACCAGGACTGGGATTTTTCAGTGTGGCTTTTATTCACAACTTGCTGAACACAACAAAGCATAGATGGACCCCCAAGGGGCTACGTTTACTGATAATGCAGATTAGAGACTACTAGGCGGTCAACTTGAAGAATGGACCAATTCTACTGTTTTCAGGCTCTGGACCCACCAGACACATAGCCCGGACTTGCATGCGCTTTGGATACACAGCCCGACTGGCCCCGCTCCCCTGCCGGCCACTTGACTGGCGGTTCATTGGAAGAATGAAACCATTTTACTTGTTGTGGCTCCCCACACAACTTAGAGTCTGCGACCCCTAGAGAGATTTCCTTCTTACTTCTTCTGACTGCCATCTCACAAAGAGAATTCTTTACCCATGTTGTGGCTCCCCACACCACTTAGAGTCTGCGACTCCTAGAGAGATTTTTCCATTTGCGACCCACGTCTGGGTACTTCCCTCATCACTGGCCAAGCGCATGAGGCAAGTAGCAATCACAGCAGAAATCTGTAGAGGTGGACCTGGTTACTAAAGATGGGGGGGTTCCTACCTCCAGCTCCCACAGCCCATACCCGGCCATTTCTCTGGACAAACTGAAACTTCGAAATGTAGATTAAACGGTGGATGAACTGTCGCACCCCCTCTACATTACTTGAACCCACACAGTACTTTAGCTTTTGACACTACTCCATTTGTTTGTCCTAGTACTATAGGCCTCCCAAATAGTAGTTCAAATCCCAGATTTCTTCACATTTCCCAGGCTGAAGAAACACATTTTTGCCCTCTCATATTAGAGCAAACACTCACCCTTTTGTTGCAGGTGCCCCACAGGCGAAATACAACTTTTTCCACTTTTCAAGCACAAACCGAAACTGTAAAAGGCAGCTTTCTTTCTTTAGCAGAAATTAGGGGATTGCCATTGGAATCTACATGGGGATACTTTACTTCACCCCCCCCGGAGGAAGGGGGCACTGAGAGCTGGACAGCGGTCTCCACCACTTGAAACTGGACACTCACTCCTTCTCCCACAGAAGGTAAACAAAAGACTGACTTTGAAAACTCCCAACGTTCTATCTCACTCCCTCTGCTGCAGATTCCAATGTGGCTTATGCAGCTGCGACAGTTCTATTGGTGATGTCATCTCTCAGTCTCAGCTGAGACTGAGAACAGAGTGAGACAGTGTGAAACCTATTTAACTGGAGTTTCACAATCTACCTTCCCTGCCTACCACTAGGTCTTACTGGGATTCTAGTAACCCCGGGTAACAAGGGGTTACACTCGCCCTTGACAAGGAAAATGACTGTCCCCGGTCATTATGCACCCGGCCTTAGGCCATCCCACCCTATGTGCTACCTGCGGAGGGGGGTGATCAGGCCCCCTCCTACCATGTGCAAGCACAGGCAGGCAACACTATGGGCCTAGAGGCCTGTAGCTGACATATCAGCCTCTACACTATCCACTTACAATGGACACCTAGTGACTCTGGTAGAACCATCCAGAGCATAGCCCTGATAGATCAGCACTGGGGTCCCTACTACAGGTCAGGGCCACAGCCGGTCCACCCCCCCCCAACCCTCTAAGGAAAACCTATCTGCCTCTAACATAATATTTCAAAACAAAAACAACCCGGGGACCTCCCCGACCTTGGACAACCTGCAACCACATACCATTAAATACCAATTACTGCCTCCTCCCTACCCCCACAACCACACCTGTGGAAGGAAAAGGGTTAATACAGTAACCACCATAACAATAACACCACAGTACTTTAAATTTCTACAATAAAACACTGATGAGGAACTCTGATGAGCCCCTCCTCCTCTTCTTGTCTGCTCTTCTGTCTTCCCAGGAACACCTGTAAGAAAAAGAAAGACAAAACACACACTCCTAATCTGCATACACAGTCTACCTAAAACCCTTACCATACAAAAACACTGAAAAATCCCAAAAATATTTTTTTAGAAAAAAGGTAGAAAACAGTATTTACATTAGAATACAATAATGACATTATTTACAATACACATTTGGGGGATGGAGTGCCCTAAAAGTCCCAACTAGTGACCACAAGGCCCAAAGGCTAGTCCAATAAAGAGTCTCTCCTGGGCCGGAGCCCGGTGAAGCACAGTTCTAACAGGCCAAAGTCCCAAAAGGGAGAGTCTTTGTGGACAGTTCACACATTTTTGAAGTCTGTGGTGTAGGGTGTGTACTGCAATGTCATAAAGATAGAAAAGTTTTGGACTTACCAGCCATTTGTAGTACAAGACTCTGCACGAACCTGCCCCGTAGCCGAAGACTCTCCCTGGCAGCATTTCTTCTGATACAGCTGGGCGGACATGTTCCGGGAACCACAGGAGGGCACATCTGGAAACAGCTGGGCTGATGTCATCTCTGGAGACGGAACCTTAGAACAGGAACAAAAAGAAAAACAGCTGGTCTGACATCATCCGATTACCAGGCGATGAACAGGAAACAGCTGGGCTGGTGTACTCTCTGGATCTGAAGTCATCTGGTGGGCCATGTGGATGGTTGCTGGACAGGACAGTACACTGTAGACTGATGAATGTGGGGCACCTGAGTCCTTGGTTATTCATATTGGCGGATCAATAAGGGCACTTCACAGTCTGATGTGGCAGTATTGACTACCACTGCTCGGCTCTCCATTTTGTAGGCACGGGCTTAATTGCTGGGAGGTCCTTGCACTGAGGTCAATAGTACCGGGGGTCAGGGGCTTGAATTATTACCCCGACTGGGCGCACATAACTCACACAGTGGGAGATTTCACATCCGTCTCCATCCACCACTCTCACTCTGTCCATAAACAGTGTCCTGCCTCTCTTCCACTGGGTATACTTTTCGTGGAACAGTCTATTCTTTACATGCTGGTTGGCCCCAGGATGCACACTTTTCATTGCTTCATCCCAGATCCAGGATTTCCTGCAGTCCTCAATCTCCTCCCAGACTTTCCGAGGAAAGGTAGGAAAGGTCATACCATATATTTCATTTGCCTTTCTACGAACCAGTCTTTCCTCTTTACTTGCTTTGGTCAATCTGAGACCGCTGGCCTGGCTTGGGGGTGGCCAGTCCTGGTTCTGCCAGCTTCGCATTCTCAAGGAAAATAAAAACGGATCCCTGACTTCTTCCTCTTGTAAAGCCAGGGCAGTGGCATCACCACCTTCTTCAACACATTCCTCCGAGGCAAGATCTTGAGGCTGTGTATCCGTTCCTTTCTCACAAGGCCACATAGGTTCCCCCTCATCTTCCTCTTCACTGAGGATCTGAGCCCAGGACTGAGCAGTCATTCTCACCCCGGAGACTATCCATTCATCACTAGGCACGGAGGACGACACCTCCTATTCAAAGGCCTCCCGCATCTCATCTTCACCTAAGAGGCTTGGGCTAGGTCCCCCCACCCAGGGGTCTATTGATGCTTTATCCGAACTTTCTTTCTGAGATCCAGCATCCAAAATTTCAACTTCTGGTTCAGTCTCTAACTCTGCACCCTCTAGCTTTGTGCCACACTCCCCAGAGAGACCTTCCTCCACAGGCTCCGCCTGGTGCTGTGTGCTGCCAACTGCAGATTCCTGAATTTTTGTCCAAGTGGGGGCCAAACGAATTGGAGGCGCTTTATACAAGCCATATTTTGAAGACATCCAGCACAGTGAGGAATCATGAAGACGTCCCTTCCAGCACTCAAGCATATTTGGCATACACGCACTGGATAATTAGGAATCGCCACATCAGGAGGCAGTTGCCCTCCATAGCACCACTTCTCAATATCTCTCAGTCTATTTACTGCTGCTATTACTGCAACCCGGGCATGATCCAGGTAATGAGCTGGTCCTGAGGCCATAACTGCAGAAAAATAAACAAAAGTTTGCTGTAACTGAAAGTCCCACTTTAATGAACACACTCTGTAGTTTTAAAATGGCTCCTCTGCTGCTGTGTTTACTTTACTACCCCACCCTGTGATGGCAGCGGCAGCACTCCTGTGCATCAACATTTAGAATCTGGGTCAAGCCACTGCACACCCGATTTACATCAGCTACTGATAACTTTTACTCAAACTGCACAACTTGCTCTGTTTTGGCTTTACACACATTTACAGGATTTTCCTTGGACTTTTTACAAGATGGTAACATTCATTTTATTACAGTCCCTTAAAAGCTTCAGGTTTCAGCACAGGATTGCCTGCTTCTGCTAGTGTTGCATTTTGCTACAACCCACAGTCTCTCTCTGACTACAAACTTTAAACTGAGGCTATTTTCTTCCATGCACACATTCAATGGCTTTACAGACTTGCACTTGCTGGCAGGACTTCACACAGTCGTTACTTGCAAAGCGACTACACTGCTGCACACACATTTTATATGGCATAGCTGAAAATCACGGTTTGAGCAGTTTCTGGATTGTTTACTTACTGTGTTCAGTAGCAACTTGCTGCGATGGGGTAAAACAGCCTGCAGCCAGTTCTTGAAGGCCTCTGTACACAAACGGGTGGGCAGTCTTAACGATCGTCATTTTAACCACCAAATTCACTATTTCCATGATCGATTTGCGGGTTGAGCCCGATTTTAAACTTAAAAGTCTATTTTTTGAATGTTTACAGCGCTTTGAATCCTCCGCGACGCTCCTCCACTGCCAGTACACGCACTACAATCTGTCTCCCTCTCGAATGCTGAGGCAGTCTCTGAAAAGCTGGCTGAGGGGCGGGACCAATTGCAACCTGACCAACCACACAACGCCATGCAAATGAGCCTCTTCTTCCTCGCGAGGGCTCCTCTCCTCACGGCGATCGTCAGGCAAATTTAAACTGCAGAATGCACTTTTTTTTTTCCAACTGACTCCACAGCGGGAGCCCATTTCAACCATGTAACATTGCCATTAACTCTGCAGTCTCTCCATTTACACAGAAAGCATTTCCAACGTCCTGGGCATAATTTCTCTGTTGCTACCCCTAGTTTTCCACACTTTCCGTCACAGAATTCATTTTAAAAGCATTTCAAACATCCAGGGCATAATTTCTCTGTTGCTACCCCTAGTCTTCCACACTTTTCTTCACAAGAATTCATTTTAAAAGCAGGCAAAAACGCTGTAAACTATTTTTGATGCAGGACAAGGGCACACTCTTTGGCTTTACAGCTCCTTGGTAAACAGTTGGCATTTTTTAAACAGCAGCACAAGATTCACAGCACACAGCAACACACTAGGGGAAATTGCTTCAGCTTTTCTGGGCTACCCACTGCCAGATAGCCAAAATGCTAGCCCCCTTGCCCAAGCACCTTTCCTTCCCGAACAAAATCCAAAGCGGTGCCTCCATTTTTGTAACCCCCACCCCTGCCTTTTTTCCAAAATGACAGGTGGCATGCTGTTGGCACTGGCAGCAATACCTGGTGGGGACCTGGGTTCGGGGAGGATGAGGTTACCGGGCACAAGGGGACCTAGGTTTGGCTACTCTGCACAGGGGCACCCAAGTAAATCTGAACACAGGAAGCAATAACTGTAATGTCCAGAACCAGGACTGGGATTTTTCAGTGTGGCTTTTATTCACAACTTGCTGAACACAACAAAGCATAGATGGACCCCCAAGGGGCTACGTTTACTGATAATGCAGATTAGAGACTACTAGGTGGTCCACTTGAAGAATGGACCAATTCTACTGTTTTCAGGCTCTGGACCCACCAGGCACACAGCCTGGACTTGCATGCGCTTTGGATACACAGCCCGACTGCCGGCTCCCCTGCCCGGCCACTTGACTTCGGTTCATTGGAAGAATGAAACCATTTTACTTGTTGTGGCTCCCCACCACTTAGAGTCTGCGACCCTAGAATTTCCTTCTTACTTCTTCTGACTCCCATCTTACAAAGATAATTCTTTACCCATGTTGTGCTCCCCACCACCATAGAGTCTGCGACTCCTAGAGATTTTCCCATTCCGACCCGTCTGGGTACTTCCCTCATCACTGGCCAAGCGCATGAGGCAAGTAGCAATCACAGCAGAAATCCGTAGAGGTGGACCTGGTTACTAAAGATGGGGGGGTTCCCACCTCCAGCTCCCACAGCCCATACCCGACCATTTCTCTGGACAAACTGAAACTTCGAAATGTAGATTAAACGGTGGATGAACTGTCGCACCCCCTCTACAACATTATTTGAATCCACACAGTACTTTAGCTTTTGACACTACTCCATTTGTTTGTCCTAGTACTATAGGCCTCCCAAATAGTAGTTCAAATCCCAGATTTCTTCACATTTCCCAGGCTGAAGAAACACATTTTTGCCCTCTCATATTAGAGCAAACACTCACCCTTTTGTTGCAGGTGCCCCACAGGTGAAATACAACTTTTTCCACTTTCAAGCACAAACCAAAACTGTAAAAGGCAGCTTTCTTTCTTTAGCAGAAATTAGGGGATTGCCTCTGGAATCTACATGGGGATACTTTACTTCACCCCCCCCAGGAGGAAGGGGGCACTGAGACCTGGACAGTGGTCTCCACCACTTGAAACTGGACACTCACTCCTTCTCCCACAGAAGGTAAACAAAAGACTGACTTTGAAAACTCCCAACGTTCTATCTCACTCCCTCTGCTGCAGATTCCAATGTGGCTTAAGCAGCTGCGACAGTTCTATTGGTGATGTCATCTCTCAGTCTCAGCTGAGACTGAGAACAGAGTGAGACAGTGTGAAACCCATTTAACTGGAGTTTCAGAAGCTGCCTTCCCTGCCTACCACTAGGTCTTACTGGGATTCTAGTAACCCCGGGTAACAAGGGGTTACACTTGCAGAGCTGCCCCACTTTCTGGCTGTGGCTCACTTTCATGCTCTTCAGCCTCTGATTTGTGACCTCAGCTAGCAATGACCAATTTTACCCTTCTTCCCTGGTCACTTTCCTCAAGGATGTTTATGAGTTTTGCCCTTGATTGGCTTTCCTCATAACACACCCCTCTTCTTTTCTACAGGTCTTGTAAGTTTAAAAAAGTGCACTTTTTTATAGGGTCCAGATATTATGGGCCCGATTTTCAAAGAGTCCTTAGAGTTACACAAGTTGCATAGCTCCAGGGCTGTGACAAAATCCAGGTGCACCAGGGAGCCTGTGCCTGATTCTACAAAAATCAGGGTCCCAGCGCCAAACACCCTGGGTTTGCTGCAAGCTGACAGCTACTCCAAACAGTTGGTGCACCTGTGAGAACAGCTGCAGGGATCTGGCCCCCTGCCCAGTGCAACACAAGAGGGGATGGGATGGTTGTGCAGGTGAAGAAACTGCTTGCCAGGAGGGGGCTGTGGCATACAGGGCATAGTAAGTGGCAGTGGGAGTGTCATGCAGACAATTGGGCATTAATGGGACAGTTGCTGCACCCATTGGGGTGCGTTT
The DNA here is from genome assembly GCA_016271365.2 of Neoceratodus forsteri. Classification (NCBI taxonomy): domain Eukaryota; kingdom Metazoa; phylum Chordata; order Ceratodontiformes; family Ceratodontidae; genus Neoceratodus; species Neoceratodus forsteri. The sequence continues at coordinate 1,236,613,901 of CM057456.1, forward strand.
GCATTACGGTGGTACTGTCACTCATTGATACTGCAAATACAGATAGAACTCCCCGATCTCCGATGTCCCCATTACAGAGCCAGATATCAGTCCCTGGTATCTAGTGGACCCCCTTTCTATCCCCGATCTCCCCCAGTAATTAGTATATATCCTTCCCTGGTGGCCTAGCAGACCCCCTCCCTATCCCTGATCACCCCCATATATACAGTATTTGTATAACTGTCCCTGGTGATCTAATGAACCCCCATCCCAGCAGGCAGTACCCCACTGCACTGCCCCCATCCCATCCCCGAGCCAGTGACTAGCACAACCCTCCTCTTTCCATCATAGCCAGCCACTGATTGAGCTGTCAAGGAGCACATACTGTACACAGTACACACACATTGATTGACAGGTCCATCAATGAACACATACTGTATGCAGCACGTGCTCTTTGACAGCTCAGTCTGCAGCCAGCCATGGTGGAGAGCAGATGACTGTGCCGGCTGTGGGCTCAAAGATGGGATGAGTTAGTGGGGTGGTGGGGCACTGCCTGCTGTGGTGGGAGGGGTCCACTAGGCCACCAGAGACAGTTTTATATATATATATGGGGTTATCGGGGATAGGAAGTGGGTCCACTAGACCACCGGGGACAGATGTCTGGCTCTGTAATGGGGGACATCGGGGATCAGGGAAGTTCTATATGTATTTACAGTATCAATGAGTGACAGTACCACCATAATGCAAATGCACCCCGACAGGTGCAACATCTGTCCCATTCATGCCCAACTGTCTCCACACCACCCCCACTTCTACCTCCCATGCCCCTAGTACACCCCTACTGCCCCTGGCAGTGCAGTGTAAGACCCCATCATACTGGCACGCACCACTTAGGCCACCTCCTGGTTGGTCTAAGTGGTGCCCCTTGCTGTGTCCACAGTGAGGCTTGCAAAATCCAAAAAAAGGGGATCTTACAGCCCCGCTGTAGTGCAAGCACCCTTGTGACCTGGCACACCTGGTTGCTTGCCACAACCTTGGTGCAAGGGGGCTTTGGTGCAGCAATGTAATGATTTGATGCAGGCTGCTTTAGAAAATCATGTCTGGCGCAAGTTGTGATGCATGTCACCCCTTGCGTCAAACTCTTTTGATACAAGTCCCTTGCATCAGTCTAACACATTTGTCGGGCCCAATGTCTTCTTTCTAACTACTCTTGCATAAAACAAAAATAACTGGAGTAGTGTACACTGTGTTCCCTTATGTAATATCCTGTTTGGTGATTGGATAGTTAACTTTGGTTACTGACAATCCTTTTCAAATCCACAACACTGGCACCATTTTGTTATAACATGTCCACATGTAGGATGCAACAGGTAACCAAGTTTCTCAGCTCTCAACACCTGTAAGGGGATTTCAGTAGCTGCCACCACTCAGAAGTGATTCTCTTACCTGAGGACTTTCTTGGTCCAACTCCCACCAGAGCCACTGCTCACATAGTACAGTGTTCCTTTGGCTAAGAGAAAATAGCCTTCCCCTGTCACTGACATGTGAGAATCATTTTACTTTTACTCTTGCCCTCAACCTGGTGAACTGTAACGAGTTGGCCACCTTGATCAAATTGCCTACACAAGGTGGTGTTTTACCCAATAGAACCTTCTTCCCTAGGATGCAAGTCTGGAATTTGACCCTGTTTCTTAATGACAGCCAATTTACACATTCGTACAGAGTACAGGTGTAAGTGCCACGCTCAGCATCCAGGGTGCATCTGCAGGCTTTGTTGAGTGCAGTCTGATCCCTCTTGAGCACTGTGTCCATTGCAGCCCCATAGACCACTAGTCCGTAGTCAATAGTAGATATAATGGAACTGTGGACTGAGAGGTGGAGGGCCCCCAGAGAGAGGTATTGCCTGTGCCTGTACAGGGCACCAATCTTGGTATTGACTGTCTTGACAAGAGAGTCAATATGGTGCGCAAACATGAGGGTATCATCTATTATGACTCCCAGATACTTGAAGTGGACTTGTTCCAGTGGCTCACTGCATGAGTTGGAGATGATGATGAGGGGGTGGTGCTTATTTTTGTTGTGGGGGCTGTATATAAGCATGGCCTTGGTCTTCTTGTAGTTTAGTAGCAACTTATGACTACAGAGCCAGTCCTCAAGTTTGGAGAAGGAGTACTGCAGCTCAGATTGTAGGGCAGCCTGAGACGTGCTGCTGCTCGGGAGCACAGCATTGTCTGTATATAGTATGAGTTTGGTGTCGCAGGCTGTGGGAAGGTCATTTAAGAAGAGGCTGCAGAGCAGGGGCCCCAGTATTGATCCCTGGGGTACCCTTAATGATACCTCTCTTGCACTGGATACTGTTTGTCCATTTTTGACACATTGATTTCTCCATATCAGGTAGTCTTGGAACCAGCAAAGGGCATTGGGCGCACACCTATGTTTTGTAGTTGGGTCAGTAACAGAGGGTGGTTGACTGTATCGAAGGCTTTGGTGAGGTCAATAAAGACAGACCCCACTAGTTTGTCTTCATCCAGGGCCGTATGTGCATAGTCCATGTAGTACCAGCAGGGCAGTTGTGGTACTGTGATTTTGATTGAAGCCATGCTGGTTGGAGCACAGTAGATTATACTTATTGAGGTAGTTGATGAGTTGACCCGTCACAGTCTTTCCAGTGCCTTGAACAAGGGGGAGAGGATCGAGATGGGTCTGTAGTTGGCTACCAGAGACTTGTTGCCTCCTTTATGCACTGGCGTAACTAGGGCCTGCTTCCAAACCACTGGGAATTGGGCAAGGGCCAGGGACTTATTCTACAGCATGGTAATGGGCACTATAAGAACATCCAGGGTGAGGGATTGAAGTTTCATGTCTATCCCTCACTGCCCAGTCTGGTCTTACCTAGTACTTTCTTGACCATAGTTAGGGCCTCCTTCACCATCACCCTTTTAAAGTAGAAAGTCAGGTGAGAACACTTAAAGTAGAAGGTCTGTTGTTGTTAGTACCTCCCCCCACATTGTGTACTCTTCCCCTGGGTTTTTGTTTCCCAGGTGCATTACTTTGCACTTCTTTGCATTGAATCTAAGCTGCCATGTTTTTGACCATTCCTCCAACCTTGCCAAGTCCCATATCATCCTTTCCACCCCCTCTTGTGTGTCAACCCTGCTGCAGATCTGTGTGTCATCTGCAAAGAGGCATACTTTCCCTTCCAGTCCCACTGCAATGTTACCTATAAAGATATTAAAGAGGACTGGTCCCAGTACTGAACCCTTTTCTTTGGAGTGGACTCCATTTACTATTACCCTCTGCGTCCAGTTGTTCAGCCAGTGTTTTAACCAGGCTACAACCCTGGGACCCACTCCAAGGCTTACTAGCTTGCTTTTTAATCTTTAGTGTGGGCTGTGTCAAATGCCTTGCTCAAGTCTAGGTAGGTCATGTCCATAGCTGCTCCCTGGTCTACTACTTTGGTAAGCCAGTAAATGAAATCAATGAAATCAATTAGATTCATCTGACATGACCTTCCCGCTGTGAATCCATGTTGCTTTGGGTCCTGTGCTCCACTGGCCTCTAGGAACTCAACAGTTCTTTCTTTCAGAAGTGATTCCATCATTTTCCCTACCACTGAGGTCAAACTAACAGGTCTATAGTTTCCTGCCTCTGTCTTGCTCCCACTTTTGTGAAGGGAAATCACATCCGCCCTCCTCCAGTCCTTCGGTACCACACCATCCCCCCATAATTTGTTAAAAAGGGTAGTCAGTGGTGTTACTAATTCTCCTCTTAGTTCTTTTAGAATTCTAGGGTGACTCCCATCAGGCCCTACTGCTTTGTCCACCTTCAGTTTTAGGAGTTCTTTCAGGACCATTTCTTCTGTGAATGGACTAATCACCCCCCTCCCCCCATTCAGAGTGCTTCTATTCTTTGGCTTAGGTACCTCCCCCTCCTCTTCTTTTGTGAATACTGAGCAGAAGTATTCATTCAGTATCCTGCTTTTCACTGTCACTCTCTGCCCACCCTCCTTCCCTTTATCAAGCTTCACTATCCCTCCCTTGGTCTTTCTTTGCTCCCTAATATACCTATAAAAGGTTTTATCCCCCTTCTTAACTGAGTTGGCTATCTTTTCCTCAGTTTGGGCCTTTGCTATTCTGACTGCCTTCCCCACTTCCTTCTGCTTTAACTGGTACAGTTCTCTGTCCTGCTACTTCTGGGTTTCCTTATACTTCCTGAATGCTACCTTTTTCTCCTTAACCTTTCTTGCCACCTCTTTTGAGAACCATAGTGGGTTTTTTTCATTTGTTTTGTTTTGTTGATTTGCTTCACACAAAGGCTTGTTGCCTCTGTGATGGCTGTTTTGATTTTTCCCCATTCTTCCTCCCCTCCCCCTCCTTCTTGCTCATTTTCTATTGCTTTTCTGAGGCACTCTCCCATTTTCCCAAAGTCAGCTCTCCTAAAGTCCAATACCCTTGGTTTTGCATGGCTTGACTCTATGGCTGTGTTTATCATGAACTACACTCTTTGGTGGTCGCTTGTTCCCAGATGGCTATCCATTTCTAAATCCGAGATCCTGTCTCTGTCCCCATTTGAGAGTACCAGGTCTAAGATTGCTCCCTGCTGAGTGGGTTCCAACACTAGCTATCTGAGGCATGCCCCCTGTAGGGCATCAAGAATGACCCTGCTCTTGGATGTGGCTGCAGCAAAGGTGCTCCAGTTAACATCTTACATATTCAGGTCCCTCTTCAACAATATCTCCCCTTTTTCTGCCATCTAAGGATGCCTTCTATTATTTCCTTGTCCACTGTATCCCCCTGAGATGGGGGTCTGTATACAACCCCCATGCAGATTGTGGTGCCATTTCCTGTCTCCAGGGTGACCCACAGTACCTCATCTACTCCCTGTTTACTCTTTATATCCATTGCTTTAATCCCTTACCTTACATGGAGAGCTACTCCTCCTCCTTTTTTACCCTCCCTGTCCCTCCTGTAGATTGTGTACCCTGGTATATTGACATCCCAGTGATGGTTCTCTGTATACCATGTTTCTGTGACTGCCACCACATCCAGGCATCCTTCTTCCATCAAGACCACTAGTTCAGGGAGCTTGTTACACAGACTATGGGCATTGATACTCAGTGCCCTCCATTTTTGATGGCCTTACCTCTTTTAGCCCCATCTCTGTCCTTACTGCCTTTGCCTTTTTTTGCATTTACCCCATCCTGCTCCCTATTGACTTTTCTACCTTGGTGTTTACCTCCTTCTTCTAATGTTTTGTGGGGAGGCTGGGATTTCCCTGCTCCTTTTCAGTGCCTCCCCCCTTGGCTAGTTTAAATGCTCACCAATGAAGCATTTAAACCTGTCACCTAGGATTCTGCCCCCCCCCAGACAGATGCAGACCATTGTGTCAGTATAGGACTGTATCCCTCCAGATGGATCCCCAATGAAGCCAAAACTCTGAGCGCCACACCAGTTTTTCAACCATTCATTGAATCCCATGGTGCAGAGTACCCTAGCATCACCCTTGCCATAGACAGGCAGCACCTCCGAGAAGGTTACCGTACGTGCTACTTGTCAAAGGCCCCTACCCAGCTCTACAAACTTCTCTTGCACTGCACTGCACTGCTCTGATCCCATTCCCAGCCAGGTCATTTGTCCCTAGGTGGATAATGACATCCAGCACCCTCCCTCATGCAGCTGCTCCTGTGATTCTGAGGATTCGCTACCTCTCCCTCCAAGCCATGGTGCCAGGCAGGCACCTTACTTCCCTTTCCCCTTCCTCACCCAGTTCTACCCCCTAATGACTGAGTCCCCCACCAGGAGTTATTTTCTTCCCCTGTGGGGTCCCGTGCCACCCTTCTGTGCATCTCCTTTGTGGAGGTTCCCACCATCCTCCTTGGTCTCTACTGCAGGTGCCTCCATAGAGGAACCACTCTCCGCCAGAACAGCGTATGAATTGTGGAGAGGTACAGCTGGAGGAATGTGCCTGTATTCCACCACCCTCTCCCTCCCTGAGCCAGGGTTACTACAATAAATTAAACAGAATTGGGAGCTATACACAAAACCTGCCTGCCACAGATATGCGACGCACAGAATTGCCTAAGTCAGAATGCCACATGGCGGGGTTCAGCAGACCACTGGTTTGAGTCACAGCAGGTGTGCAAGCCCCTTGCACACTTGATTCCTAGACGCACATGCAGACACATGCTGGGGACAGTGCTGGGAGCATTCCCGTACTCTACACCATTCACTAAGCTGCAGCTTGCCGGGTACGGGTGGGTGCAAGATACAACAGGGAGGATCCAGCCATACCAGCTATGCATAACCCTGCAATGAACAGCAGACAACTGTGGTAGGCTGGGAGCACCCTCAACCTGGCTGCGCCAGCCCAATGGGCCAATAGGGAGGGCTGGGGGCAGCCAATCATGCACTCACCTGTGGTTTACAAAAACAATCACGTGCCTTTCCAGGATCCCTGCTCACATGCAGCAAGGGATCCACTTTGGGACCCAAGATGGGCATCTGATTGGATGCCCACCTGTGTCTTATGATCTGCCCCCATGCAGCTGTGCATTGGAGGTCTGGCCCACAGACAGGTGGCTGGCAATAGTGAATGCCAGCCAGTATGTGCCTGTCCATGGGTGTGGAGCTGTGCACACCAGGTACACACCTCTCGCATGTACCTAGCACACATTAATGCACAGCACCATGGTTTGCATGTAGCAGAAGAAACACATAGAAAAACCTTCCTATAGCTTCTAACTCTTAGCAAAGCAGAAAGATTTCTTACCAAACAAGGTAACTTTAGTGAACTATGGCAGACCCCAAGTCTTAGATGGTGCAAGTAGGAAGGCCCAACATAAAGTGACTTACTAGGGCCTGGGAGGGTAGTTCGGGACTGGGAAAGACCGCAAAAGCCTTCAGCTTCCAGACCCCATGTTGCATCATCAGATATATATATCTCTCTGACATCATAGATTTCATAATTTCTTTGTGTCCTGGGGGTGCCACCTATCTGGAAAGCTGGCTTAAAACAGAACCTTGGATTATGTGGACTCAGGACACCTCTCGTTCTGACTCATGTCTGCCTCTGCAGATCGTGGCTGCATGGCCAGGGCAATTTTCTGACATGAAAAACCTTTGGTTCTTTGAAGTCCCTCATTAACTGACCAGGGTACCCCATCATTTATAGGACAAAAGAATTACAATTACCTACCAGGGACGACTGGTCTGCCTCTGGCAACAATTTCAATCTTATTTCCCCAGCCCATTTCTGTCCCCTTAGCTGATTAGAGTCTACTGTTATCAATGCATATAGAGTTTAAAAAAAAGTACAAAATTAAACAGCAAGTTGTTACAATCATGAAAAGATGTTTTGGCAGGATTTGAAAAATTACATCTGTCATGTTCACAAGGTGGGGTAAAAAAGGTCTGTGTTTAAACTCTAGGGTCAAAATCTTCAAAAATAGCGGAGTTACAAATATACATTACATTTTTCACCATTTCTTCATAACTTTGTTGCTTTTTAAATTTTGACACCATGGGCTCAATTCTCAAAGCTCTGAGATTGATGCAAGGTGCCTACGCCAGACATAAATGGCACAAGTGGCACCTTGTGTCAAACACTTTTCCCAGAGCTAGTCACAAAAGCAGACTGCATCAACTGCAGGCTGCCTGCCTCAAATGGGATTTGCACTACCCATGCACCCAATAATGGACTGCAATCTGGCACTAGGGAGCATGTGGCAGATGCAAGCTGCCACATCCCCATAAATGGGATTTTATAAACTTCTCTAGAGGATGATTATATAAGTACCCTTAGACCAGACAGGGTTGGTCTAATGGTACTTAGAAAATTCTCCTCTAGGAGAGTTGCCTGTTTGTGGCAGTGTGCAGTGGTCCTCTGTCCCCAATCCTCAATGTGCCCATATAATAAATATTTTAAATGATCCCTTCCCCAGTAGTCTAGCAGGTCCCCCTACCTGATCCCCAATGTGCCTGTATGATAAATATTTTAAATGATTCACTCCCCGGTAGTCTAGCAGGTCTGCCCTCCTCAATCTCTGATGTGCCCATATAAAATCTAGAGTTTGGAGGGCAAAACCCTCGAGGACAGGCTGACTGAGTTGAATATGTACACCCTGGAGGAGAGGAGGGACCAGGAGGATATGATAGAGACCTTCAAATACTTAAAGGGGATTAACAAAACAGGCACAGAAGGGGTATTTATGTTGAGGAAGGAGAAGGACATGAGAGGGCATGGTCTTAGATTGGAGGGTGGAAGATATTGGAGAGATCTGAGGAGTCATTTTTTCATGGAGAGGGTGGTGTCGAAATGGAACACTCTACCCGAGGAGGTGGTATCCTGTAAGATGGTGGGAAGTATTAAAAGGGGATGGGACAGGGTGCAAGGGGGGGTAAAGGTGGGGGGAGAGGAGGGGTGGGCAGCAGAAATGTAAGGGTGCTAGCTACACATTCGAGCAGACTTGACAGACCATGATGCCTGTTTCTGCTGGCAGATTCGTATGTTCATAATAAATATTTTAAATGATCCCCAGTCCCCAGTAGTTTAGCAGGTACCCCCCTCCATGATCCCTGATGTGCCCATATAATATATATTAAATGATCCCCTCTCTGGTAGTCTAGTGATCCCCCCTTCCCCGATCCCTGATGTGCCTGTATAATAAATATATACAATAATCCCCTCATCCCTGGTAGTCTAGTGGTCCCCCCTCCCCAATCCCTGATCCATGGTGACATCAAAAAAAAACTCATCACTGGTGGTCTAGTGGACCACACACCCGGCAGGTAGTGCCACCACCCACTCTCCCCATCTAAACCACAGTCCAGCAACCGGCTGGCCTTCCTCACACTACCATGGGCGGCTGCTAACTAATCTGTCACTAAGCGCGTACTGTATAATACTGTATGCACTCATTGATTGACAGTTGTAGACCAGCTGTCAATCAGTGAGCATGTACTGTAATATACAGTACAAGCTCAGTGACAGATCGGACAGCAGCCAGCCATGGTGGTGAGAGGAGGGCTGTGCCAGTTGCCGGCTCAGGGTATAGGATGAGGGGAGCAGGGTGGTGGACACTACCTGCCATAGTGGGGGTGGGGTCCACTAGACCACCAGGATGAGGGATTTTAATGTCACCACAGATCAGGGATCAGGAGGGGGACCACTAGACTACCGAGGATGAGGGATTATTGCTATACAGTATATTTATTATATGGGCGACATCGAGAACAGGCCAGAGAGCCACTGGACAACCAGGGAGGGATCATTAATATTAATTATCACGGGCACATCGGGATCGGAGAGAGGGGACTGCTAGACTACCATGGGGGGTCATTTAATACATAGAAACATAGACTTTGATGGCAGATAAGGATCGCTTGGCCCACCCAGTCTGCCCATTTCCCTACCTATTGGATAAGTGCAGATCCTAGTGACCGAACAGCCAACTTCCTCCTACCCCCCCACTAGGATTGCCTTATGTCTGTCCCATACATTCTTGAATTCCCCTACAGTTCTTGATCCCATTACCTCCTCAGAAAGGCTGTTCCATACATCCACCACCCTCTCTGTGAAAAAATACTTCCTCATGTTGCCCCTGAGCCGTCCCCTCTCTGTCTTCAAATTGCACCCCATTGTTCTTGCACATCTCTTTTTCTGAAAGGTGCTATCCTCTTGGACTTTATTGATTCCATTGAGGTACTTGAAAGTTTCTATCATGTCCTCCCTCTCCCTCCTTTCCTCAAGGGTATACATATTCAGCTCCTTTAGTCTCTCTTTGTATGGCATCTGGTGCAGACCCCGCACCATTTTAGTTGCCCTCTTCTGGACTGCCTCCATCCTGTCTATGTCCTTGTAGAGATGGGGTCTCCAGAACTGCACGCAGTACTCCAGATGGGGTCTCACCAACTGTCCGTACAGAGGGACAAAAACATCTTGTTTTCCACTGGTGATGCCTCTCCCTATGCATCCCGGTATCCCCCAGCCCTCCTTACTGTCTTCTCACATTGCTTGCCTACCTTCAGGTCATCTGATATGACTACCCCCAGGTCCCTTTCCATTTTTGTTGTTATTAGTACCTCCCCCCACATTGTGTACTCTTCCTCTGGGTTTTTGTTTCCCAGGTGCATTACTTTACACTTCTTTGCATTGAATCTTAGCTGCCGTACTTTTGACCATTCCTCCAACCTTGCTGAGTCCCTTCTCACCCTTTCCACCGCCCCCCCCCGTGTATCAACCCAGTGTCATCTGCAGAGAGACATACTTTTATTTCCAGCCCCTCTGCAATGTCACCTATAAAGACATTAAAGAGGACCGGTCCAAGTACTGAAGCCTGCAGTATCCCACTAGTAACCCTCCTTTCTTCAGAGTGGACTCTGTTTATATTTCACTCTGCGTCCTGTTGTCCAGCCAATTTTTTACCAAGGCTACCACCCTGGGACCCACTCCCAGGCTGGCTAACTTGTTTATTAATCTTTTGTGTGGGACTGTGTCAAAAGCCTTGCCAAAATCTAGGTAGGCCATATCCACAGCCCCTCCCTGGTCTACTACTTTGGTCACCCAGTCAAACAAATCTATTAGATTAGTCTGACATGATCTTCCCAATGTGAATCCATGCTACCTTGGGTTCTGTGCCCCGCTGGCCTCTAGGTACTCAACAGTTCTTTCTTTCAGAAGTGATTTCATCATTTTCCCTACCATTGAGGTCAAGCTAACAGGTCTGTAGTTTCCTGCCTCTGCCTTGCTCCCACTTTTGTGAAGGGGAATCACATCCACCCTCCTCCAGTCCTGAGGTACCACACCATCCTCCCAAAATAAAAAGAGTAGTCAGTGTTGTCACTAGTTCTCCCCTTAGTACTTTTAGAATTCTAGGATGAATCCTGTCGAGCCCCATTGCTTCGTCCACCTTGAGTTTTAGGAGCTCCTTCAAGACCCTTTCTTCTGTGAATGGACTGGTATCAACCCCCCTATCCAGAGTGCTTCCATTGTTTGGTTTAGGTACCTCACCCTCCTCCTCTTCTTTTGTGAATACTCAGCAAAAGTATTCATTCAGTATCTCTGCCTTTTCACTGTCACCCTCTGCCCACGCCTTCCCCTTTATTAAGCCTCATTATCCCTCCTTTGGTCTTTCTTCACTCCCTAATGTACCTATAAAAGGTTTTATCCCCCTTCTTAACTGAGTTGGCTATCTTTTCCTCGGTTTGGGCCTTTGCTATTCTGACTGCCTTTCCCAGTTTCTTCTGCTTCAACTGATATAGTTCTCTGTCCTGGTCCTTCTGTGATTCCTTATACTTCCTGAATGCTATCTTTTCTCCCTAACCTTCCCTGCCTCCTCTTTTGAGAAGCATAGTATTTTTTTCCTTCATTTTGTTTTGCTTATTTGCTTCACACAAAGGCTTGTTGCCTCTGTGATGGCAGTTTTGATTTTTTCCCATTGTCCCTCCACCCTTCCTTCCTACCCATTTGCTAGTGCATTCCTTAAGCATTCTCTCATTTTCCCAAAGTCAGTCCTCCTAAAGTCCAGTACCCTCACTTTTGTATGGCTTGACTCTATGGCTGTGTTTACTACGAACCACACTGTTTGGTGGTCACTTGTTCCCAGATGGCTACCCACTTCTAAATGTGAGATCCTCTCTCTATCCCCATTTGAGAGTACCAGGTCTAAGAATGCACCCTCTTGACTGGGTTCCAGCACTAGCTGTTGAGTCATGCTCCCTGTAGGTCTATCAAGAATGATCCTCTTCTTGGATGTGGCTGCAGCAAATGCATTTATTATATGGGCACATTGGGGATCGGGAAGGGGAGATTGTTAGACTATCAGGGAGGGGATCATTTAATACATTTATTATACGGGCATATCAGGGATCAGGGAGGGGGGACTGCTAGACTACTGGAAAGGGGATCATTTTATATATATAAGGCACATTGGGGATTGGGGAGGGGGACCACTGGACCTCCAGGGAATGGGTTTTCTGTATGAGGAACGCTTGTCTTTGCCACAGGTGCCTGTGGTGAACCTCTCCCATGTGCCTTGTGTTTGTCACATGGGAGATGTTGCCACAAATGTGGGGAATTAGGCACCAGGACCCCTCCTGTACCAGAATCTGGTGCAGAGTCCCTGGCACACTGGGTTTCGTCACAAGCTGCTGTTTGCCGCAGCTTGAGCCAGTCTAAGCCCCCTTTGAAAATCAAGCCCAATATGTTCGATATAGTGTTTTCATGACCCAATCTTATGATCAGGGCTGATGGAATTTTTTAAATCCTGTCGGAAAAGGTAATTTAGCAGAGCGACCGCAAAAACATGTTTTGGAGCAGATTTCAAAAAATGCAACTGACTTCTTCATGAGGTGAGGAAAAAGGCAATTTTGAAAGTCTGGGGCATTAATGTTAAAAAATGACAACGTTATGAGTAAAAGTTCAAAACGCATTAAAAAGTCAATAACCAGAATTACTCTGTTTTCAGACAGTTCATGGTCAAGCTTGGTAGCTGTAGGATGTTCGGTGGTTGCAGACAGTTTTACTTAGATGGAGTGTAGATAGGTAAGTGATGTGTGAGGGAGTAGGGTGGGAGTGCTGAGAAGGGAGGTGGGCAAGAGGGTCAGATGGTCTGGGAAGGCAGAAGACATCACTGAAACATTTACTTTTTTTAAAGCTTAAAAAAAAAGGAACAACAAAGGATGGTTTCCTTTATTTCAGGTCCCGACACTGGGGACTGGGTACCCCAGTGCCAGTGTGCTGTTTAGCAGCACCAAGGGTGAGCACCCCAGTGTCACATAATGTGGGGGGTTTTAGCCAGCAGCAAAGGTTGGGCACCCCGGTGTTGGAGAGTTTGTGTGCATGTGTGTGGGGGGAGGTGTGATACCAGTGACATGATACAGCATCCACCACTGGTTATCTTAAAAAGCTTGATCAGGTGGGAGGGGGAATCAACAGTGGGACTGAGCACTCATTTGTGCCACTACTCACATTACCTGACATTTTCAGCTTTGCAAGCTCCAGTTGATGCTGACGCTACTTCACATCCTCTGCCAGTCCCAGTCACTTCATCTCCGTCTCTGTGTCTCTTTTCCATTCTTGTCGATATTCTGTCTCTGTCTCTCTCTCTCTCTCTCTCACACACTATTGTTGCTCTCTCTCTCTCTCTTTCTTTCTCACTTCATCTTCTTTTTCTTCAGCTCAAAGTGTTGCTGCAATTTCAATTTTTTTCAGTACAACTGTCTCTGAAGTCCCCTGATGCAAATTCCACTTTGTTGTACATCCTTGTCTCTCCAGTGCCAACTGCTGTCCTCTGTCCTGAATTACTGGTCCTATCTCTGGATCCGAAGGTTCACTGCTCACCATCCTACATAGAAACATAGAAACATAGAATTTGATGGCAGATAAGGACTGCTTGGCCCACCTAGTCTGCCCATTTTCCTACCTAACAGATAAGCTGAAGATCCTAGTTAACCAACAGCTTACTTCCTCCTACCCCCCCCACTAGGACTGCCTTATGTCTGTCCAATGCATTCTTGAATTCCCCCACTGTTCTTGACTCCATGACCTCCTCAGGGAGGCTGTTCCATGCATCCACAACCCTCTCCATGAAAAATACTTCCTCACATTACCTCTGAGCTGTCCCCCATCTTCAAATTGTGCCCCTTGTTCTTGCACATCTCTTTTCTGAAAGATGCTACCCTCTTGGACTTTGTTGATTCCCTTGAGGTGCCTTGAAAGTTTCTATCATGTCCCCTCTCCCTTCTTTCCTCAGGGTATACATATTAAGCTCCTTTAGTCTTTCTTCGTAAGTCTTCTGGTGCAGACCTTGCACCATTTTGTTACCCTCCTCTGGACAGCCTCCACTATGTCTCGTCTTTGCGAAGATGGGGTCTCCAGAACTGCACATAGTACTCCAGATGGGGTCTCACCAACTGTCTGTACAGAGGATAACAACTTCCTGTTTTCTACTATTGATGCCTCTTCCTATGCATCCCAGTATCCCCCAGCCTTCCTTACTGCCTTCTCACATTGCTTGCCCACCTTTAGGTCATCTGATATAATTACCCCAGGTCCCTTTCCATTTTACTGTTGTCAGTATCTCACTCCCCATTGTGTACTCTTCCCTGGGTTTTGTTTCCCATGTGCATTACCTTGCACTTCTTTGCATTGAATCTGAGCTGCCATACATTTGACCATTCCTCCAACCTTGCCAAATCCTTCTCATCCTTTCCACTCCATCTTGTGTATCAACCCTGTTGCAGATCTTTGTGTCATCTGCAAAGAGACATACTTTTCCTTCAGTTCCTCTGCAATGTCACTTATAAAGACATTAAAAGGACCCGGTCCCAGTACTGAACCCTACGGTTGCCCGCTAGTAACCCTCCTTTCTTTACTGTGTACTCCATTTACTACTACCCTTTGTGTCCTGTTGTCTAGCCATTTTTTTATCCAGGCTACCACCTTGGGGCCCACTCCAAGGCTGGCTAACTTGTGTATTAATCTTTTGTGTGGGACTGTATCAAATGCCTTGCTAAAATCTAGGTAGGCCATGTCCACAGCCCCTCCCTGGTCTACTACTTTGGTCACCCAGTCAAAGAAATCTATTAGATTCGTCTGATACAACCTTCCCATCATGAATCCATGCTGCCTTGGGTCCTGTGTCCCACTGGCCTCTAAGTACTCAACAATTCTTTCCTTCAGAAGTGATTCCATCATTTTCCCTACCACTGAGGTCAAACTAACTGGTCTGTAGTTTCCTGCTTCTGTCCTGCTCCCACTTTTGTGAAGAGAATCACATCTGCCCTCCTCCAGTCCTCAGGTACCACCCCATCCTCCCATGATTTGTTAAAGAGAGTAGTCAGCGGTGTCACTAGTTCTACCCTTAGTTCTTTTAGAATTCTTGGGTGAATCCCATCAGGCCCCATTGCTTTGTCCACCTTCAATTTTATTAGTTCTTTCAGAGCCCTTTCTTCTGTAAATGGACTGGTATCAACCCCCATCTTCAGAGTGTTTCTCTTGTTTGGTTTAGGTACCTCCCCTTTCTCTTCCTTTGTGAATACTGAGCAGAAATATTTGTTCAGTATCCCTGCTTTTTCACTGTCCCCCTCTACCCACATTCCCTTCCCTTTATTAAGCCTCAGTATCCCTCCTTTGGTCTTTCTTCACTCCCTAATGTACCTACAAAATGTTTTATCCCCCTTCTTAACAGAATTGGCTATCCTTTCCTCAGTTTGGGCCTTTGCTATTCTGACTGCCTTCCCAGCCTCTTTCTGCTTTAACTGATAAAGTTCTCTGTCCTGCTCCTTCTGTGTTTCCTTATATTTCCTGAATGCTGTCCTTTTCTCCTTAACCTCCCCTGCCATCTCTTTTGAGAACCATAGCATTTTTTTCCTTTGTTGTGTTTTATTGATTTACTTTACACAAAGGCTTGTTGCCTCTGTGATGCCTGTTTTGATTACTCCCCATTGTTCCTCCACCCCTCCGTCTTGCCTGTTTGCTAGTGCTTTTCTAAGGCACTCTCACATTTTCCCAAAGTCAGCTCTCCTAAAGTCCAATACTCTTGCTTTTGTATGGCTTGATTGTATGGCTGTGTTTATCATGAACCACACTGTTTGGTGGTCGCTTGTTCCCAGATGGCTACCCACCTCTAAATCTGAGATTCTTTCTCCGTCCCCATTTGAGAGTACCAGGTCTAAGATTGCTCCCTCCCAAGTGGGTTCCAGTACTAGCTGTCTGAGGCATGCCCCCTGTAGGGCATCAAGAATGACCCTGCTCTTGGATGTGCCTGCAGCAAAGGTGCTCCAGTTAACATCTGGCATATTCAGGTCCCCCATCAACAATATCTCCCCTTTTTCTGCCATTCTAAGGAAGCCTTCTATCATTTCTTTGTCCATTCCCTCCCCTGAGATGGGGTCTGTATACAACCCCCGTGCGGATTGTGGTGCCATTTCCTGTCTCCAGGGTGACCCAGAGTGCCTCATCTGCTCCCTGTTTACTCTTTAGTTCTGTTGCTTTGATCCTTTCCTTTACATAGAGAGCTACTCCTCCTCCTCTTTTACCCTCCCTGTCCCTTCTGTAGATTGTGTATCCTGGTATGTTGACATCCCAGTAATGGTTCTCTGTGTACCATGTTTCTGTGACTACCACAATATCCAGACAACCTTCTTCCATCAAGGCTACTAGTTCAGGGAGCTTGTTACACAGACTACGGGCATTGGTACTCATCACCCTCCACTTTTTGATAGCCTTACCCCTTTTAGCCCCATTCTTGTCCTTACTGCCTTTGCCTTTTTTTACATTTACCTCTGTCCTGCTCCCAAATAACTTCTCTACTTTGGTGTTTACTTCACTAATTACCATGTTTTGTGGGGGGAAGCTGGGATTTCCCTGCTCCTTTTCAGTGCCTCCCCCTTGGCTAGTTTAAATGCTTGCCAATGAAGCATTTAAACCTCTCACCTAGGATCCTGGTTCCCCCCTGGACAGAGGCAGACCATCACACCAGTATAGGTCTGCATCCCTCCAAGTGGCTCCCCAGTCCCCAATGAAGCCAAAACCCTGAGCTCCACACCAGTTTTTCAACCATTCATTGAATTCCCTGGCGAGGAGTGCCCTAGCATCACCCTTGCCATAGACAGGCAGCACCTCCGAGAAGGTTACCGTATGCGCTACTTGTCTAAGGCCCCTCCCCAACTCTACAAACTCCTCTTGCACTGCTCTGATCCCATTCCTAGCCAGGTCATTTGTCCCTAGGTGGACAATGACATCCAGCTCCCTACCTCATGCAGCTCCTCCCACGATTCTGAGGATTCTCTTCCTGTCCCTCCAAGCCGTGGCACCAGGAAGGCACCTTACCTCCCTCTCCCCTTCCTCCCCCATTTCTACCCCCCTAATGATTGAGTCTGCCACCAGGAGTTGTTTCCTTCCCCTGTGGGGTCCCATGCCACCCTCCTGTGGGTCTCCTTTGTGAAGGTTCCCAGCATCCTCCTTGGTCTCCACTGCAGGTGCCTCCATAGAGGAACCACTATCCACCAGAAGAGTGAATGAATTGTGGAGCAGTACAGCTGGAGGGATGCAACTCTGTTTCACCACCCACTTCCTCCCTGAGCCCACCCTGGTCCAGCCTCTCCTCTTTATTGGCAACCTCTGAGGTAGTGGCATTGGCCCTGGTGGTCCCTGGGTGGGGGAGGAGGTTTCACAAATCCTAGCCAGGTCAGCCTGGAGATGGGCAACCTCTTCTCTCAGACCAGAGAGGTGTCTGCAAATAGGGCAGCATCACAGCCTCCAGAACATCTCCCGAAACACTGCCGCCTCACAGCCATTGCACTGTACCACTCCTATCATGTCTTATTTTGTGTCCCCTCTCCTGTTTCTCTGTATGCTTACTCTCTCCTCTCTTTACAACTCTCACCCTTCCTGTTCTGGGACAGCAACTTCCTATCTTCTTTAGTAGCCTCCTTCTTCCTTGCTCAATGTCAGACCACCAGCAGTTTTGGGGGGGAGTGAGCTACTTTTTTCCTTTAGGGTTGACAAAACTAATGTTTCTCTATGATCCTTCCCTTCCTACTGCCAAACAGGAAGTTTCTGTTGACAGTCAGATCCAGTGGCTATAAAAGTAGAACTGGCTTAGGGTGGGTGGGATGGAGGGCAATTAATAAGAAAAAAGGCTAGCAACAGGAAATTGTAATTTGAGTCACCTGCTTTTATAGTGTCTAAGCCACACCCCCAATTAAGCTCTCTCTCTCTCCCTACTAGTTTAGCAAAGTCAGCTGATACAATACCCTTCCCAGCACAGAACACACACTGACTTTCTTTCTTTTCTTTCTTTTTTAACCCTAAATAAGACCCCTTCTACTTCTAATAAAGTATCTGTTTGCTTAATCTCAACAGACACTGACTCTTGCTGAGATATAAGTTTTAAATTAATAAGAAAATGTAGCTTCTTTTAGTTAGCTGCTTTCTGCTCTACAAGCAAGCCTAGCAACAGGAAGTTGTAATTTGAGTCACCTGCTTTTATAGTGTCTAAGCCACACCCCCAATTAAGCTCTCTCTCCTCCTACTGGTTTAGCAAAGTCAGCTGATACAATACCCATCCCAGCACAGAACACACACTGACTTTCTTTCTTTTCTTTCTTTTTTTAACCCTAAATAAGACCCCTTCTACTTCTAATAAAGTATCTGTCTGCTTAATCTCAACAGACACTGACTCTTGCTGAGATATAAGTTTTAAATTAATAAGAAAATGTAGCTTCTTCTAGTTAGCTGCTTTCTGCTCTACAAGCAAGGCTAGCAACAGCCTTGCTCTCACTTGGTCAGCTTCCATTTATTGCATGTCCCAAGCCTGCTTTGACTGACCCTCAAGGTGTTATTCCTTTTGAGCAACACAAGTCCTGCAATGCAGACATGTAACATTCTCATTGTTGTGCCATGTTACTGCTTTGCTAACAGTTCTCTTCTACATGGCTTGTGACCTCTTGTCTTCATTTACATGGTGACAAATCCAAGCTCACTGCCCCACCATTATGTGATGGTTCTGCTCACTCGCAAGCCTTTTGTACCATGGCACAGTGCCATCCTTATGAGTTTTATCAAGGTGATGGCTTGCAGGCTCTCTACTCTGGCTTGCAAACTGTATACCACTATATTTGCACACCCCAGGGTAAGGTTCACCTGCTTTAAGGATATTTATTTTTATTTTATTTTATTTATTTAGTTTTTGTTGACCAGGAAAGGAGGACTAGACAATGCTGCCTATTTTCAACCTGGTCCTGTGGGAGGGGGATACAGATGGATGCCAACTGACATCGAACCAGATTAAGCTGCTGGTGATATTTTTAGTGAATGAGGGAAATTTGGCCAGGACACCGGGGAAATTTCCCTACTTGCCAGTAGGGGAATTGTTGGCCACTTTCCAAGAATGCCATTCTGAGGGAGATGCTGGAGGTGATGGATGCAACAGGCACAGAGGAGCAGGCCTCCTCCTTCTCTGCTGTGTTACCTCAAGAGGCTACCATCAATATGACTGATATTGCTGCTAATAATGAAGATGGAGGTAATGAGATTTTTGTTTCTACAGAAGACCTCAGTTTGGATGATTCAAATGTTATGGACACAGATACTGTCATTTGTGATAATGGCACTGACCTTCAATAAATTAAGTTACAAGAATTAAAGGAGGAGGAAAGAAGACACAAGCTCCAGAAACTCCAAATTCAAATGGACTTAGCCAAACTGCAGGTGGTATTGCCACCTGTCAAAGGGCGTGGCTGCACTGTCAGATCTTCAGACAGCTGCAGTGACGCTGGAGCATCAAAGGCTTTGGCCACACCACAAGTTTGCAAGCTGAACATTACCCAGGTAAATCAACCTCTTACTTCTTCTACAACATTAGCGACTGGCAGTGAAACCGCATACAATTACAAGAGATGAACCTGGGTCGAGAAGCGAGTGTCAGCAGACAAAGGAATGTGGCATGCAGGGTTCTGCTAATACTCACACTAATCTGCTAGTTCAAATATCTCCCACCAAGGGAAATTTCTCAGATACCACTGTTTGTGTATTTTCCGGGAAAGTAGATGAATGCTCGGACAAAGGTTCAGGTGTGATTTCTTCAACTGGACATTTGCTTGTTAAAGATGTATCTAGTCCCTCAAAAACCTAAATATACTACCAAACAGTCTTCTCCAGCCAGGTGGGAGCCACAGTATTTTCTTTCACTGCTAAAGGGCTTGGTCAAAAAGGCATAAAAAGGACGATAATAAAAATAAGAGACCTGCAGTAACCCTTCAAAAAGGAATTTACCACCTCTTTTTCCTGCTGGCAGTGACAGCTCTGCTGATGATATCCCCTGTAAACCAAAAACACAGTCAGTAGCATTAACAATTCAGACTGCCTTTGCTGTTTCACCCCAGAATATTGATCCATTTCTAAAATGGTTCCCAGGGAAAGCCTTAATGGAATCAGGGTGAAAGAAATTTCCTGATGGGAGTTGGTTACCAGACCCAAACTGGGATAAAGAACCTCTGTCTCAAGACTCCCCGGTTTGGCAACCTGCAGTTCAGGAGCTGGGCCCTCAAGATTGTGGTATAAGTGATTTACATGGACAGAAATCAAGAGATAATACCGAACTGGGACATTCTAATCCTGACCTACAAAAGGGAAAGACTGATATCGATACTGAAGAGGTAGTGCCCCCCCTTCTTCAAACCAAAAAGGTACAGAAAGGGTGCACCCCAAAGATAAGAGCAGCCATCAAGAGGAACCTACAAATGTATGGGAGAGACTTCCCCAAAGACCTCTTTTGTCAGATTTTTTTTTACTAAAACAAAAAAAGAACCAGCACCTAGGTGTAATGCAGTAAGGATTCGGTACAAGGGAGGTTAGGAAGTTAGGCCTGACAGGCATTATATTGGGAAAAAAACTGCTTAACGGGTCTTTGCATTTCTCTCCTAGGGAAGTTTTTGCTTTCATCAATATATCGGGGGAGGATAACTTTGATGTCAGTTTTCGCTCATCATGTGCTCTGGAAACATTCTGACAGATGTATAATCAGGTTAAACTTTCCCATTATGGACTCCCTTTCTGGTTATCCCTCTGACAAAGCCATTGATTAAATTTGTTTTTCAGAATGAGGGAGTGCATGTGGAGGACATAACCTATTGGTTATCTCAAAAATGTAAAGTCCTTAGTTCCCCAGAGGCCGTTTTGGACTTTGAGTTACTTTGGACTGGGTGGTGGAAGTATAAGGTCAAACTTCGCTAAAATGAGAGTGAAATTGAGCACAATCCAAATCCTTTTTTGCTAGATAGGGACAGAGGGGTTTGCTTTACTCAGGTCAGCCCCAGGCATGTTATAAGTGTGGTACAAGGACTCATTTATCAAGTGTGTGTGACAGATGCCGGTGTGACACTGTGGGAAACAGGGCACAACAGTCATCAATGTGGACATTTAACTAACTGTAACCTGTGTGAGAAACTATCACATCTTTTCTATATGTCCGTGGGCAGCAAAAAATAAGGCCTCTATGATCAGCCCCAAATTATTAATCCAAAAGGCCCAAGATGCAGCCACAGCAGATCAAGCAGAATCTTAAGACCCCCACCCTCTTCTCCTTCTAACCATCCACAGGAGGAAGCTCAGATTGTAAGTACCCAGGATGTGGAAGATATAGGGTAGACTCAGCAGGATAAGAGGATCCCTCCCCTCATCCGCTCCTCTGAAATCCTCATGCCAGTCTGTTACCACGACTCCCCAGTGGTACCTAAGGAGGTGTCAAATAACACTTCTTAACCTCTTCTAAAACCAGCTCCTGCTCCCAGAAGAATAACCAGGAATACTAAACCCAATCCCCCCTCCCCATGCAGGAGGATCCAGGGATAGAAACCTCAAATTCCTATGCAGCTCTAGCCACAGCATGGGACGAGTCAGACATGGAGCTAGGAGAGTCTGACAAACTCGACCAACCCCAAACTAAACCTGAAACCCCTGACTATAAAGGGAAGAAAAAGAAAAGGAGAAAACATAATTTTTGATCTACCCACCCTTTAACTCACTTCTCATGCCAAATTGTGCATAGGATCGTTAAATGTTTGCAGTCTGATTAATTTGTGTAAAAGGCATGCTGTTTTTCAATACTTGCATGATTCACAGGTAGACATCTGCTTTATTCAAGAATCCTGGATGTCTAGTTTAGATCAATCTCACCTTTTTTCCTCAGAATGGCTATGGGGGCCTGCTTATTGGTCATTCAGCACCAATAAAGCAGATGGAATATGTATAATATTTAATTCCTTTTCATTTTGGTTAAAAAAACTTATAGATTTAATTCCTGGCAGGTTACTAATCCTAGATGGCATTTGTAACCATACTATGTACCGTTTTATAAATATTTATGGGCCCCAAATTAAATCTGAAAGAGCAGCATTATTCAATTTACTTCAGCCTTATCTTGCCACTACTCTAAACATCATTTTAGGGGGTGACTTAAATTGTGAACTCCCCAGGACAGGGAGGGATTCCGAGGGCAAAAAAACTTACTGTGACTCTAATGCCCTATATAATCTTATCCAAACAGCTGAGTTGGTGGATTGTAAGAAAAATCAGACCAATGGTCCCCTGTATACTTATATAAGAGAGAAATGTACCACTTCCACAGATTATGTTTTCATTTATACCCTACAGAACTATCAGATCACATGTTCTTAAAAATTAATTTTACCCTACAACCTTCCAATACATCACATCGTAGCAGGTGGAAATTAAATACTTCTATTATACATGACCCTGAAGTTCAAAAAGGTATATCCCATCTGCTTTGGGCAAGAACTTCAGTCAGTTTTCTTTATGATAATCTAGGTTTCTGGTGGTTAGACACTAAAGAAGAGATTAAACTATGATTTCAGAATGTTGGGAAGAAAAAGGAAAGAAGTACATTTTTGAAATATTTACAACTCCGTAATCAGCTTCAATATCTGTTCTCTTTATCAGTTTCATCTAAACATAATTACGGCCCACAAATAGAAAAAATAAAAAATGGCATGAAAGCCTATCAGTATGATAGAACTAAAACACTGAGAGCTGAACTGTAATTTGACATACAAAAATCCCCAACCGGTGATCCTTATGAAAGCTTTAAAACTAGAAACAAAAGCATGACTTTACATAACCTAAGAGATAGTAATGGTGTCATAATAGAGTCAGAAGATGGGATTTTTCAAATTATTACAGACCACTTACATTCCCATAATATGGTTAATGCACCTTCAAATGAAGATATTTTCTCTTACTTACAAGACATTAATATTCCAGTTCCACCTATTAATATGTTGGAGCTCTCACTGCCTATTTCTGCACCTGAAAATTGAACAAACATTACAATCCCTAAAACATGGAGCTTCTTCTGGGCCTGATGGCCTCCATATGAATTATATAAAGACTTTCTCTATGAATTCACTGCTTCTCTAGAGGCAGTGTTTTCTTATTTCTTTACTGTTAAATCCATTCCTTCAGAGTTTACTTCTGGATTAATAGTCTTTTTTTATTTGAATCATGTGATAGATCAAACATTCAGAACTGGAGATCAATATCTATTTTATATTCAGATTTTAAAATACTCTCTCAGATATTAAATAATAGACTCAAAAGTAAGGCTGCTGGCTTGATAAATCCTTCCCAGTACTGTGGTCTCCCCAGTAGGAAAATTCAGTATGCCCTCATGATTATAAGAGACATGATAGAATATTATAATAGTCAGGGTCATAGTCATGGTTGTATTATTTCTCCTGACCAATGCAAAGCCTTCGACCAAGTCTATCACCCCTTTATATCTGCCATTTTGGAAAAGCATGGTATCCCACCTGATTTTATGGAATGGATAAAAATTATTTCTTCTGTTACAGTACAACCAGTGATAAAGCAAAACATTTTAGGAAAAATAAAAAATACATCCGGAGTCAGGCAGGGGTGCCCATTGAGCCCTCTACTTTATATATTTTCTCTAGATCCCTTATTGAGGAAACTGCATAGGACAGCAGGGTGGCAAGGTTCAATAGGATCTGCACCATTTGATATTTTGAAAGCACAGGCATATGCAGATGATATTGCAATCTTTATATTAAATCATGCACAAATCCCATCCCTTCTCCAGTTAATTAGTGATTATTCCAAGGTCTCAAATTCCCAACTTAATCTAGGGAAATGTAAAGGTCTGTTTATTGGGGCATCTCCCCATCCTACAGTAAATATAGATGGCATCACGATTTCTACAACTCCTTTGAAAATTTTGGGCATGACCTTTGGTCCTCAAAATATGTCTCTAGAAAATTGGGAAGTAGCTATACAGGGAGTAGAACATAAAGTTTCCAGGTGGAAAGGTTGGAGACTTTCCAAGATCAAATGAATACATGTTCTAAAATGGTTTATAGTTCTGTGCCTACTTTATATTGCTATGATTCCGCCATCCCCCCCAAAGTAGGGTTAGAAACCTGATTGTATGCATGTTATTTTCAAATGCTATGGGGGACTAGGTTGAACCCTATCAAAAGATGTTTCACTTATCTCTCTAAGAAATAGGGTGGCCTTGGGATGAATGACCCTGTTACTTTCTTCAATGCCTTATTTATATCCCAAAATATTAAAGCTGGACAACAGGGCCCAGACCCTATATGTGCCAAAGAGATAACAAATATACTGGGGACTTACCTGTCCCAGTGGGTCACTGCTCCACCTAAAGTTACTGCTTGGCTTATAATTCCAGGGTTCTTCAGACCTGTATCAATAAAACTATACAAATGGGGTTTGTTCACATCACAGATTTGCGGCAGGCCAGGGTCTCAACTTTACACCTTCATTATCTCACAGATTTATCCTTGTGCTCCTGAGTTTAAAAATTGCCCTGAAGTCAATAACAAACACATTTTATCTCAATTCAATAATCCCATGGTACCACTCCATATGTGGAAAATACTATGGCTCACGACGTATGGTAGATTAAACATATGTGGTAATAATAAACACAAGGCCCAAGAGGAATGAAATTGCCCTTACAATACATTCCAAACAGCAGAAGAATCCATGACTCATTTCTTCTTTGAATGCTCTTATGTTAAAACATTGCGGTTGTATATAGAGAAAAAAATGGAAGTTACCATGGATATCCAACATGAATTATGATATTTTTATTATAGGCCTTATCCCTGACAGCTTATATAAATATGATAAAGGAACTTTAATGGTTTTCTTTTGTTGATTAAAGTTTTATATTTGGCAGGCTAGGTGCCAATGGATTCTATACCAGAAGATAAAGCCTTATGAAACCTTGTGTATTCTTGTAGAAAAAGCTATGAATTCTGTATACATAAAGGATGTACGCCTTCATACATCAAGTAAAGTAATGAGATGGTGGAGGGGGGTTTCCTTCCTGATTAAATTTAAATGAATGACATGTATTTCAAACACTGCTGGCTGAATTTTTACAGTATTAATTTTGTGCATAGAGACATTTGTATGTTAACCCTTTTAGGATTTCTAGTTTACTGTAAAGGAATTCATTCATGTTTTTTTCCTTTTTCTTTCCCCTTCCTTTTTCTTTCCCCCCTCCCCCACTGTTGTTTTCATTAGTGCGTTACAGTAAGTTTACTTTTGCACAGAATTATTGTATATAGCTAATAATGTTATTGTACAGTTATGGCTGATTCTCTATGTATTGTGATGTGTTTCTTAAATAAAAATTCCCCTATTACCGTAGGGGAAATGCTGTCCATCTAAACAATGGCCAGTCTGGAGGTGACTGCAGAACAGATGGATGTCCAGGAAACTGGGGAGTGGGTCTCCTCCCCCAGCTTCAGAAAACATTGTGACTGAAGAGTGTTTTGATGCAGCAAATTTATCTGAGCAATGTATACACCAGAATGAAAAAGACACCAACTCTCCGGAGGTTTCGGACAGAGCAAACATCAACGGGAAACAGAAAGATTTGGATTTATCAGTAAAAAACAGAGAGGCACTCCAAGCTCTCTTAAAAGAGGTAGAAATTTGCTTCGCTAAAAGGAAACAAGAGATTGCAGCAGCACTTGCAGAAAACCAAATGGCAGAACAAGTTAAAGTGGTATAACCCCTTCATGGCAACTGAGCCTCAGATTCTAGTAAAGGCATAGCAACCGCACAGGTACCAGGCTATACGGTTGCAAGGGACACAAATTAAATCTTGAAAACAGTCTTTCAAATGGGCTCTAATCAACAAAATGCCACTATCATTTCCTTTTCTACTAGACAAAAAGCACATTCAGGAGTAAAGAAAAAACAGCTCACAAAAGAAAAAGATAAAGATTCCTGGGCAGATGCTCCAGGTACCGATGAGACGGCATGGTCAGTGGAGAAGGTGCTTACTGCAACTGGATGGGTCTGCTCTCCTACATCAGGAGAATGGATATCAGATTTAACCATGATTTGCATCCCAGGGTTAAGATTGCAAGTTTCTGATCATTTTCATACAGATACAAAGGTTAAAAACAAATATTTAAATAACAAGACAGCAGGGGTAAACAAGATGGTTTCAGACTCACCACTGCAGATCCCAGATGAGTTACAGCTTACACAAAACCCCATTCTTCAAATACCAGATGGTAATACAGAAAAAACTTTAAACACAGTAAACACAGCTGTGTCAGAAGTAAAGGCACCCACTGAAGTGGCTCAAGAAAATGGAACTGATACTATGAATAAAACAACAGTTGATACCGCACAAGCCCTTACCTCATACTGTGCAGGACAAGCACTAAGACCATATGCCTCATTGTTTCATGCCCCCTTGTACCCAGCAAAATGGCACAATGCGGTTAGGCTACTTACAAAGGAGGACTAGAGACATTTCCAGATAGAGTATTTGTAGCCAAAACACTGTTGAAAACCAGTATGAAATTTAACAGCTCAGAAATACATGCTCTAATTCATGTATTGGGGGAGTCTACATTCAATGTTAGTTTTAAACTGAATGGAGGCCTTCAAAAGTTCTGGGACCAATATCACCATTTGAAAAAAAAAACTCACTGTGGGCACTATTTGAGGCAATACCTTTATCAAAACCTGCATACAAAACTATTACTGTGCTTTTCTACAGTGAAGGCGTAAGTGTAACAGATTTACTCCATTGGCTGTAATAAAGATGCAATGTTTTTGGGAACCCTGAGGCAATATCTGATTCCAATAATATCTGGACTGGTGGATGGAGGATTTAAGTAATGCTATACTCCAATGACAGGAATTTACAACATCTACCAAACAGTTTTTTGGGGGGGAAAGGGACCAAGGAGTCTTATTTCATGTGGACCAACCTAAGGCCTGTTACAGATGTGGCTTCACAGGTCATCTGAGTAGTGTTTGTGATCAGTTAAGATGTACAAAATGTAATTCATTAGGACATACAGGTGCGCATTGCAGATCTGAACCAGTGTGTAATTTATGTGAGACCAGGGGGCACACATATCAGGAGTGTAAGTGGGCAGCTTACAACCAGGCAGATAGAGTGGAACAACAGCTTCTGGTCACAAAAACACAGAGAGTGCATGTTAATAGGCCAGATTCCCCACCCCCACCCCATTCCTAGGCAACAGGAAAGAACAGTAAACAGAGATAGAATAGAACAAAAGAATGACCAGGAAGAGGAGCACAAAAGAAGAAGAGCAGGAAGAAGACTCTGGAGAAACTGAGTTAGAAAAACTTACCACACCCACCATATAAACAGAAATGGAGGTTTCTACAAACACCTTTACAAGATCCAGCCCCACATTTAGCTGAAAACGTGCCCCCTGCCACCCAACTACAAGTCAAACCAAAAGAAAAGACTGACAATAAAAGAAGGCAAACTTGGAAGCAGCCAAACCCTAAAATCCCTAAAACAAACTTGATCCCAGTCACAAATAGGTATGAGGAGTTATAGGCAAAAGGTTCGAGTGATGAGTCAGAGGACTCTTCACTGTGTTCAAGTCAGCAAGACACAACCTCAGATAATGAACAAAATGTAGCAGATAAAATATCTCTTACTTTACAGCAACAAGAAAAAAAGACAAGAAAAGGCTCAGAACTTAGGAGATCAAGCAGAAACAAACCACCGTAAATATGAGAGAGATTCTAATAACCAACCCATCCTGGTCTCCTTTAACACTAAACTGATGTCATCACTATCCATTTGCACAATAAATGTAAACAGCATCAAAAATATAGCTAAACAAAACTGGGTTATTTCACATCTTATTTTAAATAAAGTAGATGTTTTATTTATTCAGGACATGAGAATGCATACACATGCTGAAGCATCTG
Organism: Neoceratodus forsteri; assembly: GCA_016271365.2. Taxonomy (NCBI): domain Eukaryota; kingdom Metazoa; phylum Chordata; order Ceratodontiformes; family Ceratodontidae; genus Neoceratodus; species Neoceratodus forsteri. Next base: position 1,236,641,669 of record CM057456.1, read on the forward strand.
TGACCTCACACCATTGGTACAGGACCTTCCTATTGGTCGTTGGGCACTGAACCTTGCTCAGGAGTAGGATTCCTCTTTAGCTCCACAAAGATTAGGGTATTGAAACTTATAGGTTTAGTACCAGGTAGGGTACTGATCTTAGATGTTACTGAAGTTTTGAAAAGACATTACATCGATTAATCAACATTTATGCCCCTCAAAAAAATCTGAAAGAGTAACTTTATTTCAGACAGTACAGCCTTATCTTTTTTCTCTACACAACACCATATGAGGAGACGATTTCAATTGAGGAATATCCTTGAAAGATAGAGGTAGTACAGCTAAAACCAAAACATTTTTTTGTGATATGGCCTGTTTAAAAAAGGTGATACAACTATCAGATTTAAAAGATGCATATATCTCTTATACATCAAATAAAGTTCCAACCTTTCATAAAGGAAATCTAGCAACAAGAATATATTTTTTCTTCACTAATGAAAAATTGAATATAACAGATGAAAAAGTATAACCAATAGAATATTCAGATCATGCAGAACTACATCTCCAAATAGGTCATAATGTAAACTGTACGTACAGTCCATGCAGTTGGGGATGTAATTCAGACTTAATAGCATCACCTGAAACAATACAAGAAATTAAATGTTTTATATAGGCCAGAAAATCTATGTTAATAATGTATGATGACCCTGTTCAATGGTGGACATATACAAAAACAAGATTTGATAACTCTATTAAAAGCAATGAATAAAGAGATTAAAAATAAAGATTATATACAATATATAAAAAACAGACAACTACAGAACCTAGTTACTTTATCCTACACCATTTCACACAATTTTACAGAACACATTTCTTTACTAAAACAAATTATGCAGCAATTTCATGAACAACAAGTAAATAAACTAAAACAACAACAGCTATATGGCACACAAGGGAAATCTAGCACAATATGGCCCTTAGATAGTTGTAACCACAGAATCAAAAAAAATTATGGACATTTTGCTAGATGCAAATCAAGTGCCTCATTGAGACAAAAATAGGTTACTTAATATAGTAACACAGCATACACTGCAACTTTATAAGGAACAACCAATCAATTCCTCTGACCTCCCACAGTTTTTTTTTCTAAAATTCAGATTCCCAAATGCCCTGTAGAAGTCAAACAATCCATTATTCAGGACATCACGGCTGAGGAAGTAAGATCAGCTATATCCTAATTACATAATGGGAAAGCCCCAGGGAAGGATGGTTTGACCTCAGAAGTGTATAAATTAATAGGAGAAAATATAGTTCATGAACTAGCTACTGTTTTTAATTATTTACTACAATCTCCCTATCTTCCTTTACAAATGACCAAAGTTATATTATTTTTTTTACATAAATCTGGAGACAAAAGGGATTTGCAAAATTGGAGACCTATAAGTCTACTGAACATAGACTTTAAAATCTTAGCAAAAGTGTTACCCAATAGATTACTACAAGCAGCTTCACATACTTCTTTCCAAGAATAGTCTGTTCTATTCCAGGGAGGTCTATGGTGGACCAATTGATTTTATTAGGAGAAATCATAGAAAGAGATAACATGTCAGTGTTAAAAGGGGTTTTAGTTTCATTAGCCCAAAAAAGAGCTTTTGACACCATTAATCCCAAATATTTATAGTATAGTTTGCAGCAGTATGGCATTCCACCAAAATTTATATCATAGCTTCAGAAAATGTATAAAACTGCTACAGTAATCTCACAAGTTAATGGCTGGTATGGACCTATGATACCAGTAAAAATGGGGTCAGACAGGGGTGCCCATTAAGCCCACTATTATACATATTCTGAATAGACCCATTATTGTACTTAATCTTTTTATTGAAGTATATATGAAAGCATTCAAGTGTATACAATGAAAGGATATTCAAAATATGAAAATACAAAAGGAATCATTTAACAAGGCACATTGTGTAGCGTCAGAGTAACAGAAATGTCTAAAATACACATATTAATACTAATAATGCTAGCCTTAATTATATTTGAAAAATGAACATAGCAACTTCAATCATAAGGTATATTGAGTACAGTAGGGAAAGCAAATATAAATGGATGCTGAAACCTGCTATAATAAGGCATTCAATGATTTGTATAAAGTGATACCTATTGGAATACAAATAGTATACACTAGTAGAGAAAGAAATCAAAAAGACAACAATAAGAAGGGATAGCGATAAAGAAGGAAGGAAAGAGAAAGAGAGTAAAAGAAGAAAAAGGAGAGATATATGTGCACAAAGGTATAAAAGAGACCCTAATCTAGGAGTAAAGGAGAACGACTAGGTGAGTCTTAGGGATTAGGGTTTATAGAATTTGAAGATTCAATGTACTTAAAGTAATCCTGCCAACAACGATCGTATACAGTGAGTTGGTCATGAATAATGTGGGATAAACAATCTAGCGAGGCATACTGAGAAAGGCTTTGCAAAACATCTGAAAGGGAGGGTACAGAAGTGTATTTCCACTTCATGAGACTCAGATGTTTTACCAAAAGAAAAAGTATGTTTAGCAACCTAAAATATGCATGTGAAAGGGAAAAAGTATTTGAAATAAAGATGCTTAGAAGGAATAATTTGGGATCAAAGGGTAGTTTTTATCCTATAACTTTAGAGGCAAATGAGTGTGTTTTACGCCATAGCTTGTTAATAGAGGTGCATGTCCATAAAATATGGAGCAAATCTCCATTGGTCTGGTTACAGTGCCAGCAGTTATTGTTATTGAGCAGACCCATTCGTTGAAGAACAGAAGGAATTGTGTACCAGAAATGTAGAATCTTAATTTGTATTAACAAACTGTGAGTATCTTTAAATGTGTTATGAGCAAGATGCAAACATTTGCTCCACTGTATATCTGAGATATTGTAATTAAGAAGAGTGCTCCATTTATTCTTGGCTAATAGTGATTGATCAGGGAGATTGTCAATAATGTCTTTATAAATGGAGCTATTTAGCTTTGTGGTTAATTTAACCCAGTGTGAAATACGTGGGTCCAGAAAGGTATGTTTATACACCTAGTTAATGATAGAGTTATAAGATGATAGAATTTGTAAAAACTTCCAAAAGTCCTGTTTAGGGAGTTCCATGTGATTTGTAAATCCAAAAACGATCTAAGAGTGAGTGATTTCTGATCCAAAATATCTCCAAGAAAAAAAATGCCATTATTCTTCCATGAACAACAGAAAATTAGGTGGTTTTCTAGGGTGAGTAGTGAATTGCCTCATAAGGAGGCATAGATCCAGGGTTTGGGATCAGATTTCAGGAATTTTTGGATTAGTTTCCAATAGAAAATGGAAGATGATATAGTGGGATGAGATTTTAGTTGGGAAGTGAGGGGGTTATAGATAAAGGAGGTATAAACTCCTCCAGAAGACAATGCGGATTCCATTGCAATCCAAAGTGAAAAGCGGGATGAAGGTTTCTGAAACCATTTAATAGTTTGGGCTGCCTGAAAAGCCCAAAGGTAGCCTTTGAACCAGGGGAGTCCTATTCCACCTCTCTTCCAGTATGATCGAAGTTTGTTATGGTTAAATCTCGGGGGTTTCCCTTCCCATATGAAATTGCCTATTAATTTATCAATTTTAACAAGACATAAGGATGGTAAAATTAAGGGGATTTTGGTGAAGAGATAGAGAATTTTAGGGGATATGGACATCTTAATGGATGCAATTTTCCCCAGGAAGGAAAGGTTGAGAAGTTTCCATCTATCTAGAATTGTTTTAATATTATCTAATAAGGGATTAAGGTTAATATCCCATATTTTTCCTAAGTTGCTGGAAATTTTAATTCCTAAATATGTTATGCCATCTGGTGACCAACGAAATCCAAGAGGTATGTTCATAAAGGGTTTACAATAGTTGTTGAGGGGTAAAATGTCTGATTTGGCATGATTTAGAGCAAGTCCAGAAATAGTTGTAAATTTATTAAGCAGATCAACTAGTAGGGGTCCAGCTTCATTCAAGTTTTTGAGTAAAATTATGAGGTCATCGGTGTAAGAGAGAGAAATGTATCGCGAGTTACCCACAGGGATGGCGTTAATGCCTTCCAATTGGCATAAGCAAGCAGTCAGAGGTTCCATGGCTAAAATAAACAAGAAAGGTGAAAGGGGACAGCCTTGCCTAGTTCCTTTAGCTAGTTCAAAGTGAGGAGAGATGGTGGAATTAGTAAGCACCCTAGCTACAGGGGAGTTATATAATAGTTTGATCCAGAAGTAGAAGGTATGAAGGAGACTGAAATGTGTTAGCACTTGATAGAGGTAATCCCAGTTTAAGGAGTCCAAAGCTTTCTCAAAATCGATGGCTATAGCAGTGGCTGGTGATTTAAGAGATTTGGTTTTGTAAATTAGGTTAAACAGGGAACATAAATGGTCAGATCCAGACCTATGTTTAATAAAACCTGCTTGTGAGCAATGAGTGAGTTTTGGAATCAGATGTTCAAGTCGAAGGGTAAGTATTTTAGCAAATATCTTTCCATCTGTATTTAACAAAGAGATTGGCCTGTAATTAGCTGGGTGTGTGGGGTCTTTGTCTTTCTTAGGGTTTAGGGTTATAATCGCTTCAGTACAAGATGTGGGAAGTTTGCCAGTGATGGATGCTTCTTGATAAACGTTGAGAAGTAGGGTGCATAATGTGTCAGAAAACATTTTATAAAAGTCGGCAGAAAAACCGTCACCACCAGGGGATTTGCCAGATTTTAGGGAAGATAGGGCTTTCTGAATTTCTTGTAGTGAGAGTGGGTCATCTAAAGGGGTTACTTCGAGACAGGAAAGATGAGGAAGATGTAAGGTGTTAAGTTATTGTATTTGTATAATACATGGAGGATTTGTATAGACCCATTATTAAGGGTACTAAATTCATCTAACAATATTCATCTGATCTGTTATGAAGGAGATAGACTTTTACTAACAGCATTAGCATATGCAGACAATATTTGTTTTATGGTTTGAGATAAACAATCAATATCTCAGGCAATAGCATTTTGCTATGAATATGGTACAGTAGCAGGGGCATCTTTAAATACTAATAAAGGTATTGGTAGAAGTTTTAAGAATACACACACACACACACACACACACACACACACAGAAAACACAAAAAAATGGTATCCGACTTACTAATGACCCTATTAAAATACGTGGAATACAGTTTGGTCAGGCAAAATTAGATTTTCTTAATTGGGAAGGAAAGATTAATTAAGACAAGATGTTAGTCCAGCAATGGAATAAATGGCCTTTAAGTAAATCAAAAAGGGTATATCTCATTAAAACGTATGTGTCACCCATCTTTCATTTTGTAGCTGCTAATTTTCAACCACCAAAAAAATGAAAGCATCTTTACTCAGTGTATTTTTCCAGGCTATTTGGAGCAGCCACCTGAACCCACTAAAAAGAAATATTACGTATTTACTTATAAAAAAGGAGGATTAAACATGGTAAATCCCATTCTATTGTTTTATACAATTTCTTTTCTCTTATAACCTCCGTCCTTTAGTTTGTCAAAGCAACAAGTGCTGGATGGATTTTTTTTTCAATCTCTACAGTACCTCACCTTGGGTCTCTCAATGGCAAAGTGGAGCAAAAAAGGTTATAAGGAGGTCAGTACTTACACCAGACTATATGTCTTTGTAAAACTTAAAGCATGTTGTATAATAAGACAAATAACACAACTTCAGACTAGGAAACAAATCTATAAACTAGTATTAGAAACACATTTCTCTGAAAATGCAATATTTCCCTTGTGTCCAGTTCCAAAAGTAACCTCATTAGAAAAATTAATTATAGAAAAAAAGAATACCAGATAAAATGAAGGAAGAACATTGTCTTTGTTGCCACGAGAAACTGAATACAAAGGCAAACCAAAAATACAAACAGCAAGAGGATAGGATGTGCTCAAGACCAACATGTCTACAACAGCTTGAAACCATGATGCATTTAATTTCTTCATGCGCATATATTGTGGGTTTTTGGACACTTGTAGCAAATAAGTGGCATGGAAATATATTTATGGATACTATCCAGGTCAATGTTGTAAGTGGGACAAAAGTACTTTCAATGTCATTTTAACTGTGTGTAAGTGGTATATATGGAATGCTAGGTGTTTGTTTACATTACAACAGAAACAGATTACACATAAAGAAATAATAAGCAAAATTATGTATGAAATAAGAGATATTTATCAAAAGGAAACATTACGTAGAACCAACGCATATTTAAATAGGGCCTGGAGAAACTTGCCATGGATTAAAGACTCAGATTTTCCAATTACTTAGAATGTATTAAATTGTAAGATAAACTACGAAAGTACAAGGGAAAAGAAAATATAGAGAATTCATACAGGAAAAAAAGAGATGGACTGCACAAAGGCAACATCAACGGCCGTATCCACGGCCACTGCCTGACCTCTCTCCACCCTCTCAGGCCGCCCCTGCGGATCTCCACATCAGACTTGCTCCCCAGGGTCCCCGTGCCTGAAGCGGCGCACCTCAGCCAAAGGTGGCATCCCCAGCCGTGTCCACGGCCGCCGGCCAACCTCTCTCCACCCTCTCAGGCTGCCCCTGTGGATCTCCGCATCAGACTCACTCCCCAGGTATTGCCGCTGGCTAGTCCAATGGAGCCAACACTCTCGATTGGCGCAGAAAACTTTCGGGTGATTCCTGATTAGCTGGCCTCCTCTCAGTGTCGCCACCGATTGGAGCACCTTTTGCATTGACTTTCTATAGGACTTTTTGGGCTCCTCAGCCTGCTCTATGTACCGATAATTGTGCTATATTTTTTCCCGCCCCAAACCACCCCCTTCCCAGGCCTCCTTTAAATATGCTCTTGCCCTTCCCACTCTGTTCTTTACCACTCCTCTCCACTGATCCCTTGTCTATCCTAACCCTTCCATAGCAGGCACTGCCCCTTAAAGTCCAACAGTCCTCTGTCTCACTAGGTGTACTGTCCACCCATTTGCCCACTCACACAGGGGGACTCTGTACCAGCTACCAATCTACCAATGTGTACCCTCACCACCCAGTAATGCCTGATGCAAAAAAGCCAGCAATGCCACCTCGTATAAGCTGGCTTGTAAAATCTCTCACTGCCTTCCTACTACTTCCTACTGCCTTGCAGTATTCCTGGGGTATAACATCTCTGGGACCTTGACCTACTTAAAGGGATGGGATTCCTAACACTACTACAGGGCCATTTATCCCAATGGATGCAGCCCTCCTGGTGTTAGGGCCTCTGGGTCGGCATATTGCTGCCTACTACTACCCTATCCCGCCACCTATCTCACTTACTTGCCTCTTTATCTATAACACTAGTAACACTCATCGATCCCATTGACTGCCACCCTGCTCCTTCAAGCAACTCAAACTACTTGTGATCCTAGTAGCATTGGCTTCTCTTAATGCTCTCAGGCAACATTCATCCTAACCCTGGCCCGGGCTTTTCTGCCTCTGGGCAACCCAGGAAAAGTAGATCAATTACCATAGCCTCCATCAACATTTGCAGTCTGCTGCCTAAACTCGACCTTCTACAAGCTTGGGTAGCACAACACGACCTAGACATATTAGCCTTAACCGAAACCTGGCTTACCCCCAGAACCAAGGACAGCCAAGTCCGTTCAAATCTGCACTTAGGTCCCACCTTTCCTCGCATGGGAAATGCACCTATCGTACCTGACCAACCCTCCTGTTTAAATATCCTGACTACCCCAACTACTCAAACTTCATGAGATCCTAACTTGCTTCCTCCCTCTCCCTCCCTCCCCTCCCAACCCCTGGCCATCAGACCCCTGCCCTTCTTGGATCTTACCTCCTGTCCCCCGGACTCCACTCCTCTCCATGCTCGCAACCCTCCCCCTACCCCACCCTCTCTCCCAGGCATGGTGACCCCTATCCTGGGATTACTCCTTGTCATCTACCCCTTCCTTCTCCTCACACTTTAATCCTTCCCACCCTCCTCCTCCCCCACTCTCCCGGCAACTGTTCCGCTGATCTATCTTTGACTGTCTATTAAGGCTTTACCCCTTCCCAATGATCTTTACTGTGTTTTGCCATTGTTGAGTGTATTATTCTTTGCTTTTCTATGACAACTATTGTATGGATGCCATATTTTCCTGATGTGGAACCTTTGTAAATGAGCTTGTAGCTCAAAGGTTGTAATCCGAGAATTCAATAAATAAAAAAAATAAAAGTATATGTGTTAGGCTTTGTTTGGGAGGGAAGGGGAGAAAACCTTACTGAATCATTGAAAAAAATTTTTTTTTGTTACAGTTTCACGTTATGGTATTTATGGGGATTTGGGGTTTGTTTCTCACAAATATGGTGATATGTATAACATGTGTGTTGGGTTTTTGTTTGTATTTTAATAAAAACAAATTCCCTTACTCTTTTCGAGAAGTGCCATGTTATCTCTAACATCCCCCTGAACAGGCAGATGAGACCTCGGTTTAACGTCTCATCCTAAAGACGGCACCTCAGGAGTGCAGCACCCCCTCATGCTGCACTACAGTGTCAGTATTGGGATTTAACCCAAGTGCCTGGTGTGGGGATAGAACACACAGCCTTCTGATATTCCAGCCTCAGAGGCGAGTGTGCAATCTGCTGAGCCACTGACACAGGCACAGTCACATGCCTTTTTCCCTCTGGATGTCCCAGACTGCTTTTGGTTTTCATGTCCTCAGATACTGGTTGTCACAGTCAGTCCACACACCACAGATATTATAAAAAAATTGTACCTCTGTATTTGCTGTTTACAGTGATTAGTTCCATTACATGCAAGTGTGCTTGTGTAAAAAATAATTAACTCTGTGTACAGGGCACAGCCTTCCTAGAAAATGCTTCTCATATGAGTCCCTAAAATCAGATTGACTTTCTCCCCTAAAGTAATTGCCTTTAACTCTCTATGTCCAGCAAATGTGGGAAGGCTTTCTATTCAGTTAAACTACTCCTACATCTCTTCGTGTTCTGCATTCTGTGTTTCCCGCTGCTAGTTAAGAGTCCTACTGTCTCTTCAATAAGTCAAGGTAACACCATTATTCCTGTGAGACTACAGCCAGCTCCATTCTCAGGCCAACACTATTCTGCCTTGAAGAAATGGGAAACAATGAAATATCTCTACAGCTCCTACAGATCGAAGCTGTGTTGGTAAAGCCCGTGTGCCATTACACAGCATGTCACAATGCCCCTCCTGAAACAAGAATTAAGATTGCACTTGTCTAGTGCAAATTAACTCATGAAGGTGCAGTTGGATAGGAAATGGACCCTGTTGTCAATGGTACCATACTTCTTCTTAGGAGTGAATGTAGGCAGTGTCTGATGAAAAAGGAACCCAGGATTGTGTATAGGTATACAGTACTACCTATCAGATTAAAGTGCTCTATTACAGTTTCAGACAGTGATCTGTTACAGGGTTCTGCAAAAACCAGTGTTATCCAGTGATAATTATTAAACACAGTAAACCCTGTCATCTACTTATACAGTGCTTTCTCCTGAAGGGTGGCACTGTAGATAGGGGTGTTGGATTGGCTAGCAAGTGAGGGGTGGCAGGATGGCCAGATACTGATTTAAGAATAAGTTATTGGTAGAGCAGGAAGTTATCTGTACTGGTACCATTGCCTAGGGAGTGGACCTAATACTTCTTGGGGCTTATTATGGGCATTAAGATAATGTTTAAGTACCCCCTGTCCAAGATCAGGGGCATAATTAATATTTGTTGGGGATTAACATATTGGGGAGATTGTCTTTGGGGGGTAGGCAGTGGCAATATCTGACTGGAGTACATCAAGCAGCAAATACTTCTATCAGCTCCATCAGATAGTGCTATTAATGGAAGTAAACCATGTAGATAATATCTGTGCATTCCTAGTTAAAATTCTTTCCTAAAGGCTGGCCCAGTGGTGTCAAGGGCTGAGGTGCTGGGCACCTTACCTCCCTACCCAGGGTCGGGAACAGAACCAAGTTGCTTGGGGTGGGCTGAGAAAGGAAGGATCAAGCATCCCAAGACAGTTCTCCTTCCTCAGGGAGGGAGGGATTCAAGTGGCATGCTGCATGCCTGCCACCCAGTGACAGCTGGGTGGCAGCACATGCATGTCACCATGCAGGGAAGAGAATTCACATACAGGGCACTGGGGCTGTCTCCGTCAAAGCTGAGCTCTGACATTGCACCCATTGCATGTATGTGGGCTCAAGGGAGAATATGGAGGAAAAACCACTCCAGGCAGCAGGATGATTGACTGACACCACACAGGCCCCACACCGGTGGCCAGGCACAGCCACAAGTCCTTTGGCAGAGGACAATCAATAAAGTAAGTCCCTGGGGAAGCTGGGTGATGGGGCTGAGGGATCGGTCAGAAGGGGTCCACCAGTGGGAGAACTAGGAGATAAAATAGATGATGAAAAAAAATATTTCCTGAAGACAGACGAAAACTAGTAAAAGCCAAAGGTTGGAGAAGATATGACTTTTACACCTGCTAAACAGAGCAGTCTAATCTAGACGTAATAATAAGCTATGAATACAGATTCACTGCTATATGTCAGGGTTTTGGTTTTGCATATTCTGTGTGGTTTGTCTATCATGCATTTTCCACAATTCTATTTTTAAAAAGAATGAGTAGCTGTCTTTTCAATAATATCACAGCTACCTTTTCTAATTAGTTGTAGTGGGAATTCCATCACACATCAACTAGGCAACTCCAGTGACAAGCAAGATATGCGCAGTCTCACCTGATCTCAGAAGAGACCATTAACAATAATGAGTCTCAAAAGGACCACAAGTTGCATTTGGCAAACATCTGATTTAATATGTCATGGGATGGCACAGTAAAAGTGATTGCTATTAGGAATACATTTCATCAACAAAATCTGCAATTGTCTTTATTGTCCTTGATACAGTATCTAATATGTACTGCTGCTATGCACATTCCCTCATCCACAGCTATTTTATTAGCCATGCTCTCTGAAAAAGAATGAAAAACTCTAGAAACATGATGGACTAAACATACAGCAAAAAACCAAGAGTGTTTCTTCTGAACCAAAAATGAAGGCAATTTTCAAAGGGTACTACAATATAAACTTGCATATAAAAACTGCACTCGAATTCTGTTCTCAAACAATTTAATCTTTGCTAACCAGTGTCTAACCTTACCATTCATATTGTGGCATAGCAATCTCTTTAAATTGTATATGATGTTTCTAAAAGACTTGAGGAAGCAATGCTAAATTTTAAGGGAACTGGCACATTTTTTGTCTATTCCCCCTCCTAGCCCAGTAGATCAGATTCTTCTTCTTCAGTCCATCCACAAGCCCCTGATCCCATGTCTACTGAAGCAGACACCACTGTCATCCCAGACATCCATTTTCTGTATTTCTCATGTACTGTCCTAGCGTACATCATTGGGTGGGGCTGTTTATATGTATATGTACAGTTCTAGCATCTCTTATGGTTATAAGATTGCCTTCCCAAGGTCTTTGGGTGTGAAAACTGAGAAGCAATGTTGAGCATTTCTGGTACACAAATGACTTGAGACGGTATTCTTAAAGCATCAGTGCAATGAAAAATGTTTTTCCAAAAAGCTAGTTTCAGCTGCAGTTAATAGAAACATTAGCATACAGGTACTTATCAGCTTCACTTTTCTAAGTCCCTCCTATGCTGTTCACCATGGATTTTCTTTATTTACTTGACCCAAACCTTTGCCAGGTCTACAATTCTGTTTGTAAGCAAAATGGGTGGCTATATTTTTTGTTGAGAAAAACATACATTAAAATATTTGGAAAATATTCAGATTTTGGTGGAACTAGAAAATGACACCCCAAATAAAATTGGAAGATATCTGTAATATGTTATAATGAAAAATGTGTTATTGTGGGGCTGGGATCTAACACTCCAAACTTATTCCTTTATGCACAGCTGGCCCTTTTTAAACACCTCCTGACAAGAACCCATCACCATGTCCCAGATAGGTGGATCTGGAGACTAGTGTGATGAGACCACTGGTGGAGGCACAATTGTTTGGGTCAACAGACCAGTTTTTTTTTATCCTGCACAGTCTCATCCTCCCTCACAATGCCACGTCTTAAGCACCGGCACCAAATACTCACCCAGAAACAATATTGACTGAAATCCCATTGGCTCAGTATACTGACCTATGGTACTGGTTTCACTCCAGCCAGACTAAACCTCATATTCTGACTTTGGACATGGCAAGGTCTAATGCATGGTTTCCAGTATTATGACAGGGGCCATTTCAAACCATCTAATCAACCTGAAAGAGAATTTGGCTTAGATAATAAAGGCCATTATAGTTTCTTACAGTTCAGTCACTATTTTAACCCCACCATAGGTGTCACAGTAGAAGAGGTCAAATTTCCTCCTTTAATAGAACTCATCCACTCAGTTATGAGGAATACATGTCCAGCTCACTTAATATCAACTTGCTACCAAGCCCTGCTAGGTGGTCAACTGACTGACATTTTCCACATCCAAAATATACATGGGAGGCAGAGTCATCTATGACTATATGACCAATAGACTGGGCAATGATATGGCTCAGGCAGCATGAAGTCAAACGATCAGATAAGTGGAGAGACTACAGCTGGAAAACAGCTATATTTTCATAGCCCTCAGAGCATGGTCATGTTTCTTATGTCACAGGACTTTTCTTGCTGGTGGGGATACAACTGTGAAGTGGCCTTGTATACTCATGTTTTATGGTCATGTACAATACTAACCCAATTAGGAATTAAATGCTGTTATGAAATGGGTGTAAGATTTTAACCTCGTGATTGGTTGATAGCTGTGCACTAGAAATGTCTAACACATGGATACAACTAGTCCTGACAAACAAGGATGCAGTACCCATTTTTTAAATCCTTGTGCCTCTTCAAAGCTAGTTTTTCCATTGATCGCCTTCTCACCCACTCGGTTGCCTACTTGCTCTCTCTGTCATCCAACTGAACCCAGTTCTCAACTAGGTCTCACAAAACAATACCTCATTCAGCTTGTGGATGCAGCATGTACTAGACAAATAAAAACACTTCAGGGACTGCCACAATCTCTCTCCCAGTCTGCCCGCTCACTCACTGTCTTAATCAACAGCCAACTACCCAGCCTCTCGCAACTTCCCTAATTTAGCCTCTCACTTTTACAACTGCCATAAAAAACTTCTTTAGCTCAGTTTTCAAGTATGTAGCACAAAAGACAACCTTCTTCAGTCCCTGGAGACAACATATAAAAAAAATGACTGCTACGATCTCTCTCTCCACCTGCCTGCTCACTGATTGTTCCGATCAATGGCTGACTTGCCAGCTGGTTGCTACTTCCCTCACATAGCGTATATTTTCCCATTTCTGTAAAATTCAAAACTAATTTACCATGTTTCTTTCAGAACCCACTTCTTTACGTAACATATTGCTGCTCTGACCTTACATGCTTGACTTCCGCTCCTGTTTTCCTGTGTCACTCTATTACTATCAGCGTGTTATCCTCGGTGGTCTATGCTGCTATAACAGATAGAAATCTCCCCTGCCCCAATATAATGAGTTTTTCACAACTTCAAAGAAACGGGAGTGGTGCTTGCTAGGGGGGAGGTGTACTGCCATGATAACCACATAACTAAAAAAAAAAACACAACTATGGCAGCCTTCCTAGGACGGAAGTCCTTAACTAAAAAATAACACAGTAAACTGAAGGCAAAGGAACTATTTTATTTAAAAAAAGAGAAATATTTAAGTTTTTTATTATTCAATACAACTATTTTTACTCTCCACAAGCATCTATAATTTAGATACCCATTTCATAAGTGCAATAAGCCACTCCAGGGTGTGCGTTACACAGTTCTAATGCATGGCTAGGGGACTGGACTCACTCAGCCTGCGGCCTCATGCCTCACTATGCCTCCTAGCCATGCAATTGAACTGTCCAACACACACCCTGTCATGTCTTATTGCTTACTTATCATAAATTATGGCTCTTTAACCCCATTGGTGGTAGTCCTGGTTCTTTACCCCCCCCCCGTATCAAAAACAAAGTACATCCCCTTTAGGATCCAGAGTAATGAACCTGGATAGCAGTGGCAGTAACACAGATCCCACCCTATCAGCAGTACGGGACACACTTACAGCAGTCTGAAGGGCGTGGCAAAAATATAAACTGACCACATCTCTCTGGCACCTATGACAGCTTGCTTGGGATCCCTCTTTTCTGCCCACTAGATTAGATTACACACTTCACAACTGGGATAGACTGGGCCTGACACTGCTGGGCCAGCTAACATCGTCCAGAACAACATTGGATTTCAGGACAGTAAGGGACACCTTTGCACTCCGTAACTCAGACCATTTCCAATTCCTGCAACTCCATTCACACATTACCTCCTGTCAACAACTAGATCAAGATCAAACCAGGGCAGCCCCTGTCCTAGAAACCCTCCAGAAAATACTCAATGGTCAGACTCAGAAGGGACTAATCTCTGTGCTGTACAAGACATTAAGGGAGTTAGATGACAATACACTAATGAATATTAAATCTAAATGGCAACATGAGGGAGATTTGAACTTGACTGGGGCTGATTGGTGCAAGATCTTCCACATAACTACCAAAACAACTCTGTCACCTCTTTGGCAAGAGTTTGAGTGGAAAGTAAAGGCCTGTTTCTCCCTCACTCCAACCCTACAGAATAGGAGGGATCCTTCTCTCCCACCGATGTGCTGGAGATGGTGTGAACAGACAGCACATCACTCACACATTTTCTGGAGTTGCCCCGTCCGCCAGTCCTTCTGGCAGGAGATAAACACTACCATAACAGACCTTTTTACCCTAGACTCTCCATTAGAAATGTCAAACAGTATCTTAGGACTCCCTCCTCAAGGATTGAGGGGTGCAAAATCACTATACATATGGGGCATATTAATTGAAACCTCACATAAAACTATTACCCATAATTGGCTTAAAACTGAACCTCCATCAGTTCACCAATGGGTGAAAATAGTTCAGGGGATCTCAGACCTAGAAGAGACAACATAGAAGGTAAACCCAAAAAATAATGTCTATATACATAGGTGGACCAGGTGGCAGTTGTGGCTGGATGCACACCCAGAGCTGGGATCCAGCCCGCATACCAACTCCAGCACATCGGTGGGTGCAACCTGTATGTTGATTCGACTGTAGCATCAGGGGCCCCACAGAGATTGGTTCACTTCTTAAATTAGGGATTGCTTGATTTTATTGGTAATGCAGTGTTGGATTCCTGGTTAATCACATTGTGCTAAGTAGCTGTAATAATAAGTGATCTCTATAAGATGATGTATTTCTGATCTAATGTTCTGTACCCTAATTTGTCAATAAATGTGAATTTAAAAAAAAAAAGTACATGACTTCCTTTTCAGAATATTGTTAACAGCAGCCAAAGAAACAATAACTAGATTATTTCTAAAACCAAACCCCACCACAATCACACAGTAAGAAGATACTATATGGGAATATGGGATAAATATATGTATATATTAATCACAATGCACATACATACCAGAACTGATGGAAACCCGGCTCCTTCATGTAATGGACACTAGACTCGATATCATTCCATAGAAGAGAGACTATGCAGTCTTTGGAACTCGTGGATCATGAGGTACAACCCAGGATTGGCCAGCTGATAAGAGATCTGGTGCAAGGTCAAGGAATCCCACTGGGGCCAAGTAACAGATAATTAAATCTTAAATCTTAAGAGATGACCTGCACAGTGAACTGAATATTTATATAGTATGTAAATCTGTATGAAGTTCTCTCCACTCCTGTATACCAGCTGTGAAATTAACTGGTGCAGTGTGAATGTCTGCAAAAATTAATAAACTTCAAGTTTAAACAACCATTTGTCAATGCCGAATGTTGATTGCTTTGCTCTGTTGAGCTTGCTCAGTTCCCCTCCCTCACCCGCTCGTTCTGTTTCTCCCAGTGCTGCAGGCTGCTCTTGCGTACTGGGCTCCTGCCTGTGTTGGCACCTGTGTCTGCCCAGAAAAAAATCTGCAGCAATCCCAACAGAGCTCAGTTGAGCTCGGTCACTCCCCCTCTCACACCTGCTCGATCATAATCTGTCCCAAACACTGATTTCCGAAAGCGACTGCAGTATTCTGCACCGGAAATGCGAAAACACATTTTGGGAAGGATGTGAAAAATGATAGCTGTACTGTTCATAAGGAGGTGTGAGAAAATGGCAGTCTTGAAAATGTGGCTTGAAAATATTACTAATTTGCAAAGTTACAAGGGTGCTTGGAAACTGCACAACACACGCTCATAACACAGTCATGTTATGGAGTTTCATCACAAAATTTTCAACATAGGCATTTTAGCACCTCTGCTCCTGAACAGTGTCACTGTGATTTTTGTAATGTGTCCTGAACACTGATTTCCCACAGCGCCCGCGCGCTATTCTGCGCCGGAAGTGCAAAAACACATTTCAGCCAGGATGTGAAAAATGACAGCTGCACTGTTCGTAAGGAGGTAAAAACCAAAAAAAAATCACGGGATGGTTTTCTTGTTTTGCAGGGCTATTTGGCACACTGGGGTGGGCTCCCAGTGTCCCAACAGACTGTTTCTTTTGGGGGGGAAGCTGTAGCTGATGGGTGATTGGGCACCCCCGTAGGCACAAAAGGGGAGGGGTGCAAGAGCCAAGGGGGATTGGGCACCCCCTCGGCACAACTGCACTGGGTGTTTGGGGGGGGAATTATGCTGACGGGGAGTGGGCTCCCCATCAGCAAATTAAACTTTGGAGAGGAGGAACATAATGCCGATGGTGAGTGAGCTCCCCCGTCGGAAAAATGAACTATGGTTAGGGCACTGAAGCTGACTGGGATTGGGGCCCCGTCGGCACACAAAACTGTGGGGGGGCACATGCTGCCGAGGGGGATTGGACACCCCCTCAGCACAGAGTGGCTCACTCATATTGTTTGTGAACATGGTGACAAGCCGCCACCATGTTCACAAACAATATCACAGTACTAAGGTTCCGCCCAGCAATGACAGGTTGCTTCCTCATTGCAGCTGAATGGCTTTAAGCCACAATGACGAGACAGCCCCTGATTGCAACGGCTGAAACCTTACAAGACTGTGGCATGCTGGCTGAACTAGCATCAGCAGCAGCATGCCTCCCCATTGGCGAAAGCGGGCCAAGCCTCCAAAGGCTGTGGGGGCATTGGCCACAACAGTGCCGCGCCTCCACAACCTGCTTCTGCAGCAAGCTGCAGCAATATGTTTCTTGCTCATGCACGCAATCAACATAAAAAAGGAATATAGTGGCATATTTTGTATCCACTTTCATTACACTGCTGCTTTAAAACCACATGAGATGCTGGAACTGTACATAGAAACATATGTATCATGTTAACGACTTCCATCTTTAGAAAACAGAACTTGAATTTAAAATCAAAATGTTTTATTTTGTTGAGAGGAAGAGAAACCCCTGGCTGGGAAATTGATTATGTCAGCTTTTTTTACAACTTTAGAATTTCAGAACTCTTTGCATGAGACACTCTCTTATGTACTGTATGTTTGTATGTATATCTCCAGCATCTCTTATGATTATAAATCATATGAAAACCTTTTTTTTAAGAAGAAAAACTTGAATTTCAACATCAAAGGGCTTTATGCATTGATCAGCCTGGTATGCACCACAACAGCTGTGGACCAGGCTATGGAAGTGCACTCTGTGCAGCCAGCCCCAATCCAACATGTGGGGCCAGTATTTATAAGCTCTGGCTGGCCTCATGCATGGATCTGTTGCTCCACGCAAGGGGAGGGGCTACACAGGAGAGCAGAATGATGCCAGACACCAGCAATCCAGTCAGATTCCCAGTCTTGTCACCCAGTGGATCCCCTGCATGATGCTCACAGGGGATGCTGGGATATGGCAGAGCACAGAAGGAACTCCCATATGCCGTACAGAAAGGGGATATGTGTACTTAACACACCACACATATTTATCTGTCAGTCAGCCCATGCTGCATATCTTGTGGAACAGGGAGCTGTTGGGCTCGGACTAGGTTTGCTGGCAAAGGCACCTAGCTTCACCTGAGCTCTTTTCTTCTAGGTTTGCTTGTAAGGACAGAGCAAGGAACAACATTATCAGAGCAAGGAAAAAGATTAAGGCTTCTTTTTGCTAGGCAGATTTACTGTGTGTTGTTATTTTCTTTTGTGCTCACAAGATTTGATACTGTTTTTGGTGTACATTCTACTGCTGTACTCTTCTCTGATTCAAATTGCTGTTGCAGGGTATACCTTCTGCTGCATTGTTATAGGGTGTGCCTACAGGGCTGTTACTGTTTTGTGCTTACAAACTACTGCTGTAATCTTCTCTGATTCAAATAGTTTTTTTGCAAGGTATATCTTCTGTTACTGTTTTATTTTTCTTTGTAGCAAAGTGTTTTTTGCAGGGTATATCTTATGTGAAATTGCTACAGGTGGTGCTTACAGGGTTTACAGTTTTATCTATCATTAGGCTAAGCTTTAAGGGCTACTGCATTTGTTGTTGGTTGATTGTTTCTACAGTTACCTCCTTGTTTTTTTGGTTTTTTTTTCTTTGGTTCTTCTTTTTCGGCAGGGAAAGGGCTCAAGGGCTGGTGCCAGGAAAAAGGACACAAATTTGTAGGTAACTGGCAACAATTTGGGGAGCAAATGTTCTTTAAATTTGATGGACTGCATCTGACTAAGGAGGAAGTCAGTGCACTGGGGCAGAAGTTTGACGTCTTGCAGAATATTTAAACTAGCCAATGGGAAGAGGGGTGTAGCACCTGATACATAGAACGGGAAGAACCCCCCCAGCTAGTGATCAAACAGGAGTTCAGCATGTTTGTAGTTCATTTGTTTCACCAGGTAACGAAAAAGATCTGGCTCCCCATACAACGCGCAGGGGAAACGCCAGACCTCACCCAACAACTAACGTACTGAAATCTGACCAATGGAAAATCATATACACAAATGCCCGCAGTCTGGGAAACAAGATCCCAGAACTGCAGGCAACAATGACAGAGGCTAAACTGGACATAGTAGACATTAGCCAGACATGGTTCACCAGGAACCACACTTGGGAGACTTCAGTACCCGGCTATGTACTGTTCAGAAGAGACCAAGGTGCAAAAATGGGGAGTAGCCCTTTATGTCATTGAAAATATCAAAGCTACAGAAATTCAGAATACACATAAGGAGCCAGAAGAACTGTGGGTCACCCTGAAAACAGGAAATGGGACAGCCATACAAACTGGTGTTGTCTACAGGCCTCCAGACCAGGGAGAGAACATAGACACATTACTGTTAGAAGATATATAAATCATGACAGTTAAAGGGAAGGTTCTGATAATGGGAGACTTCAACATGCCAGATACAGATTGGTCGGTACCAGCAGGAACATCCACCAGAACTAGACACATAGTGGATTAGGGCCTCAAATAACTGGTACAACAACCCACAAGAGACAGGGCTATCCTAGATTTAGTAATGGATAACAGGGAAAGTATCACAGAACTCCAGGTAGAAGGTCACCTGGGGGCCAGTGACCATCACATGGTATGGTTCAATTTGGCCACTAGAAGTAAATCATCCCATTCCAATGCAAAAATATGGGACTTCAGAGGAGCTGACTTTGATAAGATGGCCAACAGAGTTAAGCTAGCCCTGGCAAGAAGAAATACAGGTGACAAGGTACAGGCAAAGTGGGCAAGGATTAAGGATGCAATACTTGAAGCAACATCCCATTGTGTTAGGGAGAAAAGCAAGAGCAAAAGAAGGAGGAAACCACTTTGGTTCTCAAAAACAGTAGCAGAAAAGGTCAGAGCCAAAAGACTGGCCTTCAGGAAATATAAGGAAACGCAGCTGGATGAAGATAAGGAGGCATACCAAACTTCCCTAAGGGAAGCAGGGAAAGCAGTAAGGCAGGCAAAGGCCCAAACCAAGGAAACACTAGCACAAACAGTAAAAGAAGGGGACAAGACTTTCTATAGATACATTAGTGAAAGAAGAAAGTCCAGAGGGAGTATCGCTAAGATCAAAGGGGTTAAGGGGGAGTGTGTGGAGGAGGACCAAGGAAAAGCATCTATCCTAAATAGATACTTCTGCTCAGTATTTACTGAGGAGAAGGTAGGGCAGGGCCCACAGCTCAGCACCATGGACACAGGGGGAAGGGAGGTGTGCCCAAGTCATTTCACAAAAGAAAGGGTCCTACAAGAGCTCGCTAAGCTCAGGGTGGACAAGGCATTGGGACCAGATGGCATACATCCCAGGGTACTAAAGGAGCTAAGGGTGGAACTAGCAGAGCCATTATCAGAACTATTTAGTGAGTCTCTGAGCACAGGAGAGGTCCCAGGAGACTGGAGAAGGGCTCATGTGATCCCGCTCCACAAGAGTGATAGCAGGGAGGAGGCAGAGAACTACAGACTAGTCAGTCTTACCTCAGTAGTTGGCAAGATTATGGAGCCACTCCTTAAGGAAAGACTAGTGCAACACCTGGAATCCATAGGCGAACAGGATCCAAGACAGCATGGGTTTACAACAGGAAGGTCCTGTCAGACTAATCTCTTAGACTTCTTTGACTGGGTAACCAGAGTGGTGGACCAAGGGGATGCAGTTGATGTCACCTACCTTGACTTCAGCAAAGCTTTTGATATTGTTCCACATAGAAGATTGATTAATAAGTTAGGTATGCTTGGGGTGGGTCAGAAGTTGGTCAACTGGGTGGCAAACTGGTTGGCAGACAGAAAACAGAGAGTGGTGGTAAACAGTATACAGTCAGCAGAGATGCAAGTCACAAGTGGGGTACCTCAGGGATTAGTCCTGGGGCCAGTCCTCTTCAGTATCTTCATCAGTGACATTGCCGATGAACTGGAGGGTCAGGTTTGTCTCTTTGCAGGTGACACCAAGATCTGCAACAGAGTAGATGATCCAGATGGGTGGGAGGAATGAGAAGATATCTGGATAAACTGGCAAAATGGTCGGGAGAGTGGCAACTGGGGTTTAACTCAAAGAAGTGCAAGATCATCCGCATAGGGAAGAGAAACCCTGAAGCCACCTATAGGTTGAGAGGGGAGTTTCTGGCAATCACAAGGGAAGAAACAGACTTGGGCATCATCATCACAGATGACCTGAAATCATCCAAGCAGACAACTAAAGCAGTAGATAAGGCTAGGGGGATGTTGGGGTGTATTAGTAGGGGTATCACAAGTCATAAGAGGGAGGTAATAATCCTTCTTTACAAGACACTGGTTAGGCCCCATCTGGAGTACTGCATGCAGTACTGGAGGCCACACCTTCACAAGGGCATTAACAAAATAGAGGCAGTCCAGAGAAGGGCAAACAAAATGGTGCAGAGACTGCAACAGAAAACATATGAGGACAGATTTACTGAACTCAATATGTATACCCTAGAGCAAAGGAGGGAGAGAGGTGATATGATCGAAACATTCAAACACTTTAAGGGCATTAACAAGGTGAAAGAGTCCAACATGTTTCAATATAAGAAAAATTGCAGGACAAGAGAACACAGCATGAGATTAGAGGGAGGCCAATTAAGGGGTAATGTGAGGAAGTTCTGTTTCACAGAAGGGGTGGTGGATGCATGGAACGGCCTACCTCAGGAAGTGGTGGATATGAATACAGTGCAGGGCTTCAAACAGGCATGGGATAGGCATAAGGGAGTAATACAGATGAGTATGAATAGATAGACCATTGACAGAGTAAAGGCCTATGGCACATTCATAAGGTAGAAAAAAAATGGGCAGACTGGATGGGCCTTGCGGTCCTTATCTGCCATCAGCTTCAATGTTTCTATCCATTTGGGTCAGCACTGTCCAAGCAATAATGGCAGCAGGGGATACATTGGCAATTATGGCTGGTGTCTCTCAGCATACTGTATTCATCCCCCGAATGCCACTGTGAGCCCTCACATAGCTGGCATCTTAAATGCCATATGATCCAGTAACTCACCACTACCTCATCTACAACTCAACCATATTTGGTGGCACAAGAGTCTCTATGCAGAACTGCAGTGATCATATGGGGGAGCATGCGAGTCCAGCAGGGGTTGCATTACGCATGCTGTGGATATCCCTTTGGACCTTTATTGCACAGTAATTGGACTTTAGTGCTGCTTATGTACTTAGCATAGCAGCACAGAGCAGTAGTGCATAGATGCTGAAAAGTTTTACTCTGTAAATATTAAGATAAAACCTGTGTGAGAATGGACCATACCAAATGATATTAGAACTTCAGGGGCCAGATATTCCAAAGTTGGCCCAGGTGCTAAGGAGTGTTTGCCTGTGCTAACTAGGTTTCGCTCCTGATTTGTGAGTGGGGTTTACATTCAGAGCACCCCACAGTATGGGCAAACCCCATTAGTGCCCAAGCACTAACTTACTGCCATGCTCATGCAAATGTGGAGGTCCACCCCTGCACACAGGCGCAGCAGCAAATGCAAAAGTTTACACAGACAGTAACTGCCACCAAATATGCGTAAGTTACTGCCTTTACAAATCCTGACTTAATGGGGCACAAGGCCCTGGTGACAGACAGCAATACTACAGCCACCTGCCCTCCTACCCCAAACCTCAGCCCATTGAATTGATGAATGGCCTGGTGTGTACTAGCACCCCCCACCTCTGATCACCTGCTGCCGTATTCAAACTGATATCCCTGGTGTCCAGTGGTGCACCCTCCCTTCAGTAGCCCGCCACTGTATTCATACTGACATCCATCTTGTCCAGTGGGGTTCACGGCGATGCCAGTGTGCAAACAAAGAGTGCTCGGCAAATGAGAGTGCAGGCTAAAGGGAGACACGATAGGTGAGTGGCATGGAATTGGTCACCCCACGCCAGCCAGACCGCACATGGTGTCTGCATGCCCCTTGCACCACCCTAAACTACATATAACAAACTCCAGGTCGGGCATGCCATGTATGGTGGGTGAATTGTGAAGACACCAAACACTGTATGAGTATGGGATGCTTCAAAATCCAGAATACTCCTGTCACTAACGACCTTGTTGCAGCACCAACATGACAGCACCAGAATCAGAGCGTCCTTACAACGGCATACCATCCAGTGGCACCCCCCCACCCTTTGATCGCCAACCCCTGTAATAATTTTGGGTTCCCTGGTGTCTAGTGGCACCCCCACCCTCTAATCACCTCTCTCTGTTGGCTAAGAGTATGCCCTGATATCTAGTGCATCCACCACCCTCTGTCCCCATTAAAGTGTTATTTCCCTGGTGTATAGTGGCACCCCCACCCTTCAGTCTTGTCCCTATAATAATGATGTTTTCCCTGGTGTCTAGTGGCACCCCCTGCCCTCCAATCCCCTATCCCAACATGCTGAGTGACTCCCTCGTGTCTAGTGGAACTCGCCCACCTGCCTGGCACCAATGCCAGTGCCACCCTGACACCCTGGTGGCTAACGGTCCTCCACACTGCCTGCACTGAGCATCCCATCAAGCCAACCACCCTGTACCTATGTAGATGGTGCCGAGCAGAGGGTCTGATACAGTGACTGGCACAGCCCTCCTCTTACCAACTCAGCTGGTTGCCATATGGGATGACAGGGAACACATGTACAGTATAGACCTTATGCATGTTTCCTGTCATCCCATATGGCAGCCGGCTGAGGATATGAGAGGAGGGCTGTGCCATTCACGTCATCGGACCCCCTGCTGGGCACCATCTACATAGGGCGGCTAGCTGGGTGGGGTGCTCTGTGTGGGTGGTGCAGGGGGACTGCTAGACACTGGGCTGTTAGGGAGGCACTGGGCAGGTGTTCAGTGGGTGGGGGGTAGCACTAGACACCAGGGAGTTATTGAGCATGTTGGGCCAGGGGATTGAAGGGCAAGGAGTGCCACTGGAGACCAGGGAAAACATCATCATTATTACAGGGATGGGGATTGAAGGGAGTGGGATGCCCCTAGACACCAGGCAGGCAACACATTTATGAGGATGGGGATCGAAGGGCAGGAGGTGCCACTAGACTCCAGGGAAACAACACTTTTACAGGGATGGGGCTCAATGGGTGGAGTGCTGCAACTAAACACTAGGGAAACAACAGTTTTTTAAGGGGCCGGCAATCAGAGGGTGGTGGGTGCCACTAGCCACCAGGGCATACTCTAAGTAGACAGGGATGGGCAGTCGGAGGATGGGGGGTACCACTGGTCACCAGTGAGGACATTTGTATTGGGGAATGGCTGTTTGGAGTGGGAGGGGGGTTGCTCATTACCATGCCTGATGTGGCCGGACAGCCACAAGACAGGTTCAAACCTGCTACTGCTTCCCATGCAAATAAGCCCATAATAGGCATGCAAATGGCCCTTAGTGCCTTGCATGCCCAATGGCTTCATTTGCATGTTTACAGACTGAATATCATGCCGAGGGGCTCCCAGCACTATCTGGCCTGGCGGCATAGTTCTCTTGGATATACTATGGTATCCCTAAATGCAGTATGCTGAGTCTGGGGATACTGACCCCACTGGCCCAAAATCCATGCTCCCGAATCAATCAGATGCCCAAAAATATGATTTCGGGCATCTGATTGAAAAATAGAAAATGAAATTCAGGGGGCTTCACAACCTGAATCCCCCATATGGGAGGCTCCACCCCACCCACACACACACCACCTTAACTAAAATAACTAACTCCGAGGGAAGCGGACCTCAGAGTTAAAAAAAAAAATTAGTTATGGGGGCATAACTGTAAAAGGTTGAAGGATGCAACATGAGATAGAACCCGCACCTCCCAGAGCATGCTGGCTGAGCTGCCAGTGGTTTAGCCCTTAACACCAGTGGGACAGCTCAGCCAGCCTCTTGATTCCTCCAGCATTTCTATCCCAGTGACAGGGTTAAGGTAGCAAGCCATCACTTCCACTTCCTTACCCCTCTACACGTCCGTCAGGTTTTCTAATGCAAAGATACTCACTTTCCAGATATTGAACCTGTTGGGCAATACTGCCCGGGCAGGTCAGTGTCAGGATAGTGAGTCTCGGCAGACCATAAGGGTACCATTCTCTTAACTTCCCTATGGGCTACATACAGCCCAGGTCAATGTTGGAGCAACACTACTCGACTTAGTGCTGTTCCAACATGGCCCAATATTCAGTCAGATAGTGCTGGTGCACTATCTGACTAAATATAGTATCCTCATGGTCAGACGCAGGGGTAAGTGTAGTGCAAACCTTTGTGTTGCATTAGTGCATGTACAGTATTTGAATATTGGGTCCCAGAAGTTTAGAACTGCTTGCATGAGAGACCGTCTTATGGTTAAAATTGTTTGTTTGTTTGTTTGTATTTTACTTTCTGGGCCAATACATTCGAAGCAGGGTTCCTTATTCAGGCATGACACAGTGTACAAGGTACAGACATATAACCAGATAAATTACAAAATACATTAGTGAAAAAATTCAAGACGAAACAAAACCATTTGTTGGAGCTAAAATACTGTGGTTTTAAAACTGAAACAAATGCATCAATTGATGGTAGCAGCCTTATGCCCACCGGTATTTTAACACAGAAACATAGACTCTGTCAGCAGAAAAAGTCCCATTGGCATACATGTCTTCCCATTCCTACCTAACTACTGTTGAATGGAAGAGTCCTAGAGGCTCTTCACTCTACCCTTCCCAGCCAGCGGGGCACAGGACCCAAGGCAGCATGGATTCACAGCAGGAAGGTCATGTCAGACAAATCTAATAGATTTCTTTGACTGAGTAACCAAAGTAATAGACCAGGGAGGAGCCGTGGATACGGCCTACCTAGACCTTAGCAAGGCATTTGACACTGTCTCACACAAAAGATTAATAAAGTTAGCCAGTCTAGGAGTGGGTCCCAGGGTGGTAGCCTGCATAACAAGCTGGCTGGACAACAGGATCCAGAGGGTAATAGTAAACGGAGTACACTCTGAAGAAAAGGGGGTTACTAGTGGGTTACAACAGGGTTCAGTATTAGGACCGGTCCTCTTTAATGTCTTTATAGGTGACATTGCAGAGGGGCTGGAAGGCAAAGTATGCCTCTTTGCAGATGACACAAAGATCTGAAACAGAGTTGATACACAAGAAGGGGTGCTAAGGATGAGAAGGGACTTGGCAAGATTGGAGGAATGGTCAAAAATATGACAGCTTAGATTCAATGCAAAAAAGTGCAAAGTAATGCACCTGGGAAACAAAACCCAGGGGAAGAGTACACAGTAGTGGAGGAGGTACTAACAACAACACAAACGGAAAGGGACCTGGGGTAGTCATATCAGATGACCTTAAGGTAGGTAAGCAATGTGAGACAGCAGTAAGAAGAGCTGGGGGGATACTAGGATGTATTGTATAGGGAGAGGCATCACCAGTAGAAAACAGGAAGCTGTTATCCCTCTGTACAGACAGTTGGAGTACTGTATACTATTCTGCAGACCCCATCTCTGCAGGGACATAGACAGGATGGAGGAAGTCCAGAAGAGGGCAACTAAAAGGGTGCAGGGTCTGCAACAGAAGCCATACGAAGAGAGACTAAAAGTGCTTAATATGTATACCCTTGAGGAAAGGTAGGAGAGGGGGGACATGATAGAAACTTTCAAGTACCTTAAGGGAATCAACAAAGTCCAAGATGGGAATATCTCTAAGAAAAAGAAATGTACAAGAACAGGGGGGCACAATTTGAAGATAGAGGGGGCACAGCTCAGGGGCAACGTGAGGAAGTACTTTTTCACAGAGAGGATGGTGGACGACTGGAACTGCCTTCCTGA
The DNA here is from genome assembly GCA_016271365.2 of Neoceratodus forsteri. Classification (NCBI taxonomy): domain Eukaryota; kingdom Metazoa; phylum Chordata; order Ceratodontiformes; family Ceratodontidae; genus Neoceratodus; species Neoceratodus forsteri. Next base: position 1,236,668,424 of record CM057456.1, read on the forward strand.
GGAGGTTGTGGGGTCAAAAACAGTGGGGGAAATCAAGAATGCATGGGACAGACATAAGACAATTTTAGTGAGGAGTAGGAAGAAATAGGGTGTTGGGTAACTGGAATCTGCAGCTTATCCAATATGTAGGAAATGGGCAGACTAGGTGGGCCAAGCGGTCCTTATCTGCCGTCAAAGTCTATGATTCTATGTTTCTATGTTTCTTCCCCCATTTCTTTCTGGTGTTCTTTTTATCAAGTCCATGTATCTGTCCTACCGTCATTTGAATACCCCCACTGTGTTGCACTAACCATCTCTTCATGCAGCCTACTCCAACCCTCCTCTTCTCTCTCCACAAAAAAGTACTTCCTAGTATCTCTCTTTGGTTTGCCCCCCTTCCATCTGCATAGAGTTGCCCCAGATGTTTATATTCCCATTCAGTCTAACAATTCCCACATCCACTTTATTTACCCCATGGAGTTATGCCCTCTCTTTCCCATCTTACCTCTGGTGTGTATATGTTCAAATCTGCCAATCTCTCCTCATGCATCCTTCTCTGCTGTCCTTGGAGTATCTTGATTTTTATTCCTTAGTACTACTACAGGGTAACCAAAAAACTGCTGGCCCATAGTGGTACACATCAGTGGAACTTGCAGAAGATGATCAAAATCCGAATGAGAGTTAAAACCATTAACTGAATATTTCAATTAACAAAACAGCAAAGTTTGTTACTTTTCAACAATCTAATCACAAAATTAGATTTTATGAATTCCACCATGCATCGAAAGAAAGTCAATTTAATTGATGGGAAATAGAACAATAGAACAATGAAGTGTTTTACTTCCCAAGCTAGGGCACATTTTGTGATTTATTTGTATAAATTGTTTTTCCAAATTCAGTTTTGGGTGCAGTATCTGGTAGGGGTGTGTGAATACCTTATTTTGATTCTTCAATGAACATTCATATTAGTGGTTCCCAATTATTTGTTACTTGTGCTTCATTATTCATTATTCAGCCACTGGAACTGGCTGTGAGACTACAAGATCTCTTAAGTCTTCCTATCCAAACAGAGGCTATTTTGGAAGCTCAGTGAAGGCAGGTAATTTGACCAGCACTCACAGAAGTTTCAGGCATGAGAGATAGATGACTTGACCTGCCTCAGAGAAAGAATCTACTTCCATCCATTTGTCAAAACAAGACAAAAAAAAAAAACAGAAATCTTGACATTTTTTGTTCACTCTCTAGATCCCAAGATAGAGAGGATAATTTTTGTCACACTTTTGTGTGTTAAAGTGTGTCTCAGGAGAACTGCTCGGAGTGTTTTTCCCTAAATACTAGGGCTGTTTTTGCTATGCAAGCAAAAGCAGTCAGTCACAGCCTGGCACATAGGGCTTGTTTAGTGGTGTGTTACTGTTGTCATCTTTTTGCTGTCCCTTTCTTGCTTGCAATTATTTTTTGTAAAAGAGCATCTACTTCAGTTCACTTGTTAAAAGTAGCCAAAAACAGACATTTTGACACTTTTGTTTCTTTTCTAGAGGAGAGGGTACATTTTTTCATACTTCTGTATGATAATTTAAATTTTCTGTGCTTCTCAGGAGCACTGCTATGAAAGTGTTTTTTTTTTAAATATTCGTACTACTAGGCCAGGCTTGTTTCTGCTCTGCAAGCAATAATCAGTCACAGCCCTGATGCAAATCCTCCTTATTTTTGCATAATGATAAGAAGATTTTATGAGGTGTAATAGTAGTATAGAGAGGTCACTCAGTCAGCAGTTGCAATTTACACAAAGCCAAAAAATAATAGAACATTTACAATATCAAGTTAAAATATTTTTGATTAAAACCACATATATTAACCCCAACATTTCACTAATGGTGATTGTTTAGGGGAGTGTTTTCCTGTTGTCATCATTTTGCTATCCCTTTCTTATTTGTAATAATTTATTTATCACACAAATAAACAAGTATTTGTCAATGCCGAACATTTGATGCTTGTTAAACAATTTTTTTTGTTTTTAATGTTCTAACCCCAGCTTTCGAAGAGACTTGTTTTAGGTCTTGCCTTCTAGGCATGACATGTACCATTTACAGTATATTGGCCAAAATGTCATTTCTGATCAGAGGTGCAAAGACACATTTCGTGCAGGATTTTAAAAATGGTAGTTTACTCACCTGGTAAAGGTGATTGTGGGGGTATGCATCTCTGAGGCACTCCACACTCCTTACACATGGGTTGTGTCCACCTGATAGGTTGCTTGATGCACATGTGACTTCAAAGAAGTCCGACCCCCTTTCCCTGTGATGTTGCCTCTCCAGGATCAGTTTGAATTCTTCCAAAGCTGTACCTAATCTGTAACCAATAACTCTTGACTTGTTAGTAGGCAGCATAATGTTTCCTGATATGTATCTTAACGTGTTAAATAAATTATAGTAGAGGCATTTGTTATGTTTTACCAAAAAATTCTGTGGCCCATGAGGGTCCTCTCTTTATTTCTTATTCATACAAATCTAAAATTTCTGGCCCATACAGCATGCTGATTTTTATATCCTGAAGCTCATCTTTGAGTCCTTTGTTTCTGACTGACTACCGGGGTGGGTTGTGGAGTGCCTCAGAGATGTATACTCCCACAATCACCTTTACCAGGTGAGTAAACTACCATTGTGGGGGATAATCTCTGAGGCACTCCACACTCCTTACACATGGGTTTTGATGTAAAAAGCAGTAACCTAGTGAGAAAGGGTGGGTCCATTATATTACTGTATGTTCGACCTTGCTGCTAACAACACTACTTAAGTAAAGTTAGTTTTTATTTCCAGGGCTACATCTACCCTGTAGTGTTTAGTAAATGTGTGCATTGATGCCCATGTAGTGGCAGCACAAATGTTCTCTATTGTGGTCATGTTTCTCTTGGCCCATGATGTAGTTATTGCTGAAGTGGAATGGCCTTGATTTATGTTGGTGGTGTATGATTTGAGGCCTTATACACCTCTGTGATGGGAGACATAAGCCAATATGCACCATATGTCTGTCGTTCTTGTGATATAAGTTGACATTAGTCTCCTCATGGCTAGCAGATGATGTTGAGGGTCCCTATCTACCTTGTCTGCAGGCATATAGACAGGTATTTCGCTATCCTGTTTGGTGTGAAAAAGTGTGCATATTTTAAGCAGAAAGGAAGGGATCATCTTTAAACTGATCTTGTCCTCATGAAATACCAGATAAGGCAGTCTGTAGTATAATGCTTGTAGTTTGCTTATGCACCTAGCTGAACATATAGTGACCATAAGGGTTAAGTGTTTGCCCTTTGAGTGGTAGTGACTGTAGTGGTTCAGAAGGTGAGTTGGTCACTGCCCAGGCAGTCTGTGGGATAATGCTTGTAGTTCGCTTTATGCATCTCACTGAACATATAGCGACCATGAGGATTAAGTGTTTGCCATTTCAGTGGTAGTGACTCTAAAGGTTCAGATGGTGAATTGGTCATTGCCCTGGGTACTAAGTTGAGGTCCCAGGGAGTAGGCCATTGTTTTATCTTAGGATGTAGATTGGATCGATTGCTGCCACTTGCACTATGAGGGTTGCTGGAGATAGTCCTTTATCCAGACCTTGCTGAAGGAAGAGAAGTATGTTGGGCACTGTGGCCCTTAGAGGTTGTATTTTTTTTCTCCTCCCCTTTTCTTCTCACCACCTGTGGAATAATCTTGAATGTCTCTGATATTTTGAGGCAATGGGGTTTCTCCATAGCATTGGTGACCACTGGGTGGTCTCCCTCTCTTAACAGGCTCTCCTATTCAGGAGCCAGGCTCTTAGTTTGAGATTGTTCAGACTGAGGTGACATACCGGTCCCTGGGTGAGACTATCTTCCCTGAATGGTAGTGTCCATGGGTGGTCTAGTGCCATTGTCATTATCGTGGTGAACCCTATTCTCCTGGACCAATGAGGGGTGATGTTTATCACCCAGGTTCTGGTTCTGCATATCTCTTTCAGAACCTATAGTATCGGTGAAAAATTTGTAGGTTACCTGGAATGACCATGTAGTTGATAGTGCATCCACTCCCATGGATTTGTCATCCTTGAAGCGGGAATAGAATCTGGGGCACTGATTGTTTTTGTTGGTGGCCATTAAGTTTATTTCTACCAGTCCCCAATGTCTGTTGATCATTTGGAATATGTTTTGGAATGAATCTTCCACTCTCCCGGATGTATTAAGTGGCGACTTAACCAGTCTGCGGTGGTATTCAGCCTGCTTGCTAAGTGTATGGCTGATATGCTCACCAGATGTTTTTGTGTCCAAAGAATGAGTCTTGAGCCTCTCTTTGCATGGCTCTGCTCTTTGTTCCTTCTTGCCTGTTGATATAGGAGATGATAACCTGATTGTCCAAGCTCATGAGGCAATTTCCCTCTTTTTCCTGACTAGCTTTGTGAATTGCAGTGAACTGATTTCCAGAATGTTTATGGCCATTTTTTACTCTTGCATGTACCACTTTCCTAGGCTTCCCAGTGGAGTGGCCACTATGTAGAGGCCACTCAAGGGGTGTATGGCATTATTAGCAGGCAAATGGTGTAGGCAGTGTGCCATTAAGATGTAGGAATTTGCTTGGGTAGTGGGGTAGGAGTTGATGTGACAAACCCCACCTTCATCATTGTATTTTGCATTAATGGCTGTATCTGATCAGGCAAACACCATATGGATGTTAGTGTTTGTGTTACCACCTCCATCTCTGTTTCTAGATCGGAGTGTGTTTCTGAATCTGGCTGTGGTGAGTGGGGTTCTGGCCCTGCCGGTACCTAACTTTATTTCACATGGTGTTTTACACTAGTTGTGTCTGCATCGGTTGATTATTTTGGTGGGGAATTGTTGCTGTGTCTAAATCCTGCCCAGTGGAGGATTTGGGATTGCAGGTGGCATATGTGTTTGTGCCTTGTCTTTTGTGCTTTCATAGGTGTCCCCCTGGTCAGATGGCATGGGTGCACCTTCTGCATCTGATGCACACGGTATGCTTAGTTGTTTTGGGACTAGCGGCACATTGCGTTGGCTGCAGCTCTTTGTTTTGGCTATTGTAGTAAGTTGAGAAAGGATACATAGAGAGAGTGGTGTTGGGGGGGATTAGATATATTGTTTTATTTATTATTTCCCTTAATTATTCCTCTGCACAGTAATCAATAATGTTTTGCACCATACAGGCTATTGTTGTGCCTGTGCATTAAAGTGTGCACTGTCCCTGTAAATGTGGCTAGAGTGAGTGAGGGACTCAGTGTATGCTGTTTTGCCACAGCTGTGGTAATAATGCAGCCCCCAATATATTTTCCCCATTACTAATTGATTTTCAAATTGTTGCCTTTATATTTAATTATTCACATTGTGGTCTGCTGTTGCAGATCAGTTGGTGCTTTTAACCAACGCCCTCTGTGCTGGTTGGACATTTGTGAGCATAGTTGTGCTCTCCACAAGATGACGGCAGTGACAGTCAGTCAATCTACACTATCTGGCGGCTGCCTACACCCTTAATCCCACATAGATAAGGGGGGAGTGGAGAGCTTTTCCGAGATCACAGCAGCAAGTCTCATGATGATATTTCTCATGGCTGCCGATCTGGATAGGCAAGTTAGGTTAGTCCCTCAATGTTCTTCCTCCTCATGATACCTACTTTGTTTGTGGTGTTTCAGTCAGGTAGATGATAGAGGAGTTTCCTCTACCTTTTGATAGAAGAATGTGGTGAGTTTAAAAGACATAATGTGCCATAAAAACCTATTGAGAGCATGTCATTTTGAGGTGAGACACAGAGGGACTGAAAAAATGATTCAGAAACTGTTGTGTAGTTATATCTTTAGTGAGCTCTTCAGGTGCTACAATGCTTATAATGGGGAACTGTGGCACATTACTTAGTATTTTAGCAGTCCGGAATGCTGGCAGGGTACTCCTGATGTTCAAAGGTGGCCACTTGCTCATTTAATAGTAAATAGACTCTGGAGCTCCTGGCAGGGGCTCCAGGTCATCAGGCACCTTAGTAAAGTGGTATGCTTGTTCTGGACAGCATGTAGGGAAACTCAAGAGTATATGCCCATTAAATGAATGAGAGCCTTTGATTATTTTGTAGCCCCTGATGTACTGAGCTCCTGTGGCTGTGGAATCTATTTGGTCATCTGTGAAAGATCTCTGACAATACATGGCTCTGTTAGCATCCTTTAAATTTCAAAAATGTGATAAATTATGTTGTTCAAGCCCCCTTTTTATGAAACTAAAGGGGCTAAGTCATGCATTCACATTAGTATGCATTACTTTGTCATACACAGTACATAGTAGCGGCTCCTTAATTAGTATGTGACTGTGCCTTTAAGAGAAGGAAACTGTGGATATCAGTAAAAGAAATGACTATTAAAGTACACTATTTCCCAAATAGTTATTTTATTGTAATCAAACCTCCTTGTATGTTGACCCAATATAATACAGTACTGTGTTTTATTCATTATTTATTTTTTATTTATATTTTATTTATTTATGTTGGCCCCTTTTGTATGCCTTGGTATTCTTTGGGATAATGTAGGCATGTGCCTTTAAGAGGGGGGAGGTGGGCAGGATGTCTTAGCTGATTCTTGTCTTGGGTGTGGTAAGCCGAGTGAGGAATCATCTGCATTTTTTTTTTTTGCTCTTTAAAATATGTTTCTTCAGTTGTCCTTCATGGTCAGTGTTAAAAGTTAGGGACTGAGGCTTGAGAAGCTGTACAATTGCTAGCTCCATTCTCTATTGCAAGATATGTTGGATTTAGTCAAATCTTGTTTGTTTATCTTCCTCTGAGATGGTGGCCAAGGTCTTGCAAGAGCTGAGAGCCAGTCAGCTTACAGCTCTCATGGAGCAGAAAATTTGGAAACTATGAAGAAGCATGGGGGATGGTCATGCTATTTGAGAAGCCATAAAATAACATTTGGGTGGCTCCATTTTGGTCCCTAGAGCTTCCTTTTCTCTGTGGGAGTGTTTTTGGATAGAAAATAACATGAAATGATTGCAGGTGCTTTTATTTACTGCCACTGAGTTTGATGAATGACTGAATCCAGCATGGGCATTTTAAGCACCTTCCAATGCAAGGAAACTTTTCTGGATGAGTTTGTGAGTACTTTTTTTACAAGTTAGTGATACTAGTGGGACAGCATGTTCTTGCTGGTGAATAATACAACTCAGGAACTGCTGGCAAGGGAAACCAGGTTGATTATTTATTATATTACCTCCTGTAAATCATTGTACAGATGCTGTGTTCATTTACATGGGTCAGACATTGTTTTTAGCTTCTGGCACCACTAGCAGGGGTGCTCCAGTAACTATTAATCTCTATGCACGTATGATGCAATAATGTTCATAATTTAAATACTGTGCTAGAAAATTCATTGCTAATATTTTTCTAGACAAGCGACGCTAGTAGAAGCCGCAGTGCTAACATCTCTAAGACTACCAGTTTTGCAATTTTAAACAGTTGCATATCTGCCAAAACATATTCTGGAGCTGCTGTGTTGAAATATTTTACAGTACATCTAAACACAGGTACCACTAGCAGTGGTAGCAGATTTATTTTGCAATAATGTCATCATTTATTGTCTGCCCCCAAGGATAATCAGTTACTGTGCCCAGTCATTCAGTCACTGTGTAGGCATTTAAAAGTACTTATATTCTATGCTCATATTGTAATATTAGTAGATGCTTTCAGGTCTTTTGATATCCAGTACTCTAAATAATGTGGTCTTCTTACCTTCATTTTAGCAAACTTAAATTTTATCAGCATATTGGAGCTGTACAATGTGCTTGAAATATTAACTTGCTGCAGCAACCAAACTCCATATAGGAGTTGTTTTAAATATATGTGGGACAACACTCCTATGGCTGCCAGCAGGAGACATAGGGTGTTCTCAATCCCACCAGAGTGTAGTAGTGGGTGCAGTCTGAGCTGGGACCACTAGCAGGGATCCCAGAAAGCTGCAAACTGTAGTCACAAGTGCTTAATTCATCTTAGATTTGCTAAGAGGGAATCTAAGGCATCTGGTATGAAATTTATGGGCATAACACAGTACCCTGAGTTGATCTCTGGTAGTGTGCCTCTGGCAATAATTTAAATGTAGGCTGAGTGATTGTCTCTGTGATTCCTAGTCAGATACCATGAATTGGTTTTGAGTAGCACCACAAAGGAAGTTATTTTAAACAACCAACTCTCCCTCTGGAATCTAGACTGAGCCATATATTTTCGTGACATAATTCCATAAGATGCTTTGCTATGCTATTGCTTTTCTCAAGAAGTGGAGGCACAGACATAGTGCCCTAGAGTAAGCTGGGTGCTGGGTGATGGCAGCTGAGCAAAGTGAATGTTCGAAAAGAGAAAATACAATGAATGGACTTCAAAAGAGTAATAAAAGCAGACAGCCTTTTTCATTTGTGAAATAAATAATCACAAGCAAGAAAGGGATAGCAGCCAAAGCAATCTCCTAAACAAGCCGTATCTGCAAAACTTTGAAGTGATGTGGGAATTGTGAAGCACAATTTGGGGAATATTGTTTTTGTAGGTTTTATGTAAAAGCAGAGTGATGAGTGTTGCTACATTGTGCAATGCACCCAGTTTCACAACGTGATTGTTATGAAGTCAGAATATGACAAGCAAGTTATTAGCACTCATGGGGATTTGATTTACCCAGGGGCTACTATAGCGCCGCTTTTGTTCAGCATCCTTGCTGTTTCTAACATGCATGATACTAACACATATTAAAACAATAAAAAGTGAGATTACATCTGGTTCATAAAAAGTTAATGTGTTTAAGTATAATAAAAGTGCATGCATTAAACACTACCGGAAGGAAGCATAGGGGGAAAAATTTGCAGATTAACTTTATAAAGAAAAACAGTCAGCAAAAGCAGACTTTTACTTATTTACTTAGTTTTTGTTTACCGGGTAGGTACACTAGCCAGAAAGACTATTTTGAGGCACCACTCGGGAGAGTACAGAGACAAACTTCGATAGAAACAAATAGGAATACATAATACAAGTTACATGCAAATATTTGAGCATAACAACAGTACTTATGACAAGAATTTTAGAGAGCAGGACCAAATACACCAAAATTCAATATTCAGGTTATACAAGACAATACAATCAGGCACATTTGCAGACTTGAGAAACTATAATTATATTTTTGTGGGGGGGGGGTGACTCATATTTGTACCCAAGTAATGGCAAGTTAAGCTTCATGAAAACAAGCTGTTGGACATGTTCAGGGTCTGGTGTTGAATGATGAGGCCCAACAACATCACTAGCCGTGCTACACTTCCTCTCAGATGGCACACTTACAGCCAGACATTTGATGTATCTTATTGCCAGTTGTGCCAAGTGAGGGGATGAATGCATCTTCTGTGGCCAGCAGTCTAATGGATCAACCTGAAATGTATTTATTTATTTAAAATTTGATAACCGGGAAAGGCACAGAGAGCAGAAGCTCGTTTCCAGGTGTGACCCAGGGACGGGGGTACAAATACAACATAGGGAGAGCACCAGACAGGTACAATTTAGTTACAGAATAATATTTACAGCCTAATATATACAGAGTAATACAAGAATGTGCTGTGTATAACAGTGCAATACAGTGAGTAGGTAAATACTCTTCATGGGTATTCAATGGCTCAAGAGACTCCACAAAATATCTATTCAAGATATTTGTCTTCTTCTGTTGCTGTTGATATAAGGACATGCTGTGCAGTACTGTACCCACTCACTCCCATCATTGTTAACCACTCCTGGGGGAGCAACACTGGACTTGGTACTGACAAATTGGGACAGTGTTGCTGATGTCACAGTGGGTGGCCACCTGGGAACCAGTGATCACCGTACAGTGTGGCTCAGTTTAAGAACTGGGTCAGAGTAGAGCTGCACTAAGATGAGGGTTTTGGACTTCAGGAGGGCCAATGTTGAGAAAACGGAAGAATGCCTCAGGAACACCCTAGCAGGGATAGGAAAACTGGGGGGAATTGAGGAACTATGGGTAAAAATACAGTGGAGCATTGCAAAGGCAACAAATCTCTGTGTCAGACAGGTTAACAAGGCCAAAAGAATAAAGAGACTGCTATGGTTTTCTACAGAAGTAGCAGATAATGTAAGGGGGAAAAACTAGCATTTAGAAGGTATAAGAGGACACAGAAGGAGGAGGATAGGGAGAGTTAGCAGGAGAAACAAATAGTGACATGGAGAGCAGTTAGGCACACAAAGGGAGGAGAACATTGCCCAATCAGTAAAAAAAGGGGATAAAATATTCTTTAGATATATCAGCAAGAACAGAAAGACCAAAGGAGGGACAGTAAGGCTAAAAGGGGAAGGGGGGTGCTGGGAGGAAGAAGACCAAAAAAAAGTGTACATATTGAACAATTACTTTTGTTCAGTATTTACAGAGGAAGGAATAGGGGACAGGCCAAAGATAAGAGACAAGGGCATTAAAGGAAGGGAGGTGGACACTAATCCTTTTACAGAGGACAGCGTTCTCAAGGAACTAGTTCAATTAAAGCAGACAAGGCAATGGGACTGGACAGAATGCACCCTAAGATACTGAGGGAGCTCAAGGTGGTGCTGGCGCACCTCTGACAGCTTTGTTCAACCTATCACTAGAAACAGGGGAGGTTCTGGGACACTGGAGGAGGGCAGATGTGGTCTCACTACACAAAAGAGGAAATAGGGAGGATGCAGGAAATTACAGACATGTCAGCCTGACTTCAGTAGTACATAAAGTAATGAATCACTACTGAAAGCAAGGGTTGAGGGATAACTTACATGATCTGAGACAACATGGGTTCAGAGGGTGGAGGTCTTGTCAGACAAGCCTGATCAGTTCTTTGACTGGGAGACCAGGAAGGTGGATCAGGGAGGAGAGCGGTAGATGTGGCCTACCTGAATTTCAGTAAGGCCTTCGACACCATTCCACATAGTAGACTGGTGAACAAGCTGGGCAACTTAGAACTAGGTCCAAAAGTAGTAAAATGGGTAAGAAGTTGGCTAAACAATGGGAGGCAGAGGGTGGTGGTAAAAGAGGTCCACTCTACAGAAGACAAAGTGACAAGCGAGGTGCCACAGGGGTCAGTACTAGGTCCGGTCCTTTTCAATGTTTTTATTAACAACACTGCAGAAGGGCTGGAGGGGAAAGTATGCCTGTTCACAGATGACACAAAAATCTGCAACAGAGTGGGCACACCAGGGAGTATGGAAAGAATGAGGACCGATCTGAAAAAGCTGGAAGACTGATCAAGGGCATGGCAGCTGGGTTTCAATGCAAAAAAGTGCAAAATCATGGACTTGGGGGACAGAAACCCAGAGGCAATGTACCAATTGAGCAAGGAGGTATTAACAATCACAGAACAAGAAAGGGACCTAATGGTAATCATTTCTGATTACCTGAAAGTAGCAAAGCAGTGTGATAAGGCAGTGGAGAAAGCTAGCAGGATGCTCGAGGGCATAGGGAAGGGCATCACCAACAGGAGGAAGGTAGTATTACTATTACTATTACACCTGTATAAATCATTATTAATACCCCACCTCAAGTACTGTGTCCAGTTCTTGAGACCCCACCTCTGGAAGGATGTAGATAGGGTGGCGGCAGTACAAAGGAGATCTACCAAAATGGTGCAGAGCCTGTGTCAAGATTCCTAGGAGGAGCGACTCAAGGAACTAAATATGTATTGTCTAGAAGAAAGGTGTAAAAGGGGGATATGATAGAAACATTCAAGTGTTTATAAGGTATAGGAAGGCAGCATTTTCCATAGAAGAAGATACTCCAGGACAAGGGGTCACTCTATGAAGCTGGAGAGGGGAGGCTCAGAGGAGATGTGAGGAAATACTTTTTTCATGGAGAGGAGGTGGACACCTGGAATAGCCTCAAGCACAGGTGGTGGGTGCTAAAATGGTAACAGGTTTCACACATTCATGGGATAGACACAAGGAGACCTTAGAAGTAAGGTGGGGGGAGACCAGAGATCAAGTAGGGTCTGCAGTGGCACAGTGTGTAGGGAATATAGGGTGGACTAGGTGAGCCAAGAGGTCCTTATCTGCTGACAACTTCTATGTTTCCCTGTTTCTATGTTACTGTCAGTAACAGTTATTTCTTCTCAGTCTATACCAGTGGAACAAGATCTGCCGGATGGAATTCCCTGTCTTTTATGATCTTCTGCGCCAGCCACTGGAGTCACCAGTTCCTGCATAGAACCAGTCAGCTCATCACACTGTTCTTGCTGAAAATTAATCACTCTGTGGCTATCCATAGCCATGTGACAGCTCTCACATTTGAACTGGGGATCAAGTATGGTTGAAAAAATGTGGCTACAACTATCCCACACTTTTGAAAACCTTGCATCTAGTTCAGCTTGCAGTTGCTCAATAAGCACAGATGCCCCATCTGGAATCTCCCTGTTTTACTGTACCTATCCCTCCATTGATTCTTTCAAAACATGCACTGCTGGGATCACCTGACTCAGAGTGGCAGTGGATACACTTAGATTATGGGTGCTCCTTTCAGATGGCCCAAGTGCTCTCAGCATGGCATCAACCAGTGACCACTCATGGTGGCCTAGGACTCCCCCAATTTTGCACTCCATTTTCATGTCACGAAGTGTGTATTTCTATTTTAGCAGTCTAGATGGTATCAGGTATTATGAATTCCATCTGGTGCTCATATCCTGTGTGAAGCAATGTTGAGCTAGACCAAGGCATTGTTGCACATCTCTTAGTTGATTAGTCACTTTTATAGAGTGATGAAAATGAGCACAGAAGGAGTGTGCTATGAAAACAGCCTTGGTGGCTTCAGTACTATGACATAGCACAGATGTGACCACTAGATTCATAGTGTAAGCAAACCAACAAATGCTGAGAAAATTTCCATCAGCAACTACTTTCACGATATTTGCCCCATTATCCTCAACAAAAAACAACATATAGATTGGTACTAACTGTTCATGACTGCAGCATGTTTTGAATGAATACCAGGATATTTGGTGACATGTGTTTTTTCTCCATATCAGCCCTTCATTTGGAAGAGCAGCCCTGGAGTGGCTGCCAGACTGTAGAAGGATGAAGAGTGAGCCAGTGACAGAAAGAGAAGGTGGAATCTTTAACAGGAGATAGGGTTTTGTACACACCAGTGTGTGGTCAAGGAGAGATATGCATGCATGAAGTTTGTACTGCTCCAGATGTCTGAGGTACAGTGGAAAACTTCCCCACAGCCTCCAAGAGTAGTGTGGTAATTTCCATTTTCACACCCTCGTATACATTTGGCACCACTGTGTGTGAAAATGTGGAACGCAATGGGAGTTGGTACCATGACTGTAAGGGCTACAGAAGTCCACAAAAGCTAGCATCTTCCACAAGTGAAAAGGGTTGCAGATCCAACTCCATCATTTCACCTATGAGCTGTGTGATGTATTGAGCTGCCAGATGGGATGACTAGTATTTAATTCTGACCTGAAACACATCCACTGTAGGCACTAACCATGGAAGGGGATGTTTATGCTTGCCAAATGGTGTGCAAATAGCAGATGACTGGTGCCTGGTGGAAGTGATTAGGGTGCATGAAGAACTCTCTTATGTTGAGAGAAATGCAGCAGGTGCAGCAGCATTTTCTTCAGAGGGAGAAAGTTCTGTGGCATTGCCAGTGCCACCAGCACCACTGCCTGCATTACAACCGTGAAATGGGTTTGATGGAACCACAAGCACAGACCCTGACAAATTAAAAAGTGGGGGACGTTTCACCTTTAGGTGGTTCATTAAGCAGGTGGTTGTTAAATTTGCTGGAGATTCCCCCCTGCTGATAGTTATACTGCTCTGTGTGCACACTGCCTTTCTTCTTTTAGTAATGTGAAACGCAACCATAGCATGCTTGTACTGCTCCTGACACTAGTCATGCGGCTAGTTTCACCATACCACCACCACCTCTGTGGCCCCCATTAGCCTTTCTTGTTTGAACCTGCATCTGTGAGCTTTCCTCTGGCACCTCTGGTGCCCCTACACCTGCTCCAATTGACTGTTCAAACTGGGATGGAGCCTGTTGAATAAAGTGCCGAAGGGTAGCTTGCCGAGGTTGGTTTTTTTTTGTGTATGTTTGTTTGTTTTGTAGGGGAGAGCCATATCCTTCTTTCTTCTGCCACTACATCCTCAAGATATTGAAGTTTCTTGGCCACTGGACATTCTTGCTTTACGTCCTTAAAGTACACTCCAAACTCTGTCTCATAATCAAAGCTGCTTTGGTTAGCCTCTTCAGATGATGTATCAGTGGGCAAATCTCCTGATGGAAAATACCCAAACCCAGATGAGTGCACCTCCTCATCTGCACAGACAAGTTCTACAGTACTGGAGACAGGCTGAGAAACAAGAGGTGTCACAGTAGGAGTGGACACAGTACTGAAAATTGTTCAGCTGGCTTGGGCAATTGTGGTAGCAGTGACTGGTGTCACTGTAGCAGAAGTGCTGATCAGTACTAGCGGTTGCCATGGATAATATCAGGTGTGGGCCAAGTCACAGTGGCAAGAGTAGTCTCAGTCATAGTGGTAAGAATGGCTGGCAGAACCAATGCTGCAGCAGAAGTTGTGATATTAGTAGTCACAGTGGATGGCCTGCAGATCAGAGGAGTTAAGATTATTAAGGAGGATGTCATCATACTGGAGATACTGGTGGCAGTTGTAAAGGATGAAAAAGACACATTCATATTGGTAGTATCAGTGACAGTTAATGACAATGTCCTCATAGCAGCATTACTAGTACTTTGAGTAGTACTTTTACTTTTTTACCTGGCGTCAGCTGATGCAATACTAGTGCTTGTGAAGACTGCAGGCTTTGATGGGGTAAAACATAATTCTGTACAGCGAATGCTCCCTAAACCCTAAGCTTCATGCTGCAGTATGTTGCTGCTCACCATCTCCTGCTTCTTGCTGCTCTACACTTCTGCAGTGTTGCTTGACCTACTGGACCAACTACATTTTCTCATACTATATCCTCTGTCTGCCATGGTTGTGATCCTCACAGGAAGATGTATTAGATTTAAATTATATTATTTATGAAATATAGTCACTCAAGCCACTGCAGCAATGCTGACTGACAGGTCTCACTCACTCACTCACAATCAAGTCTGAATAGTAAATTCTCAAAAAAAAAAATTTCTAAATTACGTCTTGGACAGAAAGCCGCAAACTTTCTCAGAATAAAAAAAAAATTTTAATTCTTCTTGGGCAGAAAGCTACAAACTTTCTAGGGAAAAAAAGATGATTATTTTTTAAATTTTGTCGGGGGAAAACAATTATTTTTTTAATTCTTCTTGGGCAGAAATGCTACAAACTTAGAAAAATGTCTTGAGTGCATAGCCATGCACATACACAAAACAGAAAAGTAGCTAGCTGAAGCACTGGGTGTAAGCAGATTAGTCCCACCCTATCAGCTATGGTGCACTTGCACTTGCTTACAAGGCTGTGGATGGACCCAAGCCTGGGTTTCTCACAGGAAGTTTGTTGATATTATATTTATTATGAAATCAAGTCACTAAAGTCACTGCAGCAATGCTGAGCTAACAAGTCCTGCTGCAAACTAATAGTCAAGCCTGATTAAATATGTGATTGAAGACTAATGTGCTAGAGCTTCATTACTCTTTATGATGCAATATAGCGCAGTGGTTTAAGGCGCTGAGATGCAAATCTGGTGACATCCAGCAGACCAGACCTGTGTTTGAATCCCACAGCTTCCATTTGCATACTGTGTGACCCTGAGCAAGTCACTTAACTTCCCTGTGCTCCCAGGTCACACCTGTAAAAAAGCTTTCAGCTCAGTGTGCTACTCCTGGTTAAATAATTAAAAAAACTTTCTCAAAAAAAATCTTTTTTTTTTCTTGTTGGACACACAGCCACAAATGTAGAAGATGGTCATGAGTGTACAGTCATGCATACACACAAAGAACAGGAACAACAACTAATTGAAGCAGTGGGAGTCTGCTAACTAGTCCTGCTCTACCAGCTATGGTGCACTCAAATTTGCTGAAGTAGCCACGGAGGGACCCAAGCCTGGGTTCCTCAAAGGAAGACTTTGGATATTAAATTTAAATTATATTTATTATGAAATCAAGTCCATTCAAGTCACTGCAGCAACGCTGAGCTGACAAGACTCATTGTCAACTAGTAGTCAAGCCTGGCTAAATTCTCAGAAAAAAAAATATTTTTTAAATTTCATCTGGTGCAGGAAGCCAAACCACCAACAACAATAGAAACAAGCATCTTTCAATGCTGAATGCTCACCACTTGCATTGCTGTTGTTTTGGGGTCTTGCTTGTACACATTTGTGGACAACATATTAAAAATAACTAAAGTTATGAGCATGCATTAAAAAATGTCAATGTAGGCTCATAACTTTGTTGTTCTTCAATATTTTAACCTCCAATTTTCAACATAGCTTTCTTATGACCCCACTACATGAACAAGGATAAAGAAATGTTTAAATCCTGCCCGTAAGGTAATTTTGTGCAGCAACTGCAAAATCACCTTTAAGGATGTATTTGCATAATTTCACCACCCTTGTTCGTGAGGTGGAGTCCCAAAAAGGCCATGTTGAAATTCTGGGGAAAAACTATTTAAAAATTACCAAGTTATGAAGAAAAGTTAAAACCCATTGAAATACATTGAACCGCATACCTGATTTCCTCCGTTCCTGGTCCAGTATTGAAGAATGAAGACATGTTTCCAGTCCAGAGATCATTACGATGTTGGATACCTGGTAGGTAAGTAAGGAGTGCAGGAGTTGGGGTGGTGGGTGCTGAGTGGGAGGGTGATGTGGGGGGAGGATAACAGTGATGGTATGCTGCCAGTGATAACAGACATTGATGAACAGTTTTCTTTTTTACAGGGGGTACAAAAATTAAAAAAAAGACTATGAGGGATGGTTTTCTTTATTTCCAGTACCGATACTAGGGATTTGGCACCCCAGTGTTGGTGTTATATTTGGTGGCACTAGAGGTGGACTCCCCAATGTCAGACAGTGAAAATGAGTGGGGTGGGGATAATAGCCAGCACCAGGGATTGGGCACCCTGGTGTCAGAAAATTAAAAGTAAGGGGTGCAGGGGTGGGGTGATGGGTGCAGAGTGGGAGGGTTGGGTGGGGTGAGGGGTAGCGGTGGCGGTATGCCAGTGGCCACAACAGAAATCTATGGATGGTTTTCATTTTTACAGGGTGTATAAAAATAAAAAAAAGACTACAAGAGACAGTTTTCTTTTTTCAGGTACCAGCACTGGGGATTGGGCATCCTGTTTCACTGTTATATTTGGCAGCACCAGGGTGGGCTCCCCGATGTCACACAGTTCAAATGGGTAGGCAGGGGGTACTAGCCAGCACTGGGGATTGGGCACTGCAGTGTCACATAGTGAAAATGGGCAGGGTGGGGGATACTAGCCAACACCTGGGATTGAGAAGGGAGAAGCAATGGGAGGTGGGAGGGACACTTGGCAAAGGGTAGGAGGGATTGTTTTATGCTGTAGGGACCAAAGCAGGCTAATCATGACATTGATCAGCTCTGCTTCTTGGGAAGCTTATGTAGACCAAAGGAAAGAGATGCTGTATGAATCAGTCAGCTCTTGTCATTAAACTACACAAAGTTTCTGTCCAGCAAGACCAGAAGCGTGCTCAGTCTGACTGATGATTGGGCTGATATCATCAGTCCTCTTGCAGACTGCTCTGCATTGGATCAACAGTGATACACCTTTCAAAACCCACTATCATACCAATATGTTCACTCTGCACAAGTGCAAGGTCGAACATAAAAATGTCCCAAAGCTAACTGTATTTCAGTTAGACTACTTGCCTTGTTCTTTGTTTCAGACAACAACGTTTTCAAAATTATTACATTTCTAATCAAAATAAACCCCTAAAAAATCTTCTTCCCTTAAGCTGTTTAGTCTTCTTCACTACACTGCAGATTTAAATCTCTTTTCTTTAGTACATGTAACCCACGTAGGAAGAGAATCTAGAGTGTGTCGACTTAAAACTCTGTGCCCTTTTAAAGTCCTTGGGCCAGACCCCATAAGGAGTTAATTTTCCTTCCTCCAGGGAAGCTAATCAGCCATTGTTTGGGAGTAGCCCTAAAGGGTGGGTCTTGTTTGGGCCACGTGAAACAGCGTGGACCAAAGGAGTTCAGCCCAAGAGTGGGAATGGGACTGATTGCCTGCTTCTGCAGAGCTTCCTGGTCTTTCATGTGGATAGGAAGCCTACTCCAAACCTGAATGACATGGTGGTGACTGCAGATTTCAAGACCCTTCTGGTGGTGTGATGATGCAATCAGAGGAGCAGTACAAAGTCACTTGCCTGTAGCTGCCATGGGATCTGAACCCAAGCAGAGTGTGGACTTTGTGTTAAAGAAATGGAAGTTAGCCTGGACATCATGTCCACAAGGGGAAGTATCATGTGGCAGCTGAAGTCATTTGGACCCTCACCCATGGGGGTCAGTTCTTGGGTGAGGGTGGGGGAATTGGATCTGGGTGGCACTGCAGATCTTCCAGAGATTCTGGCCCCTCCTTACCTATTACAAATTAGAGCCCTCGGGGGCTGAAGAAGTAATTCAGACCTGGGATTTCTTAGACATGGTGGTCTGTTCTTGGCCAGGAGGTGGCAGGTGCTGTCCAGTGGCACCACAACCCCCTTGAGGATGGTTTCCTGCCCTTATCCACTAAATTTGGGGATGGAGGGAAATTGAAAGGTTCATCTGCAAGGCATTTGGGAGAGTTGAAGCAGGATGACTCCCTGGGTATGTACCACCCATATTTAGAGGAGTGAGGCTCCTCCGAAATGGACGTAGGAGATTCTGGTCAGTCTACAACAAGGAGACTGCAGTCAGTTTAAGTGCAGGACCCAGTCCAAAATTGGGATTTGATATCAGTAAGATTTGTAGATGACAGTGGAATCTAGCCAGCTGAGGGAAGCTGGTATGGATTTGCAAGTGGGAGAGTCAGTGCTGCCTGAATCATTCAGTTTAAAGTTCTAGAAAAGGTTAACTGTATACTGCCCAGTTATAAGGGGATCATCCGAATAACCACCCTTGCTGAATATGGACATTGAAAAAATATATATATGTGTATATATATATATATATATATTTATTTATTTATAAAATGGTGTGTTAAAATGACAAAAATCCCACTAACATGATTGGACACATTAAATCACATGACCGTGCATTATTTCCCAACGACTCCAAGACACCTAGCATCGCGACCGCATCACTTGAACTACTTCCCACTGAGACCAAACCTCATCACAAAGCCACAGCAGTATCACTCCACAAGTGTAAACAATAGCATCACTCACAGAGAGACTACTGAAAGAAAAGCAGCACATCACTGCCTCACTCTAACAGAAATACAAATATCTGACAGAAAAATTTTTAAAAATGGCAGAATTACCACATACCTCAAAGGAGCTGACATCAATACTCACCAAAGATGACTGGTACAATGATGATCTCTTCAAAGAACTTGAACAGCACTTACCTGAGCAGGCACTTCAGAATCCAGCACAGCAAACAGTGAGTAGACATGCCAGCCTTCACCCTGAAGAAATAGATAACATAGAAGAAAACAAAGCTGAAAAAAATACTAAAAAGCAAACTGTCTGGGCAACAAAAGTATTTACAGACTGGGTAACAGAAAAGCAAATAGACCTGGATTCAAAAACAGTAACAGCAGATAAATTAAACACAACCTTGAGAGAATTTTATGCTACAGTTAGAAACTCCTCAGGTGAACAGTATGGCATTTCAAGTTTTATTGGCTTAAGAGCAGGACTCAACAGGCATTTAAATTCACTGGCTCTATCACGACAAATGAATCTTGTCACAGACACAGATTTTCAATCTGCAAACAATGTTTTTGTCTCCGTCATAAAACAATACAGAAAAGAAGGCAGAGACTGCACTCAACACCACGAATGCCTCACAGAATCAGACTTCAAAAGTTAAAGCACTCTCCAGCACTATCATCAACACAGCTGCAGGACTAGTCAGAAAAGTCTGGTTCGACCTACAAATATTCATGGCTCAGAGAGGAAGAGAAGGACAAAGAGAACTAAAAGAGACTCTTTCCATATAAAACTGATGAAAATGGATTACAGTACATAACCTAAAATACAACCCAGACAGCAAAATCATAAAAGGCTGAGAGCTAAACCAAACCACTTTAAGAGGCTTTGTTTTGCACAGCCGAATCGATCCTTCTCTGCCCTGTACTTTCTTCAAAAGTACCTCACTAAATGCCCACCTGAAACAACAGCTTTTTCCTACACCCCAAAAGAGCCTCACAGGACATATTAGACAAACAGACAATCTGGTACACTAAAGAGCCCATGGAATTAATTACCTATCTTCCTCATGCCTCGCCTGTCTATTGAAGCAGGACTCTCTCAAAGATACACAAATCACTGCTTAAGATCAACTGTTGTTCAGATGCTCTCCTCAGCAGGTCTGGAATCACGTCAGATCATGGCTATAACAGGGCACAAATCAGAAATAAGTTTAAAATCTTACTGGGCACCCACATTACAAGACAGAAAAACTAGTCAAACATATTGGCTGGCACAAGCCCATCAGACTGCCAACCATCTCAAAAAATACAACTGTGCCCCAAACCCGACGAGATTCATTCGTTACAGCAGCGAACCACCGTAGAAGCCCTATACGCTACCGCAAAGCATCATGAACAGCAACCCGCTTCCCGAGATATGTGAAGAAACAACATTAATTTCACCGACCACATCAACCAGCTGCCTCACAAGAAGACAAGACAAAGAATCTCACCCCATCCACATCCAAACAGAGCAAGAAAACGAAGAAAATTTTCTGACAGACTACGAAGAGTATTTCCCGGCTCAAAACTCACCCGGAAGCTCCGTACACATAAAAGTGCAGCCCGAAACCGCAGCCATCGTCCAACGATCCCCCACAGACCCACAATCCCAAAAAATGCCAGAAATCACAAATAAAAGCCAAAACGAAGAGAATGAAGCAGTGAATCAAGCAGTCCCTCAACGCTTACCGGCAGGACCGCATCCACTTGCACCATACATGCAAAACGTCACGGTGCATGGGAATCTACAATTCAACATATATTACAAATAAAAATAAAAACAAAAACAGTTCAACCTACTAGTATTAAAATCTGACAAAAGTTCAGCATTTCAGCATTTCTTACACTTCTCTAACCAGTTCTTCCCCTTGCAAAACATAAGCACTTCCTGTTCAACAGACGCTTTCCTCCCAAAATGAACCAGTCTTAAAGTCACAGTACTCATTATTCTTCGAGTGTTTCTAAATGTTCAACTGTTGCCTTCACCTACAGTTTCATCCAGTTACATGTTGTTCAACTGTTGTATTCACCTACAGTTTCATCCAGTTACATGTTTATGCATTAAAAATACTTCAAATTAAACTGCCTATTATGAACTGTTTTTTCCTCCATCCAGTTACATCTTTATGCATTAAAAATAACTACTTTTTCCTCCACAGGGGCCATTTTATAAGATAGATATACCACTCTTGGGTGTGCGGTGCGCTCTGATATCATACGCCTAGGTGAGGATGAGCATACACCAAGGCATGCGTATATCAGAGCGCGACCGCACACCCAAGAGTGGTATATCTATTACATATACACTTATGGACAATTCATGGACATTGAAGTAGTGGATCCCCCCAGTCCATTGACTTAACTTTTTCCAATGGGATATTGCCTTAGCCATTTCAAATAACTCCCTGGAATAATCAAGTTTATTATTACAGGATCTTTTGCTGCTTTAAATTGCCACTTGGACTTTTTAATGCCTGCTTTGTTTTGCTGTGTTGCTAACCAAATTTGCATCCTAGTCCAGCGCCCCATGGAGGAAGCCTATGCCCCAGTCCCAAAGAACAAATGTAAGTCATCTTTACAGTTTTGGTTGTGGTTCCCCATCCCCACAAACATAACATCAGCATATCCCTAGGCATTGGGGAGCAGGGGGGCTACATACACACACAGCGTGTGTATGAGTGCACGCTCGTGCACTGCCGATGCCTGCCTGCGGATCTCTCTCTCTCTCTCTCTCTCTCCCAGCAAACATTAACCTTCTCTAGTATTTTCCTTCTCTTAAAACCTTAATTTTCATCCTACAGAGTACAAAATCGCCCCCCTCAGCTTGAAAATTATAGAGCGAACAAACAAATGTCAAGAGCTCTGATTTTTGTCTAGTTTTAACAAATAGATGGCCATAGAATCTTTCTCTGCAGCAGCTCAAGTCATCTGTCTCTCCTGTCTAAAGCTTCTGTGAGTGCTGAATCACATGACCTACCTTCAGTGAACTTCCAAAGTGGCCTCTTATTGGACAGGATGTTTTGGAAGATCTCAAACTCACGCCTAATAAAAAAATGCCAAAGAGCCACAAATAGTGCTGATTATTCATTGTGCTCTTTCGAGTAATGAATAGCTTATTATTTGTGCTATTCAGGGGATACTATTCATTACTCGCACACCCCTAGGCTCTGGAATGTTTAGAAATAAATAGTCCAAACTGGCTACAAATTATGTTATGATTTATAATGGCCATTATAAAAAGTTTTCTTCAGAAATCCTGTCATTTACATTAATCTCTGTATACTGTCATGTGCAGCCTGATCACCATGGTGCAAGGATTATTCCTGTTAGCATTCCATCCTCTAGCACTCCTAAATGACTGGAATGATTGATTCTGATGGAGGAACTATTTTATTAAAAACCTCCCTCTCTATAAGGAAAACATTCAAAAGGTTCACTTCTATCATCTTTCTTTTGAAATAATTTATATTAACAATTGGGACCTCCTAGGAATTAGAGTTACAATCAGTAATTCACTCCCTGGGGCAATAAGGTATCCGACTGCACCTTGTGCCACATTACTAGCCTACAGGGTGATTAACAGGCTGCTAATCTAATCATTTGTGGAGGGGTTGTGGAATAGATGGACCACACACAAAACTTCAGATTCAACACACAATCTCTGTGTGAAGTTTATTTAAAAACACAGGGATAACCTTAGGCAATGGCATATGCCTTCTTCAATACATCAGTTTGCAGCAACAGACTATGCCTGTCCTTCCTCTGCACTTAGTCAGCACCTACGTATCCACTTATCTACTGATCTATCTCTTTAGTGAAAATTATTCAATCCCTGAGTTTGTCTTGTGTGCTTGGGTAATGGGGAGCTCAAACAAAAAAAGAAAACCTCAAGAACAAGCTAAAGACAAAGAACCTTTGTGCAGCAGCACTGAAGCAAGGGTTACCCCAAAGGGCATTGGCAATAAAGTCAAGTTTCAAAGAAACACAACATCACACATAACCCCATAATGGAATGCATCATGGGATGTATATGCAAATCACCACAACATTTTAGGCTTGTTCAGCTTAAAGCAGGAATGCAAGGTGTCAAAGGGCCACTCAATCTGTGATTTACATGCATTTTAAATAATACAATGGGAGGGTTTCTTATATCTCTATCTCAATAACTTTACTTTTATAATGCAGTCCCCCTAGTAACATTTAACATTTTTAAAAAACATCTAGTACCACGGTATCTTCAACATTTACAGGTTTCATACACATAAGGCATATACATCAAGGTATTTTATGACATAGTGCTATTGCTTACCAAATCCAACAACAAGGAACACAGCTTATTGTTTTACATTGGCTCAGAGGTCACCACAATAACCTCCCTGTACAAGGACCTGAGAGGGAAAAGGAAAATTAAAGAGGACACTATAACATAGTCAAGAAAGGGGGGGGGGGGGCTCCCATAGGTGGCCAACATTATGGACTAAAAATTGTAAAGGATAGATTAGGCTAAGAAATAGAAGAACTGTTTCAACAAATTTAAGAAAAGGTTGGTCCTCAAGAGTGGCAGGATCTCCCTGTCATATATCCCCCCACCTTGAGGGAAGCAGTTATTTCAGACTGTTTACCACCTTCTTGTCCCAGGAAGGGCTATAGCTTCCATGCATTCATCTTTATTTATTTATTTTATTTATTCAGGCTTGGATTGCAATACTTTTGAGTGGGAGACCTCTCTTTTACAAAGGTTCCATGCCGTAAAGGAAGGGTATACATACATTGTGGGTTTAGGAGCATCTAGCTAGGTGAGTAAACATAGACAAAAATATTTTATAAGTAGGAAACAGAGATTATTTTAACACTAGGATAATTTAGGTAACAGTAGCAGCCTAGGTGGCATTGTCAGGTAAAAGACAGTAAACAGCTATCCAGAAAGGAGAGTAGGGGCACTGAGTGGGGGGGCATGGTGACTATTTAGGGAGGTGGGAGAGGAGAATGAAGGGTATTGCAGGGCAAACATGGGGACAATTCAGGGTAGAAGGATAAAACAGGACAAGTGAGGAGATGGTAATAACCTGAAAGGTGAATAAGACAAGAAGTGTCAGAAGTGGGTGTGTGTGTGGAGTAATTAGAAAGTACAGCCACGGGAGCTTTTCTTCAGTAGGTGTTGTCTTAGCTTGGTTTTGAAAAGCCCCAGATCTTCAGAAACTCCATCTCAGGGTCCCTATAAATGATAAACATTCCATCATAAACATAGTGGATATTATCATTCTTTACCCTGAGGTATTGACACATTTCTCAATAGACAGTAACAGTACCTTCCCTGCGCTATCTCCTTTTAGAGAAAGTCTGTCATCATTCATTGACATCAATTACTGCACCATGTCTACACATGAACTCAGCATTTACATGTTTTGTCCCTGCCCTGTGGGACACAGTAAATCAATAGGGCTGAAGAGCTAAGTACCACCGCATTATACAGGGATTTTTTTTTTCTCTCATTTGGTGCAACCAGAAAAGGGGGTTATGATCAGTTACAACCTTAAATTCATCCCCCCACAAGTAATATTTCATAGACTCAATAGCCCATTTCAGAGCTAAACATGCTTTCCCTATAGTAGCATATCTTCTCTCCCTTTCATGTAGCTTCCTGCTGATATACATGATCAGATGTTCTTCCCATCTAGTTTATGATATAAGACTGCCCCAATACCATTCGCTGATGCATCAGTTTGAACCTCAAACACTTGGTTGAAGTCAGAGCTTTTCAATACAGGAGCTGTACATAGAATTGCCTTGATATTCCTAAAAGCCTCATCACAAATAGGGGTCCACTTAACCTTATTCAGACACCTCTTTTTAGTGAAATTAGTCAAAGGACTGGCAATGGCTGAGAAATTAGAAATAAATCTCTGATAATAACTAGCCAGGCCTAGGAAAGATCTCACATACTTTTTGTGGCAGGTATTGGGCTGTTTGATACTGCTGTAACCTTCTCTATCTTGGGCTTCACTTGTCCACTGCCCAACATGAACCCTAGATATCGCTAGGGCATACTTTGAATGGTTATTGGTCACTCCTGCCTCCTTTATCACTTGCAGTACCTGGGACAAGTGTCTAACATGAGATTCCCAGTTAGGGCTGAATATGACCCCATCGTTCAAGTAAGCCACACAGTAGTCAGTGTGTGGTGTTAGTATGTGGTCCATAAAATGCTGAAAAGTGGCTGGGGTCCCATGTAGTCCAAATGGCATAGTGACAAACTGGTATAAAATAATTGGGGTGCTAAATGTGGTTTTATCTTGTGAATCCAGTGACAAAGGGATTTGCCAATATCCCTTAGTAAGGTCAGGGGTGGAGATATACTGTGCATTGCCTAGCCTGTCAATTATGTCATCTATTCTGGATAGCCATCAAATAGTGATGCATTGTTCAGCTTCCTAAAATCTAGGCATAGACATATCCCACCCTCTTTCTTGTCCACTATGACCATGGATGAAGACCATGCACTCTTTGAGGGCACAGTGATCTCTTACTGCTCCATTTTTTGACTTCCTGAATCATTCCATTCCTCACCTTCATGGGCAATCTGTCGGGCTTTTGGTGTATGGGCTTGTCTTGCATGGCAGTTATAGTATGCACAATTCCTTTGGCCCTCCACGGGATGTTTGTGGATATGGGCTCAAATTCTTGTAATACCCCTGCAAATCTTTCTGTTGCTGAGGCTCTAGTTCATGGTTTATCTGGATCTCCCCCAACTGTCCAGACTGCACCAGCCTTTTGTAGGCAATCTCCAGCTCTGACACCCTAACTTCAGGATGGATATAAAGGGAGGGATTAGGCTTCTCACGCCATTTCCTAAGGAGGTTCACATAGTAAATTTCCCAGGGGGGATCTTTTTCCTGGCATGCTAAGCTCATAATTCACTGCATCTG
Organism: Neoceratodus forsteri; assembly: GCA_016271365.2. Taxonomy (NCBI): domain Eukaryota; kingdom Metazoa; phylum Chordata; order Ceratodontiformes; family Ceratodontidae; genus Neoceratodus; species Neoceratodus forsteri. The sequence goes on from CM057456.1 coordinate 1,236,694,692, forward strand.
TTTGCCACAGAATGATGAATGGGTCCTTCCATTTCATGAATAGTTTGTTCTCTGTGGAGGGAAGAAGTAGCAACACTTTGTTCCGACTGAAATGATTTAGTCTTCAAACACTGGTCATATCTTTCTTTCTGCAAGTCTTGCTTCTGTTCTAAGCTCTGGTGTGCCAAGTTGATATGCCTAACTGAGTCTTGTACTCTATGATATTAAGGTGTCCCACCTTCTTCCCTTCTTCCCAGTGTTCTTTAACCACATCCAGTGGCCCCCTCGGGCTCCTCCCATACAGTAATGAGAAAGGAGAGAAACCAGTGGATGCTTGAGAGATTTCTCTGTAAGTGAAGAGCAAATAGAGGAGGTATCTATCCCAATCTCTACCCTCTTCTTTTACATACTGTACTTCCTCAACATTCTCTTTCATGTCTGATTAAACCTCTCTGCGAGATCGTCAGTCTGCAGGTGGTATGGGGAATTACGCACTGCTACCACACCCAGCAGATGGTATAATTCTTTTAGCAGGTGTGCATTAAAATTACTCCCCTGATCAGTAAGTATTTCCTGGGGGATTCCCATGTGACTAAACACCTTTGTTAGCTCCTCTGCAATCTTTGGGGTGGTGACAGTTCTCATGGGGCTAGCTTCTGGGTAGTGTAATCACATATGACCAGTACAAATCTGTTACCATTGGAGCTCTTTTCCAGGGGGCCCACTACATTCATGGCTAACCTGTCAAAGAGGTTAGTCACAATGGGGATGGGTTGTACTCTAATTGTACGCTATCCCTTTTTCCTGCCTGAGCTACCTTCTGACACTCAGCACATTCTTTACAATACTCAGCTATGTTCTCATGGATAGAAGGCCAATAAACCCTGGGAAATATCCAATTCAGGCTGCTATCTCTGCCTGCATGGCCTGCTTAAGGGATGTCATGCACCAGATACATGAATGGCAATCAAATGACCCACACCTGCTCCCTCTATGAAGAGACACACCTGCTGACTCTTGGGTGCAGGACTAAATTCCTCACATGCCTCCCTAGGCAAAAGCATTACTGGAGAAAGCCCTCCCCCATGCATAACAGGCATCTTCTCCCTCCCAGGTTTGAATATTTAACCAGAAACAGAATTCAGGGGGCCCTCATGGTGCCATTCCAATGCACAGCTCTTGGACAGCGTGCCTTCTCCTACAGAACCCCTCTCTGGCTTAACGAGGTACCCAAGTCCTTTCAGAACTCCGCTAGCCTGTCTAGCTTCAAATCAGACCTTAAGCACTACCTGACCCCCAGCTCTGTATGCACCTGCTTCTCCAACAGCTGATAGACTCTGGATGACAAAGCCTGGCTCTGCTAACAGCAACTATTCTCAGCACAAGACAGAAGCCACCCTCACACACACTCCTTGACAATGCCTCTGAATCACTCTAAGGGACTGCTGCTGTACACCCCTCACCCCCCTCTCCCCCTCCGACCTCTCCCCCCTCTCCATGCTAGGATGGGTCTATGCCTCCCTGGCTTCAGCCCTGCCTCCTTGAGCACCTTACTAGAGGTCCCCCTCCTCCCCTACCAAAATCCTGTCCTTACTGATCCTCTGCCCAACCTATCCTAACCTCTAGTGCCTCTGCACCTTACCTGCACTTGTAATCAACTAAAGTTGATGTCCATAGGCTGTATAGTGTTTTAAATGTCTAAGAAACTCTGTAACCTTTTCCTGATTGTTGTGCTGTTCAGTGTCTCAAATGTCCTAAAACTCTGTAACCTTCTTCACTGAATGTCTATACTCTGTTCACATGACATGGAACCCTTGTAAAAAATCCTTGGCTCAAAGGTTATTTTCCAAATACCAAATAAATAAATAAAAATAAACATGATTTGGGAGTGGAATGTTTCTAGAACCATCAGTTAGTCTACAACCTCTCCAGTTCTGGGGTTAGTGTATTCTAAGTACAGTATTCCCTGTTTTACAACAAACTGAGGGGCACATTTTCCCACTCCCTTCCCCACCTGTGAAAAGAAAGGTTAAGTGAAGGGTCTGCTTTTTGCTCATGCTGCATATCACATTTAAAAGTGTGTCCCAAGTCTGGCTGTACACCAGCATGAGTATCAAGCCATTCCTTCTTTAGCTTCCTCTTCTCTGCCTTAGTTTTATGGTCCTTGCCAGGATCCTCAAAAACATTATCATCAAATGGGAACACAGATGGTAAATGCCCTTGCTTCACTTGAGCTCTGATGGGTAAGGCAACTACAGCAGAGTCTTGGGTGGCATGACAATGTATAAATGTAGCAAAGTCTGGGTGGTCATGCCCGATAACAACCGGCACGGGTAGGCGAGGTACCAACCACACTTCCACCTCATGTGTCTTTCCTTGAACAGTCATTTGTATGATGGCTGTAGGGTAGCAATGGGTATCTCCATGCACACAGATGCCTGCTGTATCTGAACCTTTATTATTCTCAGTCACCAGATCTGCTCACACAAGAGTCTGGTGGTCCCTGAATCAATCAGTCCCTTCACCTGCTGTGATCCAATCTGCGCAGTAGCCTTAAAGTGACTCCAGTTTGCTAAGGCTACATGGGCTGTCTTTCTTTTTATTAGGACAGTTTATTACATAATGTCCCTTCTTTTGGTACCCATGACACACAATCTCTGCTGCTGGAATTTGCCCCCCTCGCTCTTCTCTCCAGTCTTGTTTCACTGGGGCTGGATTTGACAGTTTTTTTTTGTATTCAGACATCTTATTAATAGACCAACAACATACAAGAAAAAATAAATGAGTATAGCACAGACAACAGCAAGAACTATATATGTCCATAGCAAAAACTAGTCATAATCCACAGGTTACAAAGACAGGCAATAAAACCATAACATACAGGGAAATCCACCATACCCGCGTTAAACCAGAATCCATCACATGTACAATTTAAACTGAAGTATAATCACCCCAAATCCCTGATACTTTTACTCAAAGATGCCTGAATTTGATAGTTTGTAAGTAAAACGGTTCCTTACTGGATTGCTGGTGGTTGCAGCTGCTGATGTCCCTTGTAACCCTCTGGGTCTGGATGGTTGGGCTGCTAGAAAGTCTTCTGCCAATGTCATGTTTTTATCTGTGGAATCAGGCTTATGCTCTCGAACCCAAAGTGTACATCCTGGGGTAAAACTTTAATAAACAATTCAATAATTACTGCCTTCAGAAGTTGGTCCTTGCTCTTGTTATCTGGCTGCAACCATTTGTAGCAGAACTCCTTGAGACGGACATAAGTTTCACGGGGAGTATCCAATGACTGCATTTTAAGAAACCTAAACATCTGACAATAGGTTTCAGTGTTTATGTCATAGTGCCTGAGGATCTCTTGCTTCACACGGTCATAGTCCTCTGCCTCGCAGGAGTCCATGTGGCTATAAACCAACTGGGCACTGCCTGTCAGGTGCTGTGCCAGTCAAACAACCCACTGTTCTCTTGACCATGCACATGCTCGAGCAATCCTCTCAAAAGTTGTGAGGTATGCTTCAATGTCATCACTGTCTAATAGTTTGGACAGTTTAATGTCTTTTGGGCTACTGGTACTTTCAGTTTGTCCTGCATTAATGGCATGCAAGACCCTCATTTGGCATACTGCCTTCTCCACTCAATGTCTCTTTCCATCTGCACATGTTTTATGCAGAGCAATTTCAACAACTCCCCTACGTCCTCAGGTGGAGCATCTTCAAGAGGAGGTAGTTCCCTTACTTCTTCCTCATCCCCTTGCATTTCTTCATCATCTTCAGGCTTGGTCTTCCTCTGAGCTCCCAGGTCCAGTCCAGGTAGCAGCTTCTCTCCAAGTCTGTCGGCCATGATTCTGGTCAGAACTCCACAGACTTTCTTCTGCAGGTTCTCCTCTGGCTACTCCAGGTGCATCGGTCCACCTGGGATATCTGGGCGATTCCCACCAGAAAACATCCCCCTAGCCCAGTTCAAATGTTTCCAGAAAGTTATCCCATTTCTAACACCAATTCTGTGGAGGGGTTGTGGGATAACAGATGGACCAGACACAAAACTTCAGGTTCAACACACAGTCTCTATGTGAATTATATTTAAAAACACATGAGATAACCTTAAGTAACTACATATCCCTTCTTCAATACATCAGTTTGCAGCAATAGACTATGCATGTCCTTCCTCTGCACTTAGTCAGCATCTACTGACCACTGATCGATCTCTTTAGTGAAAATTATTCAATCCCTATGTTTGTCTTGTGTGTTTGGGTGATGGGGAGCTCAAAAACAGAAAAACTCAAAAACAAGCTAAAGACAAAGAACCTTCGTGCAGAAACATTGAAGCAAGAGTTACCCCAAAGGCACTGGCAATAAAGCAAAGTTTCAAAGAAACACAGCATCACACATAACCCCATAATGCAAAGCAACATGGGATGTATATACAAATCACCATGGCATTTTAGAGACCTGTATCTCTGTATGGTGAATGTAAAGTTTTTAATGCGTATAAGGGATTCTGACTGTCAAATGGTGTGAAAATGGTAAAGATCTTCTCTAATAAAAATGATATTGACAAAAAAAAAACATGGCATTTTAGGCTGATTCAGCTTAAAGCAGGAATGCATGGTGTGAAAGGGCCTCTCAAACAATCTGTAATTTACATGCATTTTAAATAATCAACAGGGGTTTCTGATATCTCTACCCCAGTAACTTAAATTTTATAATACAGTCCCCTAGTATCTTTTAACCTTTATAAAAAACATCTTGTGCCATGGTATCTTCAACATTTACAGGTTTCATACACATAAGTCATATACATCAAGGTATTTTATGACATAATGCTATTGCATACTAAATCCAACAACGAGGAACACAGCCTGTTGTTTTACATCAGCTCGGAGGTCACCACAATGACCTCCCTGTATGAGGACCTGATAGGGAAAAGGAAAATTAAAGAGGACACTATAACATAGTCAAGAAAGGGGAGGGGCACCCATAGGTGGCTAACTTTATGAACTAGAAAATGTAAAGGACAGATTAGGCTAAGAATAGAACTGTTGCAACAGATTTAAGAAAAGTTCAGTCCTCAAAAGTGGCAGTATCTCCCTGTCACATCATTGATCATGACTTATTGCTTAAGACAAGTGTCTGGAATGTTTAGAAATAATCCTGATTGGTTAAAACTGATGTCCTAATTTTAAATCTGAAACAGAACCACAACTTTCTGAACTGGCTTTTGCAATGATGCAGCAAGAGAGTATGGCTACTTCATCTGTCTGAGTGCCAGCATTGTTTTTACCTTTTTTTATCCTTCATGTTCTATCCCATCCCACTTCATTGCACTCTGAAACAAGATGTTTCTTGTGACTCAGAAGTTGGTTTGGACTAAGGATGCTGAGATATTAATTTTGCTAAATAAACGGCTAGGATTTCAGCCAAAATGTAGGATTTAGGATTTTCAGATAAAGTTGCAAAAATCCTAAATGGTACATATTGGGATTCCAAATCAGATTCTGACACCAAAATATGATCCAATTTGGAATCTGTCACATTTATTTGTAAAATCCTCCCCTCCATATAAGTACCTTGGTCCGATGTTGTTAATTAACCCTCTGCCCAAACCACCCACTGACCTCTAACCTCCCTGCTCCACCCAAGCCCTCTGTGAGTGCATAATTATTCTTATTAACAATAACACTGGTATTGCCTTATAAGAAACAAAATCCACCCACTTGTGTTCAATCAAAAGCCTCTTACCTCACTCCCACCCTTGCACAAGCTACAATCCCAAAGTTCAATAACCCTTCCCCGACACCTAACATATCCACTGGCCCCTGCTTCCTTCTTCCCCCTCCCCAGAGCCCCAAAGCTGAAAGAACAGCTGAAGTCAGGTGGAGAGAAGATAGTCCTGTGGTGGAGCAGCTTGTCTTCAGACCCTGGGGGTTCACCCATGCCAGTGCACGGGATATGTGGGCAACGTACATGAGGGTACAAGCACAATGTCACCTGTCAGAATCACGGGTTGACATTGCACTGCCTGAACGTAAGCGCTCAAGGACCAGCCAGTGGAAAACTTTAGTTTTGTGGGGGATTTGCCCCACATACCCCCTGAAACTAAATATAACCAACTCGGGGGTGGGCATGCTGTGAAGGGAGGAGAATGCTGTGGATGCTGAAAAGTGAGGAGAGAGAGAAGTGGGTTTGTGGCTTGTGTTAGGGTGGGGAGAGGTGGGAGATTCCTGATCTGGCACAGGTGGGGGGACTTGTTTTATTATAAGGTAGTACCCGTATTTTTTTATAAGAAGAATAATGATATGACTCACAGGGGGTTTAGAGGAGGAGGAGGAAGGTTAGGGGTTAGAGGGTGGTTTGGCTGCAGATTTATCTCATTGAAGGGTAAGTGTGTACTTATCTGGGGGGGTGTAGAGTATTTTTCTGTTTTACAGATGGATTTGAGGTCTTGGATTAGGATAGCCCAAAATCTGAACTCTGGTAGTCAAATTGAATTTTAAGCTTCCAGTCAACCTTAGCTGGGACATGACTCAGGCAACACTTTAAGTCAGTCACTCATTGACAGCAAAGGACTGGACATGGGATGCCACTGCATCATATGCCAGCATTCTGTATCATGCCAGTGGAGGAGTTCCAGCCATCCAGTCTGGTGCCACATATTCCTACCGACATTTATTTATCCCCAGACCTTCAGGGGGCAGGTGTGTAATGACAGGAATCACCTGCCCTGAGGCAGGAGGCATCTGAGACAGATGACATCCATTATCCCTGCAACCAGATACGTGACACGCTGGGCTCAGGATTAGACCCCAGATGATCAGCATTTTATCTCCTTCTCAAGCTCAGCAGAATGGGACAATATATCAACCCCCTTCGGCAGAGCACTACGTAAACAATAAGGCACGGTGTGCACCAGACAGTTCTAATGCATGGCCAGGGATCTAGTTATGCACAAGGCCACAGGTCGATTGCTTCAGCCATGGCCGTGAGTTAGAACTGTATACTGCACATCCCCAGAATGTCTTACTGCACATATAGAATGGGGCTGTGTATTTTATACACATTTAAAATGAATAAGTTTAAATACTAACAAAATAAAATATTTCATGTATTTTAATGTAAAATAGTTCCTCCACCTGGATAAGCTTTCTCTTTTTTTTTTTTTTGCTTGTGATAAGGAGTCTGGCATGGGATCATGTCACTGCAAAAAAAAAAACGCAGCAATATATGCCACAAAAGAAACAGTGGCACTCGCAAACAAGGTCTGGTACAACAACGACCTGACCACAACAGCTCAGCCCCATTGCAAATAATTGGACTTTTTATTTTTTGCATGGGGCTCCACACCCCACACCCCCAACATGGGAGGCTTTGCCCCCCATAACCCTGGATGTATAATAATCACCTCAGGGTGGTTGTGGACTTCAGGGATTGGGAGAAAATTGGGAGGGGGAAAATTACATTTTTAACAAAAAAAACAGTGATAGTAGGAGAAGACCCTGGCAGGAACTGAACCGCAGTCTCAGGTCCCTTGCTTTGCCATGTGCTGGTGCTCTAGCCACTCCACCATGGGAGCAGCTTGACCAGCCCCCAGCACACTGCTACTTGATCACTCTATAGGCAGTCAGTAGAGCAACAGGGGTAGCGGTAATTCCCTACTGTTTTTACACCACAGTCACTCTAAACCCTTTCACACTTTCCACAGCATGTTTCTTACAGCGCTCTTCCTAGTGCACTGTTTTGACCCAGTACCAAGAGTTTTGAGCTAGTATGGTCACCTTAGCTTGTTGCTATAGCCCCCCCAACACACACTGATATATTTAATGTGGCCAGTTTAAATATTGTACTGGCAAGCATCACATTTACACAGAAAATTGCATTTATTTATTTATTTATTGGAATTTCAGAAACAACCTTTGAGTAAGAACTCTTTTAAAAAGGGTCGATATCCGTTAAACAGTACAAATACAGACATAATTGAATTCACAGTACAAATACAGACATAGTTGAATTATCAGTACAGGAAGTAACAAAACATAGAAAACAGCTAAGAGTTTCTTATGAGTTTCATTAAGGGTTTATTACTAAGTGCTGTATGGCATAAGCAAAGCCCCGAGTTTTCCGCGATTCCGCGGATGCGGCAAACCGCGGAAATATCCGTGGAATTTGCCATCACCCGCGGAATTCGGCCGCCCGCGGAACAAACGTCCGCTTCATTTGCCGACGGGGTGCCCAATCCTCCGTCGGCTTCACTGTCTCCCTCCAATGCTTATATGTCACGCTGAGAGCCCACCCCAGTGTGGCAAACGTGCCATATTTTTTTTTTTTGCCGATGGAAGTGCCCAATCCCCGCTGGCTGAAAACGCCCCAAGTCGTTGTGCCACGCTGAGAGCCCACCCAAGCGTGGCAAGCATTACTCAGTGTTGTTTTTGCCGGCAGGGGTGCCCAATCCCCGTCGGCTGGACGCCTCCAAAGTTGTTGTGCCATGCTGGAGCCCACCCCAGCGTGGCAAGCTGATCCAGCGTCTTTTTTCCCTGTAAACAAAAACTGTCCCAGCGCATCTCGACCCCCCCTCCACATCCGCACCCACCACTGCGCATCCAGCCTCCCCATACCCCCACCCCATACTTACCTCCGGACTCGGTGCGGCGATCTTGATGGACCGGAACATGTCTGCACTCTTCAAAGGCGAACGCCGAACTGAGGAAATGCCGGTAAGCTGTATAATGGGCTAGATAGGAGGGTTCAACTTTGTGCATATCTCAGGCATTTTGAATTTTGCGCAAATTTTCAACATGGGGTTTTGGGACCCCTTATCATGAATGATGTCACTGTCATGGCGTTATTAGGACTCGAAGGGTGATTCGGCAGTGTCGGGAAATCACCCCGGGACCAAATACCGCCATGACAGTGACATCATTCATGAGAAGGGGGCCCAAAACCCCCATGTTGAAAATTTGGTGCCAAAATTCCAAAAAATGACTGTTTAACGAGCGTGCGTTGCACAGTTCCTACGCAGGCTCGTAAGTTCGCGAAATTTCAATATTTTCACTCCAGAGTTTCAACATTGCCATTTCACCACACTGTCTTATGAGTAGTACAGCTGTCATTTTTCACATCTCACCCAAAATGTGTTTCCACCCTTGTAGTGCAGAATGGCGCAGTCGGTGAGCGAAATCAATGTTCCGGACAGATTAATAAAATCACAGTGATACTGTTCATGAGCAGAGGTCTTGAAATAGCTATGTTGAAAATTTGGTGAAAAAATTCCAAAAAATGACTGTTTAACGAGCGTGCGTTGCGCAGTTCCTACGAAGGCTCATAAGTTCGCAAAATTTCAATATTTTCACTCCAGAGTTTCAAAATTGCCATTTCACACACACTGTCTTATGAGCAGTACAGCTGTCATTTTCATCTCACCCAAAATGTGTTTCCACCCTTGTAGCGCAGAATGCGCATGGATTAGTCTTGAAATCAATGTTCCGGACAGATTAATAAAATCACAGTGATACTGTTCATGAGCAGAGGTCTTAAACTGGCTATGTTGAAAATTTGGTGACGAACACCCATAAAATGACTAATATTTACGAGCATGCATTGTGTCAGATATGGCAAAAAACAAAAAAGGAAAAAAATTAAGGGTAAAATGTGCACATGAAATTGGTGTTGAGTGCCTCAGAAGTTCTGCGGCAAATGAGAACCCTGCTGCAGAACTTTGCTCCGATGTGCCACAGAAAAATCGGGGCCCTGGGCATAAGGAAGTATATGAGAGTGAGGAAAATGTAGGACAGGGAGAGAGTGGTTAGTGAATGGAGTGTTGGAATAGAGCAGCCCAGGAGGAGCATTGTCACATTGCAGTACAGCTTTGGAGCTGTGGAGCTGGAAATAGTGCATGTGAGCGTGTGTGATAAGGTGGGAGAAGGTGGTTAGAGAGAGAGAGAGAGGAGGGGAAGGGGGAGAGGGGAAGGAGGGAGAGACTAAGCAGGGGAGGCGAGGTATCATGAGAGTGGAGATTGATGGTGAAAAGTGAGTTGGGAGGGGATGAGTGGAGAGAGTGAGAAAGAGGGGTGATAAGGTGTGAGACAAATGACAGAGTGCAACCACGAGTGGAATAAGAGCTACAGAGCATGAGGTGCCAGAGTCTGTGGGGCAGGGATAGGGAGTGGGAAGGGGTGGCCCATGTGAGTGAGTCCATGAGTAGTTGCTGGTAGGCAGGGTTGGTACAGGCTATGGAGACACACTCTGAACAGTTTAGCACTCACAGACATTCTTTTGCAGTAGAAACTGCTTAAGTTTGGCATTGAAGGTTCCAGGGTTAGCAGCATTGCTAACCCTAGAACCCTATGGCTCTTTTGTAATCAGATGAAATGGTGCTAAATTGAGTTGAAAGCTGAGATGCCAGGGAGCAAGCAGCTGAGCAGGAGGGCAGCCAGGAGAAAAGCCGAGGAGCTGAAGCAGTGAAGTAATCTGTATGTAATTAAAAAAATCACAAAATCATCTAACCAGAAGATGTGTTCTTTAGAGCTGCCATGGCAGTATGTGAGGACTGGTTGTGGGATGGTGCCTGCTATGGAATGACCCAGAGGCAGTTGGAATAGGACAGTGAAAGTCAGGGCAGTGTTGAATGAGTGAGCAGGTGGGGGCAGGACTGATCAAAATCAGCAGAAGAAAGAATAAAAACATTTAAAATTATGGTTTTAATTTACACATGTTGTTTGTGAACTGTGTGTTGGCAGAAAGGGCAGAAAGTAGCTGTTAAGTGTCAAGGAACTGAAAGTTTCACTAAATGGTGAAAAATAGTGACTTTTTAAAAATTCTAAAGAAAAGGCTCAAGGATTTCATTGATATTCTCTGTACATTCAATCAAAAAATGATGGGGAAAATTTATTCTAGACTTGTTCTGGCTATGATGTAAATTCCATTTCTGGGTCAACAGTGCAGTGACACACAGTTTAAAGTGCCAGACCACTATATTTCAAAAACAGCACAACATCACATAGGGGGTACATTTGACGCCCCATATTAAACATTCAAAATCCATAACAAATTGTAATATTTGGTTCATAACAGGGAGGTCACTTTCTTTGACCTCCCACTTCAAGAAAAATACATGGATAGAAAAAACATAAAAACTTGAGAACATATGGATTTAATAACCTGTATGAAATAAAGAGCAACAAAAACATATCTTAATTTGGCATAATCTTTAAAACTAATAAATTATTTCTATAAATAATTCTTGGAGACCTAGTGGTTTTGCCCAGATTTTTCTATGAAGAACAAATAAATATGGATAAGTCAAATGCATCGGTCCTCCATTACATATGTATATAAAAAAGTTACAAAATTTTGAATTGCTTACATATATAATTAAGTATGTGAGATATAAGAAAATAGAAGTTACATACATTATTGGCACTTTAAGTTGTGTGCCACTGCACTGTTGACCCAGAAATGGAAGTTACATCATAGCCAGAACAAGTCTAGAATACATTTTCCCTAGATAAGACAGTAATATATATGGTATAAAGAAGAGTGCACCATGCTTAAGCAGCTTTAAAGATTTAAGACGCCTGTTTTGTGATCCACGATGTGCATTCAGCGCTAATGTGTATGGCTGCTATGCAACAAGGCACGCACATGCGCGGGATACACTTGGCCTGACATCACCATCTAAAGGGCCATGGGATCACAAAACAGATGAGAGGAACTAACTTAAACAGCAACCGTTTTGAGGACTTGGCATTCTGGTTAACAAGCAGGGAGAAAATTAAATATCTGGACTCAAAAAAGAAACGCTTGTGGAGGTAAGCACTTAAAATGAAACTTATTAAGGTTAATTGCTTAAGTAAAACTGTAGGAATAACAAAATGAGAAAAATAAGAAATGCTTAAATTCATGTCTCCACAGAGCAAGAGTTTGCATTTTTAGAGAAGCCCCACAAGAAAGCAGCTTAACTGCTGAAACAAGGTATGCGGCTTAAATGCAAATTGGGGGGTCAAGCCAAAAACAGACTGCAGTAACTGTCTTTGGCTGCTTGAGCAACATGTGCACACACACAGTGATTAAGTGTACATATTTAATTATAGGATGTAAAGAAAGGAAGCAATTGAACAAAACATATGGTAAATTTGTTGAAACAAATAAAAAGGTTTTCTGAGGCTGATGCTATAACAGCAGTATGTGTAAAGCTATAAAATAATGGTAGAAAGATGAAAGAATTGTGAAATTAATTGATTATAAAAAAACAGATATAATTAAAAAAAATTGTTTTTTAACAAAATAAAAAAGAAACACTCTGTGAACAAGCTCTAAATTAGAGTGAAATGTAGGGGGCATGAAATACAATAAAAGAAGTTTTGGAAAACTAACAGAGTGAAGCGTATGGCTCTAAAGCACCCCTTCCCCCCTCATTTTTTGATTGAATGTAGCAATGGAGCCTATTTAAAAGGGGCTGAAGAAAAGAAGATATTTCCATTTCCCACCATAATTTTGATATTGTTGATGCTCTCTGTACAGGCTGTCAGGACTAGTTTTTAGCCATGCATTTGCCATTTCCAACACATTGATAATGACCACTGAAATTCACCAAAATCCTTTCCCCATTTTATCACTTACTTTGTCCAAGGGCTGCTGGTTTACTAGCCCAGCAATCCATGTGGATACCCTCCCACCTGGAAATGTTATCCATGCCTAGTATTTGCTGATTTGATTTGCAGTATTAGTATCCTACCTTGCTTTGAGCTCTCCGTGGTGTGTGTATGTACAAGGGGACAAACCCTTAACACTGCTGGCTATCAATCCCTTACATACTTTATGATATATTGTCCTCTGTTGTTACCAGGAACCCTTTTCTTGTAAATAACTTGTAACTGTGTATCCTTTTGGATCTATACTTTTGCAACTTACTGTTATGCTGCACTTAAATCTAAGCACTTTTTGTACCATACTGTAGAAGTGAATCCCAGTGGAAATTAGTTACTGTATCTGATGGGACCATTCCGCCATCTGTTTGATGCACATTTTTAAATAAATCAATAAAATATGTAAATAAAATATTTTCAGATGTCTCAACAGTATCTTGTTCCACAAAACAGGAATTTGTACTCCTTTACTGTATCCTTTTGTGCCTAAGACAGTGACTCTCATCTCTATGTCGTATGCAGTGTAACACCAAAAGTCAAGCATTAAGGGTGCTGCTTTGTGTGACTTAGACCAAATTAAATATTCAATTTCAGTGTACTGCTGTTACCTCAAAAACATCAGTTTTCTGTTTTTTATTTAGATTTCAGATTTTGATTTAAAATGAGGGAAAATGTGTTATACAACCAATTGAGCAAAACTTTATTTTTGCAATGGTATCCTGTAAGATAAAATTACAGAACAAATATTTTACATTTGCAGACAACATAAACCCTGCAATAAAGCTATTTAACAACATAGACCATTTAAGAATGTAAGCATTATTATGAACACAGGAAGTGCAGCGCTTGTTACAAATGTTGCTAAACCAATTATATATCCAATAACGATGGAAAGTTGAACATCTGACTTACTGTTTGACTGAAGTTAAAAGTCTGTGACACAGTTGGTTTAATGCCATCTGTTCTATAATAAGCGTGCCATTATTTTACAGTACATTAAGTTTTAAAATTAATTCATAACTAAGTCAAAAAAGAGACACAAAAGCATGTTACAGTACTTAGATCATTAGAAGTACACATCAGTATTTTTGTTGCATGACTTCTGCAGAGCCCAGTAGTCCATTATTTGCTTAGCTATTATTCCTCATGCTCTTCATTGCATAATCCATTAATTATTTTTGTTTACCCTTGCATAATCTCCCTTAATTTCACAGCTCTTGGTGTTCTCATAACTGACAGCGTAATTTACTGCATGTGTGCTTTTTGCACCTTGGACCTGTATATAACATGTAATGCAGCATTCTAGCAGTTTCAAACCACTAAGAAAAAAATTAGTTGTGACAAATTTCCAATTAATTTGCAGTAGTTAAAAGTAACAAAAAAAAAAAAAACAACTGCACCTCCTAATTAAATTTAAAATATTCCAACGTGTCATCTTTGGGTGTCTGCGGAATACATAATTTCCATTTTGGTTCAGTATTAGATCTGTAACAACCCTGACTTTGACAGCTCTATTAATTTAAAGGCTCACTGATACCTATTAGTACAAAACATGAAAAAAATACCATTAATCATTTATTTTAATTTTGCAGCTCTGTCATTTTCCAAGTAAGTTAGAAAATTATGATGACACCATAATGTCCTCAATCTACCTGCATGAAAGGCACAAAGGTATCACACCAATTAGAAGAGATACTTCAGTTTATTATTAATGACCAAAGTAATGCAAAAGTGTTTGGATCTGATTGCATTTTGCACAACTACTTTATCTTTGAAAACATAATTAAGTTAATGCCTATTTGTCATCACAGAGTGGCTCTACTTACTGTTACTGTAATCATAGTACTTATAAATGGGGAAATTGCATTTTGACCTCTACTTTGAATGTTTAGGATTTTTTCTCAGTTATCCTCTACATTTACTTCATTCTCTATGTGTCTCATGCAGCTGCATAATACCTCTGCAACCTATTGTTTGTCTGTGAGTCGATGAATAGATGTGGTCCCTCTTGAGTGAGTTTGTCTCTCTATATTTAACTGCAGCAACACTGTTCTTTGCTAATCAGAAATGCCTAATTGCTGTCCCATCCCAGGTTATCTGTCTTCCTTCTTTCCTGTTGATATAGCTTTCTCAGTCTGTGGCCCAAGATAATGAAATTACTATATATGGCTTGCCACTAGAAATGCACCACTATGGCAAGTTATCAATCTTTAAAACTATTCTGAAATCTGAAATCCATGCATACAGGCAGAACTTCAGTTAACTCCATTTTAGAAGTATTTGGCTTCTAATAATGAGGCAAAAATGTCACAAATTATAGGAAAAGGAAGTATTCAACTTCCAAAAGAGAAAAAAGGTAATTAGGTAACTACCAGTTTTAGAAGCATGGAAGTAAAAAATGGTAGATTTTCCTGAATAAAAGTGTATGTTACCAGTAATATTCTACATGAACCTCCAAAACATTTATTGCTTGACAACTTTGACTTCCAGAATTTTGGCCCTGGGAAGTACTGTATCTTGACTTCCAAAAAACTGAATTACTTCAAAAGTTGGAGTTGTGGGGGTTTTTGTCTTCCACAGAAAAACATCAACAGAACCCCTGTATACAGGATCATTTTTAATTGATACGAACATACAAAACTGCCAGCAAATACAGGCCATATGGTTTATCAGGTCTGCTTGAGTGTGCAGTTAGCAATCCCTTTCACTTCAGCTGCCCTCCCCCTGTCCCAGTTACCCTCCCCCTCACTTTGTCCCATCCCCTTTTAAAACTGCCCACTGACTTACAGTACACCACCTCCTCGGGCAGCGTGTTCCACATGGATACTGCCCTTTTTGTGAAAAAGTTCCTCCTCATTTCCCTCCTGAATCTTTCTCCCTCCAATCTCAGACCATGCCCCCTCATTTCCCTTCCCCCAACTTAAAAATCCACTCTGTACCAGTCTTGTTTATACCCTTCATGTATTTAAAGGTGTCAATCATATCTCACCCTTCTCTCCTCTTCTCCAAGGAGTACATGTTGAGCTCCCTCAGCCTCTCCTCATAGGGTTTGTCCTTCAATCCCATGATCATCCTTGTTGCTCTGTGCTGGACCCCTTCCAGTAATTTAACATCTTTCTTCAGGTATGGGCACCAATACTGCATGCAGTACTCCAGGTGTGGCCTCACCATTGACCTCTACAGAGGAAGGATAACCTCCCCCTCCTGTAGGTGATTTCTCTAGCAATACACCCCAGCATCTTCTTGGCTTTAGCTGCTGCCTTCCTGCACTGTACTGAGTGGTTCATTTGCCCTGTTATTGCCACCCCAAGATCCTTCTCCTACTGTGTAGCAGCTATCTGCACCCCTACCACCTGATAACACCTCCTTCAGTTCCTTGCTCTCAAGTGCATGACTTCGCACTTCTTTGCATTGAACCCCAGCTGCCATGTGTCTGACCAGTCCTCAAGTTTTATCAGATCATCCTGCAGCCCCTGCCACTCTGCTGTGTCATCCACCGCTGCATCGATCTTGGTGTCATCTGCAAAAAGACTAATTTTGTTCTTAATGCCATGCGAGATGTCAGTTATGAAAATGCCAAACAATACTGGGCCCAGTACTGAGTCCTGTGGTACCCTACTCATTACAGCCCTTGGAGATGAGAGTTCCCCTCCCACCACTACCCTCTGTTGCCTCCATTGCA
Source organism: Neoceratodus forsteri (assembly GCA_016271365.2). Taxonomy (NCBI): domain Eukaryota; kingdom Metazoa; phylum Chordata; order Ceratodontiformes; family Ceratodontidae; genus Neoceratodus; species Neoceratodus forsteri. Next base: position 1,236,710,996 of record CM057456.1, read on the forward strand.
GTCAGTTCCTGATCTAATACATTATCTTTGTCCCTACTCCCTGGTTTCCCATCTTGCTAATCAGCCTCCCATGTGGCACCAAACTGAATGCCTTACTGAAATCCAGATACAGGACTTCCACCACATGACCCTTGTCCAGCTCCCTCATTACCCAGTCATAATAGTTAACCAGGTTGGTCTGGCAGAATCTGCCAGAGACAGCCCCATGTTGCTTTCCATCCTGGAAACCCTTATCTTCCAGAAAGGTTACTCACCTCTCTTTAAGGATTGTCTCCATTTGCTTTCCCATGATGGATGTGAGGCTTATTGGTCAATAGCTGCCCAGTTCATCCTTGGGTATGCCTTTGTGGAGGGGCACCACGTGGGCCATCCTCCAGTCCTGGGGTATGCACCCTGTTTCCAGAGAGGTATTGAACAGATTTGGCAATGGCTCTGCCAGGACCTCTGCCATTCCTTCAGTACCCAGGGCTGTATGCCATCTGGTCCTGGTGCCTTTTCCACCTTCAAGGCCCTTAAACCTTCTAGTACCCTGGCTGCTGTGATTTCCCCATCTGTCACCCCTTCCCCCACTGTGCCCACCCTCCCTATCCCCTGAGGCAGTGACCCATCCTTCTCCTTAGTGCATACAGAACATAGGTATTCATTTAGTGCTTCTGCCTGCTCTGCCCTTTCTCCACCCACCCCCGTCCTGCCTGATCCTCATTATTTTATCTTTACAGATCATTTTCTCTCTTATGTACCTGAAGAAGTCCTTTTCCCCATCCTTGATGCCTTGTGCCACCCTAAGCTCTTTGGAAGCCTTGGCTGCCCTGACTGCTCTGGTCACTTCTCTAGATTTCTTCAGGTACTCCTCTCTATCCTCCCCTTGCCTGGATCTCTTGAACCTCCTGAAGGCTATCCTTTTTGCCCTCACCTTTTCCAACACCTCCCCACTTAACCAACTTGTTTTTTTGGACCTAGCCTTTTTGCTTTGTGTCTTGGTACAGAATCTAGTGGCCTCTGTGAGTCCTAGATTGATGACTTCCCATTTCTAGCTAGCATCCATGTAGGGGTGGATTGTGGCTAGGTGTCAGGCCACTATCTCCCCCATTCTGCTAAAGTCAGCTCGCATGATGTCCAGCACCCTGGTCCCTATTCTCGCAGTCTCCTTGCCCATGCTGACTGAGAATCACACTGTGTGGTGGTCACTCCCTGCCAGTCGATCCTCCACCCCCAGTTCCCTGACAATCTCCCCTTTAGACAGCATGAAGTCGAGTGTTGCCTAACCTGGTTGGCTCATTCACTATCTGTACCAAGAATCTGTTCTGAAAAGCCTCAAGGAGGACATGCTCCCTTGTGCTCATGGTGGCTAGGGTACTCCAATCCACCCCAGGCAGACTGAAGTTACCCACAATTATGGTGTTTCCCTTCCCACTGACCTTCCTCATCTGCTCCATTAGTTCTCTGTCCAGGTCCTCTGCTTGAGATGGTGGCCTGCATGCCACCCCCATCCTTAGTGTCTTGTTTCATGAATCCTGGAATTGTATCCAAAATGCCTCTGTTGTATCCTCCCCTTCTTCCCTGGCACACCTTATGCCACCTCTTACATAGACTGCCTCCACACCCCTTTCCCTTTTTCCCTATCCCTGTGGTATATTCTGTACCCTGAGATTACCAGGTCCCAGTCCTGGTATTGGTGGCCCATGTTTCAGTGATGGCAGCTATGTCCACCTCCCCCTCTGCCATTAGAGCCTGCAGCTCTGCCACTTTGTTCCCCAGGCTCCTTGCATTCAAGGACACCACCCTCCAATATGTGCCCTTCCCATCCTTCCCCCTTTGAAAACTATCATTGTCAGCACTGTGTGTACCTTCCCTTTTTCTCTCCCTACTGGTATGGGAGGTAAGCCCATTTGGCTCCCCTACCTGGATACTTGGTTTGATTTCCACCCAACTGCCTCCCCTACACCTAGTTTAAATCCACTCTGGTTGTTATGTACTCCTCCAGCTTCCGTTTTAACACCCTTGAGCCTGCCTTGCTCAGGTACATAGATACATAGATACATAGACAGTGTCGGCAGATAAGGGCCTATGGCCCACCCAGTCTGCCCATTTGAGCTTGTAAGTTCAGTTTGTTTTCCTAGAAGTCTGTTTCCCCTTACCCCTGACCTCTAGAATTCCTTTATGTCTATCCCATGCATTCTTAAATCGCGTGATTGTTTCAGCTCCCACCACTTCCTCTGGCAGGGTGTTCCACTTGTCCACCACCTGTTCTGTGAAGAAATTCTTTCTCATGTTTCCTCTGAATCGTCCTCCCTCCAACTTCATCCATTGCCCTCTAGTCCTGGAACATCTTTTTCGCTTAAAAATAGTGTTTTCCTGCACTCTGTTTCTCCCTGTAAGATACTTGTATGTCTCTATCATATCCCCTCTCTCCTCCTCTCCTCCAGGAGTACATGTTCAGTTCCTTCAACCTGTCTTCATAGGACTTGTGATGCAATCCATGCACCATCTTTGTTGCCCTCCTCTGAACCTTCTCTCCTGTCTATGTCCTTACGTAGGTATGGTCTCCAGAACTGTACACTGTACTCCAGGTGGGGCCTCACTAGTGTCCTGTATAGCGGAATTATGACCTCCCTTTTCCTGCTGGTGATGCCTGCCTCACATCCCAGCATCCTATTTGCTTTACCTGATGCCTTGTCACACTGTTTCCCTACCTTGAGGTCATCAGAGATGACAACCCCAAGATCCCTTTCCTGCTTGGTGCTATATCCTCACCCCAACTGATATATTGTGCCAGGGTTTTGTGCCCCATATGCATTATCTTGCACTTCTTTGCATTGAATTTCAACTGCCAAACCCTTGACCATTCTTCAAGTTTCTGCAGGTCCCTTCTCATTCTGTCTACACCTTTGGTGTGTCTACTCTGTTACAGAGCTTTGTGTCATCAGCGAACAGTGAAATTCTGCCTTCTAGATCCTCGCAAATGTCACTGATAGAAGATGTTGAATAGGACCGGTCCCAGCACTGATCCCTGTGGTACCCCACTGGTCACTCTTCCCTCTGTGGAGTGACAGCCATTTACCACCACCCTCTGTGTCCTGCCACCCAGCCAGTTACCTACCCACCACACTACTGTCCTGCCCACACCCATATTCCCCAGTTTGTGTAATAGTCTTCTATGTGGCACAGTGTCAAAGGCCTTGCTGAAGTCCAGATAGGCCATGTCCACTGCCCTCCCCTGATCCACCTCCCTAGTCACCCAGTCAAAAAATTCAATAAGATTGGTCTGACCTGCCTCCCCTGGTGAAACCATGCTGCCTTGGGTCCTGTAGTCCATTGACAACCAGATGTTCCACCAATCTCTCCTTCAAGTGCTTCCATGATCTTTCCCACTACCGAGGTGAGGCTGACTGGTCTGTAGTTCCTGCTTCCTCTTTGTTCCCACTTTTGTATAAGGGGACTACATCTGTTGTCCTCCAGTCTTTGGGTACCTCCTGTTTCCAGTGATTGGCTAAACAGGATAGCCAGAGGTTCAGCCACCACCTCTCTCAGTTCTTTAAGGACCTGGGGTGCACCCATCTGGCCCCATTGCTTTGTCAACTCTTATTACTAGTTCCTTCAGGACCCTTTCTCGTGTAGAGGGACTTGTGTCCATTTCTGCACCATTCTCACCCTTGTACTCCTTCAGACCCATTACCCCCTCTTCCTCAGTAAAGACTGAGCAGAAATACCTGTTCAATATGTCAGCTTTTACTGTTGTCATCCTCCGTGACTCCCATCCTCCCCTTCAGTCTCACTATCCCTCCCTTTGTCTTTTTTCTTATGTACCTGTAAAGGTTTTGTCCTTTAACCACTGATTTTGCAATGTATTCTTCTGTCTGAGCTTTGGCTTCCCTTACTGACTTCCCTGCCTCCCTTTGTTTCTCCTGGTACTTCTCCCTATCCCCTTCTGCCTGTGTCTTTTTGTATTGCCTGAATGCTATCTTTTTGGCTTTCACTTTCTTTGCTACCTCTTTGGAAAACCATAATGGTCTCCTCTTCCTTTCCTCTTGCTAACCTGCTTAATGCATAATTCTGTTGTTCTTATAATCCCCATTTAAATACTGCCCACTGTTCCTCAACCCTGATTCTGACCCATTCCCCTTAATGCCTCTTTCAAGTATTTCCCCATTTTCCCAAAGTCTGCCCCCCTAAAATCCAGGATACGTGTTTTTGTGTGGTTTGGTTCTGCTCTTTCTGTGATTTCAAACCACAATGACTGGTGGTCACTGTTACCCAGGTGCTCCCCCACTGTTACCCCCATCACACTGTCCCTGTTTGTGAGCAGAAGGTCCAGTGTTGCCTTCTGCCAGGTGTAACCTGTCCTGGGCATACAGGGTGCTACTATCTCAAGTTCTACCCCATCTCCCCACCAGTCCATACCCTTTGGTCTGACTCCAGGTTCCCAGACAAGTGTTGAACTCCTCTAAGCTCAGTTTCCTCACTGCACTTGCTCTGGGTACTGGGAGTACTTCTGAGAAAGCCACTGAGCTCCCTGCTTTCTCATATAACTTCCTCAGCTCCATGAATCTCTCCTGTACCACCTTGACTGTGTTCCCCACCATATCATTTGTGCCCAAGTGCACTACAATATGAGGCTTCTCCTTCCCCCTCTTTGTGCACTTAAGAATAGAATGACTCCCCCCCCCACCTGCTGTCATTCCTGGTATGCACTTCACCAATATGTGACTATGCCATTCCCCTTTACTTCCCCATCTCACCCCTTTTAGTACTGAGTCTCCCAGCACTAAGACCCCATGTTCTTTTCCATGTTGCAGCCCCTGCCTTATCCCTTTTACCTGAATTGAGTTCTGAACTATTACCCCATCCAGCATCTCACTGACTCCCCCTGCCCTTCCTGCCTCCCCCCAGCCCCTACCCTCCTCCTGTCACCCCCCACTGCTTTCCTTATCTGATCCACCCTTCACTTCCCCTGCTGCACTCCCTACTTCAGCCCCATCATTTCCATCACCACATACCCTTTGCTTCCCTTCCCTGCCCACTGCTTTAGTCTCCTCACCTGCCCTCCTCCCCGTATCCCTCTTTCCATTACCCATCATATCCCTGTCCCCTCCATTCACCATCATGCTGCCCTCTGGGATGTCAGATCCCCCCATTCTTCCTGCCCCATCCCTGAGTTCCTTCCCCTCCTTATCCTCCATTGTAGCCAGCACTGAGGACCTATTGTTTGACACTCGTACTCTGTCCTGGGTTACTCCTGGCAAACTGTTGTGAGGCTTCCAATTGCTGCTTGCTCTTGGCCCATTACTACCCTATTCCTGATTCTCTTACAGCCCCCTGGTTCTGAACCCCTATGTTCCTGAGGAGATGGCAATATTGGCCCTTTATCCCAACCCCTTCTCACTCCTCAGTTTGGGATATCTGCCACCCTCTTGGGCACTCCTATGTGCTCCATGTCCTGGCTGGTTCCCCCACATTGCCCCCATTCCTTTAATTATCTCAGCCCTCAAACAACTAATCTCATTCCTAAGCTGCTCAAACTGCCTGCACACAAAGCACCCCTGTTCTCCCTGCCATCCGTAAAAAGATAGCTGCCCACAGCTGTTGCAGCATACCACCCTTCCCTTATCTCTGTCAGCCATCTGGCTCCCCCCTACCCACCTGATCATTTTAGATGAAGCAAACACTTGTAATGAGAACTTTGTAGTAGACTACACTGGCACCAATCTGTATAAAATTCTGTAATTTTCTGTGATGGTATCTCCTCTCTAGAGCCTCACTTTGTGGACAGATTCTGCTAGCATTAGAACTACCCAGCAGAACTCTACAGTGTTCGGCAGCACACATCAAAGGCACACATCAGACACACCACTTTGTGTAGGTTGATGTGAAAGAAAGATAGATAGATAGATAGATAGACAGACAGATAGATAATTCAAGCATGTCAAAGTACGTTAGTTGTTTTTTGTTTTTTTTTTCCCCCTAATACAGAGTTCATATTAGGCTTCATGGACACTTAAGCCTCCACAGTTGTTTGCTGAACTTTCAACTTGAATCAAAGTATTGCTTCTTATTCATCATCAGTGTAGTAAAGTATTTCTCAATGTCTTCTCAGCTTCCCTTAATTACAGTATATATCATCCACTGTTGTACTAGCTTCCTGTTGACCCTCAACCTTGCCTTGCCAATAACTTTGGGGAGGGTTGCTGCCTGCTGGGAAGGGATCCATAACCATGAAAATAATTATATGTACACCAAAATCAGATGTTTATACAACAACAGGGGCCAGAAATTTTGGACACTAATGAGTGTTTGCCTGTCCTAATTGGGTTTTGTGCCCGATTCATGGGTGAGGTCTATATTCGGAGACCCCTGCAGTATGGGCAAAACCCATTAGCACCACAGTACTAAAATAATACTGTGCCCATGCAAATGAGTGGGTCCCCCCACATACAGGTGGAGTGGCAAATTCAGAGGTTTGCATCACTGGTTAATAGCACCCAAAGGTGCAATGTTTACTGCCTATGCAAACCAAGTCTTAACTGAGCACAAAGCCTGGTGGCAGGATGGTTGTGCTGCAGAAACCTGCCTCCCCATCCTCAGAGCCACTGTCCTATAGATTCAATGGTTACCCTGGTGTCTAGTGGCACCCCCCACCCTCTGATCCCCCATCCCAGTCCCTGACAATGTTACGGTTGTGTCTAGAGGCACCCCTACCCCTAACATACATGCCAGTGATCATCCTATAGTACCTGTTGTCCAGTGGCCCCCCGGCACATCTGTCCTGGTGATGGTAAGAGGTCCCTGGTTTCCAGTGCCCCCCCACCCTCTGAGTACCCTTACAAGTGCCTGCTTGATAGTTGCTGGTGTCTAGTGGTACACCCGCACCCCCAAAACACCCATCCCCAAACTGCCTATCTATGCCCTGGTGTCTAGTAGTACCGCACCTGTGGAGCACCCATTCTGGTGCTACCGCTGAGTCCCTGGTGGATAGTGGGCCCCTCCTACTCTGGCCTCCTGACTCATACAGTGCCATGTCCCCATCTTCCCACACAAATTCCTGGGTCAATCCCTGGCATCCAGTGGTACCCTCCAGACTGCAAGATGCCACACAGACTGCCGAACACTGCCAATTCTGTGGCCTCCCCACACTGCCTGCACCCAGCACAGCACCCACCCCAAACCCCACCCTTACTGGGCAGTAGTTTGGGACCACGTAGTACGGCTCTCTAAGGTGACCGGCACAGTCCTCCTCTCATCTCCTTGACTGGACATCATGTGAGCTGCAGTGAGCGAACATACTGGAATAGTTCATACAGAGGGTGGAGAGAACTTGAATGTGTCTAGTAGTACCTGTCATGCCAACTGTATCGTAAGCACCTTACAAACCAGAATAGGCATCAGAGACTGCTGCTGCCATGTCAGGCACACAGGGAGATTGCAACAGCACAGTGACAGATTATGGAGACATTAAAGAGTGGTGATGCACAGAGAGGTTCCATGATGTGCTTGGGGCAGCACAGGGTGTAATTGGGCAGTGATGGAAATGAAAGCTGGTTTCCCAGGTGCACACATGCCTCTAATCTAACCTAACTCAGTGGCCAGGCACAGCCATGCTCCCAAGTGCACCTACTGTAGCCCCAGTGCTGGAGTCAAGTCACTGTTCATCTGCCCCTCCCAAACTCAGAGTAACATACATTTCATGAAGTACAGTACTTCTCCTTAGCTGCAGGTTACCCTGGCTTGTCACAGTTTAGCCTGCAGACACTATATTGACAGATGTATTCCTTCTCCCCGCCATCCTGGTGAACCTTCCACTCTGCCTCTGTAGCGGCTAGCTGTGACACTCTGCTAGATGGTGCATCAGAGTAACTTGACATGTTAATTAATTATGTGCTGCAGTCAGCCCCCCTGCAAGTTCTGGGACATCATATCAGAGGATTTTGAGATGGTTTGGGGATGATGGCTCTTCCTCCCCAATGACCCTCCTGGAAACTAGGTGGTTCAGCTAAAGTTGACTGTCGTGGTTTGCAGGACTGGAAGGGTCATGGGGGGGGGTTGCAGAGCCATCATCCCCATAGAAACTCAAAATTCCCCAGTATGATATCCCATATCCTAGGTGTGGGGTAACAGCAGCAAGTAAATATCTAACGTCATTTGACACCGATGCACGATTGATATAAAACTACACTGAAGGCTCACTCATGTAAGCAGCAGTTTCAAAAGAGGACCATCTGAGAGCAGAGTGAAAGGTTCACCAGTATGGTGAGGAATAGGAATAAATTTGCCAATATAGTGTCTGCTAGCTATACTGCGACCAGCCAGGGCAGCCTGCAGTGGAGTTGTAGTACTGTACATCAAGATAAGAATGTAACTCTGAGGTTGGAAGGGAGATGAACAGTGTATTGACCCACTCTGGGGCTACTGTATGTTTACTTTGGGGCATGGCTGCTCCAGGCCATTGAGTTGGGTTTGATTAAAGGCACATGTGCACCTGGAGACCAAGGTTTAAATCCCACCACTGTCCAAGTACACACTGTTGCCCCATGCACATTTTGCAGCCTCTTTGTGCTTCACCTCCCTTTAATTTCCCTCTGATCCAGTGCTGTGCTGTTGGGATTGCTCTGTGTACCTGACATGGCAGCAGCAGTCTCTCATCCCTGTTATATACGGTAAAGTGCCTTACAATACAGTTGGCATGACAGGTACAAATGGCCACATTTCTTTTCTCTCGTTCCTCTATATGGACTCTTCCAGTATGCATGCTCACTGTAGCTCATATGGTTGCTACCTGTGGAGGTGAGAGGAGGGGTGTCCCAGGCACCATAGAGGGATGCACTGTGCAGTCCCATTCTGCCCAGTACGAAGGTGGAGGTTCGGGTGGGTGCTGTGCTGGGAGCAGGTGGAGCAGGCAGGGGGCCATGGAACTTCCCCTGTTTGGGGATCCATGTGGTCACTAGCAGTCCAGGGCGTACCACTGGACACCAGGGAGTGGCCAGGGTACATGGGCCAGGGGATGGGGGAATGCCACTTGACACCGAGGAGGCAGGGACCTATATGGGCTGGGAGGCCAGAGCAGGAGGTCCATTAGCCACCAGAGAATCAGCAGTAGCACCAGAATCAGTACTCGGTAGTTGGGGCAGAACCACTTGGCACCACGACATGCATTTGCAGGTAGAGGTTGGGCCTACAGGGGGGATGAGGGGTACCATTAGGCACCAGGGACTCTATTGCAGGCACCAGGATATGTTGTCAGAGGATGTGCTACTAGCCATCAGAGCAACACTGAAGTGGACTGGGATGGGTATTCAGGGTGTTGGGGATGCCACTAGCCACCAGTGATGATGTTAGGTCAGGCACAGTCAGGCTGCTACTTCCAGTGTAAATGAGTCCATAATGGGCATGCTAATGGCCCCTTAATGCCTTGCATGCCCAATGGGCTCCTTCGCATTTTCAAAAACACAAATCCAGGCACTCACCACCACAAAAGAACTTGGCCCAGAAGGGAAACATTTTAAAAGGATTTATTGAATTGCCTGACGCGTTTCTGGTCCCACTAGAGCCTTTGATAAAGGGTCCAGTGGGACCAGAAACATCAGGCAATTCAAATAAATCCTTTAAAATGTTTCCTCCAGGCCAAGTTCTATAGTGATGATGCTAGATTCTGTTTTATATTTAGTTTTCCATGGCACCCCGTCCTAGTGCGAGCTCCTTTGTGGTTTTGGTTTTTTTTCCTTTGCATTTTGCAGCTAAATATTGTGCCACAGCTCTTGGTACTACATGGTCCACGGTTCAGTTCCCTATGGGCAAGATAAAGCCAGGGTCCATGTTGGGGCAGTGCAGCTGCACTTATCACTTCACTGATACAGAGCTGATATTCAGTTGGATGACACTGGAGTGGTATCTGACTGAATACAGCAACCTCCAGGTCAGGCGCAAGTGCAGCACATGTTTGCACTCCACTTTTGTGCCTTTTTCAATATCTGGCCCCAGGGGTTATACATTGGCCCCAATAAATTTCATAGCCCATCTGACTTCCAGAGAAAAATGTTTATCTAGAGGATATATGTCACACTCCAATCCTCTTCTTCAGAACTAATGAGAGAGCAGTTTTCATAATGCTGATGACATTACAATAGCCAAGTAGATCACTGAATCCAGATGTGTAAATCAAAAAGAATCCGTTTCATATTAATGCAAACAGCAGCATTAAAAGTTATAATGTTTAAATTGATGGATAAATAAAATACACACATGTTGGACTCAGCATACACAATTTATATGCAGTGAACAAAATGGGTGTGCACACATGCCCTAGAAAGGAAAAAGCACTGGAAAGGCATTGAAAATGAAGTGCAGAGAATTATTTATTAGAGACAAATAAAGGGCAAAGTGAGCATAAACAGCAAATGGACACCCCAAATGAAGCCGAAACATCACTGACCTTACATTCTGCACAAACATATGTACTTCCTTAGAATTTATTGCCACTTGTGAGGGGCAGGACTTTCACAACTTAGTTGTGGTTTTGCCACAAATGAGTTATGGTTTGGCCCCCTAACACATACAGAAAATTAACATATAAAAACATAGAAGCATAGAATTTGATGGCAGATAAGAACCACTTGGCCCTCCCAGTCTGCCCATTTCCCTACCTGATGGATGAGCTACAGATTCTAGTTAATCAACAGCTTACTTCCTCCTGCCTCCCACTAGAATTGCCTTATGCCTGTCCCATGCATTCTTGAATTCCCCCACTGTTCCTGACTCCACAACCTCCTCAGAAAGGCTATCCCATGCATCCATAAGTCTCTCTGTGAAAAAATACTTTCTAACATTACCTCTGAGCCGTCCCCTCTCTATCTTCAAATTGTGCCCCCTTGTTCTTGCACATCTCTTCTTCTGAAAGATACTACCCTCTTGTACCTTGTTAATTCCCTTGAGATACTTGAAAGTTTCTATCATGTCCTCTCTCCCTCCTTTCCTCAAGGGTATACATATTAAGCTGCTTTTGTCTCTCCTCGTATGTCGTCTGGTGCAGACCTTGCACCATTTTGGTTGCCCTCCTCTGAACAGCCTCCACTCTGTCTATGTCTTTGCGGAGATGGGGTCTCCAGAATTGCACACAGTACTCCAGATGGGGTCTCACTAACTGTCTGTAGAGAGGGATAACAACTTCCAGTTTTCTACTGTTGATGCCTCTCCCTGTGCATCCCAGTATCCCCCCAGCCCTCCTTACTGCCTTCTCACATTGCTTATCCACCTTTAGGTCATCTGATATAATTACTCATAGGTCTCTTTTGATTTTTGTTGTTGTTATTAACTCACCCCCCATTGTGTACTCTTCCCCTGGGTTTTTGTTTCCCAGATGCATTACCTTGCACTTCTTTGCATTGAATCTGAGCTGCCACGTATTTGACCATTCCTCCAACCTTGCCAAGTCCCTTTTCATTCTTTCTGCCCCACCTTGTGTATCAACCCTGTTGCAGATCTTTGTGTCATCTGCAAAGAGGCATACCTTTCCTTCCAGGTGCTCTCCAATGTCACTTATAAAGATATTAAAGAGGACCGGTCCCAGTACCGAACCCTGTGGTACCCTGCTAGTTACCCTCCTTTCTTCACTGTGGACTCCGTTTACTATTACCTTTTGTGTCCTGTTGTACAGCTAGTTTTTTATCCAGGCTACCACCTTGGGACCCACTCCAAGGCTGACTAACTTGTATATTAATCTTTTGTGAGAGACTGTGTCGAATGCCTTGCTAAAATCTAGGTAGGCCATATCCACAGCCCCTCCCTGGTCTACTACTTTGGTCACCCAGTCAAAGAAATCTATTAGGTTCATCTGACATGACCTTCCTGCTGTGAAACCATGCTGCCTTGGGTCCTGTGCCCCACTGGCCTCTAGGTACTTAACAATTCTTTCCTTCAGAAGTGATTCCATCATTTTCCCTACCACTGAAATCAAACTAACTGGTCTGTAGTTTCCTGCCTCTGCCCTGCTCCCACTTTTGTGAAGTAGAATCACATTTGCCCTTCTCCAGTCCTCAGGTACCACTCCATCCTCCCATGATTTGTTAAAGAGAGTAGTCAGTGGTGTTACTAGTTCTACCCTTAGTTCTTTTAATATTCTTAGGTGAATTCCATCAGGCCCCATTGCTTTGTCCACCCTCAGTTTCAAGAGTTCTTTCAAAACCCTTTCTTCTGTGAATGGACTGGTATCGATCCCCCTATTCAGAGTTTCTCCCTTGTTTGGTTTAGGCACCTCCCCCTCCACATCTGTCGGGAATACTGAGCAGAAATATTCGTTCAGTATCCCTGCTTTTTCACTGTCACCCTCTGCCCACATTCCTTCCCCTTTATTAAGTCTCTGCATCCCTCCCTTGGAATTTCTTTGCTCCCTAATGTACCTATAAAAGGTTTTATCCCCCTTCTTAACAGAGTTGGCTATCTTTTCCTCAGTTTGTGCCTTTGCTATTCTGACTGCCTTCCCTGCATCCTTCTGCTTTAACTGATAAAGTTTTCTGTGCTGCTCCTTCTGTGTTTCCTTATATTTCCTGAATGCTATCCTTTTCTCCTTAACCATCCCTGCCACCTCTTTTGAGAACCATAGTGGTTTTTTCCTTCATTTTGTTTTATTGATTTGCTTCACACAAAGGCTTGTTGCCTCTGCGATGGCTGTTTTGATTATTCCCCATTGTTCCTCCACTCCTCCTTCTTGTCCATTTGCTAGTGCTTTTCTAAGGCACTCTGTTATTTCCCAAAGTCAGCCTTCCTAAAGTCCAATACTCTTGTTTTTGTGTGGCTTGACTCTATGGCTGTGTTTATTGTGAACCACACTGTTTGGTGGTCACTTGTTCCCAGATGGCTACCCACTTCTAAATCTGAGATCCTTTCTCCTTCCCCATTTGAGAGTACCAGGTCTAAGACTGCTCCCTCCCAAGTGGGTTCCAACACTAGCTGTTTGAGGCATGCCCCTGTAGGGCATCAAGAATGACCCTGCTCTTGGATGTGCCTGCAGCAAAGGTACTCCAGTTAACATCTGGCATATTCAGGTCCCCCATCAACAATGTCTCCCCTTTTTCTGCCATTTTAAGGATGCCTTCTATCATTCCCTTGTCCATTTCCTCTCCCTGAGATGGGGTCTGTACACAACCCCCATGTGGATTGTGATGCCATTTCCTGTCTCCAGGGTGACCCATAGTGACTCATCAACTTCCTTATTTACTCTTTAGTTCTGTTGCTTTAATCCCTTCCCTTATAAAGAGAGCTACTCCTCCTCCTCTTTTACCCACACTTTCCCTCCTGTAGACTGTGTATCCTGGTATGTTGACTTCCCACTCATGGTTCTCTGTGTACCATGTTTCAGTGGCTGCCACAATATCCAGGCATCCCTCTTCCAGTAAGACCACTAGTTCAGGGAGCTTGTTGCACAGACTCTGGGCATTGGTACTCATCACCTTCCATTTATTTGTTATGGTCTTACCCCTTTTAGCCCCATCCCTGTTCTTAACCCCTTTTTCTACATTTATCCCTGTCCTGCTCCCTACTGATTTCTCTGCCTTGGTGTTTACCTCTCTAATTACTGTACTTTGTGGGGAGAGGCTGGGATTTCCCTGCTCCTTTTCAGTGCCTCTCCCCTTGGCTAGTTTAAATGCTTGCCAATGAAGCATTTAAATCTGTCACCTAGGATCCTGGATCCCCCCGAACAGATGCAGACCATCGCACCAGTATAAGCCTGCATCCCTCTAGGTGGCTCCCCAGTCCCCAGTGAAGCCAAAACCCTGAGCTCCACACCAGTTTTTCAACCATTCATTGAATCTGATGGTGCAGAATACCCTAGCATCATCCTTGCCTTAGACAAGCAGCACCTCCGAGAAGGTTACCGTACATGCTACTTGTCTAAGGCCCATCTCCAACTCCACAAACTCCTCTTGCACCACTCTGATCCCATTTACAGCCAGGTCATTTGTCCCTTGGTGGACAATGACATCTAGCTCCCTCCATCATGCAGCTGCTCCAGCGATACTGAGGATTCGCTTCCTGTCCCTCCAAGCCATGATGCCATGCAGGCACCTTACCTCCCTATCCCCTTCTTCCCCCACGTCTACCCCCCAATGATTGAGTCCCCCAGCAGGAGTTGTTTCCTTCCCCTGTGGGGTCTCCTGCCACTCTCCTGTGGGTCTCCTTTGTGGAGGTTCCCAGCATCCTCCTAGGTCTCCACTGCAGGCACCTCCATAGAGAAACCACTCTTTGCCAGAACAGCATATGAATTGTGGAGAGATACTACTGGAGGGATGCACCTCTGTTCCACCACCCTCTCCCTCCCTGAGACCAACTTGGTCCAACCGCTCCTCTTTCTTGGCAACCTCTGAGGTAACGGTGGTGGCCCTGGTGGTCCCTAGGTGGGGGAAGAGGTTTCACAAATCCTAGCCAGGTCAGCCTGGAGACAGGCAACCTCCTCCCTCAGACCAGAGAGGTGCCTGCAAACAGGGCAGCATCACAGCTTCCAGAATGTCTCCCAGAACACTGTTGCTCCACAGCCATTGCACTATACCACTCCCATCTTGACTTATTTTGTGTCTCCTCTCCTGTTGCTTTGTATGCTTATTGTTTCCTCCCTCTATGTATTTTTTGTTTTTTTTTTCAGGTTCCTTCAAGTCTGCTGAAACTAATGTGTCTCAGTGATCCTTCCCTTCCTACTGCCAAACAGGAAGTTCCTGTTGTAAGTCAAATTCAGTGGCCATAAAATTAGAACTGGCTTTGGGTGGGAGGATGGAGGGGTGGAAAGGAGGGAAATTAGTAAAAAATATGTAGTTCTGGACTTCTGTTTTTGAGTAAATCTATTGTGTATCTCCTATCTATTAATGCAACTTTAGCTAGAGTTGATTAGGAATTTCTATGTTAAACATTAGTTTTCAGTAACTTACAACCCAACCATCTTTAGGGTTAGGTATCTGCACTTTGCCATGCTTTCTCTTTGGGTAATTTTCTGGAAATCAAACAAATATGGTAAAAATCATGTAACTGGCTTTATAGTTAGAAGGAACCAAGTAAGGGAAATGTCATCAGTGTCAAGAACCTTTTCTTGCTCATTAATAATTAAAAAATGGCAATGATTTGAAATTGGAACCTAGTCCTTTTTTAAAGTTCTTTACCCATAGTAGCTTTTTTATAGTGTACATAATAACTTTAGACAAATGAAAGTAATAAACATTTAAAAAATTATGTCCTGGGCTAATGCTGTGCTGAATTATTTTTCCACCAGTGAACTTTGTGGATTTTCTATTTTTTTTAACACATGGTATTACAAAAAATTATGTGTATTTCATTAGAATACATTTCCACTAGCATGTTTTAAATTTTAGAAGAACTGTTTTGCCACTTGTGGAAAATCTTTTTCACGAGATTTACACAGGGGCATGTATAGCTCCTATGAAAATCTTAATCTGGTTCAAGGTCAGTTGGCATTCATCAGTATCCCCCTCCCCTGGGTTGTGCCTGAAAATAGGCAGGATTTGTCTAGTGCACTTAACCGGTCAACAAAAACTAATATATATATATATATATATATATATTTATATATTTATATATTTTTTTATGCAAGAGTGATTGGAAAGTGCTGGAGGATAATTTGAGAAAGTAACAGTGGGCAGTTTATTACTTTTAATTAATACTGGGTATAAAGACATTGCAGAAAATATTGGGGGGTGGGTAGGCACACATACCAAATAGAAAAGTCAGTTATCCAGAAGGATTTATTATATAAGTGATGTTGCTTAATAAATTAGTAAACTTAGTAAAAATACATTTCTTATACCTTTCAAGCATACACAATGTAGCATTGCACTTATCAGTCATTTATGTGTAATATGGAAACTTCCACTAATCAGAAAATATGTTATTTTGAATTAGGTAAAATGGAACTCTCTTTTAAAATATACTTTCAATGTTAAGGCTCATATCTCCAATTTCAGTATTCTTCTAATACCTTTACTAGTAGTAACTGCTACTGTTGATCATCTGCTATATTCGTACAATGTATCCTAGGTACTGTGCACTTTATACATAATGTACTGTAATCCTTTATACCAGCACCAGTCGTACAGCATCATGACCTGTACTGTATATATGTTTTTGTTGTACTTGACCCTAAACCCTGTGAAAATAGGCACCTATGAAAGAGAGTTATGTAAAATAAAAACTCTAACTAAACTAATAGAACATATCCAATTCCTGGTGTCCCAGTATATGTTCAATCCTTACTTTGTATGTGGTCTCAATCCAAAAAGCCCTCTTATGTTTCAGTATCAATGCTCTACAGAAGCTGTACAGGTCCACATAAGATTATTTTTCTCTTTGGCAAAAGTGGCAAGTAGAAAAGTTTAAACTTACTAATTTATTAAGCAACATCCCCTTCACAAAAGTGGGAGCAAGGCAGAAGCAGGAAACTATAGACCTGTTAGTTTAACCTCAGTGATAGGGAAAATGATGGAATCACTTCTAAAGGAAAGAATTGTCAAGTATTTAGAGGCCAGAGGGGCACAGGACCCTAGGCAGCATGGATTCACAGCGGGAAGGTCATGCCAGATGAATCTGATAGATTTCTTTGACTGGGTGACCAAAGTAGTAGATCAGGGAGGGCTGTGGACATAGCCTACCTAGACTTTAGCAAGGCATTTGACACAGTCCACACAAAGATTAACACAAGTTAGCCAGCCTGGGAGTGGGTCCGAAGATGACAGCCTGGGTAAAGAATTGGCTGGAGAATAGGACACAGAGAGTTATAGTAAATGGAGTCCACTCAGAAGAAAGGAGGTTACTAGTAGGGTACACGGGGTTCAGTATTAGGACGGTCCTCTTCAATGTCTTTATAAGCAACATTGCAGAAGGACTGGAAGGAAAATATGTCTCTTTGCAGATGACACTAAGATCTGCAACAGAGTTGATGCACAGGGTGGGGTGCAAAGGATGAGAAGGACTTGGCAAGGTTAGAGGAATGGTCAAATGTATGGCAGCTTAGATTCAATGCTAAGAAGTGAGGTAATGCACCTGGGAAACAAAACCCAGGGAAGAGTACACAATGGGGGTGAGATACTAACAACAACAAGAATGGAAAGGACCTGGGGTAGTCATATCAGATGACCTAAAGGTGGGCAAGCAATGTGAGAGGGCAGCAAGGAGGGCTGGGGGGATACTGGGATGCATAGGGAGAGGCATCACCAGTAGAAAACAGGAAGTTATTACCCTCTGTACAGACAGCTGGTGAGACCCCATCTGGAGTACTGTGTGCAGTTCTGGAGACCCAATCTCCGCAAAGACATAGACAGGATGGAAGCTGTCCAGAGGAGGGCAACTAAAATGGTGCAGGGTCTGCACGGAAGTAATATGAAGAGACCTAAGGAGCTTAATATGTATAGCCTCGGGAAAGGCGGGAGAGGGGACATGATGAAACTTTCAAGTACCTCAAGAGAATCAACAAAGTCCAAGAGGGTAGCATTTTTCAAAAAGAGGTGTGCAAGAACAAGAGAGCACAATTTGAAGATGGGGAGGCTCAGAGGTAATTTAAGAGTATTTTTCACAGAGAGGGTTGTGGATGCATGGAGCGGCCTTCCGGAGGAGGTTGTGGAGTCAAAATCAGTGGGGGAATTCAAGCATGCATGGGATAGTCATAAGGCAATTCTGGGGGGGTGGGGGTAGGAAGAAGTAGGCTGCTGGTTAACTAGGATCTGCAGCTTATCCAGTAGGTAGGGAAATGGGCAGACTGGGTGGGCCAAGCGGTCCTTATCTGCCGTCAAATTCTATGTTTCTATGTTTCTATTAGGTATTGTGAACAAAGGACAGTCATATCCAGGGCCAGTTGATGTACAAAGCAAGTATTCACTCATAATGTTATGGCATCTCAGATTTAATTAAGAGTGATCCTTAAAAACTGTGAATCAAATACAAGCACAGAGCCAAAATGAATTCAGACTGCTGCTATTTAGATAATGACTCTGAGAAGAAAATTTTGCAAATAAATGCATTTATTTTCATGTCCAACTAGTCTAAAGTGAAAATAAATAATTTATTTCAATTTTAGGAGGATCATTAACATTTATTTCCACTTTAAGTTGGTCATAAAGAAGCTTTTAACCAATGGAAGAACACTTTGTACAATGCTTGATGACATCATGACGGCCTCTGCTGCAAGTAAAAACCGACCAGTGAAATCAAACAGTAACAGGTAAATCTTCATTAGAAGAACTGATCTTACCTGAGAGGCCCTGTCATTGTATAAATGACACATGCCATGTGCTAGTTAAAACTATCACATTTATTTTTATGTTGATGTGCTTGTGCAGCCAACATCTTGGGACAGTAAGGATTTGGAGGCACGGTCGCTGTTGGGTGAATGTAGGGCATGCATTCCCCAATCAACCTGCTGCCAGTGCCACACTATGCATACATAATGTGGCGAGCACATCTAAGAAAAGGTCCGCTGCAATCCAAGCAAAGCTCGTCAGATGCAGCGGACCTTTTCTTGACGTGCTCGCTGACATTATGCACATGGTGGCACACTGGCCTCCGAACTGCCAACTTCAGGGGTGCCCAATCCCCCTGTTGGCTGCCCCTGCCCCCTATGAATGTGCTGACAGGGGAGCCCACTCCCCATCGACATAAAGACCCCCCCAATTGTTTAATGCTGAGGGGGTGTCCAATCCCCCCTCGGCTCTGTGCCCCCACCCTTCTTTGTGTGCCGACAGGGGTGCCCAGTCCTGTCTGCATAAATTCCTCCCCCTTGTGCTGTTTGCTGATAGGGTGCCCAATCCCCGTCGACTACAGACACCCCCAAACAGTTAGGTGCACACTGGAGCCCACCCCAGCATGCCAAATCCCAGCAAAAAAAATGTCCCGTGATGGGTTTTTCTTTTTACCCTGTAAACGAAAACAGTCCCGTAGTCTCCCCACCCCTCCACCCGCACCCACCCTCTGTGGGCCCTGCCTCTCCACCTCCCCTCACCCCATACTTACCTACAGAGTCCGGTGCGACGATCTTCAGTGGACTGGGAACACGTCTGCACTCCTCAAAGCCGACCGCGAACTGAGAAAATGCCAGTAAGCTGTATAATGGAATAAATAGGGTTTTTTCAACTTTGATGCATAGCTCAGGCATTTTTGCGAATTTTGGTCCCAAATTTTCAACATGGGTTTTTTGGGACCCCTTCTCATGAATTCTTGCACTGTCATGGCGTTATTCGGTCCCAAAAGGTGATTTTGCAGTCAGTGCACGGAATCACCTTTCAGGACTGAGTAATGAAATGACAGTGCTACTGTTCATGAGGGGGGCTCTCAAAAAGCCTGTGTTGAAAATTTGGTGGGAAAAATCCAAAAAAATGACTGTTATACGAGCATGCATAGCAACTGCGCAATACACGCTTGTAAGTTAGCGAATTTGCAATATTTTCACACCAGATTCTCAGCATTGGCATTTCACCACACCTTCTTGTGAACTGTATAGCTGTAATTTTTCACATCCTGGCCAAAATGTGTTTTCGCACTACTGGCGCAGAATAGTGCAGTTGTGGTGCGAAATCAGTGTTAGGGACACATTACGAAATTGACAGTGACACTGTTCATGAGCAGAGGTCCAAAAATGCATGTGTTGAAAATTTGGTGACAATACTCCATAAAATGACTGTGTTGTGAGCGTGCGTTGCGCAGTTTGCATGCACGCTCGTATGTTCGCAAACTTATAATGCCATTGTTCTGCACCTCCTAATGAACAGTACAGCTGTCATTTTTCACATCCTGACCAAAATCTGTTTTCACAGTTCCGGCGCAGAAGAGCGCGGTCACTGTGGAAAGTCCGTGTCCGAGACACATAACGAAAATGACAGTGACACTGTTCATTAGTAGATGTCCTAAAATGCTTATGTTGAAAATTTGGGGACAAAAGTCAGTACGAGTGTTTTACGAGCGTGCGTTGCACAGTTTGCATGCATGCTCGTGACTTTGTGAATTTGTAATAGTTTCACTGCAGCTGTTCATCATTGGCATTTTTCTATACCTCCTTATGAACAGTATAGCTGCCTGAAATTTATTTTTGCACGTCCAGCACAGAATTGCACGGTTGCCATGTGAAATCAGTTTTTGGGACAGTTTGAAGAAATGACGGTGACACTATTCATGAGCAGAGGTCCTAAAATGCTTATGTTGAAAATTTGGTGCTGAAAGTCCATACAATGACTGTATTGCAAGCGTGCATTGTGCAGTTTCCACGCACTCTTGTAACTTTGTCAATCTGCAATATTTTCATGCCACATTTTCACCACTGGCATTTGTGCACATCTCCTTATCAACAATCCAGCTGCCATTTCTCTCAACCTGGCCAAAACATCTTTCCGCAGCTGTGGCACACAATGGTGTGCTCACTGTGCAAAATCACCTTTTGGGACACATTAACAAAATCACAGCACTGTGCGTCTCTAGCTCCGCCACTCCCACTGCCAATGCCAGTGCAACAACATTCGGCATTGACAAATGCTTGTTATCTGCAGAGTTTGACCTTTATAGACCTCACTTATTGTTCTACCACTCATGACATTACAGATTTCAAAACATGCAGGTAAAAATAAATGTGATATTTTTAGCCAGCGCATGGCATATCCCATATATATTTCCCGTACCTCAGACTGGCCAGTTATGGTTCACTTGTGCATTTTAATTCAAATGCTGTTTCCACACTGGTTAACTGTCAACTGCTGGTTTCAAACAAATATTAAGTGAATTGCAGAAATTAAGAATATGAGTACCATTGCTATTAAACTTGATCATAGACTAATTGAAAGAGAAACAATTATCCTTTCATTACTGACCCCATTTAAAAAAATCCTTCTTATCTGACTGTCAATTACTGGAGATGTGCAGTAGTAAGGACTAAAATCAATTAACAAATGTTGCAGGTAAAATTAGCCTACAGAGTAAACAATTAAAGTCCCCACATCCTATGATATCACATACCTCCCAGTTTTTTTACTGTGGCTGAAAGCATTCACTGGTTGCTGAGTTACTTTTTCAGTTTACAATGTTGTGAGTCGTCAACCAGATGCATGTGTAGTCTACATGTGAGAAAATAGAAGTGCATAAAAACTTGCCGACACCATTTGTTAAAAAATAAGAGAACATAAGGGTGCAACAAATTATTTGTTTCTTACTGGAAACATGTTTCACTGGAACATAGGTACATTAAAACCATTTCAAGAAGCCTGGATTCTTATAGAAAAAATATGTTTTTCAATAATTGTTCTATAACTTGTGCGGAAACATTTTTTGCAAGATTTACATAGGGGCACTCTAACCTTCTGTGAATATTTTGTTATGCAAAAGTAACTGGAAAGTGTTAGAGGAAAATTTAAGTGCATTAGTGAATGAGAGATTTTCCAACTTTTTACTGTTAGTTAATACTGGGGGTACTCTTCAGTAGCTTTCTGAGCAGACCATCATCATGCCACAAGATATTTGGAGTAAGAAGATAGCTGGGCTAGTTGCCTAGATATGTCCTAGGGCAAGACATCTCTCTGAAGGACCAGAGCAGGATAAGCTTGTCAAACCCAACAACCTGTGGGCAAATATTACCTGTATAGTTGAGAAAAAGACAAGTGTTGGGTGGTATGTTGTGTTGAAATGTTGCAGTCCTGGTTAAGATGAGACTGAAGGTCAGCTGGTAAGAAGAGCCAGAAACACCACACACAGTGGTAACTGTAGAAGCAGCAGAGACTAGTGATGCTGCCGGGAAACCCAAACTGGCAGAGGAGCATGAGAATGAAGAACTAGAACCAGTATGGCAATCATAAGTGGTAAATACAATAGTTTGCCAGTGAACAGGAATCATTGCATCATTCTGAATACATATATCTCCACAGAACTCAGTTTTCTTTTTTCTGTATATTCAACATAGACAGATAGGAAATGCTAGAATAAAAAAGATAATATGTGTATTGTGTGTGTGTCTCTAACCAGCCAGGCAGCCTCAGCATGTAATATCATGTAGAAGATACCTTTAGCCTTTGTTAAATTGGAGTTGCTACCAGTAACTAGTATAAACATAGAAACTTAGAATATTGCTTATTTATTATTTATTTATTTAGCTTTTGTTGACCGGGTAAGTGCACTAGACAAATCCTGCCTATTTTCAGGCACGACCCGGGGGAGGGGGGTACAGATGAATGCCAACTGACCTTGAACCAGATTAAGCTGTTGGTGGTATTTTTAGTGAATGAGGGAAATTTGGCCAGGACACCGGGGAAATTCCCCTACTCTTTTCGATAAGTGCCATGGGATCTTTAACATCCACCTGAACTACCACCAATCCAGGCAGATGGGACCTCGGTTTAACGTCTCATCCGAAAGATGGCACCTCAGAAATGCAGCACCCCTCTCATGCTGCATTACAGTGTCAGTACTGGGATATTAGCCCAAGTGCCAGATGTGGGAACTGAACCCACAGCCCTCTGATCTCCCGGCCTCAGAGGCGAGTGTGCTACCTACTGAGCCACTGACACTGACATTGCTGGCAGATAAAGACTGTGATGCCCATCCAGTCTGTCCATTTTCCCTACCTGCATCAGCTGATGTTGACCCTGTGTGGTCAACAGTCTAGCCCCCCTTCCCATATCTAGTGTTCCTTTATACCTGTCCCATGCATGTTTGAATCCCCCCCATCCGCTGTGCTTGCCTCCACCATGCACTGTGGCAGGCCTTTCCAGGCATCCACCACCCTTTCAGTGAAAAAAAAGTTCCTCACGTTTTCCCTCAATCTTCCCCCCTCCAATCCCATGTCATGTCCTCTTGTTCTTGCCCCTTTCCAATAATGAAACTTGTCCCCACCTGTACCTTATTCATGCCTTTAAGATACTTAAAGGTCTCAATCATGTTATCATGTGCTCTCCTCTTTTCCAGTGTATACAAGTTAAGGTCCTTCAATCTCTCCTCATATGTTTTCTGGTGCATGCTCTGTACACTCTTAGTTGCCCTTCTTCGGACCACTTCCACCCTGTCAATGTCCTTATGAAGATGCCGCCTCCAGAAATGTACTTCATACTCCAGATGAGGTCTCACCAGTGTTTTGTACAGTGGCATCATTACCTCCCTTCTTCTGCTTGTGATGCCCCTACCTATGCACCCCAACATGCCACTGGCTTTTCCTACAGCCTTTGTACATTGTCTGGCCACTTTAAGGTCATCTGTGATGATAATACCCAAGTCTTTGTCTTCCCTGGTGGCTGTTAGGAGTCCCCCCCCCCCCCCCAATTCTGTAGCTCTCTGCAGTGTTTTTACACCCCAGGTGCATGATTTTGCACTTTTTTGCACTGAATTTCAGTTGCCACACTTTGGACCACTCTTCCAGCTTTTCCAGGTCCCTCCTCATGTTATTCATCCCATCTGGTGTGTCTACACCAGATGGGGTGGATAACATGGAGAGGAAAGCTGCCAGTGACAGAGACCTCCAGATGCCTGAGGCTAAGTTATATGTCATCTCCTCCAAGTCATACTAATTCTGCTATGAAGAATGCCCTTAGTAGCCACCCTTTCCCCCCAATAATTTTAAATGCTGTATCCAGTAATACAGTTCTCTATGATGAACTGATCTAAGTTGAGGGTAAAAAGATTCAACACTCTCCACTTGTACAACTTGCTTGGGAAACTTCATAGGTTTACCACACTATGGGTGAAAAAAATGCTTTCTCGATAACCCTTATTATATCCCCTCCCCATGCAGAGGGTATGCCCTATAATGCTAGTGCTTCAAACAAACTGAAAATTGTTCCCCTGATCAACACTGTCCAATCCATTTAAAATTGTAATAATTTGGGTGAGGGCGATCTCCAACAGTCAGATTACAGGCAAGACCCTCCTACCCTGTGTGGGTGCCAGCCAGGGTTTCTCAAGTGCCAAAGAGACCCTTACAGGTGGGAAACCATTGGGTGCCCCTGAGGGGTGTCAAGTGGTGGTAGTGATCTCCTAACACAGAGTCAATAAATGTAATGCCTACACCAATATATTCAGTTCTCAAGGAGGACATTTATTTTCAGTACTCATATGTTACTCTCTGTTCCTCATCACATACCAATAGTTCCCCACAACCACTGTGATCAACACTCGAGTATTTCTTCCTCCTCTATCCTACCTCCCTGAGGCAGGTGAAGACATGTGTCCTGACTGGCATACTTGAATGTACCCTAAATGTACCTTTGACTGTATAGCACATATTGTCCTTCATACGGTAATGCCAATTTTTTTATCTCCTGAGTCTGCTGACCCATATTGAAAGGCCAGTGGTAGAAGTAGGACAGCATGAGCAGGTAGCTAATACAGGGGATCCACCATCAGTAGACAGAGAAGAACAATGAATATTTATGTAGCACTTTTCATTCACATTGTATGCCAAAGTGCATTACAAGTAATGCAAGTGGTAGTGCATAGCAGCCAAGAAGGGCCCTAGCAGTAGATGACCAAGCTGCATGTGAAGAAATGGAAGTGACTGCAACAAGCAGAGAAGTTGCACGTCATGAAGAAAGGCAAACAGAAGAACCCAGTAACAAGACTGCCCACTTCAGCATTTGATAGTCAAGTGGTATAGCTACTGCTTACCTTCATGAAAGTCATCAAAATAAAAAAAAAAAAAGTGACAATGGAGAAGCAGCAGAATTAACAGATTCAGAGGAAAAGTCCGGTGGCACAGAAGTACAATAAGATCCAAGACATTCTCAATAATGAGCTGTAAGACACAAATCATTGTAAGAACATATGAAATTGCAAGCAAAATGCCTGCCTCTTAAGTCTACTCATTGTAGAGCTCATGCACTTTGTGCTACGTGGTGCTTTGCCCCTCCTCTGACACTCTTGCCCTCCCCTTTACTCTATTCCACCCCTTTTTAATTCCCAAACCATTTCCTGGTTAACAACTGCCTCTGGTAGCTCACTCTATCCTACCACCATTCTCACCCTGAAGAAGCGCCTCCTTCTGGAACCTTCCAACCATCCACTTTTTAGCTATGCCCCCCCCCCGTGTTCTTATTGTCAATTGTCACTGAATTTAAAAAGCTCTCCAAGATCAACTTTTTTATTGTCTTTAAAGGCATTTGAAGGTCTCAATCATGTCCCCTCACTCCCTTCTCTCCTTGAGCAAGTACATGTTTAGATAATGAAGCCCTTGCTCATACAAAATTCCTTGTTGACCCTGGATCATCTTTGTAGCCCTTTTCTGCACTGCTTCCCACTGGTTTATGTCCTTCTTTTAGTAGGGGCTCTGGAGCTGTACATAGTACTCCAGGTGCAGTTGCACCCTAGATCGGTATAGTAGTAGAATCCTCTTTTCTTCTGCTGGTGAACCCTTTAGTTATGCAATCTAGCATCTTGTTGATCCTTGTCATCATAATTATGCATGGCATAGAGGGTTTTAAATTGCTTGTGATAGTAATCTCCAGGTATTTCTCATCTTCTAATGCTGTGATAGCCACACCTCTAAGTCTGAATTTGGCTCTTGGGTTCTTGTACCCATTGTTCAAGTTTCAAGCTTATTACAGGAAACACTCCATTGAGCAAGCTCATTCACAAGGAGGTTCTGATGACAGTGGCATTACAAGCAATATATACATAGCAGTGCACTGTTTTATACAGTAATTGATACCTTCATAATACAAGGTACAATGTAATCAAGAAAAGTGCATGACTTTGCAGTTGAACCCTAGTTGCCAGATTCTAGACAATCTTTTTAACCCCACTAGGTCCTTGCTCAGATCCCTAATACCCTTCTCCATGTCTATCCTCCCAGAGAACATGGTGTAATATGCAAAATGGCAGACTTTGTCCTTCATGTTTTCCCCCGTGTCATTTATGAACTAATTCAACAGTACCTGACTGAGCACCTTCCCTTGTGGAATCTCTGTAGTGACCTCCCTCATCCCTGAATGCTCCCGCCACCACCACACTTTGGGTTTTCCCTCTCAGCTAGTTTGCCACCCACTTGGTCAATTTCTATCTGCTCCAGTTCTTTCAATTTTTTGATCAACTTCCTGTGAGGGAATGAAGTCAAAGCCAGTCAGAACAAGAACCATGACTCTTTATTGGAGAATTTATGGAAAATTGTCTTCCCTTTTTCACTGCCACATGACAGCTGTTTTCATTCATATATGTAAAAACAGCAAAGAGAAGGTATATATTTCTATTGTTTTACAGTAGCAGAAATCAGGGGTTTATTTGATGTGTCCATTTTTTTTGTATTTGGATGAGCCTGTCCTTATTTTCCATCGAAATAATCTCTAAACTTGAAACATTTTAACTGTCCTTTATAGTATTTCTTCCCCACATAATAATTTCTGGCTGTGGTGTGGCTGTACTTCATATTTCAGCAAAATGCAGAATGTCAAATACACCTTATAAGGAGTCACATGGGTCTAGTCAGTGAGAGTGTATTCATGTGTTTCCTCAGCCTCTGTTGCAGTCTGCTCTTTAGAAAGAAAGGCTGTGTATCTGATTGTCTCCTGAGACTGCTAAAGAAAACATATTAATCTCTCCAAAAACTCACTTATAACTCATAAACAAATGTGTATTTAGATTACTGAGAACAGATAAATCTTTTTTCTAGTCACACTGTAGACATACAGCATAGAGTCCACATGCCCAAAGCCACAGTCTGGGTGCTGTTGTGCAGCACTACATTTCATAATGGGCGCTTGTGCTTACATATGGGGAGGAGTGCTAGCCCCCTGTAATCATCATTTTGGAATTGCCTCTTTTAAGGAGGGGAGCATTTCCCCACATATTGGTGGTGGTGCACCTGTTTTGGCTGATGACTATCAAGAAAAAATGAACTGCAGTAAACAGGGCAAGTATGACTTTTTTTAATGCTGCATACAATAAATGCCATGTGAACCGAATCACAGGAAACTGCTTAGAGAAGAATCAACTTTGCTTTGGCTGATGACTTCCAGGACAAATAACTAGCATTATATTGGGGTTTTATGAAATCCTTTTTGAGTTATATACACTGAGTTATGCGTGGGCAGGGCTACAGATAGTCAATGAAAGATTGAGCGATAATAGGTGATATACAGAGCATACTGAGGTGTAATAAAGAATGCAATAAGCCATAACAAGATGAGCATTAAAGGATTTGCCATGCACACAGTGGGGTGTGAGGTATTAGGCAGAAGGCCAAATATCCATAGACACCTGGGAAGTCCACTGTACATTTTTTAATGTACTATAAATACTGGTTAGGTCCCATTGCAATCTGTATCCAGTACTGGTTGTGATGTCACAACTGTGTATTATGAGATTTTTAACCGTTTGTTTTCATAGTCACTGGCCCTGACTCTCACTGTGCTCAATTTCAGCTGAAACCAGTATTTACAACAATTAAATATGATTAGCATCAGTAACTTTTTTTTTTACATACCCTCAGTGTGTAATGTGGGTACAAACCACTCCTACTTTGCCCTCAAAGTTTATGTGGCATCACACACCTTGGGTGTGTAAAGAAGCACAGTACTGCCATCCTTGGGTGTATAAAGAAATGCATAACATACTGCTGCCTATCCATTATTCTGTATATAATAACTGGGGAGCATTTTCTCCCATAGGGAAACCCAGTTATAATTCGCCGTTATAACCTGCAGGTTATAATGGTGAACACGCGCTGGATTTCTTTCACTCCATGCATGTCCAAGCCTCTACTCTTCCCTTTTTTAGCATTCTCTACTTTGCCACCTGTAGCATTTGACGTTAAGTAAAAAAAATAAAAATAACTCGCCTCTCACCGTTAAAGCTCACCAATCTTTCCTTAAACAGGTGCTCCTTGATTAAACCTTTTCAAGAAGAAAAAAAAAAGGAAAATTTTCAGCCGCCACGGATGGTCGACCATGCTTCATGCCAACCAGACTGCAGCTGAACACCGATATATTTTTTTTATATAATTGCTCTGGTGAGAAAATGCTCCCCAGCAATTATATCAATTAAAACATGAGGTAGTGTATATAACTTGAATTTTATACACACCCTCAGTGCTGGATGCTTGAATAAACCCCTCAAGCTTCACTCTTGGGGTTTATGTAGCATCTAACACCCTGGGTGTGTGTAAAATTTTCATGAAACACACCACCCCATGTATTACTCTATATATAGTGTTCCACTGAAATGTGATTCTTTGTCCCACTCATAAGAAACACTGCATATCCATTTTAGAAGGTCAAGTTAATGTTGGTCCAACAGTCTTCCATTTCCATTACAGTAGTATAAAATAGATGTTTCACACAAAGCTCACTGTGTCTTCTAAAGGATATCATTTTTTTTTACAGTACAAGATTTCTCAAAAGCCTACCTTACCAAAAGTGACAAGCATCGGTGTTGCATTTTTAAGTATGATGGACAAGGAAAGGCATGCTTTTCTATTTGAAAATGTCAGTGAACGAGTTTAAGAAATAATTTGTTTCAGTTTTTAATGAGATATTTTTCATGAAGGAAATGCCCATCTCTGATGTGGTTACCATGCAGATGACAACTGATATTTAATAAATGATGGCTCTTATGTTAGACCTAGTTTACTAAAGAAAATGTCTCTCACTGTTCTTGAGAAACTCTAACGTCACTGGCCCCAAGGCAAGATGTGACCTTTTTATTACATAATGAGAATCATTTATTATCTTACAACATATCTTGAAGTCACAGACAAAATGCCACTTTGATAATTGCTTTCAATTAGCTTGGAGCATGGCAAGCCTTCATAAAATGCCTTCTTTAATTTAACCTAGCGTTAGTGCAAGTTGCAGATGTAATCTACTGCAAAGGTGTCTAATTTAGAGGAGCCATAGGTATGCAGCACTAAACTGATATAATAAAAGACAGCTTTGTCACAAGCCTTTTTTGAATGTCCTATGCACTCTCCAGTAAC
Organism: Neoceratodus forsteri; assembly: GCA_016271365.2. Taxonomy (NCBI): domain Eukaryota; kingdom Metazoa; phylum Chordata; order Ceratodontiformes; family Ceratodontidae; genus Neoceratodus; species Neoceratodus forsteri. The sequence continues at coordinate 1,236,739,905 of CM057456.1, forward strand.
CTTATTACTGATTAATTAACAAAAGAGAAGACCAGTTTATCATGGTTGGCCTTTTCTCCGGGTTACCTTCGACTCCCACTCACTTAATTGCTGCTTTTAAAATAAACTCTGAGTCTAATCTAAAGAGCGGAGGGCCTTCTGTTTAAATAATGCTATTACATCCCTGCTATGATATCAGCCATTTCATTAGTTTTCTCTGAAAGATTGCTGTATGCTGTGACCTGTAATGAGAATGGTAGTGTGGAGAAACATGGCTGTCTGGGCTCTATAATTATGCAGTTGGTAGTTAAGGGTTGTCCTCTTATTTCCCTGGAAATGTTCATAAGCTAAAGAATTAAGCCATACAATAATAATCTTACAATTGTCTAAGATCTCCTCACCAGTGCAAACAGCATTCAACCTAATATAAAACCCCTAAATGATTAGAGCACCAATTACTGAGTCCCTCCATGGTTCTGAGACTAGACAAAAAACCCTGAGGTAGTGGTTTACATGTTTCTTTTGCAGACATATTACACCCTTACAGATTTCTGAGTAAGTCACCTAGGATGTTCAGCTTGCCTTGTCCTTGAGACCATCAAGTCAAAACAGCCAGTGGCAATATACAGTGAAGGTAAATGTGGATGAATCCCTGAGGATATGACATAGTCATTTGTTTGAGGGGTTGACCCACAGCAAAACAGCATGAAGTTGTTGGTTTGTAAACATGGGCAGCATCTAAGAAAGATCTTCATTTATAAAAGGCATAGTATAATACATGGTAGTTAGGGTTGAAAAAGCAATGTCATACAAAACCCCAAGTTTTGGATTCATATACCTCAGCCATTTCTTAACTAATGCACATATATGACATTTGGAAGACACTTATTCTGGGCTGGGACCTCTGGGTCTGCTAATTATGGGGAAATTTGGTGAGGTGCATTTTGTGCAAACAAAGTGGCAAAAAATGTAAAAAACAAAAAAATAATATCAAAGGGGCATTTTTTTTCCTCGTCAATAACTAAATGATGGCAGGGATTAGAATAATAAAACTTGGCAAGTTTGTTACATTCTGTGCAAAGAGTAATGCTTTTTGTGTTTAGAAAATGGAAACATTATAAATAAAAAAATTATTAACAAAATAAAAAAAAATGGAGTTTGTACATCTACAGTTCTAAAACATCTGCCACATCTGATAAGGCCGATCCATGTGCTAGTCCCTTTCACAGTGCACTATACAATCTAGTGTGCACACAGCATTATTTCCTGTTTTAGAGACCATTTAAAAACTATTAAAAATGATGCTGCCACAGGGAGACAAATACTGGTGGCTTCTTAATCCTCAAGACCAACACTTGGAACACATTGAGAGTGCCTGCTGTACTTTTTTTATTTTTTTAAAAAAGGCTTTTTATTTCCCCTCAGCAGTGACCATGGGGCTAAAAAACAACATTCATTATAAAAAAAAAAGCTTTTTCTTTCCACAACTGATGCAGGTAGGCTCCCAGCACCTGCCTCCCCTATACTCACCGTACCCAAAATCCTTCAAGGACCCCCCCATGGGTGGTGAGCAGGAAGGGGAGGGCTGTCCTCTCCCTACCTGGTATCTCTCATCCAGAAGTGGGCCAGTGGGCCGGGTGGTGGCTTGGGGACAGTGGTAGGCAGGCAGAGCTTCATGAATTCAGCACCACCCATTTTCTGCTTCCTCTCCATTGGTTCCCTGTCATGGTGGAATGTAAGTGGAGGTGCACACATTACAGAACTGTGACCCCTCCCTTCTATCCCACTTGAACACTGGTGCTTCCACCTGGCACCCACCTGGTGGCAGCCGATTGGTGAGGCATCATGCTTCCCCACCCTGGGAGAGGAGAGCTATCCAATGGATGTTCAATCCCCTCCCCAGCTGACCCAGGCAACCTGAGCTGGTCTATGTGATAACGGCAATCACAGAAAGGATATCACATTTTGAGTGAATGTACATCAGCAAAAATCAATATCGCCGATGTACACTCATGGTGTAAACCAAAAGGTCACTGAAAAGATAGAATTTTGTGTTTGTGGGGGCTGTGCCCTCGTACCCTCCCTTGGGGGGCTTCTCCCCCCACACCCCCTCTACTAAAGGATTCTCAACTCCAGGGGGGTGCATGTTGGGGGGATGAAACCAAAAAAATTATTTTGCGGACCACTGCAAAAATCCTGATGTGCCCAGCACCCTCCAAACCCTAGCCTGCCACAAATCCACCATGCCATATGGCCAGCTCGGCAACCCACCGCCACACTACACCTCACAAACCCTCCCTCCTCTTCAACCTGTCAGATGGCATGCTCATTCCCCCTTTGTGTGTGTATACATATAGTGACAGGATGTCACTATACCTGCATTTGACCCCCTGTCCAGTAGCTCTGTGAACAGGTGCTGCTACTGAGTTGCCCTTTTTGTAAGCACTCAATAGTGGATCCCCTTATCACGGGATACCACCTGAGCTCACTCATGAATTCAGATCCCTGGTGTCATAAAAGGTAGGGCACATAGCACCCCATCCCTCTGTGCCACTGAGCCCACCTTGCTGTATTTTTTTTAAATGCAGATACTGGGAGAAGAGCCCTGGTGCCACCAAAGACTCCACCAGTTCCAACAGTGGCTACCCAATCATGTTGCCAGAAATATGAAATTTAAACACAAAAACCTATGCAGCCACCAGAAGCCCAACATCAGGGCCTCCACCCCCCCCCCATTCCAACCATGGGTGCCCAGCCCTGATGTTGGACTGATGTAGCAATAAAAACAAGCTACTGTATGTGGCCGCTTGGAGCCCAGCACTGATGCTGCCAAACCCACCCCAATTCTGAACAAGGTCAAGGACACTAGTTTACCGGGATTGAGAAAGGGCATATTCCGTTTTGCACATTGTAAAAAACGGTATTTTCACCGGTATCTGCTAAGCCAAAATCCGGTTTTACCAGTGTTTGGTTTTGTGTACTTTATTTAACAATTTGTAACTCTGTTAACATGCATTTTAGCAATTTTGACTTCCACTATTACACATCCTTCCATCCTTGTACCAATTTAAAGTTATTTTAGGTACAAGATGTGATGGCAGCAGCAACACCACAGCCCCCAACCCTAAGGTGTGATGGAAGCCGCACTACGGCCCCATCCCTAAGGTGCGATGGCAGCACCAACACAGCACTATGTCCCCATCCCTCTGGTGTGATGGCAGCAGCAAAAGCACTGTGACCTCCCTCCCTCCCTCAGGTGTGACAGAAGCAGCAGCACTGTGGCCCTCATCCCTTAGGTGTGATGGCAGCAGCAAAAGCACTATGACCTCCCTCCCTCCCTCCCTCCTTTAGGTGTGACAGAAGCAGCAGCACTGTGACCCCCATCCCTTAGGTGTGATGGCAGCAGCACTACGTTCACCATTCCTCAGGTGTGATGGCAGTACCAGCACTATGGTCCCCATCCCTTAGGTAGGACAGCAGCAGTACTACATTCCCCATCCACCTGTGGTGATGGCAGAAGCACTACAGCCCCCACTCCTTCGGTGTGATGGCAGTAGCAACAATGCAGTCCACATCCCTCTGGGGTGATGGCAGTAGTGACAGCACTATGATCCCTTTCTTCAACACCCACATCCCATATGCACAAGTTACAAATGACTTGGTCTCTTTGCTTTGTTAAAATTCAGATGTGAATTAATCTGAACCATCACTGCTAAGGTGGACTACCTTGGTTTTTTTCTATCTATAATTTAACTGCCTGAATTGGATTTCTGCCTGTGACACCGCTGACCAGGGTTAGGGAACAGACTTGGGTGTTGGAGAGCCAGCTGGTGGGTGAAGGCATGAGTGTCCAATGACCACTCACCTTCTCCTATGAGGGAGGGTGGGTTCACAGCTCAGCATTTGCTGGCACCTGCTTGAGGCCAGAGGCATGACAACATGTTAGCCCTCACTGCGGGAGGGAGCATGACGGGCATCGGCTTGTGCCTTGACATCATGTGGCCTGTCGTGCTCCCAAGAAAATGGAAAAACACCCACTGACCAACCGAAGGACAGCTGTTGGTCCTCTTTAAGCAGGAAGCCCCAGACATGTGTCCGTTCTGACCCTTGCCATGCCCAGGATACACAGGGAAGCTCTTAGGACACCCTCTCCTGGTAGCCTCCTACAGGGTAGGGGCCCACCAATGAAGGGTTACTTTGGGTTACCTGGTAGCACAGCAGCAAGGGGTGGATGGTGGTCGGGCTCAGCAGCAGTGTAGTGGGCCTTGGCAGGCCTGAAGGAGTGAATTGCCAGGGGTAGGAGGAGAAAAAAAACTGCTTGAATTTGCTTTTGAAATAAAGTGTCTTCACCTTAAAAACTCACAAGTGATTAGTGGAGGATGTTCAAATGGATGTATGCATCTCCCAGACATGTGGATGCTTTTTTTTTTACTTGGTGTCCATGAGAAAGGTGTCTCCCAGTTTTCATGTCTTTGTTCAGATGTGAATTGAGCACCACTCTGCCCACCAGCATCATACAGCCCTTGGGGTCCTACCTTCTGTATGTCATTGAATGTGCTTTCAAAATCCACTGGTCAAACATTAAGTACACTTAAATACTTAACATTTGCTTTTGTTGAAACATTTTATCAGAAAACTTTCTGTTGTCACAGAGACTGAAACAGTAGGTGGGAGAAAAGGTGCAAATTATCCAATTCACCTAAATGGGGTGCTAACTGTGCAGTCTTTTCATAAGTAGTAAGACAGTTTCTTCTTTGTGAACATTCTTTCATTCAGACTAGTTTTCATTCAAACAACTGAGGATTGTGGATGGCCTTGCTGATTATAAACTTGAATAAGTTAGTTGGTAACAGTGATCCTGCATTTTGCAATCTACAATCTAGATGCTTATATGCAAATAATACAATAAAACCTGACTACAATCTAAAACAAGCTTATAAAACACATAAATGTATCTGAACATTTATCTTTACCTATACAAAATCATTTCAGCCCAAGTAAAACTTATGTAAATTACATGGTACCCTGACTACTATTCTGTGATGAAGTAAACATATATTGGTATTTTATTTTTTATATTCTTTGTATAGCAGGTAAGGCCCACTAGGCAGAACTGCCTGTTTTCAGGAGTGACCTAGAAGCACTGGGGAGGTTAAGTGACTTGCTTGGAGTCACACAGTATGGAAGTGGAGGTTGTGGGAATCAAACCCAAGTCTGCTAGATGTATCCAGTTCATTCACTGTTTGTTACTCTAACTACTAGGCATGGGTGGTTAAACTGAATGGCTGATTACAACAAAGCAGTGCAGGTGATTTCCTTACTGACTCTATATGCAGCAAAGCAGAAAGAATGCAAAGCACAGCAGCTTTAATTTTAAGATGCTGAAATCTGGGTCAGCCCGCTGGTGCTACGGTAGCACCATTGCTTGCAATGCCAGCGACCCAGGGTCAGAAGTGAACTCAAGTTGGTGGAGATCTGGCCAGGGGAGTAGGATCAAGCACCTGGGGGACTGCTCTCCTCCTCCTCCTCCGGGGAGGGTGGGCTGCATGTCCTGCTGCTTTACCACCACCTGTGTGACCACGGGTGGTGATGCAATGGTGCTGCCAAGTGATCAGGAGGGGAGGATGCTAGCCAGGATCTGGAACAGTGGCATGTCTCTATGTGACCTACCTCCTTGGATCTCCTCTAGTGCCGGTGCCCTCAGGGACAGAGACCAGAAAACCAGGAACAATCACCCCACATCGACCACTGGCAGAAGGGACCCAGGTGCCCCAGACTTCATAACCAGGCTCCATGAGGGACCCACTGAGTTGCCTGACACACACTGAGGGAGTGTGGAGGGGTGACCTGGGGTCCCCTCCCTTCCCACCTGGGGAGTACAATCCAGGCAGGATAGGGGCAGGACCACAGGAGCTCATGAGCATTACCTGGGGGTGAAGCGAAGGGATACCCAGTCTAGGGATCTCTGAAAAGTGGAGACTGATGTTGTGAGAAGGGACATAGAAAGAGAAAATTAAAACAAATTAAAAAAGACGCTGAAATCTTAGAGATTCTGTGCAGTGACGTGCAATTTCCGTGAGGCACCGGTACAAGAATTCAAAATCCGCAAACCAAGCAGGATTCCGTGATTGTTACCGGTGTTACCGCTAAAAATGGAAAACCAGGGTCCCTGAACAAGGTGCCCAATCCCAGTGTCAAGAAAAGTTATTAAACTTAAAAAAAAATAATTCCCCTCCCCACCCACTACCACCCATACCATCCTCCTCCTTCCTCTTCCCCATCACATATCAGTATAACAACCCTTCCTCCTAGTCCACTAGCATTCCATTCCAGTCTTTCTCTCAACTTGCCCTCCCCCAATTAAAACTAAAAAGAGATGGCAGTCAGTGCAATGCTCCCCTCATCACCTTGGCTGGCTACTATCAATGAATAAAAGCACAGTCAGCCATTCAGGATCATTCATCTGAGAATTCATTCATTCATTCATCCATTCATTCATTCGTTCATATGACGTCTAGCTGTCTCTTTTGTTGTTTTTAATTATGGGTGGCATGGAGTAAAAAAGTGTGAATGGGGTGCTAGCTAGTTAGTTATTTTTTGTTGACCGGGTAAGCGCACTAGACAAATCCTGCCTATTTCCAGGCACGACCCAGGGAAGGGGGATACAGATGAATGCCAACTGACCTTGAACCAGATTAAGCTGTTAGTGGTATTTTTAGTGAATGAGGGAAATTTGGCCAGGACACCGGGGAAATTCCCCTACTCGTCAGAGGGGGAACCTCTGTCCAAGATGGCGGACGACCTTGTCTTCTGAGGTGGAGCTATGGAGGTGGGAGATTTGGTCTCTGTTCCTACCTCTGACCGAATGGATACCACGATGCCAACAACTGATGTTTTGCCTGTTGATGTTCCTACTACAACTTTAAGTTCTGCTGCTCATACTAAGGCTGCTATACCTCAGCCCTTGCTTGCTTCTTATGGAACTGACTTGCTGACTTGGCGTTTACCAATTGACTTGCCGGAGGATTTTATTTCATCTGATTCTGAAAATCACTGTTTGACAGCACAAGAGATCCAGGAGCGCTGTAACGGTAGAGCCGCTTTGCTAGTGCAAACTGAAAATGCATAGAGCTATGCAACTCCTGAGAACCGACAGCACAGATGCATCTTCCACTCGGTGGAAGCTCTTGAAGATTTACCTGACTTGTCTCCTTTCCTGCCTGTTGCTGTGACAGGCTCTGCCCCGACCTGTGCATCGGTAGCTGAAGCCCTACTGTCTGCTCCCCTGCCGCCTGCAGTACAAACTGATTTGGTTTCTTTCTCAGAACCTGCTTCCATTACATCGCAGAGTTCCCCACATGGACAAGACTTCTCTACAGTAAATGCTCTCCTGTCGCCTGCAGTTCAAACGGATTGAGTTTCCTTTTCACTACCTGCTTCCGTTAAATCACAGAGCTCCCTACATGTACAAGAATCATCTACTGTCAATATTAATAAAGTGTCTACCTGGACTGTTGAATCGGCGCTGAGAGGTGCTGGCTGGGTTCAGGGTACTGTCCCAGGAAGTTGGAAGTTGGGTCCATCTCCACTACGGTCCCCACGCCCTGAAGATTTTCCAGAGCTACAGAGCACTTTAGGCACTTCAAAAGTCACTACTGACCCCTTGTGTCTCCCTCATGAACTGGAGCTTACACAGAACCCTGTGTTGGATTATCTGAAGGGTTCTCCACCGGAGGCTCCTTTTTTTACTATTTCTATAGAGGCTCCGGCTCCCCTATCCACTGCAGCCCTCCAAAACTATCGGACCAAGCCGCTCATATTCTTCTATTTTTAGTTTCCAATCCAGGCTGCTAAGAGACACACCGCTGTTCACTTGGCATACCTGGGGGGGTTACCTGAGCCACCTGATTGGGTCTATGTGGCATGTACGCTTCTAAAGGTTCTTTAAAATTATTTTCCCATGAAATATATACATTAATCATATCTCTGGTGAAACCCATGCTTCACATTAGTTTCCAACATCTAGGGATTGGAGCTTTTGGTCAAAGTATAAATTTCATGGACTACTGCATTATGGACCCCATTTGAGCTATTCTCTTCTAAACCTACTTTTAAGATGATCACTATTCTATTTCAAATGAGAGAGTTGAGGTGGAGGATGTTGTGTATTGGCTGAAACAGCATTGAGACGTCCAGGGACAGCCTCTCGAGCCATTTTGGATACTGAGAACATTTGACTCGGGGCTGGAAGTTTAAAGTCTTGTTATGATCTAATGATTCTGGAGTTGTACATCTGCCTAACTCTTTTTTCATAGGCCGAGATAGGGGGGTCTTGTTCTACCCGGGTCAGCCGAAGACTTGCTATCGGTGTGGTGACCCCGCACATCTTAGTAATGTATGTGATAAAATGAAATGCAATGTCTGTGGGGAATTGGGTCACGTAGAGGCACACTGTTTGAATGAATGTAGATGTAACCTATGTGACTAACAGGGCACACCTTTCAGAATTGTAAATGGCCAAGTGAGCAACCAGGAATTTCAATGATGGTGGAGTGGACCAGCGCTTTATCATTACACAGCGCAGAAGGCCTGCCTCGACCACCTTGGCTGTACCTCCCTAAGGCAGCCCAGCCTTACTGCAGGCTTCAGTGCCTGTTATATCCTCTGAGGTCGTAATCAGATAGTTTCCTTCACGGATGACCCCTTGCTTAAGATTTCTCCTGTCCCTGATCCTGCCCAGTCTAATTTTCCTCGTTCAAGACCCGTCCCAGGTCCAAGTACTATGCCCCCGAGTGCTTACAAGTGTCATATGAAGGTCACTGAGAACAACCCTCGGTTGCACCATCTCATGTGAGTGGTCCAGACCCCCCAGTGCCCTTATCTACATTTTTTTGAACTTCTCCAACCCCTTTCTGATGATGCTGGAGGTGAGTCGGACTCTTCCTCCATAGCTTCTTCTCTCCCTGACGGTACCACTGACTCTGAGTTGCAACTTGGTACTGGCCTTTCTCAGAAGTGAAAAGCCAGAGTAAAACTTAAAGGGAAGAAGGCGGTTGGGAAAAGGAACTTGTAAAATGTATTTTTTGTCTGTTTTCCTTTTTTTTGGTGCTATGTTTCACTTTGTTAATTTATTTATTAGCAAATTGGTTTACAACCTTTGAGCCAGGGGCTCATTTACAAAGGTACCTCGTCACAAAGAGGACAATACAGTACAGACATTCATGTTACAGGATGTAGGATTACATGGAGTTAACATACATGTTTGTAAAGAACATGATAGATACAGCAGCAACTACAGTATACAATAGCTCACTTATGGCTGCAGGATATGGGAACATCAAATCAATCGGTGATTGGACCGATATTACCGAGAGGCCAGAGTGGTTATTGTGGCAACATATAGACTGGAAATACAGCAGTATATTATGGTAAGAGCAGTCAGGAGAAGTGGCAGAATTAACCAGGTTACAGCAGCACATTGTAAATTAACCAGGTTACAGCAGCACATAGTAACTCTGCTGGAGGTGAGGTCAACAGAGCAATTTAAGCCAGGTACAGTGACATATAGCAACACTGCAGTTTGAGCAGTCAGCAGAGCAGTGGTAATTCTGCCAGGGTAGATATGTACCTGCATGGGGAGAGGCTAGGCACCAGGGAATAATTACTGTATAGACCATCATGGTATAAGTATAGAGTGGTCCGGTTTGGATGCTGCCCAGTGGGCATTGTCAGGGCCCAGTGGGCATTGTCAGGGCACAGTGGGTAGCGCCTCAGATTATACAGGTGCAGCTTCGGTGGTGAACAGTTCACTTCGAGAGCAGTTTTGAATTTGGAGATCGAGGGGCATCTGTGACGGGAGGGAAGCGAGTTGAACCAGGAAGGGGCTCTATGGGGAAGGACCCTCTGACCATGGGAGGTCCTGTCTCTTGGTGTCTGGAAGGTAGTCTTATGGGAAGTCCGTAGTACAGACCAGGGTTTGGCTATGGGAGGGAGGGAGGTTGTCAGCCCTGGGGACAGTCCTAGGAGAGTTTTTTACTATAGGCAAGTTTGGTAACGCAGTCATTCATCTAGGTTCAGCAGTGCCAGCCCGTAGAGCTGGTGCATGAATGTGTAAACCTAGGGGCCCCAGTGATTAGTCTGCATGCCTTGTTAAGTAACAGGTGGATTTTGTTGAGAGCAGTTAGGTCATGCTGCCCGAGACTGGGAGTCCATAGTCTACCAGGGATAATATGGAAGATGTTACCGCAGTGGAGGGCAGCGGGGAGAGCGCTTTTAGCGGTATAGGATACCTAGCCGATATTGGCTGCTGAGGCAAGGGCATCAATGTGGTATGGTAGTTGAGGGCTGAGTCAAAGGTAACCCCAAGGTACTTGAGTTAGTGTACTTGTCTCTAGCAGTTTTTGAGCCAGGAGGATGTGGAGTGGAAAATTGCTGCTTTGTTTTGGGGGTGGGTAAGAGCATTGTTTTCTTTTTTGAGATTTATGATCAGTTCATGCTTTTGAACCAGGTTTCGCGCCAGTATACGAGAGCTGCAGGATTCCTGAAGGGAGGTAGGGTTGCGTGGGAGGCAAAGATGATAGCTCGCCTGCATAGCAGCATATTACCGTGCATTCACTTGGCAGAGTGTTAAGATAGAGCAAGAAGAGTAGAGGTCCCAGGATGGAGCCCTGAGGAACCCCTGAATGGATGGGACATGATTCTGATAGTGTTTCATTAATTTTGACACATTGGGAGGGGTTATATAGATAGCTGGGTGCACCAGATGAGTGGCCCAGTAGCTTAAGCCAGTTTTGGTGGAGTGCCCCAGTAAGAGGGGGTGGGAAACAGTGTCGAACGCCTTGAAAGGTCAATGAACACTGCCCCAGCTAGGTGCCAGAGTCCAGGGATGTGTGTAGGAATGTTGAGAACTCCACTAGTGCTGTGCCTGTGTGTGGTCCTGCCCGGAAACCGTGCTGTTCAGGGCAAAGGATATTGTATTTAGTCAGGTACTCGTAATCTGTATGGCTACCAGTTTTCAAGGGCTTTGGAGGGGAGGGAGTAGGAGATAGGTCGGTAGTTCCCGCTGAGGACCTATCACCCCCTTTGTGGATTGGAGTGACAGTGGCCGTTTTCCACGCTATGGGGAACTGCCCCAGGCAGAGGGATTTATTGAGAAGGCTGGTAAGTGGGACAAGGACCTGGTCCAGTATGCACCTGAGAATGGTGGGGTCCACAGTGGAGTTGCTGGGACTATTGCTCTTTAGTGCACGGATCAGGTGGGGTCTAGCTTCGAGGGTAGTTACTCTACGTAGGTAGAAGCGAGGGTGCCGGTGATCTGGGGTCGGTAGGGAGGGTGGTGGGTCGAAGAAGTTACTAGGGAGGATAGGGCTGAGGTCCCTGATGGAGGAGTTGAGGTGATTTGCGTTGCCTATCGGGTCAGTAATGTTGGTGCCACCAATATTGAGATGTGATGGGGAAGGGGAGCGTGTGCTCCCATTCAGTTGTTTGATATTGTCCCAAAAGGTTCGGGTACATCCCCAGGAGGAGGTGAGGGTGGCTTGATAGTAGTCGGCCTTGGCTTTTCGGACAGCCCAGGTGCACTTATTCCGAGTGGCATTGTAGGCTTGTCTATCAGCCGTCCGTTTGCCATACTATTAATGTAAATAGTATGAAGCATATGGCTAAAAGGAGATTGATTTTTTCCTTTCTACGGCTTTTGCCTTTGGGTTTAATTTTATTACAGGATACAAGACTTCATACTACACATGAGATCCTACAAGCACAACAGGACTGGTTACTGGGTCCTTCTTTTTGGTCGATTGGTCAGGACTCTTGTTCGGGACTGGGAATTTTAATTAATATCCCAGACTTCCATTTGCTAAAATTGTTTGATGTAGCCCCTGGTAGGGCGCTTATTATAGATTTTGTCATTGGGTCCTGTCCCTACCGGGTGGTAAACATTTATGCCCCTCAAATCAAAACTGAACGCATAGCTTTATTTACTTTGCTTCATCCTTACTTACACACTTCCTTTCAGGTATTGTTTGCTGGTGACTTTAATTGTGGCCTGAGTCTTCAAGATAAGAGCTCCTTTGCTGCTATAAAGAAACTGTTTTGTGATTCCCATGAATTGGGTAAATCGGTTCGAGTCACCCACTTAACGGACTCCTATCTCTCCTTTACTACACAACACACCCCTACCTTCCAAAAGGGTAAACTAGCCACATGTATTGATTATGTGTTTTCCTCTCCTACAGTACCAATTATTTCTGCTAAAGTTCAAGCGGTTGAGTTTTCTGATCATAAGCTGCTTTCTATTGGTTTTGGTTCTGTTGTCTCTTCCCATAAAGGTCCAGGTATTTGGAAATTCAACACATCTTTGTTGCAGATTCTGATGTTTATGAAGTCCCTTCTGTCCTTCATACAAGCCCATAAATCTGATTTTATTTGTTATGAAGATCCTGTTCAGTGGTGGTTGGACACGAAACATGATCTGGTCACTTTTTTAAAAACTTAGTCATTTAAAATGTAGGAGGGAATACCTAGACTATTTGCAGAAGAGGGTACATTTTCAGTCATTATTAACCATAGCGTACACGACAGGACAAGACCTTACTCAACAAATAAAAGTCCTACAAAATGATATGTTGACTTTCCAATTATGGCAATCACAACAACTTTTTTACCAACATAAATTCTGTACTGTTGGAACACGTGATGTTATTTGTCCTTTGAATCTAATTCTGCCAGACCGCCTCAAAAATATGATGTGTCTTCTAAATTCAGAAGGGACCTTATGTTCCTCACAAACTAGAGATTTGTCATATTGTAACAAAGTATACTACAGCCCTTTTTCTTCCCCTCCTGCTGTGGCTGGTAACAGTGCGGCTTTGTATAGTGGCCTTGATATCCCAGCTCCTCACAGCTATGTCAGGACCAGGCTTGTTCTCCTATCACGGAGCAGGATTTGACATTGGCTATTTCTTCATTACCTGTACAGAGAACTCCTGGTCCAGATGGTCTCCCTGCTGGCTTATATAAGGTGCTGGGTGACTATTTGGCCCCAGAACTTACATCTGTGTTTAATTCTCTGTTAACATGTGAATCTCTCCCTTTGGAATTTACTAAGGGTACTTTAATTTACATTTATAAACAGAAAGGTGATATCCATTCTCTAGAGAATTGGCGACCTTTATGTATGTTGAACACCGACTTCAAGCTCTTAAAGGAAAACTACACCCAAAACTTGAAAAAATATATGTTGTGCAGAGTGTTTTAATTTGTATGTGAAGTTCTAGTGTTTCCTTCCCTCTGACTGGTATTAGGAGTTTTTCCCAAATTAGCCTGCTAGCTTTATACTAGTTTTACGAACCCTGGGGATCTTCATACCTGATAGTATAATTGTATTTCTTGTTCCCACAGTGCATCTTGTCTCATGTGACTGTGATATAAGAGAGAACCAACATTCAGCACACACATGCCAAACAAACTAAATATCTTGGAAGCTTTACAAGCTGCACAAGAATTACCAGCAGCAAAGTTTTTCAGGACAGTAAAACCTTTAGGATGAGGGTGGTCACCAAGCTGAATTCTACAGATTTTAAAATATAGCCATCTCTATTGTTGTGAACTATTGTAATGCAATGCTTTCTGCTGGATCTATGGGCTCTGCTACATCACCATCACACGAAACAAGGTGCATTGTAGGACAAAGAACTACAGTAAAGCTATTTGTTATGGAGATCTCCAGGAGTCGTAAAACTACCCTAAAGCTAGCAGGCTAATTTAGGAAAAACTCCTAATACCAGTCAGATGGAAGGAAACACTAGAACTTCACATACAAATTAAAACACTCTGCACAACATATATTTTTTCAAGTTTTGGGTATAGTTTTCCTTTAACGAAAATTATTGTGAAGCGTTTGGTGAGGATAGCGGAGGTGGTTTTGCATCCCGCCCAATCGTGTTCTGTGCCTCAAAGGAGAATTTCTGATCATTTGATCCTCTTACGAGAATTATTTTCTCATGGCTATGCAGGTCTGGCTTTGGGACTTGTTGTCTCCATAAATCAGAAGGCTGCTTTTGATTCGGTTAGGGATGACTTTTTATGGGAAGCACTTCGTTTTCTGCATGTACCTGATGTTATGGTATGCTGGATTCGTGCTTTCTATAGAACGGCTACTGTTGTGCCTGTAGTGAATGGTTGGATAGGACCCATGATCCCCATAAAAAGGGGGGATCGTCAGGTCTGTCCTTTAAGCCCCTTGTTATATGTATTTTTTCTTGATGTTTTGCTGCGTCGGTTGAATACTAATTCTCAGATTCGGGCTATTTCTAGTCGTGCCTTATGCTTGCCTTATAAGGTGATCGCATATGCAGATGATGTTTGTTTTCTTGTAGCTGATGCAGCCTCAGTGGTTCATTCTCTTCATGAGTGCTCTATTTTTGTAAACTTCTCTGGTGCTGTTTTAAATTACACTAAAAGTCTGGTTATTCGGGTCAGTTCAGTAACCACCCTCTCGGACCGTATTGGCCAGTTATGTTTAGTTGAGGGCCCTATTCGCATTTTGGGAATTTTTTTTGGGACACAGGACTCAGATTTTTTTAACTGGAATGTTAAACTGCAACAAGGTAAACTTCAGGTGGCCTCCTGGAACCGGGGGCAGATAGGGGAAAAGAAACATGTTTTCTTAATTAAAAACTATTTGATCTCTACTTTCCTTTTTCTGAGTTATGTATTCCCTATTCCACGACAGCTAGAAACTGCTGTCTTTAGCCTGTTTTTTCACGCTCTTTGGGGTAGTAGGTTAAACCCGATAAAGCAGAATATCACTTATTTACCTATCCCTGAGAGTGGCGTTTGTATGGTTAACCCTTTGTTATTTTTTTCTTGTATTTTTTTCACTGCAAACCTTAGGCCTTTGTTGATTCATGCCCAAAGGGGGTGGGAACCTTGGTTTTATGACTCTTGCAGGATTTGGTTTCATCAATGGGAAACTAATTCCTTAACTGTGTTAAGACAAACTGTTGGTATACCAACTTATGTAAAACATATGTTTTTACATCTTAAACAATGGAAGGTATCTGTTCAGATGTTATTAAACCATTCACATAAAGTTTTATATAAGAAATTACTCCTGACGGTTTGTGCTGTATCAGTACCCTTTGATAAGGGTCCTGGTCAACACCTCCCTTCCCTTTTGTTATTGTGGAGATGTAAGAGGGTTCCAGCCAAAATGTGGGATTTTCATTGGCTTTCATGCCATGAAAAGATTAATGTAAAATCAAATCATAAGCATAAGCAGTCCCAAGATAGAATGTGTTCTCGCTTATTATGTATGACAGAACTTGAAACTATCCCTCATTTATTTTTTGACTGTTCCTTTATCAAAAATTGGTGGTCCTTTTTGGCACAGGCATGGGATACCCCCTTGCTTCAGTCGGTTACTTATTTGAATCTTGTATATGGGTTTTTTCTCCCCAGTGGTCAAAATGGCACCAGGACACTTTGAACCTTGTTTTTGTCTGCATTAAATGGAATATTTGGATGGTGCGTTGCATGTTTTCTTTACAGCAAAAGGACTGCTCCTATTTGGAGCTCGAAAAAAAGATTGTACAAGATTTAAAAGAAATTTATGAGCATGAACGTATTCTATACTCAGATATGACACTTTGGAACTTTGAAAGCTCTTTTTGGATCACTGACTCTGATTTTGCAGTTTCCTGAATGATTGTATAATACTTATCCTGTTTTTCCCTTTTTTTTTGTATTGTGCTTTGTATACTATTGTACGATTTTTGTCTCAATAAAACTTTCCCCTACTCTTTTCGATAAGTGCCATGGGATCTTTTGCATCCGTCTGAACTACCACCAATCCAGGCAGATGGGACCTTGGTTTAACGTCTCATCCAAAAGACGGCACCTCAGAAGTGCAGCACCCCTCTCATGCTGCACTACAGTGTCAGTACTGGGATATTAACCCAAGTGCCAGATGTGGGAACTGAACCCACAGCCCTCTGATCTCCCGGACTCAGAAGTGAGTGTGCTACCTACTGAGCCACTGACACTGCTGGGAGGATGGGAGTTATGCTGATATGTGGTGGGGAGGGAGAAAGAAAGAAGTTTGAATGGGTGCTTGTGGATAGAAGAAGGAAAAATCACAGTTTTTTTGTCATTATTTAATTATTTCCAACACCAGGGCTGGGCACCTGATGTCAGAATGGGGGGGAGGGCTGCTAATGGAGTTGGGCTCCCAGTGGTGGAACATTTTTTTTTTAATACCAGGGAAAGAATGAGGACACCACTGACTGGACACCAGGGAATAAATGCTTTTGGGGCAGAGTAAGGGTGGGGTTAGGGGTTTCCACTGGATGCCAGGGATACTTTCCATGAGGTTGATGTTTGAGAGGGTGCCACTGGATGCCAGGGATGCTAGGCATGGGGTCAGGTGTGGTAGGGGTTGCCACTATACTCCATAGACTGCTTACTATTACATGTATTGACAACACTGGCTAATGGCACTGTCTACACAAAGTACTGTGTATCTGGTTATCAACTACTTTTTCAAAGAAGCAAAATTCTTTGTAAAGAACAAAGTTCAAAGCTTTAGTTAAAATGTCAGATAGGACTGAACCTTAACACCACAAAAGTAAAGTAATGTGGTGTTAGGGTTAACAGCAAGACCTCCAAAATTTGGTAAATTTGTTGCTAGTGTTTCCCTAGGTTTGAATGATAGTCAACTGTAGCAGCGGGGTTGCTTTTACAATTCCACCCTCTCTCAAAGCATTGGTATGTGAGTATTTTTCTGTACCTGGAAAGGCAGTGCCAACATTTGGGTAATGCCAGTGCTGCATCACATGATCCTTCAGACTTCGAGAAATACCACATGACAGATTCAGCTAGGCTCAGGGGAATGTTTTATCTTTCAGGTCACATTTCCTTACAGTACTTTAGTAACTGTTTGTGGGCCAACCCTAACTGATGCTTCCATGTCATTTATTTATTTATTTATTTATTGGCATCTCAGATTTCCTTTTTGCAAGGAATATCTAAAACTTGACATAATGAGGTGTACCAACCTTGGTAAACTGTTGCATGCAGATGCAAGCATCATTATCCTGAGCACCACCAGTACTGACTTATAGTTCATACTGGATTAAAAAAGGCAAGAAAAATCCCTGGGCTCTGACTGGGCAGTTTGAGAGTAGACCCGTGATGTTATCCCAACACAACATCATGGACCTAGTCGAAGCACATACAAGACCACATTAAATGTTGAAGAAATCAATCCACAACCCATGTTCAAGTTGTCTGCACTTAGCACTGCTGCTGTAGCTTTTGCCAGTACTTGTATAAGCCCTGCCAGCCACTGTCACAGAACTCTCCAAAATAACTTTTAAATAAAGTAAATGTGTCCAGCCTTACCCAGGCACACATCCAAATTCCCATTCTTCATTTAAAAAAAAGTGAACATTGCCTAGAAGTCATCACTGTGATCGGCTTAAGCGCTCCCTACTTCCTTCAGCATCAGCTCTCCGTGCCTGCCTCAGACTGAGCGCATGTGTTCAAAAGTACTCTGCACTTCAGTTCTGCATGTTTTTTTTCTTTATTTTCAGCTTCTTTTTCTTCTTCTGGTATAAAACACATGCTAACTGTACCAGAGAAGCACAGGCAGACCCAAATGTCACCATGATCATCACACAGCAGTGGGGGTGGCTTTGTGGCTTCTCAGCAACCAAAATGGACTCTCAGTTTTTCTTTATTTTCAGATTATTTTTCTTCTCATGGTACAAAACACATGCCACTTGTACCAGGAGAACCACAGGCAGACAGAAATGTCACCGTTATCTTCGGGGGGGGGGGAGGACACGCAGTTTTCCAGCTTCACAGCAAGCAAAGCGGAAAGAGACAAAAACAGAAAGGGGGAGAGAGAGAGAGAGAAACAGAAAGATAATAAACAACAGAAATACTGAGAAATGCATGGAGTGTGGGGACACAGCATCTAGGGAAACAACAACACGTGTGAATAATGAAAAGAAGGTTGGGGGTGCAGAGCCACACTACCACAGTAGCTCCACCTACTGGACAAAATGCATAATCAGCACTATTTTTGTAAGTATACCTACCCATTGAAACAAATTCTGGCAAGAGCCAATGGGGCTGTGAAGCGCTACCAAGTAACGAAAGTTACACATGTGCATAGAAATTATTCAACGCCCAGGTGTAACTTGGCTATATGGTGGAGGCGTTGCACCAAAGTTTAAACATAACCTTTTTTGGACCCCTCCTCATGAACAGTGCCAGTGTCATTTTGTTCAGTTGTCCCAAAAGGTAAAAGCACAGCCCAAACGTGCTATTCTGTGCCACAGAGGCAAAAACATGTTTTGGGCAGGTTGTGGAAAATGACAGCTGTACTGTTGTGAAGGAGGTGTACAAAAATGGCAATGTTAAAAATGTGAAGTGAAAATATTAAAAATTAGCGACGTTACGAGCATGATTAGAAAGTGTGCAACGAACGCTCATAATGCAGACATTGTTTGGAATTTTTTGACCACATTTTCAATATGGCCTTTTTTGTACCCCTCCTCATGAATAGTGCCAGTGTCATTTTTTTTAAATTGCCCCAAAAGGTGATTGCAGAGAGCAAATGCTCTATTCTGTGTTACAGGTGCGAAAACATGTTTTGGGCAGGTTGTGGAAAATGACAGCTATACTGTTGTGAAGGAGGTGTGCAAAAATGACAATGTTACAAATGTGGAGTGAAAATATAAAAAATTTGCGATGTTATGAGCGTGTGTAGAAACTGCACAACACATGCTCATAACGGAGTAATTTTGGGGAATTTTTTTCACCAAATTTGCAACATGGGCTTTTTGGGACCCCACCTCATAAACAGTGGCACTGTCATTTTGTGAATCAGTCCCATTAGGTGTTTCCGCGCAGTGACCACAAAATCACCTTTCAGGACTGAGTAACACAATGACAGTGACAGTTTTCATGAGCTGGGGTCCCAAGAACCCCATGTTGAAAATTTGGGGCACAAATTCCAAAAAACGGCTGAGATACGAGCATAAGTTGAAAATCCCATTGAATAGCTGTATAGCACACTTACTTTTAATTCTTCAGTTCATGGTTGGACTTTGAAGAGCGCAGATGTGTCCCGGTTGACAGAAGATGACAGCGCCAACCTCCAGAGGTAAGTATGGGGTAAGGGAGTGGGAAGGTGGGTGCTCAGTGGGAGGGTGGGGAGGGGAAGAGGGACTGTAGCGGCGAGGGACCGTTTTTAGTTTCACAGGGAAAACAACCGGACAATGAGGGACCGTTTTGTAATTTTCAGCAAAAGGAAAATGAAAACATTTCCGGTACACTCAGTGGGCCCCCAGTGTGTTACGCGAATGCCGACATGGGGATTGGGCACCCCATGTCGGGCATGAGTTGGACAGGGAGGAACCGGGGGAAACAAACACGACGAGGGACCATTTTCTAATTTTCAGAAGGAAAACAAAATCTGCAAACTGGGGTAGGCTCCCAGTGTGCTACGAGGTGTGGGGCATGACTTGGGGAGGGGGGCACAGCAAATAGTAAATGGCATTTTGCCATTCAGAACATGGCGCCACCCACAGAACTGAGCATGCCCACGAGTGGTGCGCATACACAGTTTGCGCATCGGAATGCGGAAATAACAGCCGAAATAGTGGTGAGGGCTTTCAGCTCAGTTGGACTTTTGGAAGGATACTTCCAAAAGTCCAATGGAAGAGGTTGTGATATCAGCCGTTTTCAGAGCTAAAAGGCTCTCGCAAAATGGCTGTAGGATCCATCCACAGCCCTAAAAAAAAGGACCAAAAAATGTAGTTTTCATAAACTTTTTATTCTTTTCTTTATTTTTTTTTTAACAAACATGTCATTTTAGAATCAGAATAATGCCCTCCAAGGTGTGTGCCATGCTGGGTAATGTCACTTCTTGGGTGTTAATTGCACTCGCCCTGTGGCCTCGTGCCCACATATCCATGGCATGATGTTATTCCAGCATAACACACACCCTGTAATGCATTATTCCTTAAATAAACAAAACATTTTAGTGTTCCATCATCCTCCTAACAACTACACTATTTAACTTTTAGATTTTGACCCCTTCAGTGGTTAAATTGAAAATGTTTAAGTGGGGGAACTGTCATCATTGGGCAATGGAACACTCCTATATTATTTCAAGGGGAAAGAAGACAGAGGTGCAGGATCTCTGTTATGATATTGGAAGAGGTGGTGGAACTGAGTTTGTGTGTGTTCCTGCTCAATTAACCCCTGGACTCATTCAGGTATTGTATAAACAACAACAATAAAGTGTTTAGAATTCCTTTACAAAGCAAGAAAAAGAGTTGCTAAGTAGACTAACGATAAGCAGTGTGGCTTACCATGCTGACACACTGGGTTCACATCTCATGCTCAGGCTGTTGCACAGCGGGGGTCAGAGGCAGAGCTGTGTGTATCTTGGACGTTTACTGCACCAAGGAGTGAAGGTGGTTGATGGTGTTAATGGGCTAGGATAAAGGGTGATAAGGGAAGTGATATTAGAACTCCAGTGAAGCAGTTACATGTTGAAGTTTTAGGACGTAATGAGAAGATTTTAGCAGAGCTCCACCTCCCAGATCTACACATTCTAGCAGTCCACAGATTAAAATTGAAATAAAAATTTGTCTACACAGCCAGCCTGGTGGTGCTGAGGTTTGAGGCACTGGACACCACACCTCGTGCCACACCAGCAACCGGGGTTCGGGAACAGACCTGGACTGTCGGGGATCAGCAAGGGGAGGGAGAGGACTGAGCATCCAGAGGACTGCTCTTCTCTCCTCTCCTGGTGTGAGTTGTGGGGGGTTCCCGGTGCAGTAGCAGCCTCTGGTGGAGACTGGAGGCAACACAAGCACATCGGACATTATAGGGGGTGAGACGATGGCAGACTCCAGCAGTAAGAGGCATGGTGGGAAGCCACACAAGGAGTCATTGCATGCTGTGTCCCCAGGGGGAAACACAACAAGAAAACTCCCTGCTGGACTTATGGAGGTGATGAAGGCCCCTAGGAGCCCAGACCCACATCCCATCACTGGACTTGCTGACTACCGACTCTCCTGAGCCCCTCAACCTGAACCCAGACAATCCATCTAATTACAGATAGGCCGCCAGGTAGATGAGATCGGCCCTCCCCAAGGGGGTGATCCAGGGGGCTGGATAGGTCCGTGAGTCCAGGAGGAGGTGATCAACAAAGTGTCTCCCAGTGGTACGGAGGTTTCAGGCTGGGTGTAGAGGTAGTGGCTGTGAGGGCACTCCTGAGAGATGCCCTGATCCCCAGAGTAGCAAATAGATTGTACAAAAAAAAGTGTCTGCAACCTGCTCTTTCTGTCACCACTCCCTGTCACATGAATACTCTTAAGTCCACACACTGCTCCCATCACATCAGTTTTAGAGCTCTGCTTGAAAATCCATTTAATTTTCTCAGCTTTGAACTATGGGATGGTCCTTCCTCCTGTTGCTGTTACAAAAAGCATTGTGCAATATCAAAAGGCATGTCATAAAAAAATCTTTCTGCCATTTCTGCAGATCTGTAGGGAAATGAAGTTTCAGTTACATTTTCTTGCTCAAAAGATAAATGTTTTGGGTCCTTGGGTTTTATTTGTAATTATACAAAATGTGGAACTATCACCACTGAATCAGTAGCAGAACCACCACGTGGATGAAACATGCTGTGTCTGTATACAAACAATCTGACAAAGAAACTACAACTTTCTAATCTAATTCTAAATAAAGGTGCACTGTACAAAAAGGTTCTTAAAGTGATTTTGTCATGTTTGCCATAGCAAATAGGAGTAATAACCTGCAGGAGTTGTGAATCAATCTCCTACCACTCAAACTGCCAAAAAGTGCTGTTTGCCATGAAAACAATACTTTTATTTCTGTGCTCTGCTTCATTTGCATAACCCTGACCCTTTTTTTCTCAGTGCTGCAACCCCAACCATGGCATCATATAAGGGAAACAAAGTTTTTAAGTACTGTGTTGAAACAGAGACCTCTGTTGGTCAGTCTTGGTTTTGCAGACATCCTTTTTCTTTTACAATGTTGAACTCATAGCAGAAGCTGGACACCAAAGGAAAAAAAAAATAGTCTGACCCATAATTACACTCCTGAACTACTTATAGTCATTCAGGCCTAACAAAAACATAGCAAAGTATCATCACGCTCCTACATTCTGACAGGAGCTGACACTTCAGACCTATCACTTCACCAGCAGGCAGTGAAAGTCAAAAAACATCTACACAGACTGGCAAATTATCTTTTATGCCTATCTGCATCACAAAAACAGTTTTTCAGAAACTTTTCTTCAGACTGTACTACTGTAAACACTGCCGACATAGAAGACTGCACTTTGATAAGGGAGACAGGAAAATTGGCTATGTACTCCACCCACAATGCCTTGCTACATATATATACTGTATATATACATAGATGTTGACAGCAGATAAGGGCCTGCAGCCCACCTAGTCTGCCCATGTGTGCATGTACTTAGCTTCTGCAAGCTCCTCTAGAACTAGGTTATATATCTACACATTAGGTGCTATTCTACAGTCCCCACTACCAAAATAAGGGACTGTACCTCTGAGTAAAGAGCATTTAAGTCAATTTTCTAATTTACCCAGAATTCCTTGTTGCTGTATGTAAAACATTGACAGTTCCCCTGCATGACATCATTCTGGGGATGTGCAGAAACAAAAACATACAAAAAAAAATGATTATGACAGATTTGTTTACAAAAAAACTTGCAGCTTCAGCATCTGAAGCATGGGAGGCAATTCCATACTATGTGAAACAGGCATTTGCAGAATGTGACAATCACTTTAAATAACATATGTGCACTGTTGAGTTTCTATAACATTTTCTATTTAAACCAGCAGGTAATACAAAAACATATACAGTACTTGTACATTATGTACTCCTCTTCAACATTCAGTGTTGATCCTTGCTAGTCATTTTGGCCTCTCAGTCTATGTATGCATGTTTTAGTTTTGTAGCCTGGAGTTAGCCATGATGTCCCAGTGTAACCTAAAGTTAGAGAACAGAGTTGGGTGCAAGCTAGTTCATCTTAATTATGAGAAAAGTGAATAACACTTTTGGATGCTCAAAAACATTGAAAACTATTGTTGAAAACATGGGGTAGTCATATTTAACAGAGCTCTAGAATAAAGGTGCAGGGATACTATCATTCGATGGGAGCAGAAACAAGTGGGGGAAGTTTGTACCAATCAGTGTCACCCCATTAAGGCTTTTCTCATGACACCATGCGGTCAAACAAAAGGGAAATAAATAAATAAATACAGCTTTCAACTTACCTCTTCTGTCTTTACACTTCTCTTTTCTTGTTGGACTGCCCATCTAGCAGTTTCATCTTCTCTGTTCTTTCCTACTTTTTTTTTCCTCTTAATTTTTACCACTCCATAGCAGTGGTATGCTGATGTGTTGCTATTACATATTAGAGAGATGGAACTCTAGAAGCATGTGACTGGATACCTAGACTGTGTCTTTCCACAGTGGAGTTGAAGCACATACGGTCTTCTCCACTGACAACAGTGCTGTCTCAGGCCCCCCACCAAGTGCACTATTTTCCTGCTCTGCACTCATTTCCAGTTCACTTCCAGGTTTGGAGCCAGGTGCCACCTCCACCCTCCCATCGCTATCTCTGTTGTGTATGTAATGTTTCCCTGGTGTCTAGTGGTATTCCCCCCTTCCCCACCCTCCTATTACAGTCCCCATACTTCTATGTTTCCCTGGTGTCTACTGGCACCCCCCACCCTCCGATCATTGTCCCCATATTTCTGTATGTTTCCCCTTATGTTTAGTGGCACCCCACTTCTGATCACCATCCCTGTGTCTAGCAGCACATCCCATGCTCCAATTGCTGTCCCCTATGTATGTGTCTAATGGCACCACTCTCCAATCATGGTCTGGTATTTCTTTAATGTTTCCCAGGTGTCTAGTGGCACCTCCTGCCCACCAGTCACCATCCCCCATATATATCTATTATTTCTCTGATGTCTATTGGCACCCCCACCTTCTGATTGCCATCTCTGTTTTTCTGTATGTTTTCCTGGTGTCTAGTGCCCCCCATTGCTGTCCCCATATTTGTTTAATGTTTCCCTGGTATCTAGTGGCCCCCCTGCCCTTTGACTGACACCAATCTCTACACCTAATGTTTCCCTGGTGTCTAGTGGCACCCCCTGCCCTCCAGTTGCCATCCCCATATTTCTGTTTCACTGGTGTCTAGTGGCACCCCTCTTATCATCATCCCCATACTTCTTTAATGTATACCTGGTGTCTAGCCACACCCCCTACCCTCTGGTCACCATCCCCCTATATATTTAATGTTTTCCTGGTGTCTAGTGGCACCTCCACCCTCTGATCACTGTCCCTGTATTAATTTTAAAAATGTGAGCTGTAATAAAGAAAACCACCCATTGATATTTTTTTCATCTGTAAACTTGTAAAAAAGAAAACAGTCCCTCACTGATCTGAACTCTGCCACCCTGACTCCCCACCCAGCAGTCACCACCCCACACACCCCAAGCATCACCAATGCACCCTCACTCATCTGAACTTGTCCTAGGGTAAAGACCCACTCTCCATTCAAGGACATGTCTTGCTGCTAGAGCCATGCTAGAGCCAGCAACTGCAATATGAGAAACTAAGTTAAGTGTAGTTCAATGTATTTTAAAGGTGGGTTTTAACTCTAAGAAATAACTTTCTCATATTTGCACATTTTCACCCCATTTTTCAACATGGCCTTTTTGGGACCCATGTCACAACCAATGGTGGTGGAGTTATGCAAATCAGGCCCAAAAGACAATTTCATGGTCACTTGGCAAGATCACCTTTTGGTCAGGATTTAACCATTTTCACCACCATTGTTCATGAGGTGGGGTCATAAGAAGGCCATGTTGAAAATCTGAGGTAAAAATATGTAAAAATGACAAAGTTGTTGGCATATGTTGACATTTTTCTATGCTTGCTCATACTGTAAGTTCAGTAATTTTAAATATTTTGACCCCAGCCTTTCAACATAGCAATTTTTCACACCACCTCATGAACATGATAGCTGTCATTTTTCAAATCCTGGCCAAAATGTGCTTTCATACCTGTGGTGTGAAATGACGTTTCAGTGGTTTGGAATCAAATTTCAGCAGGCTATGCTGAAATCTGGTGCAGAAATGTAAAAAAATGTTCAGATTATGACTAAACATTGTAGTATTTCAACGATTGCTCATAACTTTGCTAATTTTCAATATTTTGACTCCAAACTTTTAACATAGACATTTTTCCACACCACCTCATAATCAAGACAAGTGTCATTTTTAAAATCCTGGATGAAACATCTTTTCGCACTTGTGTTGCAAATGACATTCCAGCCAATATACTATAAATGCTAATGTCATGTTTATAAGAGCAGTCATGAAATGACTATCCTGAAAATTTGTAGTCAGAATAAAAAAAAAACAATGTGTCAAGAGTGAATGTTTGAAGAGTGAAAGTGTACTGAATGTGTGTAGAGTGAATGCATAAAGAGTGAATGTCTGAAGAGTGGATATGTACTGAATGTGTGAAGAGTGTATACAGAGTGAATGTGCCTACTTCTGTAGGCAGACAGAGTCTTCCTATAGTGCACAGCCTAAAGTGCCCTGCACATCTACTCCTGTTCACATATCGATGACATTTTCAGCTTTCCTCAGGTGTGAAGCAGTCTCTCACTTTTCCCACCTGCATCAATACCATTATTTTGCAGCCATATTGGCTCTGACCAGAGTTTATTTCCATTGGTGCCCACTTATTTCCAGAAAGCTAGCTACAGTTGACAAGACTGTGAAGCAGCTTGGCTGCACTAGAAAATAGCTGTTTATGGTCTCTTTCATTAGTCTGGGGACAAGCAGAGAAGGAGAAAATTCCCCTTCTGGAATATGTGACTTTTTCTACTACCCATTAGCTAGTTGGGTCAGAATGCAGGCACAAAAATGAAGGGCATTAGGATTTTTTCTCTTACTCATGTAGCAGCACCCACTTTTCAAGGGTTGTTTTAGATGGAATGTTTACTTCCTTGCCTGACCACTGATGCCTACGGTGAGCAGTGAGTAGCCAAGTGCAGGCAGAGAGTCCAGTTCTCTGGGTTGTTCAGTTTTTAAAGAACTTCATTCTGGTCCATTATTTCCTGAGTCACTCAGGCAGCAGGCTAGAAGCAGACAGGCCCCATGAGAACCTGAAGATTGAGGGTGAGTTGCCAGTTTAAAAATAAAATAAAAATAATTTTTTTAAATAAAAAAATAAATAATCCGGTATTCCTCATTCTCCAAAATCACTGATGGATGCATAGGGCAGTGTGTCTGGTGGCTGGCATGAAAAACTATAAAGGGACATTGAGCTGTGACAGCTCATTTGCTGTTGCATCCCTGCATGTGGATTACATGGACCTGTTTCATTAAAGGAGAACTCTGCTATACATGTAAATCATTTTCCCTTGTAGATTCCATCTCCATGGGCTTTCTAGTTGTCCTAGTAGGTGTTTCTAATTTACACCCAGGTAGTCCGTACGATGTTAGAACTTTATGATGTAGTATATGACCTTGCTCAGCTCTTCTGTTGTTAGCAGAACACATCCATGTTCTATTATAGAACTTTAAGGTTGAGACTGAGGGACATAAACTACATCACACAGGTCTAAAATGGAACTTATTACTAGTGTTAATCAGAAACAGCAACTAAGGTTACTAGTAGGCACATGTAGATGGAACAATGATAGAAAAGAAACTGTATTTAAAAAGAAACAACAAACAGCTTCTACTGCCAAAAAAGATGTTCATTTTCAGTGCAGTTCTCCTTCAATAGTGGGGATGATGGTCATAACACCAGGGAAACTCACCTACTCCTCTTTAATAAGTGCCATGGGATGTTCATCTTGCACCTGGACAGTGACCATGGAGTTACAGGAAGGACCTTGGTTTAGCATTTCATTCAAAGAAAGGCACATCAACAGTGCAGCATCTACCCCCTCATACAGCACTACAGTTCCAGTTATGGGTATTACAGTAAGTACCTGGTGTGGAGCTTGAACCCATTACCTTCTGATCTTCTGGGGCAAGAGCTGAGTGTGTTACCTACTGAGCCACTGACACTGTATGATGCAGAGGAGGAAGATAAGTTAGGGGTGGGGTATCCCAATTATGTTAGGTCTGTTTCTTTCAGTTCTTCAGTTCAGTTCTTTTTATTTGAATAAAAATGCATAAAATCAAAACAATTTGTTACGTTCCATTTGGGGAGGCAGTATAGCTCAGTGGTTTAAGGCTCTGATCTGCAAATCTTGTGGCATTCAGCAGACTAGACCTGGGTTTGAATCCCACAGCTTCCACTTGCATACTGTGTGACCCAGAGCAAGTCACTTAACTTCCCTGTGCTCCCAGGTTGCTCCTGTAAAAAAGCTTCCAGCTTAGTGTGCTACTCCTGGTTAAACAACTAAATAAAAATAAAAAAATATTTAACACATACAGTATAAAAATTCATGTCACTTAATCATAAACAAATTTCACCAAATAAACTCTCATTTAAACAAATAATATCATCAAAAGATGCATTAAGATGAGTCAGACAGCTTTACAGACATAACACTTTTTCCCATCCCATACATAATTTTGATTTTATCTAACTTTAAAAGATATGTTTTAGCATCTGTGCCTTGGCAATAAAGGGACTGGCCATCGTTTTCTTTCCACCTCCCACAGATTGCTTTCAAATATGATATGAAGAATATCTACTGATATTTTATTACTACAATTGCACTGTCTCTTAACCTTTTTACCAAAATAATTATTTAGATTAAAATATGGGTTGCCTAAAATGGCTAATCTCAGTGCACTTAAAATATTTCTGTGCCACTCATTTTCACATTTTACTAGACATGTTTCCAGGCCCCAGTCTTTTTTTATACTGGATTATATTCCACACGTCTACATCATGGATTTTCCCCATATCAGTTTTCACAGTGTTATCCTGTAGTCTTACAAGGGCATCATCTACAAAGGCATGAATATCATACAAAGCTTTCCCAGAACAAAGATCCTCATAGTCGACATTTTTAAGTATATAATTCAATTTGTTAAACCAGTTTCCCATTTGCTTACCAACTGATAACATAGTCAAAAACTCTTGCCAGCACATTTTTGGCAGTCTTTTATTGTTCATCTTTATAATTCTATGCCATAGGTTAACAGATCTTATTCTTTTTCTGATTGGCAGCATACCCGACTCTAATCTTAGAAAACTTGTAGGGCAGTCTCTCAGAAGATTTAATGCATGCCTGATAAATACATTTTGAATAGTTTCTCTATTAAATTTCTCTAAGCACAGACCCCCAAATTCCACTACCATATAAGGTGTGGCTCATTGTTTTTGCTTCAAATGCCTTTCTCATAGCTTCAAAAGAGTTATTTGCAAATTTATTAGCAAATGATCTTATAGATGCCACTGATTTATAGGTGTTATTCTTTATTTCTGACAGATGTTGTTTCCATGTAACCTTTGTATCAAGGGTAATACCTAAATATCTGTATTCATTAACCACCTTGATTTTTTTCCCCTGGATGGTCCATACCTTAGCAGTTTTATTTTTGTTTCCCAGCACCACTATTTTAGATTTATCAATATTTAATCATGGTCCAGAGTTTTTAGTGAGTTCATAATGCTAAGCATGCCCCTTTGTAGACCCAGCGGAGTCTGTGAGATTACTATGGCATCATCTGCATACAGCAGTAGCTGTATTTTTCTGTTGTTTCTTAAAGGTGCAAAAGTATCAATATTTTTAATATTCTTTACTAGAGTCTCAATATATATATAAGTTAAATAATAATGGGGACAGCAGACATCCTTGTTTTACCCCCGGTTCACAATAATTTCTTTTGTCAAAGCACCATCCTTTGTGTATCTAATCACTGAAGTTGTGTTCAAGTGTAGCATTTTTTGGATATCTAATAACTGAGTATCTATTCTCATATCTTCCAAAATCTCCCATAATTTTTTCCTGTTCACTGAGTCGAATGCTGCCCTAATATCTATAAAGCAGACATACTGTATAATATCCCGTTTCTCCCATGAACATATTCATCTATCAGAAAATTCAAAGTAAAAAGTAGATCTAAGTGCTATGCTGTTTTTTGAAACCATGCTGGAACTTATATAGTAGATACTTCTCTTCAACCCATCTGAGGAGTCTATCTAAAATTAACCTTGTATAGATGTTCTGAATAATGGGAGCAAAGTAATAGGCATATGACATCTAGGTTCTTGTTTGTCCCCTTTTTTAAACAATGGAACAAGGATGCCTTTATTCCAGTGTTGAGGCAATATTAAAGTGGTTACTTATAAATGAAAATATGGGGGAAAGCAAGTTTACCATAAAATCAGGATTGTGCAAAAATGCCTCTGCAGACAAACTGTCAGTGCCCACTGCCTCGTTTTCTTTTTGAGCTAAAATTGCTGATCACACCTCATTAACTGAAAATGAGATAGTGTATGAATTTATGCAAACTATTGAAAGTTGTACCTCTGTCTTTAATGCATTGTTTCTTTTATCTGTATTATATGTTCTATTAAAATGATCTATCCACATTTCCTCAGTAATAATATCAATCATATTATACTGTATGTTATTTTCATCTCATCCATAGGCAGCCAGAGGCCAGAAGGTCTTTGTATCTGTCTTTTCTATGCACTCCTGTAGATTTTCCCATAATTTATATCTGTAAGGCTTTTTTTATAATATAATAACTTTCTATATTCATTCTTAAGGTTTTTTAATATGCCTAGTACTGGGCAAGCAGGAGTCTTAGCTCTATGTTTCCAGATTCTCTTGATCCCGTTCCTTAAATTATGACATTCTTTGTCAAACCATGGGTTATCTGCACCAATGTCCACTTTATTTTGTCCTTTTTTAGTGCCTAACTGTGACTCAAAATTGCTCATGAATATATTAAAATGGTGCATTACATTCTCCTCCACCCTAAAATTAGGGGACCCGATTCCAGAAGCTATGTCGCAAGTCACTGCCAAAGGCGACTTGTGACATTTGCCAGTGTGACATGCACCCTGTGCCCGATTTCAGTATGGGCAGGGTTCCGGCCTTTATGTCCTGCAAGTTGCAGCACTCCCAGCAGTGTGCCACAGGAAGGGCGCACCTGAACAGGGTGCTGCACATCGCAGACTTGTCCAATGACAGGGCACAGCCACCTCTACCTCAGCCCCATGCTCAGAAATGAGCCTGCAAGCCATGGTGGGCCATATGGGGGGTTGGCAGCAGTCCACCAGCCCAGAGGGGGTGGCACTGCACCACATTACTGGGAATCAGGCCAGGGTGACCCCAGTATTGCCAGGGATCAGGGTCAGGTGGGGGGTCTTATTATGCATTTGGGAGGTCTGCAGCAGTGTGCAGGAATGGGGCTGGGTGGGGGGCATAATGTTCCTGAGCACAGCAGCTGGCAGTGTACATATGCCAGCACATTGCTGGCCTAACCATACATTGATGGACATCCTCCCCAGGACTTTCTGGAATTGCAAATTCGGGTTATGGCAGCCACCCTTTTGGAATAGGGTGCATGTGCTACCATAACCCCCCTTCCGCCATTCTGCTGGGCTATCGGGTGGCGTAAGTCCACCTGGGCACAGGCAGCCTGCAATTTGTTGCAGGCCACCTCTTGGGATTCTGAATGTCAGAACCCATGGCTCAAAGTGCTACTTGCACCATTTCTTTTGAGCTTCTAGAACTGCAGAATGAAAGTATGAACTGAACTGTGTATTGCTGGCCCCCATATTAATCTGTTTTCCTGGTGTCTACTAGCATGCCCTACCTTCCGCTCACCCACCTCATATTTATGTTTCCCTGGTGTCTAGTGCCACCACCCACCCTCTGATTGCTCACTTGTATTTAAGTTTCCCTGGTGTCTCGTGCCACTGGAGGGTGGGAGATGCCACTAGGCACTAGGGAAACATAAGTACTGGTGGCGTGATGAGTGATTGGAGGGTAGGGGGTGGCACTAGACACCAGGGAAACATAAATATGGGCAGTGGGGTGAGCAATTGGAGGGTGCTACTAGACACCAAAGAAACATAAATATGGGCAGTAGGGTAAGTGATCAGAGGGCGGGGGTTGCCACTAAACACCAGGAAAACATAAATATAAGCAGAGTGAGTGATCAGAGGTTAGGGGTGCCACTAGACTTCAGAGAACATAAATATGAGTGGGTTGAACAATTGGAGGGTGGGGGGGTTGCCACTAGACACCAGGGAAACAATATGGGGTGAACGATCAGAGGGTGGGGGTGCCATTAGACAGCAGGGAAAAAATACGGGGTGAGTGATCAGAGGGTGGGGATGCCATTAGACACCAGGTAAACAATACAGGGTGAGCAATCAGAGGGTGGGGGGATGCCATTAGACACCAGGGAAATATAAATATGTGGTGAGTGATCTGAGGGTAGAGAATGCCAGTAAACACCAGGGAAACAAATTAATACAGAGGCCAGCTATACATAGTTCAGTTCATACTTTCATTATGCAGTTCAGTGACTCAAAAGAAATTCCACAAAACTGACTTCTGACAGTGATCAGTTCTGCAGAATTTTTTTTCCATAGTTTAATATCTTAATCCACTGTTCATACATTTATTCTACCATTCTAAGTTAGAATTTCTGCAGAAGTTTCCAAAATGAATCCTCAACCTACGTGGAAGTAAAAGTCTGACTTTCACACAAATTCCACTGGTGGAAGTGCCACTAGACACCAGGGAAACATAAAAACAAGTGAACAATCAGAGGGTAGGGGGTACAACTAGACACCAGGGATTTAAAGGATTTAAAGTGAGATTTAAACATTGGTGAGTGATTGCAGGGTGGGGCGGTGCCACTAGACACCAGAGCAGAGAAACATAAATACAGGCAGGGTGAGCAATCAGAAGGAGGCGGATGCCACTAGACATCAGAGAAACATAAATATGGGTAATGTGAGCAATCAAAGGGTGGAGGGGGGTGCCAAAATACCAGGGAAATGTAAATATGGTGGGATGAGAGATCAGAAGGTGGGAGGTGCCACTCGGCACCAGGGAAAGATAAATTTGGGTGGGGCAAGATATCAGGGGGGTGCTACTAGACACTTGGGAAACATAAATACAGGCAGCAAGGTGAGTGATCAGAGGTTGGGGGTGCCACTAGACACCAATGAAACATAAATAGAGGGTGAGCAATCAGAGTGTAGTGGGTGCCACTGGACACCAGGTCCTTTTTTTTCTATGGGGACAGCACAGAACTGACCACTGAACTGAGAAATAATCACATTGATTGTGAATTAATGAATTAGTGCCACAGTTTATGTGTTTTATTCTGCAGTTCAGTAAGAAAATTGTGCAGAACAGGGCAAAAATTCCCCAGACACTTTTGGAAGATTTCTGATTTCGCCAAAGGCAGAAGTTCAGAAAATTCTGGGAAAATTGAGAAATTCCATGAAAGTTCCACTAAAGCAGAATTCACAACGTTTCCCAGCCCTATTTGTGGTTATTTTTTTTTTTACTGAGGCATAAATAACAACAAACGTGTCATATAGACATATAGCACGTTAGTTCTACATATCACGTCAACACAGCCCAGATGATATTTTTATATAATGTCTTAACTGAGCATCAGGAGAACATCTGTTAATACATTATTCTATTGTTTTATTTCCATGCCAGTGTACGAGAGTCAGGGGAGACTTGTGGCTTATGCTGCTTAATTGAAATACAAAGTACCAGCATTCTACATAAGTCTCTTGATAAGGGGCACCTGGTGGGTTCAGTCTACATAGACCTAACCAAGGCTTTTGATTTAGTAAATCATGTGCTACTGCTAACCAAGATCCCCGCACTAGGCTTTTCTGCAGACACTGTACTCTGGTGTAAAAACTACCTCTCAGGCAGACCACAACAAGTCAATATAAATGGGAAGCATTCTGATGCCAGACCTGTCACATTAGGAGTGCCTCAAGGCTCCATCCTGTGACCCCCATTGTTCAGCCTCTTCACCAATAACCTTCCCGAAGCCTGCCCTAGCTCCACAGTCATACTTTACACAGATGATACAGTCATCTGTGCAGGTAATTCCTGCCAGGATATACTCACCCGTGACCTTCACCACAATTTTGAATCCCTCAAGAAATGGTTCTAGCAGAATAAGCTGGTGCTCAACTATAAGAAAACCAAAACAATGCTCTTCTCTAGTGCACAGAAGAGGGCTAAACTACTTTCGCTCAACATCCACAACAAAATGGGAGAGAATCTAGAACAGGTTGACTCTTTCAAATACCTTGGGGTCACCATTGTCCAGACACTAATGTTTGTACCACACGTGGATCAAATCATGTGCAACATAAACAGGAGACTGGGGGCAATATAGACAGAGGCACAACCTCACTCCAGAAGCCACACAAGTGGCAGTCACAAGTTACATTCTCCCCATAGTAGAGTACGCCTTAATAGTATATGGTAGTGCCTCGGATATGGTGTTAAACAGGGTTCAGTTAGTTCTGAACAAAGCCTGCCACTTTGTAATTGGGACTGAGAAACACATGCACACATGCACACTTTACTCCCTAACAAAATGGCTCCCTCTGCACAACAGAATTAAATACCGGACCTGCCTACTAGGTATGAAAGCCCTCATGGGTCTGACCCCCACACACAGGGTTGCAAGCTCTCCTAAGTCATGCCCAAAATCCTTACCCTACCTGAGGCATGGCAAGTGGTACCCTGGCTGTGCCATTCAAGAGAATGAGTCTAGCCAAGTGCTCCTTTGCAACTAGAGCCCACAACTGGCTTAACAAACTTTTGGTCCAACAAACGACACCTGTTATGCTGGGCCACTTCAAATGTGAGCTACTAAAAGTGCTTCTACCTGGCACCAACTGTGGCTGCACCTCCCAATAAGACCCCACATGCACTGGCACCTGCCACCTGCACAGCAACTGATCCCTACCATTGCAGTAGCTACACATGGTAATCAGTAAAAAAAAAAGTCACACATGGGCACAAGACGCCAACACCATAACACACCACTCTTTCTGACGTCTCATATATGTGCTACCCTACTGACCCCCGTGCCATAAAAGTGCACAGATCTATCCACAGGCAATGCCCTGCAGGGATGCTACCAAGGTTTCAGCACTTTCATTACTGTTAACTACCAGACCCATTGAAGTGTAACTAGTTTGTACTATGATGTTATGTAACTAAATTTATGTTGTCGATGCCTATGCTAATTTGCTACTTGTGAAGTGTCAAGAAGTGTTGTAACTGTACTGTTGTTTTGACCAGGAACCTTTTCAAATGAACATTTTGCTCAAAGGTGTATATCCAAGCAATACAATAAATAAATAAATAACTTAACACTCTTAACTAGAACTGACAAATAGGCGAAAGAACAATTTAATTATACAAACTAAACAAAAATTGAAATCCTTCAGAAAGCATAACAGGGCCGGCCTGATGGCACTGAGGGTTGAGGTGCTGGATGCAACACCTCGTTCCACGCCGGTGACCTGGGTTCGGGAATGAGCCCAGGCCGTCGGGGGTCAGCAGGGGAAGAGAGGGATTGAGCACTCAACGGCGGCTCTCCCTCTCTGGGGAGGGTTACCAGTCTGTCCTGCTGCTATATTGCCACCTCCTGGGTGAACCCGGGAATAGCGATGCGGGTCAGGATGCACAACGGAAGGGGCAGTGCTAGCTGAGAGCCTGGGGAGGAGCAGTGTATATACGCATGCCTCCTCACTGGCTCTCTCAGTGTGCCGGCAACTGCAGGGGATAGGGCAGAACAGGAAAAAATGGAGCCTGTCACTCCTAGGTGATGACTCCTCCAATGCCAGTCCACGTCACCGGTGCTCACCAGGGTAGACTCCAATGAGAATCGCCAGCTCCACCGTTATTAGGGGGAGGATCCGGTAGTTCCTTCCCTGCCCCGCCCAGGGGGTGTACTGGGATACCTAAGGAACCATTGAGCATGCGACCACTCTATGAGCAGACTCCTGGGGGTACCATGGAATGTGTAGAAGGCGAATTGAGGGTGTCTGATTGAGTGGAAGGACAGTGCAGTAAGGAGAAATAAATATAAGGTTAAAAAAAAAAAAAGCATAACAGTTTAAAGATTCTTTCCTTGAATGCAAGAAGTTTAGTAAATAAATGTGGAACTTAGTTTAAACTATTAATGAGAGAAAAGAATATCAACATCATTGAAGTTGAAGTGAGTTGGTGGGGCCCCAAGGACACACAGGACAAAAATATAAGCTAATATAAACTAATTCATAAAGATAGGGATGAAAGAAAAAAGGAAGGGGTAGCAGTATATATACATGAAAATCTGAAGGTAGAAAAGATGACGCCACCTACAGATTTAAATTGTCTTGAGACTGCAATGGTGGAAATAACTCATATCAGGCCTTATGACCTGATTATGGAAACTTGCTATCCCCTCCTCCCCCACACATTTGCTTCAGATCCCATGCTCTAGCCTGGTTAAGTGATTATCTGAACCAGAGAAAACAAAGGATGAAAATTGGTAGTGCAGTCTCAAGTACCAATGTAATTCACAGTGTGGTCCTCAGGCTCCATATTGGGACCTCTTCTGTTTTCAATCTTCATCAAGTCTGAGTATCGCAACATAACCCTGATGTGCTCGCCATTGTAGAAACGTGGCTCTCACCAAGAATTCCAGACATGGCTATTCAGCTGGCGGGGTATATCTCCTTCAGGTTGGATAGGATTGGGAAGCGGGTTGGGGGTTGTGTCATTTATGCCAAGGACACTATCCTAAGACACATCCTCCCATGCCCGTCCACCAACAGAAATGTACAAATGCTGGCAATTAAAGTTATGCTCGGCGCTAGCAACAAAGGTCTAACAATTGTTATGGTATACATACCCCCAAAGAACAATCAACAGGTTTCACTGAAATCCTCAACTATCTCTCCAACCTGGACCAGAACTCAGAGATTCTTGTCATAGGTGACTTCAACATCAACTGGCATTCACCTGATGCAGCACCGTACAAAGATGCTATCTCCTCCCTACGCATATCACAGCTAGTAGACTCTCCGACGAGAATGAATTATCGATCTGGTTCTACTGTAGTTCACTGCTGGACGGGCTGATTATGAATCAACCCGAGAGAGTTACCCACCCAGTTGTCCTCCCTAACTCTATCAGTGATCATTCACCTATAATCTGTACCTGGTTGAATAAATCCTCCAGAACCCCTGCTAAAACGCACACTACCAGAGTACTAAAAAAAGGACAACTGCACCTTTTGCAACTGGACTGTTTGTATCTTTTCACAACTAATGGTGTCAATTCTGCACTCGCTCACTTCATCCAGACCTTCAATATGATCTGTAATATTTATGCCCTCCCGTCAAGCGCAAAACCAAGGGGTTCAGTAAGTCTTGGATCACCTCGTCCCTCCTTGAGCAGATGAAACTTAGGGAGAATCTCTGGCACAAAGCCAGAAATACTGGCTCCTCCATATACTTCCAGAGCTACAAAACTGCTCGAAATAACTGCACAAGGGCTATTTGCTTAGCAAAGAGTCGCTACTTTAAGAACGAGTTGTCTAGCAACTGGGGAGATAGCCACAAATTCTGGGATAATTTGAAGACTCTCCCTGGTAAATCCAACAAATCCACCCCAACCCTACTCAGTCTAAATGGTACACTAACCCAGGCCCCTGTAACTATAGCTAATACCTTTAATAGGGCTTTTACAGACCTAAGTAGTGTACTCTCTCAAGATTTCTCTCTACCTTCAGACGTCTCCAACCCCCTCAACCCGTCAGTCTCCCTAGCTGGCCCCACCTCCACCTTTCCACTTTAAAATGATCTCCCAGGCCAAAGCAAAAAAATACCTCTCACAAGTCT
The DNA here is from genome assembly GCA_016271365.2 of Neoceratodus forsteri. NCBI lineage: Eukaryota > Metazoa > Chordata > Ceratodontiformes > Ceratodontidae > Neoceratodus > Neoceratodus forsteri. The sequence continues at coordinate 1,236,776,862 of CM057456.1, forward strand.
TTGGGAAAACCTGAGGGGGCAGTGACATGCTTGATCTCAAGCTTGTTGCCTTAACCCCAGATGAGGTACTACCATCCCTTACCAGAATTCTGAACCTCTCGCTCATTGACAGCAAATTCCCTTGACCATGAAAGAAGGCTGTGGTCACTCCATCTTGAAAAGTGGGGATACAGCAAGCCACGCCAATTATAGGCTGATCTCTATTCTCCCCCTCTCTCAAAAGCACTAGAATGAATTGTCTATGACCAGCTCGTTGACCACCTTGGCAAATATCAGCTGCTATGTCCAGAGCAGCATGGCTTCTGAAAACAACACAGCATCACTACGCGCTTTGTGGGTTCAGGCTACATCCTCAATGTTCTTGGCCGGGGCCAGTTGGTGGGGGTGACTTATATCGACTTCACCAAGGCCTTTCACACAGTCAGCCATGAACATCTACTGTACAAGTTAACCCACTTGGGACTCTCTCGTGAAACTGTATGTTGGTTTAGGAGTTACCACTCCGAGAGAACACAAGTGAAAATCACTGACATCCTCTCCTAAAGCTGGGCTGTAATTACAGGGGTACCTCAGGGAGTCAATTCTGGGTCCCCTGCTTTTCAGTCTGTTCTTGAACAACCTCCCCTGAACATGTCTGGACAAGGTCCTCCTCTATGCTGATGATGCAGTGCTTTTTTCCAGCAAATTGAACAAAGTAATGCTAGGAAAAACAGATGCAACTTAATTTTACTGCCGCCAAGTCCTGGTTCATCAACTCTAAGCTCCTGTTAAACTACATAAAAAAAAAACTATGCTGTTTGCCTCCCCCACAACTGGCACAAATCCTACCATTTGCACATAGTGAACTCTCAAAATGCCCACCTTGAGATGGTTCAGAGTTTCAAATACCTTGGGGTCATCTTGGATAGTTCCCTTTCTTTCACTCATCACAGTGACCTAGTAGCTAAAGCAGCCATTGTTGGGATTGGCCACCTATTTAGGTACAAGCATTGCTAACAGATGGTGCCCTAAACCTAGCTGTTACCAGTTCTGTCCTATATATGATTGATTATGGACTGGTAGTATACGGCACTGCTACTGATACAACCTTCAAGAAGGTCAAAGTGGCCCACAACAAAGCCTACTGGCTTGTCCTTGATGATCCCCACCTAATACATACCTGTGGCCTCTATTCCCAATCAGGGTGGCTAAACTTGGACTGTAGAATTTGGTACCAGATATGCCTTCTAACTAAAAAGTCTGTGCTAGGTCTTGCATCTCCTGGTGTTCAAAGCCTTCTGTCCCCCACTGACAATACCTACACCACTAGGGGGTCTAACATCCTGACCTTAAAAGCCCCTTTCTGCCTCACCGGCCAGGGTCAGCACTCCTTCATATATCGTGCTCTCCTCTGGCTGAACTTTCTCAGTGAGGACATGCTATCCAATACTAAACTCAGCCCATTGAAAGCTAATCTTTATGACAATCTTGTAAACCCTAAGCTGTTGTGACTGCTGCCTTCAACCTGCTCAAGCCCCTATCAATACCTCCGCTTCCCCCTCCCACATCTCCCCGCCTTCATATTTCTCTCAATGCCTCCCTCAGTTTTCCAAGCCATGTCTCTCCATCTCCCCCAACCCCCACCCAGATCTATTTTTATTTTTATTTAGATTTTGGTAACTGGGTAAGCCCACTGAGACCAGAGATCCCTTTTTCAGGGGCGACCCGGAATTAGTTACAGAGAGCACATACATTGGTGACAATAAACAGTAGTTTTGGAAGAGACATATATAGTTACAGTGAATAAATACATAGGAATTTGTGATATTAGATGATACATACATTGGTGACAATAGGCAGTAGTTTTGGCTGATACATATATAGTTACAGTGAATAAATACATAGGAATTTATATACAGTGATATTAGGTGATACATATTAAGTAATAGGATACATAGGTGTCACAGTTGAGTAGCTTTAGCTGAATACTTATCTAGTTACAGGGAGTACATACATTGGTATTAATATACAGAAGTTTAGGGTGATTTATGTTAAGGAGAAGGTATCGAACATTTGCCACACAGACAGGAGGTATCACAAAGCTCACAGTATTAAGATAGGTACGCAGATCTACATGCCCCTCCCCATCCCTCCTTGCTCCACCCTCTATCTACTCCCCTCATCTGCTAAATTTTGACAAGGCTTACTTGGCTGCTCCAGTCCTCCCCTCATCCCCTCTCTTAGTCCTTCCTTCACTATCCCTCTCCTTCCCTCACTCCCTACTACTAGTCGTTCCCATCCATGGTCCTCTCTCCTTCTCCTGCCTTGCATTATTAGTGCACTTATGTTACACGTGATTTTGTTGCTTCATAAACTGTACCATAATATCTGTACTTTTATAATCCTACATGTTAAATGGCTGTATCTGAATTGCCTGCTTGTTTTCTTTGTTAACACTATTTTGACTTTTATAATTTAACTACTGTATCCCTGTTTTGTCATGACATGGAACCTTTGTAAACGAGCTTCAAGCTCAAAAGTTGTAATCTGAGATTTAAATAAATAAATAAATAAAAATAAAAATAAACAAATTCCCAACAATCTGCAAACCCGTACATACTCTTCTCTATGCAGATGATGCAGTTCTATACATGCATAGCAAAGACATTAACAAAATCAACCATGTACTTGGAAACAGCTTAAAAAACTTATAGGAATGGTTCATTCTAGAAAAAATGGTCCTGAACCTACCGAAAACCCAATCAATGTTGTCTGGTTCTAACTACAATCTGAAAAATACAGCCCCCAAGTTCTGCATTCATGCAAATAATGGGAACTGCCTGAAAAAAGTCAGCTGCTTTAAATATCTAGGAGTACACTCAGACGCTACCCTTACCTTCAAAACCCACATTCAAAACACTACCAACCTGCTTCACCAAAGGCTCAGCTCTCTGTACAGAATCCGCAAGTACCTAACGCCCAAATCCAGACATAGAATAGCACAGGCAAATCTGCTGCCTATAGTGGACTATGGCTCCTTGATCACCGATGCTGTTAACAAAACTATGCTGCAGAAGTAATACACTCTGTATCACAAGATTGCCAGATTTGCAACAGGCAGCAATAGCAAGACACATCACTGCCTTTCTCTGAACACTCTAAACTGGCTCTAACCAGAACTCATATCCAACCTAACAATCACCAGATTCATTAAAAGAACTATGGTCAAAAACTCCCCCATCTATTTAACTGAACAACTCAAGTTTGTCAACTTGCCCTTGTCTGGATCCACCTCAAAAAAATTACCTAAAAATGTCCCTTTTTCAAACAAACACTGGACAATGCTCCTTCAGTTACCATGCCTCCTCAGTATGGAATACAGTCCCCTCCATTAGAGAATCACCAACTGTCTCTGCTTTCTCAAACAATCTGAAAGACTTTTATCTGTCACTCAGTACCTGTGACTGCTTTGTGTAAATGGGGCCCATGAGAGGGTGGGAGAGCAGGGGATAATTCCCAGGGCCCAGTGACAAGACAGGCCCAGGTCTTCCAGCATACTGTATGCAGGGAAGGGACTATGAGCTGCTAGGGGACTCAGAGTCTGAACTTTCCCTGGGGCCCGGAATTCTTTTCATGGGGTCTGTGTGTAAATACCCCATGTAAATACCTCTATGCATCTGCACTCAGTGCAGTAGCGGCACTAATTTTCCTCACAATTAACCAAACTTTCTATGTGCCTCAAGTATGTAATCAAGTATGTAATTTTTAATCGATGAGTGTATGTTTCATTTTTTGTAACAAGCACCCGAACATTTGTATGTATGTCCTCAAATGTCCATGCAATTGCACCCGGGTCATGACTGAAAAAGGCACTTGGTGCCAGTGCACTTACCCGGTTACCAAACTGAAAATAAAATTAAATAAATAAATAAATAAAATTAAGGGAATAATGTAATGATTTAATTAAAGAAATTAAAGCAAACTCAAACAAGCGCAATATCATAATCCTGGGTGATTTTACTCTCCCAAAGATTGATTGGGAAAATAAAGAAACTAAAGAAATAGTAGTAGCTTGCTGGACACCTAAAGGGAATGTAGCATAAAGTCCCCGAATTACAGTATTTTGGAACAATTTTGTATAAGCAATGACAATATGACAGAACTCATAATGTATGGAAACATTGTATACAACAAAGGCAAAACAATAGTTCATAATTACAATGTTGTTAACTACAACAAAATAATGGAGGAGTTTAATAAGCTGGAACTGGAAAACTGAAATGAATGGGAAAGGAACTGTGGACTGTTGGGGAGATTTTTAAAGATAAACTGCTGAAACTCAGAGACAAATATATCCCAGGGAAGAAATGTTTTAACAAAGCTGGGAAAATTCCACCCTAGTACACCAAAAAAGTGAAGCTATGATTAAGAACAAAAAAAATGTCATACAGAATCAAGAGGAAATACCCTCGTTCTGGAAACAGAAATACGTTTAAAGAGCTGGTAAAACTGGAAAAATGAGAAATCAGGAAGACAAAAATGAAATATGAAATTACATTACCAAATAATAAAAAAGCCTTTGATATTTATATAAATACAGAAAAGAAAATAGGGAACAACAAGGGGGCCGATTCTAGAAGGTGGGTGCAGGGCTTATGCCAAGCCTTGCATCCACCACAAAATTTATTGCACCTGCACCAAACCCATCAGATGCAACTCGGTCCAATTCCAGAAGGGCTGGCACAGTTGTGACAGTTTTTCCACTTTATGGCAGCTTGCACCAAAGGTTTGGCACAAGCTCTGTACAAAGAGTACACTCACGGACACAATGTTAGATCAGGGGGGAGCTGGTCTAACTTTGCTGCACTGGGGACTTGTGGCAGCTGGCTTCCACAGTTACAAATTTCCCCGTTTGATGCAAGTTGGCACTTGCATCAAGCACCCTGCCGCAAGTCCCCTGTGGCAATTGCAGCCGCTTCTAGAACCAGCCCCTGGACCTCTATGTGTCAATGAGAAAATAATAACAAAGGAAGGGGAAATGACTGGCTAGTTGAACAAATATTTGTGCTCAGTTTTCAGGGAGAAGGGTATTGATTTGAATAAAATAATTCCAAAGGGTACTTTGAGTTAAATTAAAAATGATGAAATGTTAAAACATTTACAGACACTGCAAGCAAATAAGGCAATAGGACCTGACAGAATATCCCCAAAATTCTTAAGAGAACTGTCCAAGGAATTGGCATCAAAACTTGAAGCAGTGGTTCCACAGGATTGGTAGAAGGCTGAAGTTACTCTTCTATTTAAAAATGGGTACACAAAAATACCTAATACATATCACCCAATTAGTATTATATCAATTTCAGGGAAGATAATGGAACAATGTGTCAAATTCAGTCTAGAAGATGACTGTAAAAATAAAAAACATGTTGGACAAGTTATAACATGGCTTTAAAGCTGATAGATCATGCATACCAAATATGTTAACATTCTGTGAGTTTAAGTAAAGAATTGGATGATGAGAAAGTTAATTGAAAAACTAATGAATATTGGAACTAATGACAAACTAATACACTGGATATCTAATTGGTTGGGAGTCTGCACACAAAAATTTAAAGTAAAAGTTATCTATCAGGGAAGAGGGAGGTAACAAGTGGAGTGCCCCACAGCTCGGTCCTTGTCCTGGAGCTTTTTGGACTATTTACTGTACTAGTGATTTCAGGAGAGACGTCAGTAGTATCTGTAATAAGTTTGTAGATGACATGAAAATGGGAGGCAGAGTTAATACTAATCTAGGGGTGGAAAACTTGCAAAACGATTTGGATAAACTTGTCAGCTGGACAAAACAGTGGAATATGTTATTTAACGAAGAAAAGTGCACAGCAATGCATTTGGGGAAAAATATTTTGAAAAGAGAGCTTTATATAAAACAATATTAAATTTAAAAAATCAGTCATTCATGACTGGAGGGTATTTTTTAAGTTCATATCCATCTACATAGAAGCAGTCTTTTGGCTGCCATCCCCAGAGCAGTAAGCACCTGAGATTGGGGGAGATGTTTGGGGGTTTGCTCAGGGTAGCAACTGAGAAGAAGTAAGAAGGCACCCAGAAAGGGATTAGGGCCTGCCACCTCACTGCAGAAGTGGGTGACTTGCTACCAAAAGTGTTAAATAACTGGGCATTCCCAAAATATGTGATAAAGGTGAGCAGGTAGTTCCCCACACCTCCAACAGTTATCATTGTTCATCAACCCGTAGTATTTAGGACTTGGGGAATGCGGCACCATCTAAGAAGTATCTTGTTGTGTATCAACCAACTCCAGCCATCCTTGAATGCTATATGAAGCCTGTTACAGCAGTGGGTCTCTGAGATGGGAGTTCTCAGCTCCACTTGCCATTGCTGTCTGGCCTTAGGGGTCTGGCTGTGTGTGCATCCCTATAGCTCTGTATATCATACTGGCCCTGCCTTCTGTGGTTTGACCTATATAGCCAAAAAGAGGTTACATGTTTGTCCTACCTAGTGTCGGACTGGGGATCCTATTTGCTGGACCACACTGTGTATTTGGAATACTTCCAGATGTCTCTCTTATGAATGTGGTACCTTGCTAAAAAAGGAGGCAAATAAGTCTACATAATACAACCCTGGCATATATAAATCACCTACACATCTGATGCCTTGTGCTTCCTATACCTGCAACCACAGCTTCCACCACCTATACAGACTCTAGGGCTGCCCTACAAGGATGGGGGTCCAGTTCGCTAGGGCTGGATCTTCCTGCAGCCAAGTATGCAGTTCATCCCAATACTGAATAGAAATTAAAAGGGAGGGAAAAGATTGGTGGGTATATGCTTTTTGGCATTGAGGAGCATAGCAGGGGATGAATACACCACCAGCAACCACTGCGGAGCATAAGTAGGTGTTGCTGAGACTCATTGTACCATTTCGGCTGATAGGTATGCCATATGGTATCCCAGGAGCAAAGGAAACCCCCATCCCTCCCACTTTGTTTAAATATTTTAACAAAATGCTTCATTTATACCTATAAGGTTTACCATGTGACCTAGAAGTGGGGCATAAAGCCCAAGACAGAGACTTTGAGTCAGTGTTAGTCAGTGTGAATTTGACCATCATGGGGTGAGGGTCTCAACACTGTGATGCTGCTAAATGAGATACAGTGAATATGATGGTAATTCTGAAGCCTTAAAGGTACAGTAACATTTTGTGATGCAGTCTTCCAGAGAAAAGACATGCAAATTCTACAGTACTCTTGGCTATAAAACCAGCTGAGAAGGAGGTAAGACACTGCTAAAACCCTCATCTGCTTACCTAGGTCAAGGTTAGACAAGCATCCAATTACCGACAAGTCATGCATCCTGTGATGTGTGTATGTGTATGTGTCTGTTTCTGTTCTTGGAACTAAAACAATGCCCAAAGAAATTTACAGCTGGTCATCATCTACCTGCTCTCACCCTTGACGGTGTTGGCACAAAGAGTTTCTTTGGAGCAGTGCTAGCCAATGCAGTGGTTAGTGCAGAGACTAGAATCAGTGAATGCATCTTGGTCAGAGGCATGCCATAGCATGACAAACACAGCTGATACCCAAAGGGGTGGTGACATAAAGACTGACTGCCCAAGAAGAAGGAAAAGATTCCTGATGTTTGACCTAGGATAACCTGCCTGACCAGCCCATACAGTGGGGCTAAAGAAAGAACAAAAGGTGAATGAAGAAGAATGAACTGACATGCAGCTTAAAAAATGGTAACGCATACTCAAAATAGGAAAAATGCAATCTAAAATAGAGTAAAAAGCTATAGTTACAAAGTTTTCAATGTAACATGAACTGCTGCTTTAAATGTTAATGGTTAGACCACTTCTTGAGGATGGAAAAGAATTCTCAAGTCCTAAAGCATATTATCTGCTATATTGCCACCTGTCCTTAGATTTTTAGTAGTTTCCATGATACTGTACATACCATAGAAAAGAGATCTTGGAAACTATGAAGTATATGAATACATTTTCCATGGTTTCCATGGAAATAATGATGGAATTAATGAGGTTTCCCATGATTCCCATAAGTGATTTCCATGGGAAGGGGCACACAAAGTACATAGTAGCATAAAATAGCATAAAAATCCTTGGAAAAGTACATTCATCCATTCTAGCATGAAAACAAACTACTAGGGGTAGAATTTTTTAATTATGGAAACCACGGAAAACCCTGCAAATTTCATTATGATTTCCATGGAAGCCCATAGAAATATGGACAAATGCTTCATTGTTTCCAAGCTTGGTTTCCAAGGTACAGTCCATGAAATGCACAGCTGCCTTCTGGGGGTATCACCCTGCTGTAACACCTTGTCAGTTGGGTTCAGTGGCTGATAGGGGGCTAAGTGGTGAGCCAGCAGCCAGAAGCATTATGAGGGGTGTGGTTTAGCTCCTTAAAAGCCCATGCCACCACCAGTGTTAAACTTCGTCCTGCTGTTTTCCTCCAAACTACAGTGTAGAAATCATCACAGAGACTGCAGCCTGTTGCACAAGAATTGCCTTCTATAGGTATCATCCTGCTATAACAACTTGTCAAGTTTGCTCTGTGACTGGAAGGGTGCTCAGAGGCAAACTGGCAGCCAGAAGCATTACAAGGGCCAGTGCTTAGCTCCTTAAAAATCTGTGCTGCCTGTGCGGTGCCGTGTGCACCACGCTTGCACGAGAGGCACAAGCATGACTCAGGGATAGAACTAAATCATATTTCACCATTGAAGTATGAATGGGACTGTATTTTTAAGGTCAGCATTTTAATATTGGCTTAATGCATTCTATTCTAATTTATTGTTTTTTGCTTGGTGAAATGATTTGTGTACTTTGGTCCTCCTTTCCTAAAACCCTAGCGATTTTGTTTGGTGAGTTTTATTAACTGACTTAATCATTGTAAGTGATTATTGCTTCCAGGTGAGGATCTTGTATTTGGATAGATGGGAGAGACATTCCAAGGCTTTAATTAGCACTGGCATAATAACCTTAACATTTTAGCATTTTAGCAACTCATCCTTCCTGTCAGGCAATTGATTTTTTTAATGTTTGCTGTGGGAGGGAGTGGAGTACATCTGTGGGATTTGGAACAGTGCAATTTTAAGGAGACAGTGATAGGCTCAATTTCAAGTAGCCAGAATATAATGAGTACAAGGCCCTTTATAATGGAACAGGAATGGCAAAGTTTTTTTTTTAAAGGGTTATTATGTAAGCAGTAATACCCGACAGGGTGGGCATTATTAGAAAATTCCGGAGCGCCCAGGGACATAATGAGGCCTGACGCCACAGGCGGAGGGCCTTATAGCCCCTGGAAGGTTTGGTATATCCCAATAATGCCCACCCTGGAGGGTATTATTGCACTTAGAAAATGGCCCATATGAGAATGTTACTCTGTGAAGAGGCACTTGGACTGGCTCTTATTTTTAGCTGGGCATCTATTGAAAAATAAATGCCCAGCTTGGAGCCTACCTCAGCCAATCAGGTTTAAGAATTGATTGTTGCCATTTTCTAATGAAACTTATAGAATTGTTTGTACTCATAGTGGTTCAGGTAGGGGCTATGTTTGTTTGAAACATAACAAAATAAAGGAGGGACTTCTAAACCAAAACTAGATTTAGAAAATGAGTGGACCTATTCTATTACTGTCAGGCCCCTTTCATCCCAACCCAGGCCCAGTTAATGAACTGGGCGAGTCAAGTTTCTCATTCTCCACTGGTGCTATGTATAATTAACCTCGATCTCCATTTGAATTGTCCACTAAAATATATCTCAAGCATTCTTGCGAAATGGGATACATTTCAAGCATGGGTGAAAATACACAATTTTGATCTAATAGCGCTCTCAGAGACTTGGTTAAATGATGGGATAGATTGTGAGGAAATTTCATTACAGGGTTATTCTGTATGTAGGCAGGATAGGCATGGGCAAGAGGGGGTGGCTCTATGACTTATGTCACATCTAAACAGAAAGCCCCAGAACTTCATCTTTTTTCAAGTCCCATTAGCCATGAATTAACTACTGTAGACATCCCGTTGGGATCTGAAAAACATATTACAATAAGTTCAGTTTACATCCTAGCAGGCTACACTAAGAAAGGCCTAATTGGTTAATGTCTTGCTGTGGATTGTATGTTTTTCACTCCTTCTTTCTGGGCAGGTATTTAGACTTTCATCAGAGAGGCTGGGTTTGGTTCTACTGGTGGGGGGTAGGTGACAGAGTAGCATATTTCACTTTTTTATTTCCTTTTTTGGTTCACAGGGAGTTTCCTTTCTGTTTGGTTATTATATGCTATGTATTTATGGCATCAGTCATTACCTATGCTTCTTGAAATACAAAATGAGCCAGTTCTAAGGTTAAGCGGTACCAGCTCCTTAAGCATATACAGCACCTTAAGTGCAATATTGTTTTCTTACAGGAGACCCATCTCTTATCAAAAGAGGGCAACTTGTTTTGTAGGCAGCCTGTTAACCAAGTTTTTGCTGCTGGGTATAGAACAAATAGTAGAGGGGTGGCACTTCCTATTTCCAGGAATGTTAATTTCTCTTGTACACATTGTGTGGGGAACCCCCATAGTAGATATGTATTTGTTACAGGTTTACTTGAACGTGCTGAGGTTCTGCTTAGTAGTACGATTGTCCTAACACTGATACTCCCTGCTTTTTTGCAGAACTGCCATCCTTTTTAGCCTCCTTTCTTTCTCTTCCTATGATTATTGGAGGGGATTAGAACATTACCTTTTCCCAAGACCTAAACAGACTGGACAGACCTTAGGCTGGCTTGTTTTCTGCCCAGTGCTCCATCTGGGAAATGGCCATTGTGATCCTTGACGTTTTCTATATCTTAGTGTCAAGGAGTTCACCTTTTATTCTTTGGCCCACCGGTCATCTTCTCGTATTGATTTCTTCCTTATCTGTTAGATTTTGCTGTGTGGGGTGCTGGGATGTGAGATTGCCTCCAGGGTCCTGGCTGATCACTCCCTAGTATGGCTCAGACTCTCTCTGCTCCCTTCCTTTCAAAAGGACAACTCCTGGAAGCTGAATAATCAACTTTTAAAAGATGAACATGCTGTCTCACATCTTAAGTCCTAGATCGCAGTGTTTACATTACATAATGCGGGGTCTATTGGGAAAGTGGACATGGAGTGGTGTGCTTTTAAGAGTTTCCTTCAGGGAGAGCTTATTCGTTTGGATTCCAAATGCAAGTGAAGGAGGGAAGCAGAGCTGGCAGCCCTGCTGAGCCATATAAGGCAGTTGGAAAAATTTCTGAACCCTAGTTCCCCGGATGATTCCTGGTTTGAATTATTGTCACTTCGGGATCGATACACCAAGCTTTTAAGAGAACAGGCAGAATATGCTATTTTCAAAACTCATTCTAAATATATTGACCAGGGAGAGAAAGCAGGATGCCTTCTAGCCCTATGTCTTCGGAAACAGGAAGCATCTAGGCTCATTTCTGCTATTCAGTCGGCTGATGATGGCACTATTAAAACATTGCCTAAAGACACTGTGTTTGAATTTGAGAAATGTTGCCAGAACCTTTATGGCCCTATGCCCACACCCCCTTCTTCTTCTGATATTAAAGACTATTTGCCGTCTATCCCTCTTCCTACTCTGACCGAGGACCAACAGTCTCTTCTGATGGCCCCTTTAACTGAATCCAAAATTTTTTTGGTCATTCAGGCTTTACTGCATGATAAAACTCCAGGACCTGACAGACTTACTTTGAATTTTTACAAAAGTTTTGCAGTGGAGCTTACCCCATGGTTACATTGTCTTTTCTGGTATATGTATACTGAGGGTATTTCAGATACTTCTCTCCTTGAAGCCACGATTGTTCTGCTACCTAAGCCAGATAAAGCCTCAGGTAAAGTTAATAGTTATCAACCCATTTATTTGCTTAATTATGATATTAAGATTCTAACTAAAATCCTGGCTTTAAGGATTAATCAAACCTGGTCTCGTCTTATTAGTGTCGAACAAGTTGGCTTCATACCTTTCTGCTCCTCGACAGACCACCTCCGCAAGCTTACCTATATTTTTTCTGTGTCCAGGGATTTGGTTACCCTGGTGGCCCTGATCTCCCTGGATGTGGAAAAAGCTTTTGATAGGGTCAATTGGAACTTTTTGTTCGCTACCTTGGAGCGTTTTGGTTTTCCTTTATCGTTTATCCATTGGGTAAGGCTTCTATATTCCTGCACGAGTGCCCGTATCTACTGTAATGGGGTCTTTTCATCTACCTTTCCTTTACTCTCAGGTACAGTACTAGACAAGGGTGTATTTTATCCCCCTTATTAATTAACCTCAATTTAGAACCCCTTTATTAAATCTCAAAGCCAGTTCAGATTTAACTGTGGTGCATGTTAGTTCATGGGACTTAAAGCTTTCCTCTTATGTGGATGACATTATATTAAATGTTTCACGTCCCAAGTCAGCTATTCCCACCACCCCAGCCACTATTCGAAAATGTTGTGCCATTTCAAATTATAGACTTAATTTAGACAAAACGTCTGTTATGACTTTATCTCCCATGGTTCTTAAATCAGATATCCTTGCCCTCGGTCTGTCTTGGTCCCCTCAGCATATTAAATATCTCGGTATCTACCTATCAAAAAGTACCTCAAAACTTCAACAGCTTAATCTTGATAACCTGATATTTACTCTGCAACAATATTTGCACTGCTGGAAATCCTTGCCTTTATCAATTTGGGGTGGAATTAACACTGTTAACATTCATATTTTACCCCATGTCTTTTATCCCCTTAATATGCTCATTATTTAGCTTCCCCATTCATGGTTTAAAAAATTACATAGTTTAATTTCAGAATTTATTTGGTTAGGAAAGACTCCAAGGTGAGCTTATAATAAGCTAGTGGCTCCCAAGGAGTTTGGTGGTCTCAAGCTTCCCCACTTTGTGGTGTATTACTTGGCTAGTCATGCCAGTAAATATCTAAGATGGTGCAGCCCACAACCCGAGGCTGCATCTTCCATTTATTTCCCTATCTGGCTGGCCCTTCAGCAGGAACAAATTGCTACAATGGGCCTATGTTCATAGTCCCTATTATACACTGCCCCTAAAGATTTACCTTTTGGTCTTCATCACTCATTAACTGGTTTGTCTGTTCATGTCCATTTGCAGTGCTGAGTACTTCTGAAATATAACCAGGGCCATGATATCTCTCAACCATTTTATCGAAGACTGAACTTCAAATTTGGAGGGAAGATCATTGCGCCAGTATGGCTACCACAGCTGGCGGACATTAGGGTGTGCAACTCATTTCATAACAGTGTGTTACTATCCTCCAGGGATATTTTGTGTCTTTTTCAGTTAGATATTAGGTCTGCATTTAAAATATATCAATTGCATCATGTTATCCTGCAATGATTTGAGCCTACCTTTGGGGATAATAACCTTTTAAAATGTTGGCAGTCACTGCATGGCTTGGTCACCCAACCTCATGCAGTTTCTAAATTGTACTCTGTCCTTTTTTCAAAAATGTTCCCATAGTTAAATAGCATGTCACAGTACTGGAACATGCAGTTCCCAAGGCACACATTTAATTGGTGTAAAATTTGGAAAGATTTGTACACTTATACCTCACAAGATAAGTTATGGTTCACCCAATTTCACATCCTGAATAACGTACTTTATCCATACTAAATTTTTGAAGATGGGTAGAATTCAATCCTCTTTATGTACAAGGTGTGGACAGGCTGAGGGGACACCTATTCATATTTTCTGGGAGTGTCCCAAGGTGGTCCCCTTATGGACATCGATTAAAAATAAAGCTGATCCCCTGCTTGGGATGAGGGTGACTTTACTCCTGATGTTTGCATAGTGGGGGATTACAGTGGTACAGAGGTGAAGGAGCATAGATAATCTATGGCTGTAATCTCCTTGTCTGTTAAAAGATTGATACTCTGCTACTGGCTTAATAGTGCCTGCTTGTCATTTGGGTGGAATGAATGCTTGCTAGTTTATGTAACAGGCTCCCATCTTTTAATAAGAAATGGAGTAAGTTGCATGCTCTATATACTGTGTAATTGGTAAGGGAAGGGCTCCCATTAGGATTCATCACCTGCTGTTCATATCAGTCTAGCTTTAAGGACAGTTTGGATTACATGTCTCCCCTCTCAGTTGTCTTAAATTGCACCACTCTGCCAGGGGAGGATGGGATTGAGAAGGGTTGGGGGGAGATTATGTTGTGTGTTCCTTTGTACTGGTTGTCCTGTTGTATGGTTTGAGTGTTTCAGCATTGTATAATCTCAATAAAGAATACTAAATTTCAAAAACACTGAGAAAGGCATGGAGATGGTAGCCGATGTTAAATGTAAACTTCCCATCAGTATGGCGTGGATATTATTGGGTGATTTTAACCTTAATTGGGGACAGGAACAGGCTAATGGTGCCAAGGAACTATTTTTTAGAGCTAGGTGTACAGCAACTAATCACAGAATCAGTAGATGCAATTCACAGTGTACTGGATAATGGTCACACATCCCTCTAAGGCTGTTAAGCCTGGGGTATTACTAGATACTGTCAGTGACCACTGTGCAATCAAGTGTTAGTAGATTGCCAAAAATGTTGGTAGTTCACCATTATATAGTAACACAAGGAATTTAAAATGCCTTAATTCCAGGATTCTGGTCTCTGCTTTGAGGGAGGTTGGTTTGTCTTTCCTTGAATCCACCAATGATGTTGATGGGTCGTTGGAAAGATTTTGCCAGTTAGTTGTCAAAGTTATTGACTGCTTTGTATCAATGAGAAGGATGCATATACAGACCAAAAACAATGGATAACTCCTTATCTTATTAAACGTATGAAAGAAAGGGATAAATTGTGGAAAAAGTACAAGGCCATAAGAGACTCTGTGACCCTGCATGCCTACAAGAGGTTACTAACAAATGTAAACTGACAGAATGACTAAGATTAATTTGTTAAAGCTAACCTGCTTAATGATTTGGAGGATCCTATGAAAACTTGGCAGACATTAAAATTCCCTGCTAGGCAGAAAAAAAGAAAAAGATGCTATCACCTTACAAAACTGAACTGAACTTGTTAATGAACACTGTAATGCAGCAAAATAAATTAAATGAGTATTTGGGAGCCCTTGAGCAGTTTAGGCTCTTATCTAGTAGAAAGGTACTATTAACCAGAGATGAAATTCCCTATTGAAAGAAATGTGCCAAAATTTTATTTGCATAGCATTGTGTCTGAACTGGTTCAGGATTATGTTTTACAGTATAGTCCTCACCTTAATATTGGCCCAGATAATACTGCTTAATCCTATACATAAAACAGGTAACAAATATATTGGGCTCAATTCTCGAATGTTTTAGACTGCTGCAAGCCCTGGGTGCACCGAACACACAGCGCATTGAGCTTGCGGCTATCTGCCACTATCCCCCCATGCTCTGCATGCCATAACTTAGACCAGCTTTTGTTGGTATAACTTTGTGGATTTTTTTACAGAGTTTGCACCAAATATTTAGTGCAAGTCACTGTAAAAAAGGTACAGTGTCACAAATGCGCGCAACCTTTAAGAATCGGGTGCAAAGTGCGCCAATGTGGTCAGCGCAGGGTTTGACATAGGGCTTGTGGAAGTCCTGTGTAAATCTAAGATAATCTAGCCCATAGTTTCTAATTACAGTATTGACCCATTTTGCTGTTGGCCCCTCTTTGAAAGATTTTTGAAAGAATTATTTTTGATCAAGTTGTGACTTTTCTGGACCAATATAAGATATTAACTAATGCTCAACATGGATTTAGATCTATGAGTAAAACCGAAACAGCCTTGGGGAGGTTCACAAGCTGCATGCACAGTGTCATTGATAAAGGAAACTGTGGCACAGTGGTGTTTGTGGACCTCACCAAGGCTTTTGACCTTTGTTGATCACAGTTTGCTATTGGACTCATTGATAGAATGTAATTTTTCATCTGATGTTATGAAGTGGTTTTCCAACTACCGAACAGGTACATCTCATGAAACCTCCATAGCAGGAACTGTGTCAGATTCTCATATGATTCAATGCAGGATGCCCGACAGCTCGATTTTGGCCCTCTCTTGTTTTCTTTTTTTTGAATTTTGCACCACAAACATGAGAAATCTGAAATAAACTTGTACACAGATGATGTAGTTATTTTTAGTACACAACCAGTTTTGAAGGATGGACTGTGTGTTACACAGAATGATAAAAAAATAAAGAGTTTTATTGCACTTATGAACCAATTACTGTACCAATCACTGTCTCCCTTATAGTTTTGTTCACTGTGTATTGTTATTACCAAACTGCTTGTTCACTGGGCACTTATGTAAAAGGGTCTTTGCCCATTAAGATTTCCCAGTATAATAAATGAAATGAAATGAAATGAAATGTTGACTCCTTTCAAAATTGACTACTACCTAGAAGAATGTTATTGAATACTGAACAAACTAAGGTGATGGTTTTTACTGGTCCTAAAAATGATAGAGTTGTTGAATAGTCAGTAGTAGATCTTAAGGGAGAACTTATAGAAACTGTTGAAAGTTTAAAATATCTTGGGATAATGTTGGACAGTAATCTCACTTTTGAATCTCATGTCAGTTATGTTACTGGGTTAATCCATCAGAGACTGGGGCTTCTCTTCAAAATTCATAATTTTCTGGTTCAGGAGTCTCTCAGACTGTTAGCCCATAGCTTACTACTTAGTGTACTGGACTATGGGCTAAAAGTCCTCATTGCAACTAATGATAGAGTTACGTCTAAACCTCAGGGTAGCCTACAACAATGTGTTCTGTTTTATTAATAATAATAATAATAATTTTATTTATAAAGCGCCTTTCAATGTATCAAGGCGCTGAACATATATTACTACTTTTCCAAGGAGAACTTACCATTGCACTTTATATAAAATTGCAGGCTGTCTTACTTTGGAAAACAGATGTAGTCTAAAGATGGTCATTATGCTCCACAAAGAAATCATTGGACAGCTCCCTCAGCAGTTATATCGTTATTTACTAGGGCATCAATGCACAGTGACTGGGGGTATGAGATCACAAAGTAAAACTGTTTTTAAAATCCCTCTTTTAAAAAATGCTTTTGGTCAAAAATCCCTGT
Organism: Neoceratodus forsteri; assembly: GCA_016271365.2. Lineage (NCBI taxonomy): Eukaryota > Metazoa > Chordata > Ceratodontiformes > Ceratodontidae > Neoceratodus > Neoceratodus forsteri. Next base: position 1,236,793,958 of record CM057456.1, read on the forward strand.
TATTCAAGATCCCTACTGTCTACAACTCACTTTCAAGTGAAATTGTAATGTGTCCAAAGATTACAACTTTTTTAAAGTCAGGCTGAAAAAAAGGCTTTTTGAAATAAAATAATGCTCTTGTACTTATTAGTTTTGTATGTGTTTTTTGTCAATTATATTTCATAGATATGTTTATTAAATGCTTGTTGCTGTATTGAGTTTTGTATTTATATACTTGTCACTTGTGAATACAAGCATAAATGTTCGTCAACTAATAAGTATAAAAAAATTAAAACTTCATGGAAAATCTAGGGATGGGCAGTTTTCTAGCCAAAGTAAGGTTCATGATAAGGGCAGACATTAGCACATTGTGCTTTAAGAAAAAGAGTATTAGGTATTACCAGGCTTGTAACTGTTGCCATCAAGTATAGATGGGCAAAATGTCACCATGACGGCTGAGGGTATACAATTTGTTTTTTTAAAATCACAATATGAATTTGCTTTGTTAATGCATCAGCCGTACTGCAAAAGGGTATTTGAAAATCTGCAGTCAAGATAACTAGGCAACTGAAATTTTTGAATAATAGACAATGTTTCATACGTAAGGAAAGGAAAGAGGAAACTGTTTAACCAGAAAAGTCCCACAAAGCTTGTTTCCAGGTGCAACCTGGGAGCACAAGGAAGTTAAGTGACTTGCTCAGAGTCACATAGTATGCAAGTGGGGGTTGATGGGATTCAAACCCAGATCTCCAGGTTTGCAGCTCAGTGCCCTTAACCACTGTGCTATATCGCCCCCTTTAACAAAGTTGAAACAGAGGTGAAACAGAATTGTCCATCATTTGAAATCAAATTTCAGCCATTTGTTCTCTTTCTCTAGCCTAAAATCATGTTTCTTTCTTTATTTTTCAACCTAGATAAAAGTGACTCACAAGAACCAGGCTCCAATACTGATGGGTCCTCCTCCTAAGACCAGCTTCTTTTCATCTGTGATCCAAAGAACTAGGAGCCACAGCAAGGAATAAACCCAGCAAAATTCTCATTTAGAAGAGGATACGTACTGCATGCACTGAAGATGAAAGCATCTACACTGGATTTGACTTGAGAGTTGCTTGGATCTGCATTTAGAGGGAATGGTTTTTCATAAGTAATGTGATGGATGCCAAATGTAAAAAAAAGAAAAATCTATGATTTGTAAACCTAGGTTGCAGTTTCGTAAAGAAACACTTTCTGCATGACAGAAGTCATTAAGTGGTTCAGCATGGTTTTAAGCTGCATGCTTTTTAGTCATACTTCATATCATTAATACGGATGAGAAAATCAATTGTGGATTTATGAGTAAAACATTGTCCTAGGAAGTAGGTAAAAACAATTTAGTTTGGTTTCCTTAGACTGTCTCCATATATGACTGCATTTAATAAATTATACTGTGGTTACACAAATAACAAAAGTTTCAAGGCACTAACCATAAAAAAATGTCTTTCTTAAAAAGTGTAAACTGTCACCTTAGCCACCTTCCAGAGATAGATATAATACTACCTGACAAATGGGCAGTGTGCTTTGTCTGTTAGATGCATTTTTGTTATGTTTTAATGTTGTAACTATTCTTCCTGCAGATTTCTGTTCTCGCAAAACTCAGTGTGAGTTGTAGCAGTGGAGAGTGTTTGTCCACTCCATTCCTGCATTAGTTTAGCCAATAACTGAGTATTTAACTCGATTTCAACTGTCTATGGATTTTTGTGGGATGGAAGTTTCCCTCTACCTGGTACTGTATTACCAGATAAACTGGGAAAGCACTGGGTCCACTAGATATGTATTTGTCATGTTTTGCATGTTATACATATTCTGCTGGAAATTTCTACTCCACACTCTGGTTCCTGACAAAACTGCCATGGATGCTGGCCTGCTGGCACATCGGTAAGGGCAGGCCAGGAAGGCAAGGAGTGAGCATCCTTTGGACAGCTCTACTCCTCTGAGAGGGAGGGTAGGGAAGCATCCAGTGCTCCAATGGCCCCTAGTGGAGGCTAGAAGTGGCAGGCAACCAGTGCCTGAATATAATGGGGAACATGCCAGATGTTCGGCTATGTGCCACACATCATTCAAACAACATGAAGTCTTGCTGTATTCTGACAATTGCAGTGATTCCCAACCTTTGAACTGCCCCGGAGAACATAGAGTTAACTTTCTATGCAGGGAATAGAATGCTGAGCTCGAGCTCGGTTGAAGTCTCTGTCTGGAGTGATTCAAACCTAAATCGTCAGATTCTTTACTCCACCTCACTGAACGGTTGCTCCGGAGATTTCTCCTTCAGCTCAGTTCGAAAGTCAGTTAAAGTTTCAGTTTTTGTCAGTTTTTAAACCAAAAAAGTATCTGCATAGTCGGTTCCGTCTCTGTCTGTGGTGCTGTGAGTACTAAATAGGAATTGTTCTGTTTTTTTCTGTGTGGAACTTGTAAAAGTGCGCTCAGTTCGGCTGAACCGGCCATTTGATAGTGAAATCTGTGTGTTTTACTTAGTGTGTGGTTACCGGTTCTTATCAGTTCTAAAAGAAACGCATTTTGAAATGTTTTTTCCCCAATACCCCTGACACGGTTAGGAACCGATAAGAGAGTCTTGCCTGGCAGTTGCTGAAAAAAGGGTAAGTTTGTTTAGGTTGGCCATGTCTGAGAAACCCAAGAGAAAAAAAAAGGGGGCCCACTGGGTTTCAACACTGCAGTGAGTGTGGGGAGGTCTTTGCGAAGGCTGATCCCCACACCACCTGTGTTTATTGTCTGGGGTTCGACCACCTCTATTCAGACTGCCAAATATGTAAAAACTTTCCCAAATCTACCCTTGAGAAGAGATTAGGTAGACTGAGGGAAAAGGAGACTGAGAAGTCCACTGACCTGGATGGCCAGCCCGGTTTGGTTTTGACCGAACCAGAAGGAGCGCCCTCTGACCAGGCGATACTTCTTCGGGCAAAAGGGGAGCTGATTCCGAGGGATCGGTTTCAACAAAAAGAAAACACAAAGATAAATCTACCGATTCAGATCCAGAGGTTCATGTTCCAACCACCGAAGAGATAGCCAGAGCGTTTCAGATTGTGGAATCGCTCCGTCCGGTTCTGACCAATCCGGCTCCTTCTGGCAGGGGTTCGGTTCGGCTGGTTCCCCCGGTTCAAGATTATACCCTTGAAGATTTTTATGAACCAGAATTTGAAGAGGAAGGGAAATTTGAGGATAATGATGTAAGTGAAGGTCTGGATGTGCCTGTGGGACCGGACATCTCCCCAGACAGACCTTCAGGTGTTTCCCCTCCTAGGCTTTCTGAGTCCCCTTCTCACTTTATGTTTTACAGAAAGGTGGCTGAAACCCTCCAGCTTCCTATGGAAGAGGCTGTGGAAGATCAAGAGGAGCCTAATTATGTAGAGATGATGGACATGCCAGAGTTCAGGAGACTGTCTGTTCAGGAGACTGAAAGGAGATGGGAGGTCATAAAACGGGGACTTCATGAGGCAGTCAGGATCTGCGCTAAGTTGAAACGTAAGGGAGCAAGGTCACGTAAACCATGCTGGTGGTCCAGTGAGCTACAGGTAGCAGTCAGAGAAAAGAAGGCGGCCTACAAAAAATATAAAACAGCAAGAGGGGATAGGGATAAGGAAATGTACCAGCTTGCATCTAGAAAAGTCACCCATATGGTGAGGGGAGCAAAGTCCAGTAAAGAGCAGCGGCTGGCACAGGGGATACATGGAGGGGAAAAGGGGTTCTTCCACTACATTGGGGAGTGGAGAAAAACTAAGGGCCATCTCAGCAGATTGAGATCAGAAGGAGGGTGGGTGGAAGAGGCGAGGGACCAGGCAGAGGTATTTAACGAGTACTTTGCCTCTGTGTTCACTAGGGAGGGATGGGATATCTACAAAGCAAGGCATGAAGGGATAGAAGCGGCAGGAGTGGGATCAGGGAGCAACAGAAATGGAGCAAGAGGAGGGAAGGTACCCCAGGGGTGTCACATCTGGATAAGGATAAAAAGACCAGTAAGGGGGAGGGGACGGATGATGCTATCTCCACCAAAAGGGTGTGGTTAGCCCTCAAGGCCCTAAAGAAAAACAAATCTCCTGGGCCGGATGGCATTCATCCGAGAGTACTATGGGAATTGTCGGACATACTGACTGAATGCCTGGTGGAGCTTTTCAGCAGGTCACTTGAGACAGGGAGGGTACCTAGGGATTGGCGAGAGGCACATGTGGTACCAATCCATAAAGGGGGATCGAGGGAAGTACCAGGTAACTATAGACCCATCAGTTTGACCTCGGTGGTGGGAAAATTAATGGAGAGTATACTAAAGGAACGATTGGGGGTGTACTTGGAGGAGGTGGGAGGTCTGGATGATCGGCAACATGGGTTTGTGCCAGGTAGATCATGTCAAACCAACCTTGTGGAGTTCTATGAATGGGTAACATCAGAACTGGACAGGGGTAAGCCTGTGGATGTATTATTCTTGGACTTCAGCAAGGCGTTTGACTCTGTCCCCCACAATGGTCTGGTGCAGAAACCGATGGGGTTAGGAGTAGGCCCTTTGATGGTCAGATGGATTGAAAACTGGCTAGCTGGACGCACTCAGAGAGTAGTGGTCTGTGGGGAGCTCTCGAACCCTAGAGAGGTTGGTAGTGGGGTACCACAGGGCTCGGTCCTGGGTCCGATCCTGTTTAATGCATACATATCAGACATCAGGGAGGGTATAGGGTGTGAAATGAGTCTCTTCGCGATGACTCCAAGATCGGAGCAGTAGTTGAGGGAGAAGAGGGGAGGTTGGCCCTGCAAGGGGACCTGGACGCCCTGGAAAGCTGGGCTCACACATGGAAATTAAATTTCAATATCACCAAGTGCAAGGTGTTGCATCTTGGTCGGGGAAACCCTAAACACAGGTACACCCTGGGAGGGGAGGCGCTGGAGGCCTCAATAGGGGAAAAATACCTAGGGGTCATGGTGGATACATGTATGAATAACTCTGAGCAGTGCAGGAGAGCAGCAAGCAAGGCAAACAGGATGTTGGAATGCATCGTGGGGATCACCTCTAGGAGCAAGGAAGTGATTCTGCCACTGTACAATGGACTGGTTAGACCACACCTTGAGTACTGTGTACAGTACTGGAGACCACACTTGAAGAGGACATACAGCTCCTGGAGAGGGTACAGAGGAGGGCAACAAAGATGATAGAGGGCTAGGGGTTTGACTTATGAGGACAGACTTGAGGGCTCTGCCTGTTTTCATTGGAGGAGAGGAGAGACAGGGGACATGATTAAGGTCTTCAAGTACCTCAAGGAATAAATATGGTAAACATGAGAGGATCTTTAGACTAAAGCAGGCGGTATCACCAGAGGCATGGTTTGAAGTTGGAAGGTGGAAGGGTGAGGGGAAAGAGGAGGAGGTTTTTCACCGAGAGGTGGTGGACCCTTGGAATGCACTGCCTGGTGAGCTGGTTCAGAGATCCACAGTGGAGGGCTTCAAGAGAGGGTGGGACAGACACAGAAAGTGGATGTATCAGATGATGGCCTGTCCCGGGGGGGTGGGGATGGATGATAGGGGTTTCTGGAGAACAAGGGATGGGAGGCTCCCGGCATCCAACTAAGGATCTAGGTTTGAGCAGACTCGATAGACCATAAGGCCTAATCTGCTGGCAAATAGTATGTTAGTATGTCTATTCCCCTTCATAAATCTTTTAGGAAACAGACACAAAAAATCTTAAAGTCTCCTAACACTTTACCTCCTGTGGGTAGAAGAATGGACAAGAGGTGGACACTTTCAGGCTCAGACACGGAGTAGTTATATCAGCAATGCAGCCATGTTAGGGTAGTGCAGGCTGCTGCCTGTGACACGGCAAATATTCCCTTGGCTTCACACCCCCCTGATAAAGACTCCAGGAAGATTGATGCCATGGCAAAGAAGCAGTACATGGCATCTTCTTTGGGACTCAGGCAGGGAAATTACATGGCATATACAGCCAGGTACCAGAAGTCCAGGTGGGACACTGTACTGGCACTGGCTAAACAGGCCTCCCCCCCAGCTAGCCAAGGAGCTGGAGGAGGTGGCTGCAGATGGGATTGAGGCATCTAAGGTTCAGTTTCATGCGGCTGTGGACTCTAATGATGTCTCATCAAGAGTCATGGCTATATATGTGGCTCTTTAGAGGATGGCTTGGCTCAGATGTACTAGCCTCTCGCAGGACACCTAGGCTAAGGTCATGGATTTTCCTGTAGTGGGTAATTCTCTGTTTGGAGAGCATACAGAGAATTACATGAAGAAAATGGATGAGTACAGGACCACTTACAGGAGTGCTCAGGCCAAGGAAAGGCAGGCAACTCCTCAAAGGCAGCAGTCTAGGGGCAGGAGCAGGCCTTTTCAAAGGCCTTTTTACCAAGCACAGGCCTCTTCTTCCTTTTCTCAGAGGGGGTTCTTCAGAGGGAGAGGCAGAAGGGGGATGAGCAGAGCTGCATCCACTCCTCAGCCTAAAGCCCCTGCCAAGCAGACACCCTGATGGGCCTGCCCGGGTCGACTCTCCTATTCCAGTAGGGGCAGGCTGGCTTACTTTGTCCAGGACTGGATGTCTATTACATCAGACAAGTGGGTCCTGGAAGTAGTAAGCCAGGGACTGGTTCTCAGCTTCAAAAAATTTCCAAAGATGACAGCCAGATCTTTTCCACCTGTAAATTTCTCAGAAACCCTTGCCCTAGAGGCAGAGGTTTCTTCTCTCCTAGCTTTAAGAGCCATAGAGAGAGTACCTACCCTACACTGGGTCAAAGGACTGTACTCCAGGTAGTTCCTGACTCCCAAAAAGACAGGGGGAGTGGCGACCCATCCTAGACCTAAGATATCTAAACAAACATCTTTTAAAACCAAAGTTCAAAATGATAACTCTGGGAATAACCCTTCCCTCTTTAAGGCCAGGGGACTGGCTAGCCTCCCTGGACCTCAAAGATGCCTACTTTCACATTCCCATCAGGTGCTCCCACAGAAAGTACCTCAGGTTCGAGTTGCCCTCAGGCCATTATCAGTTCAGAGCAATGCCCTCTAGCCTAACCTCAGCCCCAAGGGTTTTCACAAAGTGCCTGGCAATAGTAGTTGCCTTTCTAAGGAGGCAAAAGATGTCCATTTTTTCCATATCTGGACGATTGGCTAATAGTGGGTCAGTCTTCAGACCAAGTCAAGTCTCACCTGCAAGTGACCCAGCAAGTGCTCACTTCTCTAGGATTTCTTCTCAACCTTCCCAAGTTAGTTCTCGAACCAGTCCAGCTTCTTACCTTTATAGGGACAAAACTGGACACACTCAGAGCAAGAGCCTTTCTTCCTCTAGAAAGGGCAAGGGTTCTTTTGGAACTAGCTTCTTCCTTCGGCTTTCGGGTATCTTGACCAGCAAGGCATTTCCTCCAGCTCTTGGGCCACATAGCAGCTTCAACTGCAGTGGTCCAAGGGGCAAGATTCCAGATGAGGGATATTCAGTTCCACCTGAGAGCTTTCTGGTCTCAGAGGAAGGATTCCCTTACCAAACTGATCCCAGTGACTCTGACCTTGATCCAAGCCCTCCAATGGTGGCAGGATCAGGACAATTTAAGACAAGGTGTTCCTTTTGTTACTCAGCCTTGTTCAGTGGTCCTTACCATGGAAGCTTCTCTCCTGGACTGGGGAGCCCATCTGGGGTCCCTTACTGCCAAGGGGCTGTGGTCCCCCCAAGAATCCCTTCTCCACATCAATCTTCTAGAGCTCAGAGCAGTTTTTCTGGCTCTAAAAGCTTTCTCACAGTCAGTACAGGACAAGGTGGCTCAAGTCAGAATTGACAACACCTCCACCATGTGGTACATTAACAAGCAGGGAGGCACTCGGTCCACGGCCTTGTGCACAGAAGCAATGAATTTGTGGTCCCTGGCTTATTCCTTGGAAACCTCTCTTGTAGCAGTTCACCTTTCAGGCAAGGACAATGTGCTAGCTGATGCACTGAGCAGGATTTCTCACGGCCATCACGAATGGTCTCTGGACCCTCAGGTGTTGAAAGTGATTTTTTCAAGGTGGGGCACTCCAGAGATAGATCTCTTTACAGACCCAGATAATCACCAACTCCCTCTCTTTTGTTGCAGACCTCCAGTCTTGGGCTCAGTCACTCTGGACACCATGATCCTGAATTGGGAAGGGACATTTCTGTATGCCTTCCCTCCCCTTCCCACTCCTGTTCAAAGGTTTGATAAAAATAAGGTCTCAACCTTGCAAGGTGATTCTGATTGCTCCAGATTGGGCCAGACAGCCCTGGTACCCCCTGTTGCTGTCCCTAGCAGTCCATCTTCCCCTGTCTCTTCCCAGGAATTACAACCTGTTAACATCCTGTCAGGGAAGGACTTGGTACCCTAATCTTCAGGTTCTCAATCTCAAAGCATGGCTCTTGAAGAGTTAGAGTTTGCAGATCTGCATCTTTCCCAAGGGGTTCTGGATATCCTCAAGGCTTCTAAAGCCCTCCACCAGAAAGACTTACAACTCCAAATGGAAAAGATTCAGCATTTGGTGTTCTAAGAAGCATATTTCTCCAGACACTGCTGGATTGCCTACGGTTCTGGATTATATGGTCCATCTTAATGGCCTAGGCCTCAGACCAGTTACTCTCAAAGTACACTTGTCAGCTGTTTCTGTGTTTTTGTCTGTGGGGAAGTCTTCCTCACTATCTTCCCATCCTGTGTTCTGTAAATTTTTTAAAGGATTGTTTCACACCAATCCTCCTTTTAGAGACCCTGCCCCTGCCTGGGATTTGAATGTTTGATTTGTTCAACTTATGCAACCCCCCCTTTGAGCCTATGTCTTCAGCAGAGCTTAAGTACTTTACTTGGAAAACTGTGTTCCTGGTAGCCATTACCTATGCCAGGCGTATCAGTGAATTGCAAGCCCTGTCAGTGGAACCTGATTTTATCTCATTTCACAGGGATAAAGTGGTCCTTAGAACCAATAGAAGGTTCTTGCCCAAAGTGGTTTCAGACTTCCATTTAAACCAGTCTATGTCTCTCCCTGTTTTCTTCACTCATCATTCTTCCTCAGGAGAGAGGAGGCTACACAGTTTAGATGTCAAAAGAGCCCTTAGTTACTACATGGAGCGTACCAAGGGTCACAGGTTTGACTCCCTCCAGTTGTTCCTCACTTACAGAAAAGTGGAAAAGGGCAAACTGGCCACCGAAAGATATATTGCCAGGTGGATTGTGTCTTGTACACAATTCTGCTATGAAAAACTGGGAAAAACTCCACCCTCGGGACTGAGGGCTCATTCCACAAGAGGTACAGCTGCTTCCCTGGCTGCTGCCAGGGATATCCCTCTCTTAGAAATTTGTTAAGCAGCCACCTGGAAAACAGTCCATACCTTTACCAAGAATTACTCTCTGGATATCCAGGCTAGGAGTGATGCTTGGTTTGGCACAGCAGAACTTCAGATCCTATTCCCACAGTAGGTTCTGTCCCTCCTCCTTGGAGGTCCTGCTTGGTAGTCTGCAATTGTCAGAATATAGCAAGACTTCATGTTATTTGAATAAAAAATTACTCACCTTAGTAATTATGTTTCTTCTAATGGAGTCTTGTGTATTCTGACCTCCCTCCCTGCCTACCCTCTCAGAACCTGTTTTTGGGAAGTGGGTGGGCAGGTGCAGTGTTGCACCCCAGAGATGTTTTTTGCTTGCACCCTCCTCCTTTTTGTTTGGATGCTGATTTATTATTGTTATTTATAGTACATTGGTTTTTGGTTTTTGGGTTTCCTGACTTGAGTCTTCCTTGGGAATCCAAAACTTTTTTCAGCCAGTTGGCTAGTAAGAATTTTTACAATTTCCACATAGAATTTTTAGTTTAGTTGGGCTAGTAAGAATCTGACGGTTTAGGTTTGAATCACTCCAGACAGAGACTTCAACCGAGCTCAAGCTCAGCATCCTATGCCCTGCATAGAAAGTTAACTCTTTGTTCTCTGGGGCAGTTGAAAGGTTGGGAATCACTGCAATTGTCAGAATACAGCAAGACTCTATTAAAAGAAACATAATTACTAAGGTGAGTAATTTTTTCTTGCATGCCATGCCCCCTCCTAAAAATGCCAGGCCATGCATTTGGATGACATCCCTTTCACTGGAACCCATGCAGCCATCTAAGGCACTTGATCTCCCGGATCAGTTTCAGGCATTTGTCGGGGAGTCAGAGTCCCTCCCCAGCATCCCCACCCATGAGGGGGCAAGCCAGGGTGCACTCCAGAGGGTAGAGGTAGGTCCCTGGGGATGGGTGGGCAGTTGCAAACCTGACCAATGGTCTACTGGCCAGCAGCATAAAGCATATTAAATAAAAGAAAAGAATGACATCATAGGAATGAAAGAGATTTAGCAGCATTGTTATAGCTGCTGAATGACTGCCGAGTGAAGTATTTATTTTTGTGCAATGTCTCTCAAAGCCATAAAAAATCATGACTTAACATGCATTAAGATTAATTCTCACAATGAGTCATGCTGATTTTCATGACTTTGAAAGATATACTGCCCCCGCCCAAAAACACTTCTTATGAGGCTGCAATTCAATAGCTATGATAGTGCTGCTAGTCCCCTCATGCTCTGATGATGCCACAGTGTATGTCTGCCCATGGCCATTTTGAAAAGAGCAAAAGCAGGGAATATAAAGTTAGTGAAATATTTACAACACATAACCCAAGAAGTGTATCTAACAGATCCTTACATACTCCTTAACTGGGAGGTGCTACCAGACCCATCTTTGCAAGATTACTACGTTGCCGGTTTTTGTTTTTGATGGTAGACATTTTTCAAGGTTACTGTACTTTTAAAGTCCTGGCTTGTGTTTATTTCTTGCATGTCTCTCTTTATTGCATGTTTTACCCAAGGTGACCATTACAAAATTATCTTTTATAGAAAGTATAAACTTAAGTCTTAGGGTTTTTTTTTCTTATCACTGTCTATAGGTCAGATATTTTAAATATTTACAGCTGCAAGTTATTTACTTCAGCAAATGTTTAAACTTTTTTTTGGGGGGGGGGGATAGGAAAATGCCTACTAAACATTTCTAGGGATGTAATCAAAAAGGTACGTGGTACAGTAGCTGTGTTATTGCAGTTACAGATGCAGGAAAACAACTGTATTGGTCATACATTTTAACGGACTAACAAGAAAATGACTAGAGGGTTGGAAGGTGACATAAAAGAGTGTCTGTAACTTATAACTTACCTGTATGTGCTCTTTAACCTTTTACCTGCCTGTATTTCTTCATGTAATGTCTCTCCAGGTCGCCTCTGGAAAAGGGGCCTTAGGGGCTCAGTGGGCCTACCCGGTCATCAAAATTTAATAAATAAAAAATAAATAAATAATCACCGTTTTCCGCATACAGTACTAAAAGGGTAAGACTAGGTGGAGTATACACCAGATGTTTGAGCTGGTGAGCGCAAGCAGAACTAGGGGACATTCCCTCAAACTGAAAGGGGGCACAATAAACAGAAACCTTAGAAAATATTCTTTACACAAAAGGAGGTTACTGTGTTGGATGTGAACCCATACTCAGAGTGGGTACGGTCACTGTTACCATCTGGATGAGTTGACAAGAAGGACCCAGAGTCATTTCCATTATCACAATATGATGCTAATATTTAATTAGCACTATGACTGTACTATTGGACATTCTTATGATATACCACATCTGATGAAAAGAATGCCTTAGTCAAGTCAGGGAGATCATCACAATGGACATTAGTTATAAATGTTGGTGAGTTCCTATGAGAGTCTAGCCAGCTATTTTTCTGCCCCCTCCCTAAATATTTAAAACTTGTAGACAAAACTGATTAACATGCACAAAAGTTTTAAATATCCAGCCCTATATAGCACTGTGCAAAGCTTACTGCTGGTTCAGAGTTCTTGGGCCTAACTCTCAGTCATAACTTGCAAATGGTGGTGCCAAGGGATTGGTGTGCCACCAGTAACATACAGCTCAACAGGGGTTGTATCCATTTACCAAGCAGTGACAAAGGTGTTTGCTACTTGTCGAGAAAGGAAGTGGGACTGCCATACAAAGGCATGGTGGCCTTTGTGCAACCAGTCACAGCTTTCTGACCCTCCTTCAGGTTACCACCCAGGAAAAACAGTCAGTAACAAAGAAGGTGTGGTGCTATGACCAGCTGCAGCAGACCGAATGGGGAAAGGACATGGGGGGGGGGGAGATGTGAAAGGAGCAGCAGGCACAGCAACACACTTGGACTAGGGATGGGGGTTCTACCAAATGCAAGGGACATAATAATGTCTAGGGAGCTGCTGAGGTAATCCACTGCACAACCAAGTGACTGGCCATTGGGCCACAGGGGGAGAACATTGTCCCATGGCATTGTACTTATTGGGGGGGTTAGAAAGGGGAGAGACTTCTAGGAGGATGCTGATGTTCACAACAGTCTGAACATATCACAACATAGCATCTGGTGCAATGTCATGTTGCAACCCACTTGCAGGTGCGCTCCAGCCTGAAAGGGGTGCAAACCCCATTTGCACCATCTAACAGCATGACTGTAAATTTGCATTGAGCCTCTATCACTAGGATGCAAACACTTGTCTATGTGTATGGTGCTGTCATGTGGTGGCCAAATGGTACAACCAGTTTCCACCTGTTTTGTACTATGCCTAATAGTGACCAAGAATGGGGACCCAGATTCTTTAAACAACAAAAAATTTGGATCTCTGATTCAGTGTACCATTTTCTGATGTAAAATGTCATAAGACTAACACAAAATCAGTGCTCTGTATCTGCATCAAACATCAGCGCACGCACTGTGGACACAGAGAAGCAGAAACAGTAAGTCTTCTGTGAAGCACAACGCTACTAATCCAAACACATTTTATGCAAATCACAATGAAACATGTGACTTTGTAAAACAACTACTCACCATACAGACTTAAGGCAGCAGCTTGGATAAATCTGAGGTGGTGTAGCCTAGTGATTTGAGATCAGAGCTGTAAACCTGAACACCTCAGTTTCGATACTATCAGTACAATTTATTCATTATCATCCCTATTCTTTTTCTTTCAGTGAAAGTTTATTAAGATAATTTTCTGATACAAAAAGGACAGAAAATACAATACACAGTACAGCTGGTCATGGTACAGAAATTAAGAACTGCATCATAATGACCAGCCTGGTGGCACTGAGGGCTAAGATGCTAGATGCCTTATCTTGCACCACGCTGGTGACCCGTGTTCAGGAACAAGCATGGGCTGCCGGGGATTGGCAGGGTTGGAGAAGGATTGAGCATCTGAAGGACTGCTCTCCTTCTCTGGAGAGGAGGGAAATCAGTGGTCGGTGCTTGACTGGCCCCCCAGTGGAGACTGGGGGACAGTGCACTGATCCTGCAAGAAGAGGGTTGGAGTTGGGGCAGATGCCTAGAGGAGCACATACAGAAGCGTGCGTGCTCCCTCCTCTGGCATCATTGCATGCCCCTCCCTGCAAGGGAGAAAGTAGAAAACTCCCTCAGCAGCATGAAGGCTGCCCCAATGGTGCTGCCATCATCACACCCAAGTTAGCTCCCTCATGAGCCCACCCAGGTCTCCACGGTGGTGGGGTATGTACCCACCATGATGCAACCTGGGAAGGTTGTGGCAGAGATGCATGAGCTCTGGCCATGATCAGGGTGGCAGCCGTGAAGTGGGCTGGAGTATGTGGGGGAACCAATGGTACAACCCCCCAACTGAAAGACATAGAAATAAAATAAGGAACAAAAAAAAAAGGAAATGCATCACAAGGGAACCAAGTACAAAATGAGAAACAGGGAATTTAAGGTTCCAAATGCAGTGTCCCAGAATGAAAACTGGAATTAAATAGAAAAAGCTGCAGTCTGTATGGAAGTAAGCATGCGTGCTGAAATCCCCACATAGAGAGGAATATAGCTGTAAAAAGAAATGTCATCATTTTATTTTATTTTTAATTTTTGTTGGCCGGGAAAGGAGGGCTAGACAAATTCTGCCTAGTTTCAGCCTTGGGGGGGATACAGATGGATGCTAACTGACATTTAACCAGATTAAGCTGTTGACGGTATTATTAGTGAATGTGAATAATAATTAAAATACAAGTTAACCAACAGACTAAGTATATCTGCAGATTTCTGCAAGTATTTCAGTCAGACCTCTGGTTCAAGTCCCCCTTAAGGGATAAACTCCTGATCTACTGAACATACAGTTGATACATAACTCACCAATGCCAGAACCCTTTATACGGCATCTGGCAGCCATGAAGGATTAATGATAAAGTTTCCATCCTATAAATGGAGTTAACTGTTTTATGTCAGTGTACCTCTATTGGAATTTTGTTTGTTAGCAACAAACAACTGATTACTTTTTTAACTGCTAACACTAATACTAACAACAGTATAAGAGTTTTACCTTTAATATCCCTGGGTGGAATAGATAGTAAAACCAAGGACTTGGTAAGCAAATTCTGTTAATCAAAAATGTTATCTACTGCCAGGCTGATATCCTTCCAATATGAAGCCAGATGACAAGAGAACCAGAAGATGTGTGTGTGACATGCCATTTAATTCCCCACACCCCCTCCAACAGAATCCCATATGAGGCCCCATATATTATTCTTAGCTCACTGGGGTCCTGAAGTACCTTCATTTAATGTAAAAATCCCTCCACTGTAATGGTGAAGTAACTCTGTAATTGAGAATGGCATACATCAACCAGGTGTCCAAGGTATAGTCGGAATCCAATTCTACATTCCATCTATGCAGCACATCTGCAGTAGAGATGTTGCAAAATAAAATTTTGCTGGCAAAATTGCTGCAAAATTAGCAATTTCACCATGCAAAACATTTCATAAAATTCCACCATTCTGTGAAACTTTTCACCAGGTGCGAAATTGTTAAATTTCACCACAAAACAAGCAATTTTGCAAATTTAGCCAGAATTTTGCCAAATTTCACCTGAATTTTGCCATTTCACAGGCATGTTTTCATGCTCTGTGGGCAAAAGTTTGCATTTTGTGGCTAAATGTTGCATTTTGCCCACGGAGGCTACAATCTTTTCAGACTTGACCGGTCAAAAAAGAGGGGGGGTTGTGTTATCTATATTAAGGACTACCTCTCTTGCCACCCTGCCAGTTTCTCCCCCGAAAACACCCTAGTGCAATTTCTCCCTGTCAAGCTACTCCTTGGTGCCCAAAACAAAGTGCTAACTGTGGCTGCAGTCTATATCCCCCCTTAAGACCCTCGATCCAGGCTCCAGACAGTTCTTGAATTTGCAAGATTACTACCTCCTGACTCTGAGCTCCTCCTTCTTGGTGATTTCAATATCAATTGGCTCGCCTCTGATATAGGATCTAGCAAGGATGCTATTCTAGCAGCCAACCTAACACAGATGGTCAACTCCCCTACTAGAAAAAACTACAAGACTGGAACCTGCACTCTCATTGACTGGATACTTACTAGTCACCCGGACCGGATAAAAAACACCACTGTTCTCTCCGACTCTCTGTGATCACTCCCCTGTGATCTGCATCTGGACAAATAAATTCCACAAATTGCTTCCCAAAACCATCCTAAGTCAAATGCTACCACACGGAAACCTCGCTAAACTTAAGACCTGTCTCCTACAACAAGACTGGTCCCCAATCTACAATACTCTAGATGTTGACGCTGCCCTAGAATTCTTCATTACAACCTTCAACACTGCCTGTGACACTTATGCACCATTAAAAAAGCGTAAAATCAAAGCTCTCTCAAATCCCTGGCTAACGGCCAAACTACTGACTCAGCTCAAAGCACGTGACCATCTTTGGGCTATAGCCAGGGCCACAGGCTCCTTAACAGACACACTGAACTACAAACAGGCACTCAACCTATGCACCTCGCAAATCAGGCAAATGAAAAGCTCCTATTTCAAGAATGCTCTAGAAACCACCTGGGGTGATGGGAGATCCTTCTGGGACAATATCCGTAATATAACGGGCAAACAGTCCAAATCCTCTCCTACGGCAATGAATATTGATGGCTCCACCACCCTTGACCCAAAAATTATGGCTGATGCCCTAAATAAAACCTTCACAGACCTCAGTGGGGTCCTCCCACCAGACTTCTTCTTGGACTTGTCCTTGCCAAAACCCTTATCCCAAATCACCCCACCAGACCAACCGCTATTTTATTTTAAAATAGTAAAGGCACATGAAGCCTACAGATACATAAAAAAGGCCTGCTCTAAATCTAGAACTAGCAGTGACTCCATTGATCTAAAACTTCTGTCTCTCACCTTGGAAGAAATTATCCACCCCCTCACCAAAATTGTCATTCTCTCTCTTTGCTGAAGTCAATTTCCTAGCAAATGGAAGTCCGCAATAGTTATACCAGCGCACAAAGGGGGTGACAAACCCACACCAGGGAACTATCGGCCCATATCTATACTTCCACCCCTTTCCAAAGCTCTTGAATGGATCGTGGCGGATCAACTCTCAGACTACCTGTAAAAGTACAAGCTACTCTGCATGCAACAACACGGATTTAGGAAAGGACATAGTACGTCGACGGCCCTACTAGCTTTCTCAGGAGAAGCTCACAAGGCCATTGATAAGGATCACTTAACCGGAGCTGTTTTCATAGACCTCACAAAAGCCTTTGGCACTGTCCATCATGGCTTACTAATCCCGCTTCTGCTCAATATTGGGCTAGCTGAGAGACCAGGAGTCTGGGTAAAAAGTTACCTGGCACAACGAACACAAACAGTAAAAATCTCGGATGTTCTCTCAGACTCTAAACCGGTCCTCTCTGGTGTCCCACAGGGATCAATCTTAGTTCCTCTCCTTTTCAGCCTATTCCTAAACTCGCTTCCCAAATGCTGCCCAGAAAAATTAATACTATATGCTGATGACACTGTAATTCTCTCCTCCCATAAGGATCCCAAACCACTATGTCAGAGCTTGCAGCTTGCTTTCTCCTGTGTTGAAAAGTGGTTCCATGATCACAAACTGGTCCTAAATAAAAAAAAAAAAAAAATCATGCTTTTCACCAGTCATCAAAACAGAAATAGACATATTCCACTCACCATAAAAACTTCCATTGGAAATACACTTGAACAAGTGGACACTTTCAAATACCTTGGAATCACTTTTGACCAATATCTTACCTTTGCGACCCACATTGATAACACTGCAAAAACAGTGAACCAATGCATTGGAATACTGTACCATAACCGTCAATTCCTTAACCAAGCTGCCTTGAGGATTACTGTACAAAGCTCCATCATCTCAATCATAGACTATGGTCTAATTATCTATGGCTCTGCTACTACCACCACACTAAGGCGCATCTCAACAGCCCTAAACAAGGCCTGTCGATTCCTCACAGGAGCATAGAGACTCACCCACACCTGTGATCTCTACACAGAAACCGGTTGGCTACATCTCTCAAATCGCCTCATTTATCTCACTTGCTTAATGGCAAAAAAATCAATTTTGGGACTCACTCCTCCATGTATCCAGGATCTACTCTGCCTGAACAATGGCACTCGTACCACCAGAAGATCTGAGCATCAACCTTTTCTTGTCCCTAGACGCCAGACTGCTCAGGGACAAAGATCTTTTGCCTATCGTGCCCCTACCTGGTACAATGCCCTTAACTTATCCTCCCTATTCTCCACGTCATTGGGAGCTTTCAAATCCATGTTATACGCTCACCTCACAGCCTCCAGCTCCTGTGACCGCTTTGACTAAAAGACTCTACCCTCTGATTGCACTTACAGATGTTTCCATCAACCGCCATGACCCTTCATTTGACAAAGAGAATCGGAGTACCACTAACCTGGTCCTGTCTGCCACTGAACTTCTTATTTTTCTCTCTCCCTATCTCCCTTTACCTCTCCAACCTTACTCCTTGCCCTAAAATTGCCTCTGAGTTTCATTTTCTTTTCCGTACATGAATGTTACTGTTTTATTGTGGCATTTTCAAACAGATTACTGATTGTTTGTAATACTGTCTAGCATGTGTATGTACTTTTATGACGTGGAACCTTTGTAAAAGAGCCTTGGCTCAAAGGTATTAATTCCTAGAACAATAAACTAAACTAAACTAAAGGAATTTCGCAAACGCTAAATATTTAGTGAAATGCATGAATTTCACAAAACATTTCACAGAACAAAATTTTCTAATTTTGCACATCTCTAATCTACAGTGGAATTTGGAAGGAGCTCTAATAGGCCTTTGTACAAAGACACAGTCAGACAGGCCCACAATGCCCCCATTTGAGGGTCCCATACTATCCCATAAAGAGAGTACAAGGCATGGAAAATGATTTTTGTAGGTCATAGAAGTTTCAAAGGTCTTGTGTGGAATATAATTGGCATACATATCTAAGTCCCCTGGCCCCCCCCCCAACTATGAAGCCAACTGTCCAAGGAATTAGATGTATTTAAAACAGCATAGTCTCCAATATTTAAGGGGGAGTTCTGTAAAAGTAGTGAATTGACTCAACTGAATTTTTGTTAGGGGGACTACAAAACAGATATTTGTCAATGTAAGGCTCATTCAACCTGAATTCGATCAATTTCCAATATGTTTGACAATGTTGGGAAAGCCAGCATCAGATTATTTGAAGCTGAGCAGCCATTGCATATAAAATTAAATTAGGAACATTAAGGCCACCCTTTCCTTAGGTAATTGCGAAATAAATAAAAAACACAAGAACTGGGCACTCGCCGCCTCAGTTTAAAAACAACACTCAAGCTTCATGGTTCATATCCAAAAGTGCTCTATTGTCTCTTTATTAATACAGTACAATCATAAAACTTCAGAAGACATAACTAGAGGTAATACATGCCTGACGCGTTTCGGACATAAAGGTCATTTCTCAAAGGCTGCTGTATTCAAATATTACTCCTCCTTTTATATGGCTACTGATGATGATGTATCATGACGCCATAATTTAAAAGCAGGTGTTAAAAATGTGAGTAAATATCTAATCATCAAATAAACCACAACCCATAAAGTTCTAACATAAACATTAAAAGTTAATGATTTATAGACAACATACAGTACATGACAAAAACATATTTACATAATTAAAAAGGTAGGTGACTATGGTACCTATACATACTGTTGTTAAATACATATACCTTATGGCAACATGCTATTATTTGGAAAAAATATTTAGTAAACATTGACTCTTTCCTGACTGGGCCCTCACATCCCACCCCATAGGGTAATTAAATCTGGTATACAACCTGATGCCCTGAGTGATCACAATATGATCTTTCTGGTACGGAAAATTCATAGGACTAAGTCCCCACATAAAACCCTTCAAATTCACTCCTATAAGTCCCTAAACCTTGCTCCCCTCTTACATGACCTGTCTTGTACTAATTGGGAACCTA
This sequence comes from Neoceratodus forsteri, assembly GCA_016271365.2. Lineage (NCBI taxonomy): Eukaryota > Metazoa > Chordata > Ceratodontiformes > Ceratodontidae > Neoceratodus > Neoceratodus forsteri. The sequence continues at coordinate 1,236,813,305 of CM057456.1, forward strand.
GGGCCAGATTTTCAAAACTTTGCACCGGCCAAAAAACGTTTTCGCAGGTTTAGCTCGGGATTAGCGCAGGTCTGCTATATTCAAAAGGCCAAATAGCACGGACAAACTGCATTAGTATCGGGCAAAACTATAATGTATGCAAGGGGCAAACTGAATACAGGTGCAATGCTATATTCAGTGACTAGCGCCATGCTAAGTGGTTTTGCGCGACTTAGCGTGACACTTAGCACGGTGCAAATTACTGCCCAGGAAAAGCTTGTCTTAACCCTGGGCAATCAGCTTTGCGTGACACTTTGGCTTTGCCAGTGTTTGCGGGTTTAGCACAGGTTTTGCGCGACCCTAACAAATAAATATGACACATAGATAAAGCCAAACATAGAGGAAGCATGCTGCTAACCGATGATGTCACAATGATGCCATCATCTGCCACCAGTCCCAGCCATGCCAAGCAGTAAGTGGTGACCCTGCCGCCAGTGGACAGCATGGCAGTGTGGCCATACAGCACACACCTGCAGACCACACATCTGTGGACATGAACAGATGCCAGCACACACATGCAGCACTGTGGGCATGGAGGATGTTGAGGGGAGCGTGTATGGGTGGCGAGGCTGTGCCACAGACCAGGTGTGGCCACAAGGCTGGGACACATCATGCAGTGCACATGGGCCAGTATTGGGAATACCCCAACACTAGTGTGCCTTTCGGATGATATATGCCCCCCCTGGCCACATACCGCATAGCTGTACAACTGCCACAGCACACAAAGCCAGAAATGTACATGTCACTGTGAGCATCCCATGCCACAGGTACAGTATCTGTGGGTCACACAACAGTGTAACAGTAATGTCCACTGTCAGTAAACACCTGCAGGTTGGGCCTGTCACTGTGTACAATGCAGTCATCATCACTGCCCTACACACCATAGGCAGTGCTGTGTCCCTCACACTACTAGCCCCCTTGCTACTGTAGTGTCTGCTGTGCACTGTGGCATGCCCTACAGTGTGACAGTTGCATGCAGCACCACCACCACCTGTGCCTATGCTGTCTTGTCTCCTGAGGTACAGTATGCTATGCTATGCTGTACTGTTTACATGTAGCCTGCAGCTATCATCGTGCACTGCCAGACTGACCTACAGGTGGAGCTGCGGTTGGACCTGGTCAGCCCCTGTATTTCCAGACTGACCTACAGGTGGCTCTGTGGGACCCTGCAGTAACGCTGGGCAAACTGCATGCAAATCATGGTATAATGAGATACTAATCCGGTTGTTTGCCCAGAGACTACCTAAGTAGGCTCATTTGCATGGCACTTTTGAATATGGCACATTTTAGCTCCAGGCAAACGTGTTTGCACCGGGCTAACTGCTTAGCTCCGCGCTAATGCCGTGCAAATGTGTTACTGCGGCGCTAACAGTATGGGGAATAATATATAGTTTTGATCACTGTTCTTTCACATCTGCTGCTTCCTACAGCTGTACTGAGTCCATGCATTTGCTGGCACACACATTGGCCATGTAGTTCGTCTGTACCTGCCCTCACATTGCTGTGCACTGTGTTGTTGTTGTGGGTTGCACTTCCTGGTTGCTTTATTCAGTACTGTCTTATTCCCGGGCTATGTTTGCCCTGCACTCCCAGACCAGTTTGCCCGGCTTCCTTAGACTGCAATATTCAGCAGGATTAGCACCGGGCTATTTCCATTTCAATATAGCTTGCTGTGTGCTCCGGGCTAAGTTTGCCCACCGGGCAGTGCTAATTTAGCCCCTGGGCAAAGTTTTGAATATCTGGCCCCTAGTGTCTCGTCTATATGATGCTTCTATTTTAAGGATACATTTCTGCAGATATGGAATGTTTGTGCCCTCTTCAGCGCACCAGAGTCAGGGGAAATCACCTCCCTTGGATCTCCCCTGAACGCTTGGTATGTCAGAGAGCCCGGGACCTAGCTTGGAAAACTCATAAAGCCTCCAAGCTCCCTAAAGGGTATGACATCTACCGCTCTCTATGAAATAAGTGCAGAAAAGCTACTCACCTAGCTAAGTCTGAATACTTCTGTACTACCTTCCAGTCCAACATTAATAACCCCTCCAAATTCTGGAAAGCTATACACTTCCTCTTCTCCCCCACTTCATCTCCTCCCACCCCTCTCCTTACTATAAATAACACCCAATTTACTGACCACCTTAGCATTACTTCTGAATTTAATTCTTACTTCTCCTCTTACACCGCCACTCTCCTATCCTCCTTATCTTCTCTCCAAGCTGTTGACTCCCCTCCCTCTCCTAAGCCCTTCCCACCTAACTCTTTCTCCTTCTCTATGGTCTCACCCTCTGACACTTTGAATGCTCTCCAATCTCTCAGACCTTCCAAAGGCAGTTTGCCTGATGGACTCGACCCTAAGCGCTCTACCTTTCAGCTCCAGCTATCTCTACCCATTTAGCTGACCTTCTCAACCTTTTCTTTGAAGCAGTTTCTATCCCCTCTGCTTGGAAGCATGCCACTGTTCTTCCCCTCCCTAAGGGCGGTGACCCTACTTCCCCTGCAAACTATTGTCCAATTTCTCTCCTTCCAACCCTTGCCAAACTCCAAGAACATGTGGTTCTATCACAACTCTCCTCTTATCTTGATGACATTAATTTTTTCACTCCATTCCAGTCTGGGTTCTGGAAGAATCACTCCACTGCCACATCCCTGATTAGGCTCACTGACTCAATCCTCACAGGGATGGACAGTGGTCAAATCACATCTGTCATTTTTGTTGACCTATCTAAGGCTTTCAACACTGTCTCCCATACCCTTCTATTAAATACTGTCTCTTTGGCAGGTTTAACTGTCTTTGCCAGTAATTGGTTTAGGGCCTACCTTGTAGGCCAGACCTAATCTGTCTGAATAGCTGACTCCATATCCCCTCTTCTTCCTATTAACACTAATGTCCCTCAGGGGTCCGTGTTGCGCCCAATTTTATTCTCTGTTTTTCTCAATGACCTTCCCTCATCCTGTTCATCAACAGCAATCCACATGTATGCTGATAACATAGTCCTCTTCCCCTCAGGTCATTTACCTGAGGATCTAGCTACCAGACTCCAGCATGACTTCAATAAAGTTCAACACTGATTTAGCTCTCATCAACTTTTCCTTAACACCAAAAAAACAGTCTCTATGACCTTAGGCACTAGGCAGAGACTCTCTAGACTCCCCTCACTGCCCTTCTTCCATACCCTTGAGGGGACAGTCTTCAAGGACAGTACATTCTTTAGATACTGTGGTATTTGGCTTGACCAACACCTCAGCTTCTTTGATCATGTAGATGCCATCCTAAAAAAGCTGTGCCCCAAGCTTGGTGCATGATATAGGAACTGTAGCTGCCTCCCACTACCAGTCAGGTGTGAACTTGTTCAGAAGAAGATCCTACTTATTATTGACTATTCTGATGTAGTCTACAGTGCTGCTCCCAAGTCTTCCCTAACCAGATTGGACACCCTTTTTAACTCCTTCTGTCGCTTCACTCTGAATTCCCCCTACCTCACCCATCACAGCAATCTCTATCACACCTTGCCTTTTCAGTCTTTAGAAAATTGGTGTCATATACACTGATCAAAATTCGTATCTAAATTCTGGTTTGCTCCCCTCATACCTTACTTCCTTCCTTTCCATCCTCCTTCCCCCTGCTCATTCCTTTAGATCTTATGGCTCCCTTTTAATGATAGTCCCTCATTGGCCATCTGCAGTAGGTCAGATGGATTTTTTGCACCATTTCCCCAAACTCTGGAATGCACTACCCCCCAGATTTGCCACTCTTCCTCTCCTTACTCAATCGCTTCTTCCTTATATAACTTTCTCTCAGTAAGTTGCACCTGTACTGAATTTCCCCCCTTCTCCTTTGTTTTCTGCCACTCCTTCTCCTATATATGCCACTTTCCTCCCTTAGCCCCCTCCCCTGCTAATTATTTTCCCTGTTTGGTATCCTCCGTTCCTCCCCCCCTTCTTGCTGTTTTTCCTTTCCCAGTTCACCCTACTAACTGGCTCTCTGATATTTTATCCAACTCTCAAGTTTACACTCTAGAAATTGCACTTGTGTGCTCCCTTGAATGATACTGTCATAATGTTCTAATGATGTACTTACTATGTTTGATTACTCAAATGTTTTTTATGTTATTGTATTATGCTTTCCTGTATTTATGTTTTCCCACTACCATCCCCCCCAGGACACACCATGAGATGAGCAACTTGTTGTTCAGTGTGCCCTTCCTGGTGAAACAGTTCAATAAATAAATAAACAAACATTCTGGCTAGCGATAAGGGTCTTCAAGAAGTTAATAAACATCCCCCTAGGATGTCATATTACCCCTCCTTTTATATGTCTACTGATGATGATGTATCATGATGTCATATTTTAAAAATACAAAATGTTATCTATAAAATGACTGTGAATGAGGGTATCTTTTAAACTCGCAGCTCTGTGATATTTGTATACAGAAACTTTTGAGAAAGGAACTTTTTGTCCGAAATGCGTCAGGCATGTATTACCTCTAATTATGTCTGCTGAGGTTTTATAATGATTGTCTTGTGTTAATAAAGAAACAATGGAGTACTTTTGGATATGAACCATGGAGCCTGAGTGTCATTTTTAAATTTAGGTGGTGAGTGTCCAATTCTTATGTTTTTGTCTCAACTGTTTTTTATTGTGAGCACCACCCACCCAGTGTGGACTTTTTTTCAAATATGTGATTGCGAAATAGCATGCCTGATAGGGGTCACCCTCCACCCCACAGAAATTTAGAAATAAATGTGTTCCAATGTTGGAAGTAGGTTTTATCAGGGATCAGAGGCAGAGTTTGTAGAATACATAAAATTCTAGGTTAGATATTCTGATGTATGACTTCATCCCTTGACAGACAAGAAAGGGGTAGATGTGCCCAAGCTTGGAGGTCTGTCGTGATCTGCCGCATAAGAGGTTCATGGTTTAATAGGTCCAGATGCATTCATTTCTTTTGTTAATTGCACTCCCAGATATTTAATACACCCCCTATTCTAGTGAAAGTGGTCTGATGGACCTTGCCATTCTATCTCTGGATACAGTAGAAGTTCTGAGGGACTGGAGGAGGGTGGATGTGGTCCCACTCCACCAGAGTGGAAATAGGGAGGAGGCAGGAGACTACAGACCTGTAAGCCTAACTTCAGTAGTGGGCGAAATTATGGAAATACTACTAAAAGAAAGGATTTAGGAATACCATATGGCCAGTGGATTACAGGAACTGAGGCAGCATGGGTTCACAAGAGGGAGATCTTGCCAAAAAAACTTAATAAAGTTCTTTGACTGGACTACCAGAGAGGTGGATCAGGGTGAAGCAGTAGATGTGGCATACCTGGATTTCAGTAAGGCCTTCAACATCATCCCACACAGAAGGCTAGCGAATAAGCTGGGCAGCCTGGGAGTGACTCCAAAAATAGTGAAATGGGTACATATAGTTGGCTGAGTAACAGGACTCAGAGAGTGGTTGTAAATGGGGTTCACTTGGAGGAAGGCACAATGACCAGCAGGTGTCAGTACTGGGACCAGTACTCTTTGATGTTTTTATTAGCGGCACTGGAAGGGAAAGTATGCCTGTTCGTGGATGACATGAAAATGTACAACAGAGTGGACACACCAGGAGGAGTGGAAAAAATGAGGAAAGATCTGAAAAGGCTGGAAGACTGGTCTAGGGTTTGGCAACTAGGCTTCAGTGCCAGAAAGTGCAAAATTATGCACATGGGAAACAGAAATCCAAGGGCAACGTATGATTTGGGGGAGTGGTTACAACCAACAAACAGGAAAGGAACCTGAGGGTCATCATATCTGATGACCTGAAGGTAGCAAAGCAGTGTGATAAGGAAGTGGGGAAGGCAAGTAAAATGCTGGTGTGAGTATGAAGTGGTATCACCAGCAGAAAGAGGAAGGTAGTGTTACCCCTGTACATATCGATGATGAGGCACCACCTAGAGTACTGTGTCCAGTACTGGAGACATAGATTGGGTGGAAGCGATACAGGGAAGGGTGACCAAAATGGTACATGGTCTGCATCAGAAGTCCTACGAGAAAAGAGTCAATGAATTAAATATGTACTCCTTAGAGGAAAGGAGAGAAAGGGGAGACAGGATAGAAGCTTTCAAATACCTCAACGGCATCAATAAGGTACAGGAGGGGGGCATCATGAACAGAAAGAAATGCTCAAGGACAAGGGGCTACAATATGAAGGTGGAAGGGGGAAACTTAGAAGAAATATGAGGAAATACTTCTTCACAGAGAGGATGGAAGATGCCTGGAACAGCCTCCCAGCAGAGTAGGGTACAGAAACAGTAGCAGGATTCAAACATGCATGGGATAGACAGAGGGGGACCATAGTAACATGCAGGAAGGGGTAAGGTCGGAGATTAAATAGGGTCAAAGGTATCATAGTCAGTAGAGACTTTGGAGCAGGCTGGGTGGGCCAAGAGGTCCTTTTCTGCCAATAGCTTCTATGTTTCTATGAAAGGGAAAACAGGTTTTAAGTGCAAAGGAGGGATACAAAATATAAACAAGTAATTCAGTTGTTAGAACATTAAGTGTAAACTCTGACAGGGTGCCATATTCCATTAAGAGCTCCCAGGTAGGAGATAAGGATGTCTCTAGAGAAGTCAACATTAAAGTAGTATCATCTGCGAATAAACTGATTTTTTTAATCACAGGCTCCCAATGGGACATGCTCCACCTTCTCATCTCGGTGGATGACTACCACCAGCAGCTCAATACAGAGCACAAATAATAGAGGGGTAAGAAGGCAACAATGATGGGTGCCCCTTGTTGGGTGGATGGGAGAGGATAAGGCTCCACTGGCACTGATATAAGCCTGGGATGCGTCATAGAGAAGATTGCAATGATTTCTTCAGGGAAGCCAAATGTGGACAGTACATCTCACAGAAAAGCCAGAGACACCCTTGTCAATGTCTAAACTGACCACAACCATGAAAAGGAAATGTTGGACTGTGTAGTCCACCAGTTGCCGGGTGTTTGTTGTTTCCAAACAAAACCTGCCTGGTCACCATCTAACACAGTTGCCAAGATGTTGCCTAGTCTATGGGCCCATTACCCTGTCAAAATCTTATAAACAATCATCAGTATTTAAAAGGGATGATAGGAGGTAAGGTGTATGTAATCCTTCCCAGGTTTAACTACAGCCAAAATTGTGACACAATCACAGGAGTGTGGGGTAATCTCTCCCTGCTTTACATGTCTTAAGGTCCTGTGCAATAATGGAAATAGTTTTATGAAATTTTTCAAAGAATTCTGCAAAGTATCCATCCAGCCCTGGACATTTTCCTGTTTAAGAAATTTTTATAACCTCTAAAATTGAATCTGCTATCATGGGAACCAGGAGTTAGGGTAAATTAAGGGAGGTGCAAATGGTCCAGAAAAGCCTGAGCAGAGGAAGGCTGTTCCGCCATATCCTGAGAGTATAATTCATACAGTAATCTGCTAAAATTTGTTGCATGGCATTATGGTCTCTAGTAAGCTAGCCAGTGAAGAATCTCACAGTTGTAAAATACACGCTTGTTTCTTTTTTATCTGTAGCTGCTGAGACAACCTTCAAGCACCTCACACTCTACCTTCATTATAGTACTGGCACAAATACAAAAGGACCCATTCAAATAACTGGCCCATGATGGTCTGTAGTTCCCTTTTAGTTTTGGTGATGTGATAAGCTACCACTTAATCACCTGGGAAAAACAGTGACTGGAGAGTTCGCAACTTGTCTTGCAACTCCTTTATTTTTTGTTCCCTCTTTCTTTTTTAATGTGGCATAAACTACTAAACTACTCCTTAAAACAGTTTTAACTGTGTCCCACAACATGGCAGGTATAACATCCCCTGTGTCATTATCTTGTACAATGTTAGAAATGTGTGCTTCTATTAACTCGGCAAACTCTTCCTCCTGAAGCAGAGATAAACTTAGTCCCCACTTATAAACTTTAGGTTTGTTTCCCATATTCAGCTTAAAAGAAATGGAGCATAATGCAAGAGAAGGCAAGGACTGTGTTGAATGTCTTGAACTTTCTCCAGGTGTTCATGGTAGTAACATTATAGTCCAGTCAGACTGTGGTATTAAAATGAGGAGATGATGGGTACATTCCCATCTCATGAGGAACAGCTGCCTCCAAATGGCAATAAAATCAAGATGGGCTACTATGGTCTTAAAGTATTTTTGTGCTGCTCTTACCTTTAGATAAAGAACCTGTGGAAAAAAACCTTAATAAATAAAGTACCCTTGAAGCCCTTATATAAAGTCTATGCGGTAAAAAAGTCAACAGCTCAGCTCAAAATGATGATTTTTCATTCACACCCACAATAGTGTTCTGTAAAATGTTATGCTGTTACTGACTGTCCACGTTAGTTAGCATTTTTGTGCCATTTAAAAAACATGGCTTATAAATGCTCTGCAGAACCTAACATTTGGCATTGTTACCAAAAAAAAACTCTGAGGCAGTTTTGCCAGTTTTCAAAAGAGAGCACATTGAATAACAACACCAGAAGAAGTCTGGCTTGGTTTTAAGTAATTCCTGCACTGGTAACTTCAGAAGGAGCTCTTTTTTACATTACAGGAATATCTGAGCTGGCTACTTCATGTAAACGGTGAAATGACAGTAATTCCACTCTTCCCAGAATCTGCAAAGCATGTAAATAAGTGATGGGAACCTTCAGAGTGCTGTCCTTTCATGTGCCATTACTTTGTTTCATGTGTACAGCTAGTAGGTCAGTTAGTTATTTCATGTTATGTAAAGAACAGATGCAAATTATGTCTGCATGTTGTGTTTCCTCAGTGTAACAACCAAAGGGTATGAACAAATTGTATGTTGAGTCAAATTTATTTTTATGAATGGTACACCACTTGTAGGATAATTCTCCCTTATTTAACTTTAGCTTCACAGTACTTTAAACAGCATGAATAATTTCTACTGCAGTACAGATTAACTCTTTGCAGTGCTAAGCATGCATGTCTGTTAAGATTGTATTAGAACCATCATATTTCAGTCATAGCAGTGGTGACTGCATTATCTTAATATCCCAGGCCCATGAGGGATACTTTTCTTGCTACTTGAAACAGTTGTTGAATAGAACCAGATAGGAAAATAAATATTTCTCTTCTGCAAGTGGTTTGTTATAATGAAAAGTGAAAGCCAACTAACCCACCGAAAGAGAAGTCATTAATTCAGTCTGGACTTCATTTTGCCAATTAGAGGCCTGCTCTGCCACAGGCAGACAGAACTCTGGCTGAGACCTCTGCTTCTTCTCTTTGTGTGAACATTTGTTCATCTACTGCCATGCAGATAATGCATTGCATTTCACAGCACAGCAAGTTTAATCAGGACATGTCATCATTAATTTGTACTGATATGCACTGATGGACAGGGCTTTCCAGGCACAGACTGGCTGTTTATCAAGCTATCTTCAACTCCATGGAAGCACTGGACCCATCCCCTGTAGTTTTACAGCATCTGCTTCATCATCTGCTCATAAGAGCACTCCCTTTTTTTCTGTGGATTTCCCTTTGATGCTGTCATAAACAGACAACTTCATTTATACCCCTTGTTATGATTTCTTTAAGAGAAGGACACCAAAAAACTGCATACTACCTTGATGGGCCTGATATCCCATTGTGTGAAACTATAGGAACCGAAGATGACAAGATGGTGCTAAATACAATAAACCCTCAGTATATAACATGATGACTTAAGGCAATCTCTTTTATAAGGACAACCACAATTTAATTTGGAACAACATGACAGCCTGCTACTAATATTAAATGACCTGTAGTTCCTACACATAAAATGCTAGGCTACTAAAAATATTCTGCTGAGGATACACTGTACCTTTTCTGTGTCTGTTTCTGTGCCATTTGCTTGTTTGTCTGTTTATTAGCTTTTGCACATGGTTGTTCATAGCACTAGACTTTGTAAAACAGTAATTGTATCAACAGTTTGCATTCTTAATGCTTGCCACATGTGTTCCCATGAGACATATGCCAGGTTACTTACATCAGGATTTTATTCATTATTTATTTCAAGAAAAGGAAAAAAAGTTGAATATGTGATGATTGTGCAGTTTGCCTTTTTAACAAGGTAAGTTTAGATATATTCAAAGTACCTTGTAGCATCTGTAACACAGAACATAACATTTACAATGTTGAAACAGAAATCTTTGTCATTCACATTCTAGTTTGATGATAGAAAAGAGCTGTCCTGTGGATTACTTAAAATAAAATATCAATGTTGTTACTTTTGACTACATGCTGTACTATAAATCACATAATCTATAGTAGCAGTGAGGCTAATGATGATCCTTGGTTGGTTTACAGGGATTTTGCTTTTAAAGATCATTGAGCAGTTTGCAGAAAAAAAAAAACATTTCCATTGGTTTAATGGTTGAGTTAAAGGGATGGTGTCAGGAGAAAGGGAACCCGTTTGTAGGGGACTGGGAGGACTTCTGGGACAGGAGACTCTTCAAAGGTGATGGCCTTCAGCTGCTGACAATAGAGGGGAAAAGCACTCTGGGGCAGAAGTTTGCCATCTATGTTAGACAGTTAAACTGACTGTCGGGGACACTGAAGACAGGGGAACCATGGTAAAGGGAGGAGAAGAACCTAGCTAATGCTCCACTGATACCAGACAAACCACAGGGAAAATAAGAAGGTAAGGAGAATGGGAAGGAATGCAGGTTTATGATCACAAAATACCAAGAGAGTATCCTGAGTTAGTTGGAAGGGGGTCTTCCTTAATACTAGGAATCTGGGTAATAAAATCAGTGAGCTACATGTATTGGTGGCAGATACTTGGTGTGTTCACACTACCTACCACATTTGTATTTGCATTGTGGTGCAGGCTGCTCCATTCAAGCTGCAGTGATGCAACTCATATTCACACAGCAGCCCCCTACAGCAGTGCAACTGACCTTCCAGTGTTTTGGCCGAACTTCCATGTCACCCAGTCATGTCACCCACTGATCCATGTGTACAATAGGCTCAGCCTTCAGGTGACAGCTCTGCTTGCCTTTCCCATGACAAAAATAAAACAAGTAGACACAATAGACAAATATGAAATTTGGGCAACCATTAGGTCAAATGTGCAATAATAGGGGGATCGCATACATGGTGCGGTTGGAGAGTATTATTATCATTATAATTATGTTAAACAAATAGTTCACCATCAGTAATGCAATGGCACCTGATGGTGGTAAGGCCAGTACTAATGGACACAGTCAGACCTTTCAGCCATAAAAGACTAGCTGCCATCAAATCAGACATTAGTGAGGTTAAAAATGACTCTGATGATTAACACCAAAAAACACTGAGATGGCAGAAAAGTGGAATTGAATCCTGTATAGCAGTCCTGGAAGTGTCTTCCAGGGCTGTTATATGGGATTCGTTCACTTCCACTTTTTCTGCTGTCTAAGCCTTTATGTTTTAGTGTTAATCATCAGAGTTATTTTTAACCTCACTAATGTTTGATTTTATGACAGCAATCACCAGGTACTGTTGTGAGTGGTGCCGGCTGTTCAGATGGCTGCAGGAAATGCCTACACCACTAGATGATCCCAGGAAAAGAGGAATCACAGTGAAATGCAGCACATAAAGACACACTGATTGCATTTCACTGATGCAGATTGCATTCACACAAAAGTGGCAATGCTGTAACAGCTTTGCACCACTTACAATGGTGCAGAAAATGCCATGTGAATGGCCCTACCGAGACAGACCTCAAAGCCATCATAGAAACTTGGGCCACAGAGACAAATGACTGGGACTTGTCAGTCCCAGGGTAGACAAAGTTTACACAGGATAGGGGGAAAGGCAAAGGGAGTGATGTAGCCCTATATGTCAGGGAGGGAGGGAATAAAGGCTGTGGAGGAGGGACACATCTGGGGAAGCAATAGGGAAACAGAGTTGTTGTAGGTTTGCCTCACAACACCCTCAGGCAAGAAAATACACATGGGGGTGATCTACTGACCACTGGGACAAAGGGAAAAGAGAGATAGGGAGCTTGGAGAAGAGCTGGAAAGGGGAGTGATGACAGGGGAAAAGGTGGTGTGTGATCTGAACCTGCGGCATATTGACTGGGGCATTTCAGCAACCAGATGCACCAGAAATCAGGGTCTCTTGGATACATTGCAGGACTGCCTGCTGGTACAGCTAGTTAAGGAACCCACTAGACAGGTGCCCATTCTCAGTTTGGTGCTCACTATCTAGCAGATGGTGAGAGGAATGAGGGTAGGGGAGCAACTGGAGTCCAGCAACCATAACTCCAATTGGTTCAGGCTGGTCCTCAGGATCAGAATGCCTCTATCAAAAACTGAAGTCCTAGATTTCAGAAGAGCAGACTTCAGCCAGATAAGGGAGCTGATCTGAGACATAGATGCAATGTAAACCTAATAAAACAACTATATTTAATAGGGTCCCATAGATACTGTATGTTCACTCTGGAGCACTGTGGCTCTGATGACATCATTCCACAAGGACATTGTGGCCATCTTAGGTACATGTCAGAGTGCATATTTTAAATAGGAGACCCATTTTGTTTACCTTTCTCACACTTGATGAAACAGGATTAACTCTGTAATTTCTGTAAAATGAAACACAGCATTCAGAAGGTGAGCCTGTAGTCTAAGGCACCTCGTAACATGGCAATGAAACGTACAGGTGAATACAGCAACTACACTGGTTGAAAGACAACCCATGACACAAACTCAAGTGGGTATTAATTCTCAAATAATGCCCGCTTGGGATCATGAACACACTTACAAAGTTATTGGTTGTCCCACAAGTAATCTAGTATTGTTTAGTTTAGTGTGATTCTGACCAATAGTTGGCGTGACGGAGACACAGTGTGAGGGGCAAGGCACTGTTTCCACAGGCAAAGTGGAGCACTGTGTTGTGTGGAATACTGAGCTTCATATACAAAATATCCAAATCCAACTTATAGGTGGCGCGAAGGAGAGAAACTGGTAAATGTGGATGCCCTGTGTGGATACAGAAAGTGGAGCACTGTGTTGCCTGCAATACTGTGGTGTTTTTTCAGAAAATGTGAGTTGTCATTCATTAGCTACCAGCCTATGTGAGTTCCCATCAATCAGCAAAGATTAAAAAAAGAGTTGTGTGAAGTGCTGAGCCTCGTTGTTCTAGCCCCACTTACTAGTGCATATTGGGTAAGTAGTAACATTTGCATATCGAGCCGTAGACACATATGCAAATGTTGCAAGTTTACCCTACATGCAGTAGTGAATGGAAATAGAAAACAGAAGAAACAAGGTCACAGATGTTACTTTATTGCAAGGCACGAAAATTTTCAGATGTTTGCTCTGTCCTCTATTTCAGAAAGCAGTGGTGCAAAATGTAGATGGCAGTCACGATACAAAGGAGGATTTAGTACTGAACGTGCACGCTCGCAGTTCCAGATAGAAATCAACAATAGGAAAATAGTTGCAAGATAATATGGGGCTGTCTGTAGTTGTGAACAAAACTGATTTACTAAAAACACTGTGTTCCCTTCATTTCCCATGTTATAAGCGCATTAAGCCACTCCAAAGGTGGCATCTAATGGGGAATTAATGCATGGTTGGGTGATTGTAGGCACTCACCCTCACAACCGTGCATTAATTCCCCATTAGATGCCACCTTCATCATGGCTTAATGCTTACATATATTCCAATCTTTTAGTGGCGGTTTGTACATTTTGCCTGTTTACTTGTCATTTAAGGGGACCATTCTCAAGACAACAAAGTCTTGCATGAGATTTTTTACAAAACAAAACAGGTGCAAGAGATCAGAATGGAACTCGGAAGGGGTCAGAACTCGGAAGGGGTCAGAGAAGTAGTGAGGACCAAGAAAAAAGCTTTCACCAGGTGCAAGGAAAAGCAGGAAGAGAACAAATGGGGAGAGTACTGAATAAAAACTAGGAAAGCAATGAGAACAGTCAGGGAGGTAAATGCAGACACAGAACTGTGAATTACAGAGGGGGTCAAGGGTGGGGAAAAAACAATTCTTCAGATATGATAAGGAAAAAAGGAAGAAATGAGGAGGTTTTGTTAGGCTACATGATGGGGAAGGGTACTAGTGGAAGATGAACAAAATACAGCTGTCCTTAACAGTTACTTCTGTTCCGCTTTCACAAGGGAAGACAGTGGGCCCCTGCCTGAAAGTGGCATCAAGGCAGCTGCCAGCAGCATTCCTGAAATGTGGCAGCCAGTATTTATGAGAGAAAGGGTCCAGAGGGGGCTTGAAGCCCTAAAGGTAGAAAAAGTCCCAGGGCCAGATGGGATGCATCCACAAGTCCTCAAGGAATTGACTATAGAATTGGCAAACCCCTAGTAGAACTGTTAAGTAACTCAGTTCAGAGTGTGTAGTCCAAAAAGACTGGAGGGCAGTGGACATATTCCTTCTACACAAGAGGGGGGCAACTGGGGAATTACAAACCTGCTAGCCTTACCTCTGTAGTGGGTAAACTGACAGAGTCACTGATTAAAGTGATGCTTGTACTCTACCTAGAGAGTAACAGTCTACAGGATAGTAAACAGCATGAGTTTGTGGAAGGATATTCTTGTCAGACCAGCCTAATAGTTTTATTTGACTGAGCAACAAAGGTAGTAGATAAGGGCCACACTGTAGATTTACTCTACTTTGATTAATGCAAGACTTTTCTGACTCAGTGCCACATAGAAGATTACTTAAGAAGCTGGAGGACCTGGGCACAACTACTGTAGGGACATAGTTAGGTAGGAAACTGATTGAAGAAGAGGCAGCAGAGGATGGTGGTAAATGGGGTCAACTCAGAGGTCATGAGCAAGGTGCCATGGGGATTTGTTCTGGGTCCTGTCCTCTTCAGTATGTTCATCAACAACATTGGAGAGGGCATCCAGAGCAAGCTGATTCTCTTTGTAGATGACTTGAATCTCTGTGGTACAGTAGATAGTGTCAAAGGGATCAGGGAGAGATCCGGCCCGGTGGCACAGAGGACTGAGGCGCTGGATGCCTTACCTCGCCCCACGCCGGTGACCCATGTTCGGGAGCGAGCATGGGTTGCCAGGGGTCAGCCAGGAAGGAGAAGGATTGAGAACCCAATGGCAGCTCTCCTTCCCTGGGGGGGGGATTACTGCACACCCCCACTGCAATACCACCACCTAGGGGAGCTAGGGTGGATGGTGTGGTAGACGGAAGCAGCAGCAGCATTGGGTGAAGTTGGCAGGGGTGGAGCAGGAGGCGTGGACTCATTGGCCCCCATTGCATGCTGACTTCAGAGGAAGGATGTGAAAAACGGGCGGAACCACCCCTCACTCTCTCCTAGGTGATGACACCTCGCGCTGCATTTCTGGATGGCTGTGGCATACTCTGCTGTGCTGGGACCACAATAAAGAATGATTGAATCGGAGGAGGAATTGGGGGTCCCTCTTCACCCACCTGGGGGCTACCAGGTACCTAGGATTAGTGGAAACATGCACTCTAGGGGCGGATTGCGACCGGATCAGGATGCAGTAGCGAGGATATCTGAGAGAGTGGAGAGAGGAGGTCAGTAGGAGTATAAAAAATAGAGTTAACCAAAAAAAAGGGATCAGGGAGATGCAGAGGGATCTACAAAGGCTTGAGAGGAGGTCTAAGGTTGGAAGTTGAAATTCAACATAAAAAAATGCATGGTTATGCACCTGGGGAGTGTCTGCATTATGTACCCAAAGGTGTGTGTGTGGGGTTGCATCTGGGGGTTGTTATCTTGAGGGAGTGTGCTAATTTTACATCTGGGGGTTGCTAACCTGAAGTTGTGTGTTTGATATTGCATTGGGGATGATTTTAGTATTGCATCTGGGGGTGCTAACCTGAGATTGTGTGTTTAATATTACATTGAGGGTTATTTTCCTGAGGGGGAGTGCTAATATTGCACTGGGGATTGTATTCTGAGGTTGTGAGGTAAATATTGCATCTGTGTGTATTATCTTGAAGTTGTGAGAGAGAGGGAGAGAATAAAAAGAAAAAATGTAGGGGTATTGGGTTAAGGTCTAGAAATGGTGGCAGCTATGCTGGGTGTGGTGCACTCTAGTGGCTTTGGGGTGGCAGTCTTCAGGGAGACCTTCTGGACATTGTGATACTGCCCCATCTGCATGCACCTCTCTGGGCTGAGGGAGGACGTTCCCAGACTCAAGGCCAAGGTGGCTTGGATTAGGAAAATCTACTTCCCCAGCCAGGGACCAACTGGTCCACCTCTGCTGCTTCAAAGGGTGCCAGGAAGGAGGAGTGACTTGACAATGGTGGTCTTGGGGAGGGTTAGGGTAGTGGAGAGTAAGCACATCCCACATCCCATACCACTGCATAACTCCTACACCACACTGGTCCAGCAGGATTCTCCCACAGAGGCTCCTGAATAAGTGAGCAGGACAGATGTGGAAGTCCTCTGTGTTGGAGGCCTCAAGGGGGGCAGTTGAGGACCCCAGAGGAGGAGGAAGTGAATCCTGGTGGAGGACTCTATAGTAAGGGGAATTCAGTTGGTAACAGGCAGAAATGAGGAATGTAAGGGAAGGTGCCTTCCAGGTGCTATGGCTCAAAGACATGGAAGAAGGATCTTAGTTATCACTCGGGAAGCAAGGAGGGAAGAAGAGTTGGATGTCATTGTCCATTTGTGGATAAATGACCTGGCTAGGGAGGAGCCACAAACAGTCCAGAAAGAGTTCAGGAAATTGGGGAGGGATCTTGTGCAATTAGTGCAGTCTGTTACTTTCACAGAAATGCTACCTGTTCATGATTGACAAGGGGGATAACAGGAATCTCCACACCAGGAACGTCAATGTATGGTTGAGGAAATGATGCAGAGAGGAGATATTCGGATTCACTGGGGACTAGGGCTCCATCTGGAGGGATAGAGGCCTGTATAGGGCCAATGGCTTTAATCCATCCAGGAGAGGAATTGACATCCATAGTGAACAGTTTAAATGCTACATTAGGAAGCATTTAAACCAGCCAAGGGGATATATGGAAAAAGGCAGGAAGTCATAAACTGTATCCCTTCTCAAGCTTAAAGGGTCAGCAGGGAGAATTCCAAGGGTGGAAAATTCCAAAAGGAACAAATACAAATAGGGATCCAGGAAAGGGAGGGAAGGAGAGAGAGGAAAGAAAACAGTGGGAAAAACAGAGGAGGACAAAAGGGCAAGATATGGGGAGATGGCAGTACAATCAGGAAAGCCATGTGTGCAAATGCTCAAAGTCTGGGCAACAAAATTGCACACCTGGAGGCCACCATGGCAGTAGAGAACCTGGACATAGTCACAATTACAGAAACCTGGTGCAAAGAAAACCAAGACTGGGAAGTAGCCATAACAGGGTATGCGCATTTCAGGAGAGACAGGGTAGAAAAAAAGGGAGGAGGATGAGTGGCTCTTTACGTGAGGGAAAACATAAAAGCCATGGAAATACAGGGAGTAAAGGGAGAAAAAGAGGAGGTTCTGTGGGTCACCCTGAAGACAGGGAAGGGGGCTGCTATTTGAACAGGGGTGATCTACAGACTTCTCGCACAATCGCACAAGGGGAGGAAGTGGAGAAGGATATGAGGGAAGAAATACAAGGGAAGGCTAAGAAGGGGAATCTATTGTTGGTAGGTTACTTCAGTCTCCCAGATGTGGATTTGAGCCTCCCAGCTGTAGCAACTGTTAGAAGCAGGGAATTCCTAGACTATCTGCAGGGAATGTTCCTCAGGCAACTGGTTAAGAAGCCCACTTGTTGGGGGGGCCACACTGGACCTGGTACTGTCAAATAGAGATTCAGCAAAATGTTATTTTGGCAGTGAAATTCTGGCGAAATCACAAATTTAGCCGTGTAAATGTTTTGCAAAATTCTGTGCATTCTGTAAAACATTTCACAGGTGTGAAATGCAAAATTTCACCAGGGAAATGCAGAATTTTGCCAACAAAATGTGGAATTTTGCCCACGAGTGGTGGAATTTTGCCTGTGAATAGCAAAATTCTGCATTTTGCCAGTGGAATTTCACATTTCACACCTGCAAAATGATTTGCAAAATGCGCAGATTTCATGAAATATTACACAGAGCGAAATTCTGCAGTTTCACACAACTCTACTGTCAAATGGGGACAGTGTCACCGATGTCACAGTGGAGGCCACCTGGGAACCAGTGATCATTTTACGGTGTAGTTCAGTATAAGAATTGGGCCAGAATTAAACCACACTAAAATGAGAATCCTGGACTTCAGGAGTGCTAACTTCAAGAAAATGATAGAGTGCCTCAGAGACGCCCTTGCAGTTACAGGGAAAATGGGTGGGGTAGAGGAACAGTGGGCAAATATAAGGAAGACCATTGAGAAGACAACAAACCTCTGTGTCGGGCAGGGTAAAAAGAGCAAGAGAAGAAAGAGACCGCTATGGTTCTCCAAGGAAGCAGAAGAAAAAGTGAAAGCCAAGTAGCTGGCATTCAAAAGGTACAAGTAAACACAGAAGAACGAGGATAGGAAGGGGTAACAGGAGAAACAAAGGAAAGTGGTGAAAGAAGTTAGGAAAGCAAAGGAGCAAACAGAGGAGAACATTGCCAAGTCAGTTCAAAAAAGGGATAACACATTCTTTAGGTATATCAGCAAAAGGAGGAAGAACAAGGCAGGGATTGTAAGACTTTAAGGGGAGGAGGGGACTATGTGGAAAAGGACCAGAAGAAAGCTGATATATTACTCAGTTTTATGAAGGAAGAAGAAGGAATATGGCCCATTGGGACTACTTTCCCCACACCAGCGGGGTGAGTTAAGACAGTTTCTCCAATAGGAATTTATCTAATTCAGATTTAAACTTATCCAAATTTCTGATATCTATAAGGTATTAGGGTAATGAGTTCCACAGCTTTCTTGCTCTTACTGTGAAGTAGTTTTTCCTTTCATTAGTAAAAACCTTTGAAATAATAAGTCGTCTGTTATGGCATCTCAGGCCACATGGTTTGATTGCCCAGTTAAGGTTACATACGCGAGTTAAGTTTGAATCCTGAAGGATATCAAAAATCATAAGTTGATCTCCCCCTAACCCTACATGTATCTAATTCATACAAACTGAGGGCTTCCAATCTATCAGAGTATGGAAGGTTACTTACTCTAGAGATGAGTTTTTTAGCCCTCCTTTGGGTTGATTCCACTATTTTTATATCCTTTGCCAGATATGGGGCCCAAAAAGATGCTGCATAATCCAAAAGTCTGTTTACAAAGCTTTTTTAACTGATCTTATGATTCTATTAGCTGTAAGGACTACCTTTCTACATTGGTCAAATTGACCTAATTCTTCATTTATAATAATACCGAGGTCAGTTTCAGAATTTACAGCCTTGATCGGGCTGTTGTTTAGCTCATATTTTATATATGGGTTTCTTTTACCAAGATGGATGACTGAACATTTGTCCACCTTGAATTCCATTTTATTTGTCTTTGCCCAGTGTTCAATTTTACAGATGTCCTAATGAAAGGAATCAATTTTATTGGGGGTGTTTACCTCTGAACTAAGTTTTGTGTCATCTGCAAACTTCATTATTTTACATTGAAATCCCTTTTGTAGATCTCTGATAAAAATTCCAAATAAGATCGGTCCCAGGACTGAGCCCTGGGGCACCCCACTGGTAACTCCAGTCTGCTCTGACAATACACCAGAAACACAAACTTATACTCTATTTGTTAACCACTGTGCCACCCATTCAATTGTATAATGGTTTATACCCATATTTAACATTTTATGGATTAAAAGATCATGGAGAACAGTGTCAAATGCTTTCCTAGACCTAAGGTCCAGTAGTAATACATCTACTGGGATACCTTTGTCAATGTTGTCACTAACTGACTCGTAAAATGCTATTAGGTTACTCATGCACGATGTGCCCTTCACAAATCCATGTTGAGTTTTGTCACCTAACTCTTTTTCCTCGATTTCTTTTTCCAATCTGTTGTTGAGTAGTTTCTCCATACTTTTGCAAAGTATTGAAGTGAGACTAATGGGTCTGTAATTACAAGTTTTGTTTCTGTTACCCTTTTTATGTTGGCTCACGCATGCACGCCAGCCAACATATTGCAGTAGTAGCAGATCTGGAGGTGCGGTCAGTGTGGGCAAATGTAGGGCACGTATCAGTAGGTGCGTCCCTCATTCCCCAATAAGGCAGCTGCAGGCACTGACACCAGCAACACATAAACTGGCCACCAGATCTAAGAAAAGGTTTGCTGCAATGAGAGTCAAGGTCATCATGCAACGGCATGTCTTTCATGGTGAAGCAGTTTAATAAACATGGCGGCACTGAATGCCACCATACAGAGTGCCCCAACCAACTTCATTTGCCAATAGGGGGGCCCCCCCTCCCATTTAAAGTGTATGCGAGGGGGTGCCCATTCCCCCTCAGCATCGTGCGCCCCCCCAAACAGTCTTTATTTGCCGACAGGGGAGCCCAGTCCCCATCAGCTTCAGTCCCCCATTCCCAGTTTATTTTGCAGACAGGTGAGCCCACTCCCCATCAGCATAATGACCCCACTGCTTTTGCTGTGTGCCAGAAGTGCCCAATCCCCTCTGCTCTTGTCCCCCCTTTGGTTTTGTGCTGCCGGGATGCCCAATCCCGTTAGCTGGCGCCCCAAAAAAAACAGCCAGGTGGCACACTGGGAGCTCACCCTGCATGCCAAATGCCCTCTAAAACAAAAACTGTCCCACAATTTTTTTAAACCTGCAAACCAGAAAACGGTCCCTCGTCACCCGTGGCCCTTCCCAACCCACGCCCACCCTCTGTGCACCTAGCCTCTCCACACCCCCACCCCATACTTACCTCCAGAGCACAGCGCGATGATCATCGTGGACCGGGAACATGTCTGCACTCTTCAAAGCCAACCACAAACTGAAGAAATGACAGTAAGCTGTATAATGGCATAAATAGGGTTTTTTCAACTTTGGTGCATATCTCAGGCATTTTGGGGAATTTTGGCACCAGTTTTCAAGGGGTTATTGGGACCCCTCCTCATGAATTCAGTCACTGTCATGGTGTTATTCGGTCCCGAAAGATGATTTTGTGGTCACTGCGAGGAATCACCTTTCGGGATCGATTAATGAAACGACAGTGCCACTGTTCATGAGATGGGCTCTCAAAAAATCGATGTTGCAAATTTGGTGGAAAAAATCCAAAAAATAGCTGTTTTTTATTTATTTAAGAGTTTTACCAGGCAGGCATACTGAGCATGGTACCACTCGATTCCAGATGCACCCTGGGGGTGGGGGAGTGTGAAACAGAGAAAATAGATAAATAAAATACAGCAGAATAAAATACAGTAGAAATACAAATAGAAATACAATCAAATATACAGTTAGGCAACAGTATAAAATACAATGGAGTATATGTACAGTGGGTGGGATATTCAGACATGCGCCAGGCAGGGGGGCAAGCCGGGCACAGCGCAACTGGGATGCGCCAGGGAGTGTGCTGGGCGATATTCAATGGTGCTGCACCATGGCTCAGCACCGTGAATATCTTGGGTAGCCTCCAGACTCGCATGGCGCAGTGGTAGATGACCAGCGCAAGTGGCAAGAGAGGAGCAGGGGGATGCGCCAGCGCAAGCACGATTGCGCTAGGCACAGGAACCACGACATTTAGCGGTGAATATGCAAATGGGGCTATAATGCATACAAGGCACAACTGGGGCCATTAGCATGCCATTATGGCCCCATTTGCATACAGGTGCACCGATCCCTGGCGACTTGCGCCTTGCGCCCTGCCAGGCTGCAGCCGTCCGGGACCAACGCCCCCTGCACAGCATGGCAAAGTGCCTCAATGCCTGATCGTGGGCATATGTATTACAAGAAACACGTCCGATGTCCCTGGTGGTCCAGTGGACTGCTACCAGCCCGATCGCGGGTATATATATCAATAAAAACAAGTCCGATATCCCTGGTGGGCCAGTGGACTGCTTCCAGCCCAATTGCGGGCATACATAGACTAGAACAGTTTAAATTAACCCTGGTGGTCCAGCTGTACCCCCCTCCCCACCTGCCCACTGAGCCCCGCCACACCGCTCCCCCCCCCCAGTCAGTGGCGGGCGGCAGCTCCCCACCTGCCAGCCGCCTGGCCACCCACTGACTGACTGTGTACAGTATGGCTGTACCCATTGGTCCACATTGGTGGGCCAATGGGCATCTGAACCATACCGTACCATACTCACAGTCCAGATATGTGAATGGATCCATTCACATGCCGGACTGTGTGTCTGTTTCAGTCTGCATGCCCATTGGCCCACACTGTGGACCAATGGGCTTGCTGTCACATTCTCGTACACAGTCAGTTGGTGGGTGGCGGGCGACTGGCGGTGGGGAGCTGCTGCCCACCGCTGACCAGGGGAGAAGCGGGGTGGCAGGGCTCAGTGGGCAGATGGGGAGGGGGGTACCGCTGGACCACCAGGGTTAATTTAAACTGTTCTAGTCTATGTATGCCCATGATCAGGCTGGAAGTGGTCCACTGGACCACCAGGGATGTCGGACTTGTTTTTATTGATATATATGCCCGCGATCGGGCTGGTAGCAGCCCACTGGACCACCAGGGATATTGGACTTATTTTCATTGATAGATATGCCCACGATCAGGCTGGAAGCAGTCCACTGGACCACCAGGGATTTAGGTACAGGTACAATGCCCATGATCGAGTGTGGGGTGGGGCGCGATGCCAACGGACCCTGGCACAGGAGCTCGGGTGGCCACCCACAGCTGGCGGCTGCCGTGTTGTGTCCTGCAACATGGCAGCTCACCTGTAGGTGTCCATCCCTTGCTCCTATTTCTTTGTGGCTCAACTTTGACCACCAGTGTGCGGCGCAAGTAGGGGTTGCAGCAACATATGTGCCGCACATCCCAGGCTGATTATCAGGATGTGCGAAACATGTGACACGCCCCCGCCCTTAACCCACATACATTACTGGTGCACCCCAGCACATCGGGATCTCTGCGGCGCGACATCCCCTTTTGAATATCGCACCGGGGAGCATCAGTGGGTTACACATGGCGCAACACTGTTGCGCCATGCGCAACCCCTTTGAATATCGCACCCAGTGTGTTCATCTTGGATGTGCTGTAACGGAAAAAAAAATACAAGACAATGATGCACATATACCTAAGAACGTAGTGGTACAGTTGTGCAGGACCACTAGCTACCAGCTGAGGGGGCCTATAATGCTTAGCAGAATCTGCAGTGCTAGATTAAGAACAGAGTACCCTGTAGTACGGCATAGGTAGAGGTCTGTGAAAATACAAGTGTGGAGCAGGGCAGCTCAGTAAGCTGGGCAGAAGATGGTGAATGGGCATGAATTCTAGACCCTCAGCCATGTAAGTTGCAAGACCATGTAGTGGCGAAATTCGTCTTGAGGAGAGATTGCACATGAGTGTGCTGGAGGTATGCTTAATGTCTACCAGCAAGGAGTTCCATAATTTTGGCATTCTGTATTTAAAGACAGCCTGGCCAGTAGCAGTGGACATATGAGGGATGAGGAGAAGCCAGGAATCCATGTTTCTGAGTGAATAAGCAGGCGGTGGAAGAGCTGCGAGGGCAGCCACAAGGTAGGAGGGGAGGGACTGTGCCGAGAATTTAGCTGTGGTCCTGGCACAGTGGATCCTTCTCCAATCATGGAGAGAAGGGAGGTCCAAGGAGAGATATAGATCACAGTGATGGGTTGGGGGGGGTCAGGCCCAGGCAAAACGACAGAATGAGTGGAAGAGAGGATCAAGTCTCGTGAGGGAGAACTTGGGAGCTGCACTATAGACTACGTCCCCGAAGTCCAGTATAGGGAGAATCATTTTTTGCATGATTGCCGTGCGCGTCGGCAGGGGGATGCAACTTCTATTGCGGTATAAAGCACCCAGCATGGGGTACAGTTTCTTGTGGATCGCATCAGTATGCGCAGAAAAGTCAAGGTGCTGATCTAGCCAGACCCCAAGGTAATGGAATTATGTACACACCTCAAGGGGGGAGCCATCAAGGGTGTGGTAGATAGGGGTGGAGAAAAGATGGGAGAGTTTTGCCCTTGTGCTGAATTTGAGGAAGACAGTTTTCTTAGGATTTAGAAAGAGTTTATTGGAATGGAACCAGAGTTGGACATTGTTGAAGTCCTGCTGGATTCTGTTTGATACTTCTGAGGAGGATGGACCAGAGGCATACAGTACTGTATCATCCGCATACATGTGAATGGAAGTATGTGGGCAGACTGAATGCAGATCATTTAGGAAGATGAAAAACAACATTGGGCCATGGACCGAGCCTTGGGGGACCCCTGTAGTGACAGGGAGGGAGGTGGAAGTGGAAGAGCCAATTCAGACAGTTTGGGACCTGCCTGCCAGGTATGACTGAAACCAGATGGTGGCAGAACCTGATAGCCCGGAGAGGGAGAGCTTGGACAGAAGAAGGGCGTGAGAGACCATGTCGAAGGCCTTTGCAAGGTCGACAAAAATAGCTGAGGTGATGCCCCCATTATCCATTTCTGTGAGGATGGAATCAGTGAGTCTGAGTAGAGAGGTGATGGTGGAGTGAGACTTCCTAAAACCAGCCTGGTACGGAGTGAAGAAGGAGGTGGAGTTGAGAATAGAGCAGTAGTTGCCTGTGGAGGAGGGATCACCACCTTTATGGAGGAAGACGACTGTGGCATGTTTCCATTTGGAAGGGATTGATCCATGTGTGAAGGAGCGGTTAAAGAGAGTGGCCAGTAGGCTGGCAATTGCTGGGGCAGATAGGTGGAGCATTTTGGAGTCAAGTCCCGAGGGGCATTTACCTTTGGAGGGGTTGAGTGACCCAAGACCTTTTAATACCTCTGTATGGGTAACTAGGAGAAAGGAGAAGTGGGAGGATGGAGGAGTGGCTGGGATAGAAAGGGGTGGCTGTATGGGGTGGGGCAGAATTGAGGATGAGAGAGAGGGTGTGGAGTTTGTGAAAAAGGAGTTAAGCTCAGTGGCCACAGTGCTTGGAGCAGTGACAATGTTACCTGCTACATTAAAGGCAGGTGTGGGGGGTTGGGTCAGAGGGGAGAAAAGAGATTTAATGGGCTTCCAAAACTTTGCTGGGTGATTAAAGTTAGAGTGGAAGGAGGCCTTGAAGTAATTAGTTTTTGCCTGTCGGATAAGCCTCATGCAGGCATTCCACAGTGAGCAGAAGTGCTGAAGTGCCACTTTCGAACCTGTTACCTTATAGGTTTTCCAGGCTTGGTCTCTGGCTTGAAATTGATCTATGAGGTCAGCAGTCACCCAAAGCAAATGGGCACCCCTTACCCTGGACCTTCTGAGTGGCGCATAGTAGTCCCAGATGGCAAGGAATCTGGCCATGAAGAATTCAAGGGCAGCATTGATGGGGGGTGCCTGTGGGATGCAGGACCAATCAACATTATTCAGGTCAGATAGGAGCGCTGTCAGGTCCAGGGATTTATAGGACCTAGTGAGTAGAGTACTGGGGGGGAGCGGAGCCTTAGGTCTGAATATTTTCTGCACCATGTATATCACATGGTGATTACTGAGAGAGTCCAGTAGGAGGCCTGCATCAAGTATATGATGGGGTGAGAGGTTAGGGCCCAGTCCAATTGGATATGGTTCTTGGGTTTGTGGTTCAGGTGAGTGGGTTCCGTGATACGTTGGGACAGGTTTAGTGCATTCACCTGGCTTCATAATTTGGAGCTAGCACTGGAGAGCCAGTTCAGGTTGAAATCACCAAGGATATGCAGCTCACCACCAGCTGCGAGGAATTTTAGGGTGCCCAAGTAGTCCAGGACGATGGGCAGCGGGGTACCTGGGGAGCAGTGGGACCCTGCTACATATAAGGGAATTAAGTGAGGGAGTGAGATTTTGATTAACAGGGCATCTATAGACTGCATGGGCAAGGAGAGCATGATTGGGGTGAACTGGAGTTTGGACAAGATGAACATGGCAGTGCCTCCACCCTTCCTTTTGCCCTGATGGTCCTGCCGAATGAGGGAGTAGCCTGAGATAGAGAACTCTGTGTCCAGATTGTGAGGCTTCAGCTAGGTTTCAGTAATGATTAGAATATCAGGGCACAGATATAGAATGCTTGATTGGAGTGCCATGAGTTTGTTCAAGAGGCTGCAAATAGTTAGGTGTGCTATTTTGAAAGCCCTTGGTAAATGGAGAGCAGGGGTATTGAGGTGTCCAGTATGGGGGGGGGGGTTGGATCAGGGTTACGCTCAACATCCCCAACTTGAAGGAGCAGCAGGTTCAGTAGTTGTTTTGCTAGAAGCATGGCCCATTGTAACTTCCGGCGGTCATGGGGTTGCTGAGGTGTGCACGAGGTAGGCGAGGAGCTGAGTGAGGGGGACATATAAGCCTGTCAACCCTGCATGGAAGGAGGAGGGGGGAGGATAGCAGCTCCAAGTTCCCAGTTATGCTTGCAATAAAGAAGGGACTGCTCAAAGGAAGAGGTTGTGTGGTAGTGCAGAGTGGCAACCACAGTGTTGATTGATGGAGAGCTTTGTAGCGGTTGCTGTTCAGGGTAGGAAGAGGGTGGGAGGCATGAAGTACTTGTAAGCAGGCAGACTGTGGCTAGAGAGAGAGGCAACATGTTAGATGTTTTTAAGCAACAGCAGCAGCTGCTAGGGCAGCCACTAGCGTTGGGAGAGAATAACCTGCAAAGAGAAAAGTGGGCTGATTGGTTCTGGCAGTCATGAGGGACAGCCTATAAAAGTGACAGCTCACCAAGGGTGGTGGTGGGGGCGGTGAGGCAGCCTGCGCAGAGCGCCGATGGGGATACACACTCAGAGCAGAGAACAAGCTGCTGCTGCTCTGCCTTACGCTTGCTTCAGATCAGTACCTGGGGAATATTCGCCGTGCAGCGGGCTCAGGGGAGGGCAGAAGATCCTGTAGCCCTCACGACCACCTGAAGAGCTGGGGAGAGAAGAAATGGGCAGAGATTAAATAAGCTGGGGAGAAGGAGGGGCTGGATACAGGCACAGAGCTAGCACGCATCGACCTGAATTCAAATTAATGGGATGGGGGGAATCTGCCGTTAAAGCTTACAATTAAATGTTTAGGGGCTAGCATTAGGCTGCATTCACAACTTAAATCATGTGTGCAAGTACAATATTAAACTGCCTTAAGCCCCAGTTGCACAGCATTTTACATTATAATTTCTCATTTCACTTCTAACCTTGCTATCATTGAAATAACATAGGTGCATAAACACAAATAAGAATCCCTTCAAACAGTACTGGCCAAGGCTTTTAGAGCATGAACTAAGTTCATAATACATTAAAGTTCCTGCTGTCTTGGCTTAAATACTGCAGATAGTGATGAAGCTGGTCAGAAAAAAAACTATCTGTGTGACTCTACTGATGGAAAAGTCCAGGGTCTTTGTTTGAAAGAAAAAGGTGCCAAAGATCTGCACACACACTCACAGAGCAGAGAACAAGCTGCTGCTGCTCTGCCTTACTCTTGCTTCCGATCAGTACCTGGGGAAGATTCAGCGTGCAGCAGGCTCGGGGAGGGCAGCAGATCCTGTAGCCCTCACGACCACCTGAAGAGCTGTGGAAGATTCGGCATGCAGTGGGCTGGGGGGAGGCCAAGAGATCCTGTAGCCCTCATGACCACCTGAAGAGCTGGGGAAGATTTGGCGTGCAGCGGGCTCGGGGAAGGGCAGGAGATCCTGTAGCCCTCATGACCACCTGAAGAGCTGGGGAAGATTCGGCATGCAGTGGGCTGGGGGGAGGGCAGGAGATCCTGTAGCCCTCACGACCACCTGAAGCGTGTGAATTGCGCAGGTTCCACGCACGCTCATAACTTTGTGAATTTTTTAGATTTTCAAAATTGCCATTTTTCCATACCTCCTTATGAACAGTACAGCTGTCATTTTCCACATCCTGGCCAAAATGTGTTTTCACACATCCGGCGCAGAATAGCGCGATTGCTGTGCGAAATCAGTTTTCGGGACAGTTTGAGAAAATGACGGTGACACTGTTTATTAACAAAGGTCCTAAAATGCCTATGTTGAAAATCTGGTGACCTAAGTCCATAAAATGTCTGTGTTACAAGCATGCATTGCACAGTTTCCACGCACTCTTGTAACTTCGCAAATTTGCAATATTTTCATGCCACATTTTCAACACTGGCATTTTTTCACACCTCCTTATGAACAGTACAGCTGTCATTTTTCACATCCTACCCAAAATATGTTTTCGCACCTGTGGCACACAATGGCATGGTCACTGTGGGAAATCAACTTTTGGAACAGATTAACAAAATCACAGTGCAACTGTTCACAGGGGGAGGTCCCAAAATGCCTGTTGAAAATGTGGTTAATAGAATCCCAAAAATAATTGGGTTACAGCCGTGTGTTGCACAGTTTCTATGCCTGCTCTTGACTTCACCAGTTTTTCATATTTTCACTCCAGATTTTCAATGTTGCCATTTTTTTTGCACCTACTCATGAACAATACAGTTGTCATTTATCACATCCTGCCCAAAATGTGTTTTCATGCCTGTGTCGCCAAATGGCATAGTCGCTGTGCAAAACCACCTTTCAGCTAACAAACTGATAGTGCCGCTCTTCATGAGATGGGATAACGAAAAGCCCATGCTGAAAATTTGGAGTTAAAATACCAACAAACACCTATAGCATTAGGGTTTCTTACTGTAACATCCCACCCTGTAGAGACTGACAGGCATCAGGGGTGTGATTTGGGATCATTGGCTGTAATGCTCATGCCATTCCACCCCCACCCTGCAGCCAGTGACACGCATTGAAGTACACCTTGGAGTGTTCGGCCCTAAAGTTCACCCCATTCTCCTATACTGAACCCTTCTCAGCATATTTCCTTATGGAATAGGGTAAGTATAAGGCCCAAAGACCCCAAAGCACACCACAACACTTGTCAGTGTCTACAGGGTAGGGTGAGGTTAAATGGCATGAGAGTTATAGCTGATGACCCAAAGGCACACCCCAATGCCTGTCAGTCTGTGCAGGGTGGGGGTGAGGTTGGCATAAATTCAATGAGCAGAAGCTCTGTTTGAGGGTTGTAAGGGCTGAAGAAGTGCCTGCCCTCCCCACACATCGCCTCACAGAATGCCCCCCCACCCCTCAGGACTGCCAAAAGCTGCAGAAGCACCGTTCGAGGGTTGTGAGGGCTGAAGAAGTGCCTGCCCTCCCACACATCACTCACAGAATGCCCCCCCACCCCCAAGGACTGCTGAAAGCTGCAGAAGCTCCATTTGAGGTTCATGAGGGCTGAAGAAGTGCCTGCCCTCCCAACACATCACCTCACGGAATGCCCCCAACCCCCCAGGACTGCCAAAAGGTACAGACAACACGTGCTTGCAGGAGCAGTGACAGCCTGCTGTACAGGGCGCTTTGTTTTTTTGGCGCCAAAGCATTCTGAATTTCTGCTTCCAACAAAGGACCTTGCTCTAAACCAAAGTGTTGCCTTTAATAGTCGGGGGAGTCGACGCAGCACTGCAGATAGTTTTTCTGCTCTGAGTTTTCCTTCTCAAAGCCATAGTTTTAAATGCAATCAAATAAGTAACTTTAAGAGTTTAAGACAAAGCCAATCAGTTTCTGCAAATGCATAGTCGCTGTAGTCTGGAGCCTAAATCTGTTTGCATCTACTAGATACAAGTTATTCTGTACAAATTTAGCTCACTATCTGCTAACATACAGAGTTTTACAGTCAATATAGTCTATAGCCTGGAACTGTTTGTATCTACTAGTTCTAGTTTAACTTTGTACAATGTTTAGCTCACTTAGCCTCTCACAGCAAGACTATTCAGGAGCCCTATGCAACATTAGATGGCTGCAGTTTTAGCCACGTAGCTCTGCTTTCTTTTGTTCTTTATTTTATTTAAACAGCAGTTTGGAAAACCTTTGAGCCATAGGCTCATTTACAAAGGTACCTTGTCACAGTAAGATAAACGAAAATACACAGTATAGCAATACAACACATAAGTATAACAGTAACTTAAGACATAGATACAAGCAAGCTGGTACAGGTAGGATTGATGCAAACAATACCAGTTATGTTGTCCTTAGCAGCTTAGTAGTAAGCTTTGTCATAAGTATTGAGTACGGCTTTGACTAATGGCAATTACAGCATCGGGTGTTAATAAGGTGGTTACGTAAGGAAGTTTTGAAGCACGATATAGTTGGAGCTTCGGAGATGGAGGGGGGCAGTGTGTTGAACCAGGAGGGGGCCCTAAAGCTGAAGGCTCTTTGGCCGTGAGAGGTCCTAGCTCTAGGGATAACAAGAGAAGTTTTCCCAGAGGTCCGAGTATGAACTAGTGGGACAGAGCGGCGGATGGTGGTGGTCAATCCTGGCGGGGATAGCCCAAGGAGGGTCTTTTTTGTAAGGGTACAGGTCAGATATTTGAGGCACTCGTCAAGATCAAGTACCAGCGCTTAGCTGATAGTGACAGGTGTGTGTCAGCCTAGGTGCCCCAGTAATTAACCTGCAGGCCTTATTCAGAGTAGTGCGAATTTTATGGAGTGCGGTCTGATCAGCAGCACCATACACCGGCAGTCCATAGTCCACTAGGGACAGGATAGAGGAGGTGACTGAGAGTCGAAGAGCCTCCGGGGGGAGGCAGTGTTTATACCGATGTAAGATGCCCAATCGGATATTAGTGGCAGTGGCTAGGGCAGTGATGTGTCCATGGAAGGAGAGGGAGGGGTCAAAATGGATCCCTAGGTATTTATAGGAGCAAACTTATTCGAGTGGGAAAGAGGACCCAGAGTGAATGAGGAGTTTGAAGTTGCAGGACTTGTTTTGAGGATGAGTGAAGAACATGGTTTTGGTTTTTTTAAGATTTATCACCAATCTATAGCCTTGAACCAGCCCTCGGCTTCAGCCAAGGACTTCTGCAGCGAGTCCTGAGGGCAATAGGCGACTTGAGGCAAGATGACTGCATCATCAGCGCATAACAGAATGTTCCCTGAGCAAGAGCCGTGGAAGGGTGTTAAGGTAAAGGAGAATAGTAAGGGGCCCAGAATGGAGCCTGGGGAACCCCAGAAAAGATGGGACAGATGTCTGAGTAGGTCCCATTAATTTTACATGCTGTGAGCGGTCAGACAGATAACTGGTGCACCAGGAGATAGAGCCCAACAGCAAAACCAGAGACTAGGGCATCAAGAAGGAGGGGGTGGGAGACAGTGTCAAAAGCTTTAGAGAGGTCAATGAAGACCACACCAGCCAGAGAACCAGTGTCTAAGGAGGAGTGGAGAAAGTTGGAGAACTCTAGGAGGGCTGTGTTGGTACTGTGGCCCGCTCGGAAGCCATGCTGCTCAGGACATAGGACATTGTAGGTGGAGAGGTAGTCAGAGATTTGAGAGGCCACCACTTTTTCCAAGGCCTTGGAGAGAGGGGAGAGAGAATGGAGATTGGTCGATAGTTTCCAGCCACAGTCCTATCACCACCTTTAAAGATAGGGGTGACAGTGGCGACTTTCCAGGCAGTTGGAACCTTCCCCAGGCAAAGAGAGTGGTTGATGAGGCATGTGATCGGGGTAAGGACTGTGTCTAAGACCAGCCGTAGGATACACGGATCCAGGGTGTCACTGCCTGTACTATTACACTTGAGGGCAGTGACAAGGTGCGGCCTAAGTTCTTGGGCAGAAACACGGTGGAGGAGAAAATAAGGGCAAGAAAGATTTACGGCAGGTGCTGGGGGAGGAGGGTCAAAAAAACTTTGTAGGGAGGATAGGGCTAAGGTCAGTGAATGAGGTGTTGAGGTGGTTGGCTATGAGGGCTGGGTCTGAGGAGATCACACCATTAATGTTGATCTGGGTGGGTTGGGGGGAGTGTGCAGTCCCATTTAACTGTTTAATGTTATCCCAGAAGGTTCTGGGGTTCCCCCATGAGGCAGTGAGTGAGGACCAATAGTGCTCAGACTTGGCCTTTCTGATGGCCCGAGTGCACTTGTTTCAGGCGGCAGCATATAACCGCCTGTCATTGGGTCGGCCAGTCTCAATGGCACGGTGCCATAGGTTGTCCCTATGTTTGAGTTGGTGGATCAAAGCTGGGGTTGCCAGGGCATTCTGCCTTTTAGAATGGCGGGTCAACATTGGGGCAAAGATATCACAGGCATTATTAAAAGTTTGGGTAAAGAAGGAGGGCTGTGTCAATGTCAGGAGTTGCCTGTATAGGAGACCAGTCAATTTGGGACAGAAGTTCTTAAGTTTTATCAGTCCACCAGGTATTAGGCGCGCGCGGCATGTGGACTGTGCTATGGGTTTGGGGACTGAGAATGACCAGTGGAATAGAATGGGGAGTGATCACTGAGAGAGTCTGGGAGACTTGTACATTGGGGATCCGATTAGGGTGGTTGGTGAGTACCACATCAAGCAGGGTACTGGAGCCTCTCTTGGGGTTAGTCCTGGTAGGGTGGGTAACTAGTTGCGTTAGGTCTATTGCAGAAAGGAGTCTCAGGTAGAGGAGGAGGAGGAGGGCTTAGCCAGTTGACATTTAAGTCACCCACCAGAATTTGATCAGCGGAAGGAGGTAGTGAGGTAAGGTATTCTGTAAGAGAGGCAATGGCCTGCGTTGGTCCCTAAGGGGCAATGATGCAGTAGTCAGATAAAGGGGTCCTTTAAAGGGTCAGGAGTTAGTTTCAGTGTAAAGCCTGGGCCCTGGAGTCAAGGATGGGAGCAGGCAGGGCTAGTACGGGGAGAGATTCCTTGACATAAATAGTGCAGCCGTCGCCCATCTCCCAACACGGTCGGACCGGAAGAGGGTGAAACCAGGAAGGGAGACTAGGGAGTCAGGGAAGGATTTCGACAGCCAAGTCTCAACCAGAGCGATGACATCAGGGTTAATTGATGTGACCAGGCATTGTAGTGAGTCAAACTTTTTTAGGAGGCTACAGATATTCATGGAGACCATGCATAGGCCTGTGGTGCAAGTCGGGGAGCTCCTGGGAACCGGGCCAGGGTTTGGATGAATGTTCCCTGACAGGAGTAGTAGCATGACTAACACCCTGGCTGGGAGATGGTGAGAGGTTTTCCCACGATTGACATGGGGGAGGGAGGCTAAGGGGCAGGGGGTGGGCAGGGTGGTACAGGAAGGGAAGGCAAGAATAAGAAGACACCCAGATGTGCCTGAGGTGACGAGAAAGTTAGGGGAAGGGCAGGGAGGACCGAGACACACAGAGGTCCCAAGGGGCAGGAAAGCAGGTTCAGGAGCAAGGGGAGGGAGGGCCCCGCCTCTCAAAACACGCTTATAATTGTCTCCCCTCTCTCCTTCAGCTGCAGAAGCTCCACTCGAGGGTCCTGAGGGCTGAAGAAGTTCCTGTCCTCCCCACACATTGCCTCACAGAACGCTCCCCAGGACTGCCGAAAGGTACGGACAACACGAGCTTGCAGGAGCAGCGACAGCCTGCTGTACAGGGCATTTTGTTTACCTCACTGCCCCCACCACCACCTTGGTCGGCTCTCTGTTTTATATGTAGAGTTACGTGAGGCTGCAGAACCAATCAGCCCACTGTCTCATTAGCAGCTTCTCTGCTATCACCACCAGAGGCCTCCACCACTTGTTCTGTGGGACATAATAAGGCAACATGCTACTGCTTTTTCTCCCACTGTTCCTTCTGTCTTTTCCCCTAGCCTCTCTCCCCCCAGCAACCCACCCTCAACAGCACCAAAACCACCCCTCCTATTACATCCTCACTACCCCCACCCCCCCACCCCACTCAACTACTCTCCCACAATGCCTCCACATGGACCATCACAAAATTGGGAGCTCGGACCTACCATCCTTCCTCCCTCCTTTTTCCCTGGGAAAACTGTCCTATGTAATGCAGCAACTTCCACCACTGCACCAACCTTTAAAGCACCCCCCTCCTTTCGCTCAGCCAGACATGCCTGGCACAATACCAAAATGATTCTCACACTGCTACTTCTACTGGCAGGTGACATCGAAGCAAACCAGGGTCCCACCCTTCCCAGTCCCCACACTCACATGAGCCTTCCCAAAGGCCTCCGACTACTGCATCTCAACATCTTCAGCCTCCTGAAAAAGTTACCAGAACTACAACTTACTGTCTTCTGCACCCAGACATCCTCATTCTATCAAGTCCTGGCTAAACCACCACATGGACTCTGCTAGCCATCCTAATGTATGCAGTGATCAGAGCAAGACCCATCTGAGGCAAGAAAGGGGGGAGGTATTGCCATGTTTATCTCCTCCAGGTTACAGTTCACTCTGATCCAAATCTCCACACCGTCACCCCATATAGAGTCCTTAGTAGTCAAACTTGCACTGCCTTACTCAGCCCCTGTCTACGTTGCGGGATCATACTGCACCCCTAGTAGCCCCCTGCCCAGTGTCCTAGAAAACCTGGCCTTGCTAAAATCTACTGCCACAGCTGGGGAGCTCCATATTCTTGGCGACTTCAATTTCAACTGGCTAGCAAAAGATGGTGCCAAACTACGCACCAAACTAAATGCACTAAACTTCTCCCAGCAAATCTCCCAACCCACTCGGCTAAACCCGAAAAACACCCAACCACTCCCTCCTGGACTGGGCTCTCACTTTCCACCCTCATAGAATCATTGGTGCTGGTCTCCTCCCTGACTCCCTAAGTGACCATCACATGATATACATGGTCAGGAAAGTGCACAGACCCGCAAACCCCTCCAGGACGATTCTTACGAGGTCTTACAAATGCTTATCTCTACCTGTGCTCCTCTATGACCTGGCTCATATTGACAGGTCCTTCATACCAAAAGCACCCTCGATTGACTACGCTTACAAAACATTTAAAGCTAGGTTTCTCGCAGTCTGGGATAAACATGCCCCACAAAGAAGCACACGAGTAAGGGGGGATCCCACCTTCCTTGGGTCTCTGCAGATCTCATTAGCAGCTGCCACACCAGAGATCAGGCTTGTATTAAACATAAACTTGCATGCTCCCAAGAGTCCCTACAAAGATACCCGTACCCTTCGCAACTCCTGCACCAAACTGATACATCGGGCAAAAAAGAGCTACTTCACGTCGGCTATAAACTCAAACATTAACCACCCCACCAATTCTGGAAAACTCTCCAATCCCTCCTCTCCCCCACTATCCAACCTCCAACCCTGACCCTGTCCATCCTAGGTTCACCTATCACTGACCCTGGCGAAGTAACTTCTGCCTTCAATACTTTCTTCACTAGCTGCGCAGCATCTCTCCTATCCAATCACCCAACTGCCTCACCCCCACCACGTACCCCACTGAAATCTCTTAACCCAACACACGCCCCCCCAGTTTCTCCTTCCATCCAGTAACCCCAGCCAAAGTGCTGCAAGTACTGACTTCACTCAACCCCAACAAAGGTAAATGTCCATCAGGCCTGGACGCCAAATTGCTTCACTTATCTGCTCCTGCCATAGCCGCTCCACTAGCTGATCTTCTCAACCTCTCCTTCTCCAAGGCCAAAATCCCAGCCGACTGGAAACGTGCAACTGTTACCCCCCTCCCCAAGGGCGGAGACCCCTCTACGCCGGGTAATTACTGCCCCATCGCCCTTCTTCCAATACTGGCTAAAATTCAGGAACACCTGGCACTCGCCCAGCTTTCTCATTTCCTAGACACAACCTCTTTCTTCACCCCATATCAGTCTTGGTTCTGCAAGTCTCACTCTACCATCACCTCCATATTATGAATCACCGTTGACATCCTGACTGGAATGGACAAAGGGCATATCACCTCAGCCATTTTCATTGACCTGGCCAAGGCTTTTGATACCATCTCCCACCCTAAGCTACTAGCACAACTAACTGAGGTTGGCCTCTCAGGCCATGCCACTAGCTGGTTCCATGCCTACCTGGTAGGTAGATATCAATCAGTGAAAATTGGCCCTCACATATCTTCTCCCCCTACCAATCAATATGGGGTTCCCCCAAGGCTCAGTCCTGGGACCTCTGCTTTTTTCAATATTCCTAAATGACCTCCTGCAGACCTGCACACTATCATCCATCCAAATGTACGCAGACGACACCATACTGTATGCCTCCGGCCCTTCCACTGGGGTGGTGTCAAATGCGTTTCAGCGGGATTTCAATGCAATTCAGAACTGGTTCCTGTCAAACCAGCTATCCCTAAATACAAAAAAAAACATCACACTCACTTTCGGGTCACGTTCGCAACTCTTCTGCCTAGTGTCTCGCCCATCTTTTCTTACCCTAGATGGGGCTCCCCCTTGAGTCCTGCACCTCATTCAGTTACCTGGGAGTCTGGCTTGACCAATACCTGGATTTCTCCACCCATATCGAATCCTTACACAATAAGTTGCATCCAAAACTTGGTGCTCTATATCACAATAAGGACTGCATGCCCAAACAGGTCATGAGGGAAATTGTTCAAAAAATGATCCTGCCCATACTTGATTATGGTGAAATGGTTTATGGCGATGCATCCCTATCTAACCTGGCCAGCCTGGACTCTCTTTTCCACTCCTTCTGTCGCTTCATCCTGGATTGCCCCACAATGACCCACCACTGTGATCTGTACAGGGACCTAGCACTGCTCTCACTCATTACCTGCAGACAAATCCACTGCTTCAAGCTCAACGCCAAATTCTGGTCACAAACCCTTCCTCCTTATCTCAATTCTGTCATATCGGCTCAGCCTTCCCCTCCTACTCACTCAGAAGCAATGACTCCAGGCTTCTCTAAGTCCCCTTCATGCATATCACCAAAATCATCTTTCAAGTATCGCATGCCCAAACTATGGAATGACTTGCCTGCTGATATCAGAAGCTCCATGAACCATGGGCATCTAAATCCACTACTCTACATACACTTGTCTGCTACATGCACGTGCACGCAGTAGCCATAAGCACTAGCCCATGGTTACTGCTAACCGGTAGTCATGCCAAATCTCATATCCTATACTGTAGGACCCGAAAGGTTAATTAGCTGCTCTGCTCTCTATTGATGTGAAAATGTAAATCTTATGAAAACAGTGTCCTCTGTCAGCTGTTCCGCAGTCCACTGGCTATAGGTGTAAACTATTACACTATGTAAATATCTATACTGTAATGTTTTAAGCATCATCTGCTCACCACTGTATTTATCTGTACTGCATGTAATAATCAATGTTCCCCTATCCCCCACCTCCCCCAGGTTGCGTCTGGAAATGAGTGGTACTCCACTCAGTATGCCTGCCTGGTTAAACTCTTAAATAAATAAATAAATAAGTACTTCACTGCCATTCCTATTATGCATCCCTTACTCCTGCACTACCAATGCCAGCGAGACAACATTTGGCATTAACAAATGCTTGTTTTACATATAGGTACAGCAATGGCCCTTTTCCAGTCTACTGGGACCTGGCCAGAACAGTAATATTTATTAAAAAGGATTGTCAGGGGTGTGACCAACTCATCCACTGTTTCTTTAATGAATTTAGTATTGATATTATCAGGCCCAGGGGAGGATTTATCTTTCATAGCATTAAGTACTTTTTTAACCTCTTACTCTGTAATATTTTCAAATCTGTCATGGGGAAATTGAGGCAAAGTAAAAATAGGGTTAGCCAATGAAAAGACATGTGAAAAAAAACCATTGAAAGCATTGGCAATATGTAAAGAATCCCTTAATACTGTATTGTTTTCTGTTATTGGCCCTAAGGAATGATTTGAATTTTTGCTATTATTAATATATGCAAAAAAACTTTCTGGTCTTTTTGAACTGAAAGTTTAAATTCAGTTTTGTTTCTTTACTCTTTAATTATATTTTTTGATCTCTTTAGTTCATTTTTGTAAATGGCCTTATTATGTTCGCTGGGATTTCTTTTTAATTTCTTAAAAGCTTTCTCCGTTTTTAAAATTTGTTTTTTTTTACTCTTCCGGTAAGCCAAGGTGGACTGTTCCTCTTAGTGTTCCTGACCTGCTTAGTGAGGATAAATGTAATTTCTAATTTTTTTATAATAGTTTTTAGGAGCTCCAAGCATTCATGAGTTGAGAGATCTCCAATAACAGTTTCCCAAATGTATGATTTTAGCATTCTTCTTATTTCTGGATATTTCCCTTATTATAGTTTAAATAAAAACATGCAGACACACGGGCTGAAGAATGTTTATTAATACTTAAGATGATAATATTATGGTCACTGTTAGCTACTGGTGCCTTAACTAATACATTCAGTAGTTCACTTGGTATATTGGTGAGGAGAATGTTGAGGATATTATTACCCCTCATTGGTTCAGTGACCATTTGTTCTAGTCTGTTTTCAATAGTTGTATCCAGTATCAAAGATTCCTGCTGTGATCCTGCTTTAAGCTGATCCCATATAATTCCTGGTAGGTTTAAGTCACCCAAAATGATGGTGTCAGATATATCTGATAATTTAGCCATTATTGAACATAATTCCTTATCATATCCTATGTCCGAAGTTGGTGGCCTATAGAAGTTACCAGTAAAGAGGTTCCTACCACTAGGTATTTTTATTTGGGCACATTTTAACATATAAGCAGACCCCTTCTCCTCTGAACAAGTACTTTTGCTCAGTATTTATGAGGGAAGAGGTAGGGGATGGGCCACAGATAGGGAAAAAGGGCAATAAAAGAGGGGAAGGTAGACACTAGCCCTTTTATGGAGGAGAGATTGCTTGGGAAACTAGTACAACTGAAAGTGGATAAGGCAATGGGGTCAGACAGGGTTCACCCCAGGGTACTGATGGAACTTAAAAAGGAGCCGATTTCACCTCTGATGGCCCTGTTCAACCTATCACTGGATACGGGGGAAGTCTCAGGGGACTGGAGGAGGATGGATGTGGCCCACTTCACAAATGAGGAAATAGGGAGGAAGCAGGAAACTACAGACCTGTAATCCTGACTTCAGTGGTGGGCAAAGTTATGGAAACACTGTTAAAAGAAAGGGTTGGAGAATACCTTGTGACCAGAGAATTATAGGATCTGAGGCAGCATGGGTTCACAGGAAGGAGCTCTTGCCAAACTAATCTGATCAAATTCTTTGACTGGGTGATCAGGGAAGTGGATCAGGGAGGAAACGTGGATGTGGCCTACCTGGATTTCAGTAAAGCCTTCAACACCATTCCACACAGGAGGCTGGTAAGAAAGCTGGGCAGCCTGGGAGTGGGTCCACAGGTAGTAAAATGGGTATGTAGTTGGCTAAGTAAATGGATTCAGAGGGTGGTGGTAAATGATTCACTCAGAAGAAAGCAATGTAACCAGTGGGGTGGCAGAGGGGTCAGTACTGGGACCGGTCCTCTTGAATGTCTTTATTAGCGACATTGCAGGGTGAATGGTAAGGAAAGTATGCCTGTTCATGTTTGACACAAAAATCTGCAACTAAGTGGACACACCAGGGTTGGTGGAAAAAATGACAGAGGATCTGAAAATGCTGGAAGACTGGTCAAAAGCTTGGCAACTAGGCTTCAACACCCAAAAGTAAAACATTATGCACACAGGGCACAAAAACCCTAGGCCAATGTACCAAATGGGGAGGGAGGTGATGACAAGCACGAAACAAGAAAGGGACTTGGGGATTGTCATATCTGATGACCTAAAGGCAGCAAAGCAGTGTGATAAGGCAGTGGGGAAGGCTAGTAGAATGCTGGGGTGCATAGGGCGTGGTATCTCCAGCAGAAAGAGAGAGGTACTGTTACTCCTGTATAGAGCAACGGTGCAGCCTCACCTGGAGTACTGTGTCCAGTTCTGGAGGCCCCATCTCCGGAAAGACATAGATCAAGTGGAAGTGGTACAGAGGAGGGCAACCAAAATGGTGCACGGCCTGCATCAGAAGCCTTATGAGGAAAGGCTCAGGTAATTAAATATGTACTCCCCAGAGGAAAGGATATAAAGGGGAGCCATGATAGAAATGTTCAAATACCTCAAAGGTATAAATAGGGTACAGAAGGGTGGTATTTTACAGAGAAAAAGATGCTCAAGGACAAGGGTCATGATATGAGGCTGGAGGGGAGGAGGCTCAGAGGGGATGTGAAGAAGTACTTCTTCATGGAAAGGGTGGCAGATGCCTGGAAAAGATTCCCAACAGAGGTGGTGGGTACTAAAATGGTGGAAGGCTGGAGATCGAGTAAGGTCTATGATAGCACATTAGGCAGGGAATTTTAGGGTAGACTAGGTGGGCCAAGAGGTCCTTTTCTGCCAACAACTTCTGTGTTTCTATGGGAAATAAAACAGGCACAGTACTGGTTGGGATGGGTTAAACTGAGCACTATGGCAGAGGAAAGGGACTTGGGAGTCATCATTAGTGACTCCCTCAAACAATCAAGCCAGGGTAACAAAGCCTATAATAAGGCTAACAGGATGCTGTGGTGTATCGGAAGCAGGAAAAATGAGGTACTACTACTACCCATATACAAGTCACAGGTGAGGTTGCATCTGGAATACTGTGTTCATTTCTGGAGTCCTCACCTTAGGAAAGACAGGAGCAGGCTGGAGATGGTGCAGTGCAGTGTGACCACGATGACTGAGTGCCAACATTGAAGGTCTTATGAAGATCGCCTGATGGTACTGAACATGTACTCACTGGAGACCAGATGAGAGAGGGGGAATATAATAGAGACCTTCGAGTTCCAGAAGGGAATAAACAGAGAACTTTGGCAACTATTTAATAGGAGTACAGAGTCAAGAACTTGTGGTCATGAGTGGAAACTAGCAGAGGAATGTGAGGAAGTTCTGCTTTATGGAAAGGGTGGAGAAGCTGTGGAACAGTCTGCCAGAGGAGGGGGTGGGTGTCAAAGACCATAAATGGTTTCATGCATGGCTGGGACTGAGTAAAGGGTCTGGTGGTTGTTCAGGTTGGCAGCAGTAGAAGGGAAGCAGAGGGAGGGACCAGGAGGCATAATAAAACCCTGTATGGACAATAGGTCCCAGGGACGATAGGGAACTCAGGAGATATTAGATGGACCTTTGGTCTTTTCCTGCTGTCATTCTTTATGTTTCTATTGCTATTACTTCTGCAGGAAAGTTTAAAGATCATAGAGGTGTTTGGCTTTGAATAACGTTATCTTGCTGAATAGCAAATCCCTTTGATTGGACAACTCAGGTATTGTACCTATACATTGCCAGAGAAAATAAAGTAGTTAATATCAAAACAGATCATAAAATACCATGGAGTTTCAGGAAAAAAGAGTAAGTTGATCAGCAAGCCCTGGGTAATCTTCATCATTAATAGGGAAGATTAACAGTCTACATCGAAATCCACCCTGTCTTCTTTTTTTCTTTACCATTTTGCTGCCCTTTCACCCGACTGCCACCATAAGATTAGTTCCCCCAGCTCCATCACCAGCTTCTCCAGGGCTTACCTTTCTCCATTCAAGCTCACCATAGGACATCATTGGAGGTGCCTGGTCACTAGTGTGTGGCCTGGTGGGGATTGGTCTTCACCCTGTGGTCAAGGAGTTTTCCTCTTTTTTCTGCCTGGGTCCACTGTACATGTAATGAATGCAATATACGCACTCAGCCTTCCCAGAGACACCCTATCACCCTGCGTGGGGGTTCCCACCCTCTGTGTGGTCCCCACTGTGCTGAAGTTGCCTAGATTCCTCCAGGTGACAGACGAGCAACCGAACACCGCCACCACTTCCCTGAGGGAGGAGAGTTGTTCCTGCTGATGCTCAATCCTCCATCCCCCATCCAGCCTCTAAGTGACCCTGCTCCATTCCTAAACCAGGGATGCCACTGCGGCAGGAGGTGAGGAATACAGTGCCTCAGCCCTCTGCACTACTGAGCCTCCCATAGTCACCTAGGTGCATACTGTGTGATCTGAGCAAGTCACTTAACTTCCTTGTGCTCCCAGGTCGCATCTGGAAACAAGCTTCGGCTTAGTGTACTACTCCTCCTGGTTAAATAATGCTCCCTTTCCTTCCCTTCCCTGGGCCTGTGAACCCAGACTTCTTTTTGATTAAACAAAAGCAGAGAGAATCAGGCACATACTAACCTTCCTGTTTGCTGTGTCTTTTATCAAAATCATAATTTATTATGTTTTCATTTTATTTACCCAGGCTAGCCCAGCTGAAGTGCAATGTCCTATCATCAGTTGGATCCTGCTGGATCATTAGGCTAGGAATACTGAGTAAACAAAGCATTCTGTGGTGGGGACATTTGCAGTAGCACCTAATCCACCTTCACAAGAATTGAGCATATTTTACCAGAGGATAGTCAGTATAGATACAGTAGTGACCACCAAAAAAACATTTGTAACTGTACCCCAAGGAAGCAAGTGTATAACCAAAATGGAAGCATGACGGTTTCACTCATAGTAACATATAGTGGCAAAGTAATTTAAAGTCTCAAAGGTGCTCAGGTCCATTATGTTCCCTCCCCTGTCTCACAAGCAGGCACGAATAAGTATGCTGTGCAAACTTATACAATGTGAAGGTGTTCCATACCCACTCTACAACCCAGGGAATCTAGTGAGTATCCCGCTACACAAACATTTGTCCAGGCTTACCTTGAAACCTGTACTGTCTTTATGTCCACTCTATCTGCTGGTAGGCTGTTCCATAGAGTTACCCATCT
Source organism: Neoceratodus forsteri (assembly GCA_016271365.2). NCBI lineage: Eukaryota > Metazoa > Chordata > Ceratodontiformes > Ceratodontidae > Neoceratodus > Neoceratodus forsteri. Next base: position 1,236,855,790 of record CM057456.1, read on the forward strand.
CTTGAAGAAGTGATTCCTAACATTACCTCTCAATCTGCCACTTTTGTGTTTTTCGGGCATGCCCCGTGTCCTGCTGAAGAACACCAGATCAAATACATTTTTTCAGTCTTGATGCTACCCTTGAGTATGCAAAAAATGAAAATCCTATACCCTTTCAACCTCTTCCTCTGCAACATGGACAAGTTAAGGGCCCTCAGACTCTCCTCATAGCTTTTGTCTTCCATACTCTTGATTATTTTGGGGATTCTAGGGTGCCTGCTATCAATTGCTTTAAAGGTCTTCTTTATTGAGGATCACAAAACTGTACATTGTATTCCTGGGGGGCTTGACTACTGCAATGCTGTATATCTAGGGCTACCGGGGGTGGACATCCATCGCCTGCAACTGGTGCAGAACGTGGCAGCCAGGTTGTTGAAGAGATTGTCGAGATCTAGCCATGTCTCACCTGTGCCTCGCAAACTACACTGGCTGCCTGTGCGGTGGAGAATCACTTTCAAGGTCACTTTGCTAACCTATGAGGCCCTACATGGACAGGGACCAAGTTATCTGTGAGACCTTCTTCGACAATACTGCCCCCTCCACCCACTCCACTCCTCCGATGAAGGATTACTAGAGATTCCCAGGATCTGCTTTCAGACCTTGGGGGCTGGAGCTTTTTCTTCTGTGGCCCCAACCCTGTAGAATTCTCTACCTCGTCGGATTAGAGAGTGCCTGTCCACTGAGACTTTTAAGTCCGCACTGAAAACCTATTTATTTAATTTAGCATTTGTGGATACCGGTTAGAGAATAAGTTATTGCACTGCCTGTTTTAATTTGTATGATTTAACTGTGAGCATTTATGTTTTATTATGTACAACAGCTGTGGTATTTGAAAAGCGTTTTTGGAAAAATGAAGTCTGACTTGACTTGATTTGACCAGGGCCTTGTAAAAGGACTGGCCTCTTCCCTGACTTGCTGATGACCCCCCACCCCCACCCCATTTTGATACAGTCCAGCATTACAAAGGCCCTCTTATGGTTGCTGCTCACTGCTTGTCATGCTTCAGACACGTGCCTATTTTGATCCTCAGGTTCTTTTCCTTCTCCTTTACAGCAAGAGGAACTTCAATCCATGTGTAGGTCTTTCTTCTGTTTTTCATCCCCAAGTGAAGAACCTTGCATTTGGCTACAGTGAATCTGAAACTACAGGGGCCAGATACTGAGTAATGGGCAAAAGCAGAATGCAAAGGTTTGTGCTCTGCTTCCCCTTGCCCATGACCCTGCAGATGCTATATTCAGAGGGACTGCACACCAGTGCATAGAACCAGAACATAGGGTCATGTCAGGGCAGCACAAAATCAAGTAGCACTGCCCCGCTTCCCATACTGAAGTACATGGAACTGTCCCCCAGACCTGTTTGTGCTAGGAGCCCCGGTGCAATATTTAGCCAGCAACATGCAAACGAGCCCACTGAACGTGAAAGACACCAGCAGGCCATATGCACACCCATTGTTGGCTCATGTGCATGGGAAGTGGCGGCAGGTTTGTGCCCCATCTATGACTGCCCCACACCCTGATTGCCCATCCCCTTAAAAGTTTAAATATTCCATGGTATCTAGTGGCACCCCCCTCCAAACCCCATCCCCATAACAAATGAAGTAGTCCTTGGTGTCTAGTGGCACACCCTGATTCCCATCCCCATATAAGTTTAATTATACTCTGGTGTCTAGTGGCATACCCGCCCTCCGATCCCCAACCCCATGTAAGTTTAATTATTCCATGGTGTTTAGTGGCATCCAACCTCCGTCCTGCAATCCCCATCCCTGTAACAAATCAAGTAGAACCTGATGTCTAGTGGCACCCCCTGCCCTCTGATCCTCATCCCTGTACATTTATTCTCTGCCGTCCAGTGGCACACCCCACCCTCCAATCGCCTGCCACCATGTCAGACAAGCAGTCCCTGGCATCTAGTAGCACCCCCCACACACCACTGGCACTGATCAAACCATCCTGCCACCCACCCCTTACCTCTGTTGCTGATGACATGAAGATCCAACACAGTGACCAGCACAGCCTTCCTCTCATTATCTCACCCGGACATTTTATCAACTGACAGGGATTGCGCATCCTGTGTACTGTAAAGGGAACACATGTACTGTCTACAGTAGACTGTACTCAGGCTCAGTTTAGAGTATGCAGGATGCACACTTCCTGTCAGTCTATACTGTGGCCAGCCAGGGTGGTGAGAGTAGGGCTGTGCTGGTTGCCATATCTGATCCATGTGGCACCAGCAACAGTCATAAGGGGGGAGTTGCAGGATGGTTTGCTCAGTACCAGCAGTGCGGGGAGTCCACTTGATCCCAGGGACATCTTGCCTGGCACAACATCATGTGATCAGGGAATGCCACTGGACACAAAGGAATAATTAAACCTATACATGGACAGAGATCAGAGGGTGGGAGTGCTACCGGATACCTGAGAATAATTAAACAGATACAGAGATGGGGATCGGAGGGTGGGAGGTGCCACTAAACACCAAGGAATAGTTAAACAAATATGGAATGGGATTGTGGGGGTGCCACTATACACCTGGGACTACTTCATTTATTATGGGGATGGGATCAGAGGGCAGACGGTGCCACTAGACACCAAGGAATAATTAAACTTATACAGGGATGGGGATTGGAGAGTGAGGGGATGCCTCTAGACACCAGGGGCTACTTCACTTACTAGGGGATGGGGATCAGAGGGCAGGCGGTGCTGCTAGACACCAGGAAAGATTTAGACTTACAGGAGGTTGGGGATTGAAGGGCAGTGGGTGCCACTAGGTACCAGGGAATACTTACTTTATTATGGGGAGGGGGATTGGAGGGTGGGGGGTGTTACTGGACACCACGGACTACTTCATTTATTATGGTGACAGGGATTGGAGGGTGAGGGTGCCACTAGACACCAGGAAATACTTACTTTATTATGGGAATGGGGATCAGAGGGTATTGAGCACCACTAGACACCAGGGACTACTTCATTTATTACAAGAACGGTGGCTGGAGGGCAGAGGGTGCCACTAGACACCAGGGAATAATTCAACTTATACGAGGATGGGGACTGGATGGGGTGTGCCACTAGACACCAGGGAATATTTACTTTATTTTTAGGACAGGGATCGGAGGGCAGGGATTCCACTGGGCACCCAGGACATCATTGCTTCAATATGCCTGGGCAGACAGCTACAGTCCCTTTGCTCGCAACCAGGGCCTTGCACCCAGTGAAACTGGGGTTTGCAAAGGCAGTAACTTGCACCCATTCAGGTGGCAGTTACCACCTGTGCAAACTTCCAATATGCCACTGCACCTGTATGCAGGGGATGACCCCCTTTTTTGCATGGGGGCACCAGTAACCTAGTGCTCAGGCACTTACAGGTTTTGCCTGTGCTGTGGGGGTGTTAGACCTCACCAAAGAATCTTGCGCAAAACCTTGGTTAGCACAGGCAAACACCCCTTGGTGCCTGGGCTAAGTTTTGAATATCTGGCCCCATGAGTCTGGCCAATCACTAAGCTTGTGCAGGTCCTCCCAAAGTTTATCCCAATCTTCAGGGGAGTCCACCACTCCTGAAGGGTATTGGCATACAATATTAGAAGGAAATAAATAAAAGATAGAATGGGACTATTGACTCCTACATCATGCCTGAGACATGTATGACAAAAATCCCAGCAGATCAATGACTAAAGTTGCTTAGCCAGTTAAAAGTAGCAGTTGGCCTTTATCAGGCATGGGGAACTTTATCAATATCTAGAAAAGATGGTTAATGAGATACAGCACTATATGGCAGCCACCGACAGTTCACTGGGTCACTCACAGAATCCTCAGATCCCACACTGTAGTGCAAGCATCTACAGTTGCTGATACAGGCTTCCAGTTAAAAAGCTACAATCCAGCCTGCCTCTGCCACCATAGGCAGACTGTTTTTAGGATCACTGAGTCGGTGTATCCTGGAGGGGTTAAGTGTATATTGGGACTGTTCTACATTAAAAGCCCTGGTGAATGAACCTTCTAATCAGAGTTGGTATGGAAATAATGTTAAAACAAAAGTGATTTTTACAAACATAAAACATTAAGAATCCTAGCACAAATGTAGTTTTAAAGCAGGGTAAAGCCATTTCAGTCTCAAAGATACTTTTGTGTGATGTCACTTATGAGATAGCTTTGAAAAAAGATATTTGGACTCAGTTCAGCTTGCATTTTATATATATTTTCTGTATTGTATTATGTTTGTTCTTCATAGGTAAATTAGTATGGGAACAGGATATATGCACCCTGACTCCATCTGCTCCTGTTGTTTAATCCTTTGCTGAAATGATAATATTATATTTATGACTTTACAGTTCATTGCTGTGAAAATAATTATGACATCAGAATAGACTATTAATGATTTCAGCAAAAGATTGCGCAGAAGAAACACATCAACTTTGAGAGATACAGATCATGTTTCTATGCAGTGACATTAGTCGTGAAGCAGAAGGGAATATAAATACTGAACATCTGTGAAATATTAGCTGATTCGGGTGTAAATATTACATTTTTCATGTTTTGCCAAAAGTGACAACCTCACTTCAACCAAAGTTGTTTTGGCTTCACGTACTCTGCATCACTGTGAGCAGACCAGCCGGAAATGTTTTCATCCGCAGCAACTGATATCATTAAAAGCCATAAATAATTAAATAAGAGACAAGGTGCATCTCACAGAAACAAGAAACTGCTGTGGTTTTCCACTTAAAATTGTCCCAACAGTATGTTCAAAATGACCGTGGCTAAGAGAGCTGGGAATATTTCCTGCCAGATCTATAGCACTGCAAGAAGTTAATTGGATAGTATGATCCCACTGTCCTGCAGTGCTTAAATGTATCTCTTCTTACACCTGTAATGCATCTATTCTGAAATGGCTAATGATGCATCCTTTAAGTGTAGAGCATGGGCAAATAGCCTTTTCCATGTGAAGGCTATCCACATGTAATATTGATAAGCTCCAGTGCAACACAAAGACACGAATGCTCCTCTATGTAACCTGTGGAAGAGCAGTCAAAAAGGGGATGTCATGGTGTGTTACACAACACTGATGTGGTATTCAACAAGGCCCATGATGTCATGGAAGACCTTTGGAAAGGCACAAGCATTACTCATGGTAGAGACCAGGAGTAACTGTATGTACTGTACCCTCTCCTAATTACTCTAAATGTTTGCTATTTATGAATACCCCACTCCCATCACTAATACCCATTATGGCTTAATAAGCACTGATAATTAAATCTTTAAGGCATGAACAGGGGTTAGGTTGCCATCCATTCATCTAACTCTAGGGACCATGAGACATAAGGCCCAAGTGTGTGTTTTATGTCCCATGGGTAAGATTAACAAAGGTAATAAAAGGATAAGGACACAATCACTACCTGGGCCTACAGATGGGAATAAAGTTTAATTTAGATAAGTGCAGCATAATGCACCTTGGTAAACATAACTGTGGTCATAATTATGTATTAAGTAACATTATTTTAAAAACAGCTACTGAAGAAAAAGATTTGGGTAAAATTATATCCAATTATTTTACATTTCACTCACACTGTACAGCACTTATCTCAAGAGTTAACAAAATATAGTGGTCCATTAAGAAACATCTAAAGAGCAGAGATGTGGAGTGGAGGTTGTGCTCCTGATCTATAGGTCTTATTTACACCCCTATTTTGACAATACTCACCAAATATGGCATCCTTATATGAGTAAACATAATAATGAAATTGAGAAATTCAGTGGAAAATAACAAAAACTGTTAATGTTTATGAATAACTTTACATATACCGAAAGGCTGTATTCTCTAAAGTTGGTGCCACTTCATGTCAAAAGAAAAAGGAGAGGTTTGCTTTTGCTATATGTGTGGGGTGCTTTAAGCAAGCACTGAAGACCTTTTTGTGGGGAAAAGCTTACCCTGAATTCCTTTGATTTTATCTGTATCTATTGTGTTTTGTTTTTAGTTGACTGTACAGCGCCTTGATGTGTGAAAGGCGCTATATCAAATAAAATGTATTATTATCATACGTTATTGTTCATGATGCATATCTCATATCGGAGCTGAATTTAACCATAAAAATAACAACCTAGAAACAAGGGGGCGCCCCTCACAGTTAAAGGCTCTGTTTCTTAAAACCTCAGCTAGAAAGTACTTTATTACCCAGAGAGTCATCGAACGGTGGAATCAGTTGCCAGAATATTTAGTCATGAGTACTATAAAAGAGGAATTTAAGAAAAAATTAGACAATTACGTATTGGAATTTGTTTAAGGGTATCTAACTGAAGCTACTTACGGACCATCGCCTTCTGAGCTTCTGACCTTCCTTGTATGAATCCTAGTATGAAACCCAACTCCTGGAGTACCTTAATGCTGTTACTAAACTGAGATTTTTTTTTAACTGAATGTTGTAATAGCTAAAATTCTAATTATTTTATCGTACTGGATATGAGGGTTGCAAGTCATTAACATAACCCTTTTAGAATGCTGTCAGCCAGTCAGAATGCTCCATTTTCACACACTGATTTATAATTGTCTTTATTTATTTGCTGATTTATTTGAAATGTATTGACTGGGAAAGGCACACTGAGCAAAGGTTTGTTTCCTGGTGCAACTCAGGGTGGGGGGAGGGGAGATACAACTGGGAAAGAACAGCAATAAATTAATTGGTACAGTAAAAATTGGTCTGTTTAACTATTATCATAGTTAGTTAAAGTTGAAAACATCACATGCAAAGGAGGAGTTGCAGCAGCTTACTTGGCTGTCCCCACTGTCCCTTTTGGCAGGGCCACAAAGGGGATCATATGCTACATCTCCTGACTATGCATGTTACAAAGCCTAGTGTTCTTTATTCGATGTACTCCCAGTGCCTCCTTTGTTTGCCAGCATGGTCTTTTAAGGCCATACACAGAAGGCACAGTGGGGTTTTCAATTTCATCATGTGACCCGCTGCACAGGATATGCTGGAAAGTAGCAACTGAGTTTCCCAAACAGTTTCTGTGCTTTGATAGCCAGGGCCTTAGTGATCATACAGTATTGTGCATTTTAAACCTCTAGTTTCCAGTACAGCTGTTTTCCGGGGGGGGGGGGTAACTGAATGTCAAGCTAGTCTGACACATGATGATGCAGCCCCGATTAAAAGCATAAACTTTATTTTATTCAGCTTGACCAACTATAATTTATGGATATACAGTAGCTGCTCCTAAGACCAATTCAAACATTCTCAGCAGTAATTAAAAGGACCCTGACTTACTAGAAAGATGGTACAACCCCAGAAGCAGCCCATGGGAGCTGAGGCTCCAAGACATGGGCCCAAAATCTGAAGGGAGCAGGAGGATCCAGTGCACCAGCAGTAAGCCCAGAAGAACCAACAATGACTTTCTTGCTAGTGGCAATACAAGCCCTAGAATGAAACATGGAAGACTTTAATTCCTGAATGGCAATCCTTGAAAGAGAAGCAGATGTGGCACAGGCAAGTGCTGTGATGGTGGGAAAAATGACAGAGCTTATTCAAGAAAACAGCATCTTAAGAGCTCACCTCGAGCAACTGGAAAACTGCTCTAGGTTTGCTAATATGAGAGTACTAGGCTTGCCAGAGCAAACTGAAAGTGGGGACCTGAAGGGCAACCTGTCCACATGGCAACATGAGGATTACTATCTCTGCAGTCAGCAATCCACATCAGATGGGCCTACAGAATGACTCCCTAGTGGCGCCCATCAGCAGATGATTCTATCCGCACTGTTCTAATGAGAATCAGCAGCAGTGAGGAGAAAGATGAGATCCTCTTGGCAGTAAAAGTCAAGGGGGCAATCCAAATCGTGAACCTGATGGTCAAACTGTTTTCCAGACTCATGTTTTAACACACAGCAGTAGAGGAAGGCCTTTGTTGGTGTAAGGGCCCTCCCCTGTGAGCTGGGTATAAACCATTACATGCTGCTTCCAGCCAGTCTGAATGTAGTATGGTGGAAAAATGTACCTCTACTTAAATCCAGAAAATGCAAGGAAATAGGCAGAGCTGATATGGAAAGACTGCTTGGCTAGACATTGCACTGTGGACTCTGATCAAGAGTCCAACACTTGACTTTTAATTTTTTTTTCTGGCTTTGTTGACCACTATGTTACTGTTCTCGTTACCTACAGGTACATAATATGTTTTGGAAGTATATCCAGAAAGAGAACTAAGGCTTTATTAGTGCTACTTGAGTGGTTCCACGGAGGGGGGGGATTGCAGGGCTGACAGTGGGAGTATATAGCACAGGAGGAAAGTCTCTGTACATACTGCACCCATGTGGCATTAGTTAAAATGGTGCTGATCATGTTGGTTCTGTATTCAGTGTGAAAAAGTCTATTGGCACACTTACAAAGCTATTACTCAGCATTTGAAAAAACCTTTTAGTTTTTATTTGAAAGGCAGTATAAAACATTACCTTATATGTGACACATCCAACTTGTGCCTAGCTTAAGCTATTTATGATATCCCAGCAAAAAAAAAAAAAATAGTCAAAGTACCAGTCGATGCCTCCTTAGTATCTTAGTGGCCCCATTTTTTTTTCTTCATGGCTCAAATGCCTATTCTGTTTTTTGGGGTGTTTCTTATAGTCTGATACTGAGAGGTTTGTAGATGTTTGTAGATATTTGTGGTCACTCTCTTCCTGTGTTAGTTTGCCTTGCCAAACGTGGCAACTGTTGTTTTATTTATTTAGTTGTGCAATTGGATTTATAACCTTTGAGCCAGAGGCTCGTTTACAAAGGTACCTCATCACAGAGAGGACAACAGTGGCACAAGATTACAGAATGTTGAAATACAGAGTTACACAGATTTTACACAGTTTGTATACAGACATTGTTATGTATATTTTGCACAATTCATACACAATAGTTACATATGTTCAGTTTAGGAGGCCCCTGATACACATATACAGTATCTGGCCAGGGGAGGAATTAAAGGAACCAGATGGGGGGGGGGGGCGAGGGAAGCAGAAGGAGGCAGTCCGGAGGACTTTGTCGATAAAAGTGCACTTAATAGTATGCGAGCAACCTGTTAATGACAAGTACGGGAGCGGGTATTGAACAGGTGGTTCTGAAAAGCAGTTTTGAAGGAGGCAATTTTGGGAGTGTTAGTGATGGTTACAGGAGAGTGTTAAACCAGGAGGGGTTCCTGTAGCAAAAGGATCTCTGGGCTAGGGAGGTCCTGGTTCTGGATACCAGTAGGGTGGCCTTGTCTGAGCTGTGGGTGGAGACAGTGGGGGAGATATGTTGGAGGGAGACAGATACCCCTGGGGGAGAGGACCGAGCAGAATTTTCTTGGCTAGTAGGCAGGTTTGGTAGGTGGAGTCATTCTTCAAGGTTGAGGAGATTAGCAGTGGAATAGAGATGACAGGTGTGGGTGAGCCTGGGGGCACTGGACAGTAGTCTACAGGCTTTATTCAGAGTGAGTTGGATCTTATTGAGTGCCATGTAATCAGCGGCTCCATATACTGGTAGGCCATAATCCACCAGGGACAGGACTGAGGATGTGATGGCCAGCTGGACAGCATCGAGTGGAAGGCAGTCCCTATGGTGATATAGGAGGCCATTCTGGGTGTTGGTGGCTGACGTGAGGGCATTAATGTGGGTGTGAAAAGTGAGAGCAGTGTCAAAAGTAATCTCTAGATATTTGTAGGTGCATACTTGCTTGAGCAGGTGTTGAGTGCTTGGGAGGATATGGAAGGGGTCATTTCTTGCTTTGTTTTCCTGGTGGGAGAAGAGCATTGACTTGGTCTTTTTGAGATTAATGACAAGTCTATGCTCCTTGAACCAACTTTCTGCTTGGTTGAAGGTGTGTTGGAGAGAGCCCTGGAGGGAGGCAGATTTTCGGTGAGAGGCATAAACAACAGCATCATCTGCGTATAGAAGAATTTTGCCAGTGCAGGCACTGGGCAGTGTGTTTAGGTAGAGACTAAAAAGTAGGAGGCCCAAGATGGAGCCCTGGGGGACCCTGGAGAGGACAGGGCGGGTCTCTGAGAGTGTCCCATTGATTTTTATGCACTGGGATCGAGCTGATAGATAGCTAGAGCACTAGGTGAGGGGACCAGTGGAGCAACCAATTTGGTAGAGGGCGTCAAGTAAGCGGGGATGTCAGACAGTGTCAAAGGCCTTGGAGAGGTCATTGAACACTGCTCCAGCAAGGTTGCCAGAGTCAAGAGAGGAGTGCAGAAAGTTAGAGAATTCCAGTAAGGCTGTGCCAGTGCTATGGCCTGCACAGAAACCATGCTGCTCTGGGCACAGAATTGCATATTTGGTCAGATACTCAGTAAGCTGTGTGGCCACCACTTTTCCTATGGCTTTGGAGAGTGGAGGAAGGATGGAAATTTGGCCAATAGTTGCTGGGGGTGGACCTGTCCCCACCTCTGTGAATAGGTGTGACAACAGCCATTTTACAAACACTGGGAAATTGACCCAAGCAGAGGGACCAGTTTAGTAAGTTCGTAAGTGGGACTAGGATGTCATCCAGGACCAGTCATAGTATTTTGGGGTCTAAGGAGTCGTTGCTTGGGCTGTTGCTGCCTAATGATTTCAGTAGGAATGGTCTGGCTTCATGGGCAGATATTTTGTGCAAGTAGAACTGGGGATGTTGAAGAACAGGAGGCTGGGAATTGGGAACTGGGTCAAAGAAACTACTGGGAAGGACAGAGCTAAGATCCGTGAAGGAGGTGTTAAGGCAGTTTGCCATGTTAAGGGGGTCCGTAGTGATAGAGCCATCAACAGTAAGCTGGGACGGGAAGGGGAACATGATTTCCCATTCAGTTCTTTAATATTGTCCCAAAAGGTCTGGACTGACCCCCATGAGGAGGTGAGGGTGGCCTGGTAGTGATCAGCCTTGGCCTTACGGATGGACCACATGCACTTATTGCGTGCAGCATTGTAGGCTTGTCTATCTGCCAGCCTGCCGGTCTCAGTGGCTAAGTGCCAGAGGTTATCCCTCTCCCTGAGTTTTTGGAGCAAGGCAGGGGTGACCCATGGTACATTTTGCTTTTTGGTGCAGAGTCTGGTAAGTGACGTGTAGAGATCAAAGGCCTTGTTAAAAGCCTGTGTAAAAAGGTCAAGTCCAGAGTCAATGCTGGGGGCCTGGTTGATGGGGGACCAGTCAATCTGGGTGAGGAATTGCTTGAGTTTATTCAGGCCACCAGGGTGGAGGCACCTGTGGAATGTGGTTTTGGCTACCGGTTTGGGGGTAGAGGTGGACCAGAGGAATAGGATAAGGGAGTGGTCACTTAAAGAATCAGGGAGTATTTGTATGTCCTGGATTTTGTGGGGATAGTTGGGGACTATGACATCCAGGAGGGTGCTGGATCCACTACATAGGCTGAGTCTAGTGGGCTGAAAGACTAGTTGATCAGGTCAAAGGCAGCAAAGGTGTCTCTTGCTTGGGAGGCAGAGGGACTAAGTCAGTTGAAACTGAGGTCCCCAACAAGGACTTGTTCTGCTTTGTGTGGAAGGGTGGTAAGATAATCTGTAAGTGACAAGATTGCCAGGTTCTGGTTCCTTGGAGGAACATAGGAGACCATGATGTAGAGCGGTCCCCTAGACGGATCAGGTATGACTTTGAGGATGAGGGCCTAAGCACCCTTAATGAGCTGGGGGGCAGGGAGCGCATTACCAACAATAGTGTCATGTATAAAAACCGCACAGCCACCACCACATTTACCTACTCGATCCTCCTGGTATAGGGTGTACCTGTTCTTCCACTTTGTAGTGCCAAATGCACTTCCCTGAATCCCCAGCCTAGGGGCATCCGCCAGCTCAATGGCTGTCTTCCATGCTGGTGCTACTGTTCGATACCTGTTGTCAGATGTTCGCTGGTGTTTATCCTACGTTCCAACATGCTGATGCTTCGGAGCCACAGGGCTCCCTCTTCAGAGTACTAGTGAACACCTGACCCAGACCCTCTATCTGGTAGTACTCAGTCCTGGGATTCCTGGCTCCAATGTGCATCACTTTGCATTTCTTGGCATTGAAGCCAAGCTGCCAGAGCCCCAGCCATCTCTCAGATTTTCTGAGGTCCTCCTGCAGGTCCTGTATCCCTTTTACTGTGTCCACCCTCCCACAGAGTTTGGCGTTGTCTGCAAACAGGCACATCTTGCCCTTAATGCCCTTCCCAATGTCATTTATAATGACATTGAACAACACCAGCCCCAGCACTGATCCTTGCAGAACCCCACTGGTGACCTTCCTAGTGCTGGATAACTCTCCCCCCACCACCACCCTCTGGGTTCTGTCCCCCAACCAGCTTTCTACCCACCTGGTCATTTTATCATACATACATGTACTGGTAAGCAAGACTTCCTTTTTTCTGAGTGCAAAATTTAAAAAAATATACAATTAGTATGAGTGATGATGCAAACCCAGCTATATCCTTGGCCACAGAACTACATGATAATACAATACAGCTGTCCTGCTTTGAGAGTACCAAGGCATCTGCAAGAAACAGACAGATTTTAGAGGGAGACATTCCTGGCCCATAGTCAAATCCACAAGAAGCTACACTTAAATCACTTTTCATGCCCCCTGACTAAGCCTTGCATTAGAGGTGAAGCATTAGGGCTAGGTGGACAAGTTTTGACTGGAGAGAGGCATATAAATTAAAAATTGTTGTGAACATAAAACAACATTTTTTTGAAGCTGAATTTTGGATCCTCAATGTTTTCTAGTCGGAATGCATGCTACCTTGGACTAACTTAGATGTACTGGGACTAGCCACCCCCTGTTTGCACCCCATTTCCCTTTACCATTAGAGTGCAAACAACTTTGGATCCTTCTTCTAAGTGAACTCCATTTACCACCACCCTCTGAGTTCTGTTACTTAGCAAATTATGTACCCATTTTACTATCTTCAGGCCCACTCCCAGGCTTCCCAGATTACTTACCAGTCTTCTGTGTAGAATGTAGTTGAAGGTCATACTGAAATCCAGGTAGGCCACGTCCACTTCTCCTCCCTGATCCACCTCCCTGGTAACCCAGTCGAAGAACTCTATCAGGTTTGTTTGGCAGGATCTCCCCTCTGTGAACCCATGCTGCCTTGGATCCTACAATCCACTGTTTTTAAGGTATTCTACAGTCCTTTCTTTAAGTATGCTGGACACCACAGGGACTCAGAGTGGATAAATCACTAAACCAGTCCCCCGTGCAAAGGCTTTGCAGCAGGAGCAGTGAGGTCAGGGCATTTGGCTCAAGCACTTCAATAAATTGCATTTGCAAAGGACTATTTGGTGAGACCTGTTATTTGGTGAGTTGCCATGAGTGCTGTTTCTTTGACTTGTTTGGTTCTTTTGAGCTCACCGCCCTCTGCACAGCACCAACCCTGCACTGTTGGTTTTGCAGCAACAACTTGTGGATCTTTGGATAAATCACTAGCAGGTGATTTTCTAAAAGTCATATACAAAATTCATTGGGAGACAGCCCTTTCAGTCTGTCCTAGCACACCAATGGACATATTGATTGATCAAGGTACAGAACACCATCAAATCATATCACAAAAGAACCAAAAAATTCAACAGCTTGTGTTGCTTAAAACACAACTGGCTTTGAGAAGTAAAAAAACAAGTTGCAGAAAAAAAAAATAACATCACATAAAAAAGAAATATTCGAAAGGGAAAAGAACAGATTTGCCCGTGATGCACAAGACTATGCCAACAATCAAGTTTTTAAGTGGGAACAACCAGGACGCTCACAGTGTCATAGCTGTAATCCAGTGAGATCAAAGTCTAAATAAATAAATAAAAAAACAATAGTGCACACTCTGCCACTTCCAGCTCACCAGAAGTTGATACTGACAGATCTGTAACTTTTTTAGTCCCAACTCTTAATCCTGCACCGGGCAACCAACAGCAATCAATTGTAACAGAAACAACTACAAAAAACAGGGAGGGGGGAAGAGGGGCAGTAGTAAACCTGTCATCAGTACAAGTACAGTATCACTTGCACAGCTCCAACTTCTATGCAAGGGACTATCCTTTATTCCTTGTCCACAGCCAAACCTTTTCACTACATATATTGACCCAAGCAAGCTTGTATGGAAAATCAGTTTAAAGAAAAAACACATGTCACATTCAAAAATGGGGTTTTCAAACTGATTAAACTAAAGAAACCATTCCAGAGGCAGATCTGCAAACTTTAGTAGACTTATCACAGATGCAAACTGATGATCATACTATTGGTAATGCAACTGAGCAGCCTTGTATAGAGCTGGAACTGAATGGCATTTTGGATTCAGTATAGACACAGTCATGGAATTAACTTTTACTGCCTACAAGACCTAAAACTAGTTTCTGCCTTCAGTCTACCTTGTGCTTTCTCACACCATTTCACCCACAATTAGTACTTTTCAGAATTTAATCTTTAAAAGCACAGAAGAAATATTCCAAGTAAAATGATTGTCCAATCACTGAAATCTGTCACCATTTGAACACCAAGCCTTGCAATAAATATTAGAAATGTCTACAAACAAAATAAAACCAGCACATTAAGGTGGTAAAATTGTGGTGCTGGACAAGACAGATTACTCAGCAGAAGTCCAAAGACAGTTGGACAATACAACAATAATAGTGGTTTTGTAACCTTAGCAGTGGAGATGGCCTCCCAACCACAGGCTGTCTCTCAGATTTACAATTTGATTCTGGCCCATCTATTTCCACGGATAGACGGCACCTGCCCTTATTGGCACAAGTTGTTTTCTTCCAGGCACTTTAACTGGCCCCGCATTTGGCAGAACTTACATATTTACACACCTTGTGATAAGCTCAGTTTAATTCAGGCCGAATAAAAATAATGAAGTTGCCACAACTATAAAGGGACGAGGAAAGACAAATGAATGCACTCCAAGTATAACAGGACGAGGCAGGCCAAATAAAAATAATACAGTCGTCACATGTGAAATGGTGCAAGGCAGGGCAAATAACGATAAGGTAACAGAAAGTGACATGAGTGAAGGCAAATCAAATAAAAATGATATAGTCGTCACAAGTAAAGTGGGGCAAGGCAGGGCAAATAATGAAAAGGTAAGAGGTGAGATTTTCAGCTTGTAGATCAAAATCACATTCAGGCAAGCAATTTTGACATAGCCTGATACAGTATATTGCCCATATGGAATAGCATTTAGTACATGTGGGGGATTAGCACTATTGGCTCGCATAAGAGTGTTATCTGACACAGGTTTCCTATAGGTATTTGTAGTGACATTAGCCGATGGTGTGGCAGTTAGAAGAAGATCCAAGAAATCTATTTGGCATGAATCAGTGTTGTATGAGAAGCTCAAGTTCAAAGCATTTTGATTAATGTAGGCAAGATATGTTATCAGATCTGTCGGCTCTACTTCCTACTGCCTGCCAAGAGAAACACTGAAGAACTTGGATTGTCACTTTTTGGCAGGTTTATTTTCTTTGGTGCTTAGTAAAGGATCTAGGTAACAACAGTAGTGGATGTTAGCAGATCAGTATGCTCCTGCTTCACACTGCCAGCTGACAGAAATGCTGAAGATCTTTGATCTTTACTTTTTTACAGGATTTATGTATTTATTTATTTTTTGGTACGTTGTAAAGGAACTGACAACAGTGGATGTTAGCAGAACTTCCTGCTCCTGCTCCTGACTGCTACCTGAGAGACACACGGCAGATATTGTATCCTAACCTTATTTACATGCTTTTTTTTATTGGGAACTCAGTACAACATGGTGACAACAGTAGTGAATGTCTGAACTAGTTGTGTCAACTCAAGCTACCAACTGCCAAGTAGCAGAACAAATACACAGAAATTATTTGTTCAGTTTTTAAGAACATAAGAACATAAGAAAATAGCCAGTAGAAGGAGACCTCTCAGTCTATCAAGTCTGTTCAAAATAATATGGTTTTGTTCTGGCCTTAAGTTTACATCTGCTACCCCGACTCCCCCTCTCCACCCCTAAATTTTCTTGTCTTTTCCCTGATGAGGCCACCTGACGTTCCTTTATGTTTGTCCCAGGCTCTTTTGAAGGCTTCCACTGATTTTGTCTCCACCATCTCCTGTGGCAGCTTGTTCCATGCTGCCACCACTCTTTCTTTAAAGAAGTGCTTCTTTACATCCCTCTTGAACCTTCCCCCCATCAGTTTTAAGTTGTGCCCCCTGATGATGGTGTTGACCCTTTTATTGAATATGCCCTCGCATTCCACTCTGTTAATTTCTTTCAAGTACTTGAATGTCTCAATCACATCCCCTCTCTGCCTCCTCTCCTCTCCTCCAGAGTGTACATCCCCAGGTCCCCCAACCTCTCTACATATGATCTGTCCTGCTTCCCCTCTATCATTTTAGTTGCTGTCCTCTGGACCCTTTCCAGCATGTCTATGTCCTTCTTCAGGTCTGGATGCCAGTGTCTTACTCTGTATTCCAAATGTGGCCTCACTAATGGCCTGTAGAGTGGCAGTATAACCTCACTCTTCCTACTGCTAAATCACCTTGCAATACATCTCATAATCCTATTTGTGTTTGCCACTGCCTTTTTACATTGAGTCGAGTGTTTCAGGTCACTAGAAATGATCACCCCCAGATCCTTTTCTTCCTCCGATGGTGTAACCTGAACCTTTTCAATGTAGTACTCTGTTCTTGGGTTCATTGCCCCTATGTGCATCACCTTGCACATTTTGGCATTGAACCCAAGCTGCCTTATCCTTGACCATCTGTCTAACCTGGCTAGGTCACCCCTCAACTCCTTTATCCCCTCCTGGGTATTCACTCTCCCACCGAGCTCGGTGTTGTCTGCGAACATGCGCATTTTTCCCTGAATGCCTTCCCCTATGTCACTAATAAAGATGTTAAACAACATCAGTCCTAACACCGATCCCTGTGGAACCCCACTGGTAACATCCCTGGTACTGGAGAACCCCGCGCCTCCACCACCCTCTGTGTCCTGCTGCTCAGCCAGTTATCAGCCCATCTAACCAATCTTTCCCCCACCCATAAGTCCTTCAGCTTCGTTATCAACCTTTTGTGTGGCACAGAGTCAAAGGCCTTGTTAAAGTCCAGATATATGATGTCCACTGCCTGGTCTTTGTCTACTCTCCTAGTGACCCAGTCAAATAACTCAATCAAGTTTGTTTGACACAATCTGCCTGCCACAAACCTGTGCTGTTCACTGTCCTGCAGGCCATTTTCCTCTAAGAACGTACCCAGACCCTTCTTCAATATTGTCTCCATTAGTCTGCACACAGTCGAGGTCAGGCTGACAGACCTGTAGTTTCCAATGTCCTCCTTGGGGCTACTCTTGTGGAGTGGCACTACATGTGCTGTTCTCCACTCCCCAGGCACCACCCCCATATCAAGAGATCTTTGGAACAGTATTATCAGTGGGCCTGCCAGATCCTCTGCCATCTCTTTTAGTATCCTGGGGTGTATTCCATCAGGACCTGGGGATTTTTCCACCTTCAATGACATTAGCCCCTCCCTCACCAGTTCAATCCCTATGGCCCCTACTGGGTCCACACCAACCCCTTCCCTACCCTTCCCACTATGCAGTATTGGACCCGCTTTTTCTTCGGTAAAGACGAGCAGAAGTATTCATTTAATACATCTGCTTTTGTCCCATCTCCCACCACTATCTTTTCACCTTTCTTTAGCTTGACTATGCCATCCTTCTTGTCCTTCTTTCCTTTGATGTAGCGAAAGAAGGCCTTATCCCCCTCTTTTATCCCTTCTGTTATCTGGAGTTCCTTCTTTGTTTTGTCTGTATTACCTCCCTTTTTGCTAGTTTAGCCAGCCTTTGGTAATCCTCCTCATCCTCTACCATAGCTGTCCTTCTACTTTTCCTGTACATAGTCCTCTTTTCCTTCACTGCCTTGGCCACCTCTCTATTAAACCAGCTTGACTGTCTAGTTCCTGTCTTCTTTCCCCTCATTTTTATGCAGCTGTTTGTTGCATTCTGTATGGCCCCTCTGACTGTGTCACAAACTTCATCAACACCCAAGCCTTCCTCTAAGTTCCCTTGGTCCTCTCTAATCACTTCTAGGTGACAGAACTACTTCAGACAGAATCACTACTGCTGCCAAAAGGTATGTGTTTATTTTAGTTATTATTCTGTGAGGTGACTTGTGATTACTGCCCACAATGTCAGATGATCTGGTGTCACCTCATGATCCAGAGAGTGCACTCACAAAGAAAATACCTCAAAATGTTTTTATTTTTAGGGAACTCAGTACAAGATGACAGCAGTAATGATTCTGTCTGAAGTAGTTCTGTCAACTCAAGCTACCGATTGCCAAGTGAAAAAATACACAAAACTTATTTATTCAGTTATTCTATCCCAATGTATATATTTACTGGATATTAGCCTGTGAAGTGACTTTCGAGATCTTCAGACAGTGTCTGATGATTGGGTGTCACCTCATGGTCCACAGACTGCACTAGAAAGAAAATACTTCAGAACATTTTTTATTTTTGGGAGGGGGGGGACTCAGTACAAGATGATAAAAGTAGTGATTCTATCTGAAGTAGTTCTGTCACATTGAGCTACCAACTGCCAAGTGGAAGAAAAAATACAAAAAACGTATTTGTTCAGTCATGCTATCTGAATGTATATGTTTACTGGAGTTATTAGTCCATGAAGTGACTTTTGAGATCTTAAATGTCCGACGATCAGGTGTCACCTCTTGGTTCAGAGACTGCACTCACAAAGAAAATAAATACCTCAAAGCGTGTGTTTTTTTTTATGACCATTTTATCAAAATAACAAAGTGTAAGTAATGTGTTGTTTCTTGGATGATACAGACTAATACCAGAAACAGAAATGAGTAAAGATTGCCATGATCAGAGCTAATGCACAGAGCCCTGACAGAAAGCTCCTCTCAACAAGAAATGCCACCAAAAATGAAGACAACTAAATATGACCTATGCTTTTTGCAGACATCCCATGACACATGGCCACATGTCATGACCTTGACAGGTTACATGTGGCCATGTGTCACAATAATGCTGTTAATGGAAAATGAGCTTCAAGGTATCAGGAGGTGAACACTGTACCTACAAACGATATTCATATTGCTGTAACCAGAAGCTTTCAATTAAAAACAAATGCAGTTCCTATCCCCTCCAGTTCCAGAATTATCTCTTTCCAAAGCAATTATCATAGGAAAGGGTTAACTTTGGAACCATTAGCGATAGGAACATCATTTTTAATGCAGGATTGGAGACAGGGCAATTCTGACATGTGATAGTAATGCAGTGCTCATGTATTGATATAAAAGGTTATTGATAATTGTAAACTATTATGAAAATGTATCAATAAATGTTAATGTAAAACTAAAAGATATTGATAGATGAAGACTGTATCTACATATTGATTTGCTCTAACTAAATACAGGCCTTTATTTTAAAAATGTAGTTCTTAGCCCTGCCAATTAAAAAGTTACTTTCAAAGAAATTGGGCCAGATTTTCAAACCTCATGATGCAAGCGCATTCCCTAGGTTTGAGCGCAACTTACATCATGAAAAATGCTCCAGAATAATTTTTTGCAGGCAGTTGTCAATCATTGTGATGCATTTGTGACATATTCCTCACTTCATGGCACAACAATGATACATACATTATTATCTTGATGCATGTGTCACATCTGGATTGCTACTCATGATACTTGCAAGATGAAGTTAGACCACGTTCTAAGTCATCTGTTATGTTGCAAGTAGTGCAGTTACATTGCAAGCCAGCCAGTTATTTTTAGACATGGGCTAACTCTGAAGCAATTAGGATTGAGAACTTCATTTTCTTTTCTAAAACTTGGAGCCATAGGGTTGCTGGAAGATACTGCTGGTATTATTTAAAAGATTCTCTTTTTCTAGTTAAAGCAAATAACAGATGATCATATTCATTAGAAATGGACGGGTCGGCTGTGTCCCGGTTCTGACTCCAACTCAGATTTTTTCCAAAAGGTTCTGATTTACTTTGATGAACAGTAGACCTATTTTAGTCTATTTGGATATAAGAAATGCATCAGTATTACGCTTTTAGATCTCTCTGTTAAAAAAAAATTGTTTTTCAATTTTCTTTATTTATCAAAATTTCAGAAACAACAAAACACAAGGTACACATCCATAACAAGAGCAAAGCAATACAACAACACTCAAATTCCCCCCACCCAACCCACAGTTGGAAGAGAAGAGTGCACACACAAACCACACACTAAGCTAGACTTGAAAGAAAAAGCAATCCATAGAACATAACAAAAGAGGTATAACCAGGATCTTAACCAGACTGTACAATCCGAAAAGGAGGGTCCACTCCAAGGCACTCAAACAGAATAAAGAGTATGCAGTCTGCTCCATTTGGATTCATAAAATGTAGCTGGTTACTCTAGCACTTGTTTTCACCAAATGAAGATTAAAAAGAAACTCATATAACCACTCCTGGTATGAAAGTGAAGCTTGATCCTTCCAATGCTGAAGAACTACTTTTCTGACCGAAATAGAAATCATAGCCATGGCATACATCCACGCCTTCATGGAAATTCCATCAAAATCATTTACCAGGTACAACTCGGGAGTAAAAAACTGAGATATGTCTAATAGAGGATTTGCTCGCAACTTAATGATCTCCCAAAGGGGCTGAGCCTTAGCACAATCCCAAAAAACATAAAAAGAGAACCCTCAGCTGCCCTACAATGGATGCAAACTGCAGAGTGAAGATAACTGAAGCGAAACAAATGTTGTGGGGTATAATATAGGTTGTGAAGGATATTAAACTGAACTAATCTGAGCATATCACAATTCATGTAAATATGTAAATCCTGCTAAATGCGGGGCCAGTTAAAGTGCCTATAAAAAAACAACATGTCCCAATAAGGACAGGTGCCATCTATCCATGGAAATAGATGGGTAAGAATCAAATTGTAAATCTGAGAGACAGCATGTGGTTATGAATCCATCTCCACTGCTAAGGTTACAAAACCACTATTATCTGCATGCCATGGGCCTGGACCTACGAGATCAGTAAGTGCATGCTGTAACTGCCATATGTTAAAAATATTGTAAGACCCTAATTGAAATGTGTTACAAAAATCCTGTACTGGCATAAAATTGTCATTCTGGTGCAGATTTGCAACCCTATCAATTAGCAATTGGGGAAACCAATGCCTAGAAAGACACTTCCCACCCACCTTGAAAGGATGGTTCCCAAAAACTGGTTAAGAAATTTCCTTAAGTTAAGAGAAATGTAAAGCTTTCTCCAGCTAACCCTGAACATTAAAAAAAACCTATAAAAGACTCCCAGACTTCCTGAGGGAGGACCCAGAAACCGACAAAGAGGAGAGCAGAAGGGGCAAAACCCAACTGCTGAAACACAGCAAGCTCCAAATCGAGCCAAATAGAAACATAAACAGGAGGAGCCTCATCACAGGCTCGCAGATACCACTGCAAAAACTTACTAACATGACTAGCAAAATAATACTTGGTGAGATAAGGCAGTTTAAGCTCTCCCAAAACCTTAGGGATTGATAACTGCTCAAACGACCACCTAGAGTGCTTACCTGACCATATGAAGTTAGCAACAGCAACATGGACCTTCTTAAACCAAGATAAAGGAAGACAGAGGTTAAGCATTTTGATTGTGTAAAAGAGGTGGGGAAAAATATTCATCTTAGTTAAATTAATTTGCCCCCCCCCCCCAAAAATAAAATGTAACCTTAAAAAAATTGTGCCCCTTCGGCACAGAGGCACTGAGTGTTGAGGCGCTAGATGCCACACCTCTCACCACGCCGGCGACCTGGGTTTGGGAACAGACTCAGGGTAGCCGAGGGTCGGGGGCAGGATAAGTGAGCATTCCAATGGATGCTCTCCTCCTCCAGATGTGGGATCCAGGGATCTCTCACACACCCGATGTACCTGTGCCAGTGGAAGCATGGGCATCGGTGCATAGACGGATCTTCAAGAGTCGGGAAGGGGAGGATGTTGTGGGCATTTGTCTGTGGCATGCACCAGCATGCCCTATGACTGGACGTTAGTCCAATGTGCTGACTCCCTCAAGGGGAGGAGGCACTAAGTGGAAAAATGGAAAAAAAAACAACTCAGGCCAAGATGATGACCGATCCACCTCAGAGCGCCTACCCGCAGGACAGACCTCATTGTGCAGGCACTCCAAGGAGAAGGAGTAAGGTAGGAGGGATAAAGGAGTAAGCCTGGCACTCTAGGGACAGATCATGTGGAAGAGATCTGCAGGGATGATCAGAGGTCTGAAGGAGTGGAATGAGGGGGCAGTAAGGTGGGATAAAAGGCAAAGTGTAAAAAAAAAAAATTTGTGTCTGTATTTTCATGTCATTTTTCAGGATCAGCAATCAGCCAACAGCAACAAAATAAATTAACTGTTGTTCTTGTCAATCTTATGTGTCAGCCACTACATAGCTTTTGCAGGAAACAGTGGGCTAAATTCATAAAACTCTTGAAAATCCCTCAGCTGCAGGAAAAACTTGGCGCAAGTGGGTCGCCACTTGCTGAACCACAACTTCTCCTGCACAGATGGTATTCTCAATAATGGAGCCAGTTTATGACTGGCTGCACAATTTATGGCAGCTTGCAGGTGGTGTTGCTGTGGAAATCCCTGCAGCTGTGGAAAAATGTTACGGCCAATGGGACCAGCCATAACATCTTCCACAGCTGCTGTGGACGTGAACAGCAGTCTCCCCTGCTGCTGAGATTTCGGTCCACAACTGGAGTTGTGGTGTTGGACTTAGTCCACAAGATGTTTATGAATCCAGCCTAGTGTATGCAGGTCATTTGGAGATTTGCAGTCAAAGGAGGCAGTGCATCAAACGTTGATCAGAAAGAGAGAGAGAGAGAGAGACCAATAAATTTAACAGCAGAAAGACAACAGTAGGTTGCAGACAGACCTTCAGTGAGTTTGGCATGCTTTTTGGTGGAAGACAAGTAGCATGAGCAGGATATGTGAGGGAGCCCCAGCCATACCTCCCACCCTTTTGACCTGAGATGTTACTGTATATATATATGTGTTTTATTTTGCTTGCCTACTTGGTGTTATAATAATCCCAAACCATCCCACACGCTCCTGCCTGATTGGCCATTTTTTTTATCGCTTGTGTTTTCTAAGTTACTATTTTTTATTTGGTTGACCTTGCACTCCCATCTCCACATCATTGCAGTTTCTTTTATAGAGCTGTTTGGCCCCAACTACCACCTAATTCTGCCATGAAGACCATGTGCCAGTCCTCAGCCCCACCACTGTCCCCCATCATCAAGCGGCGGGGATCTGCATGGTACACTCTACCTGGGTTCCCAAATTGAAAAAACATACAGCAATACATGTGATGTAGTATACAACGTGACTATACACAAAGGAATTTTTTCACTTGATCTTTCTGTTCTGGTTGCTGACCTTTGTCCTCTGAATTAAAAGAAGTAAATCATTAAATTAAATATTATCATCACCATTGTCTTCCAACACCACCAAGGAAGCACCTCTATCAGGAGACAACTGTTGCAGCTGTTCATTATCATTGCTTTTAAGTTCCTGTCACTGTTCACTGAACCAGTAAGAGAATTTATTTAGATTGACTTTTAGGAAGGTAAGGCACTGTATTTTTTAGGAGTAAGCCCTGTGCAGCCATCAGAGACAACATTTCCAGCTATGCTAAATATTCGCTCACAGTAAGAACTAGTGGGAGGGCAACTAAGAAGCTTAAGAGGAAAGGCAGATAGTGCAGGCCAGATGTTTTCCTTTTCCAGTCCATACTCAAAAGGGTCATCAGTAATATTAACGAGTGGTTCTCATAAATAGGCATCCACAATATCAGACAAAGACAAAGAAGGCAGCTCCACGACAGACAGATCTGAATTATCAGTTTCCATGAGTCTTGACCAAAAAGTGTGACAGTCATCTATGTGCTTTTCAGAATGACATGCCTTTTTCAAGGGCCATGAAGGAGGACTTTGTGCAGGACTATCTAATGTTGATGAAGGAGTGCACGGTGGCACTAAGTGGAAATTATTGCTGTCACACCAGTAGATGTTGCATCATCAGATGCAGCATCCACATCACGTGATTCCTTTGTATTGCCAAACACAGTCCTGTCCTTTTCCTGGGCAATCACTGAAATCAGCATGCTTTTGTATTTGAAATAAGAGTCACAGAGATCTTAAGGAAGCAGCTGCTGCAACTTAAACCGAGGGTCACGAAGAGCGGAAAGAAGAAAATGTGTGTCTGTCGTGATATTGTGACGTCTTCGGCAATTTTGGAATTGCTGTATCGGTCAGTCTGTAAGGGATACACTAGATTTGTCTCCTTTTTGTTCAAAACCTCTACACGGCCTCCTTAGTTCCTTGTTCAATAAATTTATAATGGGAATAATCTGTTTTAGAGTAGCATTCTCTTTGCTAATCTGTCGAGTTGCTTCCTCAAAGGGAGTCAAGAGCAATGTAAGATGCTCCATGAGGCCCCAGAGAAATCAATTCAGTGCAACGCCATCTGCTACGTTGTGTTCCATGGTGTATTCATGGACTGCCTTCTTTTGCGTGAGAAGTCGCTCACACATGTAAAATGTTGCGTTCCATCTTGTCAGAACATCCTGTTTTAGTTGCTGTATCGGCAAGTCATTTTTTTTCTGCAGCCAAGATACAACATGACTTTACAGAGGACTAAAATGGCTGCACATTTTCCTTGCAGCTCCCACTAGTGTTACGATACTGTTGTCGCTGGAAATGAAAGCGCATGCTAACAGATTTAATGTGTGCAAAGCACAGAATATAAGTAAATCCACCATGTTTCAATGCACTAACAACATTGGTGCCATTGTCTGAAACCACAAATTCAGTAGTGTGTCCCAGGGGCTCTAACCACTCAGAAATATTGTCATGCTACTCTTCCAAAATATTGTCAGTGATGTGATGCATACTGGACATGCTAATGCAAAGAGCTGCCATTCTTTGTCTATCTTCCTATACACTGCTGCTTGTGGTGGTGTTTGAAGATGAACGTGACACCCAATGTGCTTTGATGCACATATAATCAGTGGTTTGAGAACTCGTCCACATGTCTATGGTCAGGTGCACAGAACCACATTTATTGTCATGAAGATCCAATTTTATTTTATTTTGCATACATTTGCACATTTTGGGAACAGCCACAGTCACAAAATATGGCTTGGTGTGTTGTAACATGGAGAAAAATATTTTGAAAGGGCTCTAAAACCACCATTCTCCACCACAGAAAAAGATTGCAGGTCCTTGGCAATAAAAGTTCAGCTATTAACCAATTAATTTTTAATGTGATTTGATGTGATCTACTGTAGGCAGTTTTTTCAAGCCTTGCAGTAATGGTCTGCCTTTTTATTTCATGCAGGGGGCCAAAAACCTTGGATTGCAGTGGCAAAGCTGCAGCTTGTCCAGATACTTTTGTCAGTGAAGTTGAGCATTTTTTTTCTGCCCTGTCTCTCAGTCTTTTCACGTCACTATTGTCTGTAGGATTATTTTCGTCACATACAGTACATTTGTTCATTGTGCAGGACTGCTGCCCAGCCAGATGGCTGGATGAGCTCTTTGCAAATGCCTTTTTAGTGATGTTGTCCTGAACCAGTCTCTCACTTCCCCCTGCTAACTTCCCGAAGACAAAAGGTGCAGTCAGCAACACATTCATTTTTGGGACTTCTGTGAAAACAGCTCCACACAACTGAGATAGAACGTTTTGTCATCATGCCAGGAACTGCAGCAGTTTTGGTGGCAGTTGTTTCTGACCCTGATTCATGCACACTGTGGCTGTCCCCAGAAGAGCTGCCATGATTATTGATTGTTTTTAAACTACTGGCTGTGCCTCATGGTGGTGCTTGCTGTATGTGTTTTTTTTTTCTTGTTGGGTGGAGGAAACTCGGTGTCATCCTCTACCTAATCAGTATCACATTCTGAGTTATCACCTTTGGAAGAGTGTAACTGTGATACATCATGATCATGATCTTGTTCTTGCACATTTACAGTCGCTTCTTTATCTGAGGCACTGCTTTCTGATGAAGAAGCCCGATATGCATGAGTGGCATATCATGGAGTGCCACACTAAGTGGTACTATACAGAGCCTTTGCCTTAAACATTAACTTTCTGGAGCTAAGTGTTTTAGCTACCTATTTTTGTCTTTTACTTTTATCTGATTTTTCTGGCAATGCCAACAGTGCTGCATTACTATGATCTGGGGATTCACCAACATTCTTTTCCTTTTCTGGTTTTGTGGCTTAATCTTTTTCTGGTTGGGTTGCTTCATTTTCATCAATTGTATTAATTATATCTTCAGCAGTGCATTTCCCTTTTTTTCTGAATTTGTTTTTGGGAAATATTTTTATTGTTACGTGTACCAATTTCAGCCATGCTGCTGGTGTTGGCCACATGTTCTGTTTCCATAACAGTCTGATTCTGAATCCATTTTTTGGGGTCCAACTTAATTGCTTACTTAGCAGTATTAGTTCAACACAGAGATGAGCAACATAGAGTCTGAGACTTGACCCCCCATCACAATCTGTATGGCACTAAGTAGTAGTTCAGGCACTGAGATGGGCAACATAGGGTTTACACTATGGAAGTATGACCTAGTAGTAGTTGTTCAGGCATGGAGATGGGCAACACAGAGTCTACACTACGGAAATATGACCTAGTACTAGTTCAGGCACATAGATGGGCAACACAGAGTCTGAGACATGACCCCCTTAGCTTCAAAATCTGTATGGCACTATGACCTAGTAGTATGTCAGACACAGAAATGGGCAACACAGAGTTTGAGACATGACACCCCCTCTCAAAATACTTGAGGCACTATATGACCTAGTAGTAGTTCAGGCACAAAGATGGGCAACACAGAGTCTATGGCAGTATGACCTTTCAGAGAAGCACATAGATGGGCAACACAGAGTCTATGGCAGTGTGACCTTTCAGGGCAGCACAGAAATGGGCAACACAGAGTCTATGCTTCAGCGGTATAACCTAGTAGTAGTTCAGGAACAGAGAAGGGCAACACAGAGTCTGAGACATGATCTCCCCCTTCACAATCTGCATGGCACTATGACCTAGTAGTAGTTCAGGCACAGAGATGGGCAACAGAGTCTGAGATGAGACAATGGGTCTATGTGACAATGGTGAATGCCTAAAGGCTATCACCATTATCGCTCAGTCAGAGTGCCGAAAACATTTTTGGCACTCTGACAACCCCGATGCCTCAGGACAATGGCACCAGGACAGTTTTACTGCTTTCTGTAGAGGCTGCACCCCCACCTCCCATGGAGAGTTTCGCCTCCCACCCCTTATAAGTTCTCAACTCCAGGGGGTGCATGTTGGGGGGTGAAAGTAGCAAAAAAAATAAAGGTTCTGGCTGGGTGCAATAAAATCACGCCATCGCATGGACCCGAACCCAGTACCTCTCACACTGCAACCACTAGCCAACCCCCGACGCCATGACACAGCTATGCCAGCCACCACAGTGCCACCCCTACAGCCTCTCCACCCCCTCCCAGTCCATGCTCACCGTGCTCACTCCCACCCACCCCTGCACGTGTACGCATAGCGACATCCTGTCATCCAGTTCACCCACAGCCTCATCCAGTCACCCTACCCACCCATTGTGGTGAGGGATTGCGCCGGGAAGGAGTTGCTGTTACAGATGGCACCCTTCCTTATGTGCCCACCTCATGGGTTACCTGGGACAACCCCCTCTCAAAATATGTGAGGCACTATATGACATAATAGTAGTTCAGACACAGAGATGGGCAATACAGAGTCTGAGATGTCATACCTGCCTCTTAAAATACTGTACATGAGGCGCTATATGACCTACAGTAGTAGTAATTTAAGCACAGAGATAGGAAACACAGTCTGAGACATGACACCCCACCCTCAAAATACTTGAGGCACTATATGACCTAGTAGTAATTCGAGCACAAAGATAGACAACACAGAGTCTGAGACATGACCCCACTTCACAATCTGTATGGCACTATGATGTAGTAGTAGTTCAGACACAGAGATGGGCAACACAGAGTCTGAGACATGACTCCCCCCTTCACAGTCTGTATGGCACTAGTAGTAGTTCAAGTACAGAGGTGGGCAACACAGAGTTTATGCTACAGCAGTATGACCTAGTAGTAGTTCAGGCACAGAGAGGGGCAATACAGAGTCTTTGGCAGTATAACCTTTCAGGGAAGCACACAGATGAGTAACACAGAGTCTACAGCAATGTGACCTTTCAGGGCAGCACAGAGATGAGCAATACAGAGTCTGAGACATGGGGGACACCACTCTTCAAAGTCTGTACAGTACTATAAGCCCCCCCCTCAAAATTACTGAGGTACTATGACCTTCAGACAGAGTACTCCTGTCCTGTCTGACTCTGTTCCCCTTAATATTTTTTTTATTATTATTATTTTTTGCACTCTGCTGTTGTCTGCTGTTGAATTTGTTGATCTCTCTCTCTCTCTCTTTAACTGATGAGAATGGGTGATTTTTTTGTTTATTTACTGTGGAGTCTGCAATGTCTGCACTCTGCTGCTGTCTACTCTGCACTCTGGTGTTGAATTCGTTGGTCTCTTATTCTAACAAACTTTGTTTTTTTCACAGAGTACTCTGCAGCCTGCTGAAACATTTGCACTCTGCAGTTGGTTGTCTGCTGTTAAATTTGTTGGTCTCTGAGTCTTTACTCTCCCTCTCTAACAAAATGGAAAATGTTTTTGCCGGGTTTTTGGGGAAAACTCTCTGCACCCCCCCCCCACACATACACATGCACACACAACTGTCTCCATTGAATGCAAAGCCTCAAATGCGCTCAATACTCAGTTTTCTAGAGATGTTCTGTGGTGGCTGATGTAGAGGATTGGCTAAAACATGAGTCAATCACAGAACAGAAACCCTCATTGGTTGACTTCCTTCAGTGCCCCAGGATCACAAGTATTTGCCTTTGTTGGTCATGTGACGGTCCAGGGACTTGGGACTCTTCATCAGGGATTCTGCATCCTGCCCTGCCTTTTTGATGCAGTACTGGTAGTGAGAATACTATTCTGGACTGGACTGCACTTTTGAACTGGGCCAACTGAGCAAACTGTGTCAAGCCACAAAAGACTCGGTTTTCACAATCAGAGCTGAGTTGGCACGGTCTTGGGGGGGCAGAACTACTCCAGAGCTGGTTCACTGATCCCTAATATTCTTGCTATCAGTATGTATTATAGATCCAAAGGCCAGGATATGCCAAGGTTATGCTAAATGAGCCTCCTAAATAAGCCCAGAGAAAGGCTTATCCTTAACCATGGTTTCCCTTAGGTTTCCCCAGATAGTGTTTACCTCTACTCAGAATTTTGGATCTTTGCTACCATGAGAAGGAAAAGGTGGAGTCTCTGTTTCAATCTGTAATTTTTATATTGGTGCACTTGCACAGCCAACATCTTGCAGCAGTGGAGATTTGGAGGCGCAGTCTCTGTTGGGTGAATCCAGGGCACGCATCAGTAGGTGCGTCCCTCATTCCCCAATCAGCCTGCATGCCGGCACCACACCATGCATACTAATGTGGTGAGCACATCTGAGGAAAGGTCTACTGCAATCTGAGCAAAGCTCGTCAGATGCAGCGGGCCCTTCCTATGTGCTCGGCCACATTATATTCATGGTGGGCAGCCATCCAACTGCCAACTTTGGGGGTGGCCAATTCCCCCTGCCACCTTACTGTGGTCACAAAGTATGTGCCGATGGGGGAGCCCACTACCCATCAACATAAAGCAGTCCCACCCCATTTCTTATATGCTGAGGCGGGGTGCCCAATCCCTCTTGGCTCTTGCCCCCCCTACTTTCCTTGTGTGCTGATGGGGGTGCCCAGTCCCTGTCGGCAAAAATTAACCCCCCCTTTTGTTGTATGCTGACGAGTGTGCCCAATCACCTGTCGGCTGCAGCAATCCCCCCAAACAGTTAGGTGGCATGCTGGGAGCCCACCCCAGCGTGCCAAATCCGCTGAGAAAAAAAACTGTCCCGCAATGTTTTGATGTTTTTTTTCACCCTGTAACACAAAAACAGTCCCTTGTAGTCTCCCTACCCACCTCTCGCATCCACCCTCTGCGCACCCTGCCTCCCCACACCCCCCTCACCCCATACTTACCTCCAGAGTCTGGCGCGATGGTCTTTGGTGGGAAGGGAACACGTCTCCACTCTTCAAAGCTGACCTCGAACTGAGGAAATGCCAGTAAGTTGTATAATGGAATAAATGGGGGGGGGGGTTCAACTTTGATGCATATCTCAGCTATTTTTTTGAATTTTGGAACCAAATTTTCAATATGAGGTTTTTGGGACCCCTCCTCATGAATTCTTGCACTGTCATGGTGTTATTCGGTCCCGAAAGGTGATTTCACAGTCACTGCGCAGAATCACCTTTCGGGAGTGAGGAACAAAATGACAGTACCAGTGTTCATGAGGGAGGTTCTCAAAAAGCCTATGTTGCAAATTTGGTGGGAAAATCCACAAAATGACTGTTTTACGAGCGTGCGTTGTGCAATTACTACGCACGCTCGTAACTTAGTGAATTTACAAAATTTTCATGCCACATGTTCAGCATTGCCATTTTTCCACACCTTCTTGTGAACCATACAGCTGTCATTTTTCACATCCTGCCTGAAATGTGTTTCACACTTCCAGCGCAGAATAGCGCAGTCGATGTGAGAAATCAGTGTTCGGGACAAATTACAAAAATGACAGTTACACTGTTCATGAGCAGAGGTCCTAAAATGCCTATGCTGAAAATTTGGTGATGATACTCCATGACATGACTGAAACAAGAGTGTGTTGCGCAGTTTGCACGCACACGCGTAAGTTCACGAATTTATATTTTCACTCCAGATTTTCAACATTGCCATTGTTCTGCACCTCCTTATGAACAGTACAGCTGTCATTTTTCACATCCTGACCAAAATGTGTTTTCGCAGTTCCAGCACAGAATAGCACGGTTGCTGTGGATAGTCAGTGTTCGAGACACATTATGAAAATGACAGTGACACTGTTCATTAGCAGAGCTCCTAAAATACCTACATTGAAAATTTGGGGCTGAAAGTCCATAACTTTAGTGTTTTACGAGTGTGCATTGCGCAGTGACTTTGTGCATTTGTAATATTTTCACTCCACATGTTCAAAATTGCCATTTTTCCACACCTCCTTATGAACTGTACAGCTGTCATTTTACATATCCTGCCTGAAATGTGTTTTTGCATGTCCGGCGCAGAATCACACGGTCGCTATGCGAAATCAGTTTTCAGGGTGCTTTGAGGAAATTACAATGACACTGTTCATGAGCAGAGGTCCTAAAATGCTTATGTTGAAAATTTGATGCCGAAAGTCCATAAACTGACTGTGCTGCAAGCGTGCATTGTGCAGTTTCCATGCAGCTTTGTAACTTCATACATTTGCAATATTTTCATGCCAGATGTTCACCACTGGCATTTGTGCACACCTCCTTATCAACAGTACAGCTGCAATGTTTCACAGCCTGCCCAAAATGCATTCCCGCAACTGTGGCACACAATGGCGTGCTCACTGTCGGAAATCACCTTTTGGGACACATTAACAAAATCACAGTGCCACTGTTCATGAGGAGAGGTCCCAAAATACCTTTGTTGAAAATGTACCTAAAAAACCTCCACAAATAATTGAGTTGTGGACATCTGCTGCGCAGTTTGTATGCATGTTCTTACTTCACCAATATTTCATATTGTCACTCCAGATTTTCAACGTTGCCATTTTTTATGTCTCCTCATAAACAATACAGCTGTCATTCCCCACATCCTGTCCAAAACTATGTTTTTGTCCCTCTGTCACCAAATGCCACAGCTGCTGTGCAAAACCACCTTTCAGCTAACAAAGTAATTGAGCCACTTTTCCAGAGGTGGCCTGACAAGCAGCCCACGTTGAACATGTAGAGTGAAACTACCACTATACGCCTACAGTGTTAGGGTTTTCAACTGTAGCACCCCACCCGGTATGGACTGACAGGCATCAGGGCTGTAACCTGGGATCATTGGATTTAATGCTCACGCCATTTCACCCCCCCCCATGCCCATCCTGCTGGCACTGACAGGCATCATGGTGTGACTTGCACTGCTCGGCCACAAACTTCACCCCACACTCCTATACTGCACCCATGTCAATGTATTCCCTTATGGAATGGGGTAAGTATAATGCCCAAAGACCCCAAAGCACACCATGACACTTGTCAGTGTCTACAGGGTAAGGTGAGGTACAATGGCATGAGCATTATAGCTGATGACCCAAAGGCACACCCCAATGCCTGTCACTCTCTACAGGGTGGGGGTGTGGTTGGTGTCACTCCAATACTTCACTGCCATTCCTATTATGTGTCTCTAGCTCCGCCACTGCCAATGCCAATGCCAGGGTGACAACATTCGGCATTGACAAATGCTTGTTCTTTTTTGGGCCTCTCTATAATGAATTCCTTTAGCTTAGGGTCTATCTCTTAGCACATCTCCTGAGTATGGACTGAAAAGTAAATCAAAGAGAAAAATGTCAAATGTGCATGCACAAGCACTAATCACATTCAGCTGTCACATGGAGTGTTCAGGCTATTGCCTGTGGTTCAGCGGGATGGTCCCTCTTCCTGCATTCAAGATCAGCCCTCACAGACAACTTCACCTTAGTTGGTTCACCCCTCCATCCTCCACTCCTCCTCCTCTTCCTCCTCCATCATTCTCTTTCCCTTCACGGCCTCTCAATCCTTCATTCCTTTAGCTTAGAGTCTCCCTCTTGGCACCTGAACTGAATGGGTGCAGCATTTTCTAACCAGCTCCATTTCTGATCCATCCGCCCATGTTTTCATACTGTATTTCTGTCTCACACTGTTAGACCATTTATTAGATGATCTGACAACATCTACAGTTCAAACGCAAACATGCAGTGCTTGTGTCAAAAAAAAAAATGATGCATGCATCATTTAGAAACTGTCACAAAAACTTGGTACCCTTTGAAATTAGGGTTCCCCAGGCTGAGCTCAGTAAGTTGCATGCAGATGTACTGTAGTTGGAACTTGCACTTTCTGCTTTTGAAAAGCCTGTCCTCTATCCCAAACCATTAAGTCCTATAAATTAATCTGTCACCACTTTCACATGTCCTTGCCTTTATTAGTGTGTTCCTCATTTTTATGTGTCATATTTCATTTCATCAGTCAGAATTTAGTGGTTTGAACACTTGGACCAAACTCAACAGGGGAAATACTTAGAGTGATACAGGCTCCTACTATTTCTAGTCGGTAACTGCTGTGATTTTTATTCACAGAATGCCATCTCTGAATAAGCACTGTTCAGCAACAATGTTATGTATGTTCCTGTTTGCTTCATAAAATATTAAGGAAATAGACATTTAAAGAGCTCATAAAGCATTGCTAGATAGAGCTCTTTTGTCTTGTTACCTGCTACATGATGATACGATGAATGGTAACCTTTAGAACAGAATTGGGCTATTATATAGGCATGTCATGCAGTAATGTCTTTAAAATGGGTGATCTCTAGGATGGCATCATGAGGTTTAACACTGGGGTCTTGCAGGGAGAAGGGAAAGCAGGAACAATTACTCATTATATCAAACAAATCTAAAGACATATGCAAGCAACAATAAATGAAAAGTAATACAGGTAAAAGTAATTGAACGAAGTACAGATGATGTACAGATGAATCACAAATTAAAAGAATTTGTTGAAAGGGTAGACACTGACAAAGAATGTTTCAAGGCCATTCCTTCTAAGGATATTCTGTAAATCTTTATTGGTCCAATAAAAGGTATCAAATCACCTATTTTGTGCATCAAGGAATGTTTAGTTATGAAAATGTTGTTTTTGTAGTTGTAGTTGTATTGTAATTTGTGCAGCACTGTGTTCTGTGGTTACTGGCAGGTTGTAGAGTATTTATATATTTTATTATAAGGACTACCTAGATTTTATTGTATTGACAGGGATGCAGTGAAAAAGGCAGCAATGCCATAATCAATGATGGGCAAAATATACTGTAGCACCACCTGCTTTCTGGTTATTAATGTTCAGTTAGCTAGCTCCAAAGGAGGCTAAGTGGTAAGCATATAAATATTTTCAGAAATGTTCACATGAATAATAAAGTGCCAGACGTCCAGCCCCTATAACTTCCCTACCCCTTATTCAAATACCATGAATCTCAGCATCCTTTTCAGACTGCTTCCAAGTTGTATGCATGCCAGACTTCATATACCTAGCTCTAAGACTGAGCAGGTTATGCTCAATTACCAAATTTCAAAAAATTCTGCAACATTTCATGACATTTTGCAAAAATCATGGAATTTTGCAAAAAATACATAAAACTGAAATCTACTAATTTCACCCAGCCCTAATACATGTTAATTAAGAACTGATGTTATGACTATAGTATTGTGATATAGATACCTGTTAATTATACACTGATATGGTTGTGACTGTAGTACTGTGATATGAATATCTGTTCCTTAGTAACTGGACTGAGGCCAGCACAACTCATTTCACTGTAGCTGCCAAGGAGCCATTAGATGATAGCACATTTTGACCACAATGAACCTGATTCATACCAGTGATCTAGAGGTGAACGGCCCTGTAACCTTCTGGTGATTATAAACTGTCATTTTAACTTAATGAGAGAAGTGCCTGTGATTCTAACCAATACCAAATAAATTAAACAAGAAATGTTGATCACAGAACACATTTAACTTCCATTAAGATTTCTGAGAGCCAGAAAATAAATATAAACCAGAGTGAAGAAAAGGCATATTGGTGCCTATGAACCAAGTGATGCAGAGTATGTGCAAGAGGTGTGTATCCTGACCAGCAGCTCTGCACCCACAGTCACATGGTGGCAGGCATGCAAGTATGTGTGCCACTGCACAGTACCTGCCCATGGCCCTGCCTCCCTGGCATGCTGCTGGAAAGGGAGGGAATAGAGGACACACATGGGCATCCAATCGGATGCCCTACTGGGTCCCAAAGTAGATCTTCTGCTCCGCACAAGAAGGGGATTCTAGGAAGGCATGGGAGGGTGAAGTAATAAAAGATGGGTAAATGCCCAACTAACTGCTCCCAGACCTCCCTTTTTAACCAGAGGGCTGGGGCAGCACTGTTTTGGGTTTGATGTCCTGCAGCCTGCAGGTTTATTTTAGGGAGGGAGTGCAATGGATACAGCAGGCTCCTGCTCCCATATCCTGCACCCCTGATGCCTGGCACTTCATGCCTTTGTGAATGGTGCAGAGTGCAGGCACAGCCCCTGACATGCCCCCGAATCATCCACGCTCATAGCTGTGCAAACAGCCAAGGGATCCAGTATGGAAAGGATGCACATCCCTTGCGTACATGCTGCCGGGGTCCGTGGGTTCCCTGATGCACAGCTCAGTGTCTTAGGGTTGCCTACGCACCATGGATCCACAGCACATAGGCAATCCACACCTTTTGCATAGGACCCATTGTGAGGCTAGGGGAACTGACTCTGCCCTTCATTGAACAACTTTTAACCATCTCCTAGAAGCTGGGCAATTGCAGACAAACAAGGCAAGATTTTCAAAGGCTCCAACCACAAGAATCTGGATTCTGGGTCATCATTTCTAGGACATTCACCACTGTTACGAGTTCAGCAGTCTGCAGCAGATTTTTTTCAAAGAAATATCACATTTATAATGGTTCTGGCCATGTTCCAACAGTTTAAGGGAACTGTCCTGAAAACTAAAAAAATGTATGGGCATGGATAGCAAATTTTTAGAAGGGTTGAGGGTAGATCATAGATTCGCATGGCAATACTGCCAACTGGATGACCACAAGTGGCAGTGCAGCTGGAAGTACTTGGGGGGGGCTGGGGCCACATGCATGGTACATTGACTTCCCAACAAACATCTGAACCACTGCATCCCCGTAGGAAGGACTAGGGAGAGCATAGAAGAAAAAGAGGGAAGGTGATGGGATGATGCCATCCTATGTCCACTGGGTCCACTCTAACCTCTTTGTAGGGGGTTTGAGGGTGCTTCATCTCCTCCCTCTCTTAATTCTTGTCTCAGACCAATTATGGGGGGGATACCGTGAAGTCTTACAGAAGGAAGTGGGGCTCCAATATAATTAAGCAATTTACCATGACCAGGGTGTGGGTTACGCTAGGATTTACACTGCCTGATGTGTTGTTGGGTCATGAAGGCTGATAGGCCGAGTAAGCAAAACACACCAGGCATTGTAAATCTTAGCGTGACCCACACCCTGGTCATGGTAAATTGCTATTATAATTTTTTTTGGTTTTTTAGAGAAAAAAAATAAAGAAAACATATTTTCTTGTATTTTACTTTATTTTTGTTGAATTTGTTGCTCCGCTAATAAAAAAAAAAAAATAGTCCCGGGAGGGTGCTAGGGTTGCTGTCCTGGGTTTGTGTGGCACAAGACTGGTTTGGCTCCATTTGTGGCACATGCGTGGTCATGTACACTTTTGCCGCGATGCAAGATACTCGTTTTGCGGTTGTCTTTTACTTTTGGGTACAGGAAACAATGACATTTTTTTATATTGGTATTTTTTTTTGCGGTCTCAGTTGGTATCAGGAGAGGGTCCACTGTAGTAGGTATTTAAATTGTGGAGGCAGTGAGAGAAAAGGAGGCTGCCAGCGATGAGAGAGGGAGAGAGAGTGTGTGCAGCTTGTAACCATTTCAGGTAAAACTTTTTTTTTTTAAGCTGTGAGTGGAAAGAGTAAACTGTTGAATTTTTTTTCCCCCTCAAGTTATTTCGGGAGGATTTATTGGCACTGAGTGGCAAGCCAGTGGATTGGTACAGAGGCTGGTGGGGATAGTGCATGTTTGCTGGTGTGATTTCCCGACTGCTAAGAAGCAGGGAGTTTCAGTGTCTTTGCCACTCCTGGGTCGGAATGATTTTGGGGGAGTTCTTAATGCGGTTCACTGGGTGGCTGGCACCTCTTCCCATTGGTACTGTGGAGGATTTACAATGGGCACGCAAGATGACCAATCAGAGCCTGTCGTTTTTGGACCCCATTGTATAATAGGGGAGTTACCTGAATGGTAGAAGTCTTTGTGGTTGGGCAAGGGTGATATCAAACCACTATAAGTACCAGGAGGCACATTGTATGGGTAATTGACAAACATTTCTACAATCTGACAATGTCACTGAGTGTTTGAAAATCTGAATTCTAGCTCCATCTATTTGGTGCACTTTCATTCTCTTTCTAAAAATCCTAGCACATGGAGAAGCATTCCATCCATACTGATGAGGGTGATGCAAGATTGCTCTGTCTTAGCAGTAATACATTTTGATTATTATCTCCATCATGTGGAAGAAAGACTTTGGTTACCAAAGCAGTACTTATCAACCTACAAGGGCTAAAACAACCAACATCATTTTTTTTTCTTTTCCAAGGCTCTTAGAACATTAAAGAAGAATATGAACGACACAAACCCAAGAGTATTCAACACTGCATGGAACCAAGAACCCCACCTGTCCTTTCGTGACTGTTTATGTTTGCACTTATTTGTTTTAGCATGGTTTCTTTTAATGGGATGGCCATTTCTAAATGAGGCAGTTTATAACTTATTCTGTTTGGAATGCAGTTTCACCAGAGATTTATTGTAAAGCATGTTGTCATTTTAGCAATGGAATACAGCTATAGCAGGAATGTGGTCTGTGGTTTAAGGGAGCATTGCTGTGAACAATAAAACAACATGTTTTCAGAGTAGACACTTCCTTTCATTTGCACGCATAACATGACCCAAACTTCACCTTTATGTTTTTTTTTTTGTCTTAAGTAGTACCAGCCAAAGTTACAAAAGCTGTCTAAAAACTACCAGACCTCTGTGAATGATGTCTTAAAGGTCCACTAACATATCATAAATTCCATGATTCTTTCTGACTAAGGGCCTGAGCCACAGAAGATGCATGCCTGAATCTGTGCAGTGGCCTATCTGTGGCCAAAACTCATGAAAAACATGGCATTTTGTGGTTTGGGATCTATAACAGACCCAGATGAGCTCCAAAACAGGTGGAAACAAACTTCCATGGTGTGTGCGCCGGCATCTGCGCTAATGGATGGTCCCCAGGATATGCACCCTGCTTGCCATAGACTGCCAAGCCTCACTGCAAGTACATTGCTTGTAGGGTGCATAGGTGTCCAAAGCTTTGCATTAAAGTCTCAACAATAGTGACTACAGTGACATCACAGTTGAAAGCTAAATGTATCTGCAGCAGAGGTGGTACATTCACCGGACTGGGGGACACAGCACAAGCCTGCACAGTACACAGCAGCTGAATGCTAAATGTTGGCAGCCTATGTTCATAGCTGTCTGTGCCCACACAGGTGCTCCACTGACTGAAGAAAACAATAAGGCAGCAATGGGAATGGAACACACAGGTGGTGGTGGGACATGGACACACAGATATCATGATGTGGCTCTTGGGAGGGGCAAATGTAGCATCAAGGCAGATGCCTGTTCCCCATCCCCCTGCTTACATCACACACAGTGGTGCCCACAGGTTGCCTGGTGGGATGTGTGCAGCCATAAGCGAGAATGGACACATTAATGGAATGCCCTGTGGTAGCCCCAAAGTGGTACACCATGGCCAGAGATGGCAATGGTCTTCAAAGACAGAGCACCCCTGCATCCACACAGGGCACCACCGTGCTAGTCACCACCACACCCTCCAAATGTGGTAGCTAGCATGTTGTCATGAACGGGACTGTAGCACTGTATACATCAAAGCAACAGGCTGCCCATGATGGGGTGGCAAACATGTTGATGCACTAATAACTTTATTCATAACAAAGGCTCATACAAAGGTCTTTAGGAGCGGTAAGGCACAGGCCCGTCACTGCTGCCTAGTAATACAACAGACAATCTCCATTCATGATATATTTATCCAGTTTGAACTTAAATTCTCTCTTATGGCTACTTACTACTTCAGTAGGTGAGGAATTTCATGGGTTAACCATCTCTCTGCATGAAATAAAATTCCCACTTTTAGGTTATTAAATCTTTGTCTGGTTATTTGCACAGGTGGCCCCTTGTATTGTGAATTTATTTAAAGTCAAAATCCATTTCACTGAACAAGGCTGGGATGTGAACTATATCAAACATCTGCAAGAGATCCCCCGATTCTCCTTGTTTCCAATTACATTAGTGCAAGTTTATTCAATCTGTATTCATATGGGTCATTTTTTTACGTCAAATATTAATTTAGTAGCCTTTTTCTGCTCCTTTTCCAGCTGTGTATGTCACCTTTTTTATAAGGACATTGGAACTGGGTTTCATAGTCAAGCTGTGGCCTAACATATGCTCTATACAGGGGAAGGATGACACTCATGTCCCTGGACTTCATGCTATTTTTGATGGCCCATAATACCTTATTAGCCTTAGAGATAGCTTCATGACACTGTTTAGTGTGTTCAAGGTCTCTATTTACACTGAGACTGAGATCCAGTTCTTGGATAGTAGTAGGTAATATTATTTAACACAGTGAGTAAGTATGAGCGGCATTATATTTAGCAAGCTGCATAACCTTAGATTTGACTAAATTAAATTAAATTACTTTTCCCATTTTTCAACCCTGGAAGACATTAAGTTCAAATCGCTTTGGATGCTACTTCTCTGCTCTGGGGTTGCTGAGGGTCCACCTATTTTAGTACCATCAGCATATTTTATTGCCCAGTTTGACAGGTTTAGTGTAAGACCTGAAATGAAAATAAGGAATACTACCGGCCCAAGCACTGATTTCTGAGGTATGCCAATAGTCACCATTTCATACCCAGAGTGAAAAGCACTAATTACCATTCTTTGGGATCTAGTGTCCAGCCACTCAGCTATCCATCAGAGAATTTTAAGGTTTAGACTCTTCATTTCAAGCTTCTGTAAAATTACCCAGTGTGGCACCAGGTCAAATGCCTTACTCAGGTCAAGAACAATTATATCAAAGGGACATTTGTAGTCCAAAGTTATACTTTCTCATAGACGTTTAACACGTTTTCAGTGCACAACCTAACCTTTGTGAAACCATGCTGGTCTGTGTCCACGTTAAGTAATTGTTCAAGTATTTTGTCCCTGATGATATTTTTCCAAAATGTTACCTACAGTGGAGGTAAGGCTAATGGGTCTGTAGTTAAACGTGCTGGACTTATTCCCCTTTATAAAGATGAGGACAACATCTGCAATACATCAGTTACTAGGAACTACCCCAGTATTTAGAGACTCTTCAAAAATCATTTTTAAAGGGCCCAGTAGTTGTTTCTTAAATACTTTAAGTACTGTATGTGCCCAGATGTATTTTCTGGGCCTATCGATGTGCCTAGTTTTAGTTTCTCAAGTATATTCCTAATTTTTTTCTTCTGAGATAGTAATTTTCCTATCTGAGGTACAAGCTGCGATATGGTAGATTTTATTCTTTTTAGCAAACACTGAGCAGAAGTATGTTTTAAAGTTATCAGCCTGTTCTGATGGTTCGCATACAATTTTATCATTACATTGTATTGGTCCAGTCTCCCTTTCTTTTTTTCTCAGAGAATTTTGTAGCCAGGAAACTATTTAGAATTGTTCTTATTTGCTGTTTTCACCAGATTCGATTCCACATTCTGTCTTGGTTTGATGATAATTTTCTTACATTTCTTTTGACTGGTTCTGTATTTTTGCCATTTAATTTCATCCCTGTTAAATAGATATGCGTTATATGGTTGTTGTTGTTGTTGTTGCTTTGTTTATTAACATGTTTTGTGAGCCGTTTTGGTCTATGTCACGAGCTTCCATACTTAGTAACGGTAGGTGCATGCTTCCTACAACTATCTAATACAACGCTTTTGAGTGTGGTCCACATAGCACATGCAATTTCATTTACAAATACAGTCTCCCAATCTACAGTTTTAGGTCCGTCCTTAAAGCTGATTCATCTGCACAGTTGTATAGGTATAGTTGGGTATTACCTTTTTTCATTTTTATAAGCTACATTGTGATCAAACATAACCAGGTTGTGATTACCATTTCTAAGTGGTGCTCCAATACTATAATTTCTAATTTTGTGATGGAATGTGTGAGACCCCCCCCCCCACAAGTGACCATACGACACAGTCTAAGCTGTATTACACACAATGTATGAGCATACGAACATAAGAAACTTGCCAGCAGATAAAAGCCTAGAGGTCTATCAAGTCTGCTCGAATGTGCAGCTACACCCCTTATTTTGCAGCTGCCCCTCCCTTTCACCCTTCCCCTCCATTGACCCTCCCCCTTGCCATCCCAGCCCCTTTTGAAGCAGTCCACTGTTCTAGCGGATGCCACTTCTGCCGGTGATGCATTCCACTTAGCTACCACCCTCTCTGTTAAAAAGTGTATCCTCATCTCCCTCCTGAACCTTCCTCCCTCCAGTCTCATATCATGGCCCCAGGTGTCCCTCCCCTCCCTTACTTTGAACAGCCCCTCTGCACCTGTCTTGTTTATTCCTTTCATATAATTTTGTGGACTCAGGTATTTCAAGAATTATCATGATTCTATTAATGATATAGTTAATCTGTAATATCTGATGTTTTTGTTTTAATTCAGTAAGGTGCCTTGACATTTGAAAGGTGCCTAATAAATAAAGATTATTATTATTATTACTTAAAGGTTTCAATCATATCCCCCCTGTCCCTCCTTTCCTCTAGCCAGTACATGTTAAGCTACCTGAGCCTCCTCTCGTATGGCAAGTGCCCTAGCCCCTTGATCATCCTTGTCACCCTGCACTGCACCCCCTCCAGTAACTTAATGTCCCTTATCAGATACGGGCACCAGTACTGCACGCAGTACTCCAGATGCTGTCTAACTAATGACCTATACAATGGCAGAATCACCTCCCTCCTACTCAAGGAGATACCCCTTCCAATGCAACCCAGCATTTTGTTGGCCTTTGCAGCTGCATTCCTACATTGTGCAGAGTTGTTAATTGACCCTGTAATGAGCACTCCCAGATCCTTCTCCTCCACCTCTGTCTTGGCTAGCTGCACTCCCCCCAGCTGGTAACTCCATCTTGGGTTCTTCACCCCAAAATTCAGCACCTTGCACTTTTTGGCATTAAACCCCAGTTGTCAGTTGTCTGACCAGGTTTCCAGCTTTTCCAGATCATCCTGCACCCCCTGCCATCCCCCTAACTTGTCTACCATATCTCCCATCTAGGTGGCGTCAGCAAACAGACTGATCTTGCTCTTGATGTCCAGTGATATTTCTGCAATGAATATCCCCAACAACACTGGTCCCAACACTGAGCCCTGTGGAACACCACTCATCACTAACCTTGGGGATGAGAGAGCCCCACCCACCACCACCCTCTGTTGCCTTCCCTGAAGCCAGTTCCCTACCCATCTCACCAGCTTTGCACCTGCCCTTGTGCCTTCTAACTTATTTCCCAGCCTTCCATGTGGCACCGAGTCGAATGCCTTACTGAAGTCCAGATACAGGACATCCACTGCATGGCCCCTGTCCAACTGCCTAGTTACCCAGTCATAGAACTTCACCAGGTTGGTTTGGCAGAATCTGCCACATATGAAGCCATGCTGTCTGCTGTCCCATAGTCCTCTGGCCTCCAGGATGGCCACCAGCCTCTCCTACAGGATAGTCTCCATCAGCTTACCTATGAGGGATGTGAGGCTCACTGGTCTGTAGTTACCCGGTTCATCCTTGGGGCCACCCTTGTGGAGGGGCATCACATGAGCAATCCTCCAATCCTGAGGTACACACCCCAAGTGTAGTGAAGCATTAAACAGGTCTGCCAAAGGTCCTGCAAGGACCTCTGCCAGCTCCTTCAGTACCCTGGGGTGGATGCTGTCTGGGCCTGGTGCCTTGTCCACCCTCAGTGCCCTCAAACCCTCTAGAGCTCTGCCCTCCATGATTTCCCCTGTCTGTCACCCCCCTCACCCCTCCGTTTCTGCCATTCCTCCTCCCTTAAGTATTATCCCCCTCTTCTCCTTAGTAAATACCAAGCAGAAGTAATCATTTAGTGCTTCTGCCTTATCGCCCCTTGCTTCCACCCAGTCTCCCTCCTTCCTAATCCTTACTATGTGGTCCTTACAGTTCCTTTTCTCCCTGATGTACCTAAAGAAATCCTTATCACCCTTCTTAGTGTTGTGTGCCAACCAGAGCTCCATAGACACCTAGGCTCCCTTTACTGTCCATGTCACCTTCAAAGATTCCTTCAGGTACTCCTCCCTGTCCTCCCCCCTCCCTGTTTTTTTGTACCTCCCAAAGGCAGCTCTTTTCCCTCCTTATCTTTTCCATGACCTCTGGGCTCACCTAGCTTGGTTTCTTAGCCCTAGTCTTCTTGCTCTGGGCCTTGCTGCAGGTTCTGTTTGCCTCCACTATCCCCAGCTTTATGAGCTCCCACCTCTGGTTAGTGTCCATGTTAGGCTGAATTTTGGCCAGGTACCCTTTTAACACTTCTCCCATCTTCCCAAAGTTGGCCCTCCTGACGTCCAGCACCCCTGTGCCAGAATCCACTCTTTCCTTGTCCATATCCAATGTGAGCCATACTGAGTGGTGGTCAGTCCCTGACAGTGGTTCTTCCATCCTAAGTTCCCTCACAAACTCCCCATTTGCCAGCACAAGGTCAAGGGTATTCCCTAACCTAGTTGGTTGACTGACTATTTGCATCAGGAAGCTGTCCTGGAAGGCATCCAGCAGTACCTGCTCCCTTCTGTTGGTGGTAGTTGGGGTACTCCAGTCCACTACTGGCATGTTGCAGTCCCCCACAATCACCACACTACCCCTCACGCAGGTCCTTCTCATCTGTACTGCTAGTTCTCTGTCTAACTCCTCTATCTGACAGGGTGGCCTGTACACCACTCCCATTCTGAGAGTACTATTCTTGGAATCCTGGAATTGCATCCAAAATGACTCTATGCTACACTTCTCCCCTTCCTCCCTTACACACTTCAGTCCTTCCCTCACATACAGTGCCACCCCAAATTCTTTTCCAATCACCCTTTCCCTACAAAATAACATTTACCCTGGTACAGACAGGTCCCAGTCATTGTATTGGGTGGCCCATGTTTCTGTGATGGCTGCAATGTCCACCTCTCCCTCTGCCATGAGTACCTGTAGGTCTGCAGTTTTCCTTCCAAGGCTCCTAGCATTAAGGGTGACCACCTTCCACCCCTCCCCCCATATCCTGCCCTCCTTTACTAGTATCACCAATAGTACTTGCCCTTTGTCTTTTGTCACTGTTATGGGGGGTAAGCTCCTGTGGCTTCCCAACATGTGGTTTCTACATGTCTCTTGTTCACTTGCCACCCCCCGCTCATAGTTTAAATTCCCAACTTGCTCTATGTACTCTGCTATCCTCTGTTTCAACACTTTCTTTCCCTCCTCGCTCAAATGTAGTCTGTCTTTGGCATAGAAACTACTGTCCTCCTAGGTTCCCACCAGCCCATACCCTTTAGCATGACACCAGGTACTTAGCCATCCGTTAAATTCCTCTATTCTCAGCTTTCTTGTTGTGCTTGTCTTGGGCACTGGGAGTATCTCTGAAAATGTTACGAACATACGAACTTTCGAAATTTGCCAGCAGATAAAGGCCTAGAGGTCTATCAAGTCTGCTCGAATGTGCAGCTAGCACCCCTTATTCTGCAGCTGCCCTTCCCTTCCACCCTTCCCCTTCATTAACCCTCCCCCTTGTCCTGTCCCATCCTCGTTTGAAGCAGTCCACTGTTTCACTGCATACCACTTCTGCAGGTAACGCATTCCACCCAGCCACCACCCTCTCTGTAAAAAAGTGTCTCCT
Organism: Neoceratodus forsteri; assembly: GCA_016271365.2. Lineage (NCBI taxonomy): Eukaryota > Metazoa > Chordata > Ceratodontiformes > Ceratodontidae > Neoceratodus > Neoceratodus forsteri. Next base: position 1,236,900,590 of record CM057456.1, read on the forward strand.
CATCTCCCTCCTGAACCTTCCTCGCCTCAGTCTCATATCATGGCCCCTGGTGGCCCTCCCCTCCCTTACTTTGAACAGCCCCTCTGTACCTGTCTTGTTTATTCCTTTCATGTATTTCAGGTTTCAACTCATGTCCCCCCTGTCTCTCCTCTCCTCCAGTGAGTACATGCTCAACTCCTTCAACCTCCTCTCATATGATAAGTCCCCCAGACCCTTGATCATCTTTGTCGCCCTGCACTGCACTCCCTCCAGTAACTTAATGTCCCTCTTCAGATACGGACGCCAGAACTGCACGCAGTACTCCAGGTGTGGTCTAACTAATGACCTATACAGTGGCAGAATCACCTCCTCTCTCCTTGAGGATATACCCCTTGCAATACAACCCAGCATTTTGTTGGCCTTTGCAGCTGCCTTCCTACACTGTGCAGAGTTGTTTATTGACCCTGTGATGAGCACACCCAGATCCTTCTCCTCCTCTGTCTGGGCTAGCTGCACTCCCCCTAGCTGGTAAGTCCTCCTTGGGTTCTTCATCCCAAAATGCATCACCTTGCACTTTTTGGCATTAAAGCCCAGTTGCCAGGTGTCTGACCAGGTTTCAAGCTTTGCCAGATCATCCTGCAACCCCTGCCATCCCCTAGGTCATCCACCACCGCCAACCTTGGTATCATCAGCAAACAGACTGATCTTGCTCTTGATGTCCCATGATATGTCTGCAATGAATATCCCAAACAACACTGGTCCCAACACTGAGCCCTGTGGGACACCGCCGTCACTGCCCTTGGGTGTGAGAGCTCCCCACCCACCACCACCCTCTGTTGCCTTCCCTGCAGCCAGTTTCCTACCCATCTCACCAGCATTGCACCTGCCCTGTGCCTACTAACTTCCTTCCCAGCCTTCCATGTGGCACTGAGTCAAATGCCTTACTGAAGTCCAGATACAGGACATCCACTGCATGTCCCTGTCCAGTTGCCTAGTTACCAGTCATAGAACCCGACCAGGTTGGTTTGGCAGGATCGGCCATGATGAAGCCATGCTGTCTGCTGTCCTGTAGTCCTTTGGCCTCTAAGAGGCCACCAGCCTCTCCTTCAGGATAGTCTCCATTAGCTTACCCAGATGGATGTGAGGCTCACTGGTCTGTAGTTTCCCGTTCATCCTTGGGGCCACTCTTGTGGAGGCACCACATGAGCCATCCTCCAGTCCTGAGGTACACACCCGAATGTAGTGAGGCATTAAATAGGTCTGCCAAAGGTCCTGCAAGGACCTCTGCCAGCTCCTTCAGTACCCTGTGGGTGGATGCCATCTGGGCCTGGTGCCTTGTCCACCCTCAGTGCCTTCAAACCCTCTCGAACTCTGCCCTCCATGATTTCCCCATCTGTCACCACTTCACCTCGTCTGCCATTTCTCCCATCTTGGGTGTCACCCCTCTTCTCTTTAGTAAATACTGAGCAGAAGTACTCATTTAGTGCTTCCGCTTTTATCGTACCCTGCTTCCACCCAACCCCCTCCTTCCTAATCCTTACTATGTGGTCCTTACAGCTCCTTTTCTCCCTGATGTACTTAAAGAAGTCCTTCTCCCTTCTAATGCCTTGTGCCAGCCTGAGTTCCGTGGATGCTTTGGCTCCTCTTACTGCCCTTGTCACCTCCTTCGATTCCGTCCAAGTACCCCTCTGTCCTCCCCTCCCTGTTTCTTTGTATTTCCTAAAGGCAGCTCTTTTCCTCCTTACCTTTTCCATGACCTCCTTGCTCAACCAGCTCGGTTTCTTAGCCCTAGCCTTCTTGCTCTGGGCTTTGCAGCAGGTTTTGGTTGCCTCCACTATCCCCAACTTTATGAGCTCCCATCTCTGGTTAGTATCCATACTAGATTGAATTCTGGCCAGGTACCCTTTTACCACTTCCCCCATCCTCCCAAAGTCAGCCCTCCTGAAGTCCAGCACTCTTGTACCAGATTCCACTCCTTCCTTGCCCATATCCAATGTGAGCCATACTGAGTGGTGATCACTCCCTGACAGCGTGTCACTGACATGTTACTGATCTTCCTGCCCCCTCACATAATTGTCCACATTCCTCAAACCTCCTCTGGACTATATCTACTGTCTTGTCAGCCAGGTCATTCGTCCCCAGATGTATAATCAAATGAGGCTTGTCCCTACCCCTTCTAGCATATTTAAGCACAGATTGTCCCACCCTTTCTGCTGTCATTCCTGGCATGGCCTCCACCCAAATGCGACTATGACTCTACCCTTTGCTACCCCACCTGACTCCTCTTAGTATTGAGTCCCCCAGCACTCAGGTTCCATCCATCTTACTTCCTGTTTACTTCCATTCCTTTCCATCTCTCAGTCCTGGCTCCTCTTCTTCCTCCTCCTGCAGAGTATTTCCCCCTTCTGCCCCTGTTGTAATTCCCCCAGCAGAACTTCCACCGCTCCAGTTTGGCCCGGGTATTTCCCAGTTACCCTCCAATTTCATCACCTCCCTCCTCCTCCTTCCCCTCAAGTACTGCAGAACAATTTTCTGAAGACCCTGCCCCACTGACCGCTTTCTTTCTCCTCATAGTAACCTGTTCCCTCCTTTCCACTCCATGACTGATGCCGCTTCTCCCCTCACAAGTACCTATCTCCTCCTTCCGTTTCTCTTTTGTCCCCAATCTGGTTTCCCCAGACCCCGTTGTTCTTGGCCTGGGCCCCTCTGTCTCCACTTGCCTTCTTCTGACCCTCTCCTCACCACTATTGGCTCAAATTTCCCTCCCTCATCTCCCCTCCTCCCTCCCTGTATTATGATTTCACAAGCGATACACAACAATAGTGGCAAGCAAGGTGGCAAACCCCACTACTAGCAGTGCTACAAAGGGGCACATAACATGTACAACTGTAATTAATCCATCAGAGTGCCACACATGCAGCAGCCACAGGACAACAGACTAGAACAGGGGCACCCTTAAAGTGACACCTGCTGGAGTGTGTCTGTGCAATACTGATCCTGGGCAATGTCTTCTCATGTCATGGTGCAGCGGGCACTGCTCCTGCACAGATGTCCTCCACTCTGAACCAGACAGCATCCTATCAACATGCGGACCATGGGCCTGGAAAGATACAGAGGTATGGGTCATGAATAACATCCAATCCACAAAGGACAAACCACACATGCACTGGAACATATTTGTCCTTAGCAAATTGAGGCAAGTACTTAACAGATGTCAAAGTGAGAGATAACACTGTGAAAGGACTTATAGATACAGGAAGTAGACAGACCCTGGTGCATGTGGAAGTGCTGGAAAAACACTGTGCAAAAGGACCGGGTACTGGTGTCATCTGTGTTCATGGGGGCACTCGATACTATCCTACCACCCAAGTGACTCTGAATATTAATGGGGTATCACATCAAATGAAAGTGAGGGTAGTACCTAAGTTGCCTGTACCTGTGATTATTAGAAATGACTTTCCAGGATTTAGTGAGTTATTCACAGAGGAAGTAAACCAGCAGTTTCAGCGGCTGAGATTACAAAAGCACAGGCAAAGAAAATCTCAGATGGTAGGTACTCTTCCTTTCAATGATTTTGATTCAGACATGTTTGAGCACAACTCCAAGATCTGGAAGTCCAGGAAAGAAAGAAGATATCTGAAGAAACAGTGGCAACAAAAGACTGATGGACATCATGGTTTAATATATGACAATGCTGAAACTAAACTAACTGATTGGGATTTTGTTTTAGAGAAAGCTAATGATGTTTCTCCCCATGGTTATTTTAAGCAGCTGGGAGTGAAACCAAAACAGAGTGAACAAATGTTAAACAAATGTAATGGGTTACTGTACAGAGTCTGAATTAAACATCAGACACAGGAACACATGGAACAATTGGTTATACCACAAAAGTACAGATCTGAGTTGCTACAGATAGCACATGGCAGTCCTATGGCTGGTCACTCAGGGAGGGATTGCACCCTTGCCAGATTGCTGTACAGATTTTACTGGCCTGCAATTCATGAAGATATTGCTGCATATTGCAGTTCCTGTGCTGAGAGTCAGAAAGTAGCCCCAGTGACAAAAAAAGATGAGGTGCACTTGGTGCCCTTACCCTTGATAGATGTGTCTTTTGAGAGAATTGCAGTAGATGTGGTTGGCCCCTTATGCAAAAGTACAAGGGGTAATCAATTAATTTTGGTAGTATGTGATACCCAGAGGCAGTTGCTATGCATACTGTCACAGCTCCAAAAGTGGCAGCAGAGCTTGCCAAAATTTTCAGTAGGGTGGGCATCCCTGAAGAGATTATTACTGAACAGGGTAATAATTTTGGTGCTGCATTGCCGAAGGAGCTGTACTGACTACTAGATATCACTGCCATAAGAACCTCCCCTTATCACCCTCAAACAAATGGTCTTGTTGAGCATTTCAATCAACCCCTAATATGCATGTTAAAAAGGTTTGTAAAAGGGGAAGGGAAAGATTGGGACCAATACTTACCTCATCTGTTTTTTGCTTACAGAGACGTGCCACAGGCATCAACAAGTTTTTCACCATTTAAAATGCTGTATGGTAGGCAACCTACAAGGCCACTAGATGAAATAAAAGAAACATGGGAAGATAACCCCAGTCAGAAAAAAAACTGTTACATGTTATATGTGTGCCCTGAAAAGAAGCTAGCAAAATATGTTGAAATTGCCTATAATAATCAGGAAGAGGCCCAAAAACCAGCAGAAGGCATATTATGACCATGGAGTAAAAGAGAAATACAAACTACAGAAAATAAATTGTTAATGAAGTGGTTAGATCCTTATAAAGTACTTAGACATACTGGCACAGTTAACTATGAAACTGAGACCACAGGTAGGAAAAATCCTATCAAGATATACCACGCTAACCTCCTGAAGAAATGGGCTGAAAAATCATCAAAGGCAACTTTGCTAGTTTTACCAGAAACTGATAAAGAAGACATCAATATAGCTTATGACAGCCTGAGACAAACTGTGACTGCTGATGCTGTAAAGGTGACTGTTTTATTAACCACCAAACAAACCACAGAAATTTGCAACTTGTTACAGTAAAATTTAACAGTACTTTTCCACAGTGCCAAGACAAGCAAAATGGGTCAAACACGTAATAGTGACAGGGAATATTCACCCTATCAGACAAAAGACATACAGACTACCAGAGTGGTTAAGAGCAGACATGGGTAAGGAAATACAAAAAATGAAAAAAACTGGGTATCAAAGAAGAGTTGAGAAGTGCTTGGTCATCACCAATGGTGACTGAAAATAAAAAAGAAGGGGGTGTAAGAATCTGCCTTGATTTTAAATAACTTAATCAAGTGTCAGAATTTGACAGTTATCCTATGCCCAGGATAGATTATTTGGTGGACAGATTGGGGAGTGCCAAGTACATGAGTACCCTCAATCTCACCAAGGGTTACTGGCTAATCCCCCAGCTAAAGAATCCAGGGACAAAACTGCACTATTGGATTTTATCAGTTCACCACCATGCCATTTAGTTTACATGGTGCACCCACTACATTCCTGCGGTACTTGGATATAATTTTATCCCCTCACACTGGTTATTGTTCTGTGTACCTGGATGATGTTGTGGTATACAGTCCAGACTGGAAAAGCCACCTGGAAAATCTACAAGTAGTTATCCAATCTATCAAAGAGGCAGGTCTGACAATTAATCCGACCAAATGCACAATGAGCATGCAGGAAACCAGATATTTGGGCTATGTTTTGGGAAATGGAGAAATCAAGCCAGAGATTTCTAAGATAGAAGCTGCAGCTAACAGTCCTATCCCTAAAACAAAGAAACATGTCAGGTAATTTTTAGGCTGGCAGGTTACTATTGAATATTTGTTCCCAACTTTGCCCAGCTACTCCCCTGACTGAATTTATGAATAAACAGTACCCAAATAATGTGAAATGGATCCCAGAGTGTAATTAAGCTTTTCAGGTCATTAAGGCTGTATTATGTTCAGCCCCTGTTTTAAGAAGCCCACAGTTTGAGAAACAATTTTTGTTACAGACAGATGCATCAGAGGTAGGCCTAGGTGGAATATTGAGTTAGCATACAGATGGGAAAGAACATTCTGTTCTTTATATCAGTAGGAAATTGCATGACAGAGAGAAGAGGTACTCCACCATTGAAACGGAATGCCTTGCAGCAATGTGGGCCATGGAGTCCATTAAGTTTTATTTGCTAGGCGCTGACTTTGTACTTATAACAGATCATAATCCTTTCTGTAGGCTTAACCAAATGAAGGATACAAATTCCAGACTCCCATGGTGGTACCTGGCACTATAGCCATTTAAATTTAAAGTGATGAACAAATGTGGGAAAGAGCTGAGAAAGTGAATGCTGATTTTCTGTCAAGATATGGATCAGGAATTGAGAATTCTAAAGGGTGAAAAAACAAAATGTGTAAGTTTAAACTTCTCTGTTTGCTATACTGCATATAAACTGAACTATAAAGATTATAAGCTAATGTCAGATGAGAATTAATATAAAGATTTGGAAGCCTGTTTTTGTAAAACTGGTTCCCGCTTAAAGAGGGGGGTATGTGATTGGGTTGAATAAGGCCCTGTCCCATCGGTTATGCAGAAAGAGTTAAATGCAAGGATCTGTGCTATCCTCTCATTTTTTGTCTCTTGTTTGTCTGGTTGTGCAACTAAATGTTTTTGTGAGACCAAGGAATTGATCACTCTGACAGTCTTGTGATTTTCTGCCTCTCGTTATCGCCCTGCCTTCACTTGCTGTTTGTGTCTTTTCTTCACCCTTGCATATCTGCGTTATAAAAATAAATGTGAATCCTTATGTGAAACTGTAAATGATACTGGGATCCCTTTTTTTGAAATGTATAGTTATACTGGTGAAATGATTGTAAAAAGCTATCTGGAACTCAAAGGGTTAAACTTGCCATGCAGCACAGACTTTTGCAGAGCTGTCAGCAGCAGGCCAGCTTGGGTCACTGTTCTATTTGTTGCATGTGCAACAGAAACTTACGAGAACATTTTGTGAGAAACAGTATGTCTCTCAAAGAGTTCCCAGGCAAAGACTTACAAAAACAGCAGCAATGCTTTTGCTATAGAGAGCAAGAGACAGAGACTGAGATTTGGAATGGAAAAGAAACCCTCAGATGAAGGACTTTGTTTTCTCTGTTTATACTGCTTTTGTAAATAGTTATAATGAGCAATTTTTATTTTTTCATTTTACTGTTACTAATAATAATAAAACACTACTTGTGAAGTTTACAGCTGCTCCTGGTTTTCCTATGCTTCTTGACCTACACCTTAACCTTACATCTTAATTATACCTTACACCGGTACGGTATAATTGATTTGTCATATTAACTGCTTTCCCTTCCCCTTCTACTCCTGGCTTTATCTTTGCTTACACTCCACTGCTACTCTATCACACCACTCCTCCCCCCCTTATCAGTTGTAGACTATTGTTTGTTCTAGCTGCCAAAATACTGTATATGTATTGCACACACCAGTCATCATGTTTCATTTATCAGTATGCAACCTGTAAGTCGCTTCCCTGTCTCATATCAATGTTTACCACCTGCGGTCATCCTATGTGGTACCCTTGTATGTATATCCAGCCTGTATCATGTAACGTGCATTTCATGTATATACTGTTATTACCTATCTGTGTTTGTACTTTAAGTGTTTATGTCACAGGACCTCCTTGTGAATGAGCTTGCTCAATGGAGTTTTCCTGCAATAAACTTGAACTTGAACTTGAACCTTGACGACAGAAAACTTTTAGAAAACTTTGTAAATGAGCACTTGTACTCAAAGATGATCTCTGAAGTTTTCAGTAAATTAATAAATAAACACATACATAAACTTTAGTCACTTTAACACGGTGAAAGTGCCCTGCAAGAGTTTATCTGTTAAATTGTCTATTCTATTTTTGCTCCTATCTCCCATCTGTCTTCACCCAGCTCCTTCTTAATTTTCTGTTTGGGCATGAGGTATGCTAACACCATACTGACGTTCAGTTTTCTTTTAACTAGGAGCATACTCTACAGTAGTGACAGTAACCTTATTCACTACAGTTAGGTTTAAGCTCCATAAACTTCAAAGGGAGGCTACAGTATATATGAACACATCAATTAGGCTTGTTTCACCAACTGACATTCTGAACACATAATAACATAGTGAATAAGGATATATAGTACTTGCCTTTGATGCAGTACTTTGGAAAAAGTAGCTGTTGAAGAACTAGATACCAAAAGGTTCTCCTCTGTGTCAAGTATAATCAGATAGTGAGGATTGGGATCTCTACAGTGAGTATTCTATATTATTTGTATAATCAGATACTGGGATTAGGATCTCTACAGTGAGTAGTCTATACTATTTGTATAATCACATGCCTATAGTGGAGATTAGGAGGTATTTAAGAAAGATTTGAAAACCTATTTATGGGATCTGGCCTATCTGGGTGATTAATAGAAATTATCTGTAAATAATTGTTGATCATATGGATGACTGCATGGTTTGTTTTAACTGAGTGATGTTTTAATGAATTTATTTTATATGTTTATAATTGATACTGTATATGGTGTTTTGATGTAAAGCACCTTAATATTTCTGAAAGGCGCTTTAAAAATAAAGTTATTATTATTATTATTATTATTATATTCTACACTATTTGTATAATCAGATACTGGGATTAGGATCTCTACAGTGAGTAGTCTATAATATTTGTATAATCACATACCTATAGCGGGGAGTAGGATCTCAACAGTGAGTATTCTATACTATTTGTATAATCACATGCCGATAATGAGGTTTATGATCTCTGCAGTGAGTATTCTATACCATTTGTATAATCACATGCCGATAGTGGGGATTAGGATCTCAACAGTGAGTATTCTATACTATTTGTATAATCACATGCCGATAATGGGGTTTATGATCTCTGCAGTGAGTATTCTATACCATTTGTATAATCACATGCCGATAGTGGGGATTAGGATTACTACAGTGAGGATTCTATACTATTTGTATAATCACATGCCTAGAGAGGGGATTAGGATCTCCACAGTGAGTATTCTATACTATTTTTATAATCAGATAGTGGGGATTAGAAAGTGGATAAAAAAAAAATTCTCAAACCTGATTGACTGGCATGGGGTACATTAAATTACAGTAAGAGTCCTGTAAGTTAAAAGTAAAAGCCATGCCGACCTTGCCAGCCTCATGTGGTGTCCTAGTGTCTAGTCTCTTTTGTCATTGGCTGATGCACTGGACAAAAATGTTTTAAATGCTGCCATTTTTGTTCTCTCGCTTACCGAGAGACAGAGCTGCAAATCAGCGCTATGACTTTTACTACCAACTAGCACAGCCTGACCGGGGGGTGGGGGGAGAGCTGAAACCACAAACCACTTTTTTCCTCGTAAGATTGCTCATCTCTCAACACCCACTACAAACAAACAAGAAAAAAATGGGCATTTTTTTCTTACCTTAGTACTGAATGGATACTCGCACTAAAATTTAAATTTGGGCAACAGCTCCTTAACTTCTGTTCCTTTTGCAATTGCACTCGCAATCCACATAGTGTGACAATAACTCCGGGATACGCAGTGGGTAGAGAACAGATAGCTAAATTAACTAAACCACCACAAGCCCTAAAACACAGTGCCCACTTTCTCACTTGTTACTGGTGCGTGTGTGTGCATGCATGTGGGGAGAGGGAAGACGTCCTTTCCAGTAACAAAGTAGGAAACAGGAGAAGTGTGGAAAAAAAAAACAAATGTAAACAACAGCAGTGCCCTCTGTTGGCATTACTACGAGAACTACTTTACAGCAAAAGTGACTTCACAGCTTTTTAATTTTTATTCATTTTTTTATTTTAATATTTTCTATAAATCTTACCCTTGTTCCATTTTCTAAGCGCAATAATACCCTCCAGGGTGAGCGGAATTGGCAATACCGGACCTTCCAGGGGCTATAAGGCCCTCCCCTGTGCCCCTGAGAGGTCCGGTATTGCCCAATACCGCCCACCCTGTCGGATATTATTGCTTGCTTAGAATCTCTACAGTGAGTATTCTGTACTATTTGTATAATCAGATATTGGGATTAGTATCATACAGTGAATATTCTACACTACTATACTTTTTAGTATTCAAGAAGAACTTTGTATTTTAGCAATATTTGACCTAATACCCAGTTAGTACTTTTTTCAGTTCTATGTTTTGCTCTATTTGACCTTATTTTCCTCTTGGTTTGCTCTATTCCGAAAGGGTACTCTGAATCTCCCATAAGTCTGTCTTCTGTGACTTCACAGTTTACACCTGCAACTGTTCCTAACTTCAGTTCTTAATCTGCTGTCCACCACCCTCCAGCTACTACTCAATCAAGCCTTGCTCTTGCACAGTGATCCCCCCAACCTTCCCTTTCCAGTTTACAGTATTGTTGATTGGTCAGCTCTCCAACAGACCTTCCCCTAGGACACATTTGGAAATAAGCTGTTACCAGCTCAATGTGTGTTTTCTGGTAAAACATTTGAAATAAATAAATAAATACATGCATACATACATACATGCATGCATACATGCATACACAATTGGGTGTCAAGCAACACCACAAGAAGAACGCAAAAACAAGAAAAAAATCTTTGTGAATAGTGGGGTAAAATTCAGTTCTTAATGCCCTGAAAATCTGCCTCATGGATATGGGCCAATATGTCCTGAGTCCGTGGTGGGGGGGGGGCATCATCATTTGTTTGATTCCTCTTGAGATCCTGAAGTGATAACAATGGGACATGCCTAGAACAATTGCGGATTTTAGTCCAATAATTAATATTTACATGCACCTGGAGAAGGAGGGATTCAGTCCTGTGATACTGATTTATACCATCTGAGGGAAATATTTGAAGATCTCTAATGTGAAGACTTGAACTAGAAATAATGCTGTGAACAAGCAGTTTATAACCTGGAGGTAGTGCCTTGTTTTAGGGCTTTTAGATTAAAGCATGCTAAATAGATACATAGAATTTGATGGCAGATAAAGACCCAGTAGTTTATCCAGTAAGTCTGTTTCCTACCTGAATCCATGTCCGAACTAATGTAGAACCAGGTGTACTGGGCCACTTGCTCTTCTGATGCTTTAGTACTCCCTACCTCCACTGTCCATCTGCCCCGTCTCTTAACATCATACTATCCCCATGCTTGAAACCATTACATTGACTTGGCTTCCACCATCTGTTTGAGTAAACTACTCCATCCATTCACCACCCATCCCATGAAAAAGTACTTCCTTACATCCATGTTGAATCTCCTTCCCACCAGCTTCCACCCAGGCCCCTCTGTTATGTTGCAATCATTCCTTGTGAACTGATCTCTGAAGTCAACCCTGTTGCTTCCCTTCAAGAACCTGTAAGTCTCAATAATATCCCCCACTCTCTTCTGGCCTCCAGAGAGTTGTGCAGCCCTTCCACAGAAAGTGCCTAAGTGGTACCTTTCCTTCCTCAGGTGGAGACTTCAGACCTGTGCACAGTACTCCTGGTGCAGTCTAAACATGGACCCAGATCCTGAAGTGACCACCGCAAACTACTCAATGGGGTGGGCGCTGCAAAGAGGCAGTCAGCCCCAAAACACAAATTAGATCCAAAATGCAGCACTCCTGGGCATCCAAATAAAACAGAATGCAAATTTCATGTTTAAAAAGCAACGTGTTACATTTATCATATCCAAAATAGCTGACACCCCCTGATGAAGGTAGTTTTGCTGAAGCACTGGGGTAGTCTGGCTCTTGCTCCAGCACCTATTTTGGATATAATAAATGCAACATTTTTGATCCCATTAACATAGACCTGTACAGGGTCAGTAACATCTTGCTTCCGCTAGTGAACTTCTTACCCAAAACCCCAGTATTCTGCTTGCCTTCCATTACATACTGGACTAAATATTTTGGGCTGTCACTGAGAGTGACTTCCAGATTCTTGTCCTCAGTAGTCCAACTCCCCCCCCGCCAAGCCAATAATCTGATGTAGGATTTTTTCCTACTGATGTGCATAACCTTGCAATTCTTGGCATTAAATTTGAGTTACCTCACCTTGGACCACCTGTCCAGTCTTTCTAGATCTGTTTTCATATCCCTTATACCCTCAACCATATACGCTCCCCTGCAGATCTTGATGTCATCAGCAAAGAGACAGATTTTGCTCTATATACTCTCCCCTATGTTGCATATGAAGATGTTGAACAAAACATAAAACATACCCTAGGACAGATCCCAGCAGCACCCCACTGGTAAGTTCATTGACCCCAGGAAAAAACCAAACAACCAAGTCCTACCATCAACGGGCTTCTTTACATCAAACGTAAGTTCACTGGCTGTAAATGTGCACATTTAGAGCTCCACAAAATGTTATATGCCCCTCTCCATTTACCCATATCAAGAAAATCAGGCCACATGATATTTGTTTTTAAAAATGAATAAAGAGCATTTTAAATCATTTTGGTTGATGTTTTGGAGTTCATGTTTCCCTATCCTGTACTCACAAAAGTATGCAATGGAACATAGGAACATAGGAATGTGATGGCAGAAAAGGGCCACCAGGCCCACCCAGTCTGTCCAGAGTGCCAAGCTTCCACTAGTCTTTTGCTGTAGTCCTTCCCCTCTGTTTCAATAATCCCATGTTTATCCCAGGCTCTTTTAAACCCCCCCCCCCACTGTCCTATCTCCCACACCACCTCCCATGGTAACCCATTCCAGTTGTCCACCACCCTCTCAGTGAAGAAGTACTTCCTGAAGTTATTCCTAAATCCTCCCAATCTGATATTCATGCCCCCTTACCCTAGGTCTCTGTTTCAAGTGGAAAAGGCTCTCTACTGGCACTTTGCTGATACCCTTGAAGTACTAAAAGTCTCAGTCATGTCTCTCCTCTCTCTCTTCTTTGCTCCAAAGAGTACATGCCCAGTTCATTTAGTCTCCCCTCATATGGTAAGTACTCTAATCCCCTCACCAGCCTTGTCACTCTCCTCTGAAATCGCTCCACCCTCTCCACATCTTTCCTTAAGTAGAGCCTCCAGAACTGGACCCCATATTCCAGGTGAGGCCTGACCAGTTGTGTGTAAAGTGGTACTATGACCTCTCTCTTCCTGCTTGAAATCCTTCTCCCAATGCAACCCAATATTCTGCTTGCTCTTGCCACTGCCCTCCCCCACACACTGTTTTCCTACCTTCAAATCATGTGAAATAATGACATCTAAGTCTCCGTCTTCCACAGTTACCTACAGGGGACTACCTCCCAGTGAATACTCTGCCCTCTCATTATTTTTTCATAAGTGCATGATCTTACACTTAGTTGTATTGAATGAGAATTGCCACTCTTTGAACCATTCCTCTAGCCTCACCAAATCCCTTCTCATCCTCTCCACCTCCTCTTGTGTGTCCACTCTATTGCAGAGCTTTGCATCATCTGCAAAGAGACTCATTCTCCCCTCAAGACCCACCGCTATATCCCCTATAAAGATATTAAACAGAAGCGGTCCCAGCACAGACCCCTGGGGAACCCTACTAATGACCTCGGACTTCTCTGAGGGTGCCCCATTGACCAGTACCATCTGCGTTCTTCCCTCCAACCAGTTACCCACCCACTTTATGACCCCCTCCCCAAGCCGGCCAATTTGTGTAAGAGCCTCTTGTGTGGCACCGAGTCAAAAGCTTTCGGAAATCAAGGTAGACCACATCCACCGAGCTCCTCTGATCCACCTCCCTAGTGATCCAGTCAAAGAGCTCCATTAAGTTTGTTTGGCAGGATCTGCCCTCCATGAACCCATGCTGCCCTGTATCCTGAAGTCCATTTTCCTCCAGGTAGCACTTAATTCTGTTCTTGAGCAATTTCTCCATGATCTTTCCAGCCACGAATGTCAAGCTCACTGGCCTGTAGTTACCCACTTCTTCCTTCCCCTCCCTTGTGTATGGGTATCACATCCACACACTTCCAGTCACTCAGTACAACCCTTGAGCTTAAGGATGAGTTGAAAAGAGCTGTCAGAGGAGCAGCCAATACCTCCCTCAGTTGCCTCAAAATATTTGGATGCACCCCGTCTGGCCCCATGGCTTTATCAACTTTCAAGTCCCTAAGTTCCCTCAGTATCTCGTCTTCCTAAAACAGGCTCACATCCACTCCCTCCCCTGTGATTTCTGCTACTCTTGAGCTGCCCTTTTTTCATTCTGCTTCCCTCTTGAATGCTGAGCAGATATAACTGTTCAGCAGCACAGCCTTTTCTCGGTCCTCCACCACCCTCTCCCCTGTTTCATTTTTTAGGCTGGGAATCCCTTTCTCAGTTGTTCTCCTTTCACCTACATACTGAAAAAGGTCTTGTCCCCCTTCTTGACTGCTTTGGCAACGTTCTCTTCTGTCCTAGCCTTTGCTCACCTGACCGCTCTGCCCGCTTCCTTCTGCTTAAACTGGTATTTCTCCCAGTCTTCCTCCCCCCATGTTGTTTTAAACTTGTGAAAGGCTCTCCTCTTAGCTCTGATGCTGCCCTCCACTTCCTTGCTGAGCCACAGTGTCTTCTTCTTTCTCCTATTTTTGCACACCCTCCTTGCACAGAGGTCTGTGGCTCTCACCATGGCCCACTTTATTGAGTCCCACATGTCTTGCACCCCCCTCATGTTGTCCCTCTCCTTCTAAAGCTTGTTTAACATATTCCACCATTTTCCTAAAGTCCGCTCGTCTAAAGTCGAGAACCTTCACCTTGGTTCGATGCAGGGAGGCTGACGTGTGTACTGTAAACCCCATAGTGCTATGGTCACTGGTTCCAAGGTTTTCCCCCACCAATACTTTCTCTACAGTGTCCCCATTTCTTAGTACCACGTATAGCACTGCCCCATCCCAGGTCAGTTCCTGGACCATCTGCCTAAGTAAGGCAACTTGAAGGGAGTCCAGTATCGCCTTACTTCTAGGGGTTGCTGCCGACAATGTGTCCCATGCCACATCCAGCAGATTGAGATCCCCCATCAGCAGCACCTCCCCTTTTGCTGACATTCTCAGAATTTCCTCTACCATCTGGTTGTCCACTCCTTCTTTCTGCCCTGGTGTCCTATAGACCACCCCTGTGTGGACCATCTCACCCCTCTCTGTGGTCAACAAAACCCAAAGTGCCTCTGTATCCTCCCCACCTGCCAAGTAACTCCATGGCCCGAATCCCCTCCCTCATGTAAAGCATAACTCCCCCCTCCTTCTGACCCTGTCTCCCCTAAACAGCTTGTACCCAGGCATGGCTACGCCCACCATAGCACCATGATTCTGTGATTCCCACCAGGTCCAATTCTGCTTCTGCCATGAGTGTTGCCAGGTCTGGAACCTTAATAACCAGGCTCCTAGCATTTGTGCACATTGCCCTACAATCTCCAGTCACCCTTATGCCCTCCCCTGTACCATCTTGCCTCATTTCCCTGACCCTATCTCCTATGGCCCCTGCTGAACATCTCATATGCTGAGGTAGGGAGCAAGTGCCCCCTGTGTCAGATGTTTTATTCTTGGGTTTCACCTACATCTCCTCCCCCCCATCTTAATTTAAATTGTAGCATTGTTTGGCAAACTCCTACAATTTCCACCTCAGCACTTCTTTACCCTCCCTGTTGAGGTGTAACCTGTCCGGGGAGAACAGACTTTC
This sequence comes from Neoceratodus forsteri, assembly GCA_016271365.2. Classification (NCBI taxonomy): domain Eukaryota; kingdom Metazoa; phylum Chordata; order Ceratodontiformes; family Ceratodontidae; genus Neoceratodus; species Neoceratodus forsteri. The sequence continues at coordinate 1,236,916,209 of CM057456.1, forward strand.
ATACTGCCAGATGGTCCCCCATTCCCCCACCAGCTCAAAGCCTTTCCTATCACACCAACCAGCTAGCCAGCTATTAAACTTAGGAATCCTCTGCTTCCTGTCTGAGCTAGCTCTCAGAACAGGCAGTACCTCTGAGGACACTACTGACCTAAAGTTTAGGTTATGACAGAACCTTGCTAAGGCTTCGAACCTAACCTGCACCTCCATCAAGCTATGACCTGCAAGATTGTTTGTCCCCAAATGAAACACAAGGTTTATTCTTTCATCTTGCAGCTTCCCCCTAGAGGGGATGTGATGTATCACTTCAGCTGCTGTCATGCCTGGCAAGGAACTGACCCAGACCTTGCCTCCCGTCATTCCACAGCCAATGCCCCTAACAATGGAGTCGCCAACAATTTGAACCTTATCCTCCACTTTTTTCGAGCTTGATCCACAACCTGACTGCCCCCTTTTCTTCCTTTTCCTCCTTGTCACTAACATCCCCCTTTCTTGTGTCTCCCCCCATTGGCTTGATCTTCCTCCTTGCTCCCATATTCTGTCCTCTCCAGGTGCTAGGTCTGGGACTCTGTCCTCTGCCATGGGACTTGCCGGTTTCCCTATGCTGAGTACTTTTCCCACCAACTTCCTCCTTCCCATTTTCATCCAGCATTAGCAGCTCAGCAGGATACTGCCCTGCATCCCCCCACTGTCACCAGGCCCTGTACTCCCTTCTTGTTTCCCCATTCCACTCTCTGTGACCAACCCCCGTGTATTCTCTCCCTGGTGCTGCCTTGCAACCAGTTTCCTTGCCTGTCTCTGTTTTGCCCTCTCCTGTTTAGGGGTTAGGTTACATCCTTCATCCTCTCTCACCCCCTTATCCTCTGAGACCCTTGCTGTCTGGGCCTGTCCTACCCTCCTGTCCTTGCCCTGCCTTCTTATCTCTGCCCATTTTATCCCCCCTATTTGTGGCACTGTTCTGACCTCCATTACTCATTTTAGTTCTAGATAACCCTGACACTGGGGCACCACCTTCCCTGCCATGTTGTACTTGCTCCCCTGAGACATCCCTGGCACCCAAATCCCCATCCTGGCCCACAGTACTCCCTGGTGTTTTCCCTCCGGTTTGTCCATTTTCCTGAACCTCGTCCCCCACTTCCCTCTTTCGATTTCCACTGTTGTTCAGAATTGATTTCCTCCTTATGCTGTTATTTTTATGTTGGCGCACTTGCGCAGCCAACATCTTGCGGTAGTGCAGATTTGGAGGCGTGGTCACTGTTGGGCGAATGCAGGGCATGCATCAGTAGGTGCGTCCCTCATTCCCCAATCAGCCTGCATGCCAGTGCCACACTGTGCATACTTAATGTGGTAATGAGATCAAATGAAAGGTCCGCTGCAATGCTAGCTTAGCTTGTCATATGCAATGGACCTTCTGACATGCTTTTCCTGGTGGTGAAAACAAAATTAACATGGCAGCACACCGCCTGCCATACTGCCGACTTCGGGGGTGCCCAATCCCCTGTCAGCATGCCCTGCCCCAATGTATGTGCCACGGGAGCCCACTCCCACCGGCATAATGCATCCCCCCATTTGTTATGTGTGCCAGGGGTGCCCAATCCCCTCAGCTCTTGCCCCCCACTTTCTTTGTGTGCTGGCAGGGGTGCCCAATCCCTCTGGCTACAGCATCCTCCCCAAAACATTTAGGTGGCACACTGGGAGCCCACCCCAGTATGCCAAAGCCTGCAAAAAAAAAAAATATCCCCAATGTTTTGTTTTGTTTTAACCTGTAAAAACAAACAGTCCCTCACAGTCTCCCTGCCCATCCCACAACCTGCACCCACCAATTGTGCACCCCTGCCTCCCCACACCCCCTTACCCCATACTTACTCTCGGAGTCCAGCACGACGATCTTTGGTGGACAGGAACATGTCTGCACTCTTCAAAGCCAACCACGAACTGAGGAAATGCTGGTAAGCTGCATAATGGAATAAATAGGGTTTCTTCAACTTTGATGCATATCTCAGGCATGTTTGGAGTTTTTGCACCAAATTTTCAACATGGAGTTTTTAGGACCTCCTCCTTGAATTCTGGCACTGTCATGGCTATTATCGGCCCGAAAGGTGATTTTGCGATCACTGCGTGAAATCACCTTTCGGGACCAATTAACAAAACAACAGTGCCACTGTTCATGAGCAGGGTCCTAAAATGCCTATGTTGAAAATTTGGTGCAGAAGTCCATAAATGGCTGTTTTACTGAGGATGTGTTCTGCTGTTTCCACGCACCCTCATAACTTCGTGAATCTGTAATATTTTCGCTCCAGATTTTCTAAATTCCCATTTTTCCACACTTCCTGATGAACAGTACAGCTGTCAATTTACATATCCTGGCCAAAATGTGTTTTCGCATGACTGGCGCAGAATAGCGCAGTCGCTGTGTGAAATCACTTTTCAGGACAGTTTGAGGAAATGATGGTGACACTGTTCATGAGCAGAGGTCCCAAAATGCCTATGTTACAAATGTGGCTAACAAACTCCCAAAAATAATTGGGTTACAGACGTGTGTTGCGCTCTTTCTATGCATGCTCACTGCTTCACCAATATTTCATATTGTCACTCCAGATTTACAACGTTGCCATTTTTTATGCCTCCTCATGAGCAATACAGTTGTCATTCTCCACATCCTGCCCAAAAATGTGTTTTCGTCCCTCTGTCGCCAAATGGCACAGCCGCTGTGCAAAACTACCTTGCAGCTAACAAAGTGATTTTGATGCTTTTCATGAGGTGGCCTGACAAGCAGCCCATGTTGAAAATGTGGAGTGAAACTACCGCCAAACACCTACGGTGTTAGGGTTTCCAACTGTAGCACCCCACCCGGTACAGACTGACAGGTGTCAGGGGTGTGACTTGGGATCATCAGATGTAATGCTCACACCATTCCACCCCAACCCCCACCCTGCAGCCACTGACAGGCATCGTGGTGTGCCTTGCACTGTTCGGCCACAAAGTTCACCCCACGCACCCACGTCAGCGTATTTCCTTATGGAATGGGGTAAGTACAACCCCCAAAGACCCCAAAGCACACACCGACACTTGTCAGTGTCTACAGGGTAGGGTGAAGTACAATGGCATGAGTGTTATAGCTGACGACCCAAAGGCACACCCCAATGCCTGTCGCTTTCTACAGGATGGGGTTGGGGTTGGCCTCACTTCAATACTTCACTACCATTCCTATTATAAGTCTCTAGCTCCAGCACTGCCAATGCCAATGCCAGTGTGACAACATTCGGCATTGACAAATGCTTGTTACTTCCCACCATCACCCCCATTCCTTTTCCAGGGGAAGGACCTCCATTTTACCCCTCCAGGGGCCATGCTGGTTTCTCTATGTCAAGTACCTTTCCCACCAACTTCCTCCTTCCCATCTTCATCCTGCACTAGCAGCTCAGCAAAACTGTTCTTTTGTACTATTCCCCCCAGCTTCTTTACTTCCAATGGGGCTCATCCCCCTTGTTGCTCTGTGTAAATGCTCCCTCTCCCCTTTCCTCCAACTAACATCCACCCCTCTTGCCGCTGAGGCTTCATTTGGCTAGCTGCTGTCCTTATTCTTACCGTATCCCTCCCGTTTCCCTCATTCCCCTCCCCCCACCATTATACCATTGCCTATTAGTCCCAGCCAATTCCTCCCTCTCCTTGAGTTGCTGCTGATTCCTTGCTCCCATGATCCCCAAACTGTTTCTCCCTGCCTTCTTTCTGTCTGCCCTGACCCCATTCATATCCCTCCAGCCACTTCTAATACCCCTGCTCCAGTCATAGGCTCCAATTTTCCAGCTCAAGACCCTTATTTCCTCCCTAAGGTTTGCCAACTGCTTGCATACCATACAACCCCCTAACCTTCAAGCCATGTGGAGTACCATGGCCATCCCACACCCAGAACACCCCACAACCTTGCCAAAAATGCCCGCCGCCCCTGCTGTTCTGGGGCCTGACCTCCAGCCCTGCTCCTTCTGGTGCCAATCAGTTCCCACCATGTGTTTCCTGTTAACGTGAACCACCTGGTCCAAATTTTCCTACCGGAGAAGGCTGTGTGATGCTTGGCCCTGTTGCAAGGGTCTGAGGTCCCTAAGAGGGCTTCCCTGGAGACCCAAATTACTGTCTATGTATCTAGAGTTTGGTAAGTGTAACCCCCAGGTGGCACTATCCCAAGGGCTACTACCCCTGTCTGCTTGAATACTGTCAGGTTGAGGGGCCTAGGTTCTGTGGCAGGTGCCTCCACCCAGAGGTCAGGGTTTGTAGTGGTTAGACTAGCTTGGTCACAGCCCTCTGGGACACTGAGACCCCCTTTTTTCCCTTCTAGTGACTTACACAATGCACAGAAGTTACAGTCCGATACACCACATGTACACACTGTTCAGTCATAAAGCACCACTTACCCTCAAGACTGATGCTGAGGTTCGTCTCTGAGGACCCCCTGTAAAATAAGGTTACTAGCATACACCAACCACTACAATGCTTGATAAGTAGGTACTGACACTTCAGACAGTTTAAAGTTTAACAACATCAAATCTGGTTTATTTAGGGAACAATAACATGGGAGGGAGAAATCAGATTAATTGGTGGCATTAGATCACAGTACTGTGCACATTACAGGGTCTAGAAAGTCACGCTCTGGATATCCAGTTTGGGGGGGGAGCTAGTCAGATCCGTTGCCCAGGGTTGGACAGCAGGTGAAGATGGATGGGGCCCTCTAGAGAAAATATGCACAACACCCAATTGTACTCCGGAGCCGGATGGCTCAGTCTTTGAAGAAATGAAGAAAAGAAAATCAGATGAAACACTGTTGATAGATAATCGGTCACAGGGGATGCCCTGATTGGTGCTCACAATACCCCATGCTGAAAACCTGGCACAGATCGTGGTTCTGGATTATCAGACACACACACACACAGCAGGGAGATGAGATTCTACAAGCCAGGCACACAGCTTTGGTCAGCAGACAGATTCAGTCCGCATACATTCAACTTGGCTTTCAGTCTACACCGCAGGGGGACAAGAGAACCCATTCAGCTGTTCCTCACAAGCATTCCACATATTTATACTGTATGTAAAGGAAATTACTATACCAGGCAACTGCTTTCCAGTCCTGATCGCACTTACTGCTAACACCCGGGAGTTTACACTGCAGCTTCACTTCCTGACAGACCGAGCGCGATTCAGTAATTTTTCCAGTCTTCTACAGGGTGAGCCTGGTTTCCACTCTTTCAGCCTCTCTTCTTCTCTGTAGTCTTGGATTCAGTCCGAATTAAATTGGAAACAGAACAGCCTGACTTTAGGCCTCCCACTCACTTCCCACGCGAAACTATACAGCGCAGAAGCTCGGAGCTCCTTTCCTCATCACGGTCACAAGGGATCTGATCTGTCCAGACGCAAGGCAGAGCATTCCCTTTGGGTGCCACCTGGTCCAATTGGTGGACTCAGCTGTCAATCACTCAGAACTCTCCCCATTGGTGCAAATAGGTGCCAAGGTCCAGAACTTCACTTCCCAGAATTACTATCTATATCTCCTCATGGTAAGCCAGCTCTCAAGAGAGTCCTAATTCTGGTTGGTCTGAACAAACTCCATTTTAGAGGCCCCCTTGCACTGATTGGACCCATTCAGCAGTTCGAGATCCAGAATGGAGTGGCAAAACACACAGAGTCCCAGCCGCAAGAAAGGCAGGTTAGACAAACTGCATTTTACTTAATACTCTAATTGGTTTCAGGCAAACAGTTACACCTGTCATTTAGGCTCCCTCTGCACTCTTAGCGACTGCAGAAACAGAGAGATTGGGCAGCAGCTCAGGCAGGATTCGAGCATTAAATACACAGTCCCCCCCATTACAAACTACTTAAGTCTGCAAGCAGACAGCTCTTAAAGAGACAGTACATGGAGGCTCAAACAGAACTCACTTGGAACCACATTTAACAGCTTAAACGCCGAACGCCAGCAGGCAAGGAAACAGTTTGGCAGGCTTTATAGAGTCTTTTCCGGAACCCCCATTTGTAAGGGTGTTACATAAGTATCATAACTCACCTGTTAGGAGTAGGACTACCGAGTTGGGGAAATGGTTAGTATTCCAGCCCCTAGTGCAAAAGGTCCCTGGTTCAATACACAAGGGAGGTAACTTTCAAGATGCCTAAATAACTAGGTTTAGTCCTTGTATTCTATTAATATGTGACCAACATTCATCAGTGGCTGCAGCTATTTACAATGTATTTGGTTGGCTTTCTAGCACCTCCCAGTGGCTGGCTGGTTTAACTTGCAAAGTGGGGACTTAGAAAATATTCAGACAGTCACGTGACCTTCAGTACCAATAAGTTACAGGACAACCCAGGGTGGGGAGTGGAGCAGTTGACGCAAAGCTTCGATGGGCCAACACAGTCCTATAGAGTGTCTCCTGTGTCAGCTCTACCTTGTGGGCTGCCTTTTGTGTCCCCAACTGCTGCCATGTGGTGCTTGCTCCGAATGGGAAGGGGAGGGCTATCTGCCGTGCTCAGTAGGCCCTTGTGGGCTACGTCCTGTGTCCCTGACCGCTGCCACGTGGTGCTTGAGCAAATGGGAAGGGGAGGCATCTGCCATGCTCAGTAGGCCCTTGTGGGTTGCCTCCTGTGTCCCCAACTGCTGCTGCATGGTGCTTGCTCCGAATGGGAAGGGGGAGCATTTGCTGTGCTCAGTAGGCCCTTATGGGCTACCTCCTGTGTCCCCGACCACTGCCGTGTAGTGCTTGCTCCAAATCCAGTGCCTACAGTACAGTTATTTGAATACACGCACAGTATATTCAAAGAGTGGGAACTTCTACCCCATCTTAAGATAACAAAAAGAGCCCATTACACAAATTGGAGTTGAGTCCACAGGGATCCCTTGTTGGAAAATCCAGTCTAGAATGTTTTTCTATGGTTGTTTATTTTCTATTCAAAACTGGTTATTTCCATGCAATGAGTTGCAGAAATTAAATTCTCTAGTTTGGTATGGTAATACTAAAATCCAGTAGTAGTGTGTAAGCAATAATTTGGATATGTTCTTTTTTAATAGATATACTTATTTCCCAATCTGGGTAACAGAGGATAAAAAGAATTAGAAAACAATAAATAGCCTTATTTGTAGAGCTGCTTGTCCTTCAAGTATCTCTGAAATGTCCCTGTTTACATTTTTACACTTTTATTATGAATGCCTAGAAAGTCAGACAATAGGAACCCATTTTTAAGATCAATGGGGGCTATGCCCGAATGGGGCAGAAGGTACACACCAAAGGCACATACCCCACCAGCATAGTTCCGAGGCCCCAGACAGGCACAGGATGTGTGGTATTCACTACCACATGCACCCATGGGGCATCTGTTCACAGCCCCACCCCTTCCGGTGCACAGAACTGTGCAGGGTGGCCAGGGCGTTGTAGCAGACTCAGGCGGGCATCCAATCAGATGCTGTCCTGGGTCTCATAATGGATCATCTGCACATTAAGGTGGATCCGGGTGCTTGAATAGCCAACGCAGACACCTGGACCCATGTGGCCATGCCCTGTTGTCCAGAGGACCCCCTGCCCGAGCCCCTGATGCACTGCAGTCACCAGCCGCACTGCAGAACCACCCCCAGTACATGTCTGCCTCATCCCCCTTGTAGCAAAGCATAGACCCCAACACAAAACTTCCTCACCCCCATAGTATCAATGAACCCCCAACACACAACTTCCCCATCCCCACAGTTTCAATGACCTTCCCCAACACATGACTGCCCTCTGTCCCTAATTTAGCAATGCACCCCAACATGTCTGCCCCATCCTGATGTGGCAATGATCCCCTAACATATGCTGCCTTATCCTCAGTGAAGAACATGACATCCCCCCCCCGCACATACTGAAGTGCCCTGGTCCACACAACCTGACCTCCAAACCTGGTGCCCTAGCAGTAACACTGGTGGTCAATGGATCCCCACCCTCATGGCACAGATAACCCCCCTCCCCAAGCCCACCAACTGACAGATGGTGCCACAGGCTATAGTCTCTATGTGGCACATACCTCTGCACCTCCTCAGCTGCTGGCCACCTGGCAGATGCTGTGAGCATGCTGCCTATATGTAGCAGCACACTCCCAGCATCAGTTGGGTGGCCAGTGGTCAAGGAGGTGTGCATAGGGATGTGCCACCGGACGTCTATGCCCACGGCACCATCTGTCAGGTATGAGCTTGGGGGGAGGCGGTTGTCAGTGTCATGGGTGGGGGGGGTTCATTGACTACCAGTGTTGCTGCTGGAGCACCAGGTATGGGGGTCATGGTTATGTGGACCAGGGCACTTTGGTATGTGCTGGTGGGTTGTCATGCTGTTCACCGGGGATGGGGCAGCCATGTGTTGGGGGATGCATTGTTACATCAGGGATGGGGCATACATGTTTTGGGGGGGATGCATTGCTAAACTGGGGACAGGGCAATCTTGTGTTGGGGAGTCAATGAAGCAATGGGGATGGTTCAGTCGTGTGTTGGGAGTTCATTGAAACTACAGGGATGGGGCAGTCATGTGTTGGGGGATGCATTGACACTATGGGAATGGGGCAGTTGTGTGTTGAGGGGATGCATTGACACTACGGGGATAGGGCAGAATTGTGCAGGGGGGCTGGTATGAGGGGCCTGGGGGGGCCCAGTTGTGTTGGGGTGTTGGACCGTCACTGCCGGAAACTGTGCGTGTGTTCCGTTGAGTGTGGGGGGGCTGCCATACTGCTGCTGGGGCCAGGCAGGGGTCCTGTGTGCACAAGGCTGGGAACATACTACGGTTAATGGCATGGTCTCCCCCCTGGTGTAACCTGCACCCTCCTATGCACCTCTGTGCACAGCGCTACACACCTTAGTGAATGGCGCGTGGTGCAGGCATGCCCCCGGAACACCCCCCCAACCGCCCCGACATGTTGCTGCTCACATGACTGTGGGATCTGGCATGTAACTGTCTTGGGTACCATTCATGGATGCTGCTGGAGGTCTATGGGACCACCGCTATGCGGCATTCATGCATACCTATGCCTGTGCGCCCAGTTTCTGTGGCACATAGGCATAGTGCATAGGGTCCAATACTCTGATTGGTTGACTTTGTACAGGTTTTAATTTTCATTCATCTACAGTACCAAAATCTATTTAGGAGTTTCAATGCTTTATATCTTGGAAATACTGTACAAACTATGAAAAAAGTTATATTTAAAAAAATCTTGGGTCAGAGGTTTCTGTTTAAATCCAGAGCTCATCCTGTAATTCCCGTAGGAAGGGATAATCCATCATTTGAAAAGCTATCAATACATCTTTTATATACACCACAAAATAATAAACTACCATAGGGTTTCATTAGAAATATTAATTCAAGAAACACAGAAACATAGACTTTCTTGGCAGATAAGGACTTGGCCCACATAGTCTGCCAATTTTTCCATGCCTACAGTATCTCCGTAGACCCTACCTGATCTCTAGTTCTTTCTCCCTTCCCCATTTCTTTCCATTAAGATTCCCTTATGCCTATCCCATGTATTCTGGAACCCCATTACTGTTTTCATGCCCAGCACATCAGCTGGTAGACTGTTCCAGGAATCCACCACTCTTTCTGTAAAGAAGTACTTCCTCTCATGTCTCCTGAATCTACCCCCCTCTAACTTCAGAGCATGAGCCCTTGCTTTTGTGCACCTTTTATTTCTGAAAAATACTTTTATCCTGTATCTTATTTACTACCTTGCAGTATTTAAAGGTCTCTATCCTATATCCCCCTTTCTCCCTCCTCTCTTCCATGTTGTACTAAATGAGTTCCTGTACTCTCCTCTTAGGGTTTTCTATGCAGACCCTGCACCATTTCAGTTGCCCTCCTCTGGACCACTTCCACTCTGTATGTGGCCTTCTGGAGATCCGGCCTCCAAAACTGTACACAGTATTCTAGGTGAGGTCTTACCAACAATATATACAGAGGCAGCACCACTTCCCTCCTTCTGCTGGTGATACCTCTTCTTATGTACTACAACATTCCCCAGCCCTTCCATCTGCTTTGTCATATTGTCTGACCACCTTTGTCATCAGAGATTATACTCCCAAGTCTCTTCCCATGCTTGGTGGTTGTCAATAACACTCCCCCTGTTTTGTTCTCTGCCCCTGTGTTTCTGTGTCAAGCGCACTATTTTGCACTTTTTCATATTGAAAATCAGCTACCATAACCCTTAACCACTCCTTGAGTTTTCTCAGGTCTCTGCTCATTCTTTCCACCCCACCTCCAGAATGTCCACCCTGTTGCAGAATTCAGTGTCATCTGAAAAGAGGAAGACTTCCCTTCCAGCTCACCTACAATGTCACTTACAAAGACATTTAAGAGCACCCATCTCAGCACTGATACCTGGGGCACCCCACTGGTCACTTCCCTTCCTCGGAGTGAACTCCATTAACATCACCCGCTGTCTCCTATCACATAACCAGCTTCTTACCAAATTTACCACCCTTGGAGTCATTCCTGAGCTACCCAGCTTGCACAATAGTCTCCTGTGTAAAATGGTATAAAAAGCCTTACTGAAATCTGGGTAGGCTACATCCACCACTCCACCCTGATCTAATTCCTTGGTCACCCAAACAAAGAAATCTATCTTTGTTTGACATGACCTCCCACCCCTCAGTGCATGCTGCCTTGATTTTTGTAACCCATTATTTCATCTTTATTTTTTATACTTGTAGGCAAGATGAGCATTATTGCCCATTTTCACAAGCAACAAGTTAACATATAACAAAGACTACAATATACAACAAATATAAACAAACAGTTAATAAAATACTCGACTCGCTGCAAATTTCTCATTCCAGGTCCCCCACTGTAGGACATCACTGGCTCAAAGATCGCTTCGGTACCGTGCTCCTCTTTGGCTCGATGCTCAACCTCCTCGGCTCACTCAGACACTCAGCATCTCTCTCTATTCAAAGCAGGCCTCAAAGCCCACCTAATTGAGTCTGCAACCTGTGACTGTGGCTAGCTCTGCTCACCTAAGTATGCTCCCTAACCCCATAAATAACAGACACAGGGTCTCCATAGACCCCATGAATACGCTTCCCCCCATCTCTAACAAATGATACCCAGAATGCTGCCTACTACTGTCTCTGGTGAACTAAGATAAAGCTTGGACTGCACTGTCAGTACTGTTTGTGTGTAATACTTGAGCGTGTATGTTTTCTTGTATACTGCTTTACTACGTATGTATCCTTGTATTTCGTTCCCCCCCCTCCACCCCCTGTAACCGACGTGGAGTCTTTGCAAATGAGTCTGTGACTCAAAGGATTGTAATTCCGATTATATGCAATAAATAAAATAAAAATAAATAAAAATACATTTCTATAAAACACATATACTGCCATTCATTTTAATTTAGATTACAAAGTCATTTGTTCAAGGTGTCAAGCCATGATCTTAGTCTGCTTTTAAAAACAGCCACATTGTATTTAAAGTATTCCACTACCCTCTCCTTCAGCAGTGATTCCATTATTTTCCCTACCACCAATATCAGGCTGACTGGTCTATAACTGTTAGCCTCCTTCATGCTATTACATTTGTGAAGTGGAACTAGATCTGCCCTCCTCCAGTCCTCTGGAGCTACTCTTTTTCCAGTGAGCTGTTTATAGGACTGCCTGAGGTGCTAGCAAGTACCTCCCTTAGCTCTCTCAGTAAGCTAGGATGTACCCCATCTGGTCCCATTGCTTTGCCCACTTTTGGATTAGCAAGTCCCTTTAGGACTCTCTCCCCTGAAAAAGGCTAATGTTTATCTCCTTCCCTCCCTTCAGAGCTCCTGCAACTTTTTATGGTGACCCTTCCCCTTCTCCTTCCACTGTGAACACCATGCAAAAGTATTTGTAAAGGATGCTTGCCTTTTCCTGGTCCCCCTCTGCACTGTACTCCCATCCCTTTTTAATCTTATTATCCCTCCCCTGGTCTTCCTCTTTTCATCTACAGTGCATACCTAAAAATGCCTTGCCCCTTCTGTTACGTTTGGGCTATTCTCTCTTCAGTTTGTGCCTTTGCACTCCTTACTGCTTTCCTTGCTTCTTTCTGTTTCCCCTGATATTTCTCCCTGTCCTCCTCCCTCTGCATCACCTTATGTCTTCTGAATGCCACCCCACTAGCCTTTGCCTTTTCAGGTGTCCTTTTCAATAACCATAGCAGTCTCCTTTTCCTCTTACTTTTACTCACTTGTTTGATACAGAGGTTTGTTACCTTTACTAGATCCCCTTTTAGCTTTGCCCACTGTTCCTCCACCCCACCCAGGTCATCCTTCCCTGCCAGGTCATCCCTATGGAATTCATTCATCTTTACAAAATTTGCCCTGATGAAGTCCAGGACCCTCACCCTTGTGTGGTTCGACTCCATAGCCATCCTTATATTGAACCAGATCATATGGTGATCACTGGTCCCTAGGTGACCTTCCATTTTGATGCCTGTGAAACTGTCTCTGTTAGTGAGCACCAGGTCTAGTACTGCCCCATCACAAGTGGGTTCGCTGAGTAGTTCCCTGCGGTATGCCCCTCCCAAAGGGAGTCCAAGATTTCCCTGCTTCTAGTCAAAGGTGCAGCTGAGAGACTCAGTCTACATCCGGCAGATTGAAGTCCCCCATTAGCAGCACCTCCCCCTTCTCTGTTATCTTGCCAATGGCTTCCACCAGTACCTTATCTAACTCCTCCTCCTCCTCCAGCAGAGTCTGTAGATCACACCAGTGTAAACAGTGGCTCCTTCCCCCTTCTCTAGAGTAACCCACATTACCTCTCCCCTCCATATTCCCTTTATCTCTGTCGCTTGCATGTTTTCCTTAGCATAACCTCCCCCATTTTCTTCCCACCCTGTCCTTCCAGAACAGAATATAGCCTGGTACGGTCATCCCAGTCATGGTTTTCAGTACGCCATGACTCAGTAATGGCTACAATATCCAGGTCGGCCTCTGCCATGATGGCCTCTAGGTCTGGAATCTTATTTCCTAGACTTCTGGCATTTGCACACACACAGCCCACTAGATTCTGTTACCACCCTGATTATTTCCCTTCTTTCTTCCTTTATTCTCTCCCCTCCCTCTATTTTTACTGCTCTGATTCCCATTCCCCTTCATTTCTATCACCCTGCTTCCTTTATTAATTTGCATCATGAGGTACTTCTCTCCCCTCATGTTCTCTCTACTTCCTACTTTATCCTATGGGGGGCAGTTATTACCTCCCTAATTTCTTCTGCCACCCCCCTTGGCTACTATAAATGTTTATCAAAGTAACATTTAAACTGTTCACTGAGGTCTGCAGTTCCCCTCCCAGATGGATGCAGGTCATCACCCCTTGTAAAGGCCCTTATCCATCCAGGTTGAACCCCAGTCTTCAATGTAGCTGAACCCCTCCTCTCTGCACCATTCCTTCAACAATAAATTAAAGACCTAGTGCTGCAACCCCTCTCCTTCCCCCCCGTCAGAGACAGGCAGCACCTCTGCAAAACCCATTGAACATGCTACCTGCCTAAGACCTCTCCCCTGCTCTGTAAACTCTCCCTGCACTATCCCAGCCCCTTCCCTAGACAGGTCATTAGTCCCCAGGCGGATAATGACATCCAACTCTGCCTCTCTTCCTGCTGCCCTAGTGATCCTCTGCTGCATTAGCACCTAACCTCCCTCCCCCCCATTTCCTATTCCCAGATCTATACCCTAACAATCAAGTTGCCCACCAGAAGTTGCTGCCTCCTCATTCTCTTCTGGAGTCCTCTACCACCCTTCTTGGGTTTCTGCTACAAAGGACCCCCACATCTCCCCCTGTCCCTACTATGGGTACCACCTCCAGACAGTTCCGCCCCACCAAAATAGTGTAGGAATTGCTCATATGTTGTGGTGTCAGTTGTGGAATGTGCCTCTGACTCACCATCCCCACCCTTCCAGAGCCCACCATAGTCCAACCACTCCTCCTCCTAGGCACCCTCTGAGGAACAGTGTCAGACCTGGTGGCCCCTGGGTAGCAGAAGAGGTTTCCCCCATCCAAGCCAACTTGGCATAGAGTCTAGCAACTTCTTTCCTTAACCCAGAGAGATGCATGCAGATAGGGCTGCACTGCAGTCTCCAGAAGGTTTCTGTGAAAACTGCTGCCCCACAGCCACTGCACTTCACCACTCCCAGCATTCTCAATTCCTACACTTCCCTGTGATATTTGGAAATTCTTATGTACCCCTAGCCCTGATAGGGTTTTACTAGTTTTTCCCCTTTTGTTGTTTGTTATTCCCCTTGTAACCTACCCTAGATAGAGTGTTGTTCCTATTCCCTATTTTGGCCTACCCTTTCGCTTCCACCCACCCCATAGATACCTTTACCCCTGATAGTGTGTTTCTAGTTTTTTCCTACTGAAATTTGTTATTCCCCTTGAACACCTACCCTAGAAAAGTTTTTTTTAATCTCTAGATAGGTAGGCACAGCACAATTTGAACATCTACCCTAGATGGGGTGTTGCTTCTAGTTCCTGTTTTGCCTTCCCTTTACCTATTACCTTTATGATTTCAATACACTTTTATTTATTTTTATTTACGACTTTGTTAAATGGGTAGGTGCACTGATCCCAGGGACCATTTTCAGGCACAATCCAGGCCACGGAAGGCGGCACAAAGTAGAAACATCAGAATAACAAAAACACTTAAAACTTAAAGCCAGAATGTAGTGTGGCCCAGTATTGCACACCAGGGGTGTTGTATCTCCTACTGAATGCCACCCCAAGCTGTCAGACCCAGTGTGTTGCCCTTAAGCACAGCCCTTTAGCTATGGAATGCAGCACAGGACCTCTAGGTCAAGACCACTGAAACAGAGGGAAGAAGCCCCGCCCATACAGTTGACCCTCCTGATAGAAGGATGAGGGACATTCACACAGAAAATCAGTAGGACTGCTTTAGCCGGTGGCTGCATCAGCAGTCAGTACAATCCAGTGACACTTGTTGGTGAGTGTCAGTTCCAACACTTCTTCCTGAGCCTGACTGGCTCCAACACATACCATACATTTCTATTTAGAGTTAGCACACTTTCAAATAATAACATTATTTTTTTAGAAGTTGCCAGCTGTTAACTGTTAAATGTGAAGCACTTTTTTGCCACTTGGAAGATTTTCTACCTGTAGTGAGTAATGGGTGGCATAATACTGTGCTTGGTGGATAACATATCAAGTTCTAGTCTTCTTGATGCCACATCAGCATTATGACATCATCAGCTGTGCAACTGCAACTGACCAAGACTCACTTTCTGCCAGATCTGTCCCCTTGCGAAGTCATAATGCTGCAAGCATAGATATCCCATATATAATACTAGAGGGGGCAACAAATGGAGAACTGGGGGCTTTCATGCTGCTATATGTAAGTGGGTTTATACTATGTCTATGGAGCTATTATGCAAATGACTGGAGGGGGTCACATGATGACCCCTCTAGTTTTTACATATGGTCTCTATGGCTGATGGGGTATTTTTATAATTGTACTTTAATACTTCCCCCATTTAAAGTGGGGGATGGGAAATTGTTTAACCAGGAAAGACACACAAGGCTGAAGTTTGTTTCCAGGTGCAATCTGGCAGCACAAGGATGTTAGGTGACTTGCTCAGGGTCACACAGTATGCAAGTGGGGCCTGATGGGATTCAAACCCTGGTCTCTAGGTTTGCAGCTCAGTGCCCTTAACCACTACACTATACTGTCTCCATTTTTTTGCATTTTTATAACTGTCATTTATTAGCATCTAATATAAAATACATCTGATACTAAGATCATAAAAAGATAATTAGCATCACACAGAAAATGTCATGATATATTTACATACTAGTTTAAAACAGAAAAGGGAAATAAAGATCTGACTTAATCAATAATTTTTAACATTGGAGCTGCCTGAAAAAAAACAAGAAAATCATATACTGCATGCCAGCAGTCACTGTTGAGCAACAGATCAATGTTATTATAACATAAGAAAAATAAGTACATGATTTGGCATCAATGCATTAAGAAATTCTCTACTCATTTTTGCAGGGTTTGAAGTATAAACAAGCATTTGTCAATGCCAAATGTTTGCTTGCTGGCATTGGCATTGGTAGTGTAGGAGTTACAGAGCTGCATAATAGGAATGTCAGTGAAGTATTGAACTGAAGCCAACCCCACCACCACCCTGCAGAGGCTGACAGACATTGGGGTGTGCCTTTGGGTCGTCAGGCATAACAGCCATACCATTTCACCACACCCTACCCTGCAGACACTGACAAGTGTCACAGTGAGCCTTGGGGTCTTTGGCCCTTATGCACACCCCATTCCATCAGGAAATATGGTGAGATGGGTGTGGTATAGGAAAATGGGGTGAACTTTGGGGTCAAAGAGTTCAAGACACACCTCGATGCCTCTCACTGGCTGCAGGGTGTGGAATGGTATGAGCATTAAAGGCAAGAATCCCAAGTCACAGCCCGGATGCCTGTCATTCTCTACAGGGTGGGGCATTATGATTGGAAACCCTAATGCCTCAGGCATTCGTTGGTATTTTCACTCCAAATTTTCAACATGGTTTTTTTGTGACCCCAACCTCATGAACAGTGGCAATACCAGTTTGTTAGCCAAAAGCTGCTTTTGCACAGTGACTACAGCATTTAGCACCACAGGTGCAAAAACACATTCTGAACAGGATGTGAAAAATGACAGCTGTACTGTTCATGGGGAGGTGTAAAAAATGGCAATGTTGAAAATCTGCAGGGAAAATATTAAAAAAACTGGTAAAGTCACGAGCATGCATAGAAACTGTGCAACGCACACCCGTAATGTAATTAGTTTGGGGATTTTTTAAAGCACATTGTCAACATAGGCATTTTGGGACCTCCGATCATGAACAGTGTCACTGTGATTTTCTTTATCTGTCCCGAATAATGATTTCCCACAGCGACCACGCATTTCTGCGCTGAAAGTGTGAAAACACATTTCGGCTATGTTGTGAAAAATGACGGCTGTACAATTCATAAGGAAGTGTGGAAAAATGCCACTGGCGAAAATCTGGACTGAAAATATTACAGATTCATGAACTTATGAGGGTGCGTGGAAACTGTACAGTGCTCACTCGTAACAGTCATTTTATGGACTTTTGTCACCAAATTTTCAACATGGCCATTTTAAGACCTCTGCTCATGAACAGTGTCACTGTGATTTTCTTATTCTCTCCCAAACATTGCTTTCACACACCGACTGCACCATTGTGCACTACATGTGTGGAAACACATTTTGGGCGAGATGTGAAAAATGGCAGCTGTACTACTCATAAGAAAGTGTAATAAAATGGCAATATTGAAAATCTGGCATGCAAATATTAAAAATTCGCAAACTTGCGAGCGTGTGTAGGAACTGCGCAATGTACGCTCCTAAAACAGCCATTTTTGGGAATTTTTTCACCAAATTTTCAACATAGCCATTTTAAGACCTCTGCTCATGAACAGTGTCACTGTGAGTTTCTTAATCTGTCCCAAACATTGATTGCACACACCGACTGTGCCATTGTGCGCTACATGCAGGGAAACACATTTTGGATGACATGTGAAAAATGACAGCAGTACTGCTCATAAGGAGATGAGGTAAAATGGCAATGTTGAAAATCTGGAGTGCAAATATTAAAAATTTATGAACATACGAGCGTGCGTAGGAACTGCGCAACGCACGCTTGTAAAACAGTCATTTTTAGGAATTTTTTCACCAAATTTTCAACATAGCCATTTTAAGACAACTGCTCATGAACAGTGTCACTGTGATTTTCTTAATGTGTCTCATACATTGATTTTGCATACTGACTGCGCCATTGTGCGCCATACTTGAAACACATTTGAGAGAGATGTAAAAATGACAGCTGTACTGCTCATAAGGAGGTGTGGTAAAATGGCAATGTTGAATATCTGAGTGCAAATATTAAAATTTGTGAATTTATGAGCATGCGTGAGAACTGCACAATGCACGCTAGAACAGTAATTTTAGGATATTCTCACTGAATTTGCAACATAGGCTTTTTGAGAGCCCACATTATGAACACTGGCACTGTCATTTCATTAATTGGTCCCAAAATGTGATTTTGTGCAGTGACTGCAAAATCACCCTTCGGGCCCGATTAACACCATGACAGTTCCAGAATTTATGAGGAGGGGTCCCAAAAACCCCATGTTGAAAATTTGGTGCTAAAATTCCCAAAAATGCCTGAGATATGTATTAAAGTTGAAAAAACCCTATTTATTGCATTATACAGCCTACCGGCATTTCCTCAGTTCACGGTCGGCTTTGAAGAGTGCAGACATGTTCCCAGTCCACCGAAGATAATCTCGCCAGCCTCCAGAGGTAAGTATGGGGTGAGGGGGGTGTAGGGAGGTAGGATGCGCAGAGGGTGGGCAGGGAGACCGCAGAGGGAACTTTTTTTGTTTACAGTTTTTTTTTTTTTAGGAAGACAACGCGGACATTTGCCATGCTGGGATGGGCTCCCAGTGTGGCACCTGGAAAGCTTTGGGGTGTGTGGCACCGACGGGGTTTGGGCACCCTTCGCCATACAGTGTGCTTGGGGGCAGCATGAGCATCTAATATGCACGTAAAGGCAGTGTGGAGGGGAGCGCTGTCACTGAAGCTCTCCCTTTCAACTGTACGGCACTACATTTTCAACTGCTGTCATAGACAGCCACAGCATTCATTGGAGAACTGCGGCCGTGCCTGCAAACACACTGACTGAACTGGAAGACGGGTGCCACACCTCCGAAAACTCAGATGATGACACTATGTTTCTTGCACATGCGTGCAGGCAAACATAAAAAAAGAACAGAACAGCACTATGTATGTCAGGTTGCAGGTACAGTACTGATCTACACGTCACATGTTGTGCCATCAGGTATGAAATCTAAACTGACTAAAGGAGAAAACAAAAATCCTTCAATTATAAAAAAAAAAGTTACTCATAAAATGATTTACATGTTTTGGTTGCTATTTTTGATAGTTCTGTTTGAGTTCTTCGGTGAACTGCAACAACATTGTTACAGTAACCAAACTACCTCGACACAAATATATATTGAAGTAGAAGATGTAACAGTATCAAGACTATTTAAATAACTGCTACCAGATACCAGCTGATACTAAAATTACGGAACTGAGAGATAAGATACTACACATTTGGCAATAGGCGTTACATAAATTACAAAGGAAAAATACCTTACTCGGGCAAAAGTTTAACTGAATATAAAACTGGCATACCATGACAATATGCTTTCATATTATTGAAAACTGATAGCTGCAGGCTCCTATGTAATTAACAAGAGTTAATAGAAGCAAAAGCTTTCTCCACCCAGTATTATTGGTTTCAAGTAGCACTTGTCAAGGTCATGAACTTTCAGAACTTACACTTGCACATTTTTCATTGCAGCAATTATGCTGCATGAAAACTTAATTTCAGTTTACAACTCTGTGAGATAGCAGATGCTAGCATATTATGTACTGTACAGTACAGGTCAAACAATTTGTACTTATTATTTATTTATTTTATTTGGAAAATGTTTCACCAGGAAAGACAACATGAGCTGTAAACAGTTTGTTTCCAGAAGCGTCCTGGGGTGGGGGGGGACAAGAGTTGGGAGAACAAGCAAACACATAAGAATACAAGTAAAATTTCTAAAACAAAACAGTGTAGTACAATTACAGAGTTGAAATAACTCAGACCAACTGGCCAGGGTAAACAAAACCATATTTGGATATAGCATACATTGCAACAACTCAAGAGCAGGTGATCTAGTAGGGTAAAGGTTAGATAATGGATAACACATTTGAAGTGCTAGAAGTAGTAGGATGAGCACAAGATTCGGAGTGCTATTGTATACCCAAGGGAGGGAAGTTATAAGATAAGTGGGGAAATGGACAGGTGAGGGGTAGAGGGTGGGGGATAGAAGAGGGAGAGAGAGGGACAGTCAAGATCTATACACATCCAGGTTGCTGAGAACCCTGCAAGGGGGTTAGGACCAGGCAGAAGGGAAGGGGAGAGAAACAGAGCAGGGTGGTAGAAAAGAGAGGGGCAGAGGAACTGGAGTGGAGGAAGGGGATAAGAAAGAAGGGAGGTGGGCAGGAGATGGATTTGAAAGTGGGGGGAGAGGAAGGGGGGAAGAGAGAGAGAGACAATATATACCCCTTCAGGATGCAGAGAACTCTGACAGGGGGTCAGGATTAGAAAGTGGGGAAAGGAAGAGAGGTAGAAGAGAGGGAGCCAAGATCTATACCCCTTCAGGATGACAGAGAACCCTGCAAGGGGGACAGGACCAGGTAGCAAAGGAGGGGAGAATGGGGTGGGAGGAGAAGTGGAGTGTGGTGGGTGGTCGGAGGGGAGAAGAGGGATAAAGAATAGGGAGGCTGGAGAAAATAGGGGTAAACTAGAATGGAAAAGTGGAGAGCATCAGTAGGGGGAAGAGAGGGTTGGGGAGAAGGACAGCCGTAGAGTGTAGAAATAGCATAGTAGCTTGTGGATGGTTGTAGAGTGTAGAAATGGCACAATAGGTTGTGGTAGGGGTTGGGAGGAGGGGGGTATAATAGAAGGTAGCATGTGAGGAAGTAATCACAGGAAGGGTTCAGTTAGGAGACAGGAGGTAAGTCAGGGATAGAGGAGTAGGGAATAGTGCACAAGGGATTGGGAGGGTTGTGAAGGGGGGCTAAGAATAAGTACAGTTGGGAGAATAGAAGTAAAGTAGGGCTAAAGGATAATGCACCAGGGTGGGGAGTGTTGAAGAGGGCTAAGAACAAGTGCAGTTAGGGGAAGAGAAATTGTGAAGGGCTAAGGAAATTGAAGATGGGGAAGAGGAAAGTCTGATAGGAGGTGGCAGTGAGTTCCAAAGCTTTGGAAAGTGGTAGGAGAAAGCTTCTTGTCCTATGGAGGTAGAGCAATGAGGAATAGCTAGAGTGTGTGTATCAGTAGATCTGAGAGGGCGAGAGGAGGGAGGTGGAGCAGAGAGTAAGGAGGAGAGGTAAGAGGGGAGAGTCCCAACCCAAAATTTAGAAGTGAACTTGGCACAGTGAGAGAGATGCCAACACTCAAAGGAGGGGAAAGCTAGAGAATGATACAAGGTACAGTGATGCGTGCGGGAAGGGGGCGTCAAGATCAAAGTGACAGAAAGCACTGAAGAAAGTATCCAACCTGGTAAGGGAAGAATTAGGAGCTGCACTGTAGACTATGTCGCAATAGTCAAAAATAGAGAGCATCATTTTCTGAACAAGATCACACCTAACCGGTAGTGGTAAGGAACTATGGTTGTTGTAAAGGGCGCCAAGCTTGGGGCACATTTTTTTCAGGATGGCGTCAATATGTACAGAAAAGTTAAGGTGCTGGTCAAGCCAGACACCCAGGTATTTGAAAGAGGTGGTGTCCTCTAGTGTTGTCTCATCAAAGTTGTGGAAGGAGGGAATGAAAGGCAGCCTAGAGAGTCTCTGCCTAGTGCCAAAGGTCATGGGGACTGTTTTCCTGGCATTTAAGAAGAGTTGATGCGAGCTTAGCCAACGTTGAACATTACTGAAATCAAGCTGTAGTCTGGAAGTCATACCAGAGGGAGATTGGCCAGAAGTGAACAAGACCATGTCATCAGCATGCATATGGATGGAGGATGAGAAGCATACTGACGGTAGGTCATTTAGAACAACCGAGAATAAGAGAGGGCCAAGTACGGACCCTTGAGGCACACCAGTAGAGATGGGTAGTGGAGGGGACGTATAGTCAGCTATTTTAACAGATTGAGTTCTACCTACCAGGTAAGCTCTGAACCAGTTGCAGGCAGACAGAGACAAGCCAGCTGACAAGAGAGTTTCAAGGAGGAGGGAGTGGGAGACTGTGTTGAGAGCCTTGGCAAGGTCGGCAAAGATAGCAGAAGTGATATGACCTCTGTCCATGGCTGAATGGAAAGAGTCAGTGAGTCTAAGTAGGGAAGTGGTTGTGGAGTGATTCTTCTGAAAACCGGATTGAATGAGAGTGAAGAAGGCCAAGTCATCAAGAAAGGAGGAGAGTTGGGAGAGAACAAGGTGTTCCTGAAGTTAGCCGGGGGGTGGAAGCGAGATGGGGAGGTAATTCCCAGTACACTGCAAGCAAGACAGTAACAGTTAAAAAAAAAACAAGTTTACAGTATGTGTTGACAACACATATATTTATTAGCTGTCATATTTAACTTTAATTTTGAAAAGGTTAGTCTGGAGCAAAGTGCCTTGAAATGAAGGTGTGGTCCCAGGCATGTACACTGGAATGTACATTTTGCCACCAAATTCCTCGGACAGCCAGAAGGCAGATGTTCTCAGTTAGGATATTAAATGTCTTTTAAACAAAACCATGTTTTAAACAAAATCATGTGGGAATTTATTTTTACTGATGAGGGTAGGAAACACTTTCTGAAGAGAACTTCTCGTGACTCCATGTGGGCTGATGGTATCTACTGTCCAAATGGTGGTTTGGATTGTTTTCCTGGGACAAGGTGTTTATAATTAGAGCACCGTCAGCACTTGCTTAACCTAACCCCTTTTGTGCGAACACAAATGTGGCTGCTGAAGGTTCCTGAAGAAGTCAATTACAAGCACTGAAAATGGCATTTGTGAGGAAATATACTAAAAGAATAAAATAAAAGTCAATGTGACAAAAATGAGAAAGAAAATGTCCTACCAGATTATACCACACATTAACACATTTTTTGACTTTCAGTTTATCCTCTCAGTCCTGCTCAGCTTGCAACCAGTCCCACCATGCTACACTCTCCTGACTACCCCAGCCCTCACACTGGCTACTATAATTATCACTGGTTTGTCCGAGCATATACCCACCATTCTGAATATACTGGTTCGGGAGATGGAGGATTCCAAGGTGAGGTCCAAGGATTGTCTAGAGGCTACATTTGAGCTGAGGCTATATTGCTCCAGTAAGCCATTTTCTTGGGAAAAACCATAGCCTAATGTTGACTTAGTCAGTGCTCTATATGCACCCTGTGTCCCCTCCCAGTCCCATCACCATTCCTTTGCAGCAACCCACCCCTGTAGCTGAGGGTGCCAAGTGGTGTGTACAGGTGCCTCCTGATACTGATGCAGAGTTGGTTGTGAGCACATGCTGTTGTACCTCCCTTCCCCAGAAATAGATAGCAGTACCTTGGTTAACATTTCTAATCTTGCTTTTTTACATAGGATAGGCCAACTAAGGTGCAATATTTCATTTCTAGTAGAGTCCTACTTTTACTCATATTTACAGTGCATTATCCAGGATAGTCCAGCGTGGGTGAAAAGCTGCATTTTCAGTGAAGTCCTGTTTCTAGCCATATCTGCAGCTAGACAGACTGGAGCACTGGGAGGTTCAGTGACTTGCTCAGCGTCACACAGTATTTCACTGTAGCAGGGTTTGAACCTGGTTCTGTTTCCCAACAGTGCTTCAACCACTATACCTTACTGCATGTGGGGAAGAGTGGGGCCGGGAAAGGCCAGCAACTGCTGCCCATATTTTAGTGTGTGTGTGTTTATAATTTATTTACCAAATATGGTCTAGCTGTGATGCAACAGCTTTTCCAATGGGGTGCTCCTTCAGCTCACTTTTGCAGTTGTGTGGACTGGAGCACAGGGAGGTAAATTGCTTTGCTCAAGGTCACACAGTGAGTATTTGCTGCTTCTGTAACAGGATTTGAACCTGCAATTTCCTGGTTCACAACAGTCCTTTAAATATTACACCACACTGCCTGTCGGGGTGGTTAGGAAAGGCAAGCCATTGCTTACAGTGTTGCCAACTGAGCTGTAACATTTCATTTATAGTGGGATCCTGCATCTACCCTTTTCTGCAGCTGGTAAGACTAGAGCAGTAGGAGGTTAAGTAAGCGGCTGATGGTCACAGGGTGAGTATGTGGCTGTAGCGGGGTTTGAATTGTGATCTCCCATTTCTCAACAGTGCTCTATCCATTAGAACACACTGCCTCTACTGCCTGTGAGTAGTTACTGTCAATATATTGTTTTTTGTTTTTTTTTGGGGGGGGGGGAGGTTGCAATGTGTTTACCCAGGATAGCCCAGCAGTAATGAAATATGTTGTTTCTATTGGGTCCTGCCTTTACCCAATTTTACAATGTATTTACCCTGGATAGTTCAGCTGAAAGGCATAATCTGATTTCCAGCGAGGTCCTGCTTTTGCCTATGTTTACAATGTACAATATATGCCCATGTAGCCAGCTGAGATGCAATATTTCCAGTGGGATCCTGCTTTTACCCATTTTCACAATGTATTTGGCCAGGATAGCCCAGCTGAGATGCAATGTATCGGTCCCAGTGAGGTCCTGCTTTTACCCATTTCCACAGCTGGGTGGAATGGAGCACTGGGAGGTTAAGTGATTTGATCAGAGTCACATAGTATTTTGCTCTTTGGCTTTAACAGGGTCTGAAGCTATGACTGCTTGATTGCAAAAGTGCTTTAATGACTAGAGTACACTATATCCATTGCTGGGGTGGGGGGGTAAAAAAGACCACAACTGTTGTCAATGTTTTTTTTTTTCTTTACAATTTATTTACCTTTTATAGCCTACCTGAGCTGCAACATCTCATTTTCAGTGGGGTTCTTTTTGTACCCATTTCTGCAACTGTATGGACTGTAGCAGTGGGAGGTTAAATGACTTGCTCAGGGTTACATAGTGAGCATTTGGCTCCAGCAGGGTTTGAACCTGCGATTTTCTTTTTCCTAACAGTTCTCTTACCATTAGAATGCAATGCCTACACTGCCTGTGGGGGAGGGGCACTAAAACTCCAGCGACTGCCAGTAATTAAAAGCAAAAATCATTTCTCGGGATAGTGCATCTTAAATGCAACATCTCATTTCCAGTGGTGTCCTGATTTTGCACATTTTTTACAGTGTATTTACCTAGGAATGTACAGCTAAGATGTAATATCAGATTTCCAGTGAGATCACACTTCTTGGCGGTTCCACAGCTGGGTGGACTGGGGTGCTGGGAAGTTAAACGACTTGTTCAGGGTCATAGGGTATTTAGCTGTAGCATGGTTTGAACCTGCAATCTCTTAGTTCCTAACAGTGCTCCAACCAAAAGATTACAGTGCCTCAACTTCCAGTGAGGAAGGGAGATTAGGAAATGCTGATGACTGCCAACAGTGTTTTACTAGGGTTGGTCTGTGTAGCAGACGAGTTCCCTTAGCTGTCCGCCCCTGACTAGGGCACTCCTGTTGCTGCTAGCAGCCCAGCGGGTCTTTACCCTTCGCCGGCTGCCTCCTCGCTCCCGCCCGCTGTGCGGCTACACTAACAAGCTGTCCACCCCTAACTAGGGCACTCCTGCTGCTGCTAGGAGCCCAATTGGTCTTTACCCTCCGACGGCTGCCTCCTCACTCCCACCCACTGTGCAGCTACACTAACAAGCCATCCACCCCTCACTAGGGCACTCCTGCTCCTGCTAGAAGCTCAGCGAGATCTTTTATCCTGTGTGGCTGCCTCCTCCTCCACCGCTGTCTTTCTACTAACTAGAAGCCGTCTGCCCCTAACTAGGGCGCTCCTGCTGCTGCTAGAAGCCCGGTGGGTCTTTACCCTCCACCAGCTGCCTCCTCGCTCCCTCCCACTGTGTGGCTACATTAACAAGGTATGCAGTTAAACTTCAGGCACCTCCACGCTGATTGGTTGGAATCCCTTGCTCAGCCGGACCATTGACTACTCCATTTCTGAATCCTTTTTCTCTGCTTTGGACACTCTAATTCTCCTTCATAAATCAGAAAAATAATTTATTTGTACTGAAGCTACTTAGAAGTGTTTGTCAGTTATTTGTTTTTCTCTCCTAAATATTAATCAGATTTACAGTTCTAAGCATGCTAGTTAAGGTATAAGGAACAAATGTATTTTTACACTGTGTAATTTTAGCGCAGTTCAGGATATTAGTCTTGACTACTAGGACCAAGGTTCACAGAACTGAGTTCGTTGTTACCAAGGTCAAGTGCTACAGCTGTATTGTGCCGAAACTCCTTCTACCATTTACTCTAGCTCGGCCCTGAACCTGCAACTTCATTTCTTTTGTCACACTTCTCCCCTGGCCTCACAGCCCCAGCTTGAATTCGATTCCTGCTGTGCTGTGTTCAGCCAAGGCCTCTTTTATTCCCTTTCTCCCCTGCTAATCCCTCTTTTGTTTCCTCAGACACTACTGCCCCAGCTTGTGAGAGTGCTGCTGCGTAGTGTTTGTGCTAATTGACTTCTGTCCCCCTCCTCGTGTTCTGTTACCCTCCCACTAATCAATGATCTCCGTGCTCCTACGGCTATTTAATATCTGTATTTTTCTCCTTCTCTCCCCTTAGCTGTCTTTCCCTGACTAGGGCTCTGGACTAGGGCACTTCTGCTGCTGCTAGCAGCCTGGCGGGTCTTTACCCTCCGCCTGCTGCCTCCTTGCTCCTGCCCGCTGTGTGGCTACACCAACAAGTGCCCTGATGGCGCTGCTCGCCGGCTCCCCACCCACTCTACCTGATCGATTTCTTATATAGGCATGGGTGGTCACCTGATGTTTAGCATTTTTTTCTAACACCCTAGATTCCAACCTGCAGCCTATACAAGGCTCCCGCTAGGGGCACATTAGATCAACAGTTCACTGCCATCTAAAGACTACCCCCAGCTAGAACTGGCCATAGCTTCCACACTGCCTAATCCCTAATACAGTCCAGTCACTCCCATTTACTGTCTACTCCCCCTCTGTACTGGGATTCTATCAAACCCCAAGCCGCAGTTCTTTTAAGCATCCTTACACTATACACTACTCTTTGATACAGCCTGCTCTGCTCCCATTGCTTCTTTCTTCATCATGCCATCATCTTTACCCTGTTTTCTTCTGGCTGTCCTCTCTGCTCTAACTCTCCCTCTCCCTACATATACCCCCCCACTGACTTCCTCTGTCAATTGTCAAACTGTCTGATTTCCCTTCAGTCAATCCACACAACAGCACTCGGTCTCAAGCAATGCCTTTAACCATTTAACCAGTGTTGTAACCTACTCTCCTACCTTCCATCCTTGGCATCACTACCCTTTCTGCCCCAAATCCTCCCTCCTAACTACCCATATCTACTGGTCACTTCTACAAACACTCTGTTTTTTACCTCCCACAACTATCCACCCCTCCACCTACACTCGTCGCGCACACTCCAAACCCTGGCATAAGAGTATGAAACACCACTCTCTAATCATTGACCTCCCCATCCTATCATCTGGTGACATACTGTAAATCCCAACCCTGGGCCCAGCCACCCAGCTGGTTCGGTGTCAACAACCTCCTCCTCAATAACCTACCTATCGTGCCCCTCTCTCATGCCCTGAGGCATGAAAACCCTCCACCTAAACATCCGAAGTCTCCTCCCTAAAATAGATCTACTACAGCCTCTGGTAACTTTGGTAAGACCTGACATTATCATCCTGACAGAAACATAGCTAAATAGCAAAACTGCTGACTCACCTTTTGCCATACCGGGGTATTCTATATCCTGGCATGACTGGGCAGGGAGGGGAGGAAGTGTAGCTATATATGTTGCCTCGGCCATCCAATATGGCACCATCTTCTCAGCTTCCATTCTCAATCCCCATTTTTATAATTGGGGCCTACTGTCACCCAAGCCTTAACCCCTGTGTGATTACAGACCTAATCACTTCTATAGTTTCCCATACCTCAGCAGAAGAAGTTTATGTAATGGGTGACTTTAACTTAAGCTGGCTATCCCTATCCCTGCATAAAGTAAAAAACAACAATGCCACCCATAACTTAACCCAACTTATTCTAGAACCTACTAGGATAAACCCTAAATTGAACAATCACTCCCTGATAGACTGGGCTTTTACTTCTCATCCCCATAAGGTCATTAAATCAGGTGTCTTACCTGATGCCCTAAGTAACCATCATATGACCTGTCTGGTAAGAAGAATTCATCGAACTAAGGCCACCCCGTAAAACTATGGTATCTCAATCATATAAGTCCTTAAATCTAGCCCCACTCCTCTTTGATCTATCCCTTACCAACTGGGCCCCTATAACCACAGCTACCTTAATCAACACAGCCACAGACTACAAAGATAAATTCCTCAAAGTTTGCAACTGGCATGCACCTCTATGTCACATCAGAGTCCATAGAAACCACCTCCCATGGATCTCTCCTGAGCTTATAGCTTGCCAAAAAGCACGGGATCAAGCTTGGAAACATCACAAAGTCAAGAAGCTTTCTAATGATTATGAAGCATATCGTTACCTCTGAAACAAATGCACCAAAGCCACACATTTGGCCAAAGCCAATTATTTCATCTCAACCTTTCAAGCCAATCTATGCAACCTCACTAAATTTTAGAAGATCATCCATTCTCTCTTCTCCCCTCCATCCTCCCCTCCTACCCCTCTCCTCAATATTAACAACTCTCTTATTGCCAACTGCGTGAGTGTTGCCTCAGAATTTAATTCTTACTTCACCTCTTGTGCTTCCACTCTTCTCTCCTCCTTACCACCCGCCCAGCCCAATCCCTCTCCAAACCCACCCCCCACACACGCCCAGTATAATTGCTTCACTTTCTTGAAAGTCACTCCATCAGACACGTTGGATGCCTTACTTGCCCTTAATCCAGCCAAAGGTAACTCACCGACGGACTGGATCCTAAGTTGCTTTACCTTTCCATGATAGCTATTTCTGCCCCTCTGGCTGACCTGCTCAACCTCTCTTTCACTTTGGCAGCCATCCCTTCTGTATGGGAGCATGCCATGGTTCTTCCCCTCCCTAAGAGCAGCGACCCATCCTCCATTGGGAATTACCACTCCATATCCCTGCTTCCTACCCTTGCTAAGCTGCAAGAACATCTAATCCTTGCACAGCTCTCCTCTTACTTCTCTAACTCTAATGTTTTCACTCTCTTCCAATCTGGCTTTCATAAAAAAAATTCCATCACCACCTCCCTACTTAGGCTCACTGACTCCATCCTCTCAGGGATGGACTGTGGCTAAATCACATCCGCTATTTTTGTTGACCTTGCCAAGGCTTTCGACACAGTCTCCCACCACCTGCTTTTACACTCTCTGTCCACTGCAGGTCTGTCGCCTACTGCCACTAACTGGTTCCAGGCCTACCTTGTAGGTCAAACTTAGTCAGTTAAAATAGTTGACTCCATATCCTCCCCTTCCCCATCAACACTGGTGTTCTGCAAGGATCTGTGTTGGGCCTATACTCTTCTCCATCTTCCTCAATGACTTAGCATCCATCTGTACATCCACCTCAATACATATGTTCACAGACGACATGGTCCTTTACACTTCCATCTCCCCCCCCCCCCAAGTGTGGCATACAGACTTCAGCAGGACTTCAATAACATTCAGTGCTGGTTTTGCTCACATTAACTTTTCCTTAATGCCATGAAGACAGTCTCCATGACCTTTACTAGGCAGAGGCTCTCTTGGCTTCCCTCCTTGCCCACCTTCCATACTCTTGACAGGATGGTCCTCGGGGACACCTCCTTATTCAGATATCTGAGGATTGTCTTGACCAACACCTCAGCTTCTCTGGCTATGTGAACACCATCCTAAAAAAGCTGCACCCCAAGCTAGGCGCTCTATATAGGAACCGGAATTGCATTCCTCTCCTGGCAAGGCACGAACTTGTTCAGAAGATGATCCTACCCATCTTTGACTACTGCGATGTAGTCTACAGTGCTGCTCCCAAGACCTCCCTAGCCAGATTGGACAGCCTCTTCAACTCCTTCTGACACTTCACCTTGGAAGCTCCACCTCTTACTCACCACTGTCAGCTCTACCACTCCCTGGCATTCCCCTCATTAGAAAATAGGTGTCTCCTTCACTGTGCCAAATTCATCTCCAAATTTTGGTATGGCTCACTTCCTGCCTATCTCAATTCATCCTTAACAGTCCCCCCTCCCATTCACTTAGGTCCTATGACTCCTGAACCTTAGGTATCCCCCACCATAAGTCTGCTGCAGGCCAGGCCACCTTCTCACATCACTTCCCTAAACTGTGGAACTCCCTCCCCTCCCAAATCCATCACTCCTCCTCCCTTTCATCCCTTTTCTCTGCACTGCAGAATTTCCTCTCTGTAAACTGCAACTGCAACTGACTTTCTCCTGGCTGAACCCCTACTCATCAATTCCTTGCCCTATCAATTGGCACTAGTGGTTTCTCATTCACTTTTTTTCCCTAATCCATATCCTAATTTTGTAAGATTGTTAGTCCTTACTGATGCAACTCTCCCACATGATGTTCGCATGCCTATGCATTGTTGTTGCTGTTACTATCCAATCATGTAAGCCTATGTATATTGTATACATATTGTTTATTTTTGCTATGTATATTTGCTGCTGTATGCTAGTTGTGTGTCCTCACCTATTGTGTAAAGCTATGTATATTTTGCAAATTGACATCTACTCCACTCCCCATTCCCCCAGGACACACCATGAGATGAGCAACTTGTTGTTCAGTGTGCCCTTCCTGGTGAAGCTCTTAAATAAATAAATATTGGGATCAAAGTTAGGAAGTAAGGAATGATAGCTTTGCCATAGAAATGTACTGGAAGGCAGTGCATCACTGCTTTTATAGCGGTCAGTGAGTAAGTAATGGTGCCTACTATTTATTTTTTATTTTTTGTTAATCCTTTTTACCTGGCACCTCGGTCTGCTTCACATCCCGGCATCCATCCAAGCCAGCCGCCGTCTGGTCTGCCATGGCCCCGGAGAGTCCCACCGCTAATTACCCCCACAGCTTGCCCCCCATGGCAGAGTGGTGGAGAGCCCCCTATACTCTCCACCCAACCAGGATCCAGTAGCCATGGTGGAATCCCCAGGCTATGCGTCCCTTGTGACAGCCATCAAGCCACCACGACCATGCATCATATTTCCTGCTTTTTCTCCCCCCTTGTGAAAGGGGCTTGCAATGACATCGGGGAGAAAGCACACACATGTCCACATGCGCTCCCTCCTGGCGCCGTGCCCCAACTCACCAGCCCTTAGGAAGGCATCAATGTGCCATCCCCCCCAGCCTCCACTAAAGGTCACCGGAATGCCGGTGCCTAGAGACCCCCTCCCCAGACAGGGAGAGCAGTCCTATGGATGCTCTATCCCTCCCTGTCCCGCCAACCCCCAGCGACCTGAGTCCATTCCCAAACCCAGGTCACCAGCATGGAGCAAGGTGTTGTGTCCAGTGCCTCAACCCTCAGCACCACCGGGCCAGCAATGGTGCCTACTATTAATATTTTATGCTGCCCATTACACTTTGTGAAGTCTTGATTGGGTGCTGCTGATCTAGGTCCACAAAGCTGTGCACAGGAGCCTGATGAGCCAGCAGAGACTGGCTCATGGATGCACAGCTCAGACTATCACATCTCATAAAGGCACTGTCAGAAGCAATGATAGCTGTTGAAAAAAAAATAATCCCCCTCATGAACAAAATGGTAGCTGTTTAAAAAACACTCCCACATACCTCATCCCCCATGAACAAGCTGTCAAGAGCAGCACTGTCATTATTTCTTTATTTATTTAAGAGTTTCACCAGGAAGGGCACACTGAGCAACAAGTTGCTCATTTCAATGTGCGTCCTGGGGGGAATGGGGAGTGGAGTAGACAATAGTTACAAAATATACAACACAGCAAGTTGGTGAGGACATAAGTTAGCATATGGTGACAATAACAAATAAGACATAACAGAATGTACAAGTATTCAAATATACACAATATACATAAGCTTTCATGACTGGAGAGTAACTATAACAACAATGCATAGGCTTACATGTCCTCATGTTAGAGAGTAACAATCAGTACTAGAACAGCAGCCCAACATTATCAACTTTGGTGTAGGAATACCAGGGAACCAGCCTCTACTGTGGATGATAGGGCAGGGGATGAGGAGTAGTGGTGCAGTCAGGATAGGGTCAGTTACAGTTGCAGTTTACAGAGAGGAAATTATGCAATGCAGAGGAAAGGAATGGTGGGGAGGAGGAGAGATGAATTTGGGAGGGGACAGCATTCCAAAGTTTAGGGAAGCAATGTGAGAAGGTGCCCTGACCTGCAGAGGTTGTACAGCGAGGGATACCTAAGGAACGGGAGTCATAGGACCTTAGCGAATGGGGGGGGAGTGCAGTTAAAGAGGAGCTTAGATAGGCAGGAAGTGAGTCAAACCAGGATTTAGAAATTAATTTGGAAGAGTGAAAGAGATGCCTATTTTCTAGTGAGGGGGAAAGCCAGGGAGTGGTAGAGTTGACAGTGGTGAGTAAAAGGAGGGGCATCCAGGGCGAAGCGACAGAAGGAGTTGAAGAGGGTGTCCAATCTGGCTAGGGAGGACATGGGCATGGCACTATAGACTACATCGCAGTAGTAAAAGATGGGTAGTATCATCTTCTGGACAAGTTTGTGCCTTGCCAGAAGAGGAATGCAATTCTGGTTCCTAACTAGAGCACCTAGCTTGGGGCACAGTTTGTTTAGGATGGCATCCACGTAGCCAGAGAATGTGAGGTGTTGGTCAAGCCAAACCCCTAGGTATCTGAATGAGGAGGTGTCCTCAAGGACAGTCCCATCGAGGCTATGGAAGGTGGGCAGTGAGAGAAGCCTAGAGAGTCTCTGCCTGGTGCCGAAGGTCATGGAGACTGTTTTCTTGGCATTAAGGAACAGTTGATGTGAGCAAAACCAGTGCTGAACATTACTGAAGTCCTCCTGAAGTCTGGAAGCCACATTGGAGGGTGAATGGTCGGAGGTGAAAAGAACCATGTAATCCGTGTACGTATGTATTGAGGCAGATCTACAGGTGGACAGAAAGTCATTGAGGAAGATGCACAGGAATCATAAACGTGCCATAAGAAGCAATGGTATATGTTTAAAAAAACACCTCCTCCCTTCCTGTCCCCACACAGACCATATTCAGTTGTGCATCCTTCCCACCAGGCCCCCTAACACACATACACACACACTAGACTCAATGGTGCAATGCAACACTAATGGTGTTGGGTGCCATTCCTCTGCTGGATCCCCCTGCACATATCCATGTTTGGACAGCTCATCTGTGCCATCCCACCTAACAAGATGCAACACCAGGGTACCCACCCCCGATGCCGCCAGACAACAAAATGATACTGGGGTGCCCAATCCCAAGTGACAGCACCTAAAATAAAGGAAACCATCCCTCATAGTCTTTTTTTAAACCTGTAGAAAGGAAATGGTCCCTTAATGAGTTCTGTAACCCCCCACCCTATGGTCCCCCACCCACCACCCATACCTGCTCTTAGCATCACAACCCCTACACCACTCACTTACCTACCCAGTGGGTCTAGCACTGCCTATGATATGTCCTGTTGCTTCCCTGCTTCCAATGCAAACCGTAAACTGAATGAATACACTGTAAGTTCAGTCAATGGCCTTTCAATGTGTTTTCAACATTTACTCATAACTTTGTAATTTTTCAAATATTTTTGCTCCAAATTACCAACATGGCCTTCTTTTACCATACTGCATGAACCATGTAGGTGAAATTTTTCAAATCCCCCCCGAAACATTTTTGCAGAATCTATGTGAAATCATTTCAGATGAAATTTTTAAAAAATAAGGAGGGGTTAGGTGGGGATGGATGATAGGGGTTTCTGGAGCACAAGGGATGGGAGGGTCTCGGCACCCAACTAAGGATCTAGGTTCAAGCAGACTCGATAGACCATAAGGCCTAATCTGCTGGCAAATAGTAAGTTAGTATGTTATAAAAAGAATATGCTGAAAATGTGGGGTCAAAATGTTAAACAAAAATAAGTTCTGAAGAAACAATTATTTTTTTCAACATTTACCCATAACATTGTGATTTTTGCAAATTTTGGCCCCAAATTTTCAACATTTTCAACTTTTGTTACCCCACCTCACAAGCATGACGTGTAATTTTTCAAATCCCTTCCAAAACATGTTTACAAAGTTGCATTGCAAAATCATTTTTCAGATGTTTTCTTTTAAATTCCACCTGTCTTAATCATAAGGTGATGTCATAAAAAGAGCATGTTGAAAATGTGGTCTCAGAGTGTCAAAAAACAACAAAGTGATCAAGAAACATTGCATTTTTCCAATGTTTACTCACAATTTTGTCATTTGTGCAGATCTTGTCACCCAAATGTTCAAAATAGCCTTTCTGGTACCCTACCTCATGAACATGACAGGTGTCACTTTTCAAATCCCCCCAAAACATGTTTCCTCGTTTGCTCTGTGAAATCACCTTTTGGACAGAATTTGAAAACTTCCACTTGCTTTGATCATCAAGTGGGGTCATAAAATGACTGCGTTGAGAATTTGGAGAATTTGGGGGCAAAATGTGAAAAAAAACAACAAATATATGTACACACATTAAATGTTTCCAATATTTACTCATAACTTTATTTGTGCAGATTTTGGCCCCAAATGTTTAACATAGTGCTTGTGTTCTGCCACCTCATTAACATGATAGATGTCATTTTTCAAATTCCATTCAAAACATGTTTCTGCAGTCACTCTGCATATCACCTTTCAGATGGGATTTGAAAAATTCTGCCTGTCTTGATCATTATGGGAGGTCATAAAAAGACTGTGTTGGGAATATGGGTCAATATGTTGAAGCCCACTGAAAATGATACTGTTATTGCCTCTCAGCTGGCCTGTATGGGTAAATACAGCATAAATATGGGTAAAAGCAGGACTGTCATTGTTTATTTATTTTATTTATTTATTTATTGAATTTTGATGACCGTGTTGTCCCACTGGGCCCCGAAGGTTCCTTTTTCATGGGCGACCCAGGGAACAGAAGCAATACAATACATACAATCAGGTGATCCAGAACCAATACAATACATACAGTCAGGTGATACAGGGTTACAAGAAGTAGACAAGATAATGAGGATAACAGTACAAGCAATTATTCAAATCGTAGACCATAAGTGCAACACTTGAAAGATTTAAGGATTTAAGACATGATTTAATGTAGGTTAAGGTGAGAAGAGAGGGGGGATGGGTGTTGTGATTAGGATAGGGGGTGATTATCCTATACCCTTGCAGTGGCATGAGCTTGTCCTGAGCAAATGGGACTTAAGCCTTGTGCAAAAGATTGGTAGCAAGGGGGCTTCCTGTACTAGAGATGGGAGAGTGTTCCACAGTTTAGGGGCTGTGAAAGCAAAGGAATTGCCTCCCTTGTGAGTCTTGATTCTGGGGATTGCCAGTAGGGACCAACTCTAGGTCCTGAGCATTTGAGGGTTAGGCTTAGCCATGATTATTCCTGTTAGGCTTGGTAAGGCCGCTGGGCTCTGCAATTTGTATGCATGGAAGAGCAGGGGATACTGTAGACGAGACTCAAAAGAAGGCCATTGCAGCTGGGATAGTGAGATGCAGGTGTGGCTTCTTGGTTGACACATTGTCACAAACCTCATGACCTTGTTGTACAGTACCTGAAGCCTGCTAACCTCGCCCTTTGCATGCCCTGGATTAAAGGGGCAGCATAGGTTAATGTGGTGTTACATGAGGTCCCTGCACCCTAATTGGTACCCTCAAAGGTACATCGTAGACAGCTAGCACTTAAGTACATGTTATACTAACATATAGGGCTAAGGGCATCTACTGTACAAGAGTAGATGTCAGGATATGAATGCATATTGTTGTAATACACTTTGCTTGCTAATACATATATTCTGCTACGTATTTTCTGTGTATTTCTTACTTGTAAGATGCCAAAGCACCTGTGTCCTTGGAATAATTATAATATGTAAGATGCCATTGCCACCTTTTGGTGATTTGTACTACTACACTGAGTTATGTAAGACTTTGTATAAGAACTCTTTTGTTTAGAGACTGATGACTTTACAGAATTGTATAATGTTATCTTGGACCATGGAGCCACCTCTAATTTAGCCAATAGGGCTCATCTATGTAACTAGAAATGTTTCTGTCTTACAGTAACCATAGTAATTATCATAGGTATATAATGTAATACACTAGTCTTATACCTCGGAGACCTCAGGAGAGACCCCAAGAGACACAGAGAAACCTCGAGGTACAGGGAACGCTTAGCACTGGCTCCCGGTTCGTATTGGTAAGAACTGCTTAGGGCAACTGTGATTTATCCTTTTAGTAGTAATAAACTTGTTTATTTCTCTAATGCAATGTGTCTGTGATTACTTGCATTCCCAATATCGTCAAGAACCTGAAAGTGAGGTTTAGACCTCCTAACAAATTGGCGACCGTGTGCAGGCGATATTTGGTGTTTGTAAGTTTTCACTTGTTGCTAAAACTTTTTCCCTTTCCCACAGGGACAGTAGGTGTACATTCCCGTATCACCTCTCCCGTTTTAAAACCATTTTGTAGTAACTTGCAAAGTCTGGCTATCTTTTCAGGTGTGGTCGATGCCGTCTCGACTCACTACATAGCAGCTTTGAATTGCAAGCCAATGACTTATACAGTAGCCTGGCTGTGTATAAAGTGCTCCTGCTGTGGACTGATACACAGCACGGTGCCTTTTTCACAGTTTGATTTGTCGTTCCCTCCCACACAATGGCCACCGTATCAAATATCTGTGCAGAACTGAGACTCGATGTCTCCATCTTCCTTGTCTCCCATGGAGGATGGGCTGACTTCGCGTGGGACACAAGTCAATCTGAAAACCCTATACTGGGGATTTCACCCAGTACATGGAGACGAGACAATCAGCCAATAAGCGACAAGCTAAAGGGTTGATGGTTGCGGCTCTCTATGCTGCTCTGGAAGCCTCTGAAGAGAGGTTTCGAACCCCTGATCAACAAATTTAATCTCTTAAGCAACAGTTGGGTTTGCAGGAAACAGAATGTATCAGACTGCAGCAGAACTTGGAGTCAGAACTCCAAACTCTGCAGAATGAAAAGGATTCACTATTGCATCATTCAGTTCAAGCTGGAGAACAGGAACTGTGTATGTTGAAACAGGAGTGTGAAAGTTTGAGACAGGATAAGGGACAGGCATTGCAAATGAATGATTTGCTAAGTGCTGCAAATGCTCAGCTGAGTGAGGAAATGGGTGAGTTGCAGGACGAGATAAACCAGGTACGTAATGATTTAGAAGTGTCTATTAGGGACAATCGCGAATTGAGCGCCGCGTATAGAGTGTTGCAAAAGCAAGATGAGGTTGATATGGATGTTGCAAGTGTGAGTCATACTGAATGTAGAACCAAGATGGTGAAACTGCGCCATTAGCAGGAGGTTCTGGCTGGCCATGTTAAGGCAAAGGGAGACGTAGCCCCTGCCTTACATACGTCATCTGAAGGGGAGTTATCAGATGATGACGTTTCACAATACAATGCCCAGTCACACCCCTACTATGGCCCAGAAACCCCACCCAGCCATCCACAACATGGCGGGTCCCCACTAAACCCTCACCATGTCATACGTCATCGACATCGTGACGTCCATCATGGGAGATGCCAACATGGCGGCCCCCATGATGGGGGGGAGCAGGCCCAGGCCTGGTCCTGACGGCACCACCGATAGCCGTTATTAATGTGGAAGATAGGCATGAGATAGAAACCATGATTGAAACTGTGATAGGCAACGTACCCCTTCCTGAGAGGAGTAAACAGGCCATTAAAACCCAAATTAGGCAGCTTCTGCAAGAGGCTGGTACTCAGGAAGGTATTGTCCGCACTGCGGCTGCAGCTCGGGCCGCCCTGGATGGCGCTCGAGACAATCTACCTCTGCCTGATCAACCCAGTAATCCCCTACAAATGACCTACTCTGTTCAGCAAATTGCTGACAGCATCGGTCGGATGAACCGGTCCGACAACCTCAGCTGTCACTTGGAAAAGGTGCGTTTTAAATGCGAGATGCTTAGCCTCGCTGCAGAATATCAGGTCCAAATACTACGCCAGACCATCGATCCTAGTTTGTGGGCCAAACTGTACAGACAGTTGGTGAGACCCCATCTGGAGTACTGTGTGCAGTTTTGGAGACCTCATCTATGCAAGGACATAGACAGGATGGAAGCAGTCCAGAGGAGGGCAACTAAAATGGTGCAGGGTCTGCATCAGAAATCATATGAAGAGAAACTGAGAGAGCTTAATATGTATACCCTTGATGAAAGGAGGGATGGAGGGACATGATAGAAATGTTCAAGTACCTCAAGGGAATCAACAAAGTCCAGGAGGGTAGCATCTTTCAGAAAAAGAGATGTGTAAGAACAAGGGGACACAATTTAAAGATAGAGTGGGGACGGCTCAAGGGTAATGTGAGGAAATCTTTTTTCACAGAGAGAGAGTGGTGGATGCGTGGAACTGCCTTCCTGGGGAGGTTGTTGGGGCTAAAACAGTGGGGGAATTCAAACATGCATGGGACAGACACAAGGCAATTGTAGTGGGGGGGTGGCAGGAAGTAGGCTGTTGGTTAACTAGAATCTGCAGCTTATCCAGTAGGTAGGGAAATGGGCAGACTGGGTGGGCCAAGTGGTCCTTATCTGCCATCAAAGTCTATGTTTCTATGTTTCTAAACTCCCAAATGCCATCCGTCAGGATGGGAACGCCACCTTTGATGAGGTTGCAGCTGAGCTCATTTCTGCTCACAGCCCAGGTGTAGTAGGAGTGATGCTTGCATACCCTATAAAACAGAATGCAAAGGAAAGTCCAGCGACTTACCACCAGAGACTTTGGATGGCCTACCGAGCAGGAAAGCACCTGGCACAAGAAGCTGCGGATGTAGATCTTATTTGAATATAAGACCTTGTTCCTTAGGAACATGATTCCAGCAATACGAGAAAAGGTAGAGCCAACCACCTACCCCAATACGGATAGGTTTGCCGACATCCTTCGGAAAACCGAGAGAGTGTACCAACTCTGTATCCATGATCTGGGCTCTGGTTCCAAGAAGGTAGCCGCTGTGGAGCCTACTCCGGAGGCCACGACGCACTACACAGTGGAAGGGCAGGCCCAACACCAACAAGCCCCTCCAGCTGATAACCAACACCCCCAACAGGCCCATCAACAACAACCGCAACAGCAATGGGGTGGGAACCGGAATTGGGCATAAGTATAAGAAGCATAAGGGTAAAGGTAAACCACAACAGCAAAGAACGGGCCCTTCATATAGGGAGATAGCTGAAGAGAATCAGAAATTCTGAGACCTCCTGGGACAAGTGCACTCTGTAGTGGATGCTATTCCTGCACAGGCCCTTGCGGCGGTATAACTGGCCACCCAGACCCTAATTGGTCATGGGGACACTGGTGGTACAGGCCCTCAGGCCCATACAGGCCTGAACCCAGAAGCTCCTCCCTATATAGCATCAGTGATTCACAAGAGTCAGGCCCAACCTCTCCATGCTTCTTGCAGTACAGATTGATAATTACAGGCCCCAGTCTGGATTGTAAACA
The DNA here is from genome assembly GCA_016271365.2 of Neoceratodus forsteri. Classification (NCBI taxonomy): domain Eukaryota; kingdom Metazoa; phylum Chordata; order Ceratodontiformes; family Ceratodontidae; genus Neoceratodus; species Neoceratodus forsteri. The sequence goes on from CM057456.1 coordinate 1,236,955,544, forward strand.
AGATAGTCTTGGATACAAACGGAAGGCCCTGCACCGAGGCCGAGGTCGGGGGCTGCCTACTAGTAGTCCTGTTAGATACAGGTGCAGCTGTATCTGTGTTACATGATGAACATCCTGACACATCTCCTTGGTCCACCGGATGGAGGACCAACATGTCAGGAGTTGATGGTACTAGGTTACCTGCATACCGTTCTCTACCCCTAACAGTAGAGCTAGGCCATCTAAAGTCCTCTCACACCTTCCAACTGATGGTATTGCATGATCATCCTAGTATCATAGGGATTGACTTCCTCGCACCACACGGCTGTGTGGTGGACCTAGCTAATATGTTACTGATACAGATTCAGGGTCAATATCATACCATTTTGATTCCTGATTCACACATCGTGGCAACAATATCTGCCAATGACAAGGCGTATGACATCATAGATTTGTTCAAGACTCATGAACTTTTCCCAAAGCTCCTCCCTATTTTGCAACAACATTTGGAAGCATTTGCAATCAACAAACATGACTGTGGTAGAATGCACACTGTCATCAAAGTGCCAGGCCCAGCACATGAGCAGCAGAGGCAACATCCTTTCCCAACTGAGGCCTTGCCTTCCCTTAGAGAGATGATCAAGTCACTCCTCAAGCAAGAAGTAATCAGAACTTGTGTTTCCACTGCCAACTCCCCAGTGTGGCCCATGAAGAAACCCACAGGCGCCTGGAGACTTACTATTGACCACAGGAAACTGAATCAGATCACTCCCAGTTGTTCTCCAACTGTGGCATCAGCACCCAATGTGCAATGACTTCTGACCCTTGATTTGAAATGGTTCAGTGCCCTGGACATCTCCAATGGTTTTTGGTCACTACCATTGGCCCTTAAGAGTCAATATAAGTTTGCCTTCACCTTTGAAGGATGACAGTACACGTGGACTTGCTTGTCACAAGGATTCCACAACAGTCCATCCCTGTTACATCTACACATGATGGACGCCCTCGAGAGCTTCTCTACTCCCCAGTGTCTCTTGCAATATGTAGATGACCTGTTGCTGGCAACAGCCACACAGGAACAACATGTGGATCTCTTGGACGAACTACTGACTCTCATTTAGAGAGCAGGTTTGAAATGCAATCCAGCAAAAGCACAACTGTGTCAGAAAGAAGTACTCTTTCTGGGTCTAAAAATAACTGACCAAGGTCAAAGCCCTACCTGGAAGAAGGTACAGGGATTGCAAGACTTGCCATTGCCCACCAGTGTGGCAACTCTTCAATGGTTTCTAGGTATGGTGAACTATTCGAGAGATTTTATTCGTGATTTTTGCTCAGAAAGCTGCTCCTCTGTAAGAGTTACTCAAAAAAGACATCCCATAGACTTGGGGCCCTATACACACCCAGGCTGTGACATCACTGAAGCAGGCCTTGGCCTCCGCCCCAGCTCTGTTCAACCCCAATCCAGCACAACCATTCCATTTGGAATGTGCCACCTCTGACATTGCCATGTCAGCAGTGCTGGCCCAGAAGGTGCATGGCACCTTGAGACCCTTTGCATATGCCTCACAGCTCTTGACCCCAGTGGAACAGAAGTACAGCCTTTGTGAAAGGAACCTTCTGGCCACCTACTGGACTGTCAAGCACTTCCTGTATATCATTGGATACTCACCACTGATCATCAACACCAACCACACCCCAACTACCTTTCTGCTTTCAGACAGAGTGAAGGATGGGTCAGTCTCTAACACCAGACTGACACACTGGTCACTTCTTCTCCAGGTTAGAGACATACAGGTACAACCAACAAAAATTCCATCTATGCTAGCTCATGGACTCCTTTTCCAGGGAGAACCCCATGACTGTGCACTACAGTCACCTGATCTTCCAGATCCAGTCCTTTCCTCCCTGCCATGCCACAAATACTTGATAACACCTCTTTATGATGTATCTTTACTGATGGTTCAGCATCCTACTAGCAGGGAGAACAAATTGCAGGGATGGGCATTCTAGTGATCTACCCTTATGGGAACACTGTCAAAATATCTAAGCGCTGTAGTGTAGCATCATTCACAATATGCAGAGATGGCAGCAGTGGCCTGTGCCCTCAAGTTCATCCAGCACAGAACCGAGGATATCATTCTTTTTATAGACTCTAACTGGGTTTGTTGTTCTCTTACAGAATTTCTTCTATTTCTGGCAGAAGAACTCCTTCCTCTCCTCTGATGGCAGCCCAGTGAAGTACAAGAAATTGATAATATACATACATTCACTGGCACAAATATTTGCACACAAACTCTATGTACACAAAATCAAAGTTCATTCTCTCCATGACCCCTACCATGCCTTCAACAACACAGCAGACACCCTTGCTAAGGAAGGAGTCCGGGGGGGGGGGACGTCTGGATGATGTACCATCCGGAAGCCAATGCAGCCATACAGATTGCAGCACTCAGAAAAAAACTGAACCTTTTTCCCCTTGAACCTCTCAGCAGCCCAGCATTTTGATACGGAACTTAAAGAAGTGTTCAGATTCCTTGACAAGGGTACCGAAGAGAAACTTCCCACACACACAACCCCTACTGGAGGCATGAGGGTAAGTTATGCTTGTCACCAGATGACAAGCTCATCTGATTCCAACCAGATGACTCCACCACCACGTTGTGGGTGGTCCCCAGACATTTAAGATCTGAATTCCTGCACCAAGTGCATGATACACCCACTGGCGGACACCAGGGAGTGGAAAATATCCTCCAAAGGCTCAAGACCACCACCTGGTGGCCTGGTGTCACCAAAGATGTTAAACAATACATAGGCAACTGTCTCATATGTGTGCAAAACAATCCCATCCCTACCAAATGAAATGCCAAACTTTTACCACAATGACACTCTGGCCCTTGGCGTGCCATACATATTGATTTTATTGGTCCCCTAACCAACACCAGCAGAAATAACAAGTATGCTCTTGTGGTAACTGATCTCTTCTCTAAGTGGGTCGAAGCTTTCCCCACTAATACATGCACTGCAAAAACTACTGCCAAAATCCTGGTGGAACAGATTTTCTCCAGGTGGGGTCTACTCCTAAAAGTAGACTGACAGAGGAACCAGTTTTACAGGTGAGTTGATGAAAGAATCCCTTGAACTCCTTAGAGTTCAGCACAAGTTCCACATACCCTACCACCCCCAATCCTCAGGTCAAGTAGACAGAGCCAACAGACGGATTAAGCAAATGCTTTCCAAATTCATTGAGGATAATCCCAAAACTTGGGATTCTCTACTGCCATTACGCCTTATGGCAATTGGGGCACACCCTCAGCCACCACCCAGCTCACACCCTTTGAGGTGATGACTGGCAGACAGATGAGATTACCTGAACACCTGCTGTTTGGCCTGCACACCCCCACTGCAGACCGTGTGTCGGTAGACTAGTATGTGGAAAAACTCAGAAAAGACCTCATACACACACACTTGCATGCTGCCAACTGCATGGGCAAGGCCCAGCAACAGTCCAAAATACAGTTTTACAAACATGCACAAGAAGTGGATTGGTAAGTGGGAGATCAGGTAATGGTACTTCGATTTGCACATCCCACCCACTCTTTCTCCAACAAGTGGGAAGGCCCATACCCCATTGTCAACAAGTTCAGTCCAGCAGTCTATCAAGTTAGACTCCTACACAACAAGTTGACTGACAAATGGTTACATGCAAACCAGTTGAAACTGTATAAAGGAGCTTTACTTTTCCTCACCCCATCGGACGGAATAGTACTAACATACTAATCTTTGATCTTCATTTTCAGATACACTGACAAGATGGCTATCTTGTTCCGTTATCTCCTCATCTCAGGAGTTATCCCCTGCATCCAAGGCATGGTACCGGACCTCCTATGACAACTCGATCCTCCAGCACCTCCTCCAGAGGGAGTATCCATCAAAATACCAGATAGTATGATCACTGTCCAGGAAGGTTCCAATGCTTATCTCACTGCCTCAGTTGTTGCTCCTGATAAATCTACCCTACAAATTGAGTGGCAAACCACATCGCAAGGACAAATTCTCCCTGTGGCCAAACTCTCCAAAGGAACTTTCCAAGGTTGGCCCAATGCTAAATTATCCCCAAATGGTTCTCTGTCCTTGTTACAAACTGCATTAAGACATTCTGGTTTGTACAACATTAACTGCCTTAATTGATCCTTCATACTGTAACTCTTTGTCTAGGGATTCTGCTCAGAAATTTTGTGCTATACACCACATGGCTTCTGCAGCCATGTACCTCTTTGTGTTACCACCTACTGATAAACAGCTTTTGGAATGTCCAAAACATACCCCTGGTCCCTGTAGTGGTCTAACAGCCACTGCCCTCCCAGGTTCTTTGATTAATAACTTACAGTTTATGCATATACCTGTTTTATTTAATCTTGCTTACTGGGATATGAAAGAATGTGGTATGTGTCACAATACTAACACTTCAGCATTGTATAGTACATTATTGCTTGATAGTTTAGCTGCATTTCAGATTCATACTCAAGACTCTATTGCCGGGGTCCGTTCTACTGAACATAGAGGCAACTTGAGGAGAAAGCCCTCTCCTGATGATCTAACTCATAAACGTAAGACACTTGAAGTTGACAGTTCTGATGTTACAGGTGCAACAGGTACTGTCACAGGCCTTTTTGGTACAGCCCCCCATTATTGCATGGTGTGGATGGCCTTAGTCAGAAAGATAGCTACACTGTATACAACATGCACGACATTGCTAAGGCATTCACTGATTCACATGATAAAATCAACGCACTCATACAACAAAACAGTAAAGAAGCAGATAAACAATACATTGCAAGAGAAATACTTTGCTCCTCCTATGGCTCATACATTATTACTACCATCAACAACCTCTTCCATGATCTAGAATCTGGAAGAATCCCTGATATCATACATGACAGACGCATCTCCAAATGGTATTGTCCACAATGTAAAACCACTGGCTGTGTTTCTATGTGTATGAAACAAACTTTAACTATTCTTCTTTCCACAGCTAGAAATTTGGGGGTTGTGACCAGACACCCTAATACTGGTCCTTGTTTTGCTGCTAAGAAATGTTCCATAACAGATGCCATGTTTATTTCTTTTACAATCTCTTTACCATGCATTGCTCCCACTACAGTTTTGTTTGACAAGCTTGCACTGGTTCATTCGCTTGAGCATCTGGATGAAGACATCTACAGAAAATGCCTAGATCTACTGCCTCTACTGGTTTACTATCCTTTCCTGGATGCCTGGGTGGCTCCGCACACGGACTGCTGTGCGAAAAAGCAATACATTTATTTGTGCCGATGTGATGTATTTGATGTTATTCAACCTGTTTGTGGTTATTCTCCAGACAGCATTAATTGGACTTTCACCATGGACGATGACATCACGACAAATGGCACTGACTCCTTCGACTCAGCTCTGGCTCCGGATAAGCTCTACCAATCATATTGTGAGAAGGTTCATCGCCTGTCAACACGGATTTCAAAGATGACCTACACCTGCCCTGTCCAGTTGCAAAAGTGGAGACTCCCTACTGTTTGATCACAGTATAATTCTGATGGAGACTACTGTGTGGTAACTAACTACAAATCATATACTTATGGATCTGTTACATGTGTTATTGATTACCCCAATTTCTGTTTTGTACCCCACCAGAAAATTGTCATTGGACATACTGTCATATCCCCCGTACCCCTCCTAGATGCAGACATCATTGATGGTAACCCAGATTATCTGCTCACACTGTCTGAATACTTGCCATACTTTAATGTACACATAGACCCACTCACACTTACATTAAAATCACTTTTAGACAGGAAAGACACACACCTCATCCACATCAGCAATAATATGACCAAAGTCAATGAAGCTATCTTGTCTCTCATTAATGATGGTGACATGAATGATGCATTGACTAACACCTGGTTAGAGATTACTTTTAAAGGTTTTGTTATTATACAAGCATTTGTAATCTTTATTTTCATTATTATGCTCTGCTGCCTATGGCACACACTGCAACAACACTGTGAGCAGCTCGAGTTCCTTTACAAAGCTCACGCATCGGGTTTGTAAACGACCACTGCTCTCTGTCCTTTCCCTAGACATTTGCCTGTGTTGCCCTTGGAGGCAACAAGGGGGGGGAATGTTACATGAGGTCCCTGCACTCTAATTGGTAACCTCAGAGGTACACAGTAGACAGCTAGCACTTAAGTACATGTTATACTAACATATAGGGCTAAGGGCATCTACCGTACAAGAGTAGATGTCAGAATATCAATGCATACTGTTGTAATACACTTTGCTTGCTAATACATATATTCTGCTATGTATTTTCTGTGTATTTCTTACTTGTAAGATGCCAAGACACCTGTGTCCTTGGAATAATTATAATATGTAAGACGCCATTGCCACCTTTTGGTGATTTGTACTACTACACTGAGTTATATAAGACTCTGAATAAGAACTCTTTTGTTTACAAACTGATGACTTTACAAAATTGTATAATGTTATCTTGGACCGTGGAGCCACCTCTACTTTAGCCAATAGGGCTCATCTCTGTAACTAGAAATGTTTCTATCTTACAGTAACCATAGTAATTATCATAGGTATATAATGTAATACACTAGTCTTATACCTCAGAGACCTCAGGAGAGACCCCAAGAGACACAGAGAAACCTCGAGGTATAGGGAACGCTTAGCACTGGCTCCCAGTTCGTATTGGTAAGAACTGCTTAGGGCAACTGTGATTTATCCTTTTAGTAGTAATAAACTTGTTTATTACTCTAATGCAACATTTCTGTGATTACTTGCATTCCCAATATCGTCAAGAACCTGAAAGTGAGGTTTAGACCTCCTAACAGTGGGTAGGAGGACACTGGAGGCGATTGCTCATCTAGCCTCTGGGATAAGTTGTTTTTTTAGCCTGTACATGGTGCCAAGTTTGACATGGATAGACTTTGTTACCTGGTCAATGTGGAGCTTAAAGGTGAGACCCTGGTTAGTAGTTAGCCCTAGGTATTTTATGTTGTTTACTACATCTATTCGTTATCCCCAAAGGTAGTAAAATTTAGGGAACTGGTCTGATCCTGACCAAGAGATCTAGGACCAAACAGCATGGCTTTAGTTTTTTCTGCATTGAGGATCATTCTGTTTGATGTGAGCCAGGCCTCGAGTGTGTTTAGGTCCCCTTGTAGGAGAGGGCCCAGATCATGTGGTGTGGTGTGGACCTGGCTCGGAAGATGACAGTATCGTCTGCATATTGAACTACTGAGCTATCCCCACAGTGCCATTTTAGGTCATTTGTGAAGAGAGAGAACAGGAAGGAGCCAAGAATTGAGACCTGAGGTACACCCTCCTTGATGGGCAAAGGGGCAGAAAGCTCTCCCTTCCAAATGACCCTCTGGAAGCGGCATGAGAGGTATCTCCTGAACCAGTTTAGGGCCTGGACATCAAGCCCAATGCCTTGAAGCTTAGTAAGAAGAAGAAGGTTGTGGTCCACAAGGTCAAATGCCTTGGACAGGTCTATGAAGATAGCACCCATCGACATGCCCTCATCCATTGCCCTGAATAGGTCCACTGTGAGTTTGATGAGTGCTGTGTCTGTTCCATGGTTTGCCCTAAAGCCATGCTGTGAAGGGGCTAGGATTTGGTAGAGCTCCAGGTATTCTCTTAGTTGCCCATAAAATAGCCTTTCTTGCCATTTGACCAGGGTACACAGCAGGGAGATGGGCCTGCAATTGCCAATTTTTCACGAGAGCCACCCTTGTAAATGGGGACCACGTTGGCAGCCTTCCATTGGTATGGAACGTACCCTTCAAGTAAAGACCTGTTGATGATCCAGGTCAGAGGTTTGGCCAGGGACAGTGCACCTTCCTGGAGAAGCCTTGGGCTGATTCCATGTGGGCCGCCAGAGCCTTTGATGTTTGAGGACTACCAGAAGTTTATGGACCTCGCTCACCTTGACCATTCTCAGGTGAAATTGGGGTCTGTTCAGACAGGGGGATTCATCAAAGGTCTGTACAGGCATGGGTGTTGGTAGCCCTTCCTTGTATGCATCAAGGTTGGTGAAGTGGTGGTTGATTGCTGAGGCTATAAGCTGGCAATCACTGATACACTGTCCTTGTACTTCAATTTGACCTTGTGCCCCCTTGGAGTTGCCCTTAAGCAGTTTGTTGATATGTGCCCAGAAAAACTTAGGGTTCCCCAGTGTGGACCATTGGAGGCGGGTTACATACTCCTTTTTGGCAAGTTTGATGTCTAGCTTACATTTATTTCTTAGGGTTTTGTAAGTAACCAGGTCTGCAGGAAGGTGGGGGAGCTGAAATTTCTTCCAAGCCTTGAAAATTAAATATTGCATATCCCCTGTACTATCCCTGATATATACAGCTTAACTGTATAAAAGTAGGACACCACTGAAAATGAGACATTGCATCTCCCCTGGTCCATCCTAGATAAACGCATAGTACAAATGTGTAATAGCAGGATCCCAGTATAGCACAATCCCATGGAAATGTGCATTTCTGCTTCTCTAGCCTGGGAAAAAATTGTGTAAAAGCAGGAACTCACTGAAAATGAGATATTGCATCTTTGCGCAGCTATCCTTGGTAAATATATTGCAAAAAAGTGTAAAATGAAAATGAGACATTACATCTTACCTGATCCATACCGGGTACATATATTGTAAAAGTGTGTAAAAGCAGGACCCCAGTACAGCACAACCCCACTGAAATGTGCATCTGTGCTTCTCTATCCTGGGGGAAAAAAAACAGCATAAAAGCTGGACCCCATTGAAAATAAGAAATTGCCTCTCAGCTGGGCTATCCTGGGTAGAAGCATTATAAAAATGGGGAAAAACAAGGCCCCATCCAAAATAAGATATTGCATTTGAGCTGTGCTATGATAGGTAAACAAAGTGTAACAAGCATTTGTCAATGCCGAATGTTGTCGCACTGGCATTGGCATTGGTAGTGTAGTGCGAAACACATTTTGGACAGGATGTGAAAAATGACAGCTGTACAGTTCATAAGGAGGTGTGAAAAAATGCTAGTGTTGAAAATGTGGCATGTAAATATTGCAAATTTGCGAAGTTACAAGGATGTGTGGAAAATGCACAACGCACGCTTGTAACACAGTCATTTTATGGACGTTCGGCACCAAATTTTCAACATAGGCATTTTATTACCTCTGCTCATTTACAGTGTCACTGTTATTTCCTCAAACTGTCCCAAAAAGTGATTTCACACAGTGACCGCGCTATTCTGCGCTGGACATGCGAAAACGTATTTTGGCAGGATATGTGAAATGACAGCTGTACTATTCATCAAGAGGTGTGGAAAAATGTCAATGGTGAAAATCCAGAGTGACAATATTACAAATGCACAACACAACTAGTGTGCATGCAATCTGCCAATGCATGCCCGTAACACAGTAATTTTATGGAGTATTGTCACCAAATTTTCAACATAGGTATTTTAGGACCTCTGCTCATGAACAGTGTCACTGTCATTTCCTAATCTGGCCTGAACACTGATTTCCCATAGTTACCACGCTATTGTGCACCGGAAGTGCAGAAACACATTTTGGCCAGGATGTGAAAAATGACAGCTGTACTGTTCACAAGGAGGTGTACAAAAATTACAATGTTAAAAATCTGGTGTGAAAATATTGCGAATTCACACAGTTATGAGCCTGCATAGCAGCTGTGCAACATACGCTCGTAAAACAGCCATTTTTTGGATTTTTTCCACCAAATTTGCAACATAGGCTTTTTAAGAGCAGTGGCAATGTTAGCTCGTTAATTGGTTGCAAAAGGCGATTCCACGCAGTGACTGCGAAATCACCTTTTGGGACCGATTAACAATATGACAGTGCCAGAATTCATGAGGAGGGGTCCCAAAAACCCCATGTTGAAAATTTGGTGTAAAAATTCAAAAAATGCTCGAGATATGCATTAAAGTTAAACAAAACCTATTTATTCCATTATACAGCTTACCGGCATTTCCTCAGTTCGCGGTCGGCTTTGAAGAGTGCAGATGTGTTCCTGGTCCACTGAAGATCATCGCGCCAGACTCCAGAGGTAAGTATGGGGTGTGGGGTGTGGGGAGGCAGGGTGCGCAGTGGGTGGGTGCGGGTTGTGGTGGGGGGGTTGGAAGAGTATGAGGGACCATTTTTGCTTTACAGGTTAAAAAAAATAAAAGACATTGGGGGACCGTTTTCATTTTAATAGGTGCTTTGGCATGTTGGGGTGGGCTCCCAGTGTGCCACCTGAGAGTGTGTGTGTGTGTGTGTGTGTGTGTGTGTGGTTGGGTGCTTTAGCCGATGGGGAAGTTGGCTCCCCTGTCAGCAAAATTCAAGGGGAGGGAGGGATACATGCCGACGGGGATTGGGCCCCGTCGGCAAAGAAAAACTGTTGGGGGTTACATGATGCCAATGGGGATTGGGCATCCCTGTCGGCACACAATAAACAGGGGTGTTGAGAGGCAAAAGCAGCAGTCACTGCCACCATGTTGCCTGCACATAGAGGGAGGCGTGTTGTGGTCATGCTGCATGAGAGCTTCTCTCTCATTGCAGTGGACCTTTTGTCTGATGTCTTCGCCTCATTAGCTAGGCAGGGTGTCGGCCCCTGCTGCTGGCTGATTGGGGAATGCGGGACACACCTTCTGATGCCTGCCCTGCATTCACCCAACAGTGATCGCGCCTCCAAATCTGCACTACTGCAAGATGTTAGCTGCGCAAGTGCGCCAACATAAAAATGAGCAAAAGGAGGACACCACTGAAAATGAGATATTGCATTTCATCTGGTCTGTCTAAATATACAGAAAAAAATGTGTACAGACAGAACCACATTGCAGTACTATAGAAAGTAAAACTGTAAAGGTGAGGATGGATATGGTCTTCAAAATAATAATAATAAAAAAATTGTAACAGTGACATAATAACTGCTGTACTAAGATATGTGTAAACAATACTAAAAGAAATAACTATAATCAGAAAGATTTAACAAACATAACAGCATAACAAACAGCCTTGTTGGCACCAGCCAAATTGTGTTTATTGTTTACGCTTTATTTACCCAGGATAGGTCAGCTGATATGCAACATCTCATTTATAGTGGGATCCTAAGTGATGTTCTCAGTGTCACACAGCATATGAATATAGCAGGGTTTGAACCTGTGATCCTCTGTTCCCACTTGTTCACCAACCACTAGATCACACTGTCCGTGGACAAGGGCCAGGAAAGGGCAGCAGCTGGTGATTATAGTTTTTTTTTCCCTTTTTGTAAAAGAGTAGATTTTTATTTTATTTATGACTTTGATAACCGGATAGGTGTACTGGTCCAGTGGACCGTTTACAGGCACGCCATGGCCCAGAAGGCACAAGTAGAAACATTATAGTAGCAAACTATTTGCAGTTTACATTTACATGGTGCATTGACGCATAACAGTAGTGAACCATTTACAAGGATGCATTTACACATAGTAGATAACAATGATTGCATATAGTTGGGTACAAGGCAGCAGTAATACTCTCCAGTCATGGGGTAGTACACCCTCATATCTTGTAAATGTTATTTGTTTCTTTGTTAACAGATACTGTAACTCTTCGTGTAGCTGTTGGGGATGTATGTGCTTGCTTTAGTTAGTTTTCACTGTTCACACCAGCTATGTAACTAGCCTGGGGTTCTCCATTTTCTGGTTGTTGGAATCCATACCTCTCAACTGTCCCTGATTTTCAGAGATGTCCTGATTTTGTCTCAAACATTTTCTCTGTCCCTTGTAAAATGTGAGTTTTTGTGACAGAACAGTGGGGATTAGAAGCCCAAAATAATGTCAAATATTAAAGTTACAGACATGTTCTTCTTCAGAATATGCATCTTAACACAAAACCCTTTATTCTATCAGCTTTCTGAGTGAATAGTGCCAGTTTTTAAGATGTGTCCCAAATTTGGGGTCTTTGTCCCAGATTTTTTTAAGCCTTATCCCTGATTCATGGGGCAAGAGATTTAGAGGAATGTTGAAATCTCACTGTCCCTGAGAGCTGCATTAGCAAATGAGAACATGATGCTACAGAATCCATTTACACCATGGCCCAGATATTCAAACTGCACCCAAAAAGTACGCAACAGCAGGAGCAAGGGCAAGTCCATTGCACCCATGAGCAAGAGGTGCAATATTCAAAAACTGCGCAGGCCAAGATGCCCCTACAGCCGAGGACTGAATATCGCACCACCTGTGCCATAGCGCAACTAAGGAGGTGAAGCTGAGCATATCTGATGCACTATAGCACAACAAGGGATGTTCAGCTGAGCAGTCCAGATGCACCATAGTGCAACCAGGGATGCCCCCAGCAGCAGGGCAGCAATGCAACAGCACAACCAGGGAAGCAGGGGCCCACCACCCATGCCACAGATGGGCAGAGGAACACACAGCAGAACAGACATCATCCCCCCACACCCCATGCACTGCACAACTGGGGGAGGGCTGGAATAACCACTGGCCCATGGAGACCAGCAACCAACCCACAGCTGGACCATGGTGCTCCATCACACCCCCTGGCAAGCTGTGAACGGCACACAAGGAGGGCCGACCACCCCATGCTACACCATCCCACCAATGCAGAGCACACCCTGCACCATGACCCCCAGACACCCTGCTCAGGAGCAGCATCCACCAGTGCAGGATACCCCATGCATGCCACCACCCCCACTGTGACAATGCAACCCTGTGCACCACAGAACCATGTAAGGCAGCCCCACCACGAGCACTCATCAGCAGGTGGCAGCACACAGCAATGCAACAACCGCATACACAGTGCCACCACGCACATCGCCCCTGAGGTACAGCTGAGAGACTGACCATGCGTCGGCACATGAGGTACCCCACACGTGACAGGGCATGCCCCGGACCCCACCACCAGTGGTACAGCACCCTGCACAGTCTCCCAAGGACACACCCCGACCTAGCACTGGCCACAACAGCCAGTGCAGACACCCACAGTGGTGCATGGAAGCATGCACTACACAGGATGCAACACAGTGCATGGACAAACACCCACCCATACCCAAGGGCACACCAACACAGGGACACAGTAGCAGGGCAACCAAGCCCCCAGCTTGTGGCCATGGAAACCGTGTACACACGGCCAGCACTCCTCCATGGCACAGGAGTGCCAGCCACCCTGCGCAGGCACTGTGGAGCTGTACACCACCAGCATTTGCCCAGAGCACAAGTGACAGACAGTGGTGCACATCCCCTGCAACACACACAAGCGACAGCATGGAGGTGGGACAACAACAGCGGAGGTCACAGTGTCACCCGAGGCAGACATGCACCACACCAGGCAACCCGGCATTGTGATGGGTACAGTGGCTGTCCTGCATGGACAGCCACCACTGACATGCCAGTGGACCATGCAGGTCACAGACATACAAGGGTGTCAGCTGCACAGGCCATGGACGGGCTGACAGGTGCACCATGGACACAGAGCATGCACCATGGACCACTGCACACAGTCATCCAGTGCACAGGGAACAACACACACACCACAGACAGTGACTGATAGCTGCTTCCACACCATAGTCACTTCCCCACGGACACACACACATGCACATGACTGCACCACCCCAGACGCCATGCACACCACTGCAGCTGAGCACCTATAGCCCCCTGCAAAACAGAGACCACCACATTAGGTATATCAAAGCAAATGTATTGTAAAAACACAAAACTATTATATATATATATATATATATATATATATATATATATATATACACAAAAGGTTGGGGGAGGCCACAAACAAGGTGGTGGTGGGTAAGAAGCAAGGGTGAACAAATGATAGAGGGAAGGAGGGGTGTAAGGGTGGGTCCAGGGGGGTAGTGAAAATCAGGGGCATTAGTATGCTCATCGGGAACCCCGCTCCCCGCTCTGGCTGCTCCTCCCGCTATGCTGCCATTGGACTCCCACATGGTCAATCCGCTCCAATATCTCCAGGGAGGCCCTGGCCACCTGCAGTATCTCCTGCAGCATCCATTGGATGGCTTGCAACTGCCATCCACCTAGGACAAGGGAGCAGAGTCAATCGGTGTGAATGCACAGCTCCATGCAGCCCACCCACTGTGCATGGCATACGGCCATGGGACATGCCTCTGTGATGGTGTGTGACCACCCACAGTGATCGCGTCCACAAGACCTGCCTACCCAGGCACACACAGCCATGCGGACTGCTGCACACACTCACCGACCGAGTCCTGCACAGCACCACAGTAGCTGTTCAGTGACATGGCTATGTGGTGCAAAGGCAGTGGCACAGCCAGGTACCCGGTGCACACATGGACCACCATTGACACACTCCCAGACATGCAGTGCCACTGGACAGTGCTGACTGTAACAAGTTGCGTGCATGGCAGTGGTGTCAATGGATGGTGGCCATGCCCTGCTGCCCACCCTGTTACACAGCATGCAATAGCAATTATGGATGTAAGGTACTCACCATCATCAGGCTGGTCCCTCTGCCTTTGTGGACCTTCGCCCTTCCCGGACTGATGGTCCTCCTGCTGGTGCCTCCTCTCCCTCACCAGCCATCGCTCATCTGGACCTAAGGTGCAAACATGGAGGAAGGAACATCAGTACAATCCTGTAGCAAAGTCCCCCTGCCCCCATGTGTGTGCAATCCCACACAGCCAGACCCACCCACCCCACACCCTGATAACACCACCACGGCCAACACCAGATGGTCCCCCCCCATGTGCCGGACACATGCAACCGTTATACCCATATGGAAGATAAAAGTGTATGGATGTTGCACCTACCTGGCCGTGGCACCATGCCCCTCCTGGCACGTGCCCGCAGGCGGGCAAGCAGGTCTGGGTCCCTCCACCTCAGGTCCCCATATCTGTGGCGGCACTGCTGCGTCATCCGCCCCATACCCGTGGCCTCCTCCAGGGGGTCAGCCACCTCCTGCCACACCTGACTCCTGGACCTGTCCAGGGGTGCCTCACCAAATAGTGGGCCAACAAGTGGCTCCACAATGGCAACCAAGTTTGCCATCTCTACCTGGTTCCACTGTGCTGCTCTCCTCCGCGCCATCTCTATTGCTCAGTTAAGTCAAAATGGCGTTCTGCAGTGCGGTTCCGCCACGTGCAGATGCTGCGCAGTACAGCGCTGCCATTCCCTATTGCGCTGTCACCGAACAGCGCGATAGTGGTGCACCCATGCCTGATGCATGGTGCCTAGGGGGCAAAGGTCGGGCACAGGGTCAAGGCTCTCTGGCGCATGGACAGCCACAGCACGAGTGGAACCCAATGCATCTAGTGTGATTGGGTGCCTGTGTGCCACCTCCTGTAGTGGCCTACCATGTTGTTGCCCCAGTGTGCCTACGATGCCCCAGTGCCACAGCGCCATATAGGTGAACAGCACTGTAGTGCCACTGGCACAATGGTGGCCATGCCCTGCATTGCCTCCCATGCACAGCACGTCAGCAGCATGGCAGGCACCTGCGTCATCAACCCGGGCATGCGCAGTTAGGTGTGTACGGCGCATGTCACAGAACTGCACCCTTGGCTCAGCACGTTCAACACAATTGCTCAAAGTGCAAAAGCGCGATATTCAGCCGTCATATGTAAATCAGCTAATCAGCCGTTCAATGGCGCAGTCACTGCATTTGCATCCACTTAAAGATGCGCCTCGCCTCATTTGCATGGGTTGCGCTATAAAAGTGCGACATTGGGCTGCACTGGCCATAGTCGGTTACTGCAGCTATTGGTGAGTTGCATGCTGTTTGGGAGTGTGGACTGTGGATTTTGAGACATGCACGGGACTGCACAGTCACAGGTAACACCTGTCATTCTCACAGGCTGAATCATGACCGAGCGAGTTGTGGAGTCAGAGGAACAGAGTTGTGGGAGGAGGAGGAGGAGGCAAAATTTCATGAAGGCCGAGACGGATGCCCTGTTTGAGGCCTACCTAGACCAAGAGCCGCTTCACAGCTGACACCAGGGAACACCACAGGCCCATGCTGCTGCATGGGAGGAGGTGGCGTGTGCTGTAAACCTGCATGGCAGCCACCAGCGCTCCATGCAGGAGTGCAAAATAGAAGATGGGCACAGACAGGAGGAGGATTAAGGAGAAGGTGACTGCCATCAGGGCAGCACGATCTGCGACAGGTGGGGGACAGTCGGAGGTGCTACGCCTGACCCCACAGGAGGAGAGGGTTGCTGTCAGCATGCAGTGTTGTGCCATTGAGGGTGTTCTGGGTGGTGGATTCCAGATGGGTGGTAGCCCGTCACTGCATGGTAGGTCATGGTCTGTCTATTGGGGGGGACAGAGTAGGTCACATGCAGTAACGCGACTTTGTTTTCCCTTATAGCTCCTGAGCATCTGCATGGGTCAGCGGTGGTGGGCCTCTCCACTGAGGCCAGTCAGATGGAGATGGAGGAGGGCCCATCCACCTCCACAGGAATACATGGCTCAGTGCGACAGTGGGCCCGCCTGGATGTCCAGACTGATGTTGTTGGAGCAGGTGTGGAGGAGTCCCTGCCCATGTCCCAGCGTGCCAGCGTCCACAGATGCCAGCATGCTGGGACTCAGGCTGGTGCCGGGTCCGACACCGATGATGATGTCGCTAACATCATGGGCAGTGACATGTGTGTGCCACAGGATGGCCACACAGCAGGTAACATCGCGGCCACGGCTGTGGGTGGTGCCGCCGTGGAGGCCTGCGTGTCATCACAGTCCCAGCCTGTGCCTGTCAGCACTGGTGGGGCAGCACTGGTGTGTGTACAGGACAGTGGGACTGTTGCGGCCACTGCAGCAGCACCAGTGAGCCCTGGGGAGTGTCAGCCAGAGGGGCAGCATCAGCAGTCGGCCAATGGGCTTGGGGGTGCAGTGTCAGGGAGTGGCAACAGTGCACTACCTGTGGACATGCCCAGGCCTGGCCCTGGTGTGCAGTGCCCACCCTCAAGGGGTGCTGAGCATCAGGACCGCGCACACCCTGAGGGACAGCATGCCGATCAGGCAGATGACCTCTTGGATGAGCACACCCGCATACTGTAAGCATCATTCAATCAGCAGATGCGGCATGTGACGGCGGTGGATGCACTGAGTGCTGCTCTGGAGTGGGCAGAGGAGCGTCACAGCAGAGAAACTGCTCTGCTCCTGGCAGGGATGGCCCGGATGCGGGAGGATGTGACTGCTGCCATTGACAGGCTGACACATGCAATCACAGCTGCCATGGCCACAGGGGGCACACAGTTATTTGCCCATGCAGCGCAGACACCGCGCAGTGCAATGTTCACCCCCCGTTCCCGGCGTCGTGCGACACCATCCTTGTCGACACCGGTTCAGCTGTGGGCATCCTGAGCACGCTTGGCGCAGGCATGTTCGGTGTGCTGCAGACCCCTGCGTGAGCACGGTCACGTTCACACAGTGGAACCCTTGGGGGACCATTGGTGCCACCCCATGAGGCCAGTGGTCAGCCTGTCAGTGCTGGCGGGTCTCGGCGAGGCCACCCATGCATCCGTGGTGGCCGGGGCACTGTGGGGCGTTACTGACCTGTCTCCCAACGCGGCTACTGTCTGATGCTGCCCTGTTTGCATTGTGTGATTCAGCGGGCAATGCGCGGGTGGGTACCCGGCCCTGCATGCAAACACGCAGTCCATCTGCACACCCTCCCGGCTGCTGTCCACAGTTGCGTGTGCATGATGATGCCTGCATTGCACTGTACGCCAATGTGCAATGGTGCCCAGCATCTGACACACACACAATGACAGGCAGTGTGCGTGGTGGTCTGTAGACATGTGTGTGGCTAGGGTTGGCGTTCTGGGTAGGTGTGCCTCCTACCCTTTGTGCATGTCTGGTGAGTTGTGTGTGTGTGTGTGTGTGGGTCTGTCCGCGTGCCATGTTAGACCTCACCCATCCCTGGTGGTGTGTGTGGTTCCATGCCCGGCCACTTCCTTTGATGGCATGCACCCCTGGTGTGTGTCCATGCATGTTTGTGGGTTGTGCCTTTGCCACTGGTGGCTGCACATGGCCCCATGACTTACCTGGGTTGGCTGAAGTGCTCCTCCGTGATGGTATCCCGGTGCAGCTGTGCCAGCCAGAGCAGTCGGGGGTCCCGTCACCCAAGGGGGGGCAGCCCATCACCATTGTCACCAGCGTCCTCATCGTCCCCATTGCTGTCCCCCTCTTCGACCTGTACGGCTATCCTACATTCGTTGGCCATGTTGTGCAGGATGCAACAGGCCAGGAATAGCCCGCAGGCCTTTGAGGGGCTGCACTGTAGGGCACCGCTGGAAGTGTTCAGGCAGCGGAAACGTGTCTTCAGCATACCGAACACCCACTCGATGACATTACATGTGGTGGCATGTGCCTTATTGTAGCATTGCTGCGATGGGGTCGCGGGCCGCCAGTATGGTGTGAGCAGCCAGGGGCAGAGTGGGTATCCACTGTCACCTGTGTGTAGAGGGTGGAGGTTAGTTTGGTGATCAGCATCGCCCTGCCCTGGGCCATGTAGGCCACTACCCATATCACTTCTGACCATGCCCCTCCCAAGCCCTATGTTTGTCTGTGTGGTTTGTATACTCACCCACTAAGTGGCCAGTGGGGATGTCCCCACTCTCGAATCTGTGGCACAGTGCTGACTGGTGCCAGAAGAAGGCATCGTGTACTCCCCCAGGGTGCATGGCACAGACATTGATTATGCACCTCCTGGCATCGCACACCACCTAGCAGTTGATGTTAGCATAGCCCTTGCGATTCATGTATGCGGCCCCCTCAGGGTCAGGTGGTGTGCGGATGGCCACATGGGTGCAGTCTATTGCCCCTAGCACACCAGGCATACATGCTACCCTGTGGAACTCCTGTATGTTTGCTGTGTGCTCCACCAGTGTGCTGGGGAAATGGATGTACTATGCAGCATGTGGCAGCAGTGATCTGAGGAATTGGGTGAGGTGGCATGACACGGCTGATTAGGTTATGCCTGTGGTGTCCCCTGTTGGTCTTTGGAAGGTACCCGTGGCGAGCAAGCACATGCAAGCTGTCACTTTAGTCTCCACTGACAGAGCATGGCTCCATCGTGTGGGTGCCTGCATCACATCACTGCACAGCTCACAGAGCCGCTTCAGAATTGCCCAATTCAGGTGGTACCGGCCCACGATCTCAGTATCACTATACAGCTCGAAGCTGGTGTGGGCTCGGTACTGCCTGTTGGGGGCATACCTCTGATGTGCCCTTCCACGGCCGCGCCCCTCTGCTGCCCACCTTCTCACCCCCCTCATTACTGCCTCCATCTGGATGGTGGCACTGGCCATGTCCCTGGCTTGTGTTCACCCCCCCGGCAGCTGTTTCTGTGTTCCCCCCACTGTCCTGGCTGCTACTTCCCCTGCACCGGGAACACCTGACTGTGCTGGTCTCAGTGCTGTGTGGCACTTCCCCCTTCTGCACTGTGGCTGTGGCTCCCCACACCTTCCCTGAGCCTGTGGGTTCCAGCTGCCCTTTCACTGTCCTGCCCTGTGTGTGTGTGTGTGTGTGTGTGTGTGTGTGTGTGTGTGTTGCCTGTGTGGCTGGCTATAGTTCAGCAACTTGTGGTTTCCCTGTAGCGTTCTTGCGCCTCTCCCTTGTTCCTTTTTATTTAGGCTCATTTCCGCTATGGCGCAACTTCCGCTTGCTCCCCTATTGCGCATGGCGCATATTGTTGAATATCGCACTGCACCATTTATGCATGGTTCTTCCCCCTTCAGTTGTGCATACATTCATTATCATTGTACTATTGTTCAGCATTATTTGGGGGGGTGCAACTGCCTCCCGCTGAATATCACAGAATGGCGAATTTTCAGACTTGCGCTGGCACAACCCTATTGCGCATGGCGCAACCCTTTTGAATATCTGGGCCATGTATTTCTATGCTGAAAGTACACCTAACCTGGAAAAAAAAACTCTCTAGAAACATACAGACTGAATGTAGTTTACAGGAAAAAAACTGCATTACATCTCAGACAGTTTGCTAAGCTGACTGAAAGTAAATGTGATATTTCACACCTTGCTACAACCTTTGTTGAATTCTAAGCA
Organism: Neoceratodus forsteri; assembly: GCA_016271365.2. Lineage (NCBI taxonomy): Eukaryota > Metazoa > Chordata > Ceratodontiformes > Ceratodontidae > Neoceratodus > Neoceratodus forsteri. The sequence goes on from CM057456.1 coordinate 1,236,975,616, forward strand.
AGCAAACATGCATACTGTGGAGTCTAAAGGGTGCTGACACATTGGGCTTGATTTTCAAAGGGTGATGCAGAGCTTGTGTCAACCCCAATTGTAAACCTTCTTTTTTGGTGGAGCTGTACCAAACTCCTTTGACACAACTGCACCAGAGTTTAGTACATCAGGCACATTGCAACAGTGTCCTCATTTTACGGCAGCTTGCACCAAAGATTTGGAGCAAGCCCCATAAAAAGGGTTCTCCGAATGGAGCATGTTAGACCAGGGAAAAGCTGGTCTAACTTGTAGCATTTGGCACTTGGGATTGAAAATCCCTATTGTCGGCCAGGAGAATGCCACAAGCCCTGTGCACCAAATGATCAGTACACCAGGGGCATGCGGCATTCTTGGGACTTTGAAAATTGAGCCTATTACATTGTCATATGCTAATGCAGCTCTCAAGCAAACAGAGATTTCAGCAACCTGAAACTGGAGACCCCCAGGCTAGTTAGAGGGCTGGTGCCAACAGTGAAAACAAACTAAAGAAAATACACAGATCCCTAACAGCTACACAGAAAGAGTTGTCTGTTAACAAGGAAACAAATGACATTTACAAGATATGAGGGCGTAGTACTCCTTTAACCAGGAAAGCCCAACTGGAATGCAACATCTTGTTTTGAGTGGGGTCCTGTCTGTATCAGTTGTTCTCACTAACCCAACGTCATTAATAAGTAGGCTATCTCCATTCTGGCTCCTGGAAAGACTTAGATGGGAGTCTCTGGTTGAAGTCCAGTCCTATCTGTAAAATAAGAATAGAGATGGGGTCACAAAGGATACATAGTCCTTTCAAGGGAAAACAAAGCAGACAGGGAAGATCAAATATAAAACAATACTTATTTGATAGGCAGGGGATCAGTATCCTGTCAGACCTATAGAAATAAAGGGAAAATGGGTGAGTATGGTGAATAAATAGAAGCAAGGGTTGAGAGAGTTGTGGAGAGATACAAGAGGTACATGATGGCCATAGAAGTGAAATAAAAGTTATTTTACAGGAAAGGTACAATTTAAGGTAAAAGTGAGAGAGAGTGAAAACGGAGAACTAGAAACAGAGAAAAGAAATAAGAAGACAGAGAAAGAGACAGCAACAAAGAAATAAACTCAGTGGTCTCCTGATCTCCACAACCCCCAATTCCTTCCTCCCATAGATAGTAAAGTTACTTCATTAGCAGCAGCTCTACACAGATCCCTTCTCCCAAGCCAACTTATCCTCAGCAAATGGACTGAGGGTTGCAGGGGGGCAAACGTCATTTTAAAAGTACTGGCTAGTCAATGGACCCCCTTCTCAGACCTGGTGCAGATTCTGCTCTCACAAAAAGCTGTCAGCAGGCTTCAGTGTCAGGAGAGGGGGTGGAGTGGTCTGTGCATCATTCAATGATGATAGGCAGACTGATATAATTGATTGGTAGTGACTGATGATGCTGCACCATATAGAATGTAGGAATATTTTTGTTTGCACAGCGGGGCTAACCATAGCAGTAATGCAGCAGTCCAAGACAATTATATTGATAGCCAGTTTCATTATTTTTCAAATTGCATTACTCCTAGTGATCTGTGATAGTTCTGATGATGCTGTTTCGTGCAATGTGTAAATTAATTTCAAATACATTTGCTTAAGTTAGTTTGGGATGGGGTTGTCAGCATAACTGTAATGTCCTGACTTGTACAGAAGAAACCACCAAGGGCAGTGCTCAGAGAAACCAGCTCACTGGTCATCGAAGGAGCCACTCCACGCAGAGTTCAGTGAAGCCTGCTCAGAAGGTGCAGAAGAAGACACCACAGGCAATGTTCAGGGAAGTCAATTCTGTACACATGGAAGAAGCCACCATAGGTGACATTCAGAGAAACCCACTCAGAGGGCATGGAATGAGCCACTGTGGGTGTAGTTCAGAGAAGTTTGCTGTGAGTGTGAGGAAGGAGGCACAGTTGGTGGCATTCAGAGAAGCCTGCTCATCAGATGTGGTAGAAGCTACCATGATCAGTGATCATAGAACTCTGCTTGATTGGTGCGGAAGAGCCACTGAATGGCAGCAGCAGAAGAAGCCCACTTTGTAGCCTGGAGGAAATATAGCCAGGATTTAAAGATGGGAACACGAAGCACTGAGCTGCACAGCTCTCCTTATCAGCAGCCACATACCTGCTTCACACACAGACTGACCCCTTAAACAATAAATCAACAGCCTCATTGAGAGATTGCTGCCTCCACTAATAAATCACATCCAGGTAACATGACTTTAAACAGGAAAACACCAACAGGCAATAACATGGATGACTCTGCCACGTGATACGCTACAGCTTCCTGCTTGAAAGATTACACTGAAGTATTCAAATAAACCCAGAGCCCCACAGCACCATTGGCTGGCAAGTGAGAATAGTTGCCATCTCTGTCCCTCACTGGCTAACAGCCTGAAACACTACAGAGCCCAAAACCATACCAACGTGTTTGCATGCATTTTTGCAAGAAAACATAAAAAAGTAGGGAGACAAAAAGTTAGGTGCAAGTGTCCCTGGAGACCTGATGAATCAGTGGTATTGTGTTCCTTAGGATTTGAAGGATTTCAACACACAGTGGTGGTGTTACCCTAACCTCAGCACTACCTTGTTATAAAAGGTAAAATACTGGCACAGCATTGCTTGGATGAATAGTGTCTGAGTTAGGATAAAGCCATTGCTGCTTTGATTGATTATTTAAACCCCAAGGAACACCACACCACAGATTCAGCAAGACTCCCAGGACTACTTTTTATGTCTTGTACTTCAGCCTTAACAGATGCATTATAGTTTTTGCAATTAATTGCCATATCAACAATATGAATTGATGCAAGGAATCTGTATTTATAAGACACAACCATATACTAGTACTACAAATGTTTAAATTTTTGTCAAACTTAGAAACATAGACAATTTCGGCAGAATAAGGCCATTGGTCCATCCAGTCTGCCCAGTTTTACCCTACTGATCCCCGTGACCTATTGCCTAGACAGATTTTTGCCTTTGTCTCCCCCATCGTTCCTTGTATTATTGCTGCCTACATGGGTAGCTATTTAGCCCACAACTCTGTCCTAGCCATGTCTGAACCCATTAATGGTTTCTGCGTGCACCACCTCTGCCAGTAAGCTGTTTCATGGCTCAGACACTCTCTGTAAGGTACCATTTTCTCACATCCTTCCTGAATTCCCCACCACCAGCTTGCATTCATGTCCCCTTGTTTTTGACTCACCATTCCTGCAAATTCTTCCTCGCAGTTTACCTTGTTTATTCCTTTCAGGAACTTGAAGGTCTCTGTAATGTCCCCCTCTCCCTTCTAGCCTCCAGTAAGTGCATGTTCTGTGCCCTGAGTTAAGTCTCATAGGATCTGTCCTGTTGGCCCTGAATCATTTTGGTTTCTCTATGCTGCACCACTCTAGCCTCTCTCTGTTGTTCCTCTGGTGAGGACTCCTGAACTAGGTGCAGTATTCCAGATGGGCTCTTATCAGTGATCTAAAGATAGGCTGTGTTACCTCTTACTTCTGCTATCAAAACCACTTCCAGTACACCCCAACATTCTGGTTGCCTTGCTGTAGGCCTTGTTGCATTGACTAGTATGTTTTAAGAAGTTGCTTATCATGGCCCCAGGTCTTTTTCCTCTGAAATAGTGGCCAGCTTAGCCCCTTCCAACCAGTATTCCTTCCTGGAACTTGTTCTCTAAGAGCATAATCTTGTATTTTTTGGTGTTGAATTTCAACAGCCATAACTTGGACCACCTCTTTAACCTTTGCAGGTCGCTCTGCAACTCCCTTACCCCTCATCACTGCCTACCCGACCACAGAGCTTAGTGTTATCTGCCAAGGACACATTTTGCTCTGTATTCCTTCTCCTATGTAAGTGATTAACTTATTGGAAAGGAGTGGTCCCATTGGTGACTTCCCATCCCCCAATCTGAACCCATTTACCACCACCCTCTGCTGTATTCCCCAATCTAACTTGGTTCTTTGCTGTTCCCAGATCTTTTAATTTCTTCAGTAACCTTCTCTGTGGTGCAGAGTCAAGTGCCTTGCTAAAGTCAAAGTAAAGTAAATCTACCTTTTGTCTTTTATCCACTACCCTTTTTACCAAATCAAACAATACTATGAGGTTGCTTTGACAATACCTCCCTGCCACAAGCTCATACTACTTACTATCCTTGTGCCCATTTCACTCCATTTCTCACCAGGTAGTCCATTAGGTTCTCTTTGACTAGTGACTTTAGCAGTTTACCTACGTAAGTTACCCACCTAGTAAGACTGATGGGCCTGTAATTTCCAGGTTCCTCCCTGTCCCCTGCTTTGTGGAGCAACACTACTTCTGCTATGCTCCAGTTTATTGCAACTACCCCTGACTGTAGTGAGCTATTGAAAAGCCCTGCCAGGGGTTCAACCAGCTCTAATACCATTTCCCTGAGCACCCTTGATGCATCCCATCCAACCCTGGAGCCTTGTTTATTTTCCATGCTTCAAGTCTTTTTTTAATCCTTTCTACTGTAATTACCACTTGCCACATTTCTGGGATCCCCTTTTTAGCAGGTTTTGAGTCACTTCCCGGCAGAGGCATGCTATCTTCCACTGTAAATATTGAGCAAAAGTAGTCATTTAGAACAGCTGTCTTCTGTGCATCCTCCTCTACTACTGTGCCCCACTCCATCAGCCTAACAATTCCCTCTCTCCTCTTCCTTTTTTCCCTTATGTAACTGAAGTACTGTTTTTCCCCTCCTTTGACCCTCTCCACAATATGCAGCTCTGTGTCTGCTTTAATGTCCCTAACTGCCTTCTGGCCTCGTTCATTTTTACTAGGTATTTGCTCAATTCCTCATCCCCATTTCTCTTTGTAGCTAATGAAGACCCTTTTATTGGCCCGTATTACCTCTCTGTCCTTCTTAGAGGTCTCTTGTGCCTATTACCCCTGGTAACCATTCTCAAGCATCATTTGGTTGCTTCAAGAATCACCCCTTTAATGTCTCCCCACCTTTCCTCCACTCCCCTGATTTTTTCCACTCCAACCAACTTTCCATTGACAGTTCCCTCAGCTGATCAAAGTCTGCTTGTCAGAAATCCAGCACCCCAGCTTTTGATGAAAGTATACTGATGACCAGGGCCAGTTCAAACCATATGGTTTTATGGCCAGTGGACTCCTGTGGTTCCCCAACCTACACCCTACTTATCCTTTATATGTTACTAAGGAGAAGGGGGGATGATACCCAAGTGGGGAGGGAAGGCAGGAATGGAGGGGGGGTGATGGATGGGGAAATCATAGAGGGCTGGGTTCTGAAGGGTTTGCGGACACTGAGGGTGGACAAGGCACCAGGCCAGATGGCATCCACCCCAAGGTACTGAAGGAGCTGGTAGAGGTCCTGGCGGGACCTTTGGCAGGTCTATTCAATGCTTCACTACACTCAAGGTGCATACTTCAGGATTGGAGGATGGCTCATGTGGTGCCCCTCTACAAAAGCACCCCAAGGTTGAACCGGAGAACTACAGACAGTAAGCCTCACATGCATCATGGGTAAGCTGATGGAGACTATCCAGAAGGAGAGGCTGGTGTCCCTCCTGGAGGCCAAAGGGTTACAGGACAGCAGACAACATGGCTTCATAAGAGGCAGATCCTGCCAAATCAACCTCGTGGAGTTCTGTGACTGGGCAACTAGGCAATTGGATGGTGGCCATGCAGTGGATGTCCTGTACCTGGACTTCAGTAAGGCATTCAACTTGGTGCTGCATCGGAGGCTGGAAAGTAAGTTAAAAGGTACAGGGTGGGTGAAAAGCTGGTGAGATGGGTAGGGAACTGGCTTCAGGGAAAGCAACAGAGGGTGGTGGCGGATGGGGAACTCTCATCCCCAAGGGTATTAATGAGTGGTGTTCCACAGGGCTCATTGTTGGGACCAGTGTTGTTTGGGATATTCATTGCAGACATATCATTGAACATCAAGAGCAATATCAGTCTGTTTGCCGATGACACCAAGATGGGAGTGGTGGCGGTGGACAACCTAGGGGATGGCAGGGGTTTCAGGATGATCTGGCAAAGCTGGAAACCTGGTCAGACACCTGGCAACTGGGGTTCAATGCCAAAAAGTGCAAGGTGCTACATTTTAGAGTGAAAAACCCAAGGAGGAGTTACCAGCTGGGGGGAGTGCACCTAGCCCAGACAGAGGAGGAGAAGGAGCTGGGGGTGCTCATTATGGGGTCAATGAACAACTCAGCACAATGTAGGAAGGCAGCTGCAAAGGCCAATAAAATACTGGGTTGCATCGCAATGGGTATATCCTCGAGGAGGGGGTAGGTGATTCTGCCACTGTAAAGATCACTGGTTAGACCGCACCTGGAGTACTGCATGCAATATTGGCACCCGTATTTGAAGAAGGACATGAAGTTACTGGAGTGGATGCAGCTCAGAGCAACAAAGATGACCCAGGGGCTGGGAGACGTTCCATACAAAATGAGGCTGAGGGAGTTGAACATGTACTCGCTGGAGGAGAGGAGGGACGGGGGGATATGATTGAAACCTTCAAGTACATGAAAGGAATAAACAAGACAGGTATGGAGAAGCTGTTCAAAGTAAGGGATGGGAGGGACATCCAGTGCCATGATATGAGACTGGAGGGATGAAGGTTCAGGAGGGAGTTGAGAAGACACTTTTTACAGAGAGGATGGTAGCTGGGTGGAATGCATTACTGGCAGAAGTGGTATTGAGTAGAAAGGTGGGCTGCTTCAAAAGTGGCTGGGACAGAGTAAGGGGAAGGGTCAAGGGAGAGGAAGTGTGGGAGGGAGGGGTAGCTGTAGAATAAGGGGTGATAGCTGCACATTCGAACTGACTTGATAGACCACTAGGCCTTTATTTGCTGGCAAATTTCATATGTGTGTATGTTTATAAGTTAGTGAGTACCACATCAAGAATTGCAGCCTGTCTTGTGAGATCCCTAAGCAGTTGTACTAGCAGGCAATCCTGTGACATATCTAGCAGGGCCGGACTTCTGATGCTCTTAGCTGCTGAAATGTCCCAATGTTAGTCTGGTAGCTTTAGATCCACCACAAGCACTACCTCACCATTTGTAGCCCCCTGCTAAATTTCTACCACTGGATCCCTATCATCATCATCTTCCTATCATGGGGGTCTATAGACCACCTCCATGTGCAGGTTCTTTCCCAGTGCTCTCAGGAGGTGTACTCACAGCATTTCTGTCTCCCTATTTCCTCACCTGATGGACCCATCCTCTATTGTCTCTATGCCTTCCTTGAAATAGATGGCTACTCCACCTCCTTTTTCCTATACCTCTATCTCTCTTATACATGGTATGTTCCAGTATTGCCAGGTCCCAGTCATTATTACCAGATAAACACCATTGGGTAATTAACTTATTTTAAGGGTCTCCCAGACATAAAAAGTTGGCTACACATTTAATATACAACAGCAAAGCAATATACAAATAAAAGAAAACAGCAACATTGTATTGCATAATAGTATAGCATATTAATTTACACAGTTAAATAATCTAGCCATGAACCTTGTCAACCTGACTCCAAGCTTTATCTAAAAACACAAATTAAGTTCACAAGTTAGCCCTTTAAAAATATATATATCTTCAGAAGGTTTAACTTTACTTGAAATCATTAGGACTAACAGGGCTGGCCTTAGCATATGTAGTGCTCCGAGGCAAACTTTCAAACTGAGTCTCTCCACAAGAAAAAAAAAAAATTAAATCTTCCTCCCCCTACCCTATTTATAGTAAAACAGAAAGTACTGCAGACATTTGTAGCTTCAGCTGTGTTTCAATTTTATCAACTGGCAACTCACACTCACTCACTGGCACTACTCTGACTGCTCACTTGACTTGCCTCTTACAAATGTTATCTGCAGCTGCTGCTGCCTGCTGGCTTTTTTCTACTTGACTCCTCCACACCACTGGTTCATCCTTTGGGCCCAACTCTTGTCTTCCTGCTGCTCCTCAGAGGAGCTAGCACAGTAAAGTCAATGGGCTGGCATGGGAGGGGGGACATGATAGAAATGTTTAAGTACCTCAGTGAAACCAACAAAGTCCAAGAGGGTAGCATCTTTAAGAAAAAGAGATGTGCAAGAACAAGGGGACACAGTTTGAAGACAGAGGGGGGATGACTCAGGGGCAATGTGAGGAAGTATTTTTTTCACAGAGAGGCTGGTGGACACATGGAACAGCCTTCCTGAGGAGGTTGTGGGGTCTAAAACTGTGGGAGAATTCAAGAATGCATGGGACAGACATAAGGCAATTTTTGTGGGGGTAGGAAGAAATAGGCTGTTGGTTAAATAGGATCTGCAGCTTATCCTCTAGGTAGGGAAATGGGCAGACTAGGTGGGCCAAGCGGTCCTTATCTGCCGTCAAAGTCTATGTTTCTATGTCTCTATGTTACCACCTCCAGTCAACCGTGATCACTCTTCTGTCCTCCAGCAGCACTCTGACCAAATGTGGAATGCCCAATTGCCTGCCTGCAGCCACCCAACTGGCTGGACTATAGTGCTGGTGGCTGGACATGTAAAAGTTTGTTTTGGTTTTTTAATTCAGACTGGAGATTTGGACAGACCACAGATCCACAGCCATCTGTAAGCTCCACGCTCTAGGTGCAGCCTCTGAGGCCCACCCTTAACAGGAACTTGTCTTTGTCATTCTTCATGTGCTGCAACCAAATCCTGCCAACTGCTTCTCCTAGGCAGCCTCCACATTCTGTGCCTGCACTCAGCACCAAAAACAAAAATATGTTAGGCATGGTGGGGGGGTTGCAGAGGGATGCTAGTGCTAACAACAGAGTCTCACAGATGGAAGAGAGAAAAAGTGTTTCTTCTGAAACAAGTGAAAATGGTCAAACAGAAATATGTTTTTGATGATGCCCCCTACTGATGGGAATCCAAGGTGGCCACCTAGTTCACCTATTACTATTGCCTGCCCTGAAGACTAAAATGTAATTGTTTCTAATGTGGTGTGATTGTGTTATATAAAATCTTCATTTTCTTGTTGGGGTAACCCCCAAATCTTCCTATGCTTCTGCAGTTATACTTACAGAATCATCAGAAGATAATAATACTAAATGCTCACCTCTGAGGGTGGGTGATCGGAAGGTCATGGATTCTATCCCACACCAGGTACTTGAGTAATATCCGTAACTGATACTGTAGTGCAGTACGGGGTGCTGCATTGGTGAGGTGCCATTCTTCAGATGAGATGTTAAACCAAGGTCCCTTATGCCCATCTATGGTCACTGTGGATCCCATGGCACTTACTGCAGAAAAGTAGGGGTATTTTTATTAAAAAAATAAATGGGCATGTTTACAGTACATGAAATAATAGTAAATCCTACTATGCACTACACCCTAAATTTGCTGACAATTCATAAATTGTTGCCATTTCTTCCTTTTATTGTTGTAATGTTACCAAAGAGATAGTAACCACAAAATCTCTGTCTGATGAGTCTTTATTTTTTTAGTGGTAGCTCCTGAAACACTAGACACAGTCTACCTTAAAATGGCCTCCATTTTGTGAAATAGCTGAAAGTCACTTTACAAAGTATATAATGTGTCTATTACAATAATGTCCCCATGTCTACTTATAGGCTTGATTAATGCAGAGTAAATCATTTATTTTACACCACTGCACTAGAAAAAATTAAATGGATCCACCACTTGTTTTTCACAGCTTTTAAGCCCCCAAAATGTGCAGCACACGTGGTGTCCATTATGCTCTGTCCATAGACATGGTGTACTTTACTATATTTGCAGGTGCTTGTTGTTTTTAACATTTATTTGCTGTTTTTCTTCATTTTCTTCCACCAGAATGCCCAATTACTCTAGGTGGAGGAATTAAAGGGAATGAGTACTTGCTTCCCAAAATGTTGCTGCATGTGTAGTGTCCTATAGTGATGCATGTTATCTGTGGTTCAGTGAGCAGGCTTCTAGTCTACAAAACCAGAGGTGTACATTTAGTCCTGGTTAGATTGTTTGGCACTGCTGTAAACCCGGGGGCCTCATGGACATTCAGCCCTTCTGCAGCTTACTGAGCCAAGAAGAGTTTGTGGTGTCCATGATTGTGCTACATGTTTGAACATTAAGGGAAACAGCAAGGGCTACCTTTGGGGGTGTATTTTCTGTTAAAATACAAATGTAGGGATGTATATTGGCTAGCATCTGAAATGGATTTAATTAAACTTTATTTAGGCAGCAATCTTTTCAAAATTTGTCATTAACCTTGGAAACAGAAGGCAGCAAAGTAAACCAAACTGTGAATGCTAGTCACAAAAGGACCACCGCTACACACAAAAGTGGCATAAAGGCAGGTATGCAGCTACACACGTGCAACACACATGAAATATGCGGCATGCATGAACAAGCCAGGAACACCCCCAGGAAGATGGGGTGGGGTATGAGGAGGCACACAGCAACACACAAGGGTGGGACTGGGACAGTGCAAGATGCACAGAATGTCCCTTGACCCCACCATACATGGAGATGTGGAAGCACTATGCTACTCTGCTATGTGGACAGTTGCAGAAACATGTCAGTGGAGGACACTAGAGCAGATGCCAGGAATGAGGACCATGGGCCGGCAGAGACCACATCTCAGGCAAGCAGGGCTGGGGGGTGTGGCATGGGTGACAGATGTGACAAGAGGCTGTGATCCCCCAACTTTACGGGGGGGGGTGCAGGTCACCATCCTGGTGACAGAGGTCCATCAGCACTATGATGTGCTGTTTGGTCACCGGGCACTCAGCACCCCACCCAAGACAAAGTTAAGAATATGGCTAGATGTGCAGGCAGCCATAAACACCGCTGGACCGGAGGTACACACATCGGCTGCCATTAAGCACAAGTCACATGTCCTCCAGTCCCAGGATAAGAAGAAAATCAGCTGGGCATGACAGTCACAAGGCACCACTGGTGGAGGCCCACCACCACAGCCCCCCCCCACACCCATAGAATTAATTGTGTCAGACATGATCAGCGATGTCGCCACAGACGGGGAGCTCGATGGCCTCGACAGTATGCCAGGTGAGCACAATGAGCATGTGCTCAGGGTGGCCACACCACACATTACCACTGACACGGGCCCTAAGCACCTGTCACCCTTCCCATCTGCAGGGCAAGATGGCAACAGTGCTGGTGAGAGACCTTCTGGAAATGGCAGTGGAGCGCTGCAGCAGTCAGGTGATGCAGGTATGTAGTGGGACAGACACAGAGTGGTGCACAGCAGAGGCTGGACATGCATGTGTATTAAATGATGCCTTCCCACCCAGATATGCTTCAAAGCCCTGATGGCACACAGGAGGGGAACACACAGCAGACAGCACCGGTAGAGGACCAGCAGAGGTGTGATGATGGAAGGACACCAGAATGACAGCAGAAGGAGAGCAGAAGCCGAGCCATGGCCCCAGACACACAGGCTGGCGAGGATGGTGGGACACAAATGGACCATGAAGAGGGTGACCACATGGTGCCTGGAACTGACAGGAGCACATAGGAGGGCTCTCTGTGATCAGAGGACAGCTGTATTGTGACTGCAAGAATGTCGGCACCTGCTACACCACTGGACAACCAGGAGTGGGACACAGGTGCCTCAGAGGACCCCCCTCTCACATGGCATTGTAGGCAGGGTGGCAGTGCCTTGGCACCGGTGAGCTATTATCCTGACCTCCACCTGCTGGACCGTGGCTGGTTGCAGGCCACCCAAGACTGCACAGGGGCTATGCACCACATGAGGGATGTGTTGTTGGCATCCGTGCGTGGGCAGGAAAGGCTGGTCAAGAGCATTCCTGCCAGTGTGAGGGTGCAGGAACAAATGGCCAAGGCCATTGTCGCAAGTGTTCATAACAAGGACAGACTCACGGAGAAGGTGTCGGTGGGTGCCCACTCACAGAAGTGGACAGCAGAGTCCCTCCTTGCCATAGCCACACATCTGGCCATGCAGCAGGCCCACCCACCAGCCACGGCTGCACATGCCGGCACCGACTGATGCCACACAACCATCGACCGCTGCAAAGGTGGCGCTGCATCACAGTGCTGCACAGCATGTGATGGCATCCCAGGCAGCCCAAGCTGCTGCAACAGGCGCAAGTGGTATGGCCCAACAGTCACGTCACATACAGGTTGCACAGCATGCCATGCAAACAATGGCCACACAAATGAGAAACGGGTATAGGATGACGGCATGGACACAGTGGGCAGCCACAGACACCGGCAACACAGTGACAGGGTGGATCCCACAGTAATGACCGTGTTCAACACACACACACTCTCCATACATGCCCCACACTGACACACATACCCACACCAATCACCAAGGTACACCACACACCAGTGCACTGTGACACCCCATGGACCAGTGCAGCCCGGGCAATGTGACAAGGCACACACATATGGGACATGGGCACACCACAATGTGCACCCCCCTCTCACATGGGCATCTTGCACTTTGAGAAGCATGGCACACACAGGGCAGGCCATGAAATGGAACATGCTATGATTCCACTGTGGATGGCACTGACACTGACCTGTTCCCATGGCACTCGGATTGCAGCACAGCCATGTGTCACACAGACATGTGGTGTCATCATGATCAGCATGCACAACCGCTCACCTGCTGAATGTGCCTTGTGCCACATGATGCTGCACAGCCCGTGCTGCCATGCATCCCATGGCATCCCATCCCCTGGATGGTACCCTACCACCATCACTGGGTGGTGCTGGTCCATGGCGTGACTGTGGTGGTCCCTCACCAAGCTCCTCAGGGTGAACATCCAGGGGCTGTGGCACGCTGCATCAGATGCCTATGTTGTGCAGCATGGCACAGGCGGTGAACACTCTGTATGCCATCCCTGGTGCAAGCATTATTGTGCCACCTGTGTGGTCCAGGCAGTGTAAATGCATCTTCATAATCCTGATGGTGCATTCCACAATGCCACATGCCCACACATGTACTGCACTAAATATCACCTCCGCTGGGTGCCGTGGGACAAGGTATGGTGTCAGGAGGGTTGTCCTCAGTGGGTATCCACTGTCACCTGTGGAAAGGGATGGTACACAGACTTTAGGCACACAGTATCACACATACTGCAACTGTTACAGCAGTCAATTGGTGCTCACCCAATAGCCAACCGTATCCCTCCTCCTGCCGGTCTAGATGGCATTGCAGTGCGCTGTTGTCATAAATGTAGGCATTGTGGCATGACCGCAGGCACTGGGCCAGAACATTCATGATGATGCCCATCATGTCGCATACGACCTGACAGTTTATGCTGTGGTACCCCTTACGGTCCTGGTAGATCTCCTCATTCATGGTCGGTGTGAGTATGGGTACATGCATGCAGTCTATCACACCTACAGTGCTGGGCATGCCATACCTGTCCAGGAATGCACCCTTGATGGCCCTGAGCTCTGCCAGTTGTGGAGAACATGATGTGCCATTGCCTGTGGCACACAAGGGCATCGGTTACCTGGTGCAGTGTCCTGGACACTAAGGACTAGCTCATACCTGTCACATTCCCATTCACTCTCTGGAAGATGCTGGTGGCATAGTGTTGCAGTGTGCACAACACCTTTGTCTCTATGGACGTGGCCATGGAGTGTCTTGTGCTGGGATGGATGGCATCCTCCATGAGTTCACAGATGAACTGTAGTGTGTCATGGTTGATCCTGCACCATTGCAGGATGTCCATGGCATGGAGGCTCCAAGCCACTAATCATGACCTGAATACCCATTGGCAGTGCCTTGCACAGGCACAGCACTCCTCCAAGGTGGCCTCTATAGAGACCATGTGTAGCAGTGCCCCAGGGCACATCATACTGCCACTGCCTGTTCCACTGTCCACATCCACACAGTAGCATTGCAGGCACACAAGTGTGTCCTGTGCATGCTGTGTGGCATGGCACATGTGTCCTATAGGACAGGGCATGCTCATATGGTGTAGGCAGGCCAGCCACAGGAATGCCATAACTGCTCAGACAGTCATGGTAGTGGCGGCGGCTCCACCAATGCCATAGGACGTGTTGTGCAACAGGCTGGTCCTTCCACGGTGCCTATATCATGTTTTTTTGGATGTGTACCAGGACAGAATGCCAGCGGGGGCCATTTGGGAGGTCATGGAACAGAGACAGGTAGGTACCAGAGCCTGTTCACTGCCCATTTCAGCCCTGTGCCTGTTGGGGGGGATGTGGGGCTCTGTGCATGCTTCTCACTGTTACTCACTGTGCTTTGTCACAGGGGACATGGCGGCACAAGGCCATGTTGGTGTTGGAGCTGTGAGAGGTGGGGGGTCTGGCCCAGCAGCAGTGGTGATTCCAGGCCGTAGGCTGCCCAACTATATCCCAATGTGGCTGGACCTGTGGCAGAGCATGTCAGACATGATCTACAGGGACGACCAGGGGGACCTGTGGGCCATACGCTCCCCCTCACAGGTAGGTGGCCCTTGGTTCCCTGTGTGTGTGCCTCTGTGTGTGTGTGTGTGTGTGACAACATTGCATTGGTGACTTGCCTGGTTATGCGGGGACTGACCTACGTCCCCTGTATCCGCTCTTGTTATTGCAGTGCTACTGTGGGCCCATCAGGTGCCTGGTGCTGGAGGAACGTGAGTTCACAGATTCGACCCCCCTAGGAGTTGACCCTGTTGACCAGCCTGGAGGTGGCCATGGAGGAGGATTCATCTGACTGAGCTGGGGGACTCCCTGCACTCCTGATCTGTCTCCCCTCTCCCTGCTGTTGTGTTGCCCTGCATGAGTGTTGTGCTTTTGTATGCCATTAAAGGCATTTGAGTGTATGGCCCTGTATGTGCCTCATTCTTCACCCTGGCATGGTGTGTGGGGGTGGCCATGTGTGTGTGTTTGTGTGTGCTGTGGGTATTGGGTTGGTCATGCTTCCATGACCAGTACCTGTGTTGACTGTGCCATGGGTGCGGCCTGTCTGGCACAGGTTGTCGTGCTGGGTATGTGGCATCAGCGGTGCCTGTTGGTTTGCATGCACACCATGCTAGGGCCTGCAGTCTGGCTGTTGTTGTTGCACATGTGTGTGGCACATGTGGCACATTCTGGGCACGTGCATGGCCATCCCCACCATGCCAAGCATCACTGCATGCCTGTCTGGCAGTGTTTGCCGATGTGGGCATGGTGACCCCCACACCAATACGCTTTGCTGGACATTCCTGCTGTGTGTGCAGTGCATTTACCACTGTATGGCTGATTTCCAGATACGTATCACCTACACAGGGTCACAGCATGACATTCTGATGTATTGTATGGCGAGCATGCGCATATGGCATGCCACGCATATAGCATACACGGGAATGCCACTCCATGGCTGTGTATCCTCTGTTGCATGCTGCTGCACTCAGTGTACCTACGCACATACCTAAGTAAGGTCCGTGCATCCTGCATGGTGGTTGCTTACACCACTTTTGCACATATGTGCCTCCATGTGGGATGTACGTGCTGTGCATAGGGCCACATAGCCTTTATGAATAGGGCCCTGTGTTTGTAGTCCCACATGCTGCACGTTAGCAACACAGGCTCTTTTCATAAAAAAAAAAAAGGAATGTAAATATATTAATGGGGATTGTCACAGACCAACTCACTAAGTATTTCAGGTTTGGTTGTGTAATGTGTTGTTATTTTTCTAGTAAGGTTATTCTTATAGGACATTTGTTGTACTCTTCTTTGTGCATTACTGGGACACCATAATGGTGGTGTACTTTGTATGGCATGCTATTTCTGAGAATACTGTTCCATTTTAGTGGATTATTTCATTCTCCATTGCCTTCCTGCAAGTAAAGTACCACAACCATAAAAAAAACATAAATATTCCATATTAATAAGGAAAATATAAGTTTATGTTTATCTTGTTTGCTCTTAAATAAGATGCATTTTTGATCCAGTGACCATTTGAAGGGATTGAATGAAACAAAAGGTTTTTCTGACCCAGGATATTAACTGTTGTGCTTATTAGTATATATAACTTTTTTGTGTGTTTCTGGTGTTTTTCTTTGACCATTATTGTGATTGTTCATTACAAAGACACCATAGTGGTGGTGTCATTCACAGTTAACATAATTCTGCGTAATGTTAATGCTTTCATTTAATTTTTTGCATCTGTTGTCTCCAAATGCCAGTTGCAGGTTAAAAGGGATATGCAGAAGCTTCTCTTTCAAGCTGCATTTTAGATTTCTTTTTAATCATTTGTTAGTGGAAGTCTGTGATTTTCTGTGAGTGTTTGATGTTCCATATAGTGCATGTTGAGCACAGTATATGTTTTGTGGGAAATACTGATGAAAAAAATGTGTTTTTATTTTGCCTAGGGTTTTGATCACTGTGTCTGCCACAGAGTCTCATTGGCATAAATGATTTTGGGGGCATTTATAGTGTTTCTTTTCAATTTTATGCCTGTTTGACTGTTTCAGTGAATGTTCATTGCAAAGACACCACAGCAGAGGTGTCCTTTATAATGAACCTTAGTCTAGATCATCGTACCTCTTTTTTTAGCTTTGTTCTGTATTGGTATGCCTAAAATACTAGCAGACTCAATAGACCAAAAGGCCTTCTTCTGCTGGCTAATTCATATCTTCATATATTTATATGATACAGAGGTGAGATTCAATCCATGTAAAGCAATAGAGATGATACATAAATATAATATTTTAATGTATATAATATTGATAAATGTCTTGTAAGTTTTTTTGTTTATATGTCATAGTTGTCAGAAGTGCCTAATTAATTGCATTCACTGTGTTATGGTTTGATAATGTAACATTGTTATACTGGTGGCTGTGTTACATGCATTATGTGTCAGAAATCAATTGCTTAAAATAAAATATGCTTATTAATTGGGATATTAATTGGTGTCTATCTTAAACACATATGGGTGCATAGTTTACAACAAAGCTGGTCTGGGAAATCAAACAGATGTAAGACATAGCTAAACTGTAACATTTTTGGGTTTGAGATATAATTGTATCCTAAGATGGGTGGTTGATTGATGCCCCACATGTATGGATTCAAAACAAATGATAAAATGTTGCATACTACAATACCCAAACAGAAGACATAGGCATTGTAATATCAAATAAACTTTATTGTTAAAAACAGAAAATATGACATCATGGATACAATGTTACCCACATTATATTTTGCATGTGATAACATACAGTCCCAATTTTCAAAACATATAAATGATGAACTATCTTTATATTTGGGATTATACTACTATTGTATGTAATCACTGAAAATGAAGAATACTCAAGAGCACTTAGCAAAGTTTTTTGGGGGTCACGAATGTCACACTTGCTCTCTCAAGTACTGTATGCATGCTTAAATTCAAGAATAAAAGTATACCTAATTGTCAGGCATAACAAAAAAAAACAACCAGTATAGTGCAAATAAAGAGGCAATGGCAGTGCTTTGATTTACTTATAAAAAAGGAATATTAAAGTAACAGAGTGAATCAAAAAATACATTGAAAGGCAAAAATTACTTCCTTCCACAAGTAAAAATTTATGTTACTTATTTACATGCTTCCAAAAATTTAAATTTCATTGCATAGAGTTGTGCTTTCACTGATAAATATATATATATATATATATATATATATATATATATATATATATCAAAGACAAGACAAAGACTGCATTACGACAGTTCTTGGGTATGGTTGGATTTTGCAGACATTTTATTGAAGCCTTTTCCAGTATGGCAAAACCTCTGTATAATCTACTAAAGGGAGGAAAAGAGACTGCTATCCTCAGATGGGAACCAGAACATCAGATAGCTTTTCTGGCTCTAAAGCAAGCACTAATGACAGCTCTGGCTCTCATTAGTCCTTCTGAATCCTCTGATTTTGTAATACAGGTACATGCGACAGATCAGGTGATCAATGCTGTACTGTTACAAAAAAGAGCAGGGACTTTACGTCCTGTGGGATATTTTTTTCACGTATTAACACCTGTGGAAGAGACATATGAAGAATGTGTAAAACATTTTCTAGCTGTATATTGGGCTATACAAGCTACCAAACATATTGTAGGGTTTAATAGAATTATTCTGCAAACGTCTCACACTCCAGTGAAATTTCTATTAGAATGGGATGTGAGAGGTGTGTCTTCACAGTGATTGGTTAAATGGGCTTTAGCTCTACAAGGGAAAAATATCACTGTGGAAAAATGTACCTCACCTAGTTGAATTAATGGCATGGGAGGGGGAGGCACATGATTGTGCAGCAATAATGGGAATTGATTTTAAACCCATATTTGCTGCAGAACCAAATACTGAAGCAAGAGATGTTCATGTAGATAGCTCTCACTTTTGGGAGGATGGACATTTCCACACAGATATGCCATATGGACACCGAGTACTAATCAAGAAATATTAGTACGATGCCCATCATCATTTTCTGCCCCTAGAGCGGAATTGGAGGCAGTCTGTGGAACTATTATGGCTTACCCTCAGGAGGCTATTAATATCTTCTCAGATTGTGCTTTTGCAGTGAATTCCTTATTGGACTTTTTGCCAAGCTGTACTAAACAAGGAATGCGGACAGCATCTGGAGATCCTGTTGCATTTGCTCCCATATTATAACATGTATTTATTTTATTTTATTTATTTATTTTATTTTAATTGTTTAACCAGGAGTAGCACAGAGATATATGGGACATAGGAGCTCAAACACCTTTGAGAATAGCAATCTGTAAAGTAAAAGCTCACCAAAAGAATCCAAAGGATATCCATGGATATCCATGAGTTAAATAATGGAAAGATACAGGACAGTGTACCACCAAACATGTTACCGTATGGGAAAATATGGTAATATGGCAGTATGCAAATTGCCTACACATTCCCACCACTGATTGTAGCAGTGGTGTTCTCAGAACTGTACGGCAATGCATCTGAACAGCTGTCATAGACAGCTTGGACATTCATTGGTGCAGTGCGGCCACACCTGCAAAAAGGAGCAGGGCATTGGAAGTGGGGGTGGCACACCTACGAAGACTCGTACAGTGGCACTATGTTTCTTGCACATGCGTGCAAGCAAACATAAAAATGCTACATACTGTGGTTCCTAGATCAGGTTGTAGCAGGAAAAAATAGATAACATATAAAAGAAGTGTAATTATGGATTGTTTAAAAATAAACATTCTTTCAAATTTAGAAAATGTCCACCCTTTCCACCGAGATACATGTTTGGCACTCAGTGTTAATTCTTCCAACCTGTTCAAGGAGGTCATATCTCCATGCTCAAGTTTAAGTCCTAAGGCCCACATTTTCAAAGGAGATGCACGGCGCAAAGTGGATACTTACCTGTGCAGTTAACTACTGTGGGTGAAGAAGGGAATTGTGAATTGGGGGGAGTGGCTTAGGCAGCAGGAAGCCAGGTGTTGAATTTAAAACTGCCCTAGATAGCTTTTGGCAGAGAACAGCAAGAGGAATGAGGTGCTGTTAGAACTTTACTACTCTACTGGGACTGTATAGCCCTCCTCCCCTCCATCCCCACTGTTCGCCAGTTCCACTTTTATAGGCACAGGATTTGACTGACAACAGAAACATCCTGTTT
Organism: Neoceratodus forsteri; assembly: GCA_016271365.2. Classification (NCBI taxonomy): domain Eukaryota; kingdom Metazoa; phylum Chordata; order Ceratodontiformes; family Ceratodontidae; genus Neoceratodus; species Neoceratodus forsteri. Next base: position 1,236,995,201 of record CM057456.1, read on the forward strand.
GGGAGCAGGAAGGGAGTGATCACAGAGGCATAAAGGACTCACCATCCTAGAAGGAAAAGAGTAGCTCTCCATCCCCCCGAAGCTGCTGGAGGTCTTACTCTGAGCAAGCAAGAAAGAGACTACTGGGGAATACAGAAACTTCCTGTCACAGAACAGAAAGAGCAGGAGCTTTAAAGGTACTGAGGCAGTAGGAAAGTAGGGAGAAAAAATAAAATAAAAAAATAAACAGAGAGGATACAGCAAGCATGCAAAGCAACAGATGAGGGGCCACATATAAGACATGATGGGAGTGGTGCAGTGCAGTGGCTTTGGAACGACAGTCTTCCGGGAGACATTCTCAAGGATGCAGTGTTGTCCCATCTACAGGCACCTCTCTGGGCTTAGGGAGGAGGTTGCTCATCTCCAGGCTGAGTTGGTCAGGATTTGGGAGACTTCCTCTCCCACCCAGGGACCACCAGGGCCGCCACCGCTGCCTCAGAGGTTGCCAAGAAAGAGGAGTGGTTGGATCACAGTGGGCTCAGGGAGGGTAAGGGTGGTGGAACAGAGGTGCATGCCTCCAGTTGTACCTCTCTACAGTTCATACACAATTCCGGCAGTGTGGTTCCTCTATGAAGGCAGCCACAGTGGAGACCAAGGAGGATGTGGGGTACCTCCACAAAGAAAACCCAAAAGAGGGTGGAATGGGACCCCATAGGAGAAGGTAACAACTCCTGGTGGGGTACTCCATTGTTAGGAGGGTAGAACTGGGGGAGGGGGAAGAGGGAGGTAGGTGCCTGCCTGGCACCATGGCTTGGAGGGACAGGGAGCGAATCCTCAGGATCGAGGGAGCAGCTGGCCAGGGGAGGGAGCTGGATGTCATTGTCAACCTAAGGACAAATGGCCTGGCTGGGAAAGGGATCAGAGCAGTGCAGGATGAGGTTGTGGAGTTGGGGAGAGGCCTTAGACAAGTAGCACACACGGTAACCTCAGAGGTGCTGCCTGTCTATGGCATGGGTGAGGCTAGGGCGCTCAGCACCATGAGATTCAATCAATGGTTGAAAAACTGGTGCAGAGCTCAGAGTTTTGGCTTCACTGGGGACTGGGGGTCCACCTAGAGGGATACAGGCCTATACTGGCATGATGGTTTGCATCTGTCCAGGAGAGGAACCAGGATCCTAGGTGATAGGTTTAAATGCTTCATTGGCAAGCATTTAAACTAGCCAAGGGGGGAGGCACTGAAAAGGAGTAGGGAAATCCTAGTCCCTCCCAAAAAATCAGGGTAGTTAGTGAGGTAAACACCAAGATAGAGAAGTTGACAGGGAGAAGGGCAGGGATAAATGGAGAAAAAGGCAAAGGCAGTAAGGACAGAGATGTGGAAAAAAGGGGTAAGGTTATCAAATAAATGGAGGGTAATGAGTACCAATGCTCATAGTCTAGGTAACAAGCTCCCTGAATTGGTGGCCTTGATGGAAGAGGGATGCCTGGATATCTTGGCAGTCACAGAAACATGGTACACAGAGAACCATGACTGAGATGTCAACATACCAGGGTACACAATCTACAGGAGGGACAGGGAGGGTAGAAGAGAAGGAGGAGTAGCTCTCTACATAAGGGAAGGGATCAATGCAGCAGAGCTAAAGGGTAAACAGGGAGGAGAGGAGGCACTGTGGGTCACCCTGGAGACCAGAAATGGCACTACAATCCGCATGGGGATTGTATAGAGACCCCCATCTCAGGGGAAGGAAATAGTCAAGAAAATGATAGAAGGCATCCTTAGGATGGAAGAAAAAGGGGAGATATTGTTGATGAGGGATCTGAATATGCCATATGTTAACCGAAGCACATTTGCTGCAGCCACATCCAAGAGCAGGGTTATTCTTGATGCCCTACAGGGAACATGCCTCAGACAGCTAATGTTGGATCCTACTCAGGAGGGAGCAATCTTAGGCCTGGTACTGTCAAATGGGAACAGAGAGAGGATCTTAGATCTGGAAGTGGGTAGCCATCTGGGAACAAGTGACCACAAAACAGTGTGGTTCACGATAAACACAGCCGCAGAGTCAAGTCATACAAAAGTGAGGGTAGTAGACTTTAGGAGGGCTGACTTTGTCAAAATGGGAGAATGCCTCAGAAAAGCACTCGCAAACAGGCAAAAAGGAGGGGTGGAGCAACAATGGGGAAACATCAAAACTGCCACCACAGAGGCAACAAGCTTTTGTGTGAAGCAAATAAACAAATCAAAATGAAAGAAAAAAACACTATGGTTCTCAAAAGAGGTGTCGGGGAAGGTTTGGTAGAAAAAGACAGCATTCAGGAAGTATAAGGAAACACAGAAGGAGCAGGACAGAGAACTGTACCAGTTAAAACAGAAGGAAGTGGAGAAGGCAGTCAGAATAGCAAAGGCCCAAACCAAGGAAAAGATAGCCAGCTCGGTTAAGAAGAGGGATAAAACCTTTTATAGGTACATTAGGGAGTGAAGAAAGACCAAGGGAGGGATAGTGAGGCTCAATAAAGGGGAAGGTGCATGGGCAGAGGGACAGTGAAAAAGCAGGGATACTGAATGAATACTTCTGCTCAGTATTCACAAAAGAAAAGGAGGGAGAGGTACCTAATCCAATCAATAGACGCACTCTGGATAAGGGGGTCGATACTAGTCCTTTCACAGAAGAAAGGGTTCTGAAAAAACTCCTAAAAATGAAGGTGGACAAAGCAATGGGGCCTCATGGGATTCTCCCCAAGAATTCTAAAAGAACTAAGGGGAGAACTAGTGACACCATTGACTACCCTTTTTAACAAATCATGGGAGAATGGTGTGGTACCAAAGGACTGGAGGAGGGTGGATGTGATTCCCTTTCACAAAAGTGGGAGCAAAGCAGAGGCAGGAAACTATAGACCTGTTAGCTTGAACTCAGTGGTAAGGAAAAGGAAGGAATAAGTTCTGAAAGAAAGAATTGTTGAGTACCTAGAGGCCAGTGGCATACAGGAACCAAGGCAGCATGAATTCACAGTGGGAAGTTCATGTCAGATGCATCTAATGGATTGCTTTGACTGGGTGACCAAAGTAGTAGCCCAGGGAGGGGCTGTGGACATGGCCTACCTAGATTTTAGCAAAGCATTTGACACAGTCCGACACAAAAGATTAATAAACAAATTGGCCAGTCTGGGAGTGGGTCCAAGGGTGGTAGCCTGGGTAAAAAATTGGCTGGACAACAGGACACAGAAGGTAATAGTAAACAGAGTCCACTCTGAAGAAAGGGGGGTTACTAGCAGGGTACCGCAGGGTTCAGTACTGGGTCTGGTCCTTTTTAATGTCTTAATAAGTGACATTGCAGAGGGACTGGAAGGAAAAGTATGCCTCTTTGCAGATGACACAAAGATCTGCAACAGGGTTGATACAGGGGGGTAAAAAGGATGAGGAGGGACTTGGCAAGGTTGGAGGAAAGGTCAAAAGTATAGCAGCTTAGATTCAATGCAAAGAAGTGTAAAGTAATGCACCTGGGAAACAAAAACCTAGGGGAAGAGTGCACAATGGGGGGTAGGTATTGACAACAAAAATGGAAAGGGACATGGGGGTAGTCATATCAGACGGCTTAAAGGTAAACAAGCAATGTGAGAAGACAGTAAGGATGGCTGGAGGGATACAGGGATGTATAGAGAGAGGCATCACCAATAGAAAACAGGAAGTTGTTATCCCTCTGGGCAGACAGTTGGTGAGACCCCACCTGGAGTACTGCTTGCAGTTTTGCAGACCCCATCTCTGCAAGTTCATAGCATGGAGGCAGTCCAGAGGAGGGCAACTAAAATGGTGCAGGGTCTGCAACAAAAGCCATATGAAGAGAAACTAAATGAGTTTAATATGTATACCCTTGAGGAAAGAAGGGAGAGGGGGGATATGATATAAACTTTCAAGTACCTCATGGGAATCAACAAAGTCCAAGAGGGTAGCATCTTTCAGAAAAAGAGATGTGCAAGAACAAGGCGACACAACTTGAAGATAGAGGGGAGATCGCTAAGGGGCAATGTAAGGAAGTATTTTTTCATGGAGAGGTTGGTGGACACATGGAATGACCTTTCTGAGGGGGTCATGGGGTCAAAAACAGTGGGGGCATTCAAGAATGCATGGGACAAACATAAGGGCAATTCTGGCGGGGGGTAGGAAGAAGTAGGCTGTTGGTTAACTAGGATCTGCAGCTTACCGAATAGGTAGGGACATGGGCAGACTAGGTGGGCCAAGCAGTCTTTATCTGCCGTCAAATTCTATGTTTCTATGTTTGTATCCACATCAGGTCAGTGATTGTGGCCCTCCATGTTTCCTGTAAAAACATAATATCAACATTCTCCTGGTGCAATTAAGTAAAAAAGTGGTGTTATGTCTTTGAGAAGTTGTAATACATACACACATTTAAGGAGGCTCCCCTTAACTGTTCCATTAGTTAAAGAAAAAAGGATGGGGATAACAAATGAGTAACACAGATACTCAAGCCAGTCCTCCTGTTTCAGATCTCCCAGGTGGAAATGGAGTATTTTTTTTCTTTTTCTTTTTCAGACGTTCTGTTTGTGGTAAAATATGGGGTAAGGAATGGGAAGAGTGTGAAGAAGATGAATCAGGATCCAAGTTTTCGATTTCTAAGTCTCCCTTTGTTTTCCCCCCATAAGGCTTGAAATTTGTTACATTGGGAATTCTCAAAGGGACCTTGTGCAAACTTTAAATGTCTTGTACTTTGCCTGTGAGGTTTTGGTTCCACTGTAGGTGGAGGAAACATACTGGTACTTTTCTCTGCTGACAAACCTTCCTCTTGGGTAAGAAATATTACTGACCCCTCTTCCTGTAAATTTGGTGGTACTAGAGTCTGAACTTCTTCACTGTCACTCAGCTGAACATTATCTACACTTGATATGTGTACAGGTGACATCTGTGTTGTTCTGGTTGCAGGCTCTGGACATCTGAGGTAGATGTGCCTGCCGGCATCTAGGCTGTACTGGTGGTTTAGATACTTTGAGTAGCATAGGACTTTATGCAGTCCCACTTGGAGTCGCAGTAGGAGGATTTGAAGTAGGTCTGATCACAGTACTGGATTTTTGGGCTGCTTAAATGAGATCATCTTGATCAAACCGATTTGATCTATTGCTGGAAGCCTGTGGACAGTCACAAAAAATCTGACATTTTTTTGTCACATAAATTACATTTTTGCCAGTTCTGGCAGGTTACTCTAATGTGGCCAAACTCCCCGCAAAGACTACATCATAGTTGATCACAGGTGCATGATAAATGATTCCTTTCTCCACATTTATAGCGGGCCTTTGTCTGGCCTGCATAAAAACTGATTCCCCTGTCCTGGCCTAGAAAAAAAACTGTTGGGAAGATGGCTAACCCCCACCATACCATGCCTGAGTCAAAACCTTAAATTTCCATCCTCCAATCCATAAACACTCAGAATCTATAATGGCTTCTGTGTGGCCCAAAAGGTCAGATCTTTGCCCCAGTCAATAGTGTATATCACCAAAATGCACCCCATCATTTCTAGACATTATTGTCACTGTCTTTGCCACAGGTTTAGTAAGTGGTATCACTATGAAGGGGGTCCATAATGATGTTGTTTGTAATGGCTGATAGAGGCTCCAAAATCTTTCTAAGCCTTGAGGTGACTTAAACCTCACATCAAAATTTTCTTCTCTCAATATATGTAACAGTGCATATATTTCTGAAGCAATGAACCCCATAGATTCTTCTAACAAGGTTTTCCCCACAAAAAACCTATTAGGTTTGTCTGTCATACCACCTTTATAATGTAAATGCACAGTATTTTTCCTGGGTGCAGGTTCTGGTCTATTTTTGAAAACGTCAGAAAACTTTAGACCTGTATTGGGGGGAGGGGGTTCTAAGTTGTTGCTCTAGTTCTAAATCTGAAGCATCTGAAAGCTGGTCAGGGGTAACTACTTTCAGAGGTTCCTGAATTTGAATAGTGTAGGGGCCAGTACAGGTCAAAGATTCAGGTTCACTATTAGTCTTGAGCAAACTTTGTACCTCAGGGGTAACAAGGGTATCTCTAGGGTGCTCATCCTGTATTCCATTGAATATGCTGGGCTCTGGTGTATTATTAGTGTAACCCCTAGGTGGCGCTATCCCAAGGGCTACTACCCCTGCCTGCTTGACCACTGACAGGTTGAGGGGCCTAGGTTCTATGGCGGGTGCCTCCACCCAGAGGTCAGGGTTTGTAATGGTTGGACTAGTTTGGTCACAGCCCTCTGGGACACTGAGACCCCCTTCTAATCCCTCTAATGGCCCACATGATGCACAGGAGTTACAGTACCAATACCCCATATGTACACACTGTTCAATAATAAGGTACCACTTACCCTCGAGACTGATTCGCAGGTTCATCTCTGAGGACCCCCTGAAAAATAAGGTTAAGCAGCATACACAAACCAATACAGTGACTGGCATGAAGGTACTGACACTTCGGACAGTTTAAAGTTTAACAACAACAAATCTGATTTAGTTTTGGGACAGTAACACGGGAGGGGGAAATCAGGTTAATTAGTGGCATTAAATCACAGTACTGTGCACACATACAGGGTCTGAAAAGTCACACTCTGGGTACCCAGGTTGGGGGGGGTGGCTAGCCAGGTCCATTGCCCAGGGTTGGCCGGCAAGTGCAGATGGATAGGGCCCTGTAGAAGAAAATATATGCACAACACCCAATTGTAATCCGGAGCCTGATGGCTCAGTCCATGAAGCAAAGAACAACAAGAATTAGATGACACACTTGTGATTGAAAACAGGCTGCAGGGGAATACCCTGATTTGTACTCTCAATACCCAAGCTGAGAACCGGATAGTGGATGTTCTTCTGGATTGTCAGAAATAGCAGGGCATGGAGACAAGGCCCTTGTGACTGGACCCCACTGCAATGTATAGCAAACGGTTTTAATTCAAGACAAGCTGGGGTTTGCTTCCAGCTTCAACACACAGCACACAGCACAGGGGATTGGAAATAGTGATTCCCCACAAGCACTATGCACATTCATATGTAAAAGGAAAGTACTATACCAGGCAGGCTGCTCCTCGATCCCGATCACAATTACTGCAAAATACCCGGGAGCACACACAGCAGCTTCAGGTCCTGACAGACCAAGCGCGATTCAGCAATTTTTCCAGTCTTCTACAGGGTGAGCCTGGTTTCCACTCTTCAAACTTCCTTCTGTCTCCTCACAACTCGGATTCAGTCCAAACTGGCACTCACAAAGGCTGCAGACTGAAACTCAGGTCCTCACACACGCTTCCCACATAAAAACGATACACTGCAAAAGCACACAGCTCCTTCTCTCTTCACTGCCACAACTGATCTGATCTTTCCAGTCACAGAGCAGGGCATTTCCTTTAGCTCCACACTATCCTGCTGGCTGATTCAGCTGTCACTCACAATAAGACTCCCTCTGTTGGTAGAAAAAGGTGCCAAGGTCAAAACTACATTTCCAGAGTCACTGCCTATACAATCCCCTTGCGGCTGGCTCAAATTAAGAGTCCAAGTTCTGATTCGTCCACAGGCTCCATTTTAGGGCTCCCTTAACCCAATTGGCACAGCATAGCACTTTAGGTCCAAATGGACAGGAAACATACACAGAGTGCCAGCTGCAATAAAGGCAGGTTAGACAAACTACATTTTCTCAGTCACTGTAAATGATTTCTGGAAAACAGTTATATCTTTCAACAAGGCTCCCTCTGCACATGTAGCGATGGCAGAAACGGAGTGAATTGGCAGCAGCTTGGGTGGGATTCGAGCTTTAAATACACAGTCCCCCCCATACAAACTAATTAAGTCTGCAAGCAGACAGCTCTTAAAGAGACAGTACGTGGAGGCTCAAATAGCACCCACCTGCAACCACAGTTAAGCAGCTCAGACGCCAAACACCACCCAGGCTTGGAGCATTCAGGCAAGCTCCTGGAAGACTTTTGGGAACCCCATTTGCAGGGGGATTACACCAGTAGCATCCTTAATTACTCTATTATCTTTTGCAACAATGAAATAGGCAGCATTCTGCTGTTGTACCCCTATACTGTTTTTCCCAAGTGGTATTTTCCCCATGTCAGCATCACTTTCATATATTACAGAGTCATAAGGTTCATTTACTAACCTATTAGTGTTATCAGTGGCCAGTTCCATAGAATGCTCCATGCTCTCATTAATAACATTGTGCTGATTTTGTACAGGCTGGGACCCTGTCTGACTTGTGCCTCTCTGCTGGCCTCAACTCTGTACTCCTCTACTCTCCGTATAAAAGTCCTGATAACTGTAAGTCAAACTTTTATTCTGCTCAATGTTTTTTCCCTGCAGTATCAGAAGTTTCCTGGAAATCCCAGGATGAGTCCCAGGAAAGATCCAGGCCCAGCATCCAACTTGTGTTTTCATGCAGCCGACACCTTTCAGTGCTGTTTCAGGATTCCATTCTTGTGCAGCTGACTCTTGCTGCAGTTGTAGATGGAATATTCCATGCATTCGGCTCTGTATAGTCGGTGGCTGTCTTTGTTCTTCCGCCAGCTGCTGGTCAAATTCAGTTTGCTGTGGAAACTCTGCAATTGGTATTTGTTTAACCTCCATCACAAATTTTGTAGAAAAAGACGTGGATGGCAAAGCACAGTCTTCACAAACCTCTTTACGCTAACCTGCCATTTTCCATTTATTACACGACTCGTCTTCATCAGAAATCAACCAACATTTATCGCTTTTCACCATCTCAAACTCTAGCTGTTCTTCTGCTTCCGTTATATCTGTTGCAGCCATCTCAGGGATAACAAGAGATTTGCCCTTAGAGTCCATCACCATCGACACTTGGTTGTTCTCAGATATATCAGGAAATTCTGTAGAATCCATTACAAAATCATTTTCCTAAACAGCTTAGGCTGGTGGGAGAACAACTCCACAGCCTGCTGCACCTCCTCCTCTCCTGATATGGAATTCTACATCTTGGTAAGACGGCTTACAGCACCCCCTTCCAAGAGCAGGGGAGTTTCACCAGTATCATGGCAAACATTTCCCCATCAATAAAACAGGTCCATGCAGCTCAACCCCAGAATACACCTGGAAATAAGCTATCATAGCTTAGTGTGCCTTTTCTGGTAAAAAATTACAAATAAACATCAAATAACATATAAAGCCACTGGACAAAGGTACAAGTAATAAGTCAAGTAATAGTCATTAAAACATGATCAGACATCTGTAGCATTAAATAATATGCTACTATCTGTTTTGATATAGCAATAATTGGAGTCATTGGCAGGAGTGCAAAGGAATAGTGGCACTGAGAATGTAGACTATGGCTGAGGTCACTATCTACGGTGCTCAGCATCATTTTCACAAGGAATGACCCACTGATGCCTGTAATTATTGTTATTATATTGAGAGCAACAAAGTTAGTTTGTCAGTTTCTGACAGCTGTATACACTTTCAAAGATAAAGCCTTTTCTGTTTCAAAGCTGGGTTTCCGACAGAAAGTTCACCAGGTGAACATTGGGTCAGAAACCGTAAAAGCAGCAACTGGTTTGAATGTTTGGAATGCCTCACTGCTTATTCACATGTTCCAAATGCTTCTCCTACCCTATTTGCATTTCCCAAAGGTGTTTATTGCTTAATTTGCTCGTTTCAAATGTCTTAACATGTTCCAAATGCTTTAAGGCTCAAGCGTATTTAACTTAAGTGTTTCTCAAACTTATTTACAGGGTATTGTCACCACACAATGCTCTGCAACTATAACATCTGACTGGTTCACATGATATCACCTTGATGTATTTTTAGATATGTATGCCTGTTAGCTGGTCCATCACTTCAGCAGTGACTGGAAATCCTGTTTTGGGAGTGAGCTCGGGTTATCGGAAGGTCAGTGGGGGAAAGTCTCAAGCATCCCAGCAGACATTCTGCTTCACTGGGGCTGTTGACCTTTGGCATGTCTCAAGGTTCTATCCCAAGGACACTCCTTTTTTCTATTTTCCTTATAACCTCTCTAGATCTGTGGCTCAGTAGATATTCACATTTACACTGACAATACAGTCCTTTATGCCACAGGTACCTCTGTCCCCAAATTGGAACAATTATCGCAACACAATTTTAACAGCGTCCATTGCTGATTCTCCAACCAACTCACTTTGAATGCCAAAAAAAAACCTGTCATGAGACTATTTGGTAAAAGGAAACATCACAGCAGGATCAGCATGGCCCCTGATTGTAAAACCTTAGATGGTGCTCTCCTTGAAGTTGCTCCGATCTTCAAGTATCTTTGTGTGTGGCTTGATTGTAACCTCGACTTTACCTCCCACAATGATGCCTTCCTTAAACAAGCATTTGTCAATGCCAAATGTTGTCTTGCTGGCATTGGTATTGGTAGTGCAGAAGTTAGAGAGAGATGCATAATAGAAATGGCAGTGAAGTATTGGACTGACACCAACCCCTCCCCCACCCTGCAGAGACTGACAGGCACTGGGGTGTGCCTTGGGGTCGTCGGCCATAACGCTCATGCCATTTCACCTCACCCTACCCTGCAGACACTGACAAGTGTCACAGTGTGCCTTGGGGTCTTCGGTCCTGACGCTCACCCCATTCCATAAGGAAATGCACTGAGATGGGTGCACTACAGGAGAATGGGGTGAAGTTTGGGGCTGAAGAGTCCAAGGTGCACCTCGATGCCTGTCAGTGGCTGCATGCTGGGGGTGGAATGGCATGAGCATTACAGTTGAAAGTCCCAAGTCACACCCCTGATACCTGTCAGTCTCTACAAGGTGGGACGTTACAGTTGGAAACCCTAAAGCCCCAGGCGTTTGTTGATTATTTTCACCCCAAATTTTCAACACGGGCTTTTTGTGACCCCACCTCATAAACAGTGGCACTATCAGTTTGTTAGCCAAAAGGTGACTTTGCACAACGACTGTGCCATTTGGTGTCACAGATGCAGAAACACATTTTGGGCAGGATGTGAAAAATTACAGCTGTACTGTTCACGAAGAGGTGAAAAAATGGTAATGTTGAAAATCTGGAGTGAAAATATTGAAAATTGGTGAAGTCACGATCGTACGTAGAAACTAGGTAACAGACATCTGCAACACAATAATGCTGGGGATTTTTTTTAACCAAATTTTCAACATAGGCATTTTGAGGCCTCCACTGATGAACAGTGTCACTGTGATTTTCTTAATATGTCCCAAACATTGATTTCCCACAGCAACCACGCCATTGTGCACCAGATTTGTGAAAACACATTTTGAACAGGATATGAAAAATGACAGCCGTACTGTTCATAAGAAGGTGTGAAAAAATGGCAATAATGAAAATCTGGAGTAAAAATATTAAGAATTCTCGAAGTTATGAGCGTGCGTGGAAACTGTGCAATGCACACTCGTAACACAGTCATTTTTTGGAATTTTTTCACCAAATTTTCAACATAGGCATTTTTGGACCTCTGCTCATGAACAGTGACACTGTGATTTTCTTAATCTGTCCCGAACATTGATTTCTCACAGCAACTATGCTATTGTGCACCAGATGTGCGAAAACACATTTCCGGCAGGATGTGAAAAATGGCAGCTGTACTGTTCATAAGGATGTGTGAAAAAATGGCAATGTTGAAAATCTGGAGTGAAAATATTAAACATTCTTGAAGTTATGATCGTGCATGGAAACTGTGAAATGCATGCTCATAACACAGTCATTTTTTGGAATTTTTTCACCAAATTTGCAACATAGGCTTTCTGGGAGCCCACCTCATGAACAGCAGCACTGTCATTTTGTTGATCAGCCCCAAAAGGATTCCATGCATCGATCGTGAAATCACGTTTCAGGGCTGAATAATGAAATGACAGTGACTGATTTCAGGAGGTGGGGCCCCAAGAACCCCATGTTGAAAATTTGGAGTCAAAAGTAAAATAAATGGGTGTGATATCCACCTAAGTTGAAACCTGTCGCATTGATGCCATTATACAGCTTACTGCCATTTCTTCAGTTTGCAGTCGGCTTTGAAGAGTGCAGACGTGTTCCTGCTCCACCGAAAATCATGGTGCCAGACCACTGGAGGTAAGTACGGGGTTGGGGGGTGTGGGGAGGTGGGGTGCTCAGATGGTGGGTGCGGGTTGGGAGAGAGGGGCCCACAGAGAACAAGGGACTAATTTCTTTGTTTTAGGTTCCAAAGAAAAACAGAATGCATTGTTTTCTTTCTTTATAGGTGTATGAAACAATGTTGGAGGCACTCGGATGGGCTCCCAGTGTGCCCCATGACTTTGAGGACATGATGTTTGCCACACTGGTGTGGGCTCCCATTGTGGCTCACAATGGGGGTGGGTGGTGGCAGGAAAATGCCAATGCAGTCGGCTTCTGAACACAGGAAGGCACACAGGGGTAGGCTCCCAGTGTGCCACACATTCTTGGGGGGGTACACATGCCGATAGGGGGATTGGGCACCCCCGAAGTTGGCTTACTAGGGACTGCAAGAGGCAGACGGCAGAGCTGCCGCCATGTTTATTGAAATGTTACATGAGGCAAGGCACGTAATGGAGGCTTTTCATCGGTGCCGCTGCATGATGAGCTTGGCACTGATTGCAGCAGCGAAATCATTTCAAGTTGGTGACACTGCAAAACACTTGTGTCACTGCTAGCATGCTTGCTAATTGGCGAATGAGGGAAGCACCTTCTAAAGTGTGCCCTGTGTAACCAGCCAGGGATCAGGTTGATGTTATTTTTTGTTTTATTAGCGCTGTGCAGTGCCTCCATATTGTAACCCACTACCTGGCTGCCTGGGTTCGGGAAGAAAACTGTTGCTCTGCATTTTGGCTAGGTTTAAAACCTCTGCACAGGGGCACCCAAGTAATCCGGACACAGGAAGCAATAACTGAAATGTCCAAACCAGGAGTGGGATTCTAGAGTGTGGCTTTTACTCACAACAACAACAGAATAATAAAGCATAGATGGACCCCATGGGGCTACACTCCCTGGTAAATCAGATATACGGAGACTAGAACACATCTTCTTACACACTTTTACCCTCAGGTTCTGAAACACACTGGTCTCTCTGCCCGAATGTGTACTCTTCTCTTGGTTTCCCTGGCATGGCACATCCGGTCAGCACTTGGACTACTTTCCATATGGCATGGACCTGTATTGGTGGCTCCCCATATCACCCATGAGCACTTCCTGGCTCCATAAAGGGAAAATCTTCATCACTAATCCCACATCTGGGTACCTTCTGCGAACACTGGCCAAGTGCCTGGAAGAAAGCTATAGGTGCCCAAAATAAACCCGTGGAGGTAAATCTGGTTACTCCAGATGGGGGGGTCTCCCACCTCTTGCTCCCAAATCTATACCCGGCCATCCATTTGGAATCAACACCTTTCTTGAAACACACTGTTGTAGAATGCTGTCTCGAAATGTATGTCACATTTAACACTCTACTGTTCATAATCTGATATCCTGCTTATAATGATCTCTGAGTGGCTATGTCCATCCCTGTAGACCCCCACTGTTTAGATGCATTTTAAGTCACACACAACTGTAGTACTGTACTTGGCTGTCCTTCCCTGACCCCACAGTAACAGATACTCTACTCACTGTCCGGTGAAAACATGGGCGCTCTTTCAGAGCAGAACTCACCACTGGTTTGCAGGTGCCCAAAGGTTTCCAGCAAAGCAAACTACTTCTTGTGCCTCAGCACTTAAACAACAAAATGACAGGCAGCTTTCCCTCTTCAGCAGGGCCAGGGGATTGCCCCTGAAATTGCTGGTTCTCTTTCCTCCAATCCCTCCTGGGATGGGGCACTGAAACAAACTGGGTACGGTCTCTACCACTAAACCACTTTTCTTCTGTGTTCTTCTCTTGGACGAGAACACACATCCACTCTTCTATGCAGCTCTATAGTAGAGCAAAGGCATGAGGAGCTGCCAACTGCAGCACACCTCCTGCTTCCACTGAGTCTTCCTACAGACTGATTCAAAACCTTCCAATGTTCTAACCTCACTACCTGCTGCAACATTCCAATGTGGCTTATGCTGCTGCGAGAATTCTATCTGATGTAATCCCTCCAGCTCAGCTGAGACTGAGGACAGAGTGAGACAGTGAGAAACCCATTTAACTGGTGTCTCACAAGCTGCCTTTCCTTGCCTGCCACTAGATCTAAGTGGGATTCTTGTAACCCCCAGTAAAAGGGAGGTTACACCTGCATTTGCCAAAACTGACACACCTCTGAATTTCTCCTATTAATCTCCTACTGCCACAAAATGTTGCTTGCACGTACGCAAGACAACATAAAAGTGACATCTTAAGCATGAGACCCATTACAGAAATAAATCCGGCCTAATCCATCCAGTCTAAGGGGAGACTGTTCTCAAAATTATCTAACCTTTGTTTGACTATGCAGACACAGTTTATGGAGGTGTCTCCAAATATACCATTGCCAGACTGAACCCCCTCTTCCACTCCTTCTATTGCTTTGCCACAGATTCCTCTCTGTCACTCATCAATGCTTCCATTATCAAAGCCTATCCTTCCTCTCAGTTTCTTCTAGATGCCTTTCCCACAGGACTGTATTTCTCCAAATTCGGGTTTGCAACCCCTCTTCTCACTTATGAACATGTTGTCTCCTTCTGTCCCTTCTTCCTACTCCCTTCATTGCTCTGACATCAGTTACTTCTGTATCCTCCATTGCTCGACAGCTGCTGCCCAGCCATCATCATTTGCCTACCTCCAATCTATTTGGATCTGTCTTTTACCCTCTCATCATCTCACCTCCTTCTACCTCTCCCTCAAATCTCTCCTGAATTCTCATTTTGCACTATCTTGCTTTTGCCCTGCAAACTAAGTTTTTTGACTCTGTTCTCCTCTTCTAATTCAGTTATCCATTTTTTTATGATATCTGTTTTTATATTTTTAGTTTTTGTCCAGATGTTTTTTTTTTTTATTTATTCTGGCCACTATCATGTGAGGCCATCTCATAATTCTAATTATTGTAATGCTGTTAATTCTGCTGTTACCACATTGCTGTTTTGTTAACAGGCCACTTCAATTTATCTAGTCTATATCCATGTTTCCCTCATGGTTCCCCTCCATGGGTCATGCCTAGAAATAAGCCCTTGCTCAGTGCGGAAGAGACACTTTTCTTAAACGAATATTGCCTCTGAGGCAGCGCTGCCTTGGAGGCAGACAACTTAATCCCACCCTCTGCTGTGTCTCATTGGTTAATAACTTCTGAAGGAAAGTAACTATGGTTGCCCACCTCTTGCTGCTGATTGGTTACACATGCCTCTGCATCAGAGGCAGACTACTTAATCCCACCCTCTGTTGTGTCTCATTGGTTAATACCTTATGAAGGATCGTAACTTAGGTTGCCGCCTGTTGCTACTGATTGGTTATACATGCCGCTACCTCAGAGGCAGACCACTTAATCCTGCCTGCCACTGTGTCTCATTGGTTAATACCTTCTGAAGGCAGTAACTGAGGTTGCTGCCTGTTCTTGCTGACTGGTTATTCATGTGGTCTCTAAATGGCCCTCCCACATGTTTTTTCTTGCTCTGATTGGGTGGTTCTCACCCTCTCCTGATTGGCTGACATACAGAAAACGCCTTTTTAAGACACTTATTTTTAAATGAAAGTTGCCACTGTGGCAGATCTACCTCCAAGGCAGCCCAGCCTTTGAGGCAGGAATGTATAGCGCTGCCTCCCAGGTAGGGCTTTATCTTCTATAGCTAAAGACCTGAGCTTCACTGCTGTGCCAGCTTAGTGGTGTAGTGGAAAGGTGTACAGCCTGTTAAACAACAGGTTGAGAGATGAATCTACACAGGGTCCCCTCAGTTCTCATTTGTCAGAATTTCACTTGAGTGGTGATCCATGGCAGCATGATGTTTGTATAGTAAGTATGTAAGAAAAGGGACTTAGCTGTGCCTCAGAGGCAATATGAGTTTAAGAAAAGTGTTGCACATCTGCCTTCAATGCAAAACGTTATTGTTGCAATTATTCTTTCTCACAGCTACAGTAATTCCATTTTCTTATATACTTACTATTCTAACACCATGCTGCCATGAATCACCACTAAAATGAAATTCTGGCAAAAGAGAACAGAGGAGACCTTGTGTGGATTCCAACTCTGAACCTCTTGTTTATCAGGATGTATGCCTTTATAGTGTATGTTAGAACGTTGTTGTGCATCGAAATCTAACTTTTCCTAGTCTTGTTGTACCATTGATGTGACGTCACGATGTTGTTGTACCATCGTGAGTACATCACATCAATGGTACAACAGTATTGACTACGTTTGCGCATGCACGAGTCGCAGTTCGTAGTGACGACAAAATGGGCACTGCTGTTCATCGGAGGCACAGGAGGACATTTAAAAATCTCAGTAAGTGCCTTTTTTTAAAATAATGGCCAGCACACAGCAGGACAGCCATATTTGATTGCACAGTATCTTTGTGGACTGTAAAGGACCGGGAAGGAGTGCAGTGTATTTACGGACAGGGCCGGGAAGGGGCGGAAGGTCACCAACATCAGGGCCCGACCGTGGAGGCAGTCAACAGCTAATTTGATTACTTTTGAACATACACTATAAAAGACAGTGGATGGTCAACAGTAAACAACAACACTGTTTCTCATTTCCTGAGGTTTCATGTCAACTGAAAACCTCTCAAGCTTCGCTTTCGAGGTTTTCTTGGTTGTCATGATAAGCTCTCGAAGTGAACAACAGTGTTGTTGTTCACTATTGCTCATCCACTATCCTCTATCCACTACACCAGCAAGCTGGCACAGCAGTGAAGCTCAGGTCTTTAATTATAGAGGTTAAAGCCCTTCCTAGTAGGCAGCCCTATCCATTCCTGCCTCAAAGGCAGGGCTGCCTCGGAGGCAGATATGCCTTGGAGATAACATTCATTTAAAAAACGTCTTTAAAAAAGGAGTTTTCTATATGTCAGCCAATCAGGGGCCAGCTAGAACCACCCAATCAGAGCAAGAAAAAACATGTGGAAGGTCCATTTAGAGACCAGATGAATAACCAGTCAGCAGCAACAGGCAGCAACCTAATATAGTAACATAGCAGTGAGGTGAAAAAAGGTTAGGATCAACTAGTGTGACTCTCCTGCTGCAAGGCAGTAACTCTACCCAATTAGAGTACAGTTGCACATCCAAACTTACTTTATTTAGTTTTTATTTACCAGGTAGGTGCACTAGACAAAACATTTGCCTATTTCCAGGCATGACCTGGGGGCCTACAACACAGGAGGTCATCACAAGAGTATACAGACAACAAGAAAACAGTGCAATACATATAGTATAGTCAGGCAGTAATATGGGGAAATAAACAGAGCAATGGAAATAATACACAAGATGCAATATATGATGGGCATTAGCCAGCATGTTCCCTCTGCTTATGCAGTGTAACACATAATGCCATTTTCCCTCAGGAATCTGTCTAGCCCTGCTGTGAAAAGCTTATCAGTCTTAGTTTCTATTACCTCTCTGGAAAGGCATCGGCAAATGGTTGTTGTTTTTTTTATTTTGAAACTCAGCTTTATTACTTAAATTGATACAGCATCATATCAATCAATGAATCCATTACATTCAATAACAGGCCTCTAGTCAAAGAGTTAGGCAATCGATAAAGCCTAGTATATTTTTACAGTCCAACTATGACTCCCCTGAGGGTGTTTGCCCTGCTTAAAGGAAAACAACCCCCAAAAGTCAACCTGGATGCCCCTCAAATGGTTCTGAATTTGCCAAAAATTGTTCCCGCAGTTTTTAAGTCCCTCTGAAGCAAATAGTCACACTAGCTGATCTTCATGTCTATTTTTCCACTCCACACGCCGTTCTGTGGCTCCCCATTTCATGTTGCTCTGTTAGTCTCTGTAGTGTCACGCTCTTACTAAGTCCTGGGAAAATGATGCCCAATCGACCCTCCATTTGCTGCATTATGTGACTATCTTATTTATATCTGTTCCTCTGGTAACGCTCTGTCTTGTCAAGGACTCCGGAACATCACTGATTGGATGCCCTTTTCCTCACTCCATTGGTTATTTGTATTTTTCCCTTGCCCCTACTGGCTATCATCCCTCACTCCCAGCAGCGGTAGCACATAAAAATGGCAAACTTTGAGCTCGTTTTAAACCTTACTTTGTAGTTGCTTAAGTTTTCTATCACTAACAGCATAGCACAATTGAAGTTATTCTCAAGGCTTATACGTAACAATAGCAAGATGCGTGCTGCATTCAGGTTCTGTTGTTGTGTTTGAGTTGCAGTATACAGACAGTTTTCTTTCTCGGCTTGGAGATCTGCAGGGCACAACACCTAAAGCTTGTTTATGTGATCTACTATACCAGGGGCATTGTTTTGTCCTCAGACATGTATTCCTGCTGTATGCTACTCTTGTCCTGTTTGTTTTGTCGAAGCGCTACATGGTGCCATATGACACCACTGGTTGGCAACTTGCACGCTGAGAAAAAAATGTATGGAAAAAATCATTTTTTAATTTCAAGAACTGTTCCCTAAATGTCTTTGCCAATTTCATTAGTGCATTGATAAAGCGATTATCTAGAGAAACAGCATATCAAAATGCACATTTCATGTTTCTACGTAACATAAATTCAATGCTACAATAGTCGGGCTTCCTTTTTGCTACACTTTATCTGGTGCCTGATTACACTGGCATATTGTTCATGCTGAAGTATAAAATATGTATCTAAAGGCCACAGAATGGTGGTTTACTCCATTGCTATCAATATCATCAGACAGCTTGTACACTGGGAATGCTACTATAATGCCAATGTTATTTTTGCTTCAATTACCTGAATAGTTCCATAGCATTATAGTAGCTTCCTCATGAAACCCCATCTTGTAATATTGATAGTTGTATGAGTAAGCTCTGCATTCTGAGACATTTTAGATACACATTTTTATATAATTAAGCTTTAATACAGACAATGCTGTGTACCAGTGTAAGTTAGCAGCAGATAAAGTGTGGCTAATCGGAAGCCCAACTAATGTTGCCATTGAATTTATGATATGTACAAAACCTGGGTTAGTTTACATCACTGTAGCTGTTGTGCCATGTGAACGCGACTCTCCTAAGTTCATTGTTTAGATCCATGGTAATGAAACAGTCATTCTTTTTCTGGCTCCTACTTATGTTTAATATGTATTCTCTGTTACAAATCCAAATAAAGAAATTAATTTGTGTTAAAAAGTTTCTCTGCTCCTATCCCTTCTACTGCTACAGGCTGTTGTTCTCATTTATTTGTAAAAAAAAAAAAGACAGGAATTCATTCATAAACTGGCACACACTAATGTGCATTTCTTTGTACTGTCACCGATGCAAGTAAACACATAAAGGTGACCAAAACACTTTCTGTCCCCTGTTGTCTGCCAGCGCCATGGATTTGCATTGAGCAGACAGTTCCGTGCTGTGAGCTGCAGGCATTCAAAAAATCCAAACTCAACTAGCTTTGTATCACTACCAGTATGTTGCCATCAGTATATGTATGAGGTCCTGGTAAAACTGTCCAATTTTAATATAATTTTACTATAAAATACTCCCTTCCGATTCTTGCTGCTAATTACATAGTTAAACTCATCTCCGAGCGATATTTCAGTCTTGCATTCAGATTTATATGCTGGGTGATTTTTACACTGCTGCACTTCTGTTTTTTTTTTTTCAGACTAGCTTGCACATTGATTTTCTGATCTTTTTTTAATTATTAATTTTGGTGCTGCAAATCCTCCGGTTTGATTCCCGACCTCTGCACCAGATAGTGTGTTCTGTCCTGATTCAGTGTGGCACTCAGGGGCAACAGAGGTCATAATTATGAAGAAATGACAATTAGTTGTAAAAAAAGGCCCCTGTCTGCCACACTGAATCAGAACTGAACAGACTAGCTAAAAAGACAAATAGTGCTGAACTGGGATCCTGCTCTGATACAGGATAGGGAGGATTTGCAGCACCAAAATTAATAATTAAAAAAAGGTCAGCAAATCGATGTGCAAGCCTGTCTGGGAAAAAAAACCCTGAAGTGCAGCAGTGTAAAAATCTCCCTGAAATAACGATCGGAGATGTGTGTAATTAGCAGCAAGAATTGGAATTTTGAATGCCTGCAGCTCGCAGCATGGAACTGTTTGATTCAGTGCAGATTCATGTCACTGGCAGACCACAGGGCATAGAATGTGTTTTGGTCACATTTATTTATTTACTTACATTGGTGACAGTACCAAAGAAATGCACATTAGTGTGTGCTGTTCCAATGTATGACTGCGTTCCTGTCTCTCTTTTTTCACGATCGCACAAAGAAATGAGAACAGCCTGTCGCACTAGAAGGGATTGAAGCAGTAAAACTTTATTTGGATTTGTAACACAGCTAAATATTAAACATATGTCGCAGCCAGAAAAAGAATGAGATCTTCCCCTTTATGCCAGTGAAATGTAAATACAAGTCACAGTCTTGATCCATCATGTGAACAACTGTGACAGACTGTCACTCGCACTGAAGCAATTGACATCAGCCCTGCAGTCGCTGTTTTAGTATATTTGTAGCCTTGTGGTTTATTCCTATGTCTGTATGCTTTATATTGTTGTCTCCTCTTTTCCAGCTCTTTCAGAGTAAATGGCTATAGTGTTTCCATCTGCATTTATTGACAGATGTACTGATCAACTGAGAAACTGATGCTA
Organism: Neoceratodus forsteri; assembly: GCA_016271365.2. Taxonomy (NCBI): domain Eukaryota; kingdom Metazoa; phylum Chordata; order Ceratodontiformes; family Ceratodontidae; genus Neoceratodus; species Neoceratodus forsteri. The sequence goes on from CM057456.1 coordinate 1,237,015,852, forward strand.
AAAAGCATGTCTCTTACAAATGTCTCTCTGCTAACCCCATTTGTTTGCAGCCCTGTTCTGGCCATTGGGGCATCAGAACACCCGGGAGATCATCCCAGGCTCTGGAGGTCAAGAAAGTGGGTTACAGCATAAGCGCCCTTCCCTGAAAATAAATGTACCATTTTTACCCCTACACCGGGGAGGAGTATATATTATAATAATCTTAAATCCACCAGTTTTATTTATCAGAATTTCAGATTTACATTTCTGTTATAATTTACTTAGTGTACTGATCTTTTTCTCTGTGGGTGTAGTAGAAATGGTCCACATAAAAAGTGTTATTTACACACTTGATACAGACTCTAGTATAGGTAGGACACATAGTTTGCTCAAGAACACAGTCAGTATTAAGCGTTTGTTTAAATTAAAACTACTTGATTTATGTTAAATATTTGATGATTGTAAGAAGACACTTGGGGTTATATATAGAATAAATAATTAATTAACAATTCTCATGTTGTTAGGAGAACTAACGGGTGATCTAAGGGTCCCTAGGGTGTGCTGTGGGGATGATAAGTGAAGCAAATTTTTACCATGAAAATGACCATTTATTCTTGTGCAACCACCGTGAAAACGTCATTATTTGTCGTGAAAAAAATTCAGTATGTATTTGTTAATGTGAATAACACTGTGTACATAGTTTTCGGACTGCATTTTACATAAGTGCACTGTTTCCAACTAGGACTGCTCTGTTTAAGATTGAGCCCATGAAGCATATCGTCCTGGGGCACCACAGGGTTGTAAATTTCAAAACAAAATCAGGACAGAGCATGGCTGAGAGTACCTTAAGCAAATCCTCCTCCCCCCAGGATCCGAGCAGGTAGTGGAATAGTAAACTCAAAAAAGGAGGTTCCAAATTGGCATAATTTGCAAAGTCGAGACAGACTTTTAATGAAATCCCAGAGATGGCACAGAGTGTTTGTACATATACGGAGAGATGTAGCTGCAGGATGTGATCAAGCCGCATCCAGGCAACATGGTGAGGAAGATGGCACAAACGGTAAGAGGGAGAACATGGGAGAGGAAGATCACATGGCACCACTGGTGATCGGTGAGTAATTTGGGACAGTATGTTAATTCTGTAGTCAAGCACGGTCAGGTAGAAGGTGGGGAGAAAGTGCAAATGACAGCTGTTTGCCAACATGGGGAGCAAATAAACAGTTTAGAGCTGGCGTATTGTGCTGGATGATATGGTTAGCCTACGATGAAGGAATTTTGTTTTTGTTTGTTTAATTCAGTTGTTCATTTGGAGATAGAAACTAACCACAGAAGATGAAGAACTAACAATGATGCATTTAACCAAGGAAAAATGCACTCGCCAAATGGATAACGGAACAAAAGAATGAGAAGTAGGGAATACATACAGACATGCAACTGTATTGTAGATGCAACAACACACATATACTGCATCACAAAAATCAAACAAACCTTTGGGAGGGAAAAAACATTTACCAGAGGAAAAAAATGTAGCCCTTACTTAGCAAGAATTTTATGTGTGGCGGTTAAACACGCTGTGACTCGGCTGAGACAAAAGCACTACAAACAAAGACCCTGAAATCCTACACGGTTGATTAGACGTCAGCTCAGAGGGCACCCTGGGAGCTCAATGTGGGACAAGGGGCCATAAAAGAAAGCTGAATGGTGATCCCCAGGGGCCATAAAACTGGCTGAGACAATTAGGAAGAAAAAGGACTCACACACAGTTGAAAGAATGGGCAGGAATGACAGAAAATGCATCAAATAACTTGAAAGCATGTTTATTTCTTTAGTTAACATGTTGTTTTCCTTTAAATGAAGGGAAAAGGAAAAATGAACAAGAAGGAGAAAAGGTTGGGCAGACAAGCTGTAAACAGTAGGCCATGTTACTGACATTCCTATGGATGGCACTACTCCCACTAGAGGGCTAACTCAACTAATACATGCTATAAAAGTTATGCCCACTAAGATAAAATTGATCCAAAGGTAATATTCAAACAGTGAATCATCATTTTGTCCATAAAAAGATAACTGTTTAAAGAAGAACAACAATTAAGGACCTAGAACTGGTCCAAACTTTTGACTGCACAATCATCCGCCAAGGTCCCAAAAGTCCTCTGGTGCCCGTCCATTACAAGGGGATCCACCTCCCCAGCATGCACAGGGAAGAACCCCCTATCTTTTCTGCTAGAGCTGGTGATGGGGTAGTATTATGCCCCTACTCCAACCATGAATATGTCAGAACCCCACCACCACTTCACTCCAAGCCTAAGAGCCCCCATGTGCCCCTCCCTGCCCTGCAGCCATATCTCCCACCCTCTCCATCTTTCAATGTGCTTCCTGGTTTGAAGACAAGGTTTGGCTCTCAGGGCTTCCATGAGAATTACCTCTTTAACCCTTCTGACCCATTCCTCCAGTGTAGAAATGTTGGCTGCAGCCAGTGAGAGGTGATACATTTCGATGCAACCACAATTAAAGTCAGTAACACCCTTCTCATCTCTCTTGACTGATGTGCCACCAGAGGGATACCAAGGTCCAAATCCTCAAATATCAAGGGGACAGAAGTCCCAGTTATACTTCGAACAATATGGTTCAATTTTTCCCAAAACTCAGTTACAATAGGTCAACTCCAAAACATATGCCAGAGGGAACCACGTTGGCAACATCCCCACCAACACACGGCTGATTTTGTGATGGTGTAATGCTGGGTGATAGATGGAGTGTGGAAGTACCGGATTAAAATGGAGAGGTAACACACACAGAGTCCCAGCTGCAATAAAGGCAGGTTAGACAAACTATATTTTCTCAGTCACTGATTTCTGGCAAACAGTTATATCTTTCAACAAGGCTCCATCTGCACATGTAGCGACGGCAGAAACGGAGTGAATTGGCAGCAGCTCGGGCGGGATTCGAGCTCTGAATACACAGTTCCCCCATACGAACTAATTAAGTTTGCAAGCAGACATCTCTTAAAGAGACAGTATGTGGAGGCTCAAATAGCACTCACTTGCAACCACAGTTAAGCAGCTCAGACGCCGAACACCACCCAGGCTCGGATCATTCAGGCAAGCTCCTGGAAGACTTTTGAGAACCACCATTTGCAGGGGGTTTACTCCAGTAGCATCCTTAATTACTCTATTATCTTTTGCAACAATGACAGAGGCAGCATTCTGCTGTTGTACCCCTATACTCTTTTTCCCACATGATATTTTCCCCATGCCAGCATCACTTTCATATATTACAGAGCCATAAGGTTCATTTACTAACCTATTAGTGTTATCAGTGGCCAGTTCTGTAGAATGCTCCATGCTCTCATTAATAACATTGTGCTGATTTTGTACAGGCTGGGGCCCTGTCTGACTTGTGCCTCTCTGCTGGCCTCAACTCTGTACTCCTCCATTCTCCATATAAAAGTCCTGATAACTGTAAGTCAAACTTTTATTATGCTCAATGTTTTTTCCCCGCAGTATCAGAAGTTTCCTGGAAATCGCAGGATGAGTCCCAGGAAAGATCCAGGCCCAGCATCCATCTTGTGTTTTCATGCAGCCAACACCTTTCAGTGCTGTTTTAGGATTCCATTGTTGTGCAGCTGACTCTTGCTGCAGTTGTAGATGGAATATTCCACGCATTCGGCTCTGCATGGTCGGTGGCTGTCTTTGTTCTTCTGCCAGCTGCTGGTCAAATTCAGTTTGCTGTGGAAACTCTACAATTGGTATTTGTTAAACCTCCATCACAAATTTTGTAGAAAAAGATGTGGATGGCAAAGCACAGTCCTCACAAACCTCTTTTTACACTAACCTGCCATTTTCCATTTATTACACGACTCGTCTTCATCAGAAATCAAAGAGACCAACATTTGTCTCTTTTCACCATCTCGGACTCTACCTGTTCTTCTGCTTCTGCTATATCTGTTGCAGCCATCTCAGGGATAACAATTGATTTGCCCTCAGAGTCCATCACCATCGACACTTGGTTGTTCTCAAATATATCAGGAAATTCTGTAGAATCCATTACAAAATCATTTTCCTGAACAGCTTTGGCTGGGTGGGAGAACAACTCCATAGCCTGCTGCACCTCCTCCTCTCCCGATATGGGATTCTACATCTTGGTAAGATGGCTTACAGCGCCCCATTCCAAGAGCAGGGGAGTTTCCACAGTATCATGGCAAACATTTCCCCATCAATAAAACAGGTCCATGCAACTCAGCCCCAGAATACACCTGGAAATAAGCTATCATAGCTTAGTGTGCCTTTTCTGGTAAAAAATTACAAATAAACATCAAATAACATATAAAGCCACTGGACAAAGGTATAAGTAGTAAGTCAAGTAACAGTGATTAAAACATGATCAGACATCTGTAGTATTAAATAATATGCTACTATCTGTTTTGATATAGCAATAATTGGAGACATTGGCAGGAGTGCCAGGGAATAGCGGCACTGAGAATGTAGACTATGGCTGAGGATCTATGGTGCTCAGCGTCATTTTCTCAAGGAACAACCCACTGATGCTTGTAATTATCGTTATTATATTGAGAGCAACAAAGTTAGTTTGTCAGTTTCTGACAGCTGTATACACTTGCAAAGATAAAGCCATTTCTGTTTCAAAGCTGGGTTTCTGACAGAAAGTTCACCTGGTGAACATTGGGTCAGAAACTGTAAAAGCAGCAACTGGTTTGAATGTTTGGAATGCCTCACTGCTTATTCACATGTTCCAAATGCTTCTCCTACCCTATTTGCATTTCCCAAAGGTGTTTATTGCTTAATTTGCTTGTTTCAAATGTCTTAACATGTTCCAAATGCCTTAAGGCTCAGGCGTATTTAACTTAAGTGTTTCTCAAACTTATTTACAGGGTATTGTTACCACACAATGCTCTGCAACTAATACATCTGACTGGTTCACATGATATCACCTTGATGTATTTTTAGATATGTATGCCTGTTAGCTGGTCCATCACTTCAGCAGAGACTGGCAATCCTGTTTTGGGAGTGAGCTCGGGTTATCGGAAGGTCAATGGGGGAAAGTCTCAAGCATCCCAGCAGACATTCTGCTTCACTGGGGCTGTTGACCTTTGGCATGTCTCAAGGTTCTATCCCAAGGACATTCCTTTTTTCTATTTTCCTTATAATCTCTCTAGATCTGTGGCTCAGTAGATATTAACATTTACACTGACAATACAGTCCTTTATGCCACAGGTACCTCTGTCCCTAAATTGGAACAATTATTGCAACACAATTTTAACAGCGTCCATTACTGGTTCTCCAACCAACTAATTTTGAATGCCAAAAAAAAACCTGTCATGAGGTTATTTGGTAAAAGGAAACATCACAGCAGGCTCAGCGTGGCCCTGATTGTAAAACCTTAGATGGTGCTCTCCTTGAAGTTGCCCCGATCTTCAAGTGTTTTTGTGTGTGGTTTGATTGTAACCTCGACTTTACCTCCCACAATGATGCCTTCCTTAGATAAGCATTTGTCAATGCCAAATGTTGTCTTGCTGGCATTGGTATTGGTAGTGCAGAAGTTATAGAGATGCATAATAGAAATTTCAGTGAAGTATTGAACTGACACCAACCCAACCCCCACCCTGCAGAGACTGACAGGCACTGGGGTGTGCCTTGGGGTTGTTGGCCATGACGCTCATGCCATTTCACCTCACCCTACCCTGCAGACACTGACAAGTGTCGCAGTGTGCCTTGGGGTCTTCGGGCCTCACGCTCACCCCATTCCATAAGGAAAAACACTGAGACAGGTGCACTACAGGAGAATGGGGTGAAGTTTGGGGCTGAAGAGTCCAAGGTGCACCTCGATGCCTGTCAGTGGCTGCATGCAGGGGGTGGAATGGCATGAGCATTACAGCTGAAAATCCCAAGTCATCCCCTGACGCCTGTCAGTCTCTACAGGGTGTGGCGTTACAGTTGGAAGCTCTAACACCCCAGGCATTTGTTGATTATTTTCACTCCAAATTTTCAATATGGGCTTTTTGTGACCCCACCTCATAAACAGTGGCACTATCAGTTTGTTAGTCGAAAGCTGATTTTGCACAGAGACTGTGCCATTTGGTGCCACAGACAAAGAAACACATTTTGGGCAGGATGTGAAAAATTACAGCTGTACTGTTCACGAAGAGGTGAAAAAATGGTAATGTTGAAAATCTGGAGTGAAAATATTGAAAATTGGTGAAGTCACGAGCATGCGTAGAAACTAGGCAACAAACACCCATAACACAATTATTTTGGGGATTTTTTTAACCAAATTTTCAGCATAGGCATTTTGGGACCTCCGCTGATGAACAGTGTCACTGTGATTTTCTTAATATGTCCCAAACATTGATTTTCCACAGCAACCACGCCATTGTACACCAGATGTGTGAAAACACATTTTGAGCAGGATATGAAAAATGACAGCTGTACTGTTCATAAGGAGGTGTGAAAAAATGGCAATGATGAAAATCTGGAGTAAAAATATTAAGAATTCTCGAAGTTATGAGCGTACGTAGAAACTGTGCAATGCACACTCGTAACACAGTAATTTTTTGGAATTGTTTCACCAAATTTTCAACATAGGCATTTTTGGACTTCTGCTCATGAACAGTGACACTGTGATTTTTTTAATCTGTCCCAAACATTGATTTCTCACAGCAAAAGCGCCATTGTGCACCAGATGTGCGAAAACACATTTCTGGCAGGATGTGAAAAATGGCAGCTGTACTCTTCATAAGGATGTGTGAAAAAATGGCAATGTTGAAAATCTGGAGTGAAAATATTAAACATTCTTGAAGTTACGAGTGTGCGTGGAAACTGCACAATGCATGCTCATAACACAGTAACTTTTCGGAATTCTTTCACCAAATTTGAAACATAGGCTTTCTGGGAGCCCACCTCATGAACAGCAGCACTGTTGTTTTGTTAATCAGTCCCAAAAGGTGATTCCACGCAGTGATCATGAGATCACCTTTCAGGGCTGAATAACGAAATGACAGTGACTGATTTCATGAGGCGGGGTTTCAAGAACCCCATGTTGAATATTTGGAGTCAAAAGTCAAAAAAATGGGTGTGATATCCACCTAAGTTGAAACCTGTCACATTGATGCCATTATACAGCTTACCGCCATTTCTTCAGTTTGCAGTTGGCTTTTGAAGAGTGCAGACGTGTTCCCGCTCCACTGAAAATCGTGGCGCCAGACCTCTGGAGGTAAGTATGGGGTTCGGGTGTGTGGGGAGGTGCATTGCTCAGAGGGCGGGTGCGGATTGGGGAAGGGGGGACCACAGAGAACAAGGGACCAATTTCTTTGTTTAAGGTTACAAAGAAAGACAGCATGCATTGTTTTCTTTCTTTACAGGTGTTTGAAACAATGTTGGGGACACTGGGGTGGGCTCCCAGTGTGCCCCATGACTTTGGGGGCATGATGTTTGCCACACTGGGGTGGACTCTCAGTGTGGCTCACAATGGGGGTGGGCGGTGGCAGGAAAATGCTGACGCGGTCGGCTTCTGAACACAGGAAGGCACACTGGGGTGGGCTCCCAGTGTGCCACACAATCTTTGGGGGGGGGGTTACACATGCCGATAGGGGGATTGGGCACCCTACAGTTGGCTTACTAGGGACTGCAAGAGGCAGACGGCAGAGCTGCCGCCATGTTTATTGAAATGTTACATGAGGCAAGGCACGTAATGAAGGCTTTTCATCGGTGCCGCTGCATGACGAGCTTGGCTCTGATTGCAGCAGCAAAATCATTTCAAGTCGGTGGCACTGCAAAACACTTGTGTCACTGCTACCATGCTTGCTAATTGGCGAATGAGGGAAGCACCTTCTAAAGCGTGCCCTGTGTAACCAGCCAGGGATCAGGTTGATGTTATTTTTTGTTTTACTAGCACTGTGCAGTGCCTCCATATTGTAACCCACTATCTGGCTGCCTGGGTTCGGGAAGAAAACTGTTGCTCTGCATTTTGGCTAGGTTTAAAACCTCTGCACAGGGGCACCCAAGTAATCTGGACACAGGAAGCAATAACTGAAATGTCCAAACCAGGAGTGGGATTCTAGAGTGTGGCTTTTATTCATAACAACAACAGAATAATAAAGCATAGATGGACCCCACGGAGCTACACTCCCTAGTAATGCAGATATACGGAGACTAGAACACATCTTCTTATACACTTTTACCCGCAGGTTCTGAAACACACTGGGCTCTCTGCCCGAACGTATACTCTTCTCTTGGTTTCCCTGGCATGGCACATCCGGTCAGCACTTGGACTACTTTCCATATGGCATGGACCTGTATTGGTGGCTCCCCATACCACCCATGAGCATTTCCTGGCTCCACAAAGGGAAAATCTTCATCACTAATCCCATGTCTGGGTACCTTCTGTGAACACTGGCCAAGTGCCCGGAAGAAAGCTATAGGTGCCCAAAATAAACCCGTGGAGGTAAATCTGGTTACTCCAGATGGGGGGGTCTCCCACCTCTTGCTCCCAAATCTATACCCAGCTATCCATTTGGAATCAACACCTTTCTTGAAACACACTGTTGTAGAATGCTGTCTCAAAATGTATGTCACATTTAACACTCTACTCTTCATAATCTGATATCCTGCTTATAATGATCTCTGAGTGGCTTTGTCCATCCCTGTAGACCCCCACTGTTTAGATGCATTTTAAGTCACACACAACTGTAGTACTGTACTTGGCTGTCCTTCCCTGACCCCACAGTAACAGATACTCTACTCACTGTCTGGTGAAAACATGGGCTCTCTTTCAGAGCAGAACTCACCACTGGTTTGCAGGTGCCCAAAGGTTTCCAGCAAAGCAAACCACTTCTTCTGCCTCAGCATTTGAACAACAAAATGACAGGCAGCTTTCCCTCTTCAGCAGGGCCAGGGGATTGCCCCTGAAATTGCTGGCTCTCTTTCCCCCCATCCATCCTGGGATGAGGCACTGAAACAAACTGGGAACAGTCTCTACCACTAAACCACTTTTCTTCTGTGTTCTTCTTTTGGGCGAGAACACACACCCACTCTTCTATGCAGCTCTATAGCAGAGCTAAGCCCTGAAGGGGTGCCAACTGCAGCACATCTCCTGCTTTCACTGAGTCTCCCTACAGACTGATTCAAAACCTCCCAATGTTCTAACCTCACTACCTGCTGCAACATTCCAATGTGGCTTATGCTGCTGTGAGAATTCTATATGATGTCATCCCTCCAGCTCAGCTAAGACTGAGGACAGAGTGAGAAAGTGTGAAATCCATTTAACTGGTGTTTCACAAGCTGCCTTTCCCTGCCTGCCACTAGATCTAAGTGGGATTCTTATAACCCCAGGAACAGGAGGGTTACACCTGCATTTGCCAAAACTGACACACCTCTGCATGTCTCCTATTAATCTCCTACTGCCACAAAGTGACATCCTAAGCATGGGGCCCGTTACAGAAATAAATCCTGCCTAATCCACCCAGTCTAAGGGGAGACTGTTCTCAAAATGATCTAACCTTTGTTTGACTATGCAGACACAGTCTATGGAGGTATCTCCAAATATACCATTGCCAGACTGAACCCCCTCTTCCACTCCTATTGCTTTGCCACAGATTCCTCTCTGTCACTCATCAATGTTTCCATTATCAAAGCCTATCCCTCCTCTCTGTTTCTTCTAGATGCCTTTCCCACAGGACTGTATTTCTCCAAATTTGGGTTTGCATCCCCTCTTCTTACTTACGAACTTGCTGTCTCCCTCTGTCCCTTCTTCCTACTCCCTTCATTGCTCTGACATCAGTTACTTCTGTATCCTCCATTGCTCGACTGCTGCTGCCCAGCCATCATCATTTGCATGCCTCCAATCTATTTGGATCTGTCTTTTACCCTCTCATCATCTCACCTCCTTCTACCTCTCCCTCAAATCTCTCCTGAATTCTCATTTTCACCATCTTGCTTTTGCCCTGCAAACTAAGTTTTTTTGACTCTGTTCTCCTCTTCTAATTCAGTTATCCATTTTCTTTATGATAGATATCTGTTTTTATATTTTTAGTTTTTGTCCAACTGTTGTTTTTTTTTATTTATTCTGCCAACTATCATGTGAGGCCATCTCATAATTTTAATTATTGTAATGCTGTTATTTCTGCTGTCACCACATTGCTGTTTTGTTAACAGGCCACTTCAATTTATCTAGTCTGTATCCATGTTTCCCTCATGGCTCCCCTCCACGGGTCATGCCTAGAAATAAGCCCTTGCTCAGTGCGGAAGAGACACTTTTCTTAAACGAATATTGCCTCTGAGGCAGCGCTGCCTTGGAGGCAGACAACTTAATTCCACCCTCTGCTGTGTCTCATTGGTTAATAACTTCTGAAGAAAAGTAACTATGGTTGCCCACCTCTTGCTGCTGATTGGTTACACATGCCTCTGCATCAAAGGCAGAATACTTAATCCTGCCCTCTGTTGTGCCTCTTTGGTTAATACCGTATAAAGGCAGTAACTGAGGTTGCTGCCTGTTGTTGCTGACTGGTTATTCATGTGGTCTCTAAATGGTCCTCCCACATGTTTTTTCTTGCTATGATTAGGTGGTTCTCACCCTCTTCCGATTGGCTGACATACAGAAAATGCCTTTTTAAGACACGTTTTTTTAAATGAAAGTTGCCACTGAGGCAGATCTACCTCCAGGGCAGCCCGGCCTTTGAGGCAGGAATGTATAGCGCTGCCTCCCAGGTAGGGCTTTATCTTCTATAGCTAAAGACCTGAGCTTCACTGCTGTGCCAGCTTAGTGGTGTAGTGGAAAGGTGTACAACCTGTTAAACAACAGGTTGAGAGATGAATCTACACAGGGTCCCCTCAGTTCTCATTTGTCAGAATTTCACTTGAGTGGTGATCCATGGCAGCATGATGTTTGTATAGTAAGTATGTAAGAAAAGGGACTTAGCTGTGCCTCAGAGGCAATATGAGTTTAAGAAAAGTGTTGCACATCTGCCTCCAATGCAAAACATTATTGTTGCAATTATTCTTTCCGCAGCTACAGTAAGTCCCTTTTCTTATATACTTACTATTCTAACACCATGCTGCCATGAATCACCACTAAAATGAAATTCTGACAAAAGAGAACTGAGGGGACCTTATGTGGATTCCAACTCTCAACCTCTTGTTTATCAGGATGTATACCTTTATAGTGTATGTTAGAACGTTGTTGTGCATCAAAATCTAACTTCTCTTAGTCTTGTTGTACCATCGATGTGGCGTCACAATGTTGTTGTACATCACATCGATGGTACAACAGTATTGACTACGTTAGCGCATGCACGAGTCGCAGTTCGTAGTGACAACAAAATGGGCACCACTGTTCATCGGAGGCACAGGAGGACATTTAAAAATCTCAGTAAGTGCCTTTTTTAAAATAATGGCCAGCACACAGCAGGACAGCCATATTTGATTGCACAGTATCTTTGTGGACCGTAAAGGACCAGGAAGGAGTGCAGTGTATTTACGGACACGGGCAGGAAGAGGCGGCGGGTCACCAACATCAGGGCCCAACCGTGGAAGCAGTCAACAGCTAATTTGTTTACTTTTGAACATACACTATAAAAGACAGTGGATGGTCAACAGTGAATAACAACACTGTTTCTCACTTCTCAAGGTTTCATGCCAACTGAAAACCTCTCAAGCTTCGCTCTCAAGGTTTTCTTGGTTGTCATGATAACCTCTCGAAGTGAACAACAGTGGTGTTGTTGTTCACTGTTGCTCATCTACTATCCTCTATCCACTACACCAGCAAGCTGGCACAGCAGTGAAGCTCAGGTCTTTAATTATAGAGGTAAAAGCCCTTCCTAGTAGGCAGCCCTATCCATTCCTGCCTCAAAGGCAGGGCTGCCTCGGAGGCAGATATGCCTTGGAGATAACATTCATTTAAAAAACGACTTTAAAAAAGGCACTTTCTGTATGTCAGCCAATCAGGGGCCAGCTAGGACCACCCAATCAGAGCAAGAAAAAACATGTGGAAGGTCCATTTAGAGACCAGATGAATAACCAGTCAGCAGCAACAGGCAGCAACCTAATATAGTAACATAGCAGTGAGGTGAAAAAAGGTTAGGATCATCCAGTGTGACTCTCCTGCTGCAAGGCAGTAACTCTACCCAATTAGAGTACAGCTGCACATCCAAACTTATTTTATTTAGCTTTTATTTACCAGGTAGGTGCACTAGACAAAACATTTGCCTATTTCCAGGCATGACCTGGGGGACTACAACAAAGGAGGTCATCACAAGAGTATACAGACAACAAGAAAACACTGCAATACATATAGTATAGTCAGGCAGTAATACGGGGAAATAAACAGAGCAATGGAAATAATACACAAGATACAATATATGATGGGCATTAGCCAGCATGTTCCCTCTGCTTATGCAGTGTAACACATAATGCCATTTTTCCCTCAGGAATCTGTCTAGCACTGCTGTGAAAGGCTTATCAGTCTTAGTTTCTATTACCTCTCTGGAAAGGCATCGGCAAATGGTTGTTGTTTTTTTTTTCTGAAACTCAGCTTTATTACTTAAATTGATACAGCATCATATCAAACAATGAATCCATTACATTCAATAACAGGCCTCTAGTCAAAGAGTTAGGCAATCGATAAAGCCTAGTATATTTTTACAGTCCAACTATGACTCCCTGAGCGTGTTTGCCCTGCTTAAAGGAAAACAACCCCCAAAAGTCAACCTGGATGCCTCCCAAATGGTTCCGAATTTGCTAAAAATTGTTTACGCAGTTTTTAAGTCCCTCTGAAGCAAATAGTCACACTAGCTGATCTTCAAGTCTGTTTTTCCACTCCACACGCCGTTCTGTGTCTCGCCATTTCCTGTTGCTCTGCTAGTCTCTGTAGTGTCACGCTCTTACTAAGTCCTGGGAAAATGACAACCAATCGACCCTCCATTCACTGCATTATGAGGCTACCTTGTTTATATCTGTTCCCCTGGTAATGCTCTGTCTTGTCAAGGACTCCAGAACATCACTGATTGGATGCCCTTTTCCTCACTCCATTTGTTGTTTGTATTTTTCCCCTTCCCCTACTGGCTACCATCCCTCACTCCAAGCAGTGGTAGCGCATAAAAATGGCAAACTTTGAGCTAGTTTTAAACTTCACTTTGTAGTTGCTTATGTTTTCTATCAATAACAGCCTAGCACAATTGAAGTTATTCTCAAGGCTTATATGTAACAATAGCAAGGTGCGTGCTGCATTCAGGTTCTGTTGTTGTGCTTGAGTTACAGTACACAGACAGTTTTCTTTCTCGGCTTGGAGATCTGCAGGGCACAACACCTAAAGCTTCTTTATGTGATCTACTATACCAGAGGCATTGTTTTGTCCTCAGACATGTATTTCTGCTGTATGCTACTCTTGTCCTGTTTGTTTTGTCGAAGCGCTACATGGTGCCATATGACAGCACTGGTTGGCAACTTGCATGTTTAGAAAAAAATTTATGGAAAAAATCATTTTTTAATTTCAAGAACTGTTCTCTAAATGTCTTTGCCAATTTCATTAGTGCATTGATAAAGCGATTATCTAGAGAAACAGCATATCAAAATGCAGCTTCCATGTTTCTCATAACATAAATTCAATGCTACAATATGTCGGGCTTCCTTTACACTTTATCTGGTGCCTGATTAACACTGGCACATTGTTCACGCTGAAGTATAAAAATATGTATCTAAAGGCCACAGAATGCAGGGTTTACTCCTACTGCTATCAATATCATCAGACAGCTTGTACACTGGGAATGCTACTATAACGCCAATGTTATTTTTGCTTCAATTACCTGAATAGTTCCATAGCATTATAGCAGCATTCCATGCGTAAAACCCCATCATGTAATATTGATAGCTGTATGAGTAAGCTCTGCATTCTGAGACATTTTTTAGATACACATTTTTATATAATTAAGCTTTAATACAGACAATGCTGTGTACCAGTGTAAGTTGTGCAGCAGATAAAGTGCGGCCAATCGGAAGCCCAACTAATGTTGGCATTCAATTTTTGATATGTACAAAACCAGGGTTAGTTTACATCACTGTAGCTGTTGTGTCATGTGAACGCAACTCTCCTAAGTTCATTGTTTAGATCTATGGTAATGAAACAGTCATTCTTTTTCTGGCTCCTACTTATGTTTAATATGTATTCTCTGTTACAAATCCAAATAAAGAAATGAATTTGTGTTAAAAAGTTTCTCTGCTCCTATCCCTTCTACTGCTACAGGCTGTTGTTCTCATTTATTTGTAAAAAAAAAGACAGGAATTCATTCATAAACTGGCACACACTAATGTGCATTTCTTTGTACTGTCACCGATGCAAGTAAACACATAAAGGTGACCAAAACACTTTCTGTCCCCTGTTGTCTGCCAGCGCCATGGATTTGTGTTGAGCAGACAGCTCTGTGCTGTGAGCGGCAGGCATTCAAAAAATCCGATCTCAACTAGCTTTGTATCACTACCAGTATGTTGCCATCAGTATATGTATGAGGTCCTGATAAAACTGTCCAATTTTAATTTAATTTGCTATGAAATACTCCCTTCCAATTCTTGCTGCTAATTACGTAGTTAAACTCATCTCCGAGCGATATTTCAGTCTTGCATTCAGATTTATGTGCTGGGTGATTTTTACTTTGCTGCACTTCAGGGTTTTTTTTTTTTCAGACTAGCTTGCACATTGATTTTCTGATCTTTTTTTACTTATTAATTTTGGTGCTGCAAATCCTCCGGTTTGATTCCCAATCTCTGCATCAGATAGTGTGTTCTGTCCTGATTCAGTGTGGCACTCAGGGGCAACAGAGGACATAATTTTAAAGAAATAACAATTAGTTGTAAAAAAAAAGGCCCCTGTCTGCCACACTGAATCAGGACTGAACAGACTAGCTAAAAAGACAAATAGTGCTGAACTGGGATCCTGCTCTGATACAGGATAGGGAGGATTTGCAGCACCAAAATTAATAATTAAAAAAAGGTCAGCAAATCAATGTGCAAGCCTGTCTGGGAAAAAAAACCCTGAAGTGCAGCAGTGTAAAAATCTCCCTGAAATAACGATCGGAGATGTGTGTAATTAGCAGCAAGAAATTGAATTTTGAATGCCTGCAGCTCGCAGCATGGAACTGTTTGATTCAGTGCAGATTCATGTCGCTGGCAGACCACAGGGCATAGAATGTGTTTTGGTCACATTTATTTATTTACTTACATTGGTGACAGTACCAAAGAAATGCACATTAGTGTGTGCTGTGCCAATGTATGACTGCGTTCCTGTCTCTCTTTTTTCATGATAGCACAAAGAAATGAGAACAGCCTGTCGCACTAGAAGGGATCGGAGCAGTGAAACATTATTTGGATTTGTAACACAGCATAAATATTAAACATATGTCGCAGCCAGAAGAAGAATGAGATCTTCCCCTTTATGCCAGTGAAATGTAAATACAAGTCACAGTCTTGATCCATCATGTGAACAACTGTGACAGACTGTCACTCGCACTGAAGCAATTGACATCAGCCCTGCAGTCGCTGTTTTAGTATATTTATAGCCTTGTGGTTTATTCCTATGTCTGTATGCTTTATATTGTTGTCTCCTCTTTTCCAGCTCTTTCAGAGTAAATGGCTATAGTGTTTCCATCTGCATTTATTGACAGATGTACTGATCAACTGAGAAACTGATGCTAAAAAGCATGTTTCTTACAAATGTCTCTCTGCTAACCCCATTGGTTTGCAGCCCTGTTCTGGCCATTGGGGCATCAGAACACCCGGGAGATCATCCCAGGCTCTGGAGGTCAAGAAAGTGGGTTACAGCATAAGTGTCCTTGACTGAAAATGAATGTACCATTTTTACCCCTACACCGGGGAGGAGGATATATTATAATAATCTTAAATCCACCAGATTTTTTTATCAGAATTTCACATTTACATTTCTGTTATAATTTACTTAGTGTACTGATCTTTTTCTCTGTGGGTGTAGTAGAAATGGTCCACATGAAAAGTGATATTTACACACTTGATACAGACTCTAGTATAGGTAGGACACGTAGTTTGCTCAAGAACACAGTCAGCATTAAGCATTTGTTTAAATTAAAACTACTTGATTTATGTTAAACGTTTTATGATTGTAAGAAGACACTTGGGGGTTATATATACAATAAATAATTAATTAACAATTCTCATGTTGTTAGGAGACCTAACGGGTGATCTGAGGTTCCCTAGGGTGTGCTGTGGGGATGATAAGTGAAGCAAATTTTTACCATGAAAATTACCATTTATTACTGTGCAACCACCTTGAAAATGTCATTATTTGCCATGAAAAACATTCAGTATGCATTTGTTAATGCGAATAACACTGTGTACGTAGTTTTCAGACTGCATTTTGCATAAGTACACTGTTTCCAACTAGGACTGCTTTGTTTAAGATTGAGCCCATGAAGCATATCGTACTGGGGCACCACAGGGCTGTAAATTTCAAAATAATACCAGGACAGGGGCACGGCTGAGAATACCTTATGCAAACCCCCCCTCCCCCCAGGATCCGAGCAGGTAGCGGTATAGTAAGCTCAAAAAAGGAGGTTCCAAATTGGCATAATTCGCAAAGCCGAGACAGACTTTTAATGAAATCCCAGAGATGGCACGGAGTGTTTGTACATATACGGAGAGATGCAGCTGCAGGATGTGATCGAGACACATCCAGGCAACATGGTGAGGAAGATGGCACAAACGGTAAGAGGGAGAACATGGGAGAGGAAGACCACATGGCACCACTCGTGATCGGTGAGTAATTTGGGGCAGTATGTTAATTCTGTAGTCAAGCACAGTCAGGTAGAAGGTGGGGAGAAAGTGCAAATGGCAGCTGCTTGCCAACATGCGGAGCAAATAAACAGTTTAGAGCTGGTGTATTGTGCTGGCTGATATGGTTAGCCTACGATGAAGGAATTTTTTTTTTTTGTTTGTTTAATTCAGTTGTTCATTTGGAGATAGAAACTAACCACAGAAGATGAAGAACTAACAATGATGCATTTAACCAAGGAAAAATGCACTCGCCAAATGGATAACGGAACAAAAGAATGAGAAGTAGGGAATACATACAGACATGCAACTGTATTGTAGATGCAATAACACAAATATACTGCATCACAAAAATCAAACAAACCTTTGGGAGGGAAAAAACATTAACCAGAGGAAAAAAAATGTAGCCCTTACCTAGCAAGAATTTTATGTGTGGCGGTTATCCACGCTGTGACTCGGTCGAGACAAAAACACTACAAACAAAGACCCTGAAATCCTACACGGTCGATTAGACGTCAGCTCAGAGGGTACCCTGGGAGCTCAGTGTGGGACAAGGGACCATAAAAGAAAGCTGAATGGCGATCCCAAGGGGCCATAAAACTGCCTGAGACAATTAGGAAAAAAAGAACTCACACACACAGTTGAAAGAATGGGCAGGAACGACAGAAAATGCATCAAATAACTTGAAGGCAGATTTATTTCTTTAGTTAACATGTTGTTTCCCTTTAAATGAAGGGGAAAAAGAAATATGAACAAGAAGGAGAAACGGTTGGGCAGACAAGCTGTAAACAATACTAGGCCATGTTACTGATATTCCTATGAATGGCACTACTCCCACTGCAGGGCTAACTCAACTAATACATGCTATAAAAGTTATGCCCACTAAGATAAAATTAATCCAGTGGTAAAATTCAAAGAGTGAATCATCATTTTGTCCATAAAACGATAACTGTTTAAGGAAGAACAACAATTAAGGACCTAGAACTGGTCCAAACTTTTGACTGCACAATCATCCCCCAAGGTCCCAAAAGTCCTCTGGTGCCCATCCATTACAAGGGGATCCACCTCCCCCACATGTACAGGGAAGACCCCCCTCTCTTTTCTGCTAGAGCTGGTGATGGGGTAGCATTCTGCCTCTACTCCAACCATGAATATGTCAGAACCCCCCACCACTTCACTCCAAGCCTGACGGAGAGCTCCCATGTGCCCCTCCCTGCCCTGCAGCCATATCTCCCACCCTCTCCATCTTTCAATGTGCTCCTTGGTTTGAAGACGAGGTTTGGCTCTCAGGGCTTCCATAAGAATTACCTCTTTAACCCTTCTGACCCATTCCTCCAGTGTAGAAATGTTGGCTGCAGCCAGTGAGAGGTGATACATTTCAGTGCAACCACAATTAAAGTCAGTAACACCCTTCTCATCTCTCCTGGCTGATGTGTCACCAGAGGGATACCAAGGACCAAATCCTCAAATGTCAGGGGGATAGAAATCCCAGTTATGCTTAGAATAATATTGTGCAGTTTTTCCCAAAACTCAGTTACAATCAAGCAACTCCAAAACACATGCCAGTGAGAACCACGTTGGCAACATCCCCTCCAACACGTGGCTGATTTTGTGATGCTGTTATGCTGGGTAATAGATGGAGTGTGGAAGTACCGGATTAAAATTTTCCCAAAAGATTCCCTCCAAACTGGAGCTGATGTCACCTTCTACCTCCCTTTCAATCTGTGCACCAAGTCACAATCATTGATGGAAACTCCTGCCTCCGCTTCCCAAGCCAGTTTGTGAGAGTGCAGGAAGGCCCCACCCTCCATTGAGAACAAGCTGTACATGCCTGAGATGTAACATCTAGAGTCCTTCACCCTTACTAAAGGAATAATACATGACAGGGTGTGTGTCATGCTGGGATAATGTCATGCCTGGGGTGATTAGGCATGAGGCCGCAGGCCGAGTCTGACTAATCTCCCCAGAAGTGACGTTATCCCAACATGACACACACCCTGGAGTGCATTATTCCTATTATACAATAGCTCGTGTGTAAAAAAAGAAAAAAAAAAACTTAAAATGATTAAAAAGTTTATTAAAAGTAGATTTTTTTGGTCACATTTTCATTGTGTAGGGATTATATTAAAAGTAAATAGTGCTCACTATATCTTTAGTGATGATTATTTCTTTTGGCCAGTAGGTGGAGCTGCAGTAGTGCGTGGCTCTTTGTAGTTTGGTCTATCGGAGAATAACAGCTTGGTTAAATCATGTGTACTTGTTGTTTGCTACCCCCGTCTCTCTAGTCTGCTGCATGTTGGTGTTTTTCTATGTTACGTTTTTTTTTTCTTCAGTGTAGCAGGAACTCAGCATTGTCTATTGCAACCCCCCCCCGCTGCTGCCGCCAAGTCAGTTGTCAAATTGCGGTCTCCATGAGTAGCATGTGGCTGTGGTTCTGCCATTTCATTTGCTGTCAGGTTTGTACCAGGAGAAGAAGAAAGAGGCATCAGCCGAAAAGAAAAGCAGCTTTCCCAGTGAGTAACTGAATAGTGTGTTTTTCAACACACGTGCTCAGTCTGTTGTTGGTGGTCATGAACTTTGGGGGACGAGCGGGAACAGCACTTTAATGTAAGAACTGATCATGGTGGCAAACGGGATTGAAATGCCGTGTTTAATGATGGCTTGGATTTAATTTTGGTACTTCATGGGGCAGGAAGGAAGAAACTGTGCAACAGGGAGTGAAAGTGAAACACTGAAGTCTTTCAGTAAAGCCAGTTTCACTGCTTCACGAGGGAGTAAGCGAGAGGTGCCATGTGCAGCAATTTTTTGTCATGTGATTTGGTCATGTATGTGTTGGGACTAGATCTCTGATGTTATGCTGGGATAACATCACAGGTCCAGCCCAAGACTGACCAATCAGAGTCCAGGATTTTTTCTTGCCATTGTATAATATTCCATAAACATAATCTTCCCACACTGTGGGTAGCCTAGTTAACTGTGATAGATGGTTTGCTGAGTTAATGAAGTGCCTTACTTGCATATATTTTAAAAGCTCAATGTTAGTCCTCTGAAACTTTTCTTTGGCCCTTTGGAAAGTGATACAACAGCCGTTCTCAATTAATTGGGCAAATCTGATGATCCCCTGGTTTTCCCACCTGGCATATCCCAAGCGTAGTGTGCGAGGCAAGAAGTCTGAGTTATACAGTATTAAAGACATAGGGCCAGGACCATGTGAATAGTATGGTTTGTGGGTTGGGGGGCAAATGGCTGTTTTTTAAATCACACAAAGTTGGTGACTTCTTAGCTTAAAGCTTACGGTTTCTGTTGCATGCAGGATGAAAAGGGATTGGTGATCCATATAATAACATAAATTATGATCTGGTTGCTGAGAATCCAGCAACCCGATTGGCTAAGAGATCTTCTCAGCTGTGAGTAAATCCAACCACATACTCACTTTTTTAAAAAGTTGTGGGAACAACTTCTTTGCAGCACCATATACCGCTCTGCTTCTATAACCTGTTATCGACCGCAACAGGCCACCTCACACCAAACTCTACAAATGGCACAACCGTTGATTGAGCCATGCTCCCCCCCAAAAAAAAACCTCACACAACTGCTCCAACTGCTAATACTACCTGAAACAGTCTGCCATAGATTTTGACTGCAGCAGCAGACAGTAGGAGCAACAGTAAAGCCACCTCAGTAGTCCATTTCTTTTCTTAAAAAATAAAACCTCTGTCAATCATGACATTTAACATGCTGATTTGCCATTTTTTGTCAAGAAAAAAAAACAGCTACAGAAAAGCATTTTCACTTAACTGCCACCAATCGTCAGCCGCATGTTTTCACACACCCGATTGTGACACAGCAATGACTGATAACCATCAAATATCGGCCCCTTAGTAGCTCATGTCAGTATACTGTAGGAGCGGGCAATCACAGAAGTTTAAAACACTGGGTTTTACAGAAACCAACCAAATGCTGTCACTGCCTTGCCATAAACTGTTGCCATAAAATACCCATTTTTCAAGGAAATCCTACTATTTTTCAGACTCCTCAATCCACTGGGAACTTTCCCATCCCTGAACAGGTCAATACAAGTAAAATAAAAAAAATTACTCCAGTTACCCTGGTTCTTGAGCACACTACGCACATTCCATCCTGGGGCCATTATTATTCACTATCCAAATAAATTCACTAAGCAACAACATTCCAAATTCTAAACTCCACTTCTTTGCTTATGATACTGTGCTGTATACATCTAAACCATCTTTGTCTGATGTCAGCACTGAACTGCAGGCTGATTTTGACCTATTACAATGGAACCTCCTCAACTCCAAACTACTGCTAAACTCCAAAAAAAACTAAAGTAATGTACTTACTTTCCTCACGGCGTTCAGCACCTTTACACCAGCAAGTCACACCGGCGACTGTTACAACACTCCTAGGAGACACACTTGAGATGGTTGAAAAATGTAAATATCTAGGTATCTGGTTAGACAGTAAGTTGTTGTTTGCTGCACACATTGAATCCCTCCACAAAAAGTTAAAAATAAGACTGGGATTTTTCTACAGGAATAAATCCTTATTCCCCACAGACATCAAAAACTAAAGTAATGTATTTACTCCCCTCACGGCCTTCAACACCTTTATGCCAGCAAGTCACACCAGTGACTGTTACAACACTCCTAGGAGCCACACTTGAGATGGTAGAAAAATTTAAATATCTAAGTATCTGGTTAGACCGTAAGCTGTTGTTTGCTGCACTCATTGAATCCATCCCCAAAAAGTTAAAAATAAGACTGGAATTTTTCTATAGGAATAAATCCTTATTCCCTGCAGACATCAGGAAAAGTTTTATGCAAGCCACCTTCCTTCCCCCGTTGGATTACACAGACATCATTTACAACAGTAGCACAACATTCATCTTAGACAGACTAGGCATCCTATACCATCATGCCTTGCGCTTCATAACCAAAGCACCTTTTAGAACTCATCACTGCACCCTTTATTCAGCAGTGGGCTGTCATCCCTCACCACAAGAAGATTGCTCCACACTGGCACCTGGGCTCTCAAAGTCCCAATGAACAAGCTTCCACCTTACATTACTTCCCTTTTATCACCAATCGTGCTGTCACTGTGTTCTCAGAAAAAGTGTATATATATATACTTTTAGATATCCCCAAACTTCATACCCCATATGGCAGAGCTGCAATTAGTTATGCCATCCCGACCACCTGGAATAAAATGTAGGCCTCATTCAAGCTCTCTGAACTAGTTTCCCTAAAGTTTTTTAAATCCTTGTTCAATAAGGCACTTATGGAAACTTGCCATTGACAACTCAGCTAGCACATCCCGCTTTGATAATGCTAGTACTACTTGCACTTATTCTCATCTAACCTTTCCCTTCTGCCTACACCTAGTTTCTGTTAAATTATTATGTACAGATGCTACACATGTCTGATGGTCTCAACTGTATTGTACGCCTTTGTTTTACCGTTTTCTTAATGTAACTGTATCATATCACATTTTTGGTATCAATATGACATGTCAACACAATGTTGTTTTCAATGTTAGATAACAATTGCCCTAACAGGACCTCCTTGTAAATGGATGTGCTCAATGGATTTTTCCTGCCAATAAACTTGAACTTCAACGCCTTACAACAGGGCCACCTGCTGACCACATCCAGCACACACAGAACTATATCCTACCCTAACCCA
Source organism: Neoceratodus forsteri (assembly GCA_016271365.2). Taxonomy (NCBI): domain Eukaryota; kingdom Metazoa; phylum Chordata; order Ceratodontiformes; family Ceratodontidae; genus Neoceratodus; species Neoceratodus forsteri. The sequence goes on from CM057456.1 coordinate 1,237,038,332, forward strand.
AAAAATCATTATTTCCTTATTTTAGAAAGTGTCTTTTTTAATTTATGTACATTTTAACCTGTTCATAATAGCAATAATGCACTCCAGGGTATGGTATATCATAGCATATCATCACTTCTCGGGTGCATGAGGCACTCGGCCTGTGGTCTCATGATGCACCCGAGGTGTGATGATATCCCATGATATACCACAACCTGTAGTGCATTATTGCTTAATTATACAATGTGGACATAAAATCTTGTAACCTGGTTGGTTGGCTGGGGGCTTTACCTATGGGTAAATCCCATCATAACCCACAAATAACATCATGGCCAACAGGTTTACATAAACAAATATTTTTCAAAATCACTGCACTTTTCACTTTTTAAAAATAATTACTGCCATCATCTTGCTTTGGTATCATTTGCATTAAACTTTATAATTCACCACCGATTTTTGCTTGGGAAGCAGTTCCAAACAATATTTGTGTCACAAAATATTCAAAATATAGCTGAAGACACTTTTCATAATGTTTTTAATCACTGTCCGAAAGTGAGTAACTTGGCCAAGAACACTACCATTCACCCAGCTGCACAATCCACACATTATGCCAAACAGTCAACACAGTCAAAACTCTTGTACAAAATCTTACTGTCATTCCAGGTTCTAATTGCAGGTAAACACAAAACACCGTCCAACCCTTTAACCTGCTCACAACCCTTTTAAAGACTGAGAATTTTCCACTCTCTCTCTCTCTCTCTCTTCCAAGGGATGTTTTTTCTCTCACAGCCCCAGCCATTTGGAATTTACTTTCTCTGTTTGCTCCCCAACCCCTGCTGCCGGCACCTCGCTTGCTCTCCTGAGCCCATACAAAAAAACAAAAGACACATACAACTATTAAAGTATTACAGAAGCACATGGGGGTAGGGTCAGTGGAAAAGCAGAAGCTTTTTTTTTGTAGATTTTATTTTTTGATCCTACCTGACGGGGCATCTCTCGGGAATCCACACTCAGCTACTGGTGCACCTGACGGCCCACCTGAACCGTGTTCACCCAAAGATGAACTCGGGTTCAGGATTCTGGCTCTCCTGCCTCCTTGGAGAAGCCCAAAATCTCCAAGGGTGAACTCAGGATAGGCGGCCCACATTGGGCGTGTGGGCCCAGGCCACTGGAGGTTCCATAGCCTAGCCAAGGGTAGGGGATTTTTTCTTGTTTTTACCACCGAGACCCCACCCCCCAGAGCTCGGTTGTGCAGTGATGCCTTAGAGCATGTACCGCAGCTCCATCCCACTACTATGTGCCCCAACATGTGCACGCCTCTCCAGCTACCACCGTGAGTCACTGTTGCACCAGGCATTCCCTGGGTCCCTCCCCAGGGAGAGGAGAGGAGGAGGAGGAGAGGAGAGGAGAGAGAGGAGAGGAGAGGAGAGCAGCTCACGGATGCTCAATCCTCTCTCTCCCCTGCCAACCCCCGGCACCCTGGGCTCATTCCTGAACCCGGGTCGCTGGCATGGCGCGAGGTGTGGTGTCTAGCTCCTCAACCCTCAGCACCACCGGGCCATCCTGAAAAGCAGAAACGTATAGGGGCTATTTTAATAATACTGTCTCCAGTGACAAAGCACTATTTAGTTAATGGAGTAAGGGTATTTCAGGATATTTCCATACAGATGTAAAAAAAACACATAGAAATATAACATCTTTATTTTACTTAATTACTAATTGTATAATTGCAATAAGCACTCCAATATGTAGACAACTGAGGGATTTACCCACTTATCATGTGATTAAAGTCACTCGGCCTGTAGCTTTATGACACATCACATAAGGCATGGGAAAATCCCCTAATAACCCATGTCCTGTCATGCCTTCTTGCTTAAGTAATCCATACTTTTGCCCTTAAAAAGCATCCAGATTACTCCTTCAGATTACTTTATTTAAAATGGAATTCTCTACCATGACAATACACAAATAAAACTGACTAGAGTTGGTAGGAATGAACAAGATTTCTGTCTCGTACCAGTCCAGGATCCAGATGCTGGTGCTGTAATGCCTCCTCCAAGTGTGCACCTGTCCTGATTAGCTATATATTAGGTTTGCCTGTCATACCACCTTTATAATGTAAATGCACAGTATTTTTCCTGGGTGCAGGTTCTGGTCTATTTTTGAAAACGTCAGAAAACTTTGGACCTGTATGGGGGGGGAGTTCTAAGTTGTTGCTCTAGTTCTAAATCTGAAGCATCTGAAGGCTGGTCAGGGGTAACTACTTTCAGAGGTTCCTGAATTTGAATAGTGTAGGGGCCAGTACAGGTCAAAGATTCAGGTTCACTATTAGTCTTGAGCAAACTTTGTACCTCAGGGTTAAAAAGAGTATCTCTAGGGTGCTCATCCTGTATTCCACTTGAATATGCTGTGCTCTGGTGTATTATTAGTAGCATCCTTAATTACTCTATTATCTTTTGCAACAATGAAAGAGGCAGCATTCTGCTGTTGTACCCCTATACTGTTTTTCCTAGGTGGTATTTTCCCCATGTCAGCATCACTTTCATATATTACAGAGCCATAAGGTTCATTTACTAACCTATTAGTGTTATCAGTGGCCAGTTCTGTAGAATGCTCCATGTTCTCATTAATAACATTGTGCTGATTTTGTAAAGGCTGGGGCCCTGTCTGATTTGTGCCTGTCTGCTGGCCTCAACTCTGTACACCTCCATTCTCCGTATAAAAGTCCTGATAACTGTAAGTCAAACTTTTATTCTGCTCAATGTTTTTCCTAGCAGTATCAGAAATTTTCTGGAAATCCCAGGATGAGTCCCAGGAAAGATCCAGACCCAGCATCCATCTTGCAGCCAACACCTTTCAGTGCTGTTTCAGGATTCCATTGTGCAGCTGAGAGCTGACTCTTGCTGCAGTTGTAGATGGAATATTCCATGCATTCGGTTCTGCATAGTCGGTGGCTGTCTTTGTTCTTCTGCCAGCTGCTGGTCAAATTCAGTTTGCTGTGGAAACTCTGCAATTGGTATTTGTTTAACCTCCATCACAAATTTTGTAGAAAAAGACATGGATGGCAAAGCACAGTCCTCACAAACCTCTTTACGCTAACCTGCCATTTTCCATTTATTACACGACTCGTCTTCATCAGAAGTCAAAGAGACCAACATTTGCCACTTTTCACCATCTCAGACTCTAGCTGTTCTTCTGCTTCTGCTATATCTGTTGAAGCCATCTCAGGGATAACAAGTGATTTGCCCTCAGAATCCATCACCATCAACACTTGGTTGTTCTCAGATATATCAGGAAATTCTGTAGACTCCATTACAAAATTATTTTCCTGAACAGCTTTGACTGGATGGGAGAACAACTCCACAGCCTGCTGCACCTCCTCCTCTCCTGATATGGAATTCTACATCTTGGTAAGATGGCTTACAGCGCCCCCTTCCAAGAGCAGGAGAGTTTCCCCAGTATCATGACAAATATTTCCCCATCAATAAAACAGGTCCATGTAACTCAGCCCCAGAATACACCTGGAAATAAGCTATCATAGCTTAGTGTGCCTTTTCTGGTAAAAAATTACAAATAAACATCAAATAACATATAAAGCCACTGGACAAAGGTATAAGTAATAAGTCAAGTAACAGTCATTAAAACATGATCAGACATCTGTAGTTTTAAATAATATGATACTATCTGTTTTGATATAGCAATAATTGGAGACATTGGCATGAGTACAAGGAAATAATGGCACTGAGAATGTAGACTATGGCTGAGGTCACTATCTATGGTGCTCAGCGTCATTTTCCCAAGAAACGACTCACTGATGCCTGTAATTATCGTTATTATACTGAGAGCAACAAAGTTAGTTTGTCAGTTTCTGACAGCTGTATACACTTGCAAAGATAAAGCCTTTTCGGTTTCAAAGCTGGGTTTCCGACAGAAAGTTCACCAGGTGAACACTGGGTCAGAAACCGTAAAAGCAGCAACTGGTTTGAATGTTTGGAATGCCTCACTGCTTATTCACATGTTCCAAATGCTTCTCCTACCCTATTTGCATTTCCCAAAGGTGTTTACTGCTTAATTTGCTTGTTTCAAATGTCTTCACATGTTCCAAATGCCTTAAAGCTCAGGCGTATTTAACTTAAGTGTTTCTCAAACTTATTTACAGGGTATTGTCACCACACAATGCTCTGCAACTATAACATCTGACTGGTTCACAAGATATCACCTTGATGTATTTTTAGATATGTATGCCTGTTAGCTGGTCCATCACTTCAGCAGTGACTGGAAATCCTGTTTTCAGAGTGAGCTTGGGTTATCGGAAGGTCAATGGGTGGAAAGTCTCAAGCATCCCAGCAGACATTCTGCTTCACTGGGGCTGTTGACCTTTGGCATGTCTCAAGGTTCTATCCCAAGGACACTCCTTTTTTCTATTTTCCTTATAATCTCTCTAGATCTGTGGCTCAATGGATATTTACATTTACACTGACAATACAGTCCATTATGCCACAGGTACCTCTGTCCCCAAATTGGAACAATTATCGCAACACAGTTTTAACAGCGCCCATTGCTGATTCTCCAACCAACTCACTTTGAATGCCAAAAAAAAACCTGTCATGAGACTATATGGTAAAAGGAAACATCACAGCAGGTTCAGCGTGGCCCATGATTGTAAAACCCTAGATGGTGCTCTCCTTGAAGTTTCCCCGATCTTCAAGTATCTTTGTGTGTGGCTTGATTGTAACCTCGACTTTACCTCCCACAATGATGCCTTCCTTAAAAAAGCATTTGTCAATGCCAAATGTTGTCTTGCTGGCATTGGCATTGGTAGTGCAGAAGTTAGAGAGAGATGCATAATAGAAATTGCAGTGAAGTATTGGACTGACACCAACCCCACCCCCACCCTGTAGAGACTGACAGGCACTGGGGTGTGCCTTGGGGTCATCGGCCATAACGCTCATACCATTTCACCTCACCCTACCCTGCAGACACTGACAAGTGTCACGGTGTGCCTTGGGGTCTTCGGGTCTGACGCTCACCCCATTCCATAAGGAAATACACTGAGATGGGTGCACTACAGGAGAATGGGGTGAAGTTTGGGGCTGAAGAGTCCAAGGTGCTCCTCAATGCCTGTCAGTGGCTGTATGCTGGGGGTGGAATGGCATGAGCATTACAGCCGAAAATCCCAAGTCACACCCCTAATGCCTGTCAGTCTCTACAGGGTGGTGCATTACAGTTGGAAACCCTAACGCCCCAGGCGTTTGTTGATTATTTTCACTCCAAATTTTCAACATGGGCTTTTTGTGACCCCACCTCATAAACAGTAGCACTATCAGTTTGTTAGCCAAAAGGTGATTTTGCACAGTGACTGTGCCATTTGGTGCCACAGATGCAGAAACACATTTTGGGCAGGATGTGAAAAATTACAGCTGTACTGTTCACTAAGAGGTGAAAAACTGGTAATGTTGAAAATCTGGAGTGAAAATATTGAAAATTGGTGAAGTCATGCTCGTACGAAGAAACTAGGCAACAGACACCTGCAACACAATAATGTTGGGGATTTTTTTTAACCAAATGTTCAACATAGGCATTTTGGGACCTCTGCTGATGAACAGTGTCACTGTGATTTTTTTAATATGTCCCAAACATTGATTTCCCACAGCAACCACGCCATTGTGCACCAGATGTGTGAAAACACATTTTGAGCAGGATATGACAAATAACAGCTGTACTGTTCATAAGGAGGTGTGAAAAATGGCAATGATGAAAATCTGGAGTAAAAATATTAAGAATTCTTGAAGTTATGAGCGTGCGTGAAAACTGTGCAATGCACAGTCGTAACACAGTCATTTTTTGGAATTTTTTCACCAAATTTTCAACATAGGCATTTTTGGACCTCTGCTCATGAACAGTGACACTGTGATTTTCTTAATCTGTCCCGAACATTGATTTCTCACAGCAACTGCGCCATTGTGCACCAGATGTGCGAAAACACATTTCCGGCAGGATGTGAAAAATGGCAGCTGTACTGTTCATAAGGATGTGTGAAAAAATGGCAATGTTGAAAATCTGGAGTGAAAATATTAAACATTCTTGAAGTTATGATCGTGCATGGAAACTGGGAAATGCATGCTCATAACACAGTCATTTTTTGGAATTTGTCCACCAAATTTGCAACATAGGCTTTCTGGGAGCCCACCTCATGAACAGCAGCACTGTTGTTTTGTTGATCAGTCCCAAAAGGATTCCACGCATCGATCGTGAAATCACATTTCAGGGCCGAATAATGAAATGACAGTGACTGATTTCATGAGGTGGGGTCCCAAGAACCCCATGTTGAAAATTTGGAGACAAAAGTGAAAAAAAATGGGTGTGATATCCACCTAAGTTGAAACCTGTCGCATTGATGCCATTATACAGCTTACCGCCATTTCTTCAGTTTGCAGTTGGCTTTGAAGAGTGCAGACGTGTTCCCGCTCCACCGAAAATCATGGCGCTGGACCTCTGGAGGTAGGTATGGGGTTGGGGGAGTGTGGGGAGGTGGGGTGCTCAGAGGAAGGGTGCGGGTTGGGGGAGAGGGGCTCACAGAGAGCAAGGGACTAATTTCTTTGTTTTAGGTTCCAAAGAAAAACAGCATGCATCGTTTTCTTTCTTTACAGGTGTATGAAACAATGTTGGGGACACTGGGGTGGGCTCCCAGTGTGCCCCATGACTTTGAGGGCATGATGTTTGCCACACTGGTGTGGGCTCCCAGTGTGGCTCACAATGGGGGGGGTGGCGGCAGGAAAATGCCGACGCAGTCGGCTTCTGAACACAGGAAGGCACACTGGGGTGGGCTCCCAGTGTGCCACACAATCTTGGGAGGGGGTTATACATGCCGACAGGGGGATTGGGCACCCCCGAAGTTGGCTTTCTAGGGACTGCAAGAGGGAGACGGCAGAGCTGCTGCCATGTTTATTGAAATGTCACATGAGGCAAGGCACATAATGGAGGCTTTTCATCGGTGCCGCTGCATGACGAGCTTGGCTCTGATTGCAGCAGCGAAATCATTTCAAGTTGGTGACACTGCAAAACACTTGTGTCACTGCTAGTGTGTTGCTAATTGGTGAATGAGGGATGCACCTTCTAAAGCGTGCCCTCTGTAACCAGCCAGGGCTCAGGCTGATATTATTTTTTGTTTTATTAGCACTGTGCAGTGCCTCCATATTGTAACCCACTACCTGGCTGCCTGGGCTCGGGGAGAAAACTGTTGCTCTGCATTTTGGCTAGGTTTAAAACCTCTGCACAGGGGCACCCAAGTAATTCGGGCACAGGAAGCAATAACTGAAATGTTCAAACCAGGAGTTGGATTCTTGAGTGTGGCTTTTATTCACAACAACAACAGAATAATAAAGCATAGATAGACCCCATAGGGCTACACTCCCTGGTAATTCAGATATACGGAGACTAGAATACATCTTCTTATACACTTTTACCCTCAGGTTCTGAAACACACTGGGCTCTCTGCCCGAACGTATACTCATCTCCTGGTATCCCTGGCATGGCACATCCAGTCAGCACTTGGACTATTTTCCATATGACATGGACCTGTATTGGTGGCTCCCTCTACCACCCATGAGCACTTCCTGGCTCCATAAAGGGAAAATCTTCATCACTAATCCCACATCTGGGTACTTTCTGCGAACAATGGCCAAGTGCCCGGAAGAAAGCTATAGGTGCCCAAAATAAACCCGTGGAGGTAAATCTGGTTACTCCAGATGGGGGGGTCTCTCACCTCTTGCTCCCAAATCTATACCCGGCCATCCATTTGGAATCAACACCTTTCTTGAAACACACTGTTGTAGAATGCTGTCTCAAAATGTATGTCACATTTAACACTCTACTGTTCATAATCTGATATCCTGCTTATAATGATCTCTGAGTGGCTATGTCCATCCCTGTAGACCCCCACTGTTTAGATGCATTTTAAGTCACACACAACTGTAGTACTGTACTTGGCTGTCCTTCCCTGACCCCACAGTAACAGATACTCTACTTACTGTCTGGTGAAAACATGGGCTCTCTTTCAGAGCAGAACTCACCACTGGTTTGCAGGTGCCCAAAGGTTTCCAGCAAAGCAAACTACTTATTCTGCCTCAGCACATAAACAACAAAATGACAGGCAGCTTTCCCTCTTCAGCAGGGCCAGGGGTTTGCCCCTGAAATTGCTGGCTCTCTTTCCTCCCATCCCTCCTGGGATGGGGCACTGAAACAAACTGGGAACGGTCTCAACCACTAAACCACTTTTCTTCTGCGTTCTTCTCTTGGGCGAGAACACACACCCACTCTTCTATGCAGCTCTACAGCAGAGCTAAGCCCTGAGGGGCTGCCAACTGCAGCTCACCTCCTGCTTCCACTGAGTCTCCCTGCAGACTGATTCAAAACCTCCCAACGTTCTAATCTCACTACCTGCTACAACATTCCAATGTGGCTTATGCTGCTGCTGCGAGAATTCTATATGATGTAATCCCTCCAGCTCAGCTAAGACTGAGGACAGAGTGAGACAGTGCGAAACCCATTTAACTGGTGTCTCACAAGCTGCCTTTCCTTGCCTGCCACTAGATCTAAGTGGGATTCTTGTAACCCCCGGTAACAGGGAGGTTACACCTGCATTTGCCAAAACTGATACAGCTCTGCATTTCTCCTATTAATCTCCTACTGCCACAAAATGTTGCTTGCGCGTGCACAAGACAACATAAAAGTGACATCTTAAGCATGAGACCCGTTACAGAAATAAATCCTGCCTAATCCACCCAGTCTAAGGGGAGACTGTTCTCAAAATGATCTAACCTTTGTTTGACTATGCGGACACAGTTTATGGAGATGTCTTTCAAATTTACCATTGCCATACTGAACCCCCTCTTCCACTCCTTCTATTGCTTTGCCACAGATTCCTCTCTGTCACTCATCAATGCTTCCATTATCAAAGCCTATCCTTCCTCTCTGTTTCTTCTAGATGCCTTTCCCACAGGACTGTATTTCTCCAAATTCGGGCTTGCATCCCCTCTTCTCACTTACGAACCTGCTGTCTCCCTCTGTCCCTTCTTCCTACTCCCTTCATTGCTCTGACATCAGTTACTTCTGTATCCCCCATTGCTCGACTGCTGCTGCCCAGCCATCATCATTTGCATGCCTCCAATCTATTTGGATCTGTCTTTTACCCTCTCATCATCTCACCTCCTTCTTCCTCTCCCTCAAATCTCTCCTGAATTCTCATTTTGCACCATCTTGCTTTTGCCTTGCAAACTAAGTTTTTTGACTCTGTTCTCCTCTTCTAATTCAGTTATCCATTTTTTTAGGATATCTGTTTTCATATTTTTGGTTTTTGCTCAGCTTTTTTTTTTATTTTTTCTGGCCACTATCATGTGAGGCCATCTCATAATTCTAATTATTGTAATGCTGTTAATTCTGCTGTTACCACATTGCTATTTTGTTAACAGGCCACTTCAATTTATCTAGTCTATATCCATGTTTCCCTCATGGTTCCCCTCCATTGGTCATGCCTAGAAATAAGCCCTTGCTCAGTGCAGAAGAGACACTTTTCTTAAACAAATATTGCCTCTGAGGCAGCGCTGCCTTGGAGGCAGACAACTTAATCCCACCCTCTGCTGTGTCTCATTGGTTAATAACTTCTGAAGGAAAGTAACTATGGTTGCCCACCTCTTGCTGCTGATTGGTTACACATGCCTTTGCATCAGAGGCAGACAACTTAATCCTGCCCTCTGTTGTGCCTCATTGTTTAGTACCTTATGAAGGATTGTAACTTAGGTTGCCGCCTGTTGCTACTGATTAGTTATACATGCTGCTGCCTCAGAGGCAGACCACTTAATCCTGTCCGCCACTGTGTCTCATTGGTTAATACCTTCTGAAGGCAGTAACTGAGGTTGCTGCCTGTTGTTGCTGACTGGTTATTCATGTAATATAGTAACATAGCAGTGAGGTGAAAAAAGGTTGGGATCATCTAGTGTGCCTCTCCTGCTGCAAGGCAGTAACTCTACCCAATTAGAGTACAGCTGCACATCCAAACTTATTTTATTTAATTTTTATTTACCAGGTAGGTTTACTAGACAAAACATTTGCCTATTTCCAGGCATGACCTGGGGGACTACCAAAAAAAGAGGTCATCACAAGAGTATACAGACAACAAGAAAACAGTGCAATACATATAGTATAGTCAGCCAGTAATATGGGGAAATAAACAGAGCAATAGAAATAATACACAAGATACAATATATGATGGGCATTAGCCAGCATGTTCCCTCTGCTTATGCAGTGTAACACATAATGCCATTTTCCCTCAGGAATCTGTCTAGCACTGCTGTGAAAAGCTTATCAGTCTTAGTTTCTATTACCTCTCTGGAAAGGCATCGGCAAATGGTTGTTGTTTTTTTTTTTTTGAAACTCAGCTTTATTACTTAAATTGATACAGCATCATATCAAACAATGAATCCATTGCATTCAATAACAGGCCTCTAGTCAAAGAGTTAGGCAATCGATAAAGCCTAGTATATTTTTACAGTCCAACTATGACTCCCTGAGGGTGTTTGCCCTGCTTAAAGGAAAACAACCCCCAAAAGTCAACCTGGATGCCCCTCAAATGGTTCTGAATTTGCTAAAAATTGTTTCCGCAGCTTTTAAGTCCCTCTGAAGCAAATAGTCACACTAGCTGATCCTCATGTCTGTTTTTCCACTCCACATGCCATTCTGTGGCTTGCCATTTAATGCTGCTCTGCTAGTCTCTGTAGTGTCGCACTCTTACTAAGTCCTGGGAAAATGACGCCCAATCAATCCTCCATTCATTGCATTATGAGGCTACCTTGTTTATATCTGTTCCCCTGGTAAAACACTGTCCTGTCACTCCATTGGTTGTTTGTATTTTTCCCCTTCCCCTACTGGCTACCATCCCTCACTCCCAGCAGCGGTAGCGCATAAAAATGGCAAACTTTGAGCTCATTTTAAACTTTACTTTGTAGTTGCTTATGTTTTCTTTCAATAACAGCATAGCACAACTGAAGTTATTCTCAAGGCTTATATGTAACAATAGCAAGGTGCGTACTGCATTCAGGTTCCAATTGTTTTGCTTGAGTTGCAGTATACAGACAGTTTTCTTTCTTGGCTTGGAGATCCGCAGGGCACAATGCCTAAAGCTTGTTTATGTGATCCACTATACCAAAGGCATTGTTTTGTCCTCAGACATGTATTCCTGCTGTATGCTACTCTTGTCCTGTTTGTTCTGTCGAAGCGCTGCCATATGACAGCACTGGTTGGCAACTTGCACACTGAGAAAAAAATTCATGGAAAAAAATCATTTTTTAATTTCAAGAACTGTTCCCTAAATGTGTTTTCCAATTTCATTAGTGCATTGATAACGCGATTATCTAGAGAAACAGCATATCAAAATGCAGCATTCCATGTTTCTACGTAACATAAATTCAATGCTACAATAGTCGGGCTTCCTATTGGCTACACTTTATCTGGTGCCTGACTAACACTGGTACATTGTCTGCATTGAAGTATAAAAATTATGCATCTAAAAAGCGTCATAGAATGCAGGGTTTACTCCTACTGCTATCAATATCATGAGACAGCTTGTACACTGGGAATGCTACTATAACGCCAATGTTATTTTTGCTTCAATTACCTGAATAGTTCCATAGCATTATAGTAGCGTTCCCTGCATAAAACCCTATCTTGTAATATTGATAGTTGTATGAGTAAGCCCTGCATTCTGAGACATTTTTTAGATACACATTTTTATATAATTAAGCTTTAATACAGACAATGCTGTGTACCAGTGTAAGTTGTGCAGCAGATAAAGTGTGGCCAATCGGAAGCCCAACTAATGTTGGCATTCAATTTTTGATATGTACAAAACCGGGGTTAGTTTACATCACTGTAGCTGTTGTGTCATGTGAACGTGGCTCTCCTAAGTTCATTGTTTAGATCTATGGTAATGAAACAGTCATTCTTTTTCTGGCTCCTACTTATGTTTAATATGTATTCTCTGTTACAAATCCAAATAAAGAAATTAATTTGTGTTAAAAAGTTTCTCTGCTCCTATCCCTTCTACTGCTATAGGCTGTTGTTCTCATTTATTTGTAAAAAAAAAAGACAGGAATTCATTCATAAACTGGCACACACTAATGTGCATTTCTTTGTACTGTCACCGATGCAAGTAAACACATAAAGGTGACCAAAACACTTTCTGTCCCCTGTTGTCTGCCAGTGCCATGGATTTGCGTTGAGCAGACAGTTCCGTGCTGTGAGCTGCAGGCATTCAAAAAATACGAACTCAACTAGCTTTGTATCACTACCAGTATGTTGCCATCAGTATATGTATGAGGTCCTGGTAAAACTGTCCAATTTTAATTTAATTTTGCTATGAAATACTCCCTTCCAATTCTTGCTGCTAATTACGTAGTTAAACTCATCTCCGAGCGATATTTCAGTCATGCATTCAGATTTATATGCTGGGTGATTTTTACACTGCTGCACTTCAGGGTTTGTTTGTTTTTTTTTCAGACTAGCTTGCACATTGATTTTCTGATCTTTTTTTAATTATTAATTTTGGTGCTGCAAATCCTCCGGTTTGATTCCCAATCTCTACATCAGATAGTGTGTTCTGTCCTGATTCAGTGTGGCACTCAGGGGGCAACAGAGGACATAATTTTAAAGAAATAACAATTAGTTGTAAAAAAAGACCCATGTCTGCCACACTGAATCAGGACTGAACAGACTAGCTAAAAAGACAAATAGTGCTGAACTGGGATCCTGCTCTGATACAGGATAGGGAGGATTTGCAACACCAAAATTAATAATTAAAAAAAGGTCAGCAAATCAATGTGCAAGCCTGTCTGGAAAAAACAACCCTAAAGTGCAGCAGTGTAAAAATCTCCCTGAAAAAAACGATCGGAGATGTGTGTAATTAGCAGCAGCAAGAATTGGAATTTTGAATGCCTGCAGCTCGCAGCATGGAACTGTTTGATTCAGTGCAGATTCATGTCGCTGGCAGACCACAGGGCATAGAATGTGTTTTGGTCACATTTATTTATTTACTTACATTGGTGGCAGTACCAAAGAAATGCACATTAGTGTGTGCTGTACCAGTTTATGAATGCGTTCCTGTCTCTCTTTTTTCACGAAGGCACAAAGAAATGAGAACAGCCTGTCGCACTAGAAGGGATCAGAGCAGTGAAACTTTATTTGAATTTGTAACAGAGCATAAATATTAAACATATGTCGCAGCCAGAAAAAGAATGAGATCTTCCCCTTTATGCCAGTGAAATGTAAATATGAGTCACAGTCTTGATCCATCATGTGAACAACTGTGACAGACTGTCACTCGCACTGAAGCAATTGACATCAGCCCTGCAGTCGCTGTTTTAGTATATCTATAGCCTTGTGGTTTACTCCTATGTCTGCATGCTTTATATTGTTGTCTCCTCTTTTCCAGCTCTTTCAGAGTAAATGGCTATACTGTAGTGTTTCCATCTGCATTTATTGACAGATGTACTGATCAACTGAGAAACTGATGCTAAAAAGCATGTCTCTTACAAATGTCTCTTTGCTAACCCCATTGGTTTGCAGCTCTGTTCTGGCTATTGGGGCATCAGAACACCCGGGAGATCATCCCAGGCTCTGGAGGTCAAGAAAGTGGGTTACAGCATAAGTGTCCTTCCCTGAAAATGAATGTACCATTTTTACCCCTACACCGGGGAGGAGGATATATTATAATAATCTTAAATCCACCAGTTTTATTTATCAGAATTTCACATTTACATTTCTGTTATAATTTACTTAGTGTACTGATCGTTTTCTCTATGGGTGTAGTAGAAATGGTCCACATGAAAAGTGATATTTACACACTTGATACAGACTCTAGTATAGGTAGGACACATAGTTTGCTCAAGAACACAGTCAGCATTAAGCATTTGTTTAAATTAAAACTACTTGATTTATGTTAAACATTTGATGATTGTAAGAAGACACTTGGGGGTTATATACAGAATAAATAATTAATTAACAATTCTCCTGTTGTTAGGAGACCTAACGGGTGATATGAGGGTCCCTAGGGTGTGCTGTGGGGATGATAAGTGAAGCAAATTTTTACCGTGAAAATGACCATTTATTCCTGTGCAACCGCCATGAAAAATGTCATTATTTGCCATGAAAAAAATTCAATATGCATTTGTTAATGTGAATAACACTGTGTATGTAGTTTTCGGACTGCATTTTACATAAGTACACTGTTTCTAAATAGGACTGCTCTCTTTAAGATTGAGCCCACAAAGCATATCATACTGGGGCACCACAGGGCTGTAAATTTCAAAACAAAACCAGGACACAGCACAGCTGAGAGTACCTTATGCAAACCCCCCTCCCCCCAGGATCCAAGCAGGTAGCGGAATAGTAAGCTCAAAAAAGGAGGTTCCAAATTGGCATAATTCGCAAAGTCGAGACAGACTTTTAATGGAATCCCAGAGATGACATGGAGTGTTTGTGCATATACGGAGAGATGCAGCTGCAGGATGTGATCGAGCCGCATCCACGCAACATGCTGAGGAAGATGACACAAACGGTAAGAGGGGAGAACATGGGAGAGGAAGACCGCATGGCACCTCTGGTGATCAGTGAGTAATTTGGGGCAGTATGTTAATTCTGTAGTCAAGCATGGTCAGGTAGAAGGTGGGGAGAAAGTGCAAATGACAGCTGTTTGCCAACATGGGGAGCAAATAAACAGTGTAGAGCTGGTATATTGTGCTGGCTAATATGGTTAGCCTATGATGAAGGAATTTGTGTTTTGTTTGTTTAATTCAGTTGTTCATTTGGAGGTACAAACTAAACACAAAAGATGAAGAACTAACAATGGTGCATTTAGCCAAGGAAAAATGCACGCGCCAAATGGATAACGGAACAAAAGAATGAGGAGTAGGAAATACATACAGACGTGCAACTGTATTGTAGAGGCAGCAACACACACATATACTGCATCACAAAAATCAAACAAACCTTTGGGAGGGAAAAAACATTAACCAGAGGGAAAAAAATGTAGCCCTTACCTAGCAAGAATTTTATGTGTGGCAGTTATCCACGCTGTGACTCGGTTGAGACAAAAGCACTACAAACAAAGACCTTGAAATCCTACACGGTAGATTAAACATCAGCTCAGAGGACACCCTGGGAGCTCAGTGTGGGACAAGGGGCCATAAAAGAAAGCTGAATGGTGATCCCCAGGGGCCATAAAACTGCCTGAGACAATTAGGAAAAAAAGGACTCACACACAGTTGAAAGAATGGGTAGGAATGACAGAAAATGCAGCAAATAACTTGAAAGCATGTTTATTTCTTTAGTTAACATGTTGTTTTCCTTTAAATGAAGGGAAAAAGAAAAATGAACAAGAAGGAGAAAAGGTTGGGCAGACAAGCTGTAAACAATACTAGACCATGTTATTGACATTCCTATGGATGGCACTACTCTCACTAGAGGGCTAACTCAACTAATACATGCTATAAAAGTTATGCCCACTAAGATAAAATTGATTCAGTGGTAAAATTCAAAGAGTTAATCATCATTTTGTCCATAAAAAGATAACTGTTTAAAGAAGAACACCAATTAAGGACCTAGAACTGGTCCATATTTTTGACTGCACAATCATCCCCCCCAAGGTCCCAAAAGTCCTCTGGTGCCCGTCTATTACAAGGGGACCCTCCTCCCCCGCATGCACAGGGAAGACCCCCCTCTCCTTTCTGATAGAGCTGGTGATGGGGTAGCATTATGCCCCTACTCCAACCATGAATATGTCAGACCCCCCCCCACTACTTCACTCCAAGCCGGACTAAGAGCCCCCATGTGCCCCTCCCTGCCCTGCAGCCATATCTCCCACCTTCTCCATCTTTCAATGTGCTTCTTGGTTTGGAGACGAGGTTTGGCTCTCAGGGCTTCCATGAGAATGACCTCTTTAACCCTTCTGACCCATTCCTCCAGTGTAGAAATGTTGGCTGCAGCCAGTGAAAGGTGATACATTTCAGTGCAACCACAATTAAAGTCAGTAACACCCCTCTCATCTCTCCTGACTGATGTGTCACCAGAGGGATACCAAGGACCAAATCCTCAAATCAATCAATCAATCAATCAATCACGTTATTTAACCAGGCATAAACACCATTGAGCAAGCTCATTTTCAAGGTGGTCCTCGGCATTAATACAATACAGTACACTTCATAAGATTACAACTACGGTGGACAACGGTGCAAAAAAAAAAAAACATTGTGAAGCTGCCGGTCAATATGGCCTATACATACCGGTCAACATAATTAACATGCAAAGGTACATAATGATAAACTTTACTGAAATGAGAAGAGACAACAATCCCATATAGTCTCCGCTATGTAAGAGCTCAGACCTAAATGATAAAAAATAAGGAGGTATTAAGGAATATGGTAGAAATTGGGGTGAAAGAGTCGGCAGCCAAAAGGGAGGCCAGAATAGGTAAAAGGTAGAGAATAGGCTGGGCCATCTAGGATTAGGGAACTAGGCTTGTAAGTCCTAGGTTTCTGTTGCTAGGAATGTGGGGTGGATGAGATACTTAGGCGTATGATTTGAGAGGGGCACCCGGGGCTTAGGGGTCATCGGCATCTGAAACAGTTGCATGATTCCTTCAGATAATTCATTAATAGAGCTTTGAATGTGAAAATGCTTCGAAGTGAGGATAATTTTAATGAGTCTTACATAGTGTTCCAGAGTGATGGAAGTGAGAAGTTGATTGCTGCTGAGCCAAGGGTAGTTTTCACTCTAGGAATCTGGGAGCAGATTAAGGAGAAGCGTCTCAGGCCATAGGAACCTTTAGCCCATTTGAAGATGTTCAACATGTATGCAGGGAGGTTATCAGATAATGCTCTAAAAAAACCAGAGGAGAGCATTCCTTTTTCTTCTAGTTGAGAGTGAGGTCCATCCCAAAACCTGGTATAGACGACAGTGATGTGTACTATGGGGTAGATTTAAGATAAATCTTAAAGCCCGGTGGTAAAGGGTGTCCAGTTTGTTTAGCATCGTTGATGGGCAATGACTGTAAAGGAAGTCAGCGTAGTCCAGTATAGGTAGGAATGTAGTTTGTACTAGTCTCATTCTGGCTTCTAACGAGAGTAGGTGTTTAATGCGATAGAATAAACCTAATCGCTGTCTCAGTTTTTTCGAGGTTTCATTTAAGTGGCACAGAAAGTTGAGCTTGTTATCCAGCCAGAACCCTAGGTATTTAAAGGTATCAACTACTTCAAGGGGTTCATCTAAGAGTGTTCAGATCTGTGTGATATGTGGACATCCAGAAGTAGACTTTGGTGAGAGAATCATTGCTTTAATCTTTTTGGTGTTGAGGAGGAGCTTATGAGTGAGAAGGTTGTATTGGAGGGTGACAAAGTCTTTCTGTAAGTACTCATGGGCCAGATCCAAGGATGAATTTGTGGTATAGAGTACAGTATCATCTGTGAATAAGTGCCCATTTGCTGTGGCCAGCTGCAAGTCCAGATTATTGATGTATACTGCAAAGAGGATAGGGCCCAGGATGGAGCCTTGTGGGACTCCTCGTAACAAGGATTTTTGTGGGGATAGATCTCCCATGGCTTTGACTTGTTGTAACCTATTGGTTAGGTAGCTGGTGAAACATTTAATGGCAGAACTATCATGTCCGATGTTACTCAGTGCAGTAAGCATGATGGTATGATCCACAGTATTGAAGGCCTTACTTAGATCAAGGAAGAGGGAAAATACATGCTTCTTAGAGTCCAAGGCCACTTGCCAGTCTGTAATTACTTTGGCAAGAGCTGATACTGTACTGTGTTTGGCTCTGAAGCCGGACTGAGCCGGGGTTTAGCAACTTTTGTGAATCCAAATGTTCTCTAAGTTGGATGTTGACAATTTTTTCAAGTAATTTAGAGAGGACGGATAGTATAGAAATAGGCCGGTAATTGTTCAGATCACTCGGATCCCCAGTCTTGAATAATGGTAGGATGTGGGCAGTTTTCCATAAGACAGGTAGCTCACCTTGAATCAGAGAGGTGTTGAATTAGTGTGTAATGGGGGCAGTCAGATAGGTATGGCCAAGTTTTAGGAAGTAAGGTTCAATATTATCTGCACCCACACTCTTTTTTGTATCCAGAGAAAGGAGGAGGTCCTCCACTTGCTTGAACGTTATTGTGAAGAAGCTGAAGGGGGTGGGATGCGGTTGGTTATGGTTGTGATTATCAGTGAAGCCAACAGTGTAGTCTCTTGCCGGGCTAAGTTTGCTGATAGGTGAGGTGTCAAAGGCAAGCTCTGCAGTGGCAAAGTGATCATTAAAGCTTTTCTAGTATATCAGCTTTGTTCGAATAGGTGGTACCATCAGACACAATTTTGTTTGGAAGAGGTGTTGCAGTGGACTGACCTTCGACTTCTTTGAGGATGTTCCAACATTTGGCAGAGTTGTTTTTATTGTCTTCTAGTTCTTTTTGGAAGTACCTAGCTTTTTCTGACCTAATTAGCTTGGTACAAGCATTCCTAGTGGTACGAAATGCTAACCAATCAGCCTCCAGGTGGGATTTCCTCGTTTTTTTTCCACCAGTAGTCCCTATCCCTAAGTGCTTTATTCAGGATGGGAGAGAACCAGCCAGGAGTTTTATTTTTTGATTTGATCAGTCTTAATGGGGTGTGTTTGTCTATTAGCCCCAGTAAGAGGCTGTGAAAGATGTTAAATGCCTCGTTAAAGGTGGGGGCTAGTAGAAATTCTGCCAACGAATGTTGCTTAGATCTTTCAGGAAAGTGTACTGGCAGAACTTTTTCAGCTTTTTCAAATGTCAAGGGGACAGAAATCCCAGTTATACTTAGAACAATATCGTGCAATTTTTCCCAAAACTCAGTTACAATAGTGCAACTCCAAAACATATGCCAATGAGAACCACACTGGCGACATCCCCTTCAACATGTGGCTGATTTTGTGATGCTGTAATGCTGGGTGATAGATGGAGTGTGGAAGTACCGGATTAAAATTTTCCCAAAAGATTCCCTCCAAACTGGAGCTGATGTCACCTACTACCTCCCTTTCAATCTGTGCACCAAGTCACAATCATTGATGGAAACTCCTGCCTCCACTTCCCAAGCCAGTTTGTGAGAGTGCAGGAAGGCCCCACCCACCATTGAGAACAAGCTGTACATGCCTGAGATGTAATGTCTAGAGTCCTTCACACTTACTAAAGGAATAATGCATGACAGGGTGTGTGTCGTGCTGGGATAACGACATGCCTGGGGTGATTAGGCACGAGGCTGCAGGCTGAGTGTGACTAATCACCCCAGAAGTGACGTTATCCCAGCATAACACACCCTGGAGTGCATTATTCCTATTATACAATGGCTCGTGTGTAAAAGAAAAAAAAAAAACACTTAAAATGATAAAGTTTATTAAAAGTAGATTTTTTGGGTCACATTTTCAGTGTGTAAGGATTCTATTAAAAAAAATTAGTGCTCATTATATCTTTAGTGATGATTATTTCTTTTGGCCAGTAGGTGGAGCTGCTGTAGTGCATGGCTCTTTGTAGTCTGGTCTATCGGAGAGTAACAGCTTGCTTAAATCATGTGTACTTGTTGTTTGCTACCCCTGCCCCCGCCTCTCCAGTCTGCTGCATGTTGGTGTTTTTCTATGTTATGTTTTTTTTCTTCAGTGTAGCAGGAACTCTGTATTGTTCACCGCTTCCCCCTCTGCTGCCGCCAAGTCGTTTTCAAATTGCGTCTCCGTGAGTAGTGTGTGGCTGTGGTTCTGCCATTTCATTTGCTGTCAGGTTTGTACCGGGAGAAGAAGAAAGAGGCATCAGCCGAAAAGAAAAGCAGCTTTCCCGGTGAGTAACTGAATAGTGTGTTTTTCGGCACACATGCTCAGTCTGTTGGTGGTGGTCATGAACTTTGGGGGACGAGCGGGAACAGCACTTTAATGGAAGAACTGATCATGGTGGCAAACAGGATTGAAATGCCATGTTTAATGATGGCTTGGATTTAATTTTGGTACTTTGTGGGGCAGGAAGGAAGAAACTGTGCGATTGGGAGTGAAAGTGAAACACTGACGTCTTTCAGTAAAGCCAGTTTCCCTGCTTGACGAGGGAGTAAGTGAGAGGTGCCATGTGCAGTAATTGTTTGTCATGTGATTTGGTCATGTATGTGTTGGGACTAGATCCCTGATGTTATACTGGAATAACATCATGGGTCCAGCCCAAGACTGACCAATCAGAGTCCAGGATTTTTTCTTGCCATTGTATAACATTCCATAAACATAATCTTCCCACACTGTGGGTGGCCTAGTTAACTGTGATAGATGGTTTGCTGAGTTAATGAAGTGCCTTACTTGCATATATTTTAAAAGCTCAATGTTAGTCCTCTGAAATTTTTCTTTGGCCCTTTGGAAAGTGATACAACAGCCGTTCTCAATTAATTGGGCAAATCTGATGATCCCCTGGTTTTCCCACCTGGCATATCCCGAGTCTAGTGTGCATGGCAAGAAGTCTGAGTTATACCGTATTAAAGACATAGGGCCAGGACCACGTGGATAGTATGGTTTGTGGGTTGGGGCAAATAGCTGTTTTTTAAATCACACAAAGTTGGTTACTTCTTAGTTTAAAACTCATGGTTTCTGTTGCATGAAGGATGAAAAGGGATTGGTGATCCATATAATAACATAAATTATGATCTGGTTGCTGAGAATCCAGCAACCTGATTGGCTAAGAGATCATCTCAGCTGTGAGTAAATCCAACCACATACTCACTTTTTTAAAAAGTTGTGGAACAACTTCTTTACCTTCATATACCGCTCTGCTTCTATAACCTGTTATCGACGCAACAGGCCACCTCACCAAACTCTACAAATGGCACAACCATGATTGAGCCATGCTCCCCCAAAAACCTCACACAACTGCTCCAACTGCTAATACTACCTGAAACAGTCCACCATAGATTTTGACTGCAGCAGCAGACAGCAGAAGCAACCGTAAAACCACCTCAGATGCCCATTTCTTTTCTTAAAAAAAAAAAACCTCTGTCAATCATGACATTTAACATGCTGATATGCCGTTTTTTGTCAAGAATAAAAAACTACAGAAAAACATTTTCACTTAACTGCCACCAATCGTCAGCCGCATGTTTTCACACACCCGATTGTGACACAGCAATGACTGATAACCATCAAACATTGGCCCCTTAGTAGTTCATGTCAGTATACTGTAGGAGTGGGAAATCACACAAGTTTAAAACACCGGGTTTTACAGAAACCAACGAAATGCTGTCACTGCCTTGCCATAAACTGTTGCCATAAAATACCTGTTTTTCAAGGAAATCCTACTATTTTTCAGACTCCTCAATCCACTGGGAACTTTCCCATCCCTGAACAAGTCAATACAAGTAAAAAAAAAAAAGAGTAACTCCAGTTACCCTGGTTCTTGAGCACACTACGCACATTCCATCCTGGGGCCATTATTATTCACTATCCAAATAAATTCACTCAGCAACAACATTCCAAATTCTAAACTCCACTTCTTCGCTGATAATACTGTGCTGTATACATCTAAACCATCCTTGTCTGATGTCAGCACTGAACTGCAGGCTGATTTTGACCTATTACCTAATTAAACCATTACTCGAATTTTTTTTTCCTTCTAATTACTCTGACTAGGTTACAAACCCAGCAACTTATTTGGAATGGATTTCATTAACTGCAGGTACTGTGGAACAATTTTCAGAAGGACAGTCTTACAGGATTTAGGACACTGTCCTACATGCTGGGCCTTTGGAGATCTTAGGTCTCAGCTCCAGGCAGCATGGGCAGAGATTGCATGCCTCAAATTTCATATTGAAGAGGAAATACATTATAAGAACCACCTCCATTTCCCAGCATCCAACAGAAAAACCTCGACCGCAGAGGGTAGTTGGTCCAGGAGGTTGGCAGGTGGTTAGGAGGAGCAAATCAGGTGCCCCATCACTCTCTGCTCTCCAACACATTACCTCCAAAAACCATATAAACACTACAAACAGGTATCTGCCTCTACCTCTGAAATCAAATAAAGAGGCAGAAGACACTGCAGAGCAGGACACTGCGGCACAGGAGCTAGCACAACAATACTCACCCAAATCAGGAACCAAAACTAAACAAGCACAAAGGAAATCCAAAAAACTTCTGATCATAGGAGACTCCATGATTCGGGAGTTGATACCCATCTCCAGCCAGGGTGATGGTCAGATGTCTCCCAGGTACATCAGCATGGAGAGACACTGACCGCATTGAGTAAATTGTTCACAAAGCAGGAGAAAACATTGATGTCCTAGTACACATAGGGACTATCGATCTCGCCAGCCGGTCAGTTGGAGACCAAGGAACACCTGACTAGGCTGGGTGACAAACTATCATCTATTTAATCCGGCATCTCCTTCTCTGAGATCCTGCCAGTCTGGGAGAAGAGCAGATGACGGAAGGTCAGAGAAGGGGAGATAGGGGAGCTAAACACGTGGCTCAAGGACTGGTGCCAGAAAAGGACACAGATTTGTAGGGAACCGCAACAGTTCTGGGAGCAAAGTTCTTGAATTTGATGGACTGCATCTGACAAAGAGGAGTCAGTGCATTGGGGCAGAAGTTTGACGCCTTTGCAGAATATTTAAACTAGCAATGGGGAGAGGGTGCAGCACCCATCGTCGAATGGGAAGAACACCCCTCCCCCCTCAGCTAGTGGTCAAACAGGAATTCAGCGTGTTTGCCGTTCATTTGCATCACCAGGTAAGAAAAAAGGTTTGTCTCCCCATACGATGCACAGGGGTAATGCCAAACTTCACCCAACAACTAACACACCAAAATCTGGCCAATGGAAAATCATGTACACAAATGCTCACAGCCTGGGAAATAAGATCCCATACCTGCAGGCAATAATGTCAGAGGCTAAACTGGACATAGTAGCAATTAGTGAGACGTGGTTTACCAGTAACCACACTTGGGAGACTTCAGTACCTGGCTATGTATTGTTCAGAAGAGACCGAGGTGCAAAAAGGGGGGGAGGGGTGGCCCTGTATGTTAATGAAAATATCAAAGCTACAGAAATTCAGAATACACATAAGGAGCCAGAAGAACTGTGGGTCACCCTGGAAACAGGAAATGGGACAGCCATAAGAACTGGGGTTGTCTACAGGCCCCCAGACCAGAGGGAGGACATAGACACATTACTGTTAGAAGATATACAAAACATGACAGCTAAAGGGGAGGTTCTGATAATGGGAGACTTCAACATGCCAGATACAGATTGGTCAATACCAGCAGGAACATCTGCCAGAACTAGACTCATAGTGGATTCCTGCAGGGAGGGCCTCAAACAACTGGTACAGCAACCCACAAGAGACAGGGCTATCCTAGATCTAGTACTGACTAACAAAGAAGGGATCACAGATCTCCAGGTAGAAGGTCACCTGGCAGGTGACCATCACATGGTATGGTTCAATTTGGCTACTACATCTAAATCATCCCATTCCAAAGCAAAAATATGGGACTTCAGAGGAGCTGACTTTGATAAGATGGCCAACAGAGTTAAGCTAGCCCTGGCAAAAAGAAACACAGGTGAGGAGGTACAGGCAAAGTGGGCAAGCATTAAGGATACAATACTTGAAGCAACATCCCATTGTGTTAGACAGAAAAGGAAGTGCAAAAGAAGAAGGAAACCACTTTGGTTCTCAAATACAGTAGCAGAAAGGTCAGAGCCAAAAGGCTGGCCTTCAGAAAATATAAGGGAACACAGCGGGATGAAGATAGGAGGCATACCAAACTGCCCTAAGGGAAGCAGGTAAGGCAGTAAGGCAGGCAAAGTCCCAAACTGAGGAAACACTAGCACGAACAGTAAAAGAAGGTGACAAGACTTTCTATAGATACATTAGTGAAAGGAGAAAGTCCAGAGGGGTATGCTGCTTAACGGAGAAAAGGGAGCATGTGAGGAGGAGGACCTGTAAAGGCATCTATCCTAAATAGATATTTTTGCTCAGTATTTACTGAAGAGAAGGTAGGCAGGGCCCACAGCTCAGCATCATGGACACAGGGGAGGGAGGTGAGCACTACTCCCTTCACAAAAGAAAGGGTCCTACAAGAGCTTGCTAAGCTCAGGGTGGATAAGGCAATGGGACCTGATGGCATACATCCCAGGGTACTTAAGGAGCTAAAGGAGGAACTAGCAGAGCCATTAGCAGAATTGTTTAGTGAGTCTCTGAGCACAGGAGAGGTCCCAGAAGACTGGAGAAGGGCTCATGTGATCCCACTCCACAAGAGTGGTAGCAGGGAGGAGGCGGGAACTACAGACCGTCAGTCTTACCTCAGTAGTGGGCAAGATTATGGAGGCACTCCTTAAGGAAAGGATAGTGCAACACCTGGAATCCATAGGGGCACAGGATCCAAGACAGCATGGGTTTACAAAAGGAAGGTCCTGTCAAACTAATCTATAGATTTCTTTGACTGGGTAACCAGAGTGGTGGACCAAGGGGGAGCAGTTGATGTCGCCTACCTTGACTTCAGCAAAGCTTTTGACACTGTTCCACATAGAAGATTGATAAATAAGCTAGGTAGGCTCGGGTGGTCAGAAGTTGGTCAACCGGTGGCAAACTGGTTGACTGGCAGAAACAGAGAGTGGTGGTAAATGGTACACAGTCAGAAGAGATGCAAGTCACAAGTGGGTACCTCAGGGATCAGTCCTGGGGCCAGTCCTATTCAACATCTTCATTAGTGACCTCGCAGATGGACTAGAGGGTAAGGCTTGTCTGTTTGCAGATGACACCAAGATCTGCAACAGAGTAGATGATCCAGATGGGGTGGGCAGAATGAGAAGAGATCTGGATAAACTAGCAGAATGGTCAGAAGAGTGGCAACTGGGATTTAATGCAAAGAGTGCAAAATCATGCACATAAGGAAGAGAAACCCTGAAGCCACTTATAGGCTGGAGGAGTTGCTAGCAGTCACAAAGGAAGAAAGAGACTTGGGCATCATCATCACTGATGACCTAAAATCATCCAAGCAGACCTCTAAAGCAGTAGATAAGGCTGGGGGTGTTAGGGTGTATTAGTAGGGGTATCACAAGTCGTAGAGGAGGTAATAATCCCTCTGTACAAGACATTGGTTAGGCCCCATCTGGAGTAGCGTGCAGTATTGGAGGCCACACCTTCACAAGGACATTAACCAAATTGAGGCAGTCCAGAGAAGGGCAACCAAAATGGTGCAGGGACTGCATCAGAAGACATATGAGGACAGATTAACGGAGCTCAATATGTATACCCTTGAGCAAAGGAGGGAGAGAGGTGATATGATCGAGACATTTAAACACCTTAAGGGCATAAACAAGGTGAAAGAGTCTAACATGTTTAAATATAAGAAAAATAGCAGGACAAGAGGACACAGCATGAGATTAGAGGGAGGCCGATTAAGGGGGAATGTGAGGAAATTCTTTTCACAGAAAGGGTGGTAGATGCATGGAATGGCTTACCACAAGAAGTGGTGGCTATGAATACAGTGCAGGGCTTCAAACAGGCATGGGATAGGCATAAGGGAGCAATACAAATGACTATGAATAGATAGGTCACTGACAGAGCAAAGGCCGATGGCACATTTATAAGGTAGAAAAAGAAATGGGCAGACTGGATGGGCCTTGCGGTCCTTATCTGCCGTCAACTTCTATGTTTCTATGTTTACAATGGAACCTCCTCAACTCCAAACTACTGCTAAACTCCAAAAAAAACTAAAGTAATGTACTTACTTTCCTCACGGCGTTCAGCACCTTTACACCAGCAAGTCACACTGGCGACTGTTACAACACTCCTAGGAGACACACTTGAGATGGTTGAAAAATGTAAATATCTAGGTATCTGGTTAGACAGTAAGTTGTTGTTTGCTGCACACATTGAATCCCTCCCCAAAAAGTTAAAAATAAGACTGGGATTTTTCTACAGGAATAAATCCTTATTCCCCACAGACATCAAAAACTAAAGTAATGTATTTACTCCCCTCATGGCCTTCAACACCTTTATGCCAGCAAGTCACACCAGTGATTGTTACAACACTCCTAGGAGACACACTTGAGATGGTAGAAAAATTTAAATATCTAAGTATCTGGTTAGACCGTAAGCTGTTGTTTGCTGCACTCATTGAATCAATCCCCAAAAAGTTAAAAATAAGACTGAGATTTTTCTATAGGAATAAATCCTTATTCCCTGCAGACATCAGGAAAAGTTTTATGCAAGCCACCTTCCTTCCCTTGTTGGATTACGCAGACATCATTTACAACAGTAGCACAACATTCATCTTAGACAGACTGGGCATCCTATACCATCATGCCTTACACTTCATAACCAAAGCACCTTTTAGAACTCATCACTGCACCTTTTATTCAGCAGTGGGCTGTCATCCCTCACCACAAGAAGATTGCTCCACACTGGCACCTGGGCTCTCAAAGTCCCAATGAACAAGCTTCCACCTTGCATTACTTCCCTTTATCACCAATTGTGCAGTCACTATGCTCTCAGAAAAAGTGTATATACATATATATATATATATATATATATATATATATTTAGATATCCCCAAACTTCATACCCTATATGGCAGAGCTGCAATTAGTTATGCCATCCCGACCACCTGGAATAAAATATGGGCCTCACTCAAGCTCTCTGAACTAGTTTCCCTAAACTTTTTTTAAATCCTTTTTCAATAAGGCACTTATGGAAAGTTGCCATTGACAACTCAGCTAGCACATCCCACTTTGATAATGCTAGTACTACTTGTACTTATCCTCATCCAACCTTTCCCTTCTGTCTATCCCTAGTTTCTGCTAGACTATTATGTACAGATGCTACAAATGTCTGATGGTCTCAGCTGTATTGTACACCTTTGTTTTACTGTTTTCATAATGTAACTGTATTGTATCATATTGTTGGTATCAATATTACATGTCAACATAATGTTGTTTTCACTGTTAGATAACAATTGTCCTAACAGGACCTCCTTGTAAATGAATGTGCTCAATGGATTTTTCCTGCCAATAAACTTGAACTTCAACACCTTACAACAGGGCCACCTGCTGACCACATCCAGCACACACAGAACTGTATCCTACCCTAACCCAAAAAATCATTATTTCCTTATTTTAGAAAGTGTTTTTTTTTTTTAATTTATACACATTTTAACCTGTTCGTAATAGCAATAATGCACTTCAGGGTATGGTATATCATGGCATATCATCACTTCTCGGGTGCATGAGGCACTCGGCCTGTGGCCTCATGATGCACCTGAGGTGTGATGATATCCCATGATATACCACACCCTGTACTGCATTATTGCTTAATTATACAATGTGGACATAAAATCTTGTAACCTGGTTGGTTGGCTGGGGGCTTTACCTATGGGTAAATCCCATCATAACCCACAAATAACATCATGGCCAGCAGGTTTACATAAACAAACATTTTCAAAATCACTGCACTTTTCACTTTTTAAAAATAATTACTGCCATCATCTTGCTTTGGTATCATTTGCATTAAACTTTAGAATTCACCACCGATTCTTGCTTGGGAAGCAGTTCCAAACTTATTTGTGTCACAAAATATTCAAAATATAGCTGAAGACATTTTTCATAATGTTTTTAATCATTGTCCGAAAGTGAGTAACTTGGCCAAGAACACTACCATTCACCCAGCTGCACAATCCACACATTATGCCAAACAGTCAACACAGTCAAAACTCTTGTACAAAATCTTACTGTCATTCCAGGTTCTAATTGCAGGAAAACACAAAACACCGTCCAACCCTTTAACCTGCTCACAACCCTTTTAAAGACTGAGAATTTTCCACTCTCTCTCTCTCTCTCTCTCTCTCTCTTTTCCAAGGGATGCTTTCTCTCACAGCCCCAGCCATTTGGAATTTACTTTCTCTGTTTGCTCCCCAACCCCTGTTGCCGGCACCTCGCTTGCTCTCCTGCACCCATACAAAAAAACAAGAGACACATACAACTATTAAAGTATTACAGAAGCACATGGGGGTAAGGTCAGTGGAAAAGCAGAAGCTTCTTTTTTTTTTTGTAGATTTTATTTTTTGCTCCTACCTGATGGGGCATCTCTTGGGAATCCACACTCAGTTACTGGTGCACCTGACCGCCCACCTGAACCGTGTTCACCCGACGATGAACTCGGGTTCAGGATTCTGGCTCTCCTGCCTCCTTGGAGAAGCCCAAAATCTCCAAGGGTGAAGTCAGGATAGATGGCCGACATTGGGCATGTGGGCCCAGGCCACTGGAGGTTCCATCGCCTAGCCAAGGGTAGGGGATTTTTTCTTGTTTTCACCCCCGAGACCCCACCCCCCAGAGCTCGGTTGTGCAGTGATGCCTTAGAGCATGTGCTGCAGCTCCATCCCACTACTATGTGCCCGAACGTGTGCACGCCTCTCCAGCTACCACCATGGGTCACTGTTGCACCAGGCATTCCCTGGATCCCTCTTCAGGGAGAGGAGAGGAGAGCAGTCTACGGATGCTCATTCCTCTCGCTCCCATGCCAACCCC
Organism: Neoceratodus forsteri; assembly: GCA_016271365.2. Classification (NCBI taxonomy): domain Eukaryota; kingdom Metazoa; phylum Chordata; order Ceratodontiformes; family Ceratodontidae; genus Neoceratodus; species Neoceratodus forsteri. Next base: position 1,237,066,909 of record CM057456.1, read on the forward strand.
GGCACCCTGGGCTCATTCCCAAACCCTGGTCACCGGCATGGCGTGAGGTGTGGTGTCTAGCTCCTCAACCTTCAGCACCACCGGGCCGTCCTGAAAAGCAGAAACGTATGGGGGCTATTTTATCAATACTGTCTCCAGCAACAAGGCACTATTTAGTTAATGGAGGAAGGATATTTCCATACAGATGTAAAAAAAAACACATAGAAATATAACATCTTTATTTTACTTAATTACTAATTGTATAATTGCAATAAGCACTCCAATATGTAGACAACTGAGGGATTTACCCACTTATCATGTGATTAAAGTCACTTGGCCTGTAGCTTTATGACACATCACATAAGGCATGGGAAAATCCCCTAATAAACCATGTCCTGTCATGCCTTATTGCTTAAATAATCCATACTTTTGCCCTTAAAAAGCATCCAGATTACTCCTTCAGATTACTTTATTTAAAATGGAATTCTCTACCATAACAGTACACAAAGAAAATTGACCAGAGCTGGTAGGGATGAACAAAATTTCTATCTCGTACCAGTCCAGGATCCAGATGTTGGTGCTGTAATGCCTCCTCCAAGTGTGCACCTGTCCTGATTAGCTAATTGGACAGATTGTGGGAAAATTCTACTGTCCCGTTAGTCTGATTTCTGCTCGATTTAAGGCAGCCATTTACCTCCAGAAGCCTGCCCATGTCTCCATTACATGGTGCCCCAGCCAGATTTCCTTTTCCTCAGACACTAGCTTTAAATGTATATTTTTAGTTGCAGTATATGATTTTTGACTAATTATATGACAGACAGGTCCACAAAAAAAGTTGCTGAAGGACTGCAGTCCACAATTTGTGCACATGAATCCCACTTCAATCAATAACTTGGAAAAGTATTCCAATTGTAAGTAACCAGTTTGTTTGTTTTCTGTAGGTCACTTCAAATCACACTCGTGCCTTTATTGCAGTATGACTATGACAAATGCTCATATGGGGCAGGTTAATTAGTTTAACCCTTTACTTTAAGAACACTACTGCCTAAACATATCATGCACCTAGACTCAGCTGCTACACAGGTAGTGGGGTGGCGGGTGGAATCCCTGAGATCTCAACAGGCACTGCTTTTGCTCCACATTAGGAAATGCTGCAGAACAACATAATCCCATGATCTCCCTCACTCCAGAAAGTGACTGCATTACTTCCTTGATGCACACACCCTCCACTGGTCCTGTGGTCAAGAGACACAAGGTCACTCCTGAAGCCCATTCTGTCTATTACTAACACAATTTTATGGCCCCTTTTGAGTAGCTCCTTTAAAGAGCTAGTAGCCCCAGAAACAACAGACAGAACATGTCAATTATTTTTTAAAAGTAGTCTGTTATTACTTTTTATTTCAGAAGTATGTTTCCCTTATTTCTGTTTCAAAGGTTTTCTACCTCTGAGTACAAGGAGGGATATGAAGAGCAGTACTTTGTCTGGAAACTGACATATCTAATTCTAATCTCATTTGTTTCTCCTCGGCACTGCGACCAGTCTGGCAAAAGGTGACTGACTTTACTTGATCAGTTGTGATATCACAGTCAGTGAAGTCACAATGCAAATGAAGTATTAAGGGGACAAGAATTAGTAATGTCATTCTCCACGTAGAGTATTTGTCCACACATCACTGCCAGGTGGGAGATCCTCTAACTAGAAAGATGAAAAGAAAAGGTACTTCAGATTTAAAAAGTCACAGCTACTCTTCACTGTTAATATCAGTTTCAGGCAGTGTACAGCTCTTTAATACGAGAAAGTCAAATTGTGATAAAACAAACCTTTTCAGCTTCCATTCTTTTATCCCTTCACTTGATCGGGTGCAGGGTTGACCTAAATCAGCAAAATGTTGAGCCATTTACACAGAGTGCTCAAAGTAGCTGAGCAAGACAGAGCCCAGCTTATTCCATACGTTTAAAAAGGGCTATACTTGAAGTAATTTTTCTTTGAGCAATCAATACATTAATAATCTGACAGTTCTTGGTAACTTCAATGGAAACTCTAAGTCATTAATTCTACAACCAGAAAGGAAAGAAATTGCTTGAAAAGCTTATATTAAAATGGCCATTGCCTCCTGAATGAACAATCTATTAAATGTTTGTGAAAATAATTAGATGTTCTAGCTTTTATTGCAAATCTTGCCATGCATGCCTTTTCTGACACTGGTCGCTTACAAGAATGCACTATAATTCCAAGTAAGTGTAACTGATTAAATAAGCTCTATTGAGCTTTCTAAATTACTTATATTTATGCAATAAGACATAATGTGATGTGTATAATGCTGAGATAAACATGCACCTGGGTCATAGTTAGGTACAAGGCTACAGACCAAGCGTCATTAGGGCATGGAAGTGCAGTTATTTCAGTACTATGCACATCCCATAATGTCTTATTATGCTTAGAAAAATGGTTACAACATGACATTCAAAAATAAAAACTGTTGAGACATTAAACAATGAAAAGTCTTATTTATTAATAAATACATTAATTCACAAGAAACAACAGTCCCAAACTGGGGGAGGGGGCAAACAATAACGTGTTTTTGTACTGTACCTTGCACTTGCTTAAGGGACTGTGTCAAAAATAACATTAATTGCTGATAATAAAACACTTTTTTTTTTTATCACACACTGCACTTCCTGAAGGGGATGGATAAACAATAAAATCACCTGTTGTGGTTTATGAAATTACCAGGACCACTAAACATACAGTTTGGCAGATGGACAGGGCAATTCAAATTTCTCAGTTTTGTTTGTAGAAAGATTTGCTTGGGTCTCTGTCAGGCTGCACCATGCAATATGTTGATTGTCAGGGGACCTCTTTTTAGGTGTAGACTGGATGTGACTAGATCATGCAAGCAGTGGGGACAGTACAAAGCACTAAAGCCCTTCGGGCACCTGCTAGAGGCAGCTGGAGGAGCTGCTACAATTACTAGGACTACACTTTAAACAAACATAGCAGCTTCCTTGCTACCAGAACTCTCGAACCCCACAGGATGCCATTCATGATTTAAATTGCTTAGCAGTGGCTAGACTGCACTGGGAGGTTATCTGGCTGTCATCCTGATGTATTCTTAGTTGCAGAGTTATGCAACACTAGAGAAAGGAATGCGTGTGTCCAAGGGAGAGCCTGGATGCCTGCTAAGTCATGTGAGCCCATAGCTCAGTGGTTTAGAGCACCAAAATGGTATTCCAGGGGCCTGGGTTCAACTCTCAGTGGTTCATACTTTTCCTTTCTCATTGCCATTCATTATTTAAATTGCTTAGCAGTGGCTATGCTGCACTGAGAAGTTATCTGGGTTGTCATCCTGATGTGTTCCTAGTTGCAGAGTTATGTGACACTAGATAAGTGAATGTGTGTGACCAAGGGAAAGCCTGGATGTCTGCTAAGCCATGTGAGCCCATAGCTTACTGGTTTAGAGCACTGGGAAGGTATTCTGGGGACCCGGGTTCAATTTACAGTGGGTCACACTTTTGCTTTCTCATTTCTATTTGTGATTTAACTTGCTTAGCAGTGGCTATGATGCAAATGAGAAATTATTTGGTTGTCATCCCACAGGATTGATGAGACAAAGGGTCAGAGGCACTGAGTGTTTTTTCTGGGAATCTCAGCCAATCCTGAGCTCAGATTAGCAGGGGATGCATGCAAATTTGGCACAGAAAGGGTATGTAACTGGTTTCCCCATGAATTTGCACTCACTAGGGTGACAGGCTCAGAACTTTATAAAAGGCAATCTAGGCTGATTCTGCTGAATTATTCTCAGTATCATAAGTATAATAAGTCAGATTCGAGACAATAGCTTTCATCAACGAGTCTTCTTGTTTTAGAGAATGTTGGCTATTACAGCTATAGTAACCCAGTAACACTGTGGACGACATCTATTTTGTTCTTAAACTAAATCATTGCGTCTCTGCTAACTACATCAGGAGGGAATCTATTCCATGGGAACATTCAACCCAGCTACTGTGGGACTATGACTCATCAAGAGGGAGACTTAAACTGCAAGGCATTAGAGGAGTCTGGTAGGCATGAAAGGTGCACTTACATAGAAACATAGAAAATGTTAGCAGAAAAAAGGCCTATCAACACATCCAGTCTTCCCAAGCCTGCCTAGTTTTTGGGACTATGCATACTTTTCATTAATTCAACACTGAAGGAGGATGGTGTTTCTAACAAGACACTAAAGAAGAAAAGCAACTGCTGAAGAAGGGAGAATTTACCCTCAAAACACTCTGTACCAGGAATCCTGCCAACCAGCAGGTCTGAATCTGAGAAGGCCCATGCCTATATGGTGGTTTCTGTTGAGCTTAGGAGGAGCAGCAGGAAAGCATGTAACTGTGTGTGAACCCCTTCAGCGAGGAGAGGAGATGCAGGAGGCAGATGCCTACCAGAAACCACATTGGTTATTGACTTCTGTGTTCCTAGAGGTGTTACTTTGGAGAGCCTTGGTGAGGCAAATAGGCCAGAGCCCCTGTGGAACAGCATCTGTAACCAGAGACCTGAGACAGACATACTTAAAAAGCATGCAAATATAGAATTTATCATCAGAAAAGGACCGAATGGTCCACCCAGTCTGCCCAGATGGACCCAGCCTAGTCTGTCTTTGCAGACTCTAACTGGTCTTTGCCAACCCTCCCCCTCCATGCCCTTTTCATAATATTATCCTATGTCTATCCCATGCATACCCGAAGCCCCCTACTGTTTTCGCCTCCACTACTTCCACTGGCAGTCTATTCCAGGTGTTCACCCCTGTTTCAGTGCAGTAGTACTTCTTTATACTCCTCCTAAACTTCCCCATCTCGAGCTTCATTACATGCCCTCTGGTTCTCGTGCTCTTCCTCTTTTGAAAGATACTCCCCTCCTGCACCCTGCTGACCCCCATGAGGTACTTGTAATTCTCTATCATGTCCCCTTTCACTCTCCTGTCTTCCACAGTATACATGTTGTGATCCTGCAGTCTCTCCTCATAGAGCTTTTGGTGCAACCACTGCACCATTTTAGTTGCCCCTTCTGGACTTCCCCCACCCTGCCTATGTCCTTTCTGAGGTGCGGCCTCCAGAACTGGACACAATATTCCAGGTGGGGTCTCACCAGTGAGCAACAGAGTTGCAACACCACCTCCCTCCACCTGCTGGAGATAACTCTTCCTGTGCATCCCAGCATCCCACTACCGTACCCATTGCTTTGTCAAACTTCCCTGCCACTTTGAGGTCATCAGATATGATAACCCCAAGGTTCCTTTCCTGCTTAGTGACTGATGGTAACCCCCCCATCCTATATTTAGTTTTTGGGTTCCTGTGCCTCAGGTGCATGATTTTGCACTTTCTGGCATTGAAGCCCAACTGCCATACTCTTGGCCACTCTTTGAGTTTCCCATGATCCCTATGTATTTTTTCTGCCCCTTCCTTGTTGTCTACCTTATTACTGATTTTGGTATCATTTGTAAAAAGGCATACCTTCCCTTCCAGTTCATCTGCAATGTTGCTTATGAAGACATGGAAGAGGACCAGTCCCAGTACTGAGTCATGCAGCTCTCCACTGGTCAGACACTTCTTCTGGAGGAGTAAGATCAAATACCTACACTCAGCTGAAGGAAGACAACTGTGAGTAACAATCAGGTATCAAAGCCCACAGCTTCAATTTAGTCAGTTAGAGAATGGGGGCTTTGGATGTCATGGCATGACTTTGCTGAAAATTACTGTGCCCAAGCTGAAGAAAATGAGCCCCCTCCAGGCCTTGTCCACTTTTGGATTTACAAATAGGGTCTATTAATTTTTATAAAATTGGTCTGTAGTTTTCTAATCCTGATTGGCTGAGAGGTACCGTAGGCTGTATCCTTATCAGTGCATATTTTGCTACCCGGCACCTCTTCAGCCAGTCAGGACTCACCACAAGACAGATATCACCATGCCAACTTCCTGAAACTGCTAGCCGAGCTGAAGCCACCCTCCCCCCAACAACACACTGTGGTCAAGTACACCCACTTTACACTGCACAGCATCCTACTGAGACCATGGACAAAAACTATCAATGGCTCATTTTAAATATCAAAACTGTCACCTCTTCATTTAATAAAGCCACCTCCAATCCAATTGAGAGCTGAGCGCGTGCCACCACAACGCTGCTTTCAAATCATGCCCTAAACCCACTCCTCTGTTAGCCATTGTAAAATAAAACTAAAACAATGTTGTCAAAGTGCTTCTAAAAATGTTAAACAACATACAATATCAGAAACATAGCAGGTTACACTGTAGTGAGCAGTCAAAACCATGATTGTTGAAGAGCTATGAGAAAAGTGCAAAATCCGGTGACGAGTGAGGCTCATGCTCACTCCCACTCCTCTAAGTAGAATTCACTGGGCATTTACATTTAGACTCACTCCTCCACAGGCTCTTACAGACAATGGTGTGTGTGTTTTTTTGCACATTCCAGATTAACACATTCCAGCTTTCAAAGAAATGTCAGAACAAGCAGCTGAAAATGAGACTGGGGAAGTGCTATCAGAAAAGCGCTAAATAGGGGCTGGCTTGGGACATGCTTGCTCCCGTAAGTAAAACTCATAAAAGCATATTCTTAAGAACTTTGTGTGTGTGGGGTGTATATGTGTGTATGGGGGGGGAGAACAAGGAAGAGTCAGACACAATAGTTTCCTACATAAATTTAATCAAAGATGTCCAATTGTCCACGAAAATGCAGTGAATGACAAGGACTACTTTTTTGTTTCTATCTGTGATATCATATTTTTTTTAATGTTTATGTGCACTTTTTATGAGCTTTTTTTATTAACTTTTTTAGAGGGGGACCCATTTTATAAGTACAATAACACACTCTGAGGTGTGGGTTATCTCCTGATAAGAGCATGCCCAGGTGCCTAAGGCACTTGGTGCAAGCACCTTGTGCCTCATAACGTACCTGGGTGTGCTCTTGTCAGGAGATAACCCACACCTCATCGTGTGTTATTGCTTGCATATGTTTAGTCTAAGCTGTGATGACTTTAGAAGTGCACCAATGATAACAGCTGCATCCCAGCTTGGAAGGTGACCAGCAGCTCAGTAAGGTGCTCACTGACAGGGCCTTGCGGATATATGATGGGTGCACCTGCTGAAGAGAATAGGACTACCAAGTGGGTGGAAAGAGTACTGCTGGGGATTTATACATAGATATCATAGAGTGATAAATGTATCTCCTTCACTTCTAATTTTCCCTTTTTTCCCCCTTGCTCTTTAATTAGCCCTCCCTTTCAGTCAAGCTACTTGTTCTTTTGCATCAAATTACTGGCAGGTTTGGTCTATTCGGGGATAGTTATTGTTTGTGGGGTGGTACTTGGGGATCTGTATTATTTCCTTGGGGGGTAAAACATTGAGTGCCAGTTGGTAACCCAACATACTTCCCCAGATGGAGGATCATGTCAAACTGTGATCACCCAGTTGTTCTGCAACATTAGTAACCCAGGCTGACCCCTTCAGAGCACCAAAGAGAGTTAGATACCAAAGACCCCAGGTGGCTGCTACACCAACAACTACTTAGTAGCACTTCCTGAACCTTCAGACAACTTTACTCAAGCAATTATTGGTCTCATTGGCATTTATGCTGTCATAATTAGGACTGACAATTTCTTATATAAAGTTCTATGGAGGTTCAAAAAGTGATAATAATACACTTTCAGTCCTTTAAAAAACTGTATACAATCAGTAATTGGTTCTACCAACAACCATAGAAGCACTGAAATATTATAATACACAGTTGTTGGGGTGTTGAAAAGTGTGACTACAGACTGGCCCAGTATTTGTCATTAGTATGCCGTGCTACCACCTAAGAGATTGTGGGTTGAGAACAAGCCCAAGAGTCTCACACTGGAGCTCAGTGGAGGACAAATCTACATTCTGTTTCAATGTTGTTAGTTTACCCAACTGCTACTTTAGCCTAGATTTTTCTAGTGCATCTCTCTGTGTCTCTGTCTCTTTCTAACTTTATAGATACATCAGAATGTATTAATAAATACATAAAACAACCTCAATACAAAAGCAATGAAGCAAGGGTTACACTAAAAGCACATTACATTCTTGTTTGGGCTCATCTGTATGCTACAGCTATTTGCCTCAGCCCAGGACATGAAGTCGGCCAACATCATGATGGGAAAGGTTTAGGTCATGGTGTACTCCAAAAAGGAAATACATTTAATAAGACAAGGACCTCAATGTTACAGCACTGCAGCAAGAGTTATGCTAAAAGTGCAGTTGGCTGTGATGCCACGTGTTAAAGAGACACATAATTACACATATCCTAATAATACAAGGCATCATGGGTAATGCATGCAAATCACCAAGAATTAATTCAGGCTGGCTAAGCTTTAAACGGTACCATAAAGATGTAAATTACTGTACAGTTTCTCTCAATCTACAAATCGGAGATCAGCAAATGGGTAGGCTTTTTTTCTCACATGTGAAAGGTGCAAAATTACCAGCTCGTACATACAAATGAATCAGTTATGATATAATCAAAATGAAACAGCTGATTAAATTAACCTACTGAGACATTTATATGTGCCAATAATCACATCTAGTTAAAACCAATTGCATTGTGGACATAACATCAGATGCATTAAATAAGCATTGAAAAAAAAAAACCTTTTTTACATTTTCTTCCTTATCCTCAAAAATGACTTTCCTTTCAAAGTAACATGCTGAGCCTCTGCAACACAGCTTATTAAAGTGAAAAGAAAGATTTATTTATTTTTTTTACTATCCAAGCAATCAGATGAGAAGTGTATATTCAAAAAAATAATTCCATTGAGGGGTCTAATGAGCTAGTAAAAATTTAATTTATTGCATAAAACATTTTTATCAGTAAATCAATGCTTGCCTGATCTAAATGATTGGATGGCTGATAACTGGAAGAGTCTGAATCTGGGAAAAACAAACTATTGATTATGGAACCATGATCTCAGAAGTTGGAAATAAAAAAGCTGAGCTTCGCCTCACCATCATTTAATGGTACAAACCTCCAAGCAATGGATAGAGCTAAACACTTGGAGTTTATAAAAGATGTTAGAGTGATATTTGAACACCATTTATTTAATGTCTTCCACTGCTGAATTTTTTCCCTTTGAGAAATATTGCCCAAGTGAAGGTCTTTCTCTGATATGATTACCTGGTGACTGTAGTCCATACCTTCATTATAGCCCATCTAGGCTACTGCAGTGCTCATTATCATGGGCTTTCTGGAGGTTTGATGCATTATCTCCAGCTACTGCAGAATACAGCAGCCTGGTTAATATTCAGTACATGCATTTTCGATCATATACTACCAGTGCTGCATGAACTGCTTTGGCACCTGTTATATGGCATATCACTGTCAATATTTGCTTGATGGTATTCAAGACCCTGCATGGGTCCCAACTATGCAAGTGACATTCTGTTCCCATATACTCCAGCTTGGCCTCTCTAGTCAGCAGGGTTCTGTTCTGTTGGTGATTTCACATGCTCATTTAAAATTACCAGGTGAAAGTGCCTTTTCTGTGGTCACCCCTCACTTGTGGAATGCTTTACTGAAACAGCTTTATTAGATCTCCTCTGTGGAAGTTTTAAAAAAGAGCTCTAAAGACTCATCCCATCTCGCTGACTTTTGAAGGTTCATTTTATCCTAATGTATTCAGGTTCATAGTAGAGGGGATTATAGTAAAGTAATGATTTATGTATTTTATTATCAACTCTGAATGAATAAATAATGTGAATTTCTTTTTTATATTTAATGTTTATTGACACACAGAAGTACATCAAGTTTAAATTCTTACAGCTGCATATAAAGCAAGCACATGGTCAGAATAAAAGCAACATTTCTCTGCTGTCTGTTACACTTATTTAAAAGAGAGATATTGAGAAAGAAGAATAACTGCCTTATTGCTATAACCCAAATGCAGTTCATGTACATAAAGTTTAGTGTCTAGCTCCCCGACACAGGGCATACTCTCACACCTTCCAAATCAAATCTCTATTCACTAATAGGTATGGAAATTGCCGGGCTCACACAAAAATCAAAGATGGAGCTAGATCTGAATATTATGGAGTCCACTGTTCATCTCATGTTGCATAATAAAACACCCATGACTGCCACCGTAATGTAAATTTGTCCAATCTTTTTTGTTATTTGGCACATCATTTTTCCAGGTAGTAGATTTCCACTATAATATGTTGCCACAACCCCAGTGCGGGTGGTTCCAGCTTCATCCAAAAGCAAGTTATCACCTTCTTGGTTGCCACAATGGAAGTCAAAATTAAAAAAAAAACAAAGTACAGTCACAAATTAATGAGGGGTATCGACATTAGGATAAATTCAGGGGTCACTTTAAAGTAATTACTGGTTAAGATTTTGATCTGAGTGATGATGTCTGTCCAACATGAATCCAGTGCTGGACAGAAATAAAAAAAATGGACTTGGTCAGCTGGATGAACCCCACATTTCTGACAACAGTTCCCAAAATGTTGTGGTAAAAATTGCATCAGTTTAGCAGGGGTGTGAAAATAACGAGATTGGCATTTCCATGCAAACTCACACCATATGTTACAGGAGGTGATTTTTAATGCTGGAATAGCATATTTTACCCACTGTAGGTAATTTACATTAACCTGAAGTTCCTTACTCCATGTATCCAAAATTGAACATGTTGATTCTGAGTTTCATTCCGGCAATCCCTTATATGCATTGCCAGTAACATGACTCCATGTTTGGTCTGTGTGTAAATACATTATCATTGCCATTAGTAATAGGAGTAAAGTAGGAAGTTTAGTGTATTCCTTAGGTTTACGAAGCAAGTAAGTTCGGACTTGTAGGTACCATAAATGTTCTCTACCAGCAAGTCCATAGTTAGTTTGAAGGACCTCATATGGGACAATGCCATTATGATCCAGAAATTGGTATATACTGTATAAGTAAGTCCAGAATTTCTCCATCTTTAAAATGTAAGATCCATCGTGTCGGGGAGGAGGTCAGCATCAGTCATCATGACTCTACAGTAATAGGAAATTTGTTCAAAGCTGAGATGTTGTTTAATCGTATACCACACCTTAAGGGTCTGAGGTGTAAAATAGGTAAACTGGGTTAATGAAGGAGCACAATCTCAAGCCAACAAAAGTATAGAACCCAGGTCAAATAGATCATTAATTATCATTTCAATATTTTTCCAAAAGGGGATGGCTTGTGGAAGAATCCAAGTTAAAATGATACTCAAATGTGTAGCCCGGGCATAACTTAATAAACTTCAGAGGTTCATTCATCCTTTATCTAATGAAAGTTGTAAGATACAATATCTAATCAGAGGAACTTTTCCTCCCCAAATGAAATGAGAAATCCATTTATTCTGTGATTAAAAAAAATGCGGTTCTGGCAATATAGGAAGTGTTTGATAAAGATATAACAATCGGGGAAGAATATTCATTCATATAGTTTTGATTCTAGTCAACAAGGACAGAACTAATCTACCCCATAGAGCCAAGTCTTCTTTAATCTGCACAGTAAGTGGTTCATAATTTAATAGGCTGAGATTATGAAGATCCTGTGGGATAATAATCCCTAAATATTTAATCTTGGTGTTATGCCATTTCCATGGAAATCTGTTCTTAAACTGGTGGACACAGAATGATTGTATAGTAATATCTCTGTTTTATGCAAATTAAGCTTAAACCCCGAAAGGTTATCAAAACTTTATATATTGGACCAGATTACTGGTCCTAATTTTTGGGGGTCCAATAGCATCAAAAAAATGTCATCCGCATATAATGTGATTTTATATTCAATACCAACCACTGGTATTTCTTCTACCTGAAAGTTAAGTCTAGCCAAAGGTTCCATAAACAACAAAAATATTAGTGGAGATAATGGGCAGCCCTGTCTAGTACCCCATTGCAGTACTACGGGGAAGAAAAAGCACAATTAACTTGAATATATGCTAAGGGACAAGAGTATAACTGTTGAAGCCATGTTAAAAAAGAAACTGGGAAATCAAAGGCCGATAGGGTGCCCCATAAAAAATCCCAAGACACCTTATCAAAAGCTTTTTCAGCATCTAAGCTGAGTAAGGCTGTTGGAACTGTATGAGGTGTTACTTTTTCAAGTAAGAGAAGAGTATGTCTAATATGGTCTAGGGTTTGATGTTGCCAAACAAACCCTGCTTGGTCTGGATGAATTACTGTAGGGAGAACTGTATCTGATCTATGGTCCCAGGTAGCCATATACAGTTTATAATCAGTGTTTAAAACTGAAATGGGTCTATATAAAGAGGGATTAGATGGATCCTCCTTACCCAGTTTTGAAATTGCAGTAATAGTACAATTCCAGGAAGGGGGGGGCTCATCAGTTGCCACCATACAAAAAAACTGTAAAAGAAGGGGAAAAAGAGGTTCAGCAAAGGCCTTATACCACTGAGTAGTATAACTGTCGGGGCCTGGGCACTTTTTTGTCTTAACATACTTTAATTGCTTCAAAATTTCCTTGCTGGTAATGGGGGCATTTAAAAAATCCTGTTGGTCTACTGTTAACTTAGGGAGGGGGAGTACTTAAATATTTACCAGTTTTATCTGGATCAGCTGGAGGAGAGTCCTGATAAAGCTGTTCATAATAATTTTGAAAAATGTGCTTCATTCTATTTTCCTCATGAGTTAGCTGGCCAGTAACCAGATCTCGAAGTTGCAAAATACATGCTGCATGGCACTGTGAGTGAGGTTTGCGCACTAGGATCTGAGAGCTTTTGAGTCCCCCTTCATGATGTGAATGTCTAAGATATGCTAAAGATTGCTGGAACCTATAGCCCATCAGCAGTTGGAGTTCAGTTTTCACCATCTTAAATCTTAGTTACTAATTCTTTATCCCCTAATCTATTGTAAAGCCTGAAGGAATTGAAATGTTCCGGCACGGGGTCATAATGTCACATGGTACTAGCATGCAGCAATGTACTGTGCTATAAATTCAGTGGATACATTGCTGCCACAGAGACATAATACTGAAACCAATTTCGGAGACATAAATTTCTTGTATTTTTTTTTTATCTGTGGTGGGCTTCACCCTTAAACCCCCCATTAAAATAATCAACTTTGGGGGTTCAGCTTGGGACAGGGGCGAAACACTGCAGTGGAGGAAAATAAAGAAATTGCATATTGTGGGTTCCAAAAAGTCTGGGACCAGGATTCGATCCCCGGTCCACAGCAACCTCCAGTAGTGCCGCTGCTCATCTCACTGAGCCACGGAGGCTGCTCAGTGGACCATCTCCCAAATGGAGATCTTTATCTCCACAGAACCCCTCCTTCTTCTCCCCACCCATGCATAATAGGGTACAAAACCGCACATACACTATATCTGTCTTACGAAGTTCTGTACCTTATCGCACTAGTGCACCACACAATGTCTTCCACGTGGTATTCTATGCGCAGTATAGCATGCAACATTATGACCCGATAGAAGTTGTTCCAGAAGATCGTAATGCTCTTGCTCTATTTGGCATTTTTTATGTATGAGAAGCATGGGAGACAATCTCTTCTCTTAACACCACCTTTAATGTATCCCATAATACAGATGTTGAAATTGAGTGGTTATTATTTTCACTAATAATTTGTGGGTTACAAGTGTTAATTAAGTTAATACATTTTTCATCAGATAACAAGGAATGATTTAACCACCAAAAGGAGCAATTAGTTTCCTTTCCAAGATTAATTTTAAGCAGAAGGGGGGAGTGGTGGTCAGAGATCATTTGGGGACCATAGGTCAGATCTTGGATCAATGAAAAATGTTTGTAAGTAGTTAAAATGTAGTCTATTTTTGAATAGCTTTGAGGTTGAGGAGAAAAAAATGCATACACACATTGTGTAGGAAAGAGCTGGCGCAAATGTCAGTGATTCCCCAAGTGGGCTATACTTGTGCGAAAATACCTTTGAGACAATGAATATCTATGTATGCTGGAGATAGATATATCCAAATCCACAGACATAACTTGATTTAGATCCACCCCCCCCCTTTAACAAAATACCCTGTTAATGGTCCATTGAGAGCCCACAAAAAAACATTGCAGTGCTGGGGTTGTGGCATTAGGTGGGAAATAAATATTCATTAAGGTCACCTCCTGCTGATATAGTTTTCCCTAGAGAAATATATATATCTACCCTGAAGGCCTGTATATGTTTTCTTAATTAACAATGGGGTTGTTGTTGCTATCAAGATGGCCACTCCTTTTTTTTTTTTTTACAATGGGACAGGATGAGGCATGTACTTGATATCGCCCCCCTCCCCGCTTCAATTTAACTTTAAATGTTCAGTTGCAAATAAATGCATTTCCTGCAAAAAGTATAGATCTGCAGGATATTTTCATAGGTATTGCATTGCTCTGGCCCCTTTAATTGGGTTTTTCAATTCTTTAATATTTTGTGAGTAAACATTTATAGAGAATAGAAGCATCCTGTGTCAGAGAAACCATCCACTGCCATTGATAGAGAAAACAGAATTGAAGCAGATCTGCAGCCAGGCCACCCCCTCCACCATCCATCCCAAAGGACCCAACGCAGCAGGATAGTGAAAAGAAAACATCCCAGCTGCAGACCACCTCGTTTTACATTTCATTAGGGCTCAGTGAGTTTCATTGTTTGTGGACCATAGTAATTATCAAATAAAATCCTTGTTTGGCCAGAGAACAGAATGGTTCTAAATACCACCAAAATTAAGGACATGCTGTTTGGACCAAGATCCTTTGGCCAAGACATAACACAACACTTACAACTTACCTCTTGATCTGGGAACCATATAGAAGTGGTGGCCTCCCTAAAATACTTAGGCCTCACTCTGGACCAAGGGTTCACACTAAAGAACCATGTTGACCAAGTTACCAAAATCATACATGGGAAACTTGGAATCCTCTACTGCCTCAAGGACCAGTTGATCCCCGAAGCTAGGATTGCTATTGCCTCTAGAGTCCTCCTACCAACACTGACCTATGCCGCCCCAGTCGTTCAGGGTATGGCAAAACTTGAGATCAATAGACTACAGGTCTTGTACAACAAGGTGGTTTGCTTCGCCACACAGTCCCACTCCAGGAGCCACCACTGTGACTCCCTAGCACTAATCAGCTGACCTTCACTTGAAGCTCACCTCCAGTACCCTCTGCTTTGCCTAGCATACAAGCTAATTAGCTCAGCCCCTCCACCTAGTCTCTCTGGACTCATTGCCACCAAGCTAAACCCTTGCAATCTCCGGACCTCAGGTTGAACTCTTCTAGAGGTTTCAAGAGTGATGACCAAGGTAGGGGGCAAGTCCTTTTCCTACACTGCCCCTTCCCAGTGGAACAATCTTCCACCGTAGGTGCAGGAAGCCCCCTCAATCAAGACTTTCTGCACAAGGCTCAAGGCCCACATGCTCACTGCTAGCACATGTCAATGCCATGGTACCTGATACCTCCCCTTCTCACCCATCCAAGTACATGCCTTGACCCACCAAATGCTGGGCACTCCAAATTTAATGCACCTTTTTCCTTACCTGGGATCTCTATTTGACAAATGCTCAGTGTTGTTAATTTCACTCAATTTCTGTGCGTTGCTTGTGTTCTCTGTCTTGTTTTTTCACTGATAGAAATGTTGTTAAATCTGAAACCTGTTACATAATATGTCATTACTATGAGGAGTGTCAACTGCTATGACTTATTTATTGTACTCTCACTGTATATCCTATTATACCATGTAATCCCGGGTTGCCCCTGAAAAAAGGACCTCCGGGGCTCAATGGGCCTACCCGGTCACCAAAAGTTAATAAATAAATAAATAACCACATTTTGTTTATTCCAAGCTGTTTTAAGAATTTTTTCTTTGATGGTGAAGTTCAAAAACAATAATGGATCTTGGTCAAGCCGCCAGGTCCCAAGGTTTGGGGCAAAGTGCACGATGAGCTCTCACAATATCGATAGGGAGGCCCAGACCAAGTTCAAGCACTGTGCGAAAGGAGGAATCTAGAAATGCTGAGAAGTCAGACCCCTCTGTGTTTTTGGGCAGACCATACAATCGTAAATGTTTGCACTGGGCACGGTCTGCCATGTCTTCTTGGTGGGTTAAAATAAAAGACTGGATTTCCAGTACATCTTGTAAAGAAGTGTTCATAACATCAAGTCTGTTATTAATTGTGGCAGTATGGCATTCAAATTCATTGGTACATTGCTCCAGTCCTGCTATACCTTTGTCTAGGTCCTGGAAAGCTTGTTTAATATCAGCTCAGAATGATAAAATTTCTTGGTACACCATCTCAAGTTTTACTTTTTATGTTTGCTTACACATGCAGCGCACAAGATATTGAGGTAGCAGAGCATTGCAGAGGTGTGGCAGTGCTAATGTAGCAGACGCTGTAATGGGCATGTCCCTCGGCCACCAATTAATGCTGAAGCTGCCGATGACGTCAGTTTCAGAGCGAGCATCGCACTTGAAAGAAATCTGCCATTGCAAACAGGGGCAGTTTCGTCACTGCAGTGGCAGTCCCCCCTCCCTCCCAACCAGGCACACAGCAGGACAACAAATTTAAATGTTAGCTCCCTCCCACTGCTGCTGCCCGCCCCGCACCCTCTGTTCTCCGTTCCCTGCCGACATCGGGGTGCTCAATGCCCATGTCAGCATGTATCCCCTTCCCCCCATTAATGTGGTACACTGGGAGCTACCCTAGTCTGCCAAAAAATACTTCTTTGATGTTTCCAACACTGGGATGTCCTCTCCCAGTGTCGGATGCGCCGCTCACCCCCATGCCCCTATGATGACCTCGGGATGCCTACCCCCGGGTCAGCATTGATTTCCCCCAGTACTCTGGCACACTGGAAGCCCATTCCAGTGTGCCAAAATCCATTTTGTTAATATTTCATCTGTAAAGAAGAAAACAGTCACATGAAGTGTTTTGTTTTTAAACCTGAAAAAAAAAGAAAACAGTCCCTCGTAATTCCCACCGCACCCCCAATCCACACCCTCCCTCTGCACACCCTACTTCCCTGCACCCCCCTCACCCATACTTACCTCTGGAGGTCAGGAGCAGCGACCTTCTGTGGACCAGGAACACATCTGCACTCTTCAAAGACCAACCAGGAACTGAAGAAATTACGGTAAGCCCTATAATAACAGGCAATGGGGAGTTTTCAATTTAGGTTGATATCTCAGCTAATGTTTGGAGTTTTGGTTCCAAATTTTCAACATGGGGTTCTTGGAACCCCACCTCATGAACACTGGCACTGTCATTTCGTTTCTCCATCCTGAAAGGTGATTTGTGGTTGCTGTGCAGAATCACCTTTTGGGACCAATTAACAAAATGACAGTGCCACTGTTCATGAGGTGGTGTCCCAAAGAGCCCTTGTTGCAAATTTGGTGAAAAAACTCCAAAAAATGACTGCATTATGAGCATCTGTTGCGCAGTTTCTACGCGCGCTTGTAACTTCATCAATTTTTAATGTAACCCCCCTGTTACCCGGGGTTACTAGAATCCCAGTAAGACCTAGTGGTAGGCAGGGAAGGCAGCTTGTGAAACTCCAGTTAAATGGATTTCACACTGTCTCACTCTGTTCTCAGTCTCAGCTGAGACTGAGGGATGACATCATTTTAGAACTGTTGCAGCTGCATAAGCCACACTGGAATGTTGCAGTTGGAGGTTAGAGTAGAATGTTGGGGAATTTGAAGTTAGTTGAGTAGAGTCTGTTGCAGTCTGTAGTAGAGGAAGAAGGTGCTCTGCTGTAAGCAGGCCCTCGGAGCTCTAAGCTCTGTCAAAGAGCTATTTTTTTTTATAGGTGTGTGTTCTCACCTGAAGAGGAACACAAGAAGGGCACAGTGAAGTGGTAGAGACCACTTTTAGTGGTTCAGGGACCCATAGCCTGCTTCCAAAAGCAACCCCCCTGGTCCGGCTAAGGAGAAAAAGAAGCTGCCTGAGTTATGTTCGTGCTGAGGCACCAGAAGTTCTGGACGAGATTTCTTTGCGGAGAAAATGCCTGTGGGGCACCTGCAACCAAGGGGTGAGTTCACTCTGCTAAAGGGCCAATGTGTTTTCACCTGAAACAAGATGAAACTAAAGTGACTGTTACTTTGGGGTCAGGAAAAGACAGCCACGTACAGTTTGGAAGATGTGGGGATTGGACTGCTTAACTCTGTGGGGGGTCTAGAGTAATTGACACAGCCACTTATTAAGTATGT
Organism: Neoceratodus forsteri; assembly: GCA_016271365.2. Taxonomy (NCBI): domain Eukaryota; kingdom Metazoa; phylum Chordata; order Ceratodontiformes; family Ceratodontidae; genus Neoceratodus; species Neoceratodus forsteri. The sequence goes on from CM057456.1 coordinate 1,237,085,107, forward strand.
TCAAGTTCAGCACAAATGGGATGTAGACAGTAGATTGAATGTGAATACATTTAAAGAGAATCTACACAGCAAAGTGTTTTCAAGGATGAGGTGTTACAGTCCAGAGAAATGGCTGGGTATGAATTATGGGAGTGAGAGGTGGGAGACCCCCCATCAGTAGTAACCAAATTCACCTCTACAGGTTTGTTTTGGGGCACCTGTTGCTTTCTCTCAGGTACTTGGCCAGTGCCTGAGGAAAGTACCCAGATGTGGGATTGATGAGGAAGATTCCCTGATGGAGCCAGAAGTGCTCATAGGTGGTTTAGGGAGCCACCAGTAAATGTTTCCATGCTATATGGAAAGTGTCCAAGTGGCTGGCAAGGGAGCTAAGCCAGGGAAAACCCAGATCAGCATACTAGTTCGGGCAGTGTGCCCAGTGTGTTTCAGAGCCTGAGGGCTAAAGTGAATGAGGAGGTGTTCTGGTCTCCTTAAATCTGCATTACCAGGAGTGTAGCCCCATGGGGATCCATCTATGCTTTGTTTATTGTGTTGGATGTGAATAAAAGCCACACTTTAGAATCCCACTTCTGGTATTGGACATTACAGTTACTCCTGTGTCCAGAGTTACTTGGGTGCCCCTGTTGCAGAGTAGCCAAACCTAGCCAATGTGCTGAGTGACACATTTCTCCCCGAAGCCAGCCCACCAGGTAGTGCTGTCAAGATGGAAACAGCATACCTGGGTGGGGGTTACATTAATATTTTCACTCTAAATTTCCAACATTGCCATTTATTCACACCCCCTTATGAAGAGTATAGCTGTCATTTTTTGCATCCTTCCTGAAATGTGTTTTTGCATCTGTGGCACAGAACAGCGCAGTCGCAGTGTGAAATCAACTTTCAGGACAAATTAACAAAATCACAGTGCCACTGTTCATGAGGGGAGGTCCAAAAAAGGCCATGTTGAAAATTTGGTAAAAACATTCAAAAAAATGATTGCGTTATGAGCATGCATTGCACAGTTTCTACGCACACTCGTAACTTCACCACATTTTCATATTTTCACTCCAGATTTTCAACATTGCCATTTCTTCACACCTCCTCATGAACAGTACAGCTGTCATTTTTCACATCCTGTCCGAAATGTGTTTTCGCAACTGTGGTACCGAATGGCACACTCGCTATGCAAAATCCCCTTTTGGGATTCAGTAACAAAATGATACTGCCACTGGTCATGAGGTGGGGTCCCAGAAAGCCCAATTTGGAAATTTGGAGCAAAAATACCAACAAATGCCCAGGGCATTAGGGTTTCCAATCATAACGCCCACCATGTACAGACTGACAGGCATGGGGGGGTGACTTGGGATCATCGACCATAATGCTCATGCCATTCCACACCCATCCCCACTCTGCAGCCACTGACAGGTATCAAGGTGTGCCTTGGGGTCTTTGACCTTAATGTTCACCCCATTCTCCTATACTGCACCTATCTCAGCTTATTTTCTTATGGAATGAGGTGAGTGTAAGGGCCGAAGACCTCAAGGCACACTGCGACACCTGTCGGCATCTGCAGTGTGAGGTGAGGTGGAATGGCATGAGTTTCATGGCTGACCACCCAAAGGCACACCCCAATGCCTGTCAGTCTCTGCAGGATGGGGTTGGGGGTTGGTGTTGCTTCAATACTTCACTGCTATTCTTATCATGCATCTCTCTAACTCCCGCACTACCAATACCAATATTCTCTCTCTCTCTCGCCCAACTTCACTGATGCTGTCTCACACAGCTCTGAACAGCAGCACACAAACCTTGCTCTCCCTGCTCTCTCACTGTGTGGATTCTCAATACACTTACGGTAACCCCCTCCCAGTTTCAGAATAGGTCACTCATTTTATGGATCAGTGTATCTCTTTGTCCATCACTTCAGTCGCAAAAGGTTGATAAGGTTAGCATCAGTAATTGGAAATAAACATTAATACATTACATGTGTCCAGTGTCTTTAATGAAGTGCAGCACAGTCAAAAAAGAACAATTTTGGTTAAATGTACATTCCTTTTAAATGCACATTTTCCCAGTGCAAAATGGGTGTGCATTTAAACGGATTCCACTGTACCAGCAAGCAAGCATTCAGCATTGACAAATGCTTGTTTATATTTACTTTTTCCTGGAGTAGCTTGGCCTTCTTGAGAGTCCTCTGAAGCTTTGTGTGGTGGGTCCATGGCCTGGGACTGCTCAGAGTCAGATCACTCAGGGCAGGAACTGTCCAAGTTCCCGGAATGATAAGTCAGCTTTCCCCTTGTAGACTGCACTGTGACATGTTAAGTAACATCGGATGCTCAGTTGAAGTAAAGTATAATGAGTTTTAGCAGCTGTAATTATGTATTTTCTCCAGAGGGGAGAAACAGCTCCAAAGTTATCCAACCATCCTCTTTCTGACATCAACTGGACGTCTCCCAATAATGTGAATTTGATGTGTATGTATAGCACTTTAAGCCTTTGGGCGATGGCATTATATCAAATAAAATTTGCCTGCTCTATCTATTGATTGATTCTATCTATCTATCTATCTATCTATCTATCTCTCTCTCTCTCTCTTATCTATCTCTCTATCGTGAATCCATAGGTAATAATATTATAGAGGTTACAGAGCCAAAGCAAATTATCAAGCATATTTTTATTATCTGTGCCATATCTGATGGATACAATGGTGTGGGTGTATGTGATAAAACAGATGGATACGCTGTTGTCTCAAGGAATCTACAGTTAAAGTTATTTAAAGAGCAGTGTTCACTTCTAATAAATTGATATCTGGGTATTTTATTTAATGTACTTATAATTACCTTCTACTTCTGTAATAAAATATTTGTGCAGGGAAACAAAGGAGTTTTCACCTTTTCTTTTCAAACTGATAGTAAAAAGATTTCAATAGAATTCTGGTATTGTGATGTCAGAAAATTCCAACTATGTAGGAGCCCAATGTATTTCAGTGAGATCCTACAGATAATTTTCTATTACTTTAAAAATAAATAATGTGCAGGATATAATTATTTCAGCAACAGATTGTGCATTTTATTTGATTGTTTTATTTAAAACAGGAAAGATCGCATTCAACCAACGGAACATTAATTCATTTACAATGGTCACCTGATACAATTAGTAAAAAAAGTAATGCTGCAAATACAGTACATAGACATTTCAAATACACAAAAATACTAAAGTACAACAAACAGTCAAAATAAATAAATTAGTTAATAACAACTTATTTCATAAGGCCTTACAACCATCACAAGACACTAGGGAATTATTATGAAACTAAGATTTTTTTGGGGGGGGCTGTGAGGGGGGTCACTTGTAAGGCGTAAGCAGGGCGGGAGTGCAGGGTTAAGGAACTCTATATGAAAAGGCTTGTGAGATTACTGAGGTGTTGGTTTGTGGTATGACATACTCCAGACCATTGGCATATGTAAGGCCAGGATAAGTTGGTTGGGGGTTTGCCAGTTCTAAAATATAAGGTGGACATTTTAACTTCGTATACTTCCACATCAGAGCCAGCAAATGTTGCTGGTGTCTTTGTGCAAGAAGACCACTGGACTCTAATAAGAAGATCACAATAGTGAGCGTGCCTTGGTGCATGGAGGATATACTGTTTCTCTCTAGTTTGTTATAAATAGCATCCAGTTTGTTTAATACAGTGATCTATCTGTCTGTGTTTGATTTAAAACCGTAATTGTCTTCCATTTTCTTTTTCCCCAAGTAAAATTTGGTTAGGAAGAAAATGCCACCTACTAATCATAACAAAAGATCACAAATTATGAAAAATAACACATTAAATTCCTATCAAATTTGTGATATTTTAGTGGAAGAAAGCTTTCACACTAAAATCTGAAAACAAATTTGGAGTTTCCCACTGAAATATTCTTTTTCACAGAAAGGGTGGTAGATGCATGGAATGGCTTACCACAAGAAGTGGTGGCTATGAATACAGTGCAGGGCTTCAAACAGGCATGGGATAGGCATAAGGGAGCAATACAAATGACTATGAATAGATAGGTCACTGACAGAGCAAAGGCCGATGGCACATTTATAAGGTAGAAAAAGAAATGGGCAGACTGGATGGGCCTTGCGTCCTTATCTGCCGTCAACTTCTATGTTTCTATGTTTCTGTGCCAGCCTTGCCAGTAAAGAGTTTCTGACTTCATAATGCAAAGATCCTGTTGGATTCTTTTTTACTAGTCGTTAATAAAATAAAAAGAACATGATGAAAAGGTAAGCGAAGAAACAAATAAAAGCAAACAAAAGGATTACTGAGGCACCTGAAGGATCCAAAACTTCATTCTTTATTATATTATTCTTACTAGGCACATTTATTGTATATTTATTTCAAAAGTTTCCAGGAAAGACACACTGAGCAGGGAGCAGCTTGTTTCCAGATGTGTCCAGGGGGAATGGGGATGTGGGAGAGCAGACAACAAAATAAGGTGTAGTCGGAACAATAAATTACAGTTGTGCAAACAAGCAAGATAATCAAAGCAGATGCAAACAATACAATAAATCAATAGTTCTGCAATCAAGCAAACTAATCCACACAGAGCAAACAGTGCAATACTGTACCTATGGTAATATAAAAATGCAAAATGCTTCAAAGAAATAAACTGATCTTGGTAGACTTGTTGGTCTGGGCTTGGGGTCTTTTCTGGTGCTTAGCCTATTACTAGCAGTGAGTACCCAGTTGCACTGTATATCCACTGTACAAGTCTCTGTCTTAACATGATGATTAATAAGTATATCTCTGATGAAATCTGACAGGTGATCAACTGAAACATAAGGGCCCAGATATTCAAAAGGGTTGCGCCATGCGCAATAGGGTTGCGCCTGCGCAAGTCCGAACTTGCTCCATTCTGCCATATTCAGCAGGAGGCAGTTGCGCCACAGAAAACATGCTGAGCAACAGCACAATGCAAATGAATGCATGCTGAACTGGAGGGGGAGGAACTATGTACAACCGCACAGCCCGATATTCAGCAGGGTTGTGTGAGTTGTGCAGGCGCAACCCCAAACCTGCGCCTACAACTTTGAGCCACAAAAGGCTTAAGTTGAGGGGCCACTCACAGGTGAGCTGCTGCATTGCAGGGTGCAACACAGCAGCTGCCACCTGTGGCTGGCCCCCAACCCAGTCCCTGTGCCCCCCTGCAGCCTGATCGCGTGGCAGCCGACTGTAAATCCCCACCACCACCCCCACTGGCCCGATCGCGGGCATGGTTTAATCCCCCACCACCAGCCCGATCGCGGGCAGCAATGTGGCTCCCCAATCGTTCCCTGGTGGTCCAGTGGACCGAATAGCCCAATCGGGCAGTAGTTGTTTAAGAAACCCCACCCTCCTCCGCGCATTCATCCCTGGTGGTCCAGTGGACCGAAAAGCCCGATCGCGGGCAGTACTTGTTTAAGAAACCCCTCCTGCGACTTCATCCCTGGTGGTCCAGTGGCACATCCTGATAGTGGATGTATATGTTGAACAAACCCCCCGAACATAGCTCTGGTGGCAGGTCTTCACATTCCACCCCACAAAGCCTCACCACTCACTCCCCTTCAGGCAGTTGGCGGGCGGTAGCATCCCACCCGCTGCCGCTTTCACCACCCGCCGACTGACTGCCCGATTGTGACGCTTCGGTGCAGCACAGTACCAGCCACCGGGCAGCCCATACCGGCACATGACAGTCCAGACCTGAATGAACACATCATTCATTCACAAAACGGACTGTCTTGTACGGTATGGGCTGCACGCCCATTGGCTCTTACTCTGCACCAATGGACGTAGCTCACCGGCAGTCAGTCGGCGGCAGCGGGGCGGCATGGTGAGATGCTGCCACCTACCGACCGCGGGGGCAGCGGGTGGGCTTATGGCGTGTGGTGGGGTGTGACACCAGGCACCAGGATGTTTTGGGGTTGTTTGCACACCCATCCCGCCGATCAGGATGTTCGTCCACTGGACCACCAGGGATATAATCGAGGTGGGGAGTTGTTAATACACAATCTCGTTAATCGATTTACGGGTCCACTGGACCACCAGGCATACGCTCGGGGAGCTACATTGCTGCCCATGATCGGGCTGGTGGGGATTAAACATGCCCGCGATCGGGCCAGTGGAGGAGGTGGTGGTGGGATTATACACTGTTTCGCCTGCGGATGCGCTGCAGGGGGCGCCAGTCCCCAACGGCTGCTGCCTGGCAGGGTGCCAGGTGCAAGTCCTCGGGATCGGTGCACCTGCATGTAATGGCATGCAATGGAGACATAATCAGATGCAATTGCCCCCCCTGTGCCTTGCATAATTAGCCCCATTTGCATGTCACCTTTTGAATATGGGATTTTACGCGTGGCGCAATGGTACTTGCGCCACCGCAAGTTGAATGCACCACTCCGACCACTTGCGGTGGCGCAAGTTCCACTGCACCATGCACAGTGGCTGTGGCCAGGGGGTGATATTCAAAGGAGTTGCTCAAGGGCCCAACTCCTTTGAATATCGCTCTGGACACACCCCTGTGCAACTATTTTGTGCAGCGCAAGGGCTTGCGCCACAAAATAGCGCGCGGTTTGAATATCCAGCCCAAGATGTTTTGCATCATGATGGCATTTTTTTTTTCACTAATGGAAAGCATAGCACCATGCCTGTAAGTGTTTGTGATTTTTTCATTCCACTAGCAACTTACACATTAACATAATGTGATTGAATATATGAACAAACAGCTTCTAGTTCATATTTTCTGACAACTTTCCTGTAGCCACAGGTGTGGTATTGTTTTTCTTTGTATGTTTGTATCATGTTGTCCTCGTACAGTGACATGTCCAAGTGCAGCACTTTCTAGTTTTAGTTGTGATTAGTAAGTCAAGTGTGCTTCCTGCAATTCACAGTTATTGGAGGACAATTTCAAAGATGACAACTTTTATAAATAGCTCAGTGAAAAGAGTGACATGTCTGGAGCATCATGTCCCGACAGCTTCTGATGACAAAGCAAGCAAACAACTTTGCACATTCATTGGCACTCAATGGGTTGATCGACATGATGCTGTTATGTTCCACAAATTTAACTCACATGTCTTAGAGACTCAGAAGGACATTAGTGATTGGAACACACCTAGAGATGCCAATATCCTCCTTCACAGTTTGCAAAATTTAGAGTTTATCATGTTACTATACATTCTTGAGGCAACTTTGCATGAGACAAAAAGCATCAGCACTGGACTACAGCATACTGCTACTGAATTGCTTGAGGCTAACAAGCATATTGAAACAGTTAAGGAGATCTTCCAAGAATGGCATCACAGAGAAGAGGAGTTTTAACAAGCTCTGTACAAAAGCAAACAAATATGGGAAGTGATGTTGGCATTGAACTTTCCATGACATGGATTGTCAAGCATCAACAAAACCACCAGAATGTTCCATCTGGCTATATAGAACAAATTTAGAAGTGTTCACCATTGCTCCCTATTTTGGATGCTTTACTAATGCAGCTAAATGACTGGTTTGGGGATTTCAATGAGCTTGCCAGTGGTTTTATTGCTTTGCTGCCTATGTATTTCAAGAAATACAATTACAAAGAACTTGCAGAATCAGTAAGCCACTACTTGCCATATTTAAATGGTGATGAGGACCAGCTCTTTACTGACTATCAACAAAGGAGAAGGCACTCACAAGCATAAGAGACCCCATCAGTGCTGTTACTGAAACTCTGGCTCTGTGTGACCCAAAATTCTTCTGCAATATCCACAAATTACTGAAGATCTTTGCCACTCTGCCAGTGAGAACAGCTACTGGTGAATGTTCTTTTTCAATTCCTGCCTACTTGAAACGCTATCAGTGTGCCACCACCATGACATAGGATTGTTTAAATGGTGCAGCATTGAAGTTTAACTAACACCCTGTTTGAAAATACACATGACTGCTTTGCAAGTCAGTCTGAATATCACCGATTGTTATTTGTCTAAAGCATCTGATTTCCTCTTACCCCACCCCCACCCCCGCCTGAAGCCATACATTTCTCTCTCACAGTGCCTTCTTTTAATTCCAAATTTTGTCTTGGCTACCACACACACACACACACACACACACACACACACACACACACCTTTCCTACCTCCTTTCATTCCCAGACTTACTCCTCCTTAACTTTGACTCTAGATCCCTCACCCTTTTTACATGAAACTTCTGCTGGCCAGTCTTCTTTCCCTTCAGGTTCCCAGAGCTCCGGCCTTTCCTTCCTCCTACAATCTGCTCTGCTTCTTCTCTCTTCTTCCTCAGATCCATCCTTTGTGCTGTACCTGCCCTTTTCTGTACTGTGGCCTGGCATCCTTACTCCTTTCAATCTCCCTTCTAGGCACTATACAATCTGGGTTTTTGCCCATGATCTGTGCCAAATCTATCATTTAATGCATCTCCTTTAGGTCATAGCTAATTCATTTTTTTCCTGTGTTTATGTTAGACTCATCTACCAACTATATCTTGCAATTGTTATATTGATTTATGTTAGCTAACCTATTTATTGCACCATGTTGTCAAGTTTTATTGTACCCCACTTCCCCAAGATACACCTGGAAATGAGCTGTTATCAACTCAGTATGTTATTCCTGGTAAAATTTTTGAAATAAATAAATAAAAGAGAGGCATTTTACTTTCTTGTCTTAAATATCAGAACAAGTACACAATTTGTTGATTATATGAATAAATTTACATTGGAAACTGCAGATGTTTAATTTTTCTGTAATAAAAATCTAAAAAAGTGCTAGATTATACAAAGAATTTTAAAAAGTTCCCAAAATTGTGCATACCAAGTCCCGCCCCTAAGACCCACCCTCCCCGCACCCCTGATCATAAAACCCTAGATCCACTACTGGACACATATCATGTTTATAAGAGGGAGTCATGAAATGATTATTTTGAAAATTTCAGGTCAACATTTAAAAATAATAATAATTATTAAGAAACATGTGTAGTGCCACATTTTACCTCAGTGGGTAGTGCTTTGTGATCCTTTGTAGGTGAGCTGAGTTTGGGGGCCAACTCAGTGGACCAGCTGGATAGGCTGAGGCTGGATGGAACTGTGCTGTCATGTGGCACTATCCCCACCAGCCTGTGAGGGGAAAGCACAGGATTGCCTGCACCAATACAAGTATCATATGGTGAACAGAAGTCTTTTCTTGGCATAGAGCCCTGCACTTCTACACTTGTGGGTGCCACAGGATCCTGTGCTTCAGCTGACAGATGGGCTCTCTGCCCTGTGTGTCTGTATCTATAAGCACATGGAAGCATAGGGCCCAAAGGGCCCAGCACTTCCACAGCCCACTAGATACAGTAGCTTCATAAATTCTTGTTATCTGTTGCCATGCAGAAGTGCAAAGACTGGGTGGCCCTGCTGTTCTGCAGGCAGAATGACTCTTCCCTTCATGCAGGACCCAGAGGGTCATGCCTGTCTGCATGTGTTCACACAAGTCCCAAAGGAGGACCTGTGGGAATGAGGATACAATTCCATTAGCTCAAAAAGAAAGGCAATCCTTTGCAAAAAAGTGTGTTAATACACCAGTTAGTGTTCAAGTTATACTACAAAAGTAGGGAAATGTGGCATTAGGGTTTCAAACTCTACCCCCCCCAAGCAGCAAAAGGACAGGACCACACAAGCAACCACAGACAGCCATCACCAAGTAAGACAAACAACATACAACTGTTTCCAAATGACACAAATGCAGTAGCACTGATATGCTACCTTTGTGGATTTAAATCTGTGGCATGCATACTACAAAGCATGCAAATTCACATCTGCCTGCAAATAGAAATTCATAATACTAAAATCACAGCAATGCTTCTTTGTGCAGAAGCACTGGCCCCTGCAGCCACAGATACAGATACAAATCCACCTTCAACAAATTACAATTCTTTTGTCTGTATAGGGGCCTGCACTTCAGTTGCCACAGGTACTCATCCACACTGTAAGACATACACACAGTTCTGCACTTCCAGGTGCAAGACATACACACTGACCTCTGGCTGCAGAAGCACAGCAACTATGAAATCCATGATACCACAACTGCAACTGTACTTCTGTATGCAGAAGTGCAGGCCTCTGAGGGACCTGTGCCTCTTCAGCCACAGGTATAAGACATACACACTGACTTCTGGCTATAGAAGGGTAGGCCCAGTGGGATCTGTACTTACATGCTGCGTATAGAAAACCATGCACTAGCAAATCCAGCTATGTAGCAAGGTAGTACCCACTACCCCATTAGGTCAGAAAAAAAGTAGCTGTTTTATCTCAATCTGAGCTTTCAAAGGTAACATTTTACTTTTTCTACAGCCACAGGTGCTCATGCATGCTGTACAACATGCACATACAGGTGTGGTTTCATAAGCAGAGGCCCCTGTAGGGCCTGTGTTTAAGCAGCCACAGATAAAAATCCACAAAGGTAGCACATCAGTACCACTGCCTTTGTGTCATCTGAAAACAGTTGTATGTTGTTTGTCTTACCTAATGATCGATGTCTGTGGTGGCTTGTGTGGTCTTGTCCTCTTGCTGCTTGAGAGGGTGGAGAGTTATGTTTGGAAACCCTAATGCCACTTTTCCTACTTTTGGGACATTAGCTTGAACCCTAACTGGTGCATTAACATAGTTTTTTGTAAAGAATATACATGTGTGTATATATATATATATATATATATATATATATATATATATACACACACTAATTGAAAAAAACTACATTAATACAGACATTAGGGTTGAAGAACGCAAAGCACACAAATTAGGGAAGTGAACCATATTATGGTTTTGGGTCTCAGAAGTGTTAGTGAATCAGCAGTGGGGTCTTCTTTGGGATTGTCAACCCTAATGCCCAGCCTCTCTGCTCCCACCCATAGCCTCCTGTCCAAGACAAAAGGTACAGCTCCAAATTAGTGCCTCATAGTGATACACTCTTCAAAGCAAGAGAAGTATGGCTCACCACATGTTGCCAACAAAATCTGTTGTAACTTTCTTCATGCACCCCCAAAGAAGACCCCACCACTGAATCGAAAAGACTCCAGAGACCCAAAACCCTAATGTTTTTCATTTCCCTACTTTGTACACTTTGCATTCTTCAACCATACTGTCTGCATTAACATAGTTTTTCTGCAATTAAGTTTCCTTCATTTTCTGATAGTGGAATCATATCCTCATTCATGCATATCCCAAAATGAAATAAATAGAATGCAGGAGACAGTCCCAATGCAGTGCAGTGCATTGGCCCATCAGGCCTCGACATGCATGTCAATACCTTGTGGGAAAAGGGTCCCCAGCCCACCACAAAGTGTTATGTGTTTGCCAGAACACTACTCTGTCTCTCCCCAGGCTGGGGCTGATGCCGCATACTGCAATGCCTTCCCCCCAGCCTCAGCCCATTCAGCCGGCTCATTGAGCTTGCACCCAAACTCAGGTCACTGGCATGGGAAGGTAGCATGGTCCCCAATGGGCCAACAGCCATCCCTGCAAATTATGTTACTTCATTATTTTTTAATGACATTTTGAACCCCAAAATTCAACATAGTCTTTTTATGACCCCCTCCTTCTGAACATGACAGGTGTACTTTATAAAATACTGGATGAAACATCATTTCACACCACAACTGTGAAATCACATTTTGGCCAAGATTTGAAATACAACAGCTGTCAGGTTCATGAGGTGGCAAGAACAAAAGGCTATGTTGAAAATTTGGAGTCATAAGTTATGAGTGAGCATAGAAAAATTACAACATACCTTCATTTGTTGTTTTTTTAATATTTTGACTGCACATTTTCAACATAGTCTTCTTATGACCACACCTCATGAACACAACATGTGAAAACATTCAAATCTAGATGAAACATCATGTTGCACCATAGGCATGAAACCGTATTTTGGCCAGGATTTAAAATATGGCAGTTGTTAACATTCATGCGGTGGTGTGAAAAAATGGCTATGTTGAAAATTTAGACAAAAATATTGAAAATTACCAAAATTATGAGCAAGCATTGACAAATGTCAATGTCCATTTGTAACTTCATTCTTTTTTTTTTATATTTGTATCTTAAATTTTCAACATAGCCTTCTTACGACCCCACCTCATGAACCTGGTAGGTGAAAATTTTCAAATCCTGCCCAAAATGTGATTTCGCAGGGCATTTTTGGTATTTTGGTATAAGCAGAAATAACACAAACATTTACAATACACACAGGTTAAAAAGAATCATCTGGACAGGGAGAACCCCTTGGATATATAACACTACAATTAGATTATTAAGATGGCCACCAGGCTGGGCGTGCGTTTGCTTTCACTCTTATGTTGCAGTTGAAGTGTTTTAGTTTATTGTTTTTTAGTTGCGTTTAACGTTTTACTGTTTTATCACTTTTTTTGCTTTTTTTTGCTTTATTATTGTTTTATTATTTCTTCGTGGACTGTGTTCAGTTACCAGTTTGTTGCTCTGCCAACTCTGAGACTCTGGACTTTGGGAGATCCTAGAGATGCAAGAAAGGGTATTATCCCTTTTCCTGTTTGTCGGAGCTGTATGGTCTCTCCATTTTTTATAATTAAGCTGCCGGTTTTAATAACCGGTTGGGCTAGCGGTTATTACATTAGCTCTTGTGAACTGGATGTTGTGAGCTGAGCGCTGGGAGTCTGGGAGTATTTATCTTTTTTTTTTTTTTGGATTTCACTACTGCTCATTGGTGTTTGAGGATTTATTGGAGCCTAAGGACCTATCGATTTAATCGACTGCAGGCTGTGAGCTGCATGGAGAATGGTTTCACAGCCTTTTTAACTCTTGGATCTATCGGCCTGGTTCAATCTCTTTTACACCTGGTTGTTCATGAGTACTGAGGTCGGAGCCTAATTGGACCCCAGCTTGGTTTTTCTTCTTGTCCAGAACAAATTTTTTGCAAGGGTTTACTTCGTGATGAAAATAGAATATCTTTGAACTGAGGCTCTGAGTCTGGATTTTGACTATCTTGTGGGCCTTGCCTAATTGGGGACTTTTAAGGCTTCCTTCCCTGCTTTTACTGCCCTTCTTGGTGAACCCCGGCCCCTCCAACTATAGTGGTGCAGGGGGAGTTTCCCTCACTGGGGAACCAGTGGGTGATGGTCCCTTCCTCTAGGGATCCTGGGGTGACCATCTGGGTGGGCTCCTCCAGGGTTTTGTAGCAATCTGTTGTAGCCAGGTGGTGAGCTGGGGGTAACCTGTTGGGTTTAGCTAGGGGAATATTTCCAGTCCCGAAGCTTTTTCTGTTTTTTGTGGACAGACTGCTAGGCTGATTAAAATACCCCTGATTCAGTGAGAGTGTTTTCTGGGGTATTGGCCCTTGGACATGTACTAAATTTTCTTCAGTTTCATTTTGTTATTTATATCTGGTGTCTGGAGAATCCTGTACCTTGGAAGATCTGCAGTGAGAGTGCTTAGGACTGGGACCTCCTGGTGTTCTTTAATTAACTTTAATTACAATACTTGTATTTATTTTGTTTGCTGTATTATTTTATTTTGTTTATTTAAAGGTGGTAGTGAGAGTACCATTTTGTCTCACCTGGTTACCACAGTGAGAGTATTGTGTAACCCAGTGGGGCTGTTTGTTTATTTTCATTTTATTTTATTTTATTTTATTTTTATTTATCTTTGGTTTATTAATTTGCTTTAATTAGTTGATTTATTTTTAGTTCATTTGTTGTCTTTGGGATTTATTGGGGGTGTTGTGATTTATATTTTTAATTGACTTCAACTGCATTACTGCTTTATTTGAAAATTAGGATTGTTTGTGGTGTTTTACCATATTTTGGGGGTATTTTATAGAATGTGCCTGCTTGCACCCCCCAGTCCTGCACTATCAGAAATCCTCTCTCCGTGCCCTTCACCCGTTCTCTTCCCCCCCACTTCCTGCTTTCATTTACCAGCACTGTCGGGCACTTGGGATTGCCCTCAGGGTGGGGGTGGGCTGGGGGAGTGCGGACATTGGAGCTCGAATGAGCGGGTTTCCCCCATAGGAGTGATTAAGTCCAGAAGACGCCCTGTGGTGAAATGGAGCCTAGAACGTGGTAATCCATGCCTTGTCCCCATACCCAAGGGCACCTCCTTTTTAGGTGGGCAAGTAGCCAGGATGGCCTATGAGCACTGTCCAACCCAGGCATTGTTATGCAATGCCAGATCCATTAAGAACAAAGCTGCAGTGATTGTGGATTGCGTTGGAACAGCGGATCTGGCTTGCATCACCGAGACCTGGTTGGATGTTAATGCTGCCCCAATTTTGGAGGCAGCTATTCCTCCCGGGTACTCGGTGACACATTGCCTGAGGTTGGATCGCAGGGGCGGGGGGGGGGTGACGGTCTGTTTTAAGACAGAATTGGGCCTCACTTGTGTTCCAGCTGAGGAGACGAAATCATTTGAGTGCACTGTGGTAACTGGTGTGGGGTGCAGGATAGCTTTCATTTACCGTCCACCAGGGGATGAAAAGCTGTTCCTGCAGGAAGTAGCAGACTTCGTCACCGACGTGGCATTGGAGTCGCCCAGACTGATGGTTCTGGGCAACTTCAATGCCTGGTTCGATGACGAATCCTCACTTTTTGGACAACACTTCCTCCAGTTGACGACATCACTGGGCTTCACACAGGTTGTTTCTTCAGCTACCCATAAAGGTGGTCATTCTCTTGATTTGGTCTTCCTCCTGGGAATCGAGGCCTCCGACTTGGGGGTGGAACCTGTTGGTTGGTCTGATCACTACACCGTGACATTCAATTTTTCTGCCCCCTGAGTAGGTATGCCCCTGTGGAGAAGGTCAGTTACCACCCTTTACGGGATGTGGTCCCTGAAGACCTGGCGGCGGTGATTGACCTCTCGGTGCTCAGTGAGACCAGCACCAATCCAGAGCATTTAGTGGTAGCCTATAATAAAGCTATTACTTCAGCTCTTAATCAGATTGCTCCAATCTATGTTCGTCTCCTTCCACTTTGCCCTCGGACCCCATGGTTTGATGGGTCACTGAGGGAGATGCGGAAGTTGGGTCGCAGGTTAGAACGTCGTTGGCATAAATCCACCTTGGATGCCGACCATCTTATTTTGTTAGAACATTATCAGCTCTATCAATCAGTGATTTCCCATAAGAATGCAGAATTCCTGTCCAGGGAAATCGCTGTTGCTGGGAACCGACCGGCTCAGCTCTTCCGAACAGGGGACAGGTTGTGCAACCCAACCTGTCTGCAGCTCCGTCGAGTTTTTTCACAAATTGAGTGTGATGAGATCGCTCGATTCTTTGCGAACAAGGTGGCTGATATCAGGCAGAAGATTTGCCTTTCTCGTTCTATGGGTGATATGGTTGGTCGCTGCTCTGTCACTATGCTTGGTGCTTCCTGGAGTACCTCTGACCTACTGGATTTCGTTGAGATTATGAGGATTGTCCAGGGGATGTGCCCCACATGCTGTAGTTTAGACCCGGGCCCTACTTCCCTAATTTTGGGTTGTAGTGATGTCATTGGCCCGGTCTTAGCTCAGATTGTCTGGTGCTCCCTGGAATCGGGTGTGTTCCCTGGCTCCCTGAAGAAGGCAGTGGTGACACCCCTTCTGAAGAAAGCTTCTTTGGACCCGGAGTCTCTGGCTAACTACAGACCTATCTCGAACCTTCCTTTTGTGGGAAAGGTTATCGAGAAAGTGGTGGCAATCCAACTGGAGTACCATCTAACCATCCATAATCTATACGAACCTCTCCAGGCTGGCTTCCATAAGAGGCATAGTACTGAGACGGCTCTGGTTTGGGTGCTCAGTGATCTGATGGCAAGTGATCAGAGGAAC
The DNA here is from genome assembly GCA_016271365.2 of Neoceratodus forsteri. Taxonomy (NCBI): domain Eukaryota; kingdom Metazoa; phylum Chordata; order Ceratodontiformes; family Ceratodontidae; genus Neoceratodus; species Neoceratodus forsteri. Next base: position 1,237,100,904 of record CM057456.1, read on the forward strand.
TGTTCTATTCTGGTATTCCTTGATCACTCCTCAGCTTTTGACACTGACGACCATGGGGTCCTGCTCGAGCGCCTGAGGTGCATCTGTGGGCTGACGGGTACAGCGCTCAGATGGTTTTCATCCTTCCTCACCGGTTGAACTCAGAGAGTTGTCTTGGGAATATTTACTTCCGAGTCTTTCTCTCTGTCTTCTGAGGTACCTCAGGGCTCAGTGCTGTCCCCCATGTTGTTTGCAGTGTGTATGCTGCCCCTCGGAGATATTGTAAGGCAGTATGGGCTGAGGTTTCATTGCTATGCTGATGATACCCAGCTCTACCTGTCTTTTGCCCCCAACCAGATGTGCACCCTCTCAGTATTTAAGAGCTGCCTGGTTGAAATCCAAGACTGGATGAGTTCCATTGGGTTAAAGTTGAACGCGGGAAAGACTGAGGTTTTAGTGGTGGACCCTGGTTGCAGGATAGAGGGATTAGGGAAGGACTTGCCCTCTGGTTTATTCCTGGGAGGTGAGCAGATCCCTACTTCTGAATGGGTGTGTGACCTGGGAGTGATACTTGATGATGATTTGACCCTTCGTCATCAGGTGTCTGCTGTCATCAAGTTAGCCTTTTATCAACTTAGGAACATTGCCAGGATCAAGCACCTTGTTCCGTCCAGCGCCTTGCCAATTTTGGTCCATTCCTTTGTGACCTTGCGCCTTGACTACTGTAACTCCCTGTACCTAGGGCCTCCTGGGGTTGATATCTGCCACTTGCAGCTAGTGCAGAACGCGGCTGCACGTTTATTGACTGGGGCATCAAGAAGATCTCATATAACCCCAGTGCTGCGCGATCTGCACTGGCTGCCAGTTCAGTGGTGGATCACCTTTAAGGTAGGTTTGTTAACTTACAAGGCCCTACATGGACTGGGTCCTGACTACCTGAAAGAACTTCTGATCCCTTACACCCCTGTGCGAGAACTCCGCTCGGCTGATGAGGGGTTGTTAGAGATTCCGAGGGTTAGATTGAAGTCATCTGGGGCTCGGGTTTATGTTCGCTGCCCCATCCCTCTGGAATTCTCTACCTCGTCAGTTATGGGAGTGCAGGACAGTGGGGAGTTTTAAGCAGACACTGAAGATCTTTCTCTGGGACAAAGTATTTCCTGATTTTCAATGATTTTATTCTTATTTATTGTTTAATTGTGTTTGTTTTTTATCTGTGAAGCGCCTTGATGATTTGAAAGGCACTATACTAAATAAAATTATTATTATTATTATTATTATTAATTCATTTTACAAATACAGAAGATTTAAGGCTAGCAAGATCTATACTAACAGTGATGCCATTAACAAATTTAGTCATTTATCGGACCTATGCTAGATCTACCCTAAGTCTGAATTATCACACAGTCTGTAAATATTCCTAAGCAGACATGTTATAAGCCATGTGAGAAGGAATAAGGACACTGAAATTCTAAACATTTCTAAAACAGCGAACATTTCTTGTTGCTTGGATTATTCATAAAAAATGTACCAATACATGATGGTTGCCATTTTTGGGGATAGGTGCGGCAACTATATTTCTTCAGATCTGCATATCTAGGAGGACATGCATCATGCATTGTGCCAAAAAAAAAAGGGTGTTATCACCATGCAGCCATGCATCTAACGTGTTACAGAAGTGATGACTACTGTCCTATAATGAGACAGCATGAGTAGGTAGAATTTTGTCTGAGCCCTCAGGGTACTGAGTGTGTGGTGTGCCTTTCTTATCCTGAATTTCTGTACTGGAGAGTATTGGTGCTATACTATGACCCCCAGTCACTGTAAGAAGGAAACAAGTTATAGATGGTGGTGGTTATGTCCCTATGTTCCTATTTGCTGCAACCATGGTGACCAGGCTTTGATAAACCTGGGTGCATGCCTCTGCATCTGCATAGAACTCACAGGTATGATGCAGTTGCTGACTCCCTCTGGGCCCACTGGGACACTGGAGGGTAATCCGCTTGCCTCTGTTTCATGAGCCAATGTCCTTTGGCTTCTAGTTCTACTGTGCTCAAGAAGACTTATAAATTTTCCTTTGTGGAGATAGCAACTCTGGGTCTCCTAGAATCCAACATCTTGGGTAGTGAGGCAGTGTTTACATATATTACACAGGTGGTTACAGAGTATAGTAGACTGTTGTCAATTTAGCTCATCAAAACTCAATGGGCAGGATTTTCAAAAGTATTAGTTTGCCATAAGCCCTGGTGCGCTGACGATACAGCACATGGGGCTTAACAGGATTTTCCATCCCATGTGGCAATTGCCACAAGTTAGACCAACATTTTCTGGTCTAACTTGCGGTAATCCTGGGGGCCATTATTACGGAGCTTGCACCAGATATTTGGTGCAAGCTGCCATAACCCGTGAAAACTGTCACAACTGAACCCGAGATAGTAAAATCAGGCGCAGTTGTGGCACAGGGTTTGGCGTACTATAAAAACCTAAGTGACATGGTGCAGGGTTGGATGCAAGCTCTGCACCATGGTTGGAAAATCCGGCCCCATGTCTATAACCCTTAATATTGTAAGAGACAAAATATTCAGCTAGTTTTATTCTTAAATTCCATTTTAACTCCCACTATCGACTAATTCTTCAGGAAAAGAGTTCCAAAGTGCCACCACTCTCTGATTGTACCAATTTGACCTTTTATTAGTATGAGATATCTCACCCTTTAGCTGTAAGGAGTGTGGTCTGGTGTTTCCATTTCTAGGCCCAAACAGTCCCACAGATTGTTGTTAGTTAGTGCCCTAAAGGCCCATGCCTCGGCTTAATGTCCGATACTCCAACAAGAACAACCCCAAGCTACTTTTTTTGTCCTCATAATCTAGGCCCCTTAGGTATCTTATCATCCTTGTGGCTCTCCTTTGTACCCTCTCCGAAGATTTTATCTCCATTTTTGTTCCTGGTGCCCAAAATTGGGCACAGTACTCCAAGTGAAGCCTTACCAGTGAGGCATACAATGGTATTATTACCTGTCTTTCCCTGCTTTTAATGTGCCCAGTAATGCTACTCAATATTCCATTTGCTTTTCTGATGATGATGTTGCAGTGGCTCTTGAAATTCAGATCTCTAGATACCGTTATACCTAGATACCTCTCTTCTGTTACTTCCCTCAGGTTTTGGCCCCTGAGCAAGTAAATAGCTTTTACAATCCTCTTACCCATATGCATGACTGTGCGTTTGTTACAATGCAACCTATGTTCAAGTGCCCATCTCTAGTTTGGCTAAAGCACTTTGTAGTTTTTCAGTATCCTCCATATTTTGCACCACAGTACCAATACACGTGTCATCCGCAAACTTTGGCACCAATATCCCATCCTCACAAGCCATTGAGGATATACATATATAAGTTGAATGAGCATGGCCCCAAGACAGATCCCTGCAGGATTCCACTAGACACTCCAGTCCAGTCCGAGTTTATACCCCTTATGCTCACCCTCTGTCTCCTTTAGTGATGTGAGAAGTCATCAAAATTTGCTCCGCAAGATATTTCACAGATCAAACTCAATTCGCCAATTCACAGAGTGTTGGACTGAATGCAAAGTGTGGACTTCCATGGGTGAAATTCCACACTTCACACACAAACTTCCCTGGTGTAGTAGTGGGTGCCCCCCCCCACCACCATCCACATTGTAAAAAAAATATATAAATCCCTGGTGTCTAGTGGTACCCCCACCAATCACCCACAGTGTAATAATTAAAACCCTGGTGTCTAGTGTTCCCCTCACCAATCACCGGCCACAGTGTAAAAAGATGTATATGTTTTTAATTAAATTCCTGCTATCTAGTGGATTCCCCACCCCGTCAGGGAGTGCCCCACCACTCCACTCACTGCACTCTCACCCGAGTGGGAACTAACACAGCCTCCACTTTCTACACCATGGCTGGCCACCCAACTGACCTGGAATGAATGAGCGCGTGCTTGTACAAATATGTACTCATTCATTCCAGGTCAGTGGGGCAGCCAGCCATGGTGGAAAATGAAGAGCTGTGCTGGTCACCCACTCTGGGTCGGGGGGGCAGGCTGGTGGTGCACTCTCTGACAGGGTGGGGGTCCACTAGACACCATGGATTTAATTAAAAAATATATATATATAATAATTTTTTTTTTACATTGTGGGCAGCAGCCTGTGGGTGGGGGGGGATATCTTTAGACACCAGGATTTAATTATTACATTGTGGCTGGTGATCGGGCGGAGGGGCCACTAAACAGGGAGTTAATTAAAAATTTTTTTTTACATTGTGGCCAGCGATCAGTGGGGGATCACTGGATACCAGGGATTTAATTAAAATACATACTTTTTTACATTGAGGCCAGCAATCAGTGGGGGCATTAGACAACAGGGATTTGGGGGATTCGACATTTGTAACTTCTTGCTTTGTTTTTTTTAGTGCAATTTGCACTTAAAAAAAACAAAAGCAAGGCAAAGTTAGAAATGGCAAATTCACATTAAACCAGGCAATTTCGCAAACTGATTCATGGAGGTAAATTTGGTGACTGCCAAAAATTCGCCGGCAAAGTAAAACTTTGCTGCGTCTCTAGTCTCCTTTCAGCCAACCAGGATGCAATCCACTTAGTTATTTTACAATGAATCTTCATGTCGAACAGTGCATAAATTAGTTCCCATGTGTTATCTTATGAAAGGCCTTGGCGAAGTCTAAAAACACCACATCCACTGATCCACCCTGCTCCAGAGCCTGGCTTACCCTACCATAGAACTCTAATAGATTTGTTTGGCACAAATGTGCTTTAGTGAATCCATGCTGTGTCTTATCCGAGTTCCCTGTCGCACTAATAAATTCTCCTGTGTACTCTTTTATTGTGCCCTCCATGACCTTGCCCAGAACAGAGGTTAATCTCACTGACCCATAGTTCTTTGTTTCTTTCCTGCTACCCTTTTTGTAAATAAGTATCATGTTAGCAGTTATCCAAGAGTCCGCCACAACTCTCTCATCCAAGGACTTTTGGAATACAGAGTCAATGGTTCTGTCAACTCATTGGCCGATTCTTTAACCACTCTCAGGTATACTCCATCAGGTCGTTGGGCCTTACTGGGATCAAGCTCGGAAAATGTGTTCCTAATATCCTCAGCCTCAAGGGTGAGTGGGCTAACAGACACATCCTGATACATTTTTGCTTAACCAGTTTTGTCATCATACACTGATGCAAAGTACTGGTTTTGTAGCTCCTCTATGAGAACCACATCCTTGACTAGTTCCTGTTGAGAGTCCAGCAGACTGCCAACTTTGCCCATTGCACCCTTTTTATTACTAATATAGTTAAATAAGGATTTTTAGCTATCTTTGACTTTAACTGCAAGTCCCAATTCATAATCCCTTTGTCTTTTTGATAGCCTGTTTAATCACCTTCAATAATTTTTTTGTATATTAATCAACTATTTGCCTCATTGATTTTTTTGCTTTTATATATGCCTTTTTCTTCCTATTAATGAGTTTCTTCCTTTTGGGGTTCAGCCAGGAAGGAATTCTGCCCACTTTGTTATATTTCCTCTTTTCTGGTACATATTTTATAACCAGACTGTTCATTTTTCCTACCAACAAATCCCACATTTTATTTAATGACTTTCCATTAAACTCATCCCTCCAGTCTCATCTGCTCAACTCTAGTCTCATGCGATGAAAATCTGCTTTTGAAAAATTTTTAATCCTGGTAGCTCCCTGTACTATCCCACTAGTCACAACTATCTTAAACTCCACCATGGCGTGGCCACTGTTCCCCAGTGGTATAGTCACCTCACAGTCCTGCAGTTCATCCCCCATATTACTTAACATTAAGTCGAGGATACGATCCCCCCCCCACCTTGTAGGCTAGGTAACATATTGCTCCAGTACTACTATACCAAGTGTTTCCAGTATTTTCTCCTGTATGTTTGTTGTGCATTTTGCTCCTCCCAGTTAATACCTGGTAAGTTAAAATCACCCAGTAAAATGATTCTATCTTCAGGATCTAGACTTTCTATCTGTTGATATAGATTGCTGTTGTCTTCCCTGGAAAGTTGGGGGGGTGCTGTACATCACGCTACAGATGATCTTCACACTTCTTTGTGGGGTAATCTTGATCCTGACCTGCTCCAACTCATTAATACCTACATTTAGTTGTTCTGAATCAACAGAGTCTGCTACACACACTGCCACTCTACCTCCTTTTCTATTCTTCCTTTCTTTGCTGTATGGTGTGTAACCCTGTATGTGCCTATCCAGTTCATTATCACTGTCCCACCAGATCTGTGTGATTGCACATATATGGATGGATTCAGTGATCAAAGTATATTCTAGCTTCTCAAACTTTCTCACCAAATTCCTAGCATTGATTGGCGAGCATTTCCAGTTCATGTTTCCCACATTCAGATAGGAGCCTAGGTGTGCTGTTTTATTACTGCTGGTCATCTCCCCCATTTCCCCCATTTTCTAATTTAAATATTTGGAAATAGTATTGTTGATTCTATGTGCCAAGGTCCTGGTCCCATGCCTGCTTAAGTGTAAGCCATCTCCACAATATAGGCCCATATCCTTGAAGCTATCTCAGTGACCTCGAAATGTAAATCCTTCAAGAAGACACCAGGGGCCAGATTCCAAGATGGGTTATGCATGTCGCAAGGTGACTTGCGCCAACGTCAATGGTGCAAAGTTGCACTAGGCATACGTCGCGCTTACGGCCATGACATAACAGGCTGCCTGCACCAAAGGCAGGCTACACCACTGGGTATGGCAGAAACCCCCTGCGACATGGTGCAAGGGGGTTTCTGACATCGGTTACGGCCATATTCCAAGTGGCCAGCTGACAGAATGGCAAGTTGCTATTCCAGCAGGGACCCCGGCAGACAATGGTCTAAGTATGGTTAGACCAACCATACCCTATGTCCACCAGGGTCACAGCTCCATGCCTGGTGCCCCTACAGCCAACCCCCCATGGATTCACATGGGTTCCCACCCCACCCCCATTGGCAGGGCTGCCCTCTGTGGGCAGCTTGTACCTCCGTGCCTCAATCCCCGAGTGGTGCCTCACAGGACATTACACGGCCCCTGCCTGACATGCACCCCAAGGTTGTCCGGTGGCCCCCTGCCCCTCCCCAGTACTGTGGAGCATTGCTGTGGAGTCCTTGTGTGGGACTTTGGCGGGGCCATGCTATGCGTGGCTTGTGCCCTGTGGGTGGGCATTGCTGTGGCTTGCAGCACTCAGGTTAGGTGCGCCCTTCCTGTGGCGCAACCCTGGAGCTGCCACAAGTCACAGGGCGTAGGTGCCAGGGACCCTACCTGTTCTGGAATCTGGCACAGGGTCCCCAGCATAGCGGCGTATGTTGCAACTCACATCCAGTGGCAAGTTGTGCCATACGTCCTGGAATCAAGGCCCATCTTTCCAGCCACCACTTGAGATTTATAATATCCCTATTTTTTGCTGCCCCAGCTCTGGGGACTGGTAGGATTCCTTGGATAACTATATCACACCCTGTTTCCTTTAGTTCTGCTCCCACCTACTCAAAATCTCTCTGTATATCCACCAACCACTTCCTTCCAATATCATTTACCCCAAAGTGTAAGACTGTTATGGGTCTTTCTGAGTGTTCCATGAGACCATTTAACATTCCTTTAATATCACAAATATTTGCTCCTGGTAGTGTGCTTACCATGGTTTGTTCCTTCATGATCTACATATCACTAAATCCATAAATTTGTGAGGTGATCTGTTCTAATTCTTTGATAATGGTGAGCCACCAAGTATGAATGGCTGGGCAGTCCCATAGGATATGATAAATAGTTACAGGGGAGGTGTTACAACACCAGCATGCATTTGGGATAATGAAGCCCATATGATTTAGCATGTCCAGTGTCCTATGCCACCTACTCAGTACCTTCTTTTGGAAGATTAGCTGCAGCTTGGGGTCTTGAGAGGCAGTATGAGCCTTCACCCAGCATTGGTCCTGATGTTCTGGATCTAGGATCTCTTGAAGATCTGTTTCCCATTTTACAATTAGAGATTCCCAGCAGGGAAGGTAGTGAGCTTGGATACTTTTAAATATCTTCCCCATTCATCCTTTCATTTTAGCTACCCATCCTGCTATCCCTTTTGTCATCGGATTTGTGGACAGAGTGTGCCCAGGTGTGAGCCAGTGCTGCAGCGCATGTCTCACCTGAAAGTATTTCAAGAGCTCTTTATTAGGCAATCCAAATTCTGCTTGCAGTTGAGCAAAAGATTAAAGAAGGCCTGAGTCAGCCATTACTAGATGGGCCACCATCTTCATGCCCCCATTTTCCCAGGAGTTCCATTTGATGGGAGTGCCCCAAATTTTTAGACCTAGATTATTCGATAGTGGTTCCCACTGACCTAGAGGGAGTTGGTGCCACTTTATAAGTTTAGCTATTCTATGCCAAACTTGCCAAGTGAAGGCCGTTGGTAGTGTGGTGTGGCATTGTTTTGGGAAGGGTTCCTGTAGAGTTACCACCAGTGGTATTGAGATCAGTATCTCTTGTTCCAATTCTACCCATACCAATGTGAACTGGTTCATTGTTTAAAGCCATTGCAAAGTCTGTTTGATACTATGACTGATGTGGCATACCCAGAGCCATGGCTGGGTCAGCCCCGCTTTGCATTGGGGTGCTCAGAAGATCAATTTACCAAAGCATGGACTCCTGCCATCCCATATAAAGTTAGTTAAAAGGGACGTAATTTTCTTCCAAAGTTTGGGGGGAATGGCCATTGGGAGATTACTCAGACAGTAAAACAACTTAGGGATAGCCATCATCTTAAAGGCTGCTATCTTCCCATGTAGCATAAGGTTTAGCTTCTTCCACCTGTCTGTACATAATTTGAGGAAATACATCCATTTAGAGAAGTTCTTTTGAATCATGTCCTGGGCTCTTCTTGTGATGGACATACCCAGGTACTGAATATTGTTGGCAGTTTAAGATGCCATGCGCCACCCAAGGGATGCACATGTCGGATCCCCTGCTTATATTAGCATCACTTGTTTTACCCTAGTTGGCTGAAATACCAGAAAGTGTTCCAAACCTGTCTGTAACTTCCCACACCTTTGGAAGGGAGGATTCCACTTGAGGTAAAGTGAGTAGTAGGTCCTCTGCATAACGTAAGGAAGTGAACGATTTATCCCTGACACTTATCCCTGTGATGTCCAGGTGTTGCTGGAGTGTGGCACTGAGAGGTTCCAGTTGCATAGTCAAAAGGAATAACAAGGGGCTATGGGGACACCCTTGTCTAGTGCCCCTGAATAAGGGGAAAGGACTGGATAAAAGGTCATTTGTAAGGACTGTTGCTGCCAGGGAGGAATGTAAGGTCTTGACCCATTAGACAAAGGGCCCTATACACACTTTGTCCAAGACATACAGTAGTACAGGAACTCTCACTTTACCAACTTCAGCACTTTCTCCATGGCAATTGTGACTAAGGTAGCTGTGTTATGACCTCTGTAGGCCACCTGAATCAGGTTGAGAACTATTCTCAGGCTGTCCCTTCCATGCCTTCCCTTCATGAACCCAGCCTGGCACTTGTGTACAAGGTAAGGGAGTGCTGTTTCTAATCTGGTTGCCAGGACTTTGGCCAATATATTGGTGTCCACATCAAGTAAAGAAACTGGCTTACAGATGGAGCAGGAAGCCCTGTCCTTATTGGGTTTTGGAAGCATGGTAATCATGGCTTCTCACATAGTGGGAAGCAGGCTGCCTTGTGCTCTGACGTCCTGGAACAGATTAGGTAGGTGCAGGGTGAGCACCTGGTCAAAGGCCTGATAAAAGTCTGTGCTTAGGCCATCTGGTCCTGGAGCTTTACCTCTAGCCAGATCTTGAATGGCTTTGGTTATCTCTTGCACCAATATTTCAGCATCCAGAACTTGGGTCACTGCAGGAGAGATGCTAGGGAGATCAAGTGTGGCAAAGAAATCATCATACCGAGAGGCATGGCAATCTACAGTGCTACAGTAAAGGTTGGCATAATAGGCTCTTAAGGCCTCAGAGATCTGTTTGGGGTCAGAGGAGAGTTTCCCTGAGACCAATCTGATATGCAATATTTGAATTTCACCTACCTTTGTTTAAAGCAGTATGCCAACAATTTTTAGTTGTCTTCCCCCCATTCTCGCAATAAGATTTTTTAAGAAAGAACTGCACTCTTTCTGCCTGCTGATGATGTATTGTATTCAGTTGGAAAATTAAGTGCCAGGAGGCAATGTACATCCTGGTCCCCTCTGTGCCCGTACTGGCAAAGTTTGCCCTCCAGCTCTTTCAGCTGAGTTGTGAGTTCAGCTTCCTCTTGTTTCTATTATTTTTATTTTCCTTGCCTGCATATGAAATAATCCAACCACTGACAAACACCTTAAAACCATCCCATAGGATACCTTGGGAGACATTAGGTTGGTCATTCACTATCAAAGTAAAAATTGATTTTCTCCTTCAGTCATTCGTTAAAGCCAGTGGAATGTGAAAGAGATGAATTAAATCATCATTCTGGTGTTTTAGCCATGATATGTTGGGGTAGCCATGTAATGGCAACTGAAGCATGATCCAAGAGGATGACGGGATAGATGGAAGTGTTCGTTATTTCATGAAGGCTGTGGGAACTACATAGAAAGTAGTCCAACCTGCTGCACGTATGGAATCTGAGGGAATGAAAGGTGTAATCTTTGGCAGTGGGATGGTATATCCTTCAGCAATCCTTCAGTTGGTGTTCTAAACATAAGGGGCACAGTGCTGCTCTTGCATGAGTGTGGGATGGGGTACCTTTTCCTGTGGGTTTCCAGTCCAAGAGAGGGTCCAGAACAAAATTCCCCCTTTCCCCTTAAGGATCACTGTGGTCCCGGGTGAGCTTAATTTAGACAGGTGTTGTGCCAGCTGCAGGAAGAAATCTGGGCTATCTGCATTCAGAGCATATTCATTACCAAGGACAACTGGTCTACTCTGCACCTTGCCTGCCAATGGAATCCACCTTCCCTCCGTGTCTTCTTTCTATCTGTCTATTTGGATAGGGCTGCCTTTCTTAATTAGGATGGAAACTCCACACTTTTTGGAGGAGTGGTTGCTTGAAAATCCTTGCTCCACTCAGTTCCTGACTAATTTATCTGACTCTTTTTTTGAGATGCTGTGTCTTTTGTAGTATGGCCATGTCACACTTGGCTGACCAGTAGTTGAGAATTTTTTTTCCATTTAATAAGGTGATTAATCCCCTGAACATTCCAAGAAATAATTTTTAGATCAGCCATGATGGTCAGCTACAGGGCCCCATAGTGTTACGAAAGAAGATGACTGGCTTAACCTACTCTATTGAATACCGATAGGCACTTTGCTCCTTTCATACCCTCTCTGAGGTGGTCTCCAGAAACATTAATTGCTGTAGCTGCAAGAAGATAGAAACAACAGTGAACAACACTGAATTCAAGACCCAGCTGTACATGTTCCCCAGAATGAAAGCTGCTTTGTCCTGCTTAGAATTGCTACCTGTCTAGCATCCGCAGTCTTGCAATACTCCTGTCCAAAAACTAGAGTAAAGGGGTGTAACCAATTTCCAGATTTATAGTTAAGCATTAAATAGGATAACTTTAGTGAGATTTGACCAAATAAATAACTGATCCAGGTCTATAATTTAATGATTGAAAACCTCTGCAGGAGACAGGGATAGAAGGTACCCAATAGCTGTCCTGAGGAAACCACCTGGCCCCACTTCTTTCCTGGTACCACTGTGGTCACCATACCACACTGTGCTAATCGCTGATAGGGTAGTTGATGGCAGCCATTAAGCTCCCACCATCTTGTTCAATAAAAGCCCTCTGAGTTTGAGATGGGCCTTCCTTTATGTCACTGCACTTTGTCTTTAAGAGGCTGCCAGTGAAGCATAAGTATTTACCTGTGCTGGAAAGAACATCTCATTAGCCTTCTCACCTTTCAGTGCCCATCACCATGCTCCAGGGAGAGGGGAGTGGAGTGTCTTAGGATACCAGTCTTCTTCTGGGTTTGGTTGAGCTCTCAGTGGGGGAGAAGTGAGAGGATCAAAGGACACACCTGGTGTCTTTTTGACTTAGAAAGTTTCTCTCTGCTTGTCTGGTAGCCATAGGGTTGTTCAAAGGCTGGTACATAATCTTTCTGTAAACTTCCTCTGTGAGGGTAGGTCATTGTATTGTAGGGCCTCCCCCCCCCACCAACTCCGAGCTCTCTTACAGAAGAAATACCAAACAGCCTGTAAGGAGATATGTCAGGAAGCATGATAATAACATAAGAACATAAGAAAAGCGTCAGCAGATGGGGACCATGCAATCCATCTAATCTGCCCTAGAAACTACCCCCTCCCTATGTAGCCTTCATCCTAACTTGTCCTTCATGCCTGTCCCATGCGAGTTTGAACTCCCTGAATGTCTTTGATGCTACCACCTCCAGGGGCAGGCTGTTCCACAGGTCTATCACTCTCTCTGTGAAGAAGTACTTCCTGAGGTTGCTTTTGAACCTTCCTCCTACCAGTCTCATATCATGCCCTTTCATGCATGCTGCCGTGTTCTGCTGAAATAGATTGCCTGTCTGAGCTGCATTAAATCCCCTCATGTACATACATGTTTCAATCATGTCCCCTCTGTTTCTTCTCTGCTCAAGTAAGTATAGGTTCAGCTCCCTGAGTCTTGCTTTATATGACCTGTGATGCAGTCCATGCACCATCTTAGCAGACATCCTTCTCTGCACCATTTCCAAACAGTCAATTTCCTTCTTGAGGTGAGATCTCCAGAACTGAATGCAGTACTCCAAGTGTGGCCTCACCAAGGACCTGAAGAGGGGCATGATAACCTCCCTCTTTCTACTAGAAATACCTCTACTTATACATCCGAGGATACCACCCACGTTCTGTGCTGCTTTCCCACATTGTTTTCCTACCTTTAATTTGTCAGTGATGATTATGCCGAGATCTCGCTCTGTTTCTGTCTCCTCAAGTTGATGTCCTCCCAGTGTGTACTTTTTTCCAGGGTTTCATTTTCCCAAGTGCATTACCTTACACTTTTTGGCTTTAAATTGTAACTGCCAGTCCCTGGACCAATCCTCTAGCCTTCCTAGGTCAGCTTCCTTGTTGTCTACTCCTTCCCTTGTGTCCACTCTGTTGCAGAGTGTTGTATCATCTGTGATTTGCTGTTCCATTTGCTATGTCTGCTATAAATATGCTAACTAGGATCAGTCCTAGTACCAATCCCTGTGGGATACCTCTGGTCACCCTACCCTCCCTTGACAATGATCCATTGACTAGCACTCTCTGGGTCCTATCATTCAGCCAGTTACTGATCTAGCTGACCATCTTCTGGCCAACTCCAGTGTGTTCCAGCTTATTGGTTAGCCTTCTGTGAGGGACAGTGTCAAAGCCCTTGCTGAAATCTAGGTATGAAATGTCCACCACCCCTCCCTAATCCAATGTTCTAGTGACCCAGTCGAAGAAGTTGATCAAATTGGTTTGACAAGAGCATCCTGCTGTCAAGCCATGTTGCTTTGGGTCCATTTTTCCAGTATGTTGGGTACGCCACTATCCTCTCTTTTAGTAGTGACTCTATCATTTTCCCCACAACTGAGGTCAAACTGACAGGACAGTAATTTCCTGCCTCTTCCTTGTTTCTGCTCTTGTGTAAGGGCATAACGGTTGCCTGTTTCCAATCCTGAGGTATTTTCCCACTGTCTAGTGACTTGTTGAAGAGCTCAGCAAGCGGTTCGACCAGTTCCTCTTGGAGCTCCTTCAATATCCTCGGGTGTATGCTGTCCAATCCCATGGCTTTTTCCACTTTCAGTTTATTAAGCTCTTTTAGTACCCCCTTCCTTGTGAAGGGGCTAGTATCTGCTCCCTGGGTATCTTCCTTTGTTCTGCACAGTGTGGGACCTTTGCCACTGTCTTCTATGGTGAAGACAACACAAAAGAACTCATTTAGCACTTCTGCCTTGTGCTCATCACTCTCTGCCATCTTATCTTCCTTGGTTGCTAGTCGGACTATCCCTCCCTTAGTTTTTCTTTTTTCTCTAATGTATCTATAGAAGATTTTGTCTCCGGCCTTAACACCCTGTGCTATTTTCTCTTCTGTCTGTGCTTTTGCCCTTCTAACAGATTTCCCTGACTCCTTTAATTTGTTCTTGTATTCTTCCATGTCTTTTTCGTGTTTTGTTTGCTTGAATTGTGTAAAAGCCTTTTTTTTCTCTTTGATTTTTGGATGCTACTTCGTGAGAGAACCAGAGAGGTCTCTTCCTTCTTTTGGACTTGCTGATCTGCTTAGTGCATACAGTTGTTACTGTATGCAGAACACCCTTCAGAGTATTCCAGCAGTCCTCTACATCTCCTGTGATTCCTCCTTCTAGCATGGATGCGATCACAGTTCTCATTTTGGGGAAGCTGGCTTTTCTGAAATCTAGTACCTTGATTTTGGTGTGACTATTTTCCTCTGTATTGTTCACAGTAAACCAGATTGAACTGTGATCACTGGTCCCTAGATTGGCTCCCACCTATACTTCTGGGATCCTTGTGTAACCCCCCTGCAAATGGGGGTTCCCAAAAGACTTCCAGGAGCTTGCTTGAATGCTCCAAGCCTGAATGGTGTTTGGCGTTTAAGCCATTTATCAGTGAGTGTTTTTAGAGCCTCTGGTACTGTCTCTTTAAGAGCTGTCTGCTTGCAGACATAATTAGTTTGTATGGGGGGACTGTGTGCTTCTCTGTTTGAGTACCACTCGAGCTTGCTGCCAATTCACTCCATTTTGCAGTCACTAGGAGTGCAAAGGGAACCTATCTGAAAGATGTAACTGTTTGCCAGAAATCATTTACAGTAATAATAAAATTACAGTTTGTCTAACCTGCTTTTTTGCAGTCAGAACTGTGCTGCCTAGTTCCCCATTCTGGTTTTGAATTGCTGAACTGGACCAATCAGTGTGGGGTAAGCTAGCTCTAAAATGGTGCCTTGACCTAATCAGAACTTGGACTCATAATCTGAGCCAGCCACAAGAGGATTGTATGGGCAGTGACTTGGGAGATGTAGTTTAGACTTCGGTGCCTTTTGGACCAACAGCAGCAGTCTATTGTGAGTGACAGCCAATCCAGTCAAGAACTGGGAGGAACTCAAAGGAAGTGCCCGGTTTTGTCTGTTGGAGTTTCAGTTTAGCTCTGGCAGTGAAGGGAAAGAAACCCTGTGCTCTTCAGTGCACAGTTTCAGTCAAAAACGTGTAAGGCCCAGAGTTCCGTCTGCAGCTTGTGTAACTGCTTGTTAGGACTGAATCCTGTCCTGTGAAAAGAATCAAAGGATCTCTGAAGAGTAGAAACCAGGCTCACCCTGTAGAAGACTGGAGAAATTGTTGAATTGCACTGGTCTGTCAGGAACTGAATCTGCTGTGTGTTCTCCCGGTATTGTGCAGTAATTGCGATCGGATAGAGAAGCAGCCTGCCTGGTATAGTACTTTCTTTTTTACCATATAAATGTGTGAGGAGGCTTGTGCAGCTCAAGTGAATCCTGCTGCCATTAAAGGACTTTTGCCTGTGACTGTTTACCATATAAATGTGTGAAGAGTCTCGTGGAGCTCAAGAGTAGCCCTGCTGACGTTGAAGGACCCTATCTTGTTTGGAGGTCATGAGTACTAATTCAGGGTCGCTCCCTGTTGAATTGCCACATTAAATCCAAATGGAATCACTGTACTGCTGACTGTTTAAACTAATTTTTCTTTTCACTGTGTGAAAGGGCCCCTACCAGCTGCCACGGTTTGGACTAGCCACTAGGGCTTGGGTACCCAGGGACAGTAACTGGTAGGGATAGGCCTGCACAGAGCCATAGGTAGATAGTAAAGTGATAAGCTAATTAACCTGATTTCCCCCTGTCCTTGTTATATCCCCCTAAATAAATCAGAGCTGCTTGTTTCAGCAAAGTTATACTGCCTGAGGTATTTGTCTATGTTAAAGTACTGTACTGTGATTGTTGCACTGTATCTTATTTCACAGGAGGTTCCAGTGCGGAACTAGTCCTGGGGGTAAGTGTATACTGTGAAGGTAATTCTGATATATTGTGTGGGCCACTAGTGGAAGAAAGGGGGTTGCAGTGTCCCAGAGGGCTGTGACCAAGTAAGTTTAACTATTGCAAACCCTGACCTCTGGGTGGAGGCACCCGCCATTGGATCCAGGCCCCTCAACCTGTTAGTGGCAAATCAGGCAGGGTAGTAGCCCCTGGATAGCCATCTAGGGGTTGCATCTTGGAGGCTCACCACTGGATTGTGTGTCCTCTCGTGGCCATATTTATGAACCACTGTTAAGAAAAAATGGGTACCCGACAGAAGTGGCTGTGCACACGCTGGTGGAGTGGTGTACTGGGGAGGAGATTGACCTCAAAATGCTATGCTTATCCTGGACATCCCCTGGGTATCGACACGGACACTGTACAGGGAGTACTTTCCAAGGTGGAAGGTTTACAAACCCTGTGGTGGTGGGTCGGCATGCTAATCTGCTCACCCACACTTTCCTGGCCCTAGTAGAGTTTAAGGATCCCATAGATAGTTCCAAAGTGCCACAGACCATTACCCCAGAGGGAGCCCTCACTGCCTGGAGAGTGATAACTAAGTACAGTAAAGACCTGGGAGAATGAGCCCCACCACTGTCTGAAACTTTGAGGAGAAATTTACAAATGGTTGCTGGGGAAGGGAAAACTGTGGAGGACTTGAAGAAACTATTCTGACACCTGGGGTGTTCCCCAACACCCTCTCCCGCCCAGTATCCGTAATGGTGGCTGAACCAATGCAGACTCCTATTTCTGCACCTGCCATTAGTCATGACTCTTACAGAAGGTTGAGGATCTTCTGGCACCTCCCACCTCCCCAAGGGAGGGATGACTGGGAGACCTGATAGACCATGTTGCCCCACGCGCTTGAAATGGCAATGCTCGGAAGCTCAAAGCTTAAAGAGGGTTAGTGAGAGCCTCCAAGGTCCCGCCCTGGCTACCATCCATGCTAAACGGGCCAGTAACCCTGAAGTGACTGCACAGGCCTATCTTGAGGCCCTGGAGAATGTGTATGGGAGCCCAGATTCTGATGAGGACCTATGGTGGAGAGTAAGAGATGCACAACAGTACCAAGGGAGTTGTTGTCTGTGTATGTATCTCGGCTGGAAAAATTGTTGCAAGAATGCCTCAGAAAGGGTAGTTTGCCAGCGATTGAACTGGACCGAACCAGGCTGGACAGGATCCTTAAGTCTGCCCCCTTCTCAGAACTGCTGTTGCTTCAGTTACGCCTGGCAAATCGACTGGAATCCCCACCCTCCTATGATGAGTTAATGAGAGAAATTCGAGGAGTTGAGAAAAGGCGACCTTGGGAGGGACCTGCACCAATAGCTGCGCGCGACCCGAGTGACTGAGGGTGGCCCATCAAGTGAAGTTCAGGGCAGAGGTTGGCAGTCAATGAGTGCTCTGACAAGGAAAAGATATGCCACAATGGGGCTAACTGTTGAGAGAGATCCGAATTCAAAACAGTCCTTTATGAAGGCCACGCCTGCAAGTACGGGCCCGACCTATATCCGACTGCATCTGCTATGGGGGTGGGGGTACCCACCCATGTATCTCCTGCTGATAACAGCTCCAAACTCAATTCCTTGACCATGGAAGTGGGAAACTGACGAGATGTCTCCAGATGCTTATCACAAGAGACAGAGATGGCACCAAGTTTCCAGTTAGTAATACCCCCGCCTGGCTCCCAGTGTGGCACCTCGGCCAGCTCAAACTCCAGAAAGTATGTTTTGCTATAATTGTGGGAAAGATGGGCACATGAAAGGGAATGCCGTCCCCAAAAGACACTGACAAAGTTGCATATAGGCTACAAGGAGAGCTTTGAGAACAAATCAGTGGTTAAGAGGTGCACAAATGATCCCAGTGAGGACACCAAAATGCTAACTCACGCCCTTTGTGGCAAGGTCAGTTGCCCAGGCCCCCACTACCGCCTCTCCAGACTGGTCCAGAATAGTGGGTCCCTCCATGGAGACCACTGTAAAGGTGAATGGAGTGTCTACAAGAGCTGTATTAGACAGTGGCTCCCAAGTGACAATTATGTTCCAGGATTGGTATCAGAAGCATTTGTCAGACGTACCCTCACAATCATTAGAAGGACTGCATGTATGGGGGTTAAGTAGGAGAAGGCCTACCCTATTCCGGTATATCCGATTTGGTTGTCTTTCCCACCTCCGTGGCTGGAGTGGCCGAACAAGTAGAGACCCTAGCCTTAGTATGTCCCCCACTGGACTGTATGATGGTGTCCCTTTGTTGATTGGAACAAATGCTCATATGTTCGGAAGGCTGGTAAGGTGTTATAAGAAAACAGGGGTCAAAGACTAGTAGAGTTTTAAGAGTTCCGGCTTTAATTAAGAAGGCCTATGAGGCACAGAGAGATGCTGAAAAATAGAACCAGAGGAACCGTCAGAATTGTATGGAAGAAGGATCCTGAGTCTCTGATCCTGGCGCCAAATGCCCAGTGTATCTTACAGGAGAGGTCCGTATCAGAAAAGATGTTAAGAATAAAATATTAATGTTGGATGCACCAGGCGATGGAAAATTGCCAGAGGGACTGCTGGTCAAGCTTCTAGTATTTTGCCCGCTAGAGCCCATGCTTATGCCAGAAGGGTAATGGTCCAAGAGTTCATAATGTGTCTGAAAGAGACATTCGAGTAAATAGAGGTTGCATCCTGGCTAATGTGCATTGTGCAGACACTGCAGTGCTACCCAGCAGCAAGAGTTCAAGGAAGAATGACAGAGTAACGCCTGACTTGTTTGATTTCGGCGACTCCCGCTGCCAGCTGAATGGAAAGTGAGGATCAGTGAGAAGCTTGCCCGAGAGACCAGGTGTTTCTTTAAAGGAATGGGACGAGGATGCGTGCAAGGAGCTGAGCACAATATCCGGCTGCATGACGAAAGACCATTTTGTGAGAGGTCTCGACGCCTGGCACCTGCTGATATAGATGATGTGAGACGCATCTGCAAGAGATGTTAGCTGCTGGTGTAATACAATAATCCAGAAGCCCTTATGCTTCCCCCATTGTGGTAGTGAGGAAAAAGAATGGGACAGTAAGAATGTGCGTGGATTATCGCACCTTAAACCGGCGGACTATCCCTGATCAGTACACAATGCCCCGCATTCAGGATGCTTTGGACTGCCTAAATGGGAGCAAGTGGTTCTCTGTGCTGGATCTCCGCAGTGGGTACTACCAGATCCCGATGGCCCCAGAGGACCGTGAGAAGACAGCATTTATCTGTCCGTTTGGCTTCTATGAATTCATGAGGATGCCTCAAGGGATTTCAGGTGCCCCAGCCACTTTCAACGATTGATGGAGCGTGCAGTGGGGACATAGAACTTACTAGAGTGCCTGGTATAACTAGATGATGTTATTGTGTTTGGCAGCTCACTGGAGGAACATGAGAGCAGATTATTTAAGGTATTGGACCGACTGGAGGACTTTGGCCTTAAACTGTCCATTGATAAGTGTCAATTCTTTCAAACATCAGTAAAGTATGTGGACACATAGTATCCACGAGGAATAGAGACCGACCCAAGTAAAGTTGAGGCCTTGACCACCTGGCCACAGCCCAAAATCTAAAAGAACTGCAAAGATTCCTGGGATTCTGTGGTTATTATCAGCTTTCATCAAGGACTATTCAAGAGTGATCCGCCTTTACTTAACCTTACTCAAGGGTATCCCCAACCACAAAAAATACCAAAGTCAGCGCCCTCAAGACTGAAAGAGTGTATTTTCGTCTGAGTGAAGTATTTGGGGCCCGCTGGACTCCTGATTGTGAGACTGCTTTTCATGAGATCATATATCAACTTACCCATGCTCCAGTGCTGGCCTATGCCGATCCAAGAAAACCTACGTCCTGCACACTGATGCTAGTTTGCAAGTGTTGGGGCTGTGTTGTACCAAGAGCACGAGAATGGCCTGAGACCAGTGGCCTTTGCCAGTAGAAGCCTGACCCCATCCGAAAAGAACTATCCTGTACATAAGTTAGAGTTCCTAGCTTTGAAGTGGGCTATTGTTGACCAATTCCATGAGTACTTGTATGGGGCTAAAATACTAGTAAAACTGACAATAATCCTTTGACCTATGTGCAGACCTCAGCCTAAGTTGGATGCCACTGGCCATAGGTGGCTTTCTGCATTATCTATATATGACTATGCTCTCGAATACCGCAGGTCTGAACCACATAGATGCTGATGCTCTCTCCCGGAGGCCTATTCCCCAGAATGATTGGGTCCGATTGGCAGAACCTGACATTCGGGCACTCTGCCGAAGTTTGACAGGGAGGAACAATGTCCACGGACGAGTGGACTGCATGGTGGATTGCTTGGGACCTCTGAGAATTGTATACCTGCTGCTTATTGCCACTTTTCTGCAATAGACATTGGTGCACTGCCTCAGCTGGACAATGACAGTATTCGGCGGCTCAATCCCGCATCCCATGATCAAAGCAGCTTTAGAAGCCTCTATGCAGGAAAAGATGTGTCCAAATTACGCCCACTGATTTGAGAACTGCACTGTTATACAAAGAAGGTCCTAAGTTGAAACTGATCAATAAACTGTTATACAGAGAAACAGTAGACAGAGGGGGACAAGTAGACAAACAACAACTAGTGCTGCCTACTGCCTTCGAGACTCAGTACTGATGTCCTTGCACAACCACATGGGGCACCTTGGTATAGACAGAACACTTGACTTGGTGAGATCCAGATTCTATTGGCCTAAGATGGGGCTGATGTGAGCAACACATTCAACTTGTAGTCGCTTACAGAGGAAAGCTTGTCTCAGAGGGCTGCCCCTTGTTAACATCACCACCAGTGCACCCATGGAGCTGGTCTGTATTGATTTTCTGAGTTTGGAGTCAGATCAAAGAAATATCAGTAATGTGCTGGTGGTCACTGACCATTTCACGAGATATGCCCAAGCTTTCCCACCAAAGACCAGAAAGCATCCACTGTGGCCAAAGTACTTGTAGAAAACTTTTTGTTCACTATGGGGCTCCACAAAGAATCCATTCTGATCAAGGGAGAGACTTTGAGAGTCATCTGATCAAAGAGATGCTTTCTCTGTGGGAGTGCGAAAGTCCAGAACCACTCCTTACCACCCCAGGGGACCCACAGCCTGACACTTTCAACCGCACTTTGCTAGATATGCTAGGCACTCTGCACCCAAAGGACAAGCCTAGATGGAGCCAACAAATTAGCACCCTGGTACATGCTTATAACTGCACCAAAAGTGATGCCACTGGGTTCTCCCCACCGCTTGATGTTTGGAAGAGAAGCTCACTACCGTAGATGTGTGTTTTGGGGTCTCTCCTGATGGGGTTCAAGCTGACAACTATTTACAGTATGTGCAAAAGTTAAAGGCCCAGCTAACTCATCGTACTCAACTGGCTCAAACCATGGCTGCCAAAAGAAATCTGGCCAACAAAGAAAGGTATGATAAAAGGTGAAAGCACAGGAACTCCAGGAGGGAGATCGGGTATTGCTAAGAAATCTGGGACTGCATGGCAAACACAAGATTGCTGACAGATGGCACCATCTCCTCCATTGTAGTGGGCAAACTAGATGATCTGCCAGTGTACAAAGTAAGGCCTGAGAATAATTCAAAGATGTAAAAACAATGCATAGAAATCATTTACTGCCCATTGGACAAATCTTGATTGAGTCTGAGCCCCCAGAAGATGCCCCCTCTGGACCAGTGACTAGAGCTGCTGCTAAGAAAAGATCAAGAAAGCCTGCACCTACAGAAACAAAGTTAAAGTGTTCCCCTCCTCAAGTCCCAGTTGAGCATGACTGTCAGGCCATATCAGAAGAAAGTGAGAGTGACTTTGAATACTATCCTTCTTACGAACTGAGTCAATTGTTTCGGGGCAATCCCCTAGTCAATACTGGAGATGAAGCTGGGCCTTCTGGACTGTCTAAGCCCCCAGCTTCGTCCCTGGAGCCAATGCTCCCAGAAAGTGAGGTGCAAAGCATCAGATCAGATGAAATGGAATCATTGTGCATGGTTGAACTGTTTGAGCTTCAGGGAGGAAATGATGGATTGGGGCAGACTGGTGATACACCAGAACCAGAAGAGTATTTTGAGTGCCCTGACAGTCCACTGCCAGTGTCCGAAGCTCTCCATGCGAGCCAAATGTTGTGGACTCAGAAACTGTAACTCCTGGAGCTGAAAGTACCCCAAGTTCTAGCCTCTCTACCCCATGGAGACTCCCTGACAAGTGAGGACAATGCTGAAAATGAGGCTCAGAGTGCAGAGACTGTAACAGTTCCCCTAGAAAGACTGGTCGAGCTGTAAAGCCTGTGGTGCACCTCAGTTATGATTCCCTTGGGAGGCCTGTGGACTTGCTCTTAATGTTGTCCATAAAGGAGTGTATGTGTCCTCGAGCTCATTGCCCAAACTGAGCATCAGTGCTAACTCCAAGTTACTTGTGTTGCCCTCATATGGTGCCCTTGCCCCTCCAGCCCCAAGGTAACTGATAGGAAGGGCCCTCTCTTCAGGTTTCATGTACAAGAGGTAATAACTTGAGTTATGGTACAATGTGTGTAATACTGTGTAAAGAGTGACGTACTGCAATGTTTCAGAAATGTGTTCTTGGTAAAATGATGTATTGACTGATGATTACATGTGTGTGCTAATGCAAATGTATATGGTTGCAGTTGAAACTTATGGTACTTGCTTGACGCGGACGCCAAGCTTTCCCAGGCCAGGAAGAGTGTAACCCCTGCAAATGGGGGTTCCCAAAAGACTTCAGGAGCTTGCTTGAATGCTCCAAGCCTGAATGGTGTTTCATGCTTAAGCCATTTATCAGTGAGTGTTTTAGAGCCTCTGGTACTGTCTTCTTTAAGAGCTGTCTGCTTGCAGACATAATTAGTTTGTATGGGGGACTGTGTGCTTCTTCTGTTTGAGTACCACTCGAGCTGCTGCCAATTCACTCCATTTTGCAGTCACTAGGAGTGCAAAGGGAACCTATCTGAAAGATATAACTGTTTGCCAGAAATCATTTACAGTAATAATAAAATTACAGTTTGTCTAACCTGCTTTCTTTGCAGTCAGAACTGTGTCTGCCTAGTTCCCCATTCTGGTTTTGAACTGCTGAACTGGACCAATCAGTGGGTTAAGGTAGCTCTAAAATGGTGCCTTGGACGAATCAGAACTTGGACTCATAATCTGAGCCAGCCACAAGAGGATTGTATGGGCAGTGACTCTGGGAGATGTAGTTTAGACTTCGGCGCCTTTTTGGACCAACAGCAGCAGTCTATTGTGAGTGACAGCCAATCCAGTCAAGAACTGGGAGGAACTCAAAGGAAGTGCCCGGTTTTGTCTGTTGGAGTTTCAGTTTAGCTCTGGCAGTGAAGGAAAGAAACCTGCTTGCTCCTTCAGTGCACAGTTTCAGTCCAAAAAACGTAAGGCCCAGAGTTCCGGTCTGCAGCTTGTGTAACTGCTTGTTAGGACTGAATCCGTCCTGTGAAAAGAATCAAAGGATCTCTGAAGAGTAGAAACCAGGCTCACCCTGTAGAAGACTGGAGAAATTGTTGAATTGCACTGGTCTGTCAGGAACTGAATCTGCTGTGTGTTCTCCCGGTATTGTGCAGTAATTGCGATCGGGATAGAGAAGCAGCCTGCCTGGTGTAGTACTTTCTTTTACCATATAAATGTGTGAGGAGGCTTGTGCAGCTCAAGTGAATCCTGCTGCCATTAAAGGACTTTTGCCTGTGACTGTTTACCATATAAATGTGTGAAGAGTCTCGGGAGCTCAAGAGTAGCCCTGCTGACGTTGAAGGACCCTATCTTGTTTGGAGGTCGTGAGTACTAATTCAGGTCGCTCCTGTTGAATTGCCACATTAAATCCAAATGGAATCACTGTACTGCTGACTGTTTAAACTAATTTTTCTTTTCACTGTGTGAAAGGGCCCCTACCAGCTGCCACGGTTTGACTAGCCACTAGGGCTTGGGTACCAGGGACAGTAACTGGTAGGGATAGGCCTGTACACAGAGCCATAGGTAGATAGTAAAGTGATAAGCTAATTAACCTGATTTCCCTGTCCTTGTTATATCCCCCAAATAAATCAGAGCTGCTTGTTTCAGCAAAGTTATACTGCCTGAGGTATTTGTCTATGTTAAAGTACTGTACTGTGATTGTTGCACTGTATCTTATTTCACAGGAGGTCCCAGTGCCGGAACTAGTCCTGGGGGTAAGTGTATACTGTGAAGGTAATTCTGATATATTGTGTGGGCCACTAGTGGGAAGAAAGGGGGGTTGCAGTGTCCCAGAGGGCTGTGACCAAGTAAGTTTAACTATTGCAAACCCTGACCTCTGGGTGGAGGCACCCGCCATTGGATCCAGGCCCCTCAACCTGTTAGTGGCAAATCAGGCAGGGGTAGTAGCCCCTGGGATAGCGCCATCTAGGGGTTACACTTGTGCTGTTTGTCAGTACTATATCCAATACTGCTTTGTCTCTGGTGGGTGAGTTCACCAGCTGACGCAAACCTGCTCCCCTTAGTGCAAAAAGGAACTCTTTGCTCTGGTCTGAGAATGATCTATGCTCAGGACCTCTAGTTTGCTTCCCCTGTGGGGGAGTCACACCAAGTCAGAACAGAATGCTAGCTCTATTAGACTAAAATGGAAAGGTCTCTGTACCCTGTTTGGGTTCTGTCACGTTAAACACCACTCCCCCTCATCCCCGGCTCTCCCTCTCCTGTCCCATTGAGTGTACTAAAATGAAAAAACATTTCTTCATGTCCCCCTGGGCACTGCACTAGCTCTGAAAAGGTGAGCAGAATGTTCTCTGTTCCATCAAATGATAGCCACCTACACTGCCTGGGTTCCTTTGGTTGTTACCTTCGTCTGCACTGTGTCATGGAGATGGGCGTTGGAACTGTCAAAAGAACCACAGGTTTACAATTTCCAGTATGGGGTGGGGAGTACTGCTATGGTCTCAAATCCCTCAATGTGGAATTACTATCATCACGGGATTAACAGTGTGCATTTCTATATAGTGTTCAGCAGTTGAATCATTATGAACCCTTTGCACTTGTTACCCCTTGCCCATTGCCACTCCCTTTACCACCCTTGCCCCTCCTCAAACTGATGAAACACCTACCCCTGTGTAATGGGCGGAGTGTCTCTACATATGTCCATTAGGGCTGCACTTTTGAGGGGAGAGTGTGAGGAAACTTAAGTGCATCCTGTGCTATGGGAGGAATCCATTCAACAGTTTGAGAGACTGTCAAACAGCAGGCTGTCTTATCAGGATCTGTTGATTTGCATATTGGAATTTGGGCAGGAAAGGAATTGTGATGGCCCCATCTCAAGTTTTGTAGAATCAGGGAGGTAATAGTGCATTTGAGCTACTGTATAATGGGGGGGGGGGGCAGTCCGCAGTAGACTCTCAGCAATTATTAAAAGGGTATTTGGGATGGGGCAGAGGGGAATGACTTCCCATTCATTTCTAGGGCATCTGTGAGGTTTCAATTGAGAGCTGATCACCTGTTCTCATGCCCAATAATATGGAGGCTCATTGAAATGTGTGAGAGGGAAGGCTAATCGTGTCCTAACAAAAACCTGGCCATGGTGTTACTTGGGCCGAGAATCTATTTAGTGATTGTCTGCCTGCTTAGATTTACATTCCCCCCCCCCTCGCCACACACACATTTAGGCTGAACTGATGCTAACCACACTTCCCCTTCCTTCCCATGTTGCTATTATAATCCCTTACCAGAACCCTTATGGCAAAAATGAAAAACATAGATTAATACAGCCTATCCTGTGGAGTTGGAACAAAGTTCAAGTCAGGAGAGAGGTGTTGTGCTGTACACAGTTTAGCTAGTTCATGAGTTAGAGTCAGCCAGCTGCTTTTGAAGGGAACGTCTTTTCCTTTGGAGACAGGATCAGTTGCGAGTGGAATTACACAGAAACATAGAATTTGATGGCAGATAAGGACCGCTTGGCCCATCTAGTCTGCCCATTTCTCTACCTAAAGGATAAGCTGCAAATCCTAGTTAACCAACAGCCTGCTTCCTCCTAACCCCCACTAGAATTGCCTTATGTCTGTCCCATGCATTCTTGAATTCCCCCACTGTTTTTGACTCCACAACCTCCTCAGGAAGGCTGTTCCATGCATCCACAACCCTCTTCATGAAAAAATACTTCCTCACATTACCTCTGAGCTGCCCCCCCATCTTCAAATTGTGCCCCCTTGTTCTTGCACATCTCTTTTTCTGGAAGATGCTATCCTATTAGACTTTGTTGATTCCCTTGAGGTACTTGAAAGTTTCTATCATGTCCCCCCCTCCCTCCTTTCCTCAAGGATATACATATTAAGCTCCTTTAGTCTTTCTTCGTATGTCTTCTGGTGCAGACCCTGCACTATTTTGGTTGCCCTCTTCTGGACAGCCTCTACCCTGTCTATGTCTTTGCAGAGATGGGGTCTCCAGAACTGCATGCAGTACTCCAGATGGGGTCTCACCAACTGTCTGTACAGCGGGATAACAACTTCCTGTTTTCTACCGGTGATGCCTCTCCCTATGCATCCCAGTATCCCCCCAGCCCTCCTTACTGCCTTCTCACATTGCTTGCCCACATTTAGGTAACCTGATATAACTACCCCGAGGTCCCTTTCCATTTTTGTTGTTGTCAGTATCTCACCCCCCATATTGTACTCTTCCCCTGGGTTTTTGTTTCCCCGGTGCATGACTTTGCACTTCTTTGTGTTGAATCTAAGCTGCCATACATTTGATCATTCCTCCAACCTTGCCAAGTTCCTTCTCATCCTTTCCACCCCACCTTGTGTATCAACCCTGTTGCAGATCTTTGTGTCATCTGCAAAGAGACATACTTTTCCTTCCAGTCTCTCCGCGATGTCACTTATAAAGACATTAAAAAGGACCAGACCCAGTACTGAACCCTGTGGTACCCCACTAGTAACCCCCCTTTCTTCACTGTGGACTCAGTTTACTATTACTCTCTGCATCTTGTTGTCTAGCCAATGTTTTACCCAGGCTACCACCCTGGGACCCACTCCCAGGCTGGCTAATTTGTTTATTAATCTTTTGTGTGGGATTGTGTCAAATGCCTTGTTAAAGTCTAAGTAGCCCTAACTCAGAAAAAGCCACCCTTCCAGCCAGGTGTGAACGGAATATAGTTGAATCAAGTCTCAGTCTAATTAAAAATTGGCCTTTGTCCCTTTAAGCCTAATACATGTGTAAGTGTGAGTTTGAGGGTGTTTTTCACTTCCTGAGGAAGCCCTTTGGGCAAAACTGGTTGGAGTGTTCTGTGAGGGCTCTGCCTGCATTATCCAGCTTTGCTGCACTTACACTTTTTGTGAGGTTTGTACTCCTTTATATGCTTTGTTATATATTTTGCCTTTAATAAATGCTGTGAATTTTATCACACTTGTTGGCTCCTTTGTGGTGGGTGGTGCTGGAGTTTTTGAGATTTGGACATACTAATAAACATGCAGATAACCTTTCCTCTTTGAAATCTATTTTGAAGAATTCACAGTTTGACAGAACCTTGGAACATTTTACCTCGAATCAGAAACCTCAGATGATTTTTTTAGAGGATGAGGGACTAAACGAGGAATCAGAACACAATTTACATCCCATAATGTCCACCGCACGGTGCAGTGCGCGGACAGTTAATTTCCGGTTGGATCAACAGGAACCAAAAAGACCAGACGAGGGGGTAAGAAACAATAGAAATACGGGGATAGGGAATCAATGATGGACATTAAACAAACACATGGAAGGGAATCCACAGAACAAGCAGATGACCCAGAACACTAGAACACACCATCTAAAGAAGTGAACATGATCAATCTTTCAGCTTTGTATTTGAAAGCGTAACATTTTAAGGTACTGTCTTGGGGTCTAAATTTTGTCCCGACATTTGTGAATTGTGTCTTTGACCTATATGTGGGCATTAAAAAGTTCACCAGAACGTTAAATCTTAAAGTTTTTTTCTCTAAGCATGGGAATAATGTTGTCAGTAATAATGAAATACAGTCAGAAGCATCGTCACAGGACACTGACTCATGGCTTGATTTACCTACCCCTGTCCGGACTTGCAGCTTTTTAGGAAACCTTTCAAATTCATTCCAGCATATTCTCCAGCAGTACTGACGTTTGAAAAAACAATGCTGTCAGACTTGGAACAGGGTCTACATGAGACTCAGGGGGTGGGGTTTAACAATTTAGCTAATGTTGAGCATAATGCTTTAATGGATCTCAGAAATAATCAGGATGTGATTGTTAAACCTGTGGACAAGGGTGAATCTGTCTTCCTTATGGATTTGCATCAGTACAGGCAGGAAATTTTCAGACAGTTGGCAGACAATAATTTTTATGTTGATTTAAAAACAGATCCAATTCTGCAATTTAAACAGCAGATTGATGCTTATTTGGACACTGCTTGTGCTGGAGGTATAATCTCTGAGGACCTCAGGTCCAACTTGTCCGTTGCATTTCCTATTCTTCAACTATTTATGTACTTCCAAAAGTGCACAAGTCTCTGGTTGATATCCCAGGGTGCCCAATAGTTTCGGGTATTGGATCTCTTACTGAACCACTATCTATGTTGATTCACAGTGTAAACATCTGTTTCCCTCATTACAGTCATATGTGAGAGATACCACACATATATTGAGCGTCCTGGAGGATATGCAACTGGAACCACATTGGTATTTGGTCACCTTGGATGTGGAATCTCTCTATTCCAATGTCCCGCATGATGGGGGCATTTCATCCCTGCGATACTGGCTGGAAATTGGGACATAGTATACCATTGCATTTATTGATTTTTTTTGTGTGATTTGGCTACTTTTGTTCTAACCATGAATCACTTTGTTTTTCAGGGACAACATTTTCTCCAAGTCAAGGGCATGGCCATGGGGGCTACCTTTGCCCCAACATATGCCAACTTATATCTAGGTCTGTGGGAGCTTAGTTATGTCTATGATACAGAAAACAATCCCTATAATGATTACACCAATTTGTGGCATAGATATATTGACGATGTGTTCATGGTGTGGTTGGGTGATGTTGTACAGCTGCATGCCTTTATAACATACTTGGAGACATCAAATACAAATTCACATTTCAGTGTACACTATTGGCTATATAGTGCTGTATGAACTTTTAGGATTTGACCATCTCGAAAGAAGAAGACGGCACTATTACTACCGAAATCTTTCGTAAATGGAATGCTTTATTACAGTCCAGCAGCTGTCATCCCCGACACAACATCAACAACATCCCGAAATCCCATTTTCTAAGGGTGAAACGAAATTGTTCAGACCCCCAAATGTGCAATGACAGAAGTATGGAATTGTTTCAGCAATTTAGGGACAGGGGGTATTCCCCTGCCTTACTTAAGACCACACAAGCACAAGTGGCAGACATACCAAGGAACCAGTTATTACAATACAGGACAAAAAGTAAGAATAATTCTGGTGAGGTTCTGTTTATCACAAAATATGGAAGGTATAGTCAGTTGGTTAGTCATACAATTAACAGATACTGGAACATTTTGAGCACAGAAACAGCATTCAGATCTGTGGTATCCACATCACCCAGAATTGTGTATAAGCAGGGCACTAATTTGAGCGATCTACTGGTTCACAGTTATTTGCCAGTTCCAAAGAATAATAACTGGCTTCTTAATAAACCTAAGGGGAGTTTTTGCTGTGGTAGATGTACACAATGTTCAGTGATGGTTAAAACCAAAACTTTCTCCTCAAGTAATAACCCTAAATCATTTGAGATTAGGCATTTCATTAATTGTAGCACCAGTTATGTGATCTATCTAGCTACATGCTTCTGTAGAGCTTTCTATGTGGGCATGACCACACGCCCCCTCAGGACCAGAGTATGTGAACATCTTAGTTCTATTAGACTCAGGGATGAAAAGACTGCATTGTGGTCTCATATTTTGTCACAGAGAGACACTAAGATGCATAAATTAACTTTTTGTGGAACTGACCACACTTTTGTTGGCCCTAGAGGGGCAGTGCTAAGCAGATTTTGGTAGAGAAGGAAACTTTTCGGATATACACATTGGGTGCCCTAGACTTGCCAGGCCTTAATGATGAGATTGATCTCTCAGTCCACTTACACAAATAAATGAATAAATGTATATGGTGCTGTGATTTAGATAGTGCATTGGTACAAAAAGTGCCCAATAATAATATAATAATAATAAATTTATTTTTTAAGCGCCTTTCAAGATATCAAGACGCTGCACAAAACTGAAACAGAATTCATAAACAGCAAATACAATAATGATAACACAACAAATCCATGTAACTATACGTTACTGAAAAGCCTGATGCCACAAAAAGGTTTTAAACGCCTGTTTAAATCCCCCCACAGTTGTGCACTCCCGAAGCTGACGGGGTAGAGAGTTCCAGAGGGTAGGAGCTGCAAACATAAATGCTCGGGCCCCAGAAGATTTCAAAGTCACCCTCAGAATCTCCAACAACCCCTTGTCAGCCAAGTGGAGCTGTCACACAGGGCAGTAGGGAACAAGAAGCTCTTTGAAGTAGTCAGGGCCAAGTCCAAGTAGGGCTATGTAAGTCAGTAAACCAACTTTAAAGGTGATCCACCACTGAATCGGCAGCCAGTGCAGATCACGCAGCACAGGAGTAATACAGTATGCAGAGACCGGGAAGTTCCTGTCAGCAATCGTGCTGCAGCATTCTGCACTAGCTGCAAGTGGTGAATATCAACCCCAGGAAGCCCTAAGTATAGGGAGTTGCAGTAGTCAAGGTGCAAGTTCACAAAGGCGTGGACCAATGTAGGCAGATCTCGGGACGGAACAAGGTGCTTGACCCTGGTGATGTTCCTAAGATGATAAAAGGCAGACTTGACGACTGATGACACCTGAGATTGAAGGGTCAGCCCGTCATCAAGCACCACCCCTAAGTCCCGGACCCATTCAGAGGTAAGAATCTGGGACCCCCCCCCAGAAAAAGTCCAGAGGGCTGACCAGTCCTCAGTCCCTCTATCTGGTGACCCAGGTCCACAACCATCACCTCAGTCTTTCCTGCGTTCAACTTTAACCAGCTCGAATTCATCCAATCCTGGATTTCAGCCAGGCAGTTATTAAATACTGAGAGAGCACTAGCCTGGTTGGGTTCGAAAGACAGGTAGAGCAGGGTATCATCAGCATAGCAGTGAAACCTCAGCCAATACCATCTTACAATGTCTCCGAGGGGCAGCATATACACTGCAAACAACATGGGGGACAGCACCAAGCCCTGAGGAACCCCACATGACAGAGGGAGTGAGTCTGAAGAAAAGATTCCAGACACAACTCTCTGTGTTCTGCCAGTGAGGAAGGATGTAAACCACCTGAGAACCGTACATGTCAGGCCATAGATCAGCCTCAGGCACTCAAGCAGCATCCCATGGTCCACAGTGTCAAAACCTGAGGAGAGATCAAGGAGTACCAGAATGGAATGGTTTCTCTGATCTCTCTCCAGGTATCACATAATTTCATCGCAAACATTTTGTCGCAAACACTTCATCGCAAACAACTTCAACGCAAGAAACAATTTGCCGCATGACATTATATCGCAAACCCACTGAAGCTTAATAGGGAGATAGGAGGCAGCTAACATTTAGCAATTATCTTAAAAATCAATCAATCAATATTTTTGCTGCTCCCTAATGACCCGAGGTAAAATGTGCAAACAGGTAGAAATAAAAGCTCTGTTGTATCATTTCCTGAATACATATCTTCAACTACTATGTAGATGACCTGAAGCACTGGGAGTTTATTTTTTTGCTATGTCTTTAACACTACTTCAGGATGATGCCGCTACAAAGTTTCTGCACAAGTGAATCTTCTCAATATCAGCCTTATGATATTGCATTTATCCTACGACTCTGGGTTCTGATCAGCGCCGTATAGATACAATACCAAAGGTTTCCTTAGAGCGGGGAACAGCCAAGAGTAAATCCTCACACACAAAAAAAAAAAAAAATTAAACAAAGCAGGAGCCCCTCTTACGCTGCCCCCCACTGAAGGCTAGTTTGCATCTTGGTCAAACGGGCAGGTTCTCCAGATCCAAGCCGTTGTCACCGCAAGCAAGGCACCAGTCCATAAAGTAACCCAACTTGGAATTTAGCGAACAACAACCCGGGTGTCGGGCTGACGTCTCACAAGAACCACAGCCTCGCCTGCTGGGCTCTGGCCATGTAGCAGCACACTCGATGGCAGTGTAGTTCACTCTCCCACCAAAACATCATGGGGTTACTTTTCAAACCCACTAACAGCAGGAATGACATTGACAGCGCAACAGAACAGCGAATTAATATACGCTGAACTGTCATGCGTTGTAGAGTCTATGCGCTCAAATGTATTGCGCTCTAATTACTGCGCGGTAATTAACCGCGATGAAAGTTTTGCGATGAAAAGACATGGAACCCTCTCTCCATCAGGAGATCATTGAGCACCTGAACCATAGCAGTCTCTACTATGCCTCTTACGAAAACTGGACTGGAGAGGTTCATGAATATTATGGATGGTTAAGTGGTCCTCCAGCAGAAATGCCATTACTTTCTCAATAACTTTCCCTATAAAGGGAAGGTTCAAGATTGGTCTGTAGTTTGCCAGAATGTCCAGGTCCAAAGAAGCTTTCTTCAGGAGGGGTGTTACCACCACCTCCTTCATGGAGCTCAGAAACTCAATCGAATCCAAGGAGCACCAGACTATCTGAGCCAGAACTGGGCCAATAGTATCATAACAACCCATGACCAGGGAAGTTGAGCCTGGGTCCAAACTACAGCAAGTAGGGTGCATATCCTGGAAAATCTGCATAACATCCATGAACTCCAGCAGGTCAAAGATACTCCAGGAGACACGAGGTGCAGTGACCGAGCACCGATCAACAGCATCCCCCACAGAGCGAGTCAAGAGGATCTCAACCTGATGTTGGCCACTTTATTCACAAAAAATTGAGCAAGCTCATCACACTCCATTTTCGAAAAAGCTCTTCGGAGCTGCAGACAGATTGGGTTGCACAACCTGCCCACAGTTCGGAAGAGCTGAGCTGTTCGATTCTGAGTGACAGCAATCTCCCTGGACAGGAATTCTGCCTTCTTACGGGAGATCACTGATGGTAGGCCTGATAATGCTCTGCCAATCTAAGGTGGTTGGCCTCTAGGGCGGATTTCGCCAGTGCCGCTCTAACCTTCATCCTAGTCGCTGCAACTCCCTCAAAGACCCATCAAACCAAGGGGTCCGAGGGTGAAGTGGGAGAGGACGAACATGGACAGGAGCAATCAAGTCCAGAGCTGAGGAGATGGCCTTATTATAGGCCAAGACCAAAGTCTCTGGACTCAAGCTGGCCACAGGAAACTCCAAGAGGTCAATCACTGCCGCCAGGCCTTCAGGGCGTACATCCCGTAGAGGGCGGTAACTCACCATCTCCACAGGGGCAGGCCTACGAAGGGGGTCATAAAAGTTAAACCTCACAGTGTAATGATCGGACCAACTAACAGGTTCCACCCCCAAATCAGAGGCCTCAATCCCCAAGAGGAAAACCAAGTCCAGAGAGTGACCATAACTATGCATAGCAGAGGTAACAATCTGTGTGAAGCCCAGAGATGTCATCAACTGGAGGAAGTACTGTCCAAAAGGTAAGAGTTCATCTTCGACCCAGGCATTGAAGTCATGCAGAACCATCAGTCTGGGTGACTCCAACGCCATGTCAGTGGCGAAGTCTGCTACTTCCTGCAGGAATCGCTTTTCATCACCAGGTGAACAGTAGACGAGAACGATCCTACAACCCACACTTGCTACCGCAGTACACTCAAAAGACTCGGTCTTCTCTACTGGCACAGTTGTGAGGCCCAAATTGGTCTTGAAACAGACCGCTACCCCCACCGCGGTCCAATCTCGGGTGGTGCATCACCGAGTACCCGACTGGAATTGCCGCTTCTAACAAAGGGCCAACATTTTCATCCAGCCAGGTCTCGGTGTTGCATGCCTGATCAGTTGTTCCAACAAGATCTGCAATAACTGCAGTCTTGTTCTTAATAGATCTGGCATTGCATAACACCGCTCGAATTGGACGGGATTCAAGAGCCACCCTGGCTACTTGCCCACCAAAAGAAGTGGTGCCCTTGGGTATGGGGACTAGACATGAAACTCCATGTTCCAGGCTCCATTTTGCCCCAGGGCAGCTTCTAGGCATAAAAACACCAATGTGAGAGACCCGCTCATTTGTCTTCTGCTGTCCGCACCCCCAGCCCCCACCACCCCTCCTACGCACAATACCTAGTGCTCGACAGCGCTGGTAGATAAAAAACAACAGAGATGGGGGGGAATGGGCAAAGATCATGGAGAGCAGAGGGCGAATAGTGCACAACTTGGGGAAGATCCTACACATTCCGAAGGATAACAACCAATCGAAAACACAGAGCACAACCACCTAAACAAATAATAATTAAAAAAAAAATCCCTCCCAGTAAACTCAATAATAAATAAAATAAAGAAACCCACAACAAACAAGTTAAAACTTTCCCACACTACAAGGTAATTCCACTAGAACAGTCACTCTTACCCAATAAACCCAATGACATTTATACCTCCCACCCCTGAACACAGAATTTAAAATATCAAACTTAAAAGACAGCAGCAAGTGAATAAGCATCTTACAGAGACTCTTCAACTCTCCAACTCTCCAATGGAGTTATAAAATTGTCCAGAATTTCCTTTATGTTCCAATGTTTTAATTATGCCCATATTTAGGTGGATGTATTCTTCCAATTCATGATTTTAGTCATAGTGAATTAAGTCTATTTGTATTTGTACTTGTATTTATATGGATGGGCTGACTTTTGCCAGTGTGCATGGAATGTATACTACTCTAGTTTATTACATGTGCATAAATATTTCTTACTGTATAGTTTTCATTGTATAGATTGCACTACTTTATGTCTTATGTAGTTAGAACTGAGCGTTTACCTCTCAGTTCACTATTTAGATATGTCCATTTATGCATTATGTAGTCTGGTGTCTATATTCACTTTACAGTGTAAATGTGACACTCCAGCATTGTGTCATTAGTTTTTTTGTGGGACTTTTTTATGCTTGTTGGGTTTGCTTTATATATTTTATATATATATATATATATATATATATATATATATATACAGTATATACTGTATATATATATATATAGTGTTATGCATTTATGTTTTACATGCTATTTTGTATTATGTTTTATTGATTTATCAGTCTAATTAGAAATTGGGCTTTGTCCCTTTAAGACTGATACATGTATAAGTGTGAGTTTGAGAGTGTTTTTCACTTCCTGAGGAAGCCCCTTGGGCAAAACCGGTTGGAGTGTTCTGTGAGGGCTCTGCCTGCACTATTCAGCTTTGGTGCACTTGCACTTTTTGTGAGGTTTGTACCCCTTTATATGCTTTGTTACATATTTTGCCTTTAATAAATGCTGTGAATTTTATCACACTTGTTGGCTCCTTTGTGGTGGGTGGTGCTGGAGTTTTTGAGATTTGGTGTATAAAGTCTGGGTAGGCCATGTCCACAGCCCCTCCCTAGTCTACTACTTTGGTCACCCAGTCACAGAAATCAATTAGATTCGTCTGATATGACCTTCCCGCTGTGAATCCATATTGTCTTGGGTCTTGTGCCCAACTGGCCCTAGGTACTCAACAATTCTTTCCTTCAGAAGTGATTCCATCATTTCTCCTACCACTGAGGTCAAACTGACAGGTCTGTAGTTTCCTGCCTCTGTCTCGCTCCCACATTTGTGAAGGGGAATCACATCTGCCCTCCTCCACTCCTCAGGTACCGCACCATCCTCCTATGATTTGCTAAAAAGAGTAGTCAGTGGTGTTACTAGTTCTCCCCTTAGTTCTTTTAGAACGCTGGGGCGAATCCCATCAGGCCCCATTACTTTGTCCACCTTCAGTTTTAGTAGTTCTTTCAGAACCCTTTCTTCTGTGAAAGGACAGATATAACCCCCCCCACACCCCAATCCAGAGTGCTTCTATAGACTGGATTAGGTACCACCCCCTCCTCTTCTTTCGTGAATACTGAGCAGAAGTATTAGTTCAGTATCCCTGCTTTTTCACTGTCCCTATCTGCCCACCCACCCTCCTCTTTATTTAGACTCAGTATCCCTCCCTTTGTCTTTCTTGGCTCCCTAATGTACCTATGAAAGGTTTTATCCCCCTTCTTAACCGAGTTGGCTATCTTTTCCTCAGTTTGGGCCTTTGATATTCTGACTGTCTTCCCCACCTCCTTCTGCTTTAACTGGTACAGTTCTCTGTCCTGCTTCTTCTGTGTTTCCTTATACTTCCTGAATGCTATCTTTTCCTTTTTTTTAACCTTTCTCGCCACCTCTTTTGAGAACCATAGTGTTTTTTCTTTCATTTTGATTTATTTATTTGCTTCACACAAAGGCGTGTTCCCTCTGTAATGGTAGTTTTGATGTTTCCCCATTGTTGCTCCACCCCTCCTTCTTGCCTGTTTGCTAGTGCTTTTCTGAGGCACTCTCCCATTTTGACAAAAATGAGCCCTCCTGAAGTCCAGTACCTTCACTTTTGTGTGGCTTGACTCTACAGCTGCATTTATTGTGAATCATACTGTTTGATGGTCACTTGTTCCCAGATGGCTACCCACTTCTAGATCTGAGATCCTCCTTCCCAAGTGGGTTCCAACACTAGCTGTCTGAGGCATGCCTCCTGTAGGGCATCAAGAATGACCCTGCTCTTGGATGTGGCTGCAGCAAAGGTGATTCAGTTAACATCTGGCATATTCAGGTCCCTCATCAGCAATATCTCCCCTTTCTCTGCCATCCTAAGGATGCCTTCTATCATTTCCTTGTCCATTTTCTCCCCCTGAGACAGGGGTCTGTATACAACCCCTGTGCAGATTGTGGTGCCATTTCTAGTCTCCAAGGTGACCCACAGCACCTCCTCTCCTCTCTGGTTACCCTTTAGTTCAGTTGCTTTGATCTCTTCCGTTACATAGAGAGCTACTCCTCCTTCTCGTCTACCCTCCATGTCCCTCCTATAGATTGTGTACCCTGGTATGCTGACATACCAGTCATGGTTCTCCATGTTCCATGTTTCTGTGACTGCTATGATATCCAGGCAACCCTCTTCCATCAAGGCCACCAATTCAGGGAGCTTGTTACCTAGACTATGGGCATTGGTACTCATTACCCTCCATTTTTTGATGGTCTTACCCCTTTTGGCCCCGTCCCTGTCCTTCCAGTCTTCATCTTTTTCTCCATTTACCCCTGCCATTCTCCTTATCAACTTCTCTGTCTTGGTGTTTACCTCAGTAACTACCCTGATTTTTTGGGGGGAGGCTATGATTTCCCTTCTCCTTTTCAATGCCTCCCCCTTGGCTAGTTTAAATGCTTGCCAATGAAGCATTTAAACCTATCACCTAGGATCCTGGTTCCCCTCCTGGACAGATGCAGATCATCGAGCCAGTATAGGCCTGCATCCCTCCAGGTGGACCCCCAGTCCCCAATGAATCCAAAAGCCTGAGCTCTGCACCAGTATAACCACTGATTGAATCCCATGGTGTGGAGCATCCTAGCCTCACCCATATCAGAGACAGGCAGCACCTCTGAGAAGGTTACCATGCGTGCTACTTGTCTAAGGCCCCTCTCCAACTCCACAAACTCCTCCTGCACTGCTCTGATCCCTTTCCCAGCCAGGTCATTTGTTCCTAGGTGGATAATGACATCCAGTTCCCTCCCCCGTGCAGCTGCTCCCGCAATCCTGAGGATTCACTCCTTGTCCCTGCAAGCCATGGTGCCAGGTAGGCACCTTACCTCCCTCTCCCCTCCCTCCCCCAGTTCTACCCACCTAAAATGGATTCCCCCACCAGGAGTTGTTTTCTTTCCCTATGGGGTCTCATGCCACCCTCCTGTGGGTGTCCTTTGTGGAGGTTTCAGCATCCTCCTTGGTCTCCACTGAGGGTGCTTCCATAGAGGAACTACACTCTGGCAAAACGGCATATGAATTGTGGAGTGGTACAACTGGAGAGATGCACCTCTGTTCCCTCACCCTCACCCTCCCTGAGCCCACTGTGGTCCAACTGCTCCTCTTTCTTGGCAACCTCTGAGGCAGAGGCAGTGGCCCTGGTGGTCCCTGGATGGGAAAGGAAGTCCCCTGAATCCTGGCCAGCTCAGTCTGGAGATAAGCAACCTCCTCCCTCAGCCCAGAGAGTTGCCTGCAGTTGGGACAATACCGCATCCTCCAGAACATCTCCTGGAAGACTGCTGCTCCACAGCCACTGCACTGCACCACTCCCATCATGCCTTATTTGTGGCCCCTTAACTGTTGTTTTGTATACTTACTCTTTCCTCTCTCTCTCTCCATTTTAAATTTTTTTTATATATATAATTTTTTGGTTTTTTTTTCCCTACTTTCCTATTGTCTCTGTGCCCTTAAAGCTCCTGGTCTTCCTGTTCTGGGACGGTAAGTTCCCATATTCCTCAGTAGTCTCCTTCTTACTTCCTCAGACTCAGATCTCCAGCAGCTGGGGGGGATAGAGAGCTACTCTTTTCCTTCAAGGATGCTGAGACTTTTGTGCCTCTGTGATCACTCCATTCCTGCTCCCAAACAGGAAGTTCCTGTTGTCAGTCAAATCCTGTGCCTATAAAAGTAGATCCGGCTAAGGATCGAGAGGTGGAGGGCAATATAGACCCAGTAAAGTTCTAACAGCAGCTCCTTCCTCTTGCTGTTCTCTGCCACAAGCTATCTATGTCAGTTTTTAAATGCAAACACCTGGCTTCCTTCTCTGTAAGCCA
This sequence comes from Neoceratodus forsteri, assembly GCA_016271365.2. NCBI lineage: Eukaryota > Metazoa > Chordata > Ceratodontiformes > Ceratodontidae > Neoceratodus > Neoceratodus forsteri. The sequence goes on from CM057456.1 coordinate 1,237,139,727, forward strand.
CACCCCCTAATTCACAGTTTCTTTTTCACCTAGATAATTGCACAGATAACAATTCCTTCACCCAACTCAGACAAACACATTATTTTTTTGTTTTTGCTTTTAATTTTTACCCTAAATTGAAGTTTCCAGTAGTAGAGTTCTAGTTCTTTAGTCCAGTAGAGTAGTAAAGTTCTAACAGCAGCTCCTTCCTCTTGCTGTTCTCTGCCACAAGCTAAATTGTCCTAAGTCCTTCTTCACGATTGCAGCCCAGTTCAGTCTTAATGAGATGACGGTTTACTCTAGGTGTGTCAGGTAAACTGGTTCCATCTCTATGGTTTCAGCCTGTCTGGTGCACCAGCATTCAGGAGTTGCTCATCTTCTCCCCTCTGTGGCTCTCTGGAAATCGAAGAAGGAGGTTCTGATACCCAAATATGGGTGCCAGAATCCAATGATGAGTTCAGGGAATCCCAGCTTCTGCTGCAGCTTTTATGTGATGTTGGCATGCGGCCTCTGGCTTTCTTCCTGCCCTGATGTTGCCGCTTCGATTTCTGCATGTTATATTTCTCCTCCTTGGAGCATATCAATGGTTTCTTGAGGCAGTTGCTGTGGTTGTGAAAGTGCCGGTTCCGTTGCTGGGAGGGGGTGATTTTATTTAGATATTGATAGAAAAATAGAACCTGTCGGCAGATAAGGCCCACTCAGCCCATCTAGTCTGCCCTAAATTCCCTACCTATAGTGCCACTGGAGACCCTACTTCGACTCTGGCTTACAACCCCCTCTTGCTTCTAAATTTCCTTTGTGTCTATCCCATGCATTCTTAAATTCTGTGACCATTCTAGACTCCGCCACTTCCACTGGGAGGCTGTTCCAAGAGTCTACCACCCTCTCTGTGAAGAAGTACTTCCTCATGTTTCCTCTGAACATCCCCCCCTCCGGCTTCACATTGTGACCCCTTGTCCTTGAGCATCTTTTTCTTCGGAAAATGCTCCATTCCTGGAACTTGTTTATTCCTGTGAGGTATTTGAATGTCTCTATCATATACTCCCATTCCCTCCTGTCTTCTAGGGAGTATGTATTTAAATCCCTGTCCCCTCCTGTCTTCTATGGAGTACATATTTAAATTCTTAAGCCTTTCTTCGAAGGGCTTCTAATGCAGGCACTGCACCATTTTGGTTCCCCTCTTTTGCACCGCCTCCATCCTATCCATGTCCTTTCAGAGATGGGGCCTCCAGAACTGTACACAGTACTCAAGGTGGGGTCCCATCAGGGATCTATACAGGGGTACTGGGGTATTATTACCTCCCTCTTTCTGCTGGTGAGTCCCCTTCCTATGCATCCAAGCATTCTGCTAGCTTTTCCCACTGCCTTGTCACACTTGCTTAGCTTTCTTCAGGTCATCAGAAATGATAACCCCCAGGTCTCTTTCCTGTTTTGTGACTGCTAGTACTTCCCTGCCCCGAGTAGGTATGGTGCCCCCTGGTTTTTGTGCCATAAGTACATGACTTTGCACTTTTTTTGCATTGAATCTTAGCTGCCAAACACGTGACCATTCTTCTAACTTCCTTGGAAACCTTAGTCATACTTTAACACCCCCCCCCCGGTGTGTCTACCCTGTTGCAGATTTTTGTGTCATCCACAAACAGGCATACCTTCCCCTCCAGTCCTTAAGCAATGTTACCAATAAAGACACTGAAGAGGACCAGGCCTAATGCTGACCACTGTGGCACCCCCACTAGTCACCTTGCCTTCCCCAGAGTGTACCCCATTTACCACCCCTCTTTGGCTCCTACCACTAAGCCAACTCTCCACCCATTTTTCTATTTTAGAACCTACTCATAGACTACTCAGTTTGTTTACCAGCCTTCTGTGTTGAATGATGTTGAAGGCCTTGCAGAAATCCAGATAGGCCACATCAATTACCCCTCCCTGGACCACTTCTTTTGTTACCAAGTCAAATAACTCAATCAGGTTTGTCTGGCAGAGCCTCCCACTGATGAATATATGTTGCTTTGGATCCTGTGGACCGCTGATAACAAGGTAATCTCCAATCTTTTTCTTCAGTAGTGATGCCATTACTTTGCCCACTACTGAAGTCAGGCTGATCAGCCTATAATTTCCTGCCTCCTCTCTACTTCCACTTTTGTGGAGTGGGAATACATCTGCCATCCTCCAGTCCCCTGGTACCTCCCTGTTTCTAGTGACAGGTTGAACAGAGCTATCAGAGTTGCAGCCAGCCCCTCCCTGAGCTCCCTCAGCAACCAGGGGCGAATCGCATCTGGATCCATTGCATTATCTGTATTTAACTTTGACAGCTCCCTTAGGACTCTTTCCACTGTGAAAGGGCTAGTGTCCACCTCCCAACCATTTATGTCCTTGTCTTGTAACAAAGGCCTATTTCCTACCTCCTCCTCCATGAATACTGAACAGAAGTATTTGTTCAATATATCCACTTTTTTGTGGTCCTCTTCTACAGAACCCTCCCCTTCCCTTTCAGTCTCACTATACCTCATTTGGATTTCCTCTGTTCACTGTGTCTAAAAAAATGTTTTACCCCCCTTTTATACTGATTTGGCTATATTTTCCTCTGTTTTCGATTTTGCACTCCTGACTGCCTTCCCTGCCTCCCTTTGTTTCTCCTGGTAACTTTTCCTATCCTCCTCATTCTCTGTTCTTCTGTATTTTCTGAAGGCTGTTTTTCTTTGCTCTCACTTTTTCCACTGCCTCTCTAGAGAATCATAGCAGTCTCTTTTTTTCTCTTGCCCTTGCTGACCTGATTGACACAGAGCTTAGTAGCGTTTTCGGTTCCCTCTCTTATTGTAGTTCACTGTTCTTCTACTCCCCCTAATTTCCCTATCCCTGCCTGGGCATTCCTGAGGCATTCCCCCATCTTCTTAAAATCGGCACTCCTGAAGTCCAGGACCATTGTCCTCATATGGTTTGATTCTGGCCCTGTTCTTACATTAAACCATACCATCTGGTGATCTCTGGTCCCCAAGTGGTCCCCCACTGTGATGTCAGCAATGCTGTCCCTGTTTCTCAGTAGTAGGTTCAGTAATGCCCCCTCATGAGTGGGTTCCTTAACCAGTTGTCTGAGGAATGTCCCCTGCACAGAGTCCAGGATGTCCCTACTCCTAGTGATTGCTGCAGTGGGGAGGCTCCAATCCACATCCAGTGGGGAACCCTGTCCACCCTGCTCTCATTCTCATTCTCATGCGGCTCCCTCTGCCATGACAGCCATCCTGCTGTCTGCCTGGTGCCTCTGAGGAATTGTTGACCTTCAGACTAGGTGGTAAACCTATGCCATTAGCCCTCCCAAAGAATATTTAGGGTGGCTGGGTATCGGACATTGTATTGGATGTTGCATTGAGCCTGTTTCTTTTTCATAGCTGCATACACCTTGCACTTTTCTGTGAGGTCCTTGAAAAATCTTGGAAAATGTGTATGGATTGCCCATTCCATTTCAAGGGATTTCTCTCTGGGATGATACATTGGATCTGCTTTTTAATGCTGTACTTGAGGAGGTATGCTACTATAGGGTGGGGGGGCACCTCTGGCAGGCCTCAGGGCAAGAGATCTCTGGGCCCATTCCTATCCAAGTGGTGTGAACCAGTAGTAGTCAAAGGTCTTGGGGATGAGGGTCTGTAAAAATGCAGATGTAGCCTCCAGACCACTTATTTAACTAATGTGCACCCCCTCCCATTGTTTGTAACATTCACCCAGCTAAACTGGTGCCCTTATACTGGCATACTATTTACTTCACAAAAATGGTAGGTACCACCCTTGGCATTAGGATACATACCTGGTTCATTTTCTAGAGGAAGAGAGTGGTGGGGGTACAGAAACAAACAACTTGAACCCTGTGTAAAAACACAACCTAGGTCCTGGGTGGAGGTAGCTAGGCATATGCTTGATCTAATCTGCTGAGGGTGCCCCAGTAAATCCACACAACCAGAAACAATAAATCATAATGTTCATAAGAGTGACTGGGATTTTGCAGTATGGCTTTATTCAAAGATGGCAAGTAAAGCTGAAGTGGACCCCCAAGGGTTGGTCCAGGCTGGACAGGTACAAAAATCCAAGAATTCTTCTTGCATTGCAGTACAGTTCATGAACAAAACAGAGGCATCTTCTTCCCAAATTCCCAAAGTGCACTTGATCCCCTAGGACAAATTGTTTATGTCCCAACCCAGTGTCATAATATTTCTTCTGCTGGGCCTGTTTGTCACTCAACGTCTGATGAGCTAACATAATATATCTTTTTAGACGTTGTCTTAAAGCCATCATATAATCTAAGACCCCCTTTTTTCCTATCTTTGTGTTTTCTTCCCAAGATTCCTTAATAACATCCAATGGTCCCCTGGGGTTACGACCATAAAGAAGGGTAAAAGCGGAGTAACCTGTGGAGGCCTGTGGTACTTCTCTATATGAAAACAGAAGATAGGGTAGGAATAGACCCCAATTCCTATCTTCCTCATTAACATATTTTCGCAACATCTTTTTCAGGGTCTGAATAAACCTCTCTGTCAGACCGTCAGTTTGGGGGTGATAAGGGGACGTTTGTATTGCTTGGATGCCCAATAACCTATATAACTCTGACAACAATACTGAAGTAAAATTCATTCCCCTATCTGTTAGTATCACTTTTGGGATACCCACTCTACTAAAGACCTTTGCCAATTCTTTGGCCACTCTCTGAGCTGTAACTGTTCTCATTGGTATCGCCTCTGGGTAGCGGGTAGCATAGTCACAAATAACCAATATGAATCAGTTACCTTTTGAGCTGGTTTCCAGGGGTCCTGCCACATCCATGGCAATTCTATCAAAAGGTTGGCTAACTATAGGGATATTTTGGAGAGGTACCATATCCTTTTTTCCTATTTTTGCCACTGTTTGGCATTCAGGGCAACTCTGAACGTATTCAGCTACCATTTCATGTATTTTAGGCCAATAAAAGCAGTCGAAGATTCTTTTTAAGGTGGTATCTCTCCCAGAATGCCCCGCCAGAGGAATATCATGGGCCAGCTGTATTATTCCTTTCTGAAATTTCTGCGGTACAACCAATTGTAATACTCTATCCCAATTTTTGGGGTTAGTACACTCTCGGTACAAAATATTGTTCAAGAGTAAATACTTGTGAGTCCCATCATTGTCATCTTTTCCAAACTGTAAAAAAAACTGGTTAAGTGATTCATCATTTTTTTGCTCTTGTGATATAGTCTCTGGTCCATAACTCATGAGTCCATTAAACCTTTGGTCTTGCCAGTCCTTTTATTCATTCATTTTTCTGCCTTCCCTTTTCATGATTTCCCCAGGACCTCAAATAGTTAATCAGAAAAAGGGAACACAGGCTCCATTTGTTCATTCACCTGCTTTGTTTGTGACCTCGTAGCTACCACTTCTACAGGTGCTAGTTCATTTCTTTCCATCAATTTGGAAAAATCCAGATGGTCTTGACCTATGATCATCGGGACAGGCAAATGAAGTACCACTCCAATTGCCATCTCATTGGTACTACCATTAATAGTGACTTTCATTGGGGCAGTTGAGTAATAATGCATATCTCCATGGATGCAAGTGACCATAGTCCCTCCTTCCATTTTCTCTATCCCTTCCACCAGGTCAGCTCTCACCAAGGTTTGTCGACTCCCAGAGTCCAACAGTCCTATGATCTTATGGGGTCCCATTTTAACTCTTGTGATGTATGGAGCCCAACTGGCCAAGGCCAAATGTCTAAAATCCTTCTTAATTTTTGGGCAATTTCTAATCACATGTCCTTTCTTTTTGCAGTCATGACACACTGCCTCTGACAGGGGTGTTCTCTCCCTCCCTTTTTTCTTATTTCTGATTTATTTCTCTAAGTATCAGAAGCAAAGGTATTTCTTACCGGAGTTGTAGCAGGTGTGTGAGCAGATCCCCCTGTAGATCTTCCAAGCAATGGTCTTGCTGCCAGGAAGTCTTCTGCCAACTCAATAGTTTTTTCAGCTCCTGACTTGAGCTTGTGCTCCCTGACCCAAAGTTGTACATCCTGAGGAAGTATTTTAATGAATTGTTCAATGTTAATGGCCTCCATTATCTGCTGAATGGTCTTGCTCTCTGGCTGGAGTCATTTGTCACTAAGGTCTTTTAAACGTGCATATACCTCTCTGGGGGCATCTGTTAATTGCATCCTTAAAGAATGAAAATGCTGACGATATGTCTCAGTGTTGATGTCATACCTCCAGAGTATCTCCTTCTTCACATGATTGTAGTCATCAGCCACTTGAATAGCTAAGCGGCTATACACAACCTGTGCTCTTCCAGTTAATTGCGGGGCAAGTCTCACAACCCATTGTTCTTTTGGCCATCCATATGTTTGGACAACCCTTTCGAATGTCGTTAGGTATGCCTCAATATCGTCCATGTCTTGCAAACGCGCTAGTTTAATGTCCCGTGGGCCTTGGGGCCGTTCTGCGTGTTCCATCCTGATAACCTGTAACACTCACATAGTGTCCGCCCATTTGGCATCTTAACACCTTCTATCCAGTTCTCTTTCTTTATCCAACTGGACCTGTTGGACACATAGCCACTTCAAAAGTTCACCCACATCCTCCATTGGTGCTTGTTCCATATATGAGGCATCCACATCCTTTTCGATATCCTCTGGTTTCAATAGATGCTTGGCTGGAAATATTTCTCTATGTTCACTATGCTCCTCCTCAGACTTCTCAGATGGATGTCTTTTAACCTTGGGATGCACATCAGGTAAACCAGTCAGTAATTGGGCTCCTGTCTGGGCTGCCATCTGTCTCACAATGGTGCCTTGTCTTTGTCCGCCAGCCACCATGTCCACCTTGGGTATCAAGACAAATACCCACAGCTTCATCTCTTTTCTTTATCCTGGCCGAAAATACGGCAAAAATGACCCCACGTCTGACACCAACTGTAATGGTGTGGGATCTTAAAGATGGACAAAAATGCCAATTGTAAGGTGCAACCCACCTTGATAAGTGGGATTTTTATTAAAAATATAACACTTTCTCAAGTCTGGCGCCTTTTCCAGTATTCACTTCATCTTGAACCAGCTTGTAAGGGAAAACAACAGTTTTTCAACAAAAAAAAAATGGTCTGAACTCAAAATTGTGGAACCTTCCTCCACCACTGATCAGAAATCACTGACCTAAAGCTCTCTAGGTTAGCTTAGGAGAGGTTTTTATACCCTCCCACCTGATCATGTGATTCAGTTCCAAATTTTACAAACGTATAATTCTTTAGAAACAGAATATAAACATAACCAATCATGCCACAGTGACAATAACTTCTTTTAACATCATCACTTAAGAATAAACATTCTAAATTCTTAGTTTCATTTCTTTCATGACCATTCCTTGGTTTGGACAGAATAAAAAAGAGCCCACACGTGGCTGCCAGTCCCCTATAGTCCAGACATTGAAAGCTGAAAACTTTCCTCACAACTAAGCCTCAGGACAAAAACTGAGTTTAGCGCTATTTTCTAAGCTTAAGGTATGGTCTGACACATTTATTTTTAATTATGTCTGAAAAGGCAAAGAATCAGTGTGGCTTTTGGTGAAAGGGCTTTATGTAAAAAGAAAAGAAGGGGGGTTTTATAGCCTTTCCTGAAGTTTTAATTCCAGAGCCTTTGTCCTACAACAAGGTTAAACTCATTGTAACTACCTAATTAAAAAAATATCCCTTCCTGAACCACTGGAAGCTCTTGGTTTTAGTCCCAGCCACAGTAAACAGCAAAGCCTAAGTAAAACGAGGGTAAAGACAAAATGCTGCTTTATTCAGACTGTCTAAGCCATCAGCTGTTGCTTCCCAAGCCGTCGGCTTAGCGTTTTACTAACTGACTGCAGCAATCTTCAGAGAGCTATCTACTCTCTCCCAAAGGGCTGTAGAATGTGATTTTGGGCAGAAAACATCTTTTGTACAAGAGGAACGAGCTGCAAACGTCAAATTCAGATTTCTGTGATATTATTAAAGCAGCACGAACGTGTGCACGTTCGCACGGTCGCGTGGCTTTAGTGATCATTCTAGCAGCAACAAACAGAAGATATAGCTACTCACAGGGGCTAAATACAAACTGGAGTCCTTTTAATTTTCCCCTAACAGTCACAACAAGGTGCACTGTTCTAAATCCATAAGGAGTTGTTTACTACAGTTTCTTGTCTTTTCTAAGAAGGTTTACTTCCTTCTACTGGGCAGTTATAAATTACATCTAGCAATATTTATACAATATACAACTCTCTTTCTTCCAGAGAGTAATTTCTAAATACTCCAAAAGGGTTTTTTTGTGTACAAATGTACCATTTTGAAAGAAGGAAATAAAAAGAAGGGAAAGAATACAGAAAAAGATGGGGGGTAGATTTTACTGATAAGGAGGTGGCCTGCCTTCTTATCAAGAAATACAGGGACAGTTTCAGAAGAAAGAAAAAAAATGGTTGCAACCTTGACTACAAAGAAATGGTACATAAGTGCATGACAGGCAATAGCCCTGTCACAGATGTCTTTGAAGGAAAAGGAGCGAGGCGTAGTCCGGGTCTTTATGTCTATAGGTGGTGTGAGAGGTGTAGTGTTAGGCAGGGAAGAGAGGAGGGTGGCAGCACAAGTGGAGAAGTACGCATTGAACTCAGTGGTGACTGCTGTGGGCTCTGATAGAACAGAGTTATTATCATTTAGCATTGGAGTGGGATTGGCAGCTGGTGGGGTGAAAAGGGAGTGAATGACCTTCCAGAATTTTGAAGGTTTATTTAGGTTTAACTGGAGGGAGCTGCTGAAGTACACTGCTTTTGCAAGAAGAGTGGCTCTGGTGCACTTGTTATGGAGCATGTGGAGCGGTGTTGTGGGAGGCATGAGGATTTATGCATTTTCCAGGCTTTGTCCCGTGTGATTTGACATGCATTCAGTTCTTGGGAGATCCAAGGTAGGTGGTTTCCTTGTACTCTTGTACGACGCAGTGGGGCGTGTGTGTTCCAGATGCTGAGGAATGTGTTTTTAAAGTGTAGGAAGGAATCATCAATGGAGATCATAGGAGGGGCAGGGGCACAGTTTGCTAGCGCAAGGTCATCTAATACAGGGGCTAGAATGAGGGATTTTTAGGAGCGTTGGACTACAAGTTTAATGGGGCATTTTGGGTGGTGGATTTTACGCACTAAGAAGGTTACGTGGTGGTCGCTGAGGGAGTCAGGAAGAATGCCGGCTTGTTTGACCCAGTAGGGGTGTGTGGTAAGGACCCAGTCAATGAGTGAGTGGTTACCAGATTTTAGGTTAAGCCGGGTGGGCTCAGTAATGATTTGTGAGAGGTTTAGGGCAGAAATTTTAGTCCTGGTTTTGTTGAGGGCAGGAGCTAGCCAACTGTGGTTAAGATCGCCCATGATGTAGCGTTCCCCTGTCGTGGTTAGGCAGAGATTTGCTTGAGGAAGTCGGTGACAGCAGAAACTGGTGTACCAGGTCGGCAGTATATCCCAGCAATGTAGATTGGTAGTGAGAAGGGAAGAATAAGCTGAATTAGTATTACTTCAAGGACTTTTGGTTCGGACTTGGTCAGGACCACTGAACAGTGCAAGTCCGAGTTTACATAAATGGCTATTCCACCACATTTAGAGGCTCTATCCTGGTGGGCCATAGTGTAGCCTGGGATAGTGACAGAGGAGTAGTTGATGTTTTTGTTGAGCCAGGTTTCGGACAGTGTGAGGATATCTGGAGCGTAGTGTACGGCAAGAACCTGAAGGGAGTCAAGCTTGTGGACAAGGCTGCTTATATTTAGGTGCAGGAGGTGCAGGCCACATGGGAGAAGGTCCCCAGAGTGAGGTGAAGAAGAGGCCAATGTTGGAGAGGGGCATGGGGGTTAGTATTGGGGCCGGTGTTAGGGTGAATGTCACCTGCTGCAAGGAGCAGGAGAGCGAGAGTTAGGTAGTGAGCGAATAGCTGTATATGACTGACTGCGAGCGGATATCTCTTAGATTGATGGTGTGTTTGAGCTGGGCATAGGGGAATAAGTTGAAAAATGACCAAGGGGAGCGATGGGTTGAAAAGAAACGGGCTGGGATGTGTGGCAGAGTGTGCCCATGCTTGGGTGAAAGGGGAGGTGGACGTCAGGCTGGAGGGGTGGGAGAGCTCAATGAGGTTTGGCAGGATGTGGGAGGGGGCATGGAAGAGGTGGGTGGCATGTTGGAAAGGAAAGGAGGGAGGGAGGGAGGGAGGAGAATAGGGATGAGCAGGGTCAGGTGGCCTGGACAAAAGATCATGATGCAGATCAGGTGCTAGGAGGACCCTACTGCTGTGGTTACTTAGCAGGGAAGGTAGGTGCTGTAGTTACTTAGTGGATAAGGTGGAGGGCTGGGATGCAGGGGCAGGCAAATGATTGGAACCTGTAAGGACTAGGAACCAATGGGGGAGCAGAGGGAATGAGGGTTTTAGGTAGCCAATGATGGAGTGAGCAGTGCTGCTAGGCTTATCAGCTAATGAGGGATTGAGTGCTGCTAGGCTTACTAACCAATGATGGAGCGAGAGGGAATGTGGGTGGGCAATAGGTGTATTTAATCAGTGGAGGGGGTAGGAGAGGGTGGGAGGACCGAAAATCCTTCTATGAGACACTTAAATTTTGCTTAGTTGCAGCTAAATCTATTTGTAAGAAGCACCAGGTGGCAAAAGCAGGGGGAAAAAGTCCTGGCCAATTGGAGCAGGTTTGCTGGAAGCGCCATGTTCCAATTGGCTGCACTGTCGCTGTACCTTCCAAGGAGCTGCAGGCGGGCATCCTGGTCTCGGTCGGCTGGGTGCCGTCCGACCATGGGTGAGCTGGAGCAGCCCTGTTCAAGGGCAGGCATCTGGAAAGAAGAAAAATAGCAGGGGTTAAATAGCGTAGAGGCAGGACAGGTTTAGATTGAGCAATTTAGCAAGACAAAGGAGAGTGAGACTTTTCGACGCCAAGGTAGAGTGCTTTGATGGGGTGGTGGGGGTGCAGGAGCAAGGAAACAACAGAAGAGCTGTAAGCATTTTAAAACAGTAGTAGAAATTACAATCCAGCTAATACAGTTGAAATCCTTCTATGAGGCACTTGAATTTTGCTTAGTTGCAGCTAAATGTATTTGTAAAAAGCACCAGGCGGCAAAAGCAGGGGAAAAAGTTCTGGCCAATCAGAGCAGGTTTGCTGGAAGCGCCTGTGTTCTGATTGGCTGCACTGTCACCATACCTTCAAAAGGAGCTGCAGGTGGGTGGCCTGGTCTCAGTTGGCTGGGTGCCGTCCGACCGTGGGGGAGCTGAAGCAGCCCTGTTCAAGGGCAGGCAGCTTCCAAGGAGCAGCTTAAAGTCACACTCAGCAATTATGGTGTTTAAGATCAAAATCATCATTAGCAAAGGCTGAAGGGTTAAAGGTTTAAAACTTCACACTCAGTAATTAAGTTTGCTTAAAATTAAAAAATAAATATTAAACACAGACTGAAATTTACAAGTAAATAGCAATTGCAAATTGTTAATAAAAAACAGATGCCTAAGTATTGAGCTTGGCTATGATTAATGTTAAACAGACACTGAAACTTATAAGTAAATATTAATTATTGATCAATAAAAAGCAGATGCCTAAGTATTGAACTTGGCTATGTTTATAAGCTTAAAAGCTATTGGAAGGAATCTATTCATGGCGTCCAACCCAGGATTCCTGGAGGAATATTTGCAGCAACCCATCTGGCCACCATGCCCCAAAGTTCTTGGTTCATTTCTTAATTTATTGGAGGTAATGGGACAGGCGGAACCAGTAATGGATCAGGCAGACCCAGTAATGGATCAGGCAGACCCAGTGGGACAGGCAGACCCAGTTACAGACCAGGCAGACCCAGTGGAGCAGGCAGACCCAGTCGGGGACCAGGCAGACCCAGTGGGGGCTGTATTGGATTGCAAGCAGAGCACCGGGAAGGGGGAAATGGATATAAAGCAGAAAAAACGTAATAGATACATGAGATAAATATACAGTTGCATAAGTTATACTGCAAAGTACTGTACATTCAGATAGACTACACACAAACAGTATCATACACTTCTGAGGATTAGATTACTATCCACAAAAAACATTTGGCATCTGGCGTTTGGCACAAGTATCTGGTGGTAGCTTACCAGTAGCAAAGGATCTTTTCTCTTTTTTGGGAGTACCATGATTGTTGCAGTACACCTGGACAGGGAGAAGCCTCCATCCTGTCTCGACTCGATATACAGTTGCTTCAGGATTGGAAAAACAATTGGTGACATTATTTGCAGGCACTCAGTAGGGAGTTCAACTTCACCAGGTGTTTTGTGAATTTTCAGAGATTTAAAAGCCTTTTCAATTTCAATCTTCATAAGGGGACCTTCAAGTCGGCTGCCTGCATTGCAAAGATGGTGTGTAGGTGAAGAGGTTGTAGAAAGGCTTTGATTGCTGGGGTGGTAAGAAGAGAGTGTGAGCTATATGGTTGCTGGTAGTACAGGGTGATGGCATTGCTGCTATGCTCAGGTGAGAAGCTGAGCCGGCCTTGACCGTTCCTGAGTCTGGCAATATGCCTTTCAGCCTTTTTTTTTTTCTTTTTTTTTTATTCTGTATGCTAACTCTGCTACAATGTTCCTGACCCTTGCAATATTTGTCTTTGAGCCAGAAAAGTGCTAGCTCCACTTTTCTGGCCAGCAGTGTCCTTACGTCCAGTTGGATTTTAACTAAGGCTGGGTGGAGAGCTGAGGTAGAGTCAGGACTATGCTGGGTCTTGAGCTCAGCTTATTTAAGGCCAGCAATTTATCAAGGTCTGAAAGTTCTTTCTCCCTCTCCTTCTTTTGGTGTGCAGCATAGCTGATTATCTATCAGTTGTTGATATTAAGGCACATCAGTTGCTCAGCAACTTCATGGAAGAAGGTGAGACAGTCTGTATTGGGAGCATACAGATTTCCTATCATTATTGTACCTGCTTCAGTGTCAAAAAGTGCAAAGAACCACCTATCGTCAGCATCTCAAGCTGTTCTCTGCCCTGACCAATGTAGATTTATGTGGATCAGGACTGAAACCTTCCCTCTGCTTTTTTCACTGTAGCTGCTCTATGGACCTCATTACCGACCGAATCACATTTTTGTGCATCTTGGGAAAGTAGCTGGGTTTTCTAGAATAATGCTACTTAGGTTCGAAGGCATGAGCTAACACTTGTTTGCACTTCACTGGGGAGTTCAATCCCCTTATGTTCCACACATGATATCTTAAGTAAGCCATTTTGGGGATGTTTAAGCGATATGCCTGAGGGGTAGAACTTTGTCCAGTGAGCGCAAGTATGAATTTGGTGGCCCATGAGGCATGCGGGTGGGAACCAACTATAAAGGCATATGTCTTTGCATTATATTAGATTATGAGACAGCTTGAGAAACAACTTCATCCTGACATTTGAAAAACAGGTAATCACAGAAATACTTTTTTTTTTTTTGTTAATTAATCTTATTTATCCGCCTGCTGTGGCGACTACCAGCAGGGGCATCCAGCCGTCGGCCCTGCCCGCTGTGAGAGCACCAGGCTCACTCATATGATGGGGGATCCAGCATAACCATCAACAATCGCTGGAGGGTCTCCCCATACCCTATCCAGCCAGACGGCTCCGGACCCCCCAGTGTGATTCCAGAGTCCTCGGCGAGGCAGGGTGCAGCCATCAGGCTGCGAGTTCGCCTTGAACATTTTCCACTTTTTCTCCCCATTGGGGTGCAGGCGTGCAATGATAATGTCTGTGTACATACGTGCTGGCGTCTGCCCGCCCCCCCCACCCAGTCACACCAGCACAAGTGGTACCTCTGGGCATCCCAAGGGGTCACCGCAGCACGGTGTGGATTCTCCAGCCCTCCCCAGGACTAGGAGAGCTGTCTCCCGATGCTCAATCCTAGTCCTCCCCTGCCGACCCCTGAAGACCTGGGCTGGTTCCCGAACCCGAGTCGCCGGTACAGTGCGAGGTGTGGCATCCAGCGCCTCACCCCTCAGCGCCACCGGGCTGGCCTACAGAAATACTTCTTAATATACCAGCAAAAAAAAAAAACTGTACATAAATGAGCAATCTTTAAGCATAGCACATTCAGAGTCGAACCAGTGAAGCTGGCCTAAATCTAGGGCTATGTCTATGGGGCATGCTCAAAATGCGATATGTGTAGAAGGGTTACCCACATCTTCCTCCCCACACTAACACCATGTAATCTGAATGAATACCATGAAAAGGTAATCTGTTTTACCCCCTTTCACAGGACCTCACCAATGTCACAAAGAGGGAGTGAGATATGAAGGAGATCTATGCCTCAGGGATGTACAGGTTTCTAAAGGGTATACGGCAGCGCCTCATGATACCTCTGAGATGGAAGCCAGGGTGAAACACTGCCATCAGTTCAGAGTACAGGGAATTGTCCCTTACAAGCACAGCAGTGTGAGTAAGGGCACAGTGTTTCAATTCCAACCAGTGAGGGACCAGCTCAGTGTGTACAGGGAGTTTTAGGAAGGAGAGCTATCCCCAAGTATGAGAGAGTGTACAGGTTCCAATGGGTGAGTTGCTACTGAGTGACCTTTGTGGTTAGGGTGGTGGGTTTTCACAAGAGAGTACCATGATCTGGTTGTTCAGGTATTGTAGTTTCTCTTAGGGGTTCAGGTGGAGAAGATACCAATGGTGCAGATGGCTGGCTTGGTTGTGCTATTGTGACCTCTGGACCTGGCAGACTTATGTAAATGTATAGTGGGGCAGCACACAAAGGTCTATCAGCTGGTAGGCACTCCTGTGACTATCCTAGCACCAAAAGGTCTCATTAGGGAGGGCCATCCAACTGCTATTATTTATTTATTTTATTTATTTATGTTTTTGGTAACCAGGTAAGTGCACTGATCCAGTGGACCATTTTCAGTCATGACCTGGGCCACAAGGTGGCGGTGGAGCAACACAAGCAGAGGACACAATTTTCAATTTGGTATACAAACATTTACATTTTGGTGTGCAGATGATACAAGCACTCGTGGAAAATAGAAACAGACATTATTTACATATTATACAGGCTTGGTAAAATGAAGGTATAACAGAGTAATACAGGCAGAAGTACAGAGGAAAAGTAGATTAGCATTTGCGAAAACTAAACAAGATGCATCTTGAAAAGCAGCAGACTGCTGACATCTAGTCTAGGTAAACACGCCTGTCCTGGCAGATAGCCGAAGCAGGCCAGGATTGAGAAAGCCTGTCTGGTTGGCTGTAGGAGACAGCATGAGAGTCACGTGTGGGCTGTGCTCAAGGAGAAAGGGGGCATGTGGGGGGGAAAAACGAAAAGGGGGGGATGGCCATAGCTATGGTAGGTTTATGGTAGCTTTCAGTTTCCTGTGCAGCCCAGTGAGCATTTGCAGGTGGACTCTTTCAGTAGCCATGCATTCAGGTTGAATTTAAAAGATGCATGGGATGGAGATGTACGAATGGTTGCAGGAAGACTGTTCCAGAGGGAGGGGGTAGATATGGAGAAAGCCTTACTGCCCATCACTGTAGAGACCCGAGGAACTTCCAGGATTGGAATGGAGGAAGCCCTAAGAGGTCTAGTGGTCACTCTATTTATGAGTAGTGAAGCACTGGGGGATAATTGGTTACTTCTAAGAGCACTATCCACCAGGCAGCCTGTGGCATAATCAAGGTGTTGCTGGAGAGGGAACAATCCTAAGGACTGGAAGAGTGTGCAGTGGTGGGTTAATGAAGAGGCTTTGAGAACAAAGTGACAGATAACATTATATGTCATGTTTAGGTGGGAGTGCTGCTTTGAGGACATGAGGGAATAGATGGAGGGGCAGTAGTCAAGGAGAGGGAGAAGGTTGCCTTGCGCAATGGCGAGCCGAGCTTCAGGTGAGAGCAGGTGGATTGCATGGTATGCCACCCCTAGGGTCTGGTTTATCTTTCCTGCAGTCAGGGTTGTGTGATCATTGAAGGTGAGGGATCAAGAGTGATGCCAAGATATTTGAAAGAGGTGACCTGCTCGAGAGGGGGGCCAGCGGGTGTGACTACGGTGAGGGAGGAGTCTGATTTGTTGACTTTGTTTAGGAGTGGCTTGGATCCAAAGAGCATGGCCTTTGTCTTTTTCCCATTGACTAGGAGTTTTCTGGATGCGAACCAGCTGTCTGCCGCAGCATAGTTGCAAGTGAGGGTGGAGGAGATGGATTCCAAAGACTTATCATTGTGGTACAGGATTAGATCGTCCACGTAAATGAGTGCATTGCAGTTTAGGATCTCTTCGGGTAAAGCATTGACAAACATGGAGAAGAGAATAGAATAGAAGAGAAGAGAAGAGAACCAAGAATTGATCCCTAGGGAACTCCGGTGCTTGTGGAAAGGGAAGCTGAGGAAACTTTGCTTATAAGCATGGACTGGGTCCTGTCTGAGAGGTAACTTTAGAACCAGGTTGCAGGTCCAGGGGCACAGCCAAATTGTCGAAGTGAGGAGAGAAGGAGATGATGGTCTACAAGGTCAAACACCTTTGATAAGTCGACAAAAACAGCACCCGTGGCCTTACCCATGTCCATAGTTTTGAGGACATGGTTGGAAAAAACTGCCAGGGCAGAAGAGCTGCTGTGATGCTTACAGAAACCATGCTGGAGGGGACATAGGAGGTTGTAGTTATTTAGGTTTTCTGACAGCTGGGAATGGACAACCTTCTCTAGCAGTTTGCTAAGATGAGGGAGCAAGGAAATGGGTCTATAGTTCTCAGGGGATAGAGGGTCACCCGGCTTGAAGATGGGAATCACATTAGCATGTTTCCAGGTGTCTGGCACTGTTGATGTGGACAGCGTAAGGTTAAAGTTAAGTGTTGCAGATACATGATTGGCACATTAAGCTACCTCATGGAGCCTAAATATCCAGTCCAGCATTTTCAGAGTGATTATATTTTCTCCATTTCAACCATCCTCCCTGCCTCCATTGCCAGCCTCATCATAGCACCAGGGTGCCATGCAAGGGGAAGCGGGAGATGGCCCAGCCAGTTTAACACCAAGGCCCAGAGTTACTGCAACTACCTCCCCCTTGTCCCAGCATTATGACACTGTAAGCCTGAGCACAGAAAAAGTAATGAACAGAAACTGATGTTGAGTGAATGACACTGTTTTTAATTTGAAAAGATGACCCAGGGCTTTAGTCCTAAGCAAGGAGGGAAAATCCACTGAAGTATCATACCCCGATGGAGAACCCTGGTCATCAAGATTACCCAGGTGGTCTGAATGGGGCATTGGGAGAAGTTGCCTAAGCACAAAATGACTTTGAACATGAAGGATATGAATAGTGGTCCACTGAAAGCACCCAGTAGGGACTGGATCCCTCCTTATGTAAATTTCAAACACTGCTGAAAGGATATATCTGCCCAGAATTGTGATTCTATATAGACTGCTGTCTAATTTGACCAAACAAGTTATGATAGTTTAGTCGCATGCCCTTTGATAAAAATAGGCACTTTTTACAGTCTCAGTGATATCGCTACCTCAGAGACTGCCAAGAAAACACAGCAGTTGGTCCACAGTGGGCTTAGGGAGGGTGAGGATGGTGGAACAGAGGCACACCCAGTCAGTTGTACCAATCCATATACCATTCTGATGGAGCATAGTTCTCCTATGGATGCACCTGCAGAGGAGACTAAGGAGGTTACGGACAACTGTCACAAGGGAGCCCCACAGGAAGGAGATGGACACCACAGGAAAAGGAAGCAGCTCCTGGTGGGGGACTCAATTATTAGGGGGTTAGAACTGGGGGGAGCAGAGAAAACTGAAGTAAGATGCCTGCCTGGCACCATGGCTTGGAGGGACAGGAAGCGCATCCTCAGGATCACGAGAACAGCTGCACGGGAGACTGAGCTGGATGTCACTGTCCACCTAGGGACAAATGACTTGGCTCAACAGGAGATTAGAGCAGTGCAGGAGGAGTTTGTGGAATTGTGGAGGGGCCTAAGGCAAGTAGCACACACAGTATCCTTCTTAGAGGTGTTGCCTGTCTATGGCAAGGGTACTTCGCACCATGTAGTTCAATGAATGGTTAAAAAAATGGTGCTGAGCACAAGGAGTTTGGCTTCACTGGGGACTGGGGTTCCACCTGGAGGGATACCAGCCTATACTGGCAGGATGGTCTTCATCTGTCCAGGAAGGGAACAAGTCTACCGGGCAGTTTGTTTAAATGCTTCATTGGCAAGCTTTTAAGCTAGTCAAGGGGGGAGGCACTGATACGCAGAAGGGGATTCCCAGCCTCCCCCTACAAAATCAGGCACTAAATGAGGTAAAGACCAAGGTAAAAAGGCCAGTAGGGAGCAGGACAGGGATAAATGGAGAAAGCAAAGTCAGTGAGGACATGGATGGTGCTACAAGAGGTAAAGCCATCAAAAAATGGAGAGCAATGAGTACCAATGCCCGTAATCTGGGTAACAGGGTTCCTGAATTAGTGGCCTTGATGGAGGAGGAACATCTGGATGGTGTAGCAGTCACAGAAACATGGTACACACAGAACCATAACTTGGACGTAAACACACCAGGATACACCATCTACAGGAGGGACAGGGAGGGTAAAAGAGGAGGTGGAGTAGCTTTCTACATAAGGAACGGCATCAAAGCAACAGAACAAAAGGGTAAGCATGGAGGAGAGGAAGCACTGTGGGTCAATTTGGAGACAGGCAATGGCACCACAATCTGCACAGGGGTTGTATACAGACCCCCATCTCAGGGGGAGGAAATGGACAAGGAAATGATAGAAAGTATCCTTAGAATAGCAGAAAAAGGAGAGATATGCTAATGGTGAGTCTTAATATGCCAGATGTTAACTGAAGTGCATTTGCAGCAGCCACTTCTAAGAGTGGGGTCATTTTAGATGCCCTACAGGTGGCATGTCTTAGACAATTAGTATAGGAACCCACTCGAGAGGGAGCAATCTTAGACCTGGTACTTTCAAATGGAGATGGCGAGAGGATCACAGGTTTAGAAGTGGGTAGCCATCTGGGAACTAATGACCATTGAACAGTATGGTTCACAATAAAAACAACAGTAGAGTCGAGCCATACAAAGGCAAAGGTGTACTGGACTTCAGGAGGGTGGACTTTGCCAAAATGGGTGAGTGCCTACGGAATGCACTAGCAAATGGGCAGGAAGGAGGGGTGAAATAACAATGGGGAATAATCAGAACTGCCATCACAGAGGCAACAAGCCTTTATGTGAAGCAAATAAACAAAACAAAACAATGTAAGAAACCACTATGGTTCTCAAAGGAGGTGACAGGGAAGGTTAGGGAGAAAAAGAAAGCATCCAGGAAGTAAAAGGAATCACAGAAGGAGCAGGACAGAGAATTGTATCAGTTATAGCAAAAGGAAGCAGGAAAGGCAGTCAGAACAGCAAAGGCCCAAACCGAGGAAAAGATAGCCAACTCAGTTAAGAAGGGAGATAAAACCTTTTATAGGTACATCAGGGAGCGATGGAAGACCAAGGGAGGGATAGTGAGGCTTAATAAAGGGGAGGGGGGATGGGCAGAGGGTGACTGTGAAAAGGCAGAGATATTAAACAAATGCATTTGCTCAGTATTCACAAACGAAGAGGGGGAGGTACCTAATTCAAACAGTAGAAACACGCTGGATACGGGGGTTGATACTAGCCCTTTCACAAAAGAAAGGGTTCTGAAGGAACTCTTAAAACTGAAGGCGGACAAAGCAGTGGGGCCCGATGGGATTCATCCCAGAATTCTAAAAGAACTAAGGGTAGAACTAGTGACACCACTGACTACCCTCTTTAATAGATCATGGGAGGATGTGGTGATACCTGAAGACTGGAGGAGGGCAGATGTGATTCCACTTCACAAAAGTGGGAGCAGGGCAGAAGCAGGAAACTATAGACCTGTTAGTTTAACCTCAGTGATTGATTGGGAAAATGATGGAATCACTTCTGAAGGAAAGAATTGTTGAGTACCTAGAGGCCAGAGGCGCGCAGGACCCAAAGCAGCATGGATTCACAGCGGGAAGGTCATGTCAGACGAATCTAATAGATTTCTTTGACTGGGTGACCAAAGTAGTAGATCAGGGAGGGACGGTAGACATGGCCTACCTAGACTTTAGCAAGGCATTTGACTCAGTCCCACACAAAAGATTAATATTCAAGTTGGCCAGCCTGGGAGTGGGTCCCAAGATGGTAGCCTGGATAAAAAAATTGGCCGGAGAACAGGACACAGAGGGTAATAGTAAACAGAGTCCACTCTGAAGAAAGGGGGGTTACTAGTGGGGTACCGCAGGGTTCAGTACTAGGACCAGTCCTCTTTAATGTCTTTATAAGCAACATTGCAGAGGGACTGGAAGGAAAAGCATGTCTCTTTGCAGACGAGACAAAGATCTGCCACAGAGTTGATACACAAGGTGGGGTGGAAAGGATGAGAAGGGACTTGGCAAGATTGGAGGAATGGTCAGATGTATGGCAGCTTAGATTCAGTGCTAAAAAGTGCAAAGTAATGCACCTGGGAAGCAGAAACGAAGGGGAAGAGTACACAAGGGGGGGGTGAGATACTAACAACAACAAAAATGGAAAGGGACATGGGGGTAGTCATATAAGATGACCTAAAGGTGAGCAAACAATGTGAGAGGGCAGTAAGTAGGGCTAGTGGGATACTGGGATGCATAGGGAGAGGCATCACCAGTAGAAAACAGGAAGTTGTTATCCCTCTGTACAGACAGCTGGTGAGACCCCATCTGGAGTACTGCGTGTAGTTCTGGAGACCCAGTCTCTGCAAAGACATAGACAGGATGGAGGCTGTCCAGAGGAGGGCAACTAAAATGGTGCGGGGTCTGCACCAGAAGACATATCAAGAGAGACTTAAGGATCTTAATATGTATAGCCTCGAGGACAGAAGGGAGAGGGGGGACATGATAGAAACTTTCAAATACCTCAAAGGAATCAACTAAGTCCAAGAGGGTATCATCTTTCAAAAAAAAGAGGTGTGCAAGAACAAGGGGGCACAATTTGAAGCTAGAAGGGGGACAGCTCAGAGGTAATGTGAGGAAGTATTTTTTCATGGAGAGGTTTGTGGATGCATAGAACAGCCTTCCTGAGGAGGTTGTGGAGTCAAAAACAGTGGTGGAATTCAAGAATGCATGGGACAGACATACGGCAATTCTAGCTGGGTGGAGTTTGGAAGAAGCAGACTGTTGGTTAGCTAGGATCTGGAGCTTATCCATTAGGTAGGAAAATGGGCAGACTGGGTGGGCCAAGCGGTTCTTATCTGCCGTCAAATTCTATGTTTAAGTGAGTGAAAAGGCATGCAGTCAGCGTGTACAACCCAGGGTAGCTGGGGAGGATAAAGTCAGGGGTCCTAGGTTGCTTGATGAAACCACTATGGTTCTTCAAGGAAGTAGCAGAGAAAGTATGGGCCAAAAAGCGAGCATTCCAAAGGTACAAAGGAACACAAAAGGAAGAGGACAGGGAGGGGTATCAGGTGAAACAGAGGGAGGTAGCAAAAGCAGTTAGGTGTGCCAAGGCACAAACAGAGAAGAATATTGCCAAGTCAGTACAAAAAGGGGGATAAAACATTCTTTAGGTACATAAATGAAAAGAGGAAAAACAAGGCAGGGATAGTAAGGATAAAAGGGGAAGGAGGGAAGGGTGTGGAGGATGACCAGAAGAAAGCAGATATATTGAGCAAGAACTTTTGTTGAGTATTTATGAAGGAAGGGGCAGATGGCAGGCCAAAGATAGAGGTAAGGGGCATTAATGGAAAGGAGTTGGACATTAGCCATTTCTCAGAGAAGAGAGTTCTCAAAGAAGTAGCGCAACTGAAAGTGGATAAGGCAGTGGGGTTAGATGATATGGAGAGAACTTACGGAGGAGCTGACTGCACCTCTGACAGCCCTGTTCAACCTATCACTGGATACAGGGGAAGTTCCAGGAGACCGCAGGAGGGTGGATGTGGTCCCGCTTCACAAAAGTGGGAATAGGGAGGAGGCAGGATACTATAGGCCTGTAAGCCTGACTTCAGTGGTGGGCAAGGTTATTGAAACACTACCAAAAGAAAGGACTATGGAATACCTTGTGACCAATGGTTTGCAGGATCCAAGGCAGTACAGGTTCACAGGGGGAGGGAGAGATCTTGCCAATCAATCCTGATCGAGTTCTTCGACTCGGTGACCAGGGAAGTGGATCAGGAAGGAGCAGTGGATGTGGCCTACCTAGATTTCAGTAAGGCCTTCAACACAGTTCCACAAAGAAGACTGGTAAACAAGTTGGGCAGCTTGAGAGTGGGTCCAAAGGTCGTAACATGGGTACAAAGTTGGCTGAGAAACAGGAGTCAGAGGGTGGTAATAAATGGAGTTCACTATGAAGAAGGCAAGGAAACCAGAGGGGTGCCACAGGGGTCAGTTCTGGGACCGGGCCTCTTCAATTTCTTTATTAGTGACATCATAGAGGGACTAGAAGGGAAAGTCTGCCTGTTCATGGATGACACAAAAATCTGCAACACAGTGGACACACCTGGGGGGAGAAAAAATGAGGGAGGACCTGAAAAAGTTGGAACAATGGTCAAGGGTATGGCAACTGGGCATCAATGCCAAAAAGTACAAAATTATGTACATGGGGCACAAGAACCCAATGGCAACGTACCAAAGGGGGGAGTGTTAGCAACCACAAAACAGGAAAGGGACCTGGGGGTCATCATATCTGATGACCTGAAGGTAGCAAAGCAGTGTGATAAGGCAGTGGAAAAGGCTAGTAGAATGCTGGGGCGCATAGGGAGAAATATCACCAGCAGGAAGAGAGAGGTAATTTTACCCCTGTATAGATCAATGGTGAGGGCCCCACCTGGAGTATTGTGTCCAGTTCTGGAGGCCCCATCACCGGAAAGACATAGATCAGGTGGAGGTAATACACAGACATAAGGCAATTCTTGTGGAGGGTAAGAAGAAATAGGCTGTTGGTTAACTAGGATCTGCAGCTTATCCTGTAGGTAGGAAAATGGGCAGAGTAGGTGGGCCAAGCGGTCCTTATCTGCCATCAAAGTCTGTGTTTCTATGTAACCAAAATAGAGCACGACCTGCATCAGAAACCCTATGAGGAAAGACTCAAAGAGTTAAATATATACTCTTTAGAGGATAGGAGGGTAAGGGGAGACATGATAGAAACATTTAAATACTTCAAAGGTATTAATAAGATACGGCAGGGTGGCATCGTACACAGAAAGAGATGCTCAAGGACAAGGGACCATGAAATGAAGCTGGAAGGAGGGATGCTCAGTGGGGATGTTAGGAAGTACTTCTTCACGGAAAGGGTGGTGGACCTCTGGAACAGATTCCCAGCAGAAGTGGTAGACATCAAAACAGTAGCAGGATTCAAGCATGCATGGGATAGACACAAGGGGACCTTAGTAACAGGGTTGGGGGGTATGGCCAGAGACTGAGTAGGGTCTGCGGTAGCATAGTATGTAGGGAAAACAGGGCAGACTAGGTGGGCTAAGAGATCCTTTTCTGCTAACATCTTCTATATTTCTATGGATAGTCAAAATATTAAGTCCAGTTTTTAGTTTGGAGGCCTGATTTCTACCCCCCCCCCCTTTCTCAGGTACCTCGTCTTCGTATTAGCCCAGAGGGGCTGGCTGGAAAAAACAAAGAGAACCTCAGAGGGGCTGATCAGGTTGCTACCGTGGCGCCTGCAGCGGTCTGTGTAGTTGAGTGAATGGTGGAGGATGCCTGTGTTACACTGTTGTCCGGGTCAGAGGAACTCGAGGTTG
Organism: Neoceratodus forsteri; assembly: GCA_016271365.2. Lineage (NCBI taxonomy): Eukaryota > Metazoa > Chordata > Ceratodontiformes > Ceratodontidae > Neoceratodus > Neoceratodus forsteri. Next base: position 1,237,163,417 of record CM057456.1, read on the forward strand.
GGAGTGGGACCTGCTCCACCACAACCACAGCCCATGTCATAGTAGAAGCAGGTCATGCAGAATGTGATGGTTTGTCTGTGGTAGGTGGAGGTTCAGGGTGCACGGCTGGAGAGCCCAGGGCATCCTTAATTGCTTCCAGTAGCTGTTACCTTCAATCTATTGAGAAAGGTCAGAGGGAAGCAAACCTATTTGGGACAGCCAGATCAGCTAGGTCATCTTTGTTGTCTGCGAAGTCTCCATTCCAACTAATACTATGAGATCTGACTGTTGGCAGTGTAGAGTAATTTCTTCCTTTGTGTTTGTTCCTGTTCCTCTGCCTGGGTTTCAGAAGGAGCCAGGAGTCATCATCTGGGGCCTGCAGTGTTGATGGTGAGGGGTTCAGAGGTTGCATTAATGGGATGGTGTCCATCAGGTGCTCTGCTTGGGCACAAAGTTCTCTGTGCAGGTTACCAGTCAGTATGCTGTATGAAGTATAGCTAAGGAACAATAGCATGACAAAAATAGCATTTGGATTTATAGTGCACCAATTTTATTGTGTGTCAACTATGGCAGAGACTGGAGTTGTTTTATATGTACATATATATATATATATATATATATATATTACGGGGGGTGTAGGGGAAGAGCACCCCACGCAGCATTGTAAAGAAATTGCTTCAGTCCTGGTTACAGTTGTCTTCTTTGGCATGGTTCTTTGGCCTGCTTTGCAAGGTTTTGACTGTTCAGCATTTTATCAAGTAGCTGTTTTTGCCATAGCTGTAGTTTCTTAGTGGTTGTTGTTGGAGACATTTTACTTTTAGGCATTATGACACGGTGCCCTCTGTGCATAGGGCGTCCTTGAGGGCCATGGGACAAGTAGGGCCAGTGGGCCCAGATGTAGGCCATAGCAGTATCTGGAGAGTTCAGGATAACAGGCACTCCACTATGTTATATATGATGTGCAGGTTATCGGAGTATGAACTAGATCCCAAGCTGGTGCAGCACTTGCCGTGGCTGAGAGTAGGTCCTCCCTTTGACTGTAAGTTCTTTTTGCAAAATCTTGGAAGATCATGATTTTATGGCCTTGCCATTTCAGGGACCCTAATTCCTGTGCCCCCCTCAGAGTATCCTCTTATACTTGGAATCACAAGAATTTTGCGAGAATCAGTCAAGACTTTTCACCTTTCTTAGGAAGTGCCAGGGAGCGATGGGCCCGTTCAATATCAAATTGGAGGTCACTGGACAGCTTGAGAAGGTTTGAGAGGGCATGGCAGAGAAAGTCGATAATGTCCACAAGTTCACTATGCTCTGGAAAACCCACAAATCTCAAATTGTTACAGCAACCTCTATCTTCGAGGTTGTCTACTTTGTCTTGGAGCTAATGTATGATTTTGTCTTGATCTTGGATCTGTGCCATGAGGCTATGACAGGTCTGTTCATTATTAACACAGCGTTCTTCAGTTTTATCCAGCTTCTTTGTTATCTGTGTGATGGCTGATGAGTTTGTGTGAGCTACTGACTTTACTTTCATTTCTTGCAGGAAATGAGAAAATATTTGCTTCACGCAATCAATCAGGAGAATGACAGTTGTCATCTTGAGGAGCCAGGTGCATGGTAGTCTGAGGAGGGTGGGAGAATCAAGGCGCACTGAGAACAAACTGTATGTAGAAACTTGGTCAAATTTATACTGTATCTCTGTGATCACCACAGTGAGAGCTATGGAATTATGCCTGAATAACAGAGTTTTAACCATGGGGTGTTGTGGATGCCATTAGATTAGGGCTGGCAGGGTGAAACCGGAAGTGATTACGCAGCCATCTTCTTCAAGGTCAGCCCACACCCCCGACAGACCTAACTTCTGATGAGAAACAGGTTGGTGGGTGAGAGCCTGGATGCACAAGCAGATGACAATCCAAGTTTTGGACAATCTGGGTTAAGCAATAGGCTTGAAATCTAGATTGCAGCACTCTGCTATTTGCACACACGTGGCCCTTGGAAGGGATGATTCGTGGTGGGGCAGGTTCAGGGTGGGTGGACCCACCCCACCCCCCTCCCACCAGCACCAACCCACAAATGCACAAAAATATACATGCTGCCATATCTGTGGTAATCCTTTGAGGGAGACCCTCACTATTCAGAAGTTAATTGTGTTTTCTCTTTTATTGAAGTTACTCGATCACCAGTTTTTTTCAGTACTAAAGTGTCAAATTTATTGTATCTTAGAAAGTATGCAAATTGCTCATATGATTCACAAATTGTTGTGTATCTTAATACTGTTTTGCCTAAAAATGAACCGTATCAGCTAATCTACTCAGCCCTCGCCTATCCCTTGGGAATGGGACTTTGTGCACTATATGTTGGCTACTCATTTGCTCTCTTTCTGCACTTCAGAATGGGTAGGAAACCAATTAAATTTTCATCATTGAACGTTAAATGTATCAGTGCCCCAATAAAAAGGAGGAAGACCCTTGACCACTTTTGTTTGCTGGGGACAGGAATAGGGTTCCTGCAGGAGCCCAACCTTCTTAAAGGAAAAGTCTCCTCAACCTTTTTTTCTGTATGCCTGTGTAGTTTGTAGGCATGGACAATGATTTCCTATCCTGCATCCCACTAATTTCATCCTAATTTAAATTTAAAGGAAGTTTCTTCTCCTTGTTCTGCCCTCGTGTGAAAATCTGTCTGACTACATTGCAAAGGTCATGACCTCACTCAGAAAAAGAAACATAGGGGTTGACAATGCCTACTTGCACATCAAAAGGACTTCATGCTCAGTGAGTATGCAAAGAGGTCTTTGAACAACAAAACGTCTCAAGCACCAACATCCTTCCAACTGCATTTTTCCAACTCAGACACACTTTAAACAACAAAAAACATTAGGGAACTTACCTTGAAAAGTTTGATGGCCAGCACAAGGCAAGAATACAGGGGTTCAGAAGACATACAACAGAACTAACTGACAGTAGCACTTCTACTGTCTTGTGCATGTATGCATCATCAACTCCCATGATGCCTTGCATAAGTGGGGTCATGACTTTTGCAATGGAGTCAAACAGGTTTTCAGACCATGGCAGAACAGAGTGAAGCAACTTCATTTAAAATTAAATTAGGATGAATTAGGGGGATGTAAGAGAGGGAATCATTGTTTATACCTATGAACTACATAGGTATACAGAAAATAGGCTGAGGGGTCATTCCAGAAAATTACAAACTTAAATTAGGATGGGTGGCACAAGGTTTTTTGTAACAGTTGTTATCCTGCTGGACTGACCAGCTGGCTGTTCAGCCCTGTCCCATGGTGCCATCAGCCGGCCATGCTGCCTTTCTCCTCCTGTGGGAGTAGTTTCCCCTCAGATTCCCCCATGGTGGAGCTGGTGACTCTCATCCAGAAGTCACCCTTACACAGCAGGGAGGCAGGGCACACCATGGTGCCACGAGCTGGGCTTCATGTAGCCTTGTCCTATCCATTTTCCTCCTGGTTTTTCCCCATTGTCCAGAGCCATGACACAATGCAGAAGAGCACGCATGTGCAGGTGCATGTGTGCTCTGGAACTTTGGTCTCCTTCCACCCACCTAGATATCTGTCTGCCCCCCAATAGTGCCAGTGCCATCACCAGGCCTCTACTTGCTGGCAGGTAAGAGCTGGGAAGGCAAACCACTCCTACCTGGAAGAAGAGAGCTGTCTTCTGGCGCTTACTCTCCAGCCCCGATCAGCCCCCAGCAACCTGGCTTGTTCCCAAACTTAGTTGCTGAAGTGGCCTAAGGCAAGGCACTTCACAGAACCTCAGCCTTCTGCACCACCAAGCTGACTTGGGTGGCACAAGTTTCAAGCAATACCTACTCTACTGTGAGCAGAGGAATAGCCTTCCTAGTTCACAAAGACATAGATTCTCAGAATTTGTCAGTCTAAACATTACAAGAAAAAAGGTTAAAATGGCACAAACTGATTTATTTTTTATGTTGTGGCATTCTACAGATTTAGTTGGCCAAGTCTGCGCCTAAAGGGAAACTGGTCACAGGTGACCAGAAATTGCACATCAAAGCTGACAATGTCCCTTCAAGTAACTTAATTTAAATTTAAATCCAGAAATTAAGAGGGTGCAATAGAAGCAATCATTGTTGATGCTGCAAACTACAGGTAAACAAAAAAACAGCTGATGGGACCTTCCCTGTAAGTCGCCCAATCCCCATCCCAAAATTGCCAGGACTCAGGTAAACTAGGATGGTATGGTATAATGGTGCAACTACAAGTATTAAGACACTGTTGTCTTTCACATTTAGTTGGTTTGTGAAGAAGGGCCAGAAAAAGCTCCACAATTCTGTTTATTTCATTTTGTGTGGGTCCCAAAGAGACCTGTGTGAAGGAGTATATGATTCCACTATCAAAAAAGTAGAGAAATTTATAGCAAAAAACAACATTAATGCAGACATTAGTGTTGAAGAATGGAAGGTGCATGAAGTAGGGAAATTAAAAAACAAGGGTTTTGAGACTCTGAAGTCTTGCTGAATTAGTGGTGGGGTATTTCTTGACGTTGTTATCCCTAGTACCCACCCACTCCCCTCAGCAAACAAGGTCAAACATGACTGCATTTCTAAATGCAGGGCCCACAGAGCCCCACATAAAGAAAGCTATGACTGATTCTATTGGCAACATGTGGCAAGCCATACTTTCTATCTCTGAAGAGTGTATCACAATGAGGCACTGGTGTGGTGCAGTACCTTGTGCTTTGGAAAGTAGGGTATCAGCAGGGAGGGGGGAGGAGGAGGGCATTAGGGTTTGACAGTCTGAAGGTACACCCCACCACTGACTGCCAATCATTAACACAGTTTTCTTTTGGCAATTTATATATATATATATATATATATATATATATATATATATATATATATATTCATTGCAAAAGTAATTAATCGCCAGTTAGGGTTAATGTGTGACAGAACTAGGGAAATGTGGTGTTAGGGTTCCCAACCCTAACACCCTACCCTCACCCTGCAGACAGCAACAGGAAAAAAAACATTACAATTTCACCTCTCCTGAGTCTTCACAAATCAGGCATGGGGTCTACCTTGGGTTGTCAGCTCTAATGCTCAATCCATTCCATCAGTAAATAAGCTGAGATGTATAGACTATATGAAAATGGGGTGAGCATTAGGATTGACAACCCCAAGGTACATGCCATGCATGATTTGAAAAGACTCAGGAGGGGTGAAACCATAATGGTTTTTCTTGTTGCTGCCTAAAGGGTGGGGGCAGGGTTAGGGTTCTGAACCCTAACGCCACATTTCCTTATTTTGACATTTTAACCCTAAGTGGTGCATTAACAAAGTTTTTTGCAATGAATTTCCCTACTTTTTGAAATAGTATAATCATATCCTCATTCATGCAGGTCCCTACAGGATCAGGGTGAACATATCCAGTTCCAATTCTTTTTTCGTATGAAGGGATCCTTCTTCGTATGTTTTTTTTTTCATTCATACAAAAAAGAATGCATTCATGTGAAAAAAAGAATCAGAAAAAAAACCTTAAGTCCCAATTATTTTTTTGTATGAAGGGATTCTTTTTCTTATGGTCAAATTCCATTTTCATATGGCCCAATGAAACAAGCATTTGTCAATGCCGAATGTTTGCTTGCTGGCATTGGCATTGGTAGTGTAGAAGTTACAGAGCTGCATAATAGGAATGGCAGCGAAGTATTGAACTGAAGCCAACCCCACCACCACCCTGCAGAGTGTGACAGGCATTGGGGTGTGCCTTTGGGTCGTCAGGCATAACGACCATGCCATTTCACCACACCCTACCCTGCAGACACTGACAAGTGTCACAGTGTGCCTTGGGGTCTTTGGCCCTTATGCACACCCCATTCCATCAGGAAATACGATGAGATAGGTGCGGTATAGGAGAATGGGGTGAAGTTTGGGCCCGAAGAGTCTGAGGCACACCTTGATGCCTCTCACTGGCTGTGGGTGGGGGTGGAATGGTATGAGCATGACAGGCAAGAATCCCAAGTCACACCCCTGATGCCTGTCATACTCTACAGGGTGGGGCGTTATGGTCGGAAACCCTAACGCCTCAGGCATTCATTGGTATTTTCACTCCAAATTTTCAACATGTTTTTTTTGTGACCCCCACCTCATGAACAGTGGCAATATCAGTTTGTTAGCCGAAAACTGCTTTTGCACAGCGACTATGGCATTTGGTACCACAGGTGCAAAAACACATTCCGAACAGGATGTGAAAAATGACAGTGTTACTGTTCATGGGGAGGTGTAAAAAATGGCAATGTTGAAAATCTGCTGTGAAAATCTTAAAAAAACTGGTGAAGTCACGAGCATGCGTAGAAACTGTGCAACGCACACTCGTAATGTAACTAGTTTGGGGATTTTTTTATAGCAGATTGTTAACACAGGCATTTGGGACCTCCGATCATGAACAGTGTCACTGTAATTTTCTTTATCTGTCCCGAACAATGATTTCCCACAGCGACCATGCATTTCTGTGCTGAAAGTGTGAAAACACATTTTGGCCATGTTGTGGAAAATGACAGCTGTACTGTTCATAAGGAGGTGTGAAAAATTGCAACTGGTGAAAATCTGGACTGAAAATATTACAAATTCATGAACTTACAGGTGCGTGGAAACTCATGAATGCTCACTAGTAACACAGTCATTTTATGGAGTTTTGTCACCAAATTTTCAACATAGCCATTTAAGACCTCTGCTCATGACCAGTGTCACTGTGATTTTCTTAATCTGTCCCAAACATTGTTTTCGCACACCGACTGTACCATTGTGCGCTACATGTGCGGAAACGCATTTTGGGCGAGATGTGAAAAATGGTAGCTGCACTGCTCATAAGGAAGTGTGCTAAAATGGCACTGTTGAAAATCTGGTGTGCAAATATTACAAATTTGCAAACTTGCCAGTGTGTAGGAACTGCGCAACGTGTGCTCCTAAAACAGTCATTTTTGGGAATTTTTTCACCAAATTTTCAACATAGCCATTTTAACACCTCTGCTCATGACCAGTGTCACTGTGATTTTCTTAACGTGTCCCATACATTGATTTCGCACACCGACTGCGCCATTGTGCGCTACATGGGCAGAAATATGTTGTGGGTGAGATGTGAAAAATGACAACTGTACTGCTCATAAGGAGGTGTGGTAAAATTGCAATGTTGAAAATCTGGTGAAAATATTGAAAATTTGCGAACTTACAAGCGTGCATAGCAACTCTGCAATGCACGCTTGTAAAACAGTCATTTTTAGGAATTTTTTCACCAAATTTTCAACATAGCCATTTTAAGACCTCTGCTCATGAACAGTGTCACTGTGATTTTCTTAATGTGTCCCGTACATTGATTTCGCACACCGACTGCGTCATTGTGCGCTACATGGGCGGAAACATATTTTGGATGAGATGTGAAAAATGACAGCTGTACTACTCATAAGGAGGTGTGGTAAAATGGCAATGTTGAAAATCTGGAGTGAAAATATTGAAATTTCGCAAACTTACGGGCATGCGTAGGAACTGCGCAACGCACACTCATAAAACAGTCATTTTAAGGAATTTTTCCACCAAATTTTCAAAATAGGCTTTTTGACAGCCCACCTTATGAACACTGGCAGTGTCATTTTGTTAATCATTCCAGAAAGGTGATTTCACACAGTGGCTGCGAAATCACCCTTCAGGCCTGAGTAACACCATGTCAGTGACAGCATTCATGAGAAGGGGTCCCAAAAACCCCATGTTGAAAATTTGGTGCAAAAATTCAAAAAAATGCCTGAGATATGCAATAAAGTTGAAAAAACCCTATCTATTCCATTATACAGCTTACTGGCATTTCCTCAGTTCGCCGTTGGCTTTGAAGAGTGCAGACGTGTTCCCGGTCCGCTGAAGATCGTCGCGCCGAGCTCAGTAAGTATGGGGGTGAGGGGGTGTGGGAGGCAGGGTGCGAGTGGGTGGGTGCGGGGGCAGGGAGACTGCGAGGGACCGTGTTTTTATTTACAGGTTTTTTTAATAAAGACGACGCGGGACATTTGCCATGCTGGGGTGGGCTCTCAGTGTGGCAGCTGGAAGGATGTTGGTGGGGGGCAGGAGCTGGCGGGGATTGGGCACCCCGTCGGCCCATAACATCCCATTTTGCCACGCTGGGGTGGGCTCCCAGCGTGGCACCTGAATGCTTGAGGCGTGCAGCTAATGGGGTTGGGCACCCTGTCAGCCCATAACATCATTTGCCATGCTGGGGTGGGCTCCCAGCGTGGCACCTGGATAATTTGGGGTGGGGGGCGTGCAGCCCGATGCGGGAATTGGGCACCCCCGCCGGCCATTAAACATTTGCCACGCTGGGGTGGGCTCCCAGCGTGGCACCTGGATACTTTGGGGCATGGAGCCGGCGATTGGGCACCCCGTCAGCCGCATACAGTGTGGGGGGCATGAGCATGTGTGTGTGTGTGCGTGCGTGTGTGTGGAGGGGAGAGCTCTGCTCACTCAAGCGGAGCTCTCCCTTTCAGCTGTATGCCACTGCATTTTCAGCTGTCATAGACAGCTGGAGCAGTGATTGGCGCTCTGCGACTGTGCCTGCAAACACACTGACTGAATTGGAAGAGGCTGACACACCTCTGGAAAACTCAGATGATGGCACTATGTTTCTTGCACATGCGTTCAAGCAAACATAAAAAGGAAATCAAGACACAAAAATATTTTTAAAAATGTTTAAAAAACAAATTGGGGGTCATTTTTCCAAAAGGTACGTGCAAAAATCCACCTAACTGCAACAACCTGATTAGCAAGATACTTATGTTGGTGTATATGTAGTGTAGGAAGTTATTTTTGTAGATTCTGAGAAATATTTAAAAAAAAAAGACACAAGATGGCAGCCATACAAAAAAAGGATTTTTTCCTCATGAAAAAGGATTATCCCCATATGAAAAAGGATTCTTTTTCTTATGGACCAAATTCATTTTCATTCCAAGCAGTTATCCAAAAGACCACACTGAGTATGCTCAGAAACAAAATTTCAAAATGTTATAACCGTGGAATGGATTAATATTTTTTCACCAAACCAGTGAAAGGCACCACTGTGGCCCAAGGCCTTTCCACCCTGAAAATTAAAGACCAAAATTCTTAACCATCTGGGTGCTAGGCGATGACAAAAAAAACCCCATCAAAAATCCACACTTTTGTTTCACTTTTTTCGCTACCCACATCTCAGAATCTGCACATTTGACTGGAAAGAAACTTGGCACTTCAAGAGATATACCACCTGTGACTGCACATGCAAAATGTTGTGCAAATCTGTTGGATGGTTGCAAAGCTATCAAAGGACAAACTTTGAGGTTTAACGTAGAAACACCTGCTCAGTCCTAACTACAGTGGCATTACCATGCCACTATAATAGACACATTGACAACACCTATAAATATCTTAGTTTCAAACATTTTTTTTCTGGTAAGATTCTAATGTATCTAATGCCAGTGATGCTATATAGTCAGCCAGTAGGGGGTGCATGACCACTGGATAGCCTACACTCTTCCTTCTGGTAGGTGAGCACCTGAACTCTATAACATGACAATCACCCTGTTGGTCCTAGGGCAGGACATTTTACTTTGCTAAGCATGATACTTCAGTAACACTGCACAGAAGAGAATGCTCAAGAGACTTTTAAGACCCAACTGCATATGACTACACCCAAGCATTCAGACCAGGTGCCTGCGTATTTTTGGTCCACTTAATCAAATATAGTCCAATACGTATTATTTTTATTATTTGGCCTATCAAGATTCAAGTCACATATCATCCATATGCACTTTTATTATACATATTATGTATCATTCTTGGAATTTCTGAAAAAAGTTTAGACACACTCATTTTCATAGAGTCCTTTTTATGTTTGCATGCACAGCAAACATACTGTCATGAGTACTGGCCTTCAGATGCATGTCAGTGTCACAATCAATGCAGCTCAGACTGCAGGGAGCTCAACAGTGACAGGGCAATTATCAGCATGGCTGTTCATGATGCTGTTCTGCTTGCTGATGGGCAGAAACTCTGTGAAGCTAAAAGGAGGCAGTATTGCATCCAATTCAAGTTCTTATAACACCCCCCCTTACTGCTGGTGTCCCCATTAAGGCTACAAGACCAGCAATCTTTGATTACTTTCATTTTATGAGCCGCAGCTGCAGCTGCATCATGCGAAGCCAGTTAATGCTCATAAAATTTAATTGAAAACTGCCCATCTTGGGCTGAGGATGCACGACCCCTGCTGGGAGCCCTCCAAAATTCCATCCTGGGTTGATGCTTTGCGACACACTGAGACCCCCCAAAGAAAATAATCTTGGGCTGAGGATGCTTGACCTGCTGAGCTCCCTTCATATCTGCTGCGCTCCCCTTGTGACAGTGGGGTGCCCAATCCCCAGTGTCACCCTCGCTCCTATGATAAGCATCCCTCCCTTGTGACACTAGTGTGCCCAATCCCCAGTGTCACCCTCGCTCCTATGATAAGCATCACTCCCTTGTACACTAGTGTGCCCAATCCCCAGTGTCACCCTCGCTCCTATGATAAGCATCACTGCCTTGTGACACTAGTGTGCCCAAACCCCAGTGTCACCCTTGCTCCTATGATAAGCATCACTCCCTTGTGACACTAGTGTGCCCAATCCCCAGTGTCACCCTCACTCCTATGATAAGCATCCCTCCCTTGTGATACTAGTGTGCCCAATCCCCAGTGTCACCCTTGCTCCTATGATAAGCATCCCTCCCTTGTGACAGTGGGGTGCCCAATCCCCAGTGTCACCCTTGCTCCTATGATAAGCATCCCTCCCTTGTGACACTAGTGTGCCCAATCCCCAGTGTCACCCACAGTCCCTCTTTCTTTTTCTGTAATAAAACCTGAAAGGCAGAAAACCGTCTGTTGAGGTCTTTTGCAGCTTTCTTGACCCCCATCCGCTCCACCCCAACCACCCCTCAGCACCCACCACCTCACCCCCATGCCGCTCACTCACCTAAATCCAGTGCTGAGAATTCATTCTGCATGGAAAATATGTCTTTCTGCTTCAATGCCAACCAGGAACTGAAGAAACATGTTAAGTGTGGCCAATGTATTTTCAAAGCATTTTGAACATTTACTCATAACTTTGTCATTTTCTAATATTTTTTCACCAAAATTTCAACATGGCCTGTTTAGACCCTACCCCACCTCGTGAGCAAGGTAGGTGAAATTTTTCAAATCTGGCCTAAAAGGTATTTTGCAGTCACTCCGTGAAATCATCTTTTGGGCAGAATTTGATTGAACATTTTGGGCAGGATTTGACAATTTTCATCTACCAGGTTCATGAACTGGTGGTGTTCATAAAAAGACTATATTGAAAATGTGGGTCAAAATCTTAAAAAAAAACAAAAAAACACCAGTGTTATTATTTTCAATGTTCACTCATAACTTTAGTAATTTGCAATATTTTGACCCCAAATTTTCAAAATAACCATTTTTTCACACCTCCTCATGAATGTGAAAGGTGTCATTTTTCAAATCCTGCCTGAAAGGTGATTTCACACTAGCTCCAGGAAATCACCTTTTGAACAGGATTTTGAAAAAGTTCAACTACCAGGTTCATGAAGTGGGGTTATAAAAAGACTATGCTGAACATCTGGGGATAAAATCTTAAAAAAAAACACCAAAGTTATGAAGGTACATTGAAATTTGTCAATGTTTACTCATAACTTCAGTCATTTTCAATATTTTGACCTCAAATGTTCAACACAGCTGTTTTTTCACACCACCACATGAACGGGATCAGTATCATTTTTTAAATCCTGGCTAAAATGTGTTTTTACATTTGTGCTTCAAAATGACATTTCAGGCATTATTTTATAGATGACACCTGTCATGGTCAGAAGGGAGGGGGGTGATAAAAAGACTATGTTGAAAATCTGAGGTCAAAATATAAAAAAAAATTATGAAGTAATGTTGCATGCAGGGCCAGCCACTGGCCTGGTGGGTAGCAGGTAGTGTTCAAGTGCTGGCAACTTGAGTGCAGGAACAATCTCGAGAAACCATCTGGGTGATACGAGGATGGGGACCAGCACTGCCATAGTCCACCGCAATGAGCCTGGGAAAGTACTGTGCAGTGTTTTGTGACACAGGTGACTCCATGTGATGGGATGGGGAACTTTCTCTCACAAGTGGTTGATGTGCATGTCATGTCCTGATGGGACCATGTACTGTGTCAGAAGTGGGATGGCATGAAAAATGAGACTTGAAATATCTCCACTGTTCTGTTTATTCCATTTCTAGAGGGACCTGCATGAATGAGGATACGATATCATGATCACAGAAAGGGAACTCCATTACAAAAAAAAAAAGAAACGACATTAATGTAGACAATTTCATTTTCATAACTTGTTATTAATTTGTTAATTTTGCCTTTGTACCATCTTTACCCACCAACTACACAGCAAACAAGCAATTGTCAATGCTGAATGTTGTCTCACTGGCATTGGCATTGGTAGTGCAGGAGTTAGAGATGCATAATAGGAATGGCAGTGAAGTATTGAACTGAAGCCAGTGCCAACCCCACCCTACAGAGAGTGACAGGCGTTGGGGTGTGCCTTTGGGTCATCAGCTATAATGCTCATGCCATTCTACCTCACCCTACCTTGTAGACACTGACAAGTGTCGTGGTGTGCTTTGGGGTCTTTGGGCATTATACTTATGTCATTCCATAAGGAAACACGCTGAGGTGGATGCAGTAAAGGAGAATGGGGTGAACTATAGGGGTGAACACTCCAAGGCAGACCTCGATGCCTGTCAGTGGCTGCAGGGTGGGGTTGGGGGTGGAATGGCATGAGCATTACAGCCAATGATACCAAGTCACACCCCTGACACCTGTCAGTCTCTACAGGGTGAGGAGTTACAGTTGGAAACCATAACGCCATAGGCGTTTGTTGGTTTTTACATGCCAAATGTTCAACATAGGCTTTTTGTGAGCCCACCTCATGAAGAGCAGCACTATCAGTTTGTTAGCTGAAAGGTAGTTTTGCACAGTGGCTATGCCATTTGGCGACACAGGGATGAAAACACATTTTGGGCAGAATGTGAAAAATAGCAACTGTATTTGTCCACGAGGAGGTGTAAAAAAAATGCAAAGTTGAAAATCTGGAGTGAAAATATGAAAAACTGATGAAGTCGTGAGCATGCATAGAAACTGTGCAACACACGTCCGTAACCCAATTATTTTCAGGATTTTTGTAACCACATTTTCAACATAGGCATTTTGGGACCTCCCCTCATGAATAGTGGCACGGTGATTTTGTTAATTTGTCCCAAAAGTTTATTTCCCACAGCAACCAAGCCACTGTGCGCCACAGGTGAGAAAACACATTTTGGGCAGGATGTGAAAATGACAGCTGTACTGTTCATAAGGAGGTGTGGGTAAAATGCAATTTTGAAAATCTGGAGTGAAAATATTACAAATTCACAAAGTTACGAGCGTGCATGGAAACTGTGCAATGCACGCTCATAAAACAGCCATTTTTTTTATTTTTCCACCAAATTTGCAACATAGGCTTTTTGAGAGCCCCCTCATGAACAGTGACACTGTTGTTTCATTAATCAGTCCTGAAAGGTGATTCCATGCAGTGACTGTGAAATCATACGCCATAACAGTGACTGAATTCATGAGGAGGGGTCCCAATAACCCCATGTTGAAAATTTGGTGCCAAAATTCCCAAAAATGGCCGAGATATGCACCAAAATTGAAAAAAAAACCTATTTATGCCATTATACAGCTTACCAGCATTTCTTCGGTTTGCAGTCAGCTTTGAAGAGTGCAGACATGTTCCTGGTCCACCAAGATTATTGTGCTGGGCTCTAGAGGTAAGTATGGGGTGAGGGGTTGTGGGAGGTGGGGTGCTAGAGGGTGGGGTGGGTTGGGGAGGGGCAGGTAGACTGCGAGGAACCATTTTCTTCTTTCACAGGTTTAAAAAAAAAAAACATTGCTGGATGGTTTTTGTATTTCAGGGGCATTTGGCACAAACTGTTTTCCGGGGGAAGGATGCTGTAGCCGACGGGGGATTGGGGAACCCCCGTCGACACATACCGAAAGGGGGGATGAGAGCCGAGGGGGTTTTGGCACCTCCCTCAGCACACAACAAAAGTGGAGGGGACATTATGCCAACAGGGAGTGGGCTCCCCCATCTGCAAAATAAACGGTGAAGAGGGACTCACGCCGACGGGGATTGGGCCCCCCCGTCAGCAAAGAAAGACTGTTCAGGGGATGTATGATGCTGAGACGGATTGGGCACCCCCTCAGCATACATTTTAAATGGGAGGGGGCATTATGCAGACAGGGAGTGGGCTCTCTGTCAGCAAGTGAAGTGGGTTGGGGCAGTCTGCAGGCGCTGGACAGGCACGTTGGGAGGGCGTGTTATTCTGCTGCTGTATGATTGCAGTGGACCTTTTGTTAGATCTGGTGGCCACCTGACGTATGCCTGGTGTCAGCGCCTGCAGCTACCTTATTGGGAAAAGAGGGATGCACCTTCTGATGCATGCCCTGCATTATCCCACAGTGACTGCACCTCCAAATCTGCTACTACCACAAGATGTTGGCTGGCGCGCATGTGTGAGCCAACATAATAAAAGCAAGCAAACATTTGGCATTGACAAATGCTTGTTTTGTTTACATTTAGAGAGCTGACTAGGATTCCATGTACCTGACAGGCAGAATGTGCACAAAATAGAGCTATACAATCTAAGAGGACTATCACCATCTGTTGCAATAAAGTTTAACACAGTTCATTCCAGCACTCCAATGAAAGTGAATACTATTTCATTTCAAGGTCAAATGGTACTTGTAGTAAATTCATGATTTAAATGTTTTGAATGGATGTGCCCTCAGCTCACTAATCATGCATACCTAAAGGCTCTTGAAATGCATTCACAGGACCCATGAGAATAAGCTAGGCAGAACTCCCTTAAAGTACAATACAGGAAGCACTTAGTGCTTTATCATCGCTTTGATATGCTCACAATTTCTTTGGAAACAGACAGATTTTTATTTTCTACTTAAGTTTATTATTAGTCAGAAATATTATAGTATCTATTCACAAGAACAAAGGAATGTAAAGGTGAGAACGCATTTATGTATTGTATTTAGCTTCTACAAACTGGAATCTGCTATCATATGGATTAAGAAATGTGATCTGCCCTAGCCAACTTCAGAAACTACTTTCTAGACAAACCATACACTTGAACAAGATAATGATATGTAAGCAATGTTTATTAGCCTAATCAGTCTATATATCTGTCCAGAACGTATGCATGAATACAGTAGCATATACAACTGCATGCTACCACAGACCCCTTGAAAACTAAAGGTCCAATGAAAAGGTGCAGCCTGAACAATGATGATGTGAGTGGCCTGAGAGTACCATATGTATCTTGACTCATACAGGTGACCATGGGTGCTGAGGCATCATTTTGGAAGGCAGGCAAACAAGGCCCATCAAGTTGTCCTCAGCTTTAAATGCCCCAGTTCTGCTTGAGCACAGTCAGGCAAAATTTAAAGACTCAGAGACAGAAACAAATGTGTACTTTTATTTTCTCGGATTCTGGGTAATATTAATCTCTCATATTCCACAACCTACTGTACTTTGCAATATAAATTGGGGCATGTAGTCTTATAACTTGGGCCCAGAAGTGCCTTTGCAGAGGGCACTTCCTAATACAGGAAGCATGCATGCATCTCATTTGTAGTTGCAAAACAGCAATTCTGTGTCCACAAATGGGTGGAGGGATGTTTTTACATACTAGCCCATTGGTGTTTCTGTGGCAGCTGAGAATGAACAGTCTTGCTGTCCAACATGTAGATGCCAGATGACAACACTCACAGCAGAAGGGTTGGGTGTGGGCCAGGCAGCCACGCTTAGTTAATGGGTAGGGAGACATGTGGGCATATTCATTCCAGGTATCAATGACAACTCCCTGGCTACCCCAACCTTCTTTCCTAGCAAAAGAGCCTAAATCCCCCCAAAGGTGGCATCACTGGGGGGAAGATATTAATCAGAGTTACAAACAGTCAGGCTTTGTAAACCTGGTATTAGACTCCAGTGTGCTTGGATAGGTTAAAAAGGTAATATTTATCTTCAGCATTTAAAAAGCAAGGTAGTGCACGCGCACTTATCCTACTGATGTTTCACACATTATGTGCTTTAACAAGGCGTGAAGCACACATAAACATGCAAAACACTGGCAGGGTATGGGTGAGTGCTGTTACCATGTTTTTAAAATGATGAAAATAAATATTAGCTTTTTAACCTATCCAAGCAAACTGGAGGTTTTTTATACCAGGTTTGGGAAGCCAGACTATGTGTTTTTTTGTTTAGATTTTTTGTCAGAGCTCCAGTTTTGTTCCAGTGGCTGCCTCCTCCCAGCTGTAAGCTCAGAGCCTGATGGGATGGCAATAAACAAAAATACTGCACATATGTATGTTGTATTTGACACTTAGTTGTTTAATGTGATATCACATTATATACAGAGGTCCCCATTTGTAAAAAATATAACTGGTATTTGACAGGAAAAGTTAATTGTAACTGAACTTACTATATCACAGATCAGTTGCTGACTGATTTAATTACCTGTCCCCCTCCTTTTTTTTGTAGTGAATGCATAGCAGCTAGAGCTATATTTAAATACACCTTTTTAAAGCAAGGTGCCTCGGGGTTTATGTAGCATCCCACACCTCGGTGTGCAATAAATTCTCATATGCACACTTCCCCATCTTTTATTTTATATAATTGCTGGTGAGCAATTCTTCCAGCCAGACTCCAGTGTCACACAGATGCTCACTCTCACACAGACACACACTGTGACAGGGTTGAATAAGACCCTGTCCCATTTGTTATGTAGAATGATTTGTTATGTAGAAAGAGTTAAACACAAGGATCTGGTTTATCCTTCTCTGTTCTGTCTCTTGTCTGTCTGACTGTGCAGTCAAATTGTCTGTGAGACCTAGGAACTGGCCACTCCGACAGTTTCGCTATCTCCCCCCATCTCTCTTCGTTCACTTGCTGTTTCTATCTTTTCTTCACCCCTTGCATATCTGAAGTTATAAAATATGTGTGAATCATTATGTAAAAGTGGGATCCCTTGGTTTGAAAATGTATATAGTTATATTGTTGAAATGGCTGCAAAATACTATTTGAAACTTAAGGGGTTAACCAAAGATGCTGGTTTGCAAATTCTTTTGCAGAGCTGTAAACAGGAGGTCTGTTCTGGTACACCATGTACTGTTTTGTTGCACCTGCAAGGAAGGAAACTGGCAAGAACATTTTCTGAAAAAAACAGGATGTCTTCTTAATGAATTCCCAGCCAAAGACTTATAAAAAGAGCAACAATACTACTGCTATATGGAGAGCAAGACTGAAACTTGAAATTAGAGATATCCTCAGATGAAGGGCTTTGTTTTCTGTGTTTGTACTGCCTTTGTAAATAGTTATACTGAACAATTTTATTTTACTATTATTGGAAAAAATTTGGACACTGCACAGTCAGAAAATTATGACCTTGTGGAAAGAGAAATCCTGAAAAGATATGACATCTCAAGAGAGACCTACAGGCAAAGATTCCTGTCCCTGAAGTGGCACCTCATTTGACATCCTTGAGAAGCCTTCACCCGACACACAGAACTCCTTAGTAAATGGCTCCAACCAGAGTGCAGAACAGTCCCACAGATCATTGATACATTTGCAATGGAGCAATTCATCAACACCCTGCCTACAGATGTACAGCTTTGGGTAAAAGAACACTGATCAGAAAGTGGGGAAAAGGCCGTTTCTTTGGCCAAGGACTATCAGATGGCCAGACAGACCATGCATCAGCAAAGTAACAGACGAAGACCGCTAAGATCCACTTTTTCCCAATCGAACTCCAAATCAGATAAAAAACTTTGGTGGGGGTAACAAGTCTGCACCCAAAGACTTTATTGGCTATAACTGTAACAAGCCAGACCATATTGAAATAAACTGTCATAAATATAAGAAGGGTACCACTGCAGCAGATTAGGCCTTAGCAAACTGGGGCAAGTATTTAACAGATGTCAAGGTGGGAGATAAGACTATAAAAGGACTTATTGATTTGGGCAGCAGACAGACCCTAGTGCATGTTGAAGTGCTGTGAAAACACTATGTAAAAGGACCAGGTACTGGTGTCATCTGTATCCACGTGGACAAGCGATACTATCCCACCACACAAGTGACACTAAATAGTAATTGGGTGTCGCACCAAATGAAAGTGGGGGTAGTACCCAAGTTATCTGTACCGATGATTATTGGAAATGGCTGTCCAGGATTTACTGAATTAATCTCAGTGGAACTGAGACCTGCAGTTTCAGCAGCAGTGGTAACAAGAGCACAGGCAAGGAAAATCTCAAATGGAGGGGACACTTTTCCTTTCAGTGACTTTGAAGTGGACTTGTTTGAGACCAGCTCCAAGGCACAGAAGTCCAGGAAAGAAAGAAGACATCTGAAACAACAGTGGCAACAAAAGACTGATGGACATAAGGGGTTAAAATATGAAAATGCTGAAACTAGACTGATAACTGATTGTGATTTTGTTTCAGAGCAAACTAATGATGCTTCTCTCCAAGGTTATTTTAAGCATCTGGGGTAAAACAAAAATAAGGTGAACCAATGTTTAAAAAATGTAATAGTTTACTGTACCAAGTTTATGTTAAGCCTCAGACACAGGAACAGATAGAACAATTGGTTATACCACAAAAGTACAGAACTGAGTTGTTGCAGATAGCACAATAGATCTATGGCTGGTCACTTGTGAAGGGACTGCACCCTTGCCAGATTGCTGTACAGATTTTACTGGCCTGAAATTCATAACAATGTTGCTAACTATTGCAGTTCCTGTGTTGAATATCAGAAAGTAGCCCCAGTGACTAAAAAAGACAAGGTGCCCCTGGTTCCCCTACCCTTGATAGATGTGCCTTTTGAGAGAATTGCGATGGATGTGGTTGGCCCCTTAGACAAAAGTAAAAAGGATAATCGATTCATTTTGGTAGTATGTGACTATGCTATTCTATACCCAGAGGCAGTTCCTATGCGTACTCTCACAGCCCCAAAAGGTTGCCAACATTTTCAGCAGGGTGGGCATACCTAAAGAGATCATTACTGATCAGGGTAGTAATTTTGGTGCTATATTACTGAAGGAGCTGTACTGACTATTAGGTATCACTGCCATAAGAACCTCCACTTATCACCCTCAGACAGACGGTTTTGTTGAGCATTTTAATCAAACCCTAAAATGCACGTCAAAAAGGTTTGTAAAAGGGGAAGGGAAAGATTGGGACCAACACTTACCTTACCTACTTTTTGCTTACAGAGAAGTGCCACAAGCCTCAACAGGTTTTTCACCATTTGAAATGTTGTATTGTAGACAACCTACAGGGCCACTAGATGCAATAAAAAAACTTGGGAAGATAACCCCACTAAAAAACAATCTATTACTTCCTATATGTGCATCCTGAGAATGAAACTGGCAAAATGAAATTGCCCATAGTAATCAGGAAGAGGCCCCAAACTGGCAGGAGGCATATTATGACCATGGGATAAAAGAAAATGTTTTTGAGCTAGGTGAAAAGGTCTTGCTTCTGTTACCCACTACAGAAAATAAACTGTTAATGAAGTGGCAAGGGCCTTATAATGTGCTTAGACATAATAGCACAGTTAACTATGAGACTGAGACCCCTGATAGGAAAAATCCTATCAAGATACACCATGCTAACCTCCTGAAGAAATGGATTTAAAAAACACCAAAGGCTGCTTTGCTAGTTTTACCAGAAACTTCTGCCAAAGATATTGATATACTGTGGCTTATGACAGGCTGGAACAAACTAACTGTGGATGCTGTGAAGGTGAATGTTTTCTTAACCTCCGAACAAACCACATAAATTCATAACTTACTAAAGGCATTTAACAATACTTTTGCCACAGTGCCAGGCCAAGCAAAAGGGGTCGAGTATGTAATAGTGACAGGGAATGCTCACCCTATTAGACAATAGACATACAGATTACCAGAGCAGTTACAAGCAGACGTGATTAAGGAAATACAGAACATGAAAGAGTTGGGTATCATAGAAGAGTCAAGAAGTGTTTGGTCATCCCCAATGGTGATTGTAAATAAAAAAGAGGGGTGTGTAAGAATCTGCCTTGATTTTAGGAAACTTAATCAAGTGTCTGAATTTGACAGTTATCCTATGCCAAGGACAGATGATTTGGTGAACAAATTGGGAAGTGCCAAGTACATCAGTACCCTCAATCTCACTAAGGATTACTGGCAGATTCCCCTAGCTAAAGAATTCAGAGACAAAGCTGCATTTGCCACTCCTGTTGGATTCTATCAGTTCACCACCATGCCGTTTGGTTTACATGGTGCACCCACAACATTCCAGCAGTACATGGATGTAATTTTAGCTTCTCACACTGGTTATTGTGCTACTTACCTGGATGATGTTGTGGTGTATAGTACAGACTGGAAAAGTCACCTGGAACACCTACGAGCAGTTATCCAAGCTATCAAAAATGCAGGTCTGATCATTAATCCTACCAAATGTGCATTGGGCATGCAGGAAAACAGATATTTGGGATATGTTTTGGGGACTGGAGAAGTAAATCCAGAGATTTCTTAAGACAAAAGCTGTAGCTAACAGTCCTATTGCCAAAACAAAGAAATATATTGCTAATTTTTAGGGCTGGCGGGTTACCATCAGAGATTTGTTCCCAGCTTTGCCCAGTTAGCTACTCCCCTCACTGAACTCTCGATTAAACAGTTCTCAAATAATGTAAAGTGGATCCAGAGTGTGATGAAGCTTTTCAGGCCAACAAGGCTACATTATGTTCAGCCCCAGACTTTGAGAAACCATTTGTGTTACAGACACATGCATCAGAGGTTGGCCTAGGTGCAGTCTTGAGTCAAAATACAGATGGGAAGGAACATCCCATTCTATGTATCAGTAGGAAGTTGCACAACAGAGAAAAAAGTTACTGCACCATTGAAAAGGAATGCCTTGCAGCAAAGTGAGCCATGGAGCCCCCTAAATTTTATTTCCTAGGAGCTGATCATAATCCTCTCTGTTAGCTTAACCAAATGAAGGATAAAAATTCCATAAATCACAAGGTGGTACCTGACACTATAACCATTTAAATTCAAAGTGCTGTACAAATCTGGAAAAAAGAATATCAATGCTAATTTTTTGTCAAGATATGGATCAGAAATCAAGAATTCCGAAGGTTGATTTACATAGAGCCACTGGCACAAGCAATAAGGGAAGCAAAAGAGGTGAGTGGGGTGAGGGTGGGAGAGGAGGACCACAAAATCTCTTTATATGCAGATGATGTTCTCCTATATATAACTAATCCAGATAAGTCTATCCCAATAATTTGGTCCATAATAGATAGGTTCAGCCAATTTTCCGGTTATATCCTAAATAAAAATAAAACCGAGATTTTGACATTTCAATATCGCCCCCCACCTCATGTAAGTCAATTACTAGATGCAAATTGGAACAAGGGGAAAATAAAATACTTAGGTACTCAAATACCAAAAAAATTGTCACTACTCTATACATATAATTTGGAACCAATGGTGGCACAAATTAGACAAGACATTAAAAGATGGGAAGCTCTAAATCTGCCCTTATACCCAAGGATACAAGCGGTGTCGATGAACATTCTTCCCAGATATCTGTATCTATTTCAATGTCTCCCAATAAAAGTTCATAGAACCAATTTCAGATTTGGCAAAAAATTATCTTAAAATTTATCTGGAACAATAAGAGGCCCAGAATTAAAAGCACAATATTACAGACGAACAAGAAATACGGAGGCAGGAATCTCCTAACTGGAGGACTACTTTTGTCCTCCCAGTTGAGGTGGGCCTTCTCTGGTCAGCCAAACCATACACAGCACGGTGGAAGGAGATAGAGGAAATCCTGACGGATGGAACACCATTGGGAGCATGCACCTTGACACCTGGTTCCCGAACAGAGATAGGAAAGCCCCTATTGTTTTCAGTAAGGAATACCCTGGAGTCCTTGAATCGCCTCTGGGCCAAACATAGACTGGATGAAGAGCTTTAGCCGCTTAGGTGGTTTGCTTGGGATCACCAATTTCAGCCACCCAAACAAGACCTTACATTTAGGAGGTGGAGAAGGATGGGATTGTACTCCTTGAGTCAGTTCATGGATGGGCAGGGAGTGATGGAATTCGATCAGATCAAGGAAAGGTTTTCTTTAAGGCGTGAAGACCATTTTAGATACCTGCAGATAAGAGTACATATATACAAACTACAGACAATGTACACAGAGTCTGAACCTTTGTCAGGAACTATGAACATAATGATTGAAATAATGAATGCAACCAAAGTTAAGGGACAGATGTCTGCCATTTACAGAACTCTTAGGGACAAGGGGGGAAATAAGGTCGCACAAGTTAAAAATAGGTGGGAACAGGAAATGGGGGAGAACCTTGAAGAGGAAGACTGGATCACTGCCCTTGCTCAGACTTCAAGGACTACGTCTTCGCCTAGGTGGAGAGAGTTCGAATGGAAAATCAGAATAAGGTTCTTTACTCCACCAGCGGTTCAGTGTAAATGGGATAGAGAATGTGATGGAGGGTGTTGGAGGAACTGTGGGACGGAGAGGGCAGATTATCTCCATGTCTTTTGGTCGTGCCCAATTCTCACAAACTACTGGGGGGAAATTAAACGGAGGATTGGGCAGATCTTATCCATAGACGCATTAATGGGCCCTGAAAATTTGATCTTGGGGATAAAACCGAAGGAACATAGAGGGGCCGATAAAAACTATTTGTGGAATATCTTTCTTACGGCTGCACATAAGGCCGTAACCAAAGAGATGGCTCTCCCAGCATCCACCTGTTTATTTAGACTGGGTAAACGTTATAAATGAAATAAAAGAAATGGAGGAGATCACTTATAAAATAAACTTTCGGACGCAGAGCTATGTGAGGAAGTGGACTCCATATATTACATCAATGGGGGAGGAGGGAAGGTTTGGGGAGAACTAAGAGTGGAGGAGAGACATGGAGATATGAAAACCCTATCAAGAAATAACTGAAATGATGGACAAAATTAACTCGATGAAGAGGTGTTAAAAGAAATATGTCCCAGAATATAAAATAACCTGAGCTGAAGAAATAGCTTAATATGCAAAAGGATTGATTTTGCTATTATCTGCATGCATCTCAAACAATGTAAACAATGTAAAAAAAAAGGATAAGAACTGAGAATGAAATGTAACTGTGCTGAAATATGCAATAAATATGAACATAAAAAAAAAAAAATGAATTCCGAAGGTTGGAAAAAAAATGTGTGACTTCAACTTCACTGTTTGCTGTACTGATTGTTATGGAGAAAACGGACATTGCATATGCTGAGAACTGTAAACATTATAAGCTAATGTTAAAGGAGACTGTAAGGAAAGTTTTGGACACCTGTTTTTTAAAACAGGTTCCCTATTAAAAAGGGGGGTATGTGATAAGGTTGAATAAGACCCTGTTCCATTTATTATGTAGAAAGAGTTAAATGCAATGATCTGTTTTATCCTCTTCTGTTCTGTCTCTTGTCTGTCTGACTGCACAGTCAAATTTTCTTGTGAATTCTAGGAACTGGCCACTCTGATGGTCTCACTATCTCCCCGCTATCTCTCTGCCTTCACTTGCTGTTTCTATCTTTTCTTCACCCCATGCGTGTCTGAAGTTATAAAATATGTGTAAATCTTTATGTGAAAATAGGATCCCTTGGTTTGAAAATGTATATAGTTATATTGTTGAAATGATTACAAAATACTATTTGGAGCTCAAGGGGGCTAACCTGAGATGCTGGTTTCCAAACTCTTTTGCAGAGCTGTAAACAGGAGGTCAGTTCTGGGACACCATGTACTGTTTTGCTGCACCTGCAAGGAAAGAAACTGACAAGAACATTTTCTGAAAAACAGGATGTCTTCTTAATGTGTTCCCAGCCAAAGACTTCTAAAAAGAGAAACAATACTTTTGCTATATGGAGAGCAAGACTGAAACTTGAAATCAGAGACATCTTCAGATGAAGGACTTTGTTTTCTGTGTTTGTACTGCCTTTGTAAATAGTTATACTGAACAATTTTATTTTTTTATTTTACTGTTATTGGAAAAATAAAACGCTACCTGCAGATTTTATGCCTGCTCCTGGTCATCCTATGCTTCCTGACCTGTGCCTCGATCTCACACACAGAAACACACATGCACACACACACTTTATCTGTCCTCTAATTGCCCCTCTCTCCAGTTCAGGCTTATTATTATTATTATTTTTATTTACAGTTTTCAGTCCCAATCGTACTTGAGGAGTGATATAACCAGTGAAGTGCGGTCCCATTCCCATAGCTAACAAAGAGCAGGATCAACCAGATACAGTGATTTTATTCATAATCTTAGATGAAGCAGGTAAACATAAAAAAAAAAAAACTATTTTCAATAAGACAGAGGATGAGGAGTATTTCTGTGGTGGCTCAGAACAGACAAATGGAGCCACCCGAGATCCGTCATGTTTCAGGATCTGTTCCACTCATCCACACAGACAGACAGCCAATGACGGGGCTCTCATTTTTGAATGACAGAGCATATGTTGATATTTGCTGTAATAACCAGCGGGCTATTATGGTGAATATCAACTCAGTGAGCCCAAAGAAAAAATTGCTCACCAGTAATTATAGTACAATTGCTGGTCAGTACTATAACACAATTATGAGCACAATACATTATCACATCAAAACAATATAATCTGGTGCTGAAACAATCAAATTAATCTTAAAATGGGAAAAAAACGGAACTTAATAATAAAAGACATTAGCCATATAGTAGCAAAAATGAGAAAACCAAAAATAATCCATCATTTTTACATCAGCAGTCCAGGAAGGCTTTACTGAAAAGCTGTTTTCAGCCAGGTTTTATAACAATTCAAAGAGGGGCAGTACAAATGTCACAAGGAGATGTGTTCCAAAGTCAAAAATATAGCCAATGACAGCATAAAAAGACCAATGGTTCATCCAGCCTGTCTGTAGTTCCCTGTCACATCCTGGGAACCACTGTCCATACAGGGTACTAGCCTTCACTAACCACCCCATTCCCCTCTCTACTGCAACCTCCCAGAGTAACCACAATACCCTTCACTCTGTCCCAGCCATGCTTAAAACCATTTATGGTTTTTTTGCCCACCACCTCAGCCACCAGACTGTTCCACGGTTCCACCACCCTTTTAGTAAAATAAAACTTTCTCATATCCCTCTTGAACCTCACCTCCCATCAGTTTCCACTCATGCCCACATGTCCTTGAACTGTTACTCGTGCTAAATAGTTCCTCACAGTTCACCGTGTTTATTCCTTTTCGGAACCTGAAGGTTTCTATCATCTCATCCTCTTGTCCGGTCTCCAACAAGCACTTGTTCAGGTTCTTAAGCCGAGCCCCTGTAGATGTGTCCTGCTGGTCCTGAATCATCATGGTCACCCTTTGTTGCACTGTGTCTAACCTGTCCTTATCTTTCCAGAGGTGAGGACTCCAGAATTGGGCACAGTCTTGACACAATGAAGGAAAACAGAAGTTTACAACTTGAGGAAAGCAGCTCCCAGACACTGGTGGGAGTTGCAAGCAGTTTACTGTGGAAGTGAGGACCCGCTCTGTTATTTACCTTACGCAGCAGGCTCTATTTTCAAAGATCCTTTAGATCATCACAATTTGTGGTGATCTAGGGCTGCAGCAATCTCGGGGTGCATCAGGGAACCTGTGCTGTATTCTAAAAAAAATGAGGGTCCCTGCATCCAGGACCCCAAATTTGCCACAACCACAGGGTTGCACCCGATAGGTGGCGCACCTGTGGTGTTTAGCGGAAAACTCTGTCAACCCCTCTCATGGAACACTTGAGGGGCTGCAATGGTAGGGACATGGTAATTACACCTGCCAGAAGGGGACTGGGGGCATAAGAAGCATGGAGGTGCCCTAAGGGGGTGATGGGGGCATGGCTGCAATAGGCAGGGGATTGAGGTGGCACCCTATGGGGGTGCCCTGTGCTGTTAGGAACAGCTGATTGGCCCAGGTAAAGGGGGCTAGTAGATAGGGTCCAGAACCCTGCACTCCAAAGGATACAGCCCTGGCACCTGCCCCAAAGGTGCCATTGACTTCAGAACCATCTGTGGGCAGCAACCCGCCACCAAGCACAAGGGGTGAGGTACCAGAGGACTGCTGCAGTTCGCGAAGACTGTTCCCAGCCACCACTGGCACCCCACAGCCACTGCTGCCTTCCAACTGGGCTGGGGTCAGTGGCACCTACAGGGCAGGTGCCAGGGCTCTATCCTTCTGAGAGCCAGGTCCCAGACTCTGTCTGCCAGAACCCTTTTACCCATGTTAACTGGCTGCCTCTACTAGCACAGGGCACCCTCACTGGGTGTCACCTCAACTCCCTGCATATCATCACTGAGCCCCTGTCGCCCCCTAGGACATCCCCATGCTCCTTATGCCCCCTGTCCCCTCTTTGCAGCTCCCCCAATTGCCACCTTACCTTGCTGTGGTGCTTAGCCCTTAGACCAACTTCTGGCTGGTCTAAAGGCAGCCCCCTGTTGCCACCATGCCAGGGCTTTTAGAATAGCACAAGGGATGGTGCAGCCCTGCCGTGGCACAAGCCCCCTTTTTATCTGACGCACTGGCATTTTAGCTGCAAGTGTGGTGTAGGGGGGCTTCACTGCACGGCATCCCAATTTCTCCACAGCCAGCATTTGAAAATTGGGATCACCGCAGACTATGAATGAAGGTGCCACTTGTGTCATACCCATTTGGTGCAGGTGCCTTGCATCATAGTTTTACATTTAAAAATCGGGTCCAGTATGTCAATAGCATCTATCTGCCACTTAAATGGGTGCCAGTGTAGGGAGTGCAGAGCAGACATGACAGGTTCTTATCTCCTTGCTTACATATGAAGTGGGCAGAAGCCTTCTGCACCAGCTGTCAGTGGCAAATAAGCTTTGCAAGGATGCCCCATTAAAGAACATTGCAGTAGTCAGGACAGCAAATGAACACATGCGCTAGTGAAACCAGATACTCCTGATCAAGGTACAGTTGCAACCGAGCAAAAGTCTTATGTGGTTAAACATTTTTATTCAGGTTTCTAAAATACAGTCATATAAACAGGAAATGTATTACACATATCCAGGTTATAGGGTACAATCCAATACTATATGGCTTGTGAAAACATTCTAAGGCTATGTATTATGCTGGCATGCAGTTAGGACACAGTTATCTGGTTAGATTTAGGAAGGAGGGATGAGGCGACATATCAAAACATGTGGGCCTGAATCTAATTTATTACTTATTGGGCTGCAACAAAACCCAGGTTGTGTGTGGAAAAGAAAGTTTATAACAAGACAAGAGTAAATGTTATCAATAACTATTTACAGAGTGGTGCACCTATTACTTTAGATTGAAGTCTGAGGGTGTGACTCTATGACTTGGGGTTATTTAGAGTGCCATGAGAATCACCTTCACAATGTTCCAGAGTGTTGGGGGGGGGGAGTAACTGGGATCATTTCCTATGTCCTAGGGAAAGCAACGTAGTGGACAATCCTATCCCTGTTCGGGGAGGAGGCACAGGTGTCTGGATAAATGTGCCTCCTGGTAAATCACAGCTTGGGGACAGTATTGAAAGTGGGGCAACTCCTCCTTAGGTTCAGGGAGAAAACATTCGCTCGGCATCATGGCTAGGTTTGTACTTCGGGTCAGTGGTGCCCAAGTAACTCTGGACACAGGAAGCAATAACTGAAATGTCCAAACCAGGAAGGGGATTATAGAGTGTGGCTTTTATTCACATCAACACAGGAATAACAAAGCAAAGATGGACCCCCACAGGGCTACACTCACTGGTGATGCAGATTTACAGAGGTCAGAGCACATCTTCATTATACGAAAACCCTCAGGTTCTGAACTACTCTGGGCTCACACAGCCCGAACTGGTACTCTTCTCTTTGATTCCTATGACATGGCACCCCGGCTAGTCCTTGGACACTTTTCCATATGGCATGAAGTTTGATGGTGGCTCCCTAAACCACCCATGAGCACTTTCTAGCTCTAAAGGGAAAAATCATCCTTAATTCCATGTCTGGGTACTTCCTGCAGACACTGGCCAAGTGCCTAGGAAAAAGCTATAGGTGCCCAAACTGAACCCGCAGAGGTAAACCTGGTTACTCCAAATAGGGGTCTCCCACCTCTTTTTCCCAAATCTATACCTGACCATTCCCTTGGAACAACACCTTTCTTCAAACTGCTGGTTGTAGATGCTATCTCAAAATGTTTGTCACATTTGACATTCTACACTATATTTAGGTGGTGTCCTGATTCCAAAAGCTCTGTTAGTGGCTATGTCCATTTCTTAGACCGCCACTGTTTCAGATGCTTCCAAGCCCTACACAAATTAAAAGCACTGTACGTGGCTAATCTTCTCCTGACCCCACAGTAGGTAGATACTTTTACAGCAGACTCACCATGGTATGCAGGTGCCCCAGGGCTTCTTTCAAAGGAAACACAAATTCTCTGGTACTCTGTACAATTCCCATTTTCAGGCAGCTTTTCCCTTTCCAGGCAGGGCCAAGGGATTGTCCCATAAATACTGGAATTCCCCCCATCCCTCCGGGGATGGGGCACTGTAACAACACATGGGACAGTCTCTACCACTTTCTTTTGGTCTCTTCTGTGTTCCTTTCTAGAGTGAGAACACACAACCCACTTTCTGATGTAGCTCTAAAGCAGAGCTAGGCTCTGAGAGGCTGCACCAGCAGCACTCCTCTCCTTCTTCAGTCTCCCTCTAGACTGCTCCCTCAAGACTCTCCTCAAGACTGACTTGAATTCCCCAATGTTCTACAGCTAACCCCTGCAGCCAGCATTCCAATGTGGCTTATGCTGCTGCTGCGAGAATTCTATGGTGATGTCATCCCTCCAGCTCAGCTGAGACTGAGGACAGAGTGAGACAGTGTGAAACCCATTTAATTGGTGTCTCACAAGCTGCCTTTCCCTGCCTGACACTGGTTCTAAGCGGGATTCTAGTAACCCCGGGGAACAAGGGGGTTACACCCACCCTCGTCCAGGAAAATGACTGTCCGCAGTCATTACTTACCCAGCCCAGGCCATTCTACCCTATGAGCTACCTACGGAGAGGGGTGATCAGGCCCTCTCCTACCATGTGCTAGGCACAGGCAGGCAAAACTAAGGGCCCAAAGGCCATTGGCTGATGCATCAGCCTCTACTCTATGATCTTGCTATGGTTACCTAGTGGCCCTGGAAGAATTGTCCAGAGCATAGCCCTAATAGATCAGTACTGCGGCCCCTCTGGCTGGTCAGGACCACAGCCTGTCTATCCCCCCTAGCTCTCTAGGGAAAACCTACCTGACCAGAACCCAAAACTACTCAAAAAACACAGGGGAACCTCCCCCAATCCCTGGACACCTGCAACCAAAACACAAGGGAGCTAACACTACACTCTAAGCATTACTCCCACACTCCCCCACAACCATACCTGTGGAAAGAAAAGTTAATACAGTTAACAATAACACCGCACTTTAAACACAACTACTTTAAAGCACATGGGAACTCCAATGAGTCCCTAACTCCTCTTCTTGTCTTCTTTTCTTGTCTTCGTCAGGATCACCTGCAAGAGAAAAGACAAAAACAATCCCTAATCTGCAAACACAGTAACTGTCTAACCCCTACCATCAAAACACTGGAGAATCCCAAAAATGTTTTTTTAGAAAAGTAGAAAAACAGTAGAAACAGTAAAAACAGTAGAAAAACATTAACATTATTTACAATACACTTTTTGGGGATGGAATGCCCTAAATTGTCCCATCCAGTGACAACAGTGCCCGAATGCAAGTCCAAGAAAGAGTCTCTCCCGGGCTGGATCCCGGTGAAGCACAGTTCTAGTAGGACTGAAGTCCCGAAGGGAAGAGTCTTTGTGGACAGTTCATACAGTCTGTAGTCTGTTAGATGTAGGGTGTGTACTGCAATGTCATTAAGATAGAAAAGTCTGGACTTACCAGTCCCTTGAAGAAAGAAAATGTTACGGCACCTGGATCTCCAGCCGAAGACTCTCCCTGGCAGCATTCTTTGGATACAACTGGGCGGACATCTTCCGGAAAATGACAGGATGGCACATCTGGAAACTGCTGGGTTGATGTCATCTAGGAGGTGGAACCTTGGAACAGGAAAGAACAGCTGGTCTGAAGTCATCTGAAATCCCAGGCGATGAATCAGGAAACGATTGGGCTGGTATCCTCTCTGGATATGAAGTCATCTGGAAGGCCAGGCGATGAAATCTGGAAAGCCAGTCAATGGAATCTGGAAGGCACACTGCAAGGCTGACGAATCTGGGGCACCTGGATCCTGGAATATCAGTCTGGCAGAACAACATCGGTATGGCAATGGCTGGATGGCAGCACTGGCTACCACTGCTCTGCTTTCGACTTGGTAGGCATGGGCACATTCACAGGAAGTTGGTTGCATTGAGGGAAGTAACACAGTGGGTCAGGTGCAAGATTTATTACCCCATCTGGGCATTCATAATTCACATTGTAGAAGATTTTATGGCCCTCTCCATCCACGATCCAAACAGTGTCTATGAATAGTGTTCTGCCCACTTTCCATTGTTTGAATTTTTCTTTGAACACTCTGTCTCGGACATAATGACTTGCACCTGGATGCACATGTTTTGTTGC
This sequence comes from Neoceratodus forsteri, assembly GCA_016271365.2. Classification (NCBI taxonomy): domain Eukaryota; kingdom Metazoa; phylum Chordata; order Ceratodontiformes; family Ceratodontidae; genus Neoceratodus; species Neoceratodus forsteri. The sequence goes on from CM057456.1 coordinate 1,237,194,197, forward strand.
CTCTTCCACTATCCAGGATTTTCTGTTTCTTTCAATCTCTTCCCAGACTCTCCGAGGAAAGGTAGGAAAGGATACCCCATAGATTTTATTCACCTTCCTACGTACCAGTCTTTCCTCTTTACTACACTTGGACAACTTTAGACCTCTGGTCTGGCTTGGGGGCGGCCAGTCCTGGCTCTGCCAGCTACACATATTCAATGCAATGTAAAATGGATCTCTGACTCCTCCTTGTGTGGACAGGGCTGTGGAGTCACCAATCTCTCCTTCTGTTTGCTCCTCCAAGGCAAGAGCCTGAGGCTGTGGACCAGCACCTTCTTCATAAGGCCACATAGGTTGCCCCTCATCCTCTTCCTCGCTGAGGATCTGAGCCCGGGAATGAGCAGTCATCCTCACTCCTGAGACTATCCACTCTTCACTGGGCATGGAGGTTGACACCACTCATCTTCTCCTATGAAACTAGGGCTTGGCCCCTCTCTCCACATATCTGCTGATGCCTCCTCTGCACTGTCTCTCTGTGGCCCAGACTCGGATATATAAGCACTTCTTTGTTCTTCCTGTAGATCCACACCCTCTTCCTTTGTGCCACACTCTGCTGGGCTTCCCCCCAACAGGTTCCACCTGGTGCTGTGTGCTGCCACTTGCAGAATCTTGAAGCTTTGTTGATGTGGGAGCCAAATGAATCTTGGGTGCCCTAGTTAGGCCATGTTTCTCTAGGCACCCAGAACAGTAAGAAACCATGAAGACGTCCCTTCCAGCCTTTAAGCACATTATGTACAATCTAACTGGATATCCAGGAATCACCACATGAGGAGGCAAACATCCCCCGTAGTAACATCTCTCAATGTCTTTCAACTTGTTAACTTCTTCTACTATCATAGCCCTGGCATGATCCGGGTAGCTGGCTGATCCTGAAGCAATGACTGCAGAGAAAAACAAAAGTTCACTGTTATCTCATAACTCACTTCATTTGGAAAAGACTTACTAAATGGCTCCCCTACTACTGTGTTTACTTTACTACCCCATCCTGTAATGGTGGCGGCAGCACTCCTAACGCATCAATGTTCTGTTTCTGACTAAAGCCACTGCACATCCAATTTACATGCTTTACTGATAAAGTTCATTCAAACTGCATAAACTGCACTGCTTGCTCTCTCGGCACATTTATATGATTTTTACAGGACTTTTCATTCACTTTAAATCATTGTTCTTGCTTAAAGTCCCTAAAGCCACAGTATTTCATTGCACAGGATTGCCTGTATTTCGTTACACCTTTCATACAACCCACAGTCTCTCACTTTGCTTTGAAAATCATACTGTTGCTGGACCCACAATTATGCTCACAGCCTAATACTCAGAATTCTTGCTTAGCTTGATTAACTTGAAGCAGTCCTTCTTTGCAAAACAATCACACTGCTTACACATAGATTCAGCTGGCTTTAGTTAAAATCACATACAGTTTGAGCTGTTTCTCTGGTTGGTACTCACTGAATCAGTAGCTTGCTATTGCAATGGAAAATCCGGCCTACAGCCAGTCTTGGAGGCCTCTGGATTAAAGCGGGCTGGCAGTCCTGCCGATTGTCCCTCCAAACACTACGCTTTCTTCCCAGATGATGGAAATGTGGGTTGAGCCCGATTTTAAACAGAAAAGTCCAATTTTATTACTTTTACAATGTTTTCATTCACTGCGATGCTCCTCCTGGCAAGCCAGTTCACACACTACTCTCTCTCTCTCTCTCTCTCTCTCCCTCTCAAACACTGTGCAGTCACTCTAGAGCTGGCTTGGGTGTGGGACCGATTGCAGTGTCACCAATCACTTGATGCCATGCAAATAAGCCTCTCTCTTCTCGTGCTCTTCTCCATGGCGATCATCGAGCAGGCAAAATTTAAACTGCAAACCACGCTTTTTTTTTTCAACTGTGACTCCTTGGCAGGAACACCATTTTGACCATTTTTCATGGCATTTTACTCAGCAACTCCCCCAGTCCACACAACAAGCACTTTAAACCTCTAGGGCACAACTCTCTCTCTTTGTTTCCCCCACAGTTTTCCTTACTTTTTCTTGTCACACATGAACTTTAAAATCTGGCAAACATTATAATTTTGATGCAAGACAAGGGGCATACTCAATCTGGCTTTACTGCTCCTTGGTAAACTGGTGGCACAATTACAGCAGCACATGAACAGCAGCAAAACTTTGATTGACTGATTGAGCACACAGCGGCACATTTGGGTGGCAATGCTTCCAATTTTTATTTGGGCTACCTACTGCCAGACAGCCAAAATACTAGCTATAATCCGAGCAAATCTTTCTTGTTCTCTCCCTAAAATTCAAAACAAATCTTCAGTGGTGCCTCCATCTTGCAACCCCTCCTTAGGTTCAGGGAGAAAACTTTCACTCAGCATCATGGCTAGGTTTGTACTTCTGGTCAGTGGTGCCCAATTAACTCCAGACACAGGAAGCAATAACTGAAATGTCCAAACCAGGAATGGGATTCTAGAGTGTGGCTTTTATTCACATCAACACAGGAATAACAAAGCAAAGATGGACCCCCACAGGGCTACACTCACTGGCAATGCAGATTTACAGAGGTCAGAGCACATCTTCTTACACAAAAACCCTCAGGTTCTGAACTACTCTGGGCTCACACGGCCCAAACTGGTACTCTTGTCTTTGATTTCTATGACATGGCACCCCAGCCAGTCCTTGGACACTTTTCCATGTGGCATGGAGTTTGATGGTGGCTTCCTAAACCACCCATGAGCACTTTCCAGCTATAAAGGGAAAAATCACCCTTAATCCCATGTCTGGGTACTTTCTGCAGATACTGGCCAAGTGCCTGGGAGAAAGCTATAGGTGCCCAAACTGAACCCATAGAGGTAAACCTGGTTACTCCAGATGGGGGTCTCCCACCTCTTGTTCCCAAATCTATACCCAGCCATTCCCTTGGAACAACACCTTTCTTTGAACTACTGGTTGTAGATGCTATCTCGAAATGTTTGTCACATTTAACATTCTACACTATATTCAGGTGGTGTCCTGACTCAAAAAGTTCTGTTAGTGGCTATGTCCATTTCTTAGACCCCCACTGTTTCAGATGCTTCCAAACCATACACAAATTAAAAGCACTGTACTTGGCTAGTCTTCTCCTGACCCCACAGCAGGCAGATACTTTTACACAACTCTCTGTCTTGGTGAACATAGGCTCTATATCAGAGCAGACTCACCATGCTATGCAGGCACCCCAGGGCTTCTTTCAAAGGAAACACAGATTCTCTGGTACTCTGTACAATTCCCATTTTCAGGCAGCTTTTCCCTTTCCAGGCAGGGCCAGGGGATTTCCCCTAAAAATGCTGGAATTCCCCCCATTCCTCCAAGGATGGGGCACTGGAACAACACATGGGACAGTCTCTACCACTTTCTTCTGGTCTCTTCTGTGTTCCTCTCTAGGGTGAGAACACACAACCCACTTTCTGATGTAGCTCTAAAACAGAGCTAGACTCTGAGGGGCTGCACCAGTAGCACTCCTCTCCCTCTTGAGTTTCCCTCAAGACTGCGCCCTCAAGATTCTCCTCAAGACTGACTTGAATTCCCCAACATTCTACAGCTAATCCCTGCAGCCAGCATTCCAATGTGGCTTATGCTGCTGCAAGAATTCTATGGAGATGTCATCCCTCCAGCTCAGCTGAGACTGAGGACAAAGTGAGACAGTGTGAAACCTATTTAACTGGTGTCTCACAAGCTGCCTTTCCCTGCCTGCCACTGGTTCTAAGTGGGATTCTAGTAACCCCGGGGAACAAGGGGGTTTCAGTGGTATTGCACCATAGAGTTAGTGATTAAATGGGACAACCACTCATACTGGGCCAGCTGAGTCATGCATGCCAGGAACTCATTCCGGACGGAATTTCTGAGGTACACCATCTACATACCAACAGGTGCTTGGCTTCTATGCTAGCTAGTATCACCAAATCACACTGAGATTTCTAAAGCTGGGGGACATCCTTCCTGGAACCGAAGAGAAAAAGGCCAGGAATGGACAGGATAGGTACTTGGAGAGTCTGCTGTAAGACACCCATAATTTGTTGCCAATATTGTGTTAGCTTTGGGCATGCCCATAGGATGCATGCAGTAAAGATCTCCATTGGGTTGGGCATATCATCAGCATGCATTATTTGACATAAGGTGGGCCACATATAGTATAACTGGTGTGCGGTACCAACAATGTGGGACTTTATTTTGTATGAGTCTGCTATAGGTGTTTTTTGACCTGGGTATGTGTTGTCTTTCAGCATGACTTCAATTCATCTTCATCTAATGGTCGAGTTAGGGTGGTTTCCCAGTATTCTCTCGTGTGTGACGTCTGGTCTGGGATACTATCACTAATATTGGAGTATATAATACCTGCTCTTCCTTTAAGTTTGGATAGCCATTTAGTGAGGGATGTAGGAGGAGAGGCATTTATCCAACTTTAAGGTTTTTAATCGGGGGGGTTATGACACTTCTCAGTTGAAAATATTTCCAAAATTTGGATTTGTGTAGGCCGTACCTAGACTACAGACCCTGAAAGGAGTTCAGGGTAGTAGAGCTGGATATTAGGATACCAATCAGGATTAGAATGCCTTTATCCTTCTAGGACATCCAGTGCAAAGGTTGGCCTCCTACTTTTATTGTTTGGACACTCCAAAGGGGGCTGTATGCAGGATGAGAGAGGTCAAGCTATAGCCATTTCCCCAACTGGGCCCAAGTGATACAGGAGGTGCTAATGGGTGGAGGGGCTTGCCCAGGTAGCTAATATGTATCATACAGGCATGTGAAAGTAAGATGGCCCCTCCAAGCAGGTGAGCCTCAATATCTGTCCACAGACAGTGGACATGGACTGAACTGGTGGCTTTGATGGAAGAGGGATGCCTGGATATCATAGCAGTCACAGAAACATGGTACACAGAGAACCATGACTGGGATGTTAACATACCAGGGTACACAACCTACAGGAGAGACAGGGAGGGTAGAAGAGTGGGAGAAGTAGCTCTCTATGTAAGGAAAGGATAAAAGCAATGGAACAAAAAAGTAAACAGGAAGGAGAGGAGGCACTGTGGGTCACCTCAGAGATTGGTAATGGTACCACAATCCACACAGGGGTTGTATACAGACCCCCATGTCAGGGGAAGGGAATGGACAAGGATATGACTGAAGGTATCGTTAGGATGGCAAAGAAAGGGGAGATACTGTTGATGGGGGACCTGAATATGCCAGATGTTAACTGAAGCACCTTTGCTGCAGCCACATCCAAGAGCAGGGCCATTCTCGATGCCCTATAGGCGTCATGCCTCAGATAGCTAGTTTTGGAACCCACTCATGAGGGAGCAATCTTAGACCTCATACTCTCAAATGGGGACAGTGAGAGGATCTCAGATCTAGAAGTGGATAGCCATCTGGGAACAAGTGACCACCAAACAGTGTGGTTCACAATAAACTCAGCTACAGAGTCAAGCTATACAAAAGTGAGGGTACTGGACTTCAGGAGGGTTGACTTTGGCAAGATGGGAGAGTGCCTTAGAAAAGCACTAGCAAACAGGCTAGAAGGAGGGGTGGAGCAACAATGGGGAAACATCAAAACTGCCTTCACAGAGGCAACAATGATTTGTGTGAAGCAGATAAACAAATCAAAATAAAAGAAAAAGCCAATGTGGTTCTCAAAAGAGGTGGTGGGGAAGGTTATAGAGAAAAAGATAGCATTTAGGAAGTATAAGGAAACACAGAAGGAGCAGGACAGAGAACTGTACCAGTTAAGGCAGAAGGAAGCATGGAAGGAAATCAGAATAGGAAAGGCCCAAACTGAGGAAAAGATAGCCAACTCAGTTAAGAAGGGGGCTAAAACCTTTTATAGGTACATCAGGGAGTGTAGAAAGACAAAGGGAGGGATAGTGAGGCTGAATAGAATGAACAGTGGGTGGGTAGAGAGGGACAGTGAAAAAGCAGGGATACTGAATGGATACTTCTGCTCAGTATTCACAAAAGAGGAGGAGGGGGAGGTGCCTAATCCAATTAACAGAAGCACTCTGGATTGGGGGGTCGATCCCAGTCCTTTCACAGAAGAAAGGGTTCTGAAAGAACTCCTAAATCTGAAGGTGGACAAAGCAATGGGGCCTGACGGAATTCACCCCAGAATTCTAAAAGAATAAAAGGGAGAACTAGTGACACCACTGACTACCATTTTTAACAAATCATGGGAGGATGGTGTGGTACCTGAAGACTGGAGGAAGGCAGACATGATTCCCCTTCACAAAAGTGGGAGCAAGACAGAGGCAGGAAACTACAGACCTGTCAGTTTAACCTCTGTGGTAGGGAAAGTGATGGAATCACTTCTGAAGGAAAGAATTGTTGAGTACCTAGAGACCAGTGGGGCACAGGACCCAATGCAGCATGGGTTCACAGTGGGAAGGTCATGTCAGACAAATCTAATTGATTTCTTTGACTGGGTGACCAAAGTAGTAGACCAGGGAGGGGCTATGGACATGGCCTACCTAGACTTTAGCAAGGCATTTGACACAGTCTCACAAAAAAGATTAATAATCAAATTAACCAGCCTGGGAGTGGGTCCCAGGGTGGTAGCCTGGGTAAAACATTTGCTGGACAACAGGACACAGAAGGTAATTGTAAATGGAGTCCACTCTGAAGAAGGAAGGGTTACTAGTGGAGTACCACAGAGTTCAGTACTGGGTCCAGTCCTTTTCAATGTCTTTATAAGTGACATTGCAGAGGGACTGGAAGGAAAAGTATGCCTCTTTGTAGATGACACAAAGATTTGCAACAGGGTTGATACACAAGGAAGCGTGGAAAGGATGAGAAGGGACTTGGCAAGGTTGGAGGAATGGTCAGAAGTATGGCAGCTTGGATCTAATGCAAAGAAGTGCAAAATAATGCACCTGGGAAACAAAAACCCAGGAGAAGATTACACAATGGGGGGGGAGGTAGTAACAACAATAAAAATGGAAAGGGACCTGGGGGTAATCATATCAGATGACCTTAAGGTTAGCAAGCAATGTGAGAAGGCAGTAGGGAGGGCTGGGGGGATACTGGGATGTATAGGGAGAGGCATCACCAGCAGAAAACAGGAAGTTGTTATCCCTCTGTACAGACAGTTGGTGAGACCTCATCTGGAGTACTGCGTCCAGTTCTGGAGACCCCATCTCCTCAAGGATATAGGCAGGATGGAGGCCGTCCAGAGGAGGGCAACTAAAATGGTGCAGGGTCTGCAAGAGAAGCCATATGAGAAGAGACTAAAGGAGCATAATATGTATAACCTTGAGGAAAGGAGGGAGAGGGGGGACATGATAGAAACTTTTAAGTACCTCAGTGGAATCAAGAAAGTCCAAGAGGGTAGCATCTTTCAGAAAAGGAGATGTGCAAGAACAAGGGGACACAATTTCAAGATTGAGGGGGAACTGCTCAGGGGCAATGTGAGGAAGTTTTTGTTCACAGAGAGGGTGGTGGATGCATGGAACAGCCTTCCTGAGGAGGTTGTGGGGTCTAAAACTGTGGGAGAATTCAAGAATGCATGGGATAGACATAAGGCAATTATCGTGGAGGGTAGGAAGAAATAGGCTGTTGGTTAACTGGGATCTGCAGCTTATCCTATAGGTAGGGAAATGGGCAGACTAGGTGGGCCAAGCAGTCCTTATCTGTTGCCAAAGTCTATGTTTCTATTGTTAGGATCAGGAAATCATCTCAGAGTTTGAGCTGTTCTAAAGGCCCAATAGTATGCTTTAAGCCATCAGTTCTCAAACCTTATTATATTGAGCCTCCCCTAAGCAATGGAAAAGACCGTGAGCCTTACCAAAATATTCAAATAATTGTGGGCCTCCCCATAGAAAAACAGCATACTTTTCACAGTACAGCAGGAATAAAATGAAACCTCTTTGCACAGTTGGTTCTCATTTTATTCAGTTTATTGTAACCCCCTCTACAGGACAGCCTACTTGCTTTGCTATTTTGACTCTTGAACCCTTGTTACTCCTTATTGCAATACCTTTATGGGTCAGATTGCTTTCTATGTTTTCTCTATCTGGAATAACCTTCCTGCCAACCTCTGCCTCTCCCCTTCTTACCCTCATCTTAAGTAGCTTCTCAGGGATCATTTTGCTCCCTCCTGCTCTTGCTGCTAGTACCTCTATGATTAACCATTGATTTTGGCAGTTCTGCTGCAAGTCTAGTTGACCCATTGTTACCTCTCATTATTAATTTATTGTTCTTAATTTGTTTGCACTGTTATTCATTTTGTATTGCTTGAGTAGTTTGCAGTTACATTTAGAATTGTATTCTCTCCCTACCCTTCCCGGGGCTACCTGAAATGAGCCATGGCTCAGTGTCCCTTCCCTAATCACCGATTTGTAAATAAATACATACATTCACCTACTATTATCCTCTTTCAGTTTGCCTCATCCCTGCACTCAAAATATCTAAAACTCAAAATTGAAATAAAGTACTTTTTTAAGATTTGCTTGAGCCTCCCCTGGAACAAGGCTGGCTTCACCATTTGAGAACTCCTGCTTTAAGCCATAGTAGACCCCATCCCCCTTTGTGTCCGTGTGATCAGACTTTGTTCCTACTATATCTGGGCTGTTTGCCCTCCCATTGGAAATGGCCCAAGTTTGCCTATATGGGTGAACCAATCACTGGATATGGAAATCAGAAGATGCACCATGAGCTGAAGTAGTTTGGGGGTTGTGATTATGTTCCGTGCTTCTATTTTCCTCACCAATGTTAAGTGTAGAGGTTTCCATCCCTCCAATTCTGTTTTGATCTTATTGAGGAGTGGTGTGAGATTTCGTTCAGATATTTGGTTACATTTAGGGGTAATTTTCATCCCCCAAATAGGTGATAGAGTCAGGGGTCCATCAAAGGTCTAGGGAGGTGAAAGTTGGCGGTAGACAGTGCTGATTATGGGGAATAACCTCCATTTTGTGTTGACTGATCTTTAACCCTGAAAAAAGAGGTAAAGGTCTCTAGCAGTTGCATCAGTAGATGAATAGAGGAAGGAACATTATCTAGCAGCACTAGTACTGTGTAGGTTGTCGGCATACATTATTGTTTTGTATTAGGTTGCCCTACTTGTAGGCCTTTAATATCTGGGTGTTGCCAGATTCCTGCCACTAGGGGGTTCTATGGTTAACACAAACAAAAGCAGAGAAAGGGTGTAGCTCTGACTGGTGCCCCATGTCAAGGAAAAGGGGGCTGATAATGTGCTATTGGTAAAGACCTGAGCCTTGCTCGTACTGTGGATGCAAAGGGGGTTCCAAACCCCATATGTTTCAGGACTGCATAAAAGTATTCTTACTCGACTGAGTCAAAAGTGTTTTTAAAATCTGTTTTGGTTAGAGTGGGAATAGTTTTAACTACATGCAGAAGGTCCAGCAGGGTGCGAATGTGGTCTGAGCTTAATCTGCCATGGACAAATCCCCTCCTGTGAGGGATGAATGAAGTCTCGTAAGAGATTTTCAAGTCTACTCACCATGACTCTGGCATATATTCTGCTATCTACTGTGACGAATGAAATCGGATGACAGCTTATGGATAAATGTGGGGTCTTACCCAGTTTATTGAGGACTGTTGTCATTGCCATGGCCACGGTGGGTGGAAATATGCCCTCTTGTTGTATCTCCACATACAGACATTATAGGATTGGAGATATCTGAGGTGCTAACACTTGATAGAGTTCAGCTGGGAGGCCATCACTGCCTGGTTCCTTACAGAGGTTGAGAGATGTGATAGCATTGCAGATCTCTGCTGACATGATCGGTTGGTCTAGGGTCGTAACTTGGGTCTGGTCTAACTTGGGGAGATGAAGGCAGATAGCTTTTTGGCATCTGGTGTCATCACGGAGGTATAGAGTCTAGCACACAACTCTGTCATGGCCTTGTTCAGGTCATTGAGGGTTACACATACTTTGCCCACAGAGTTATGGAGGGAGGCAATATGTTGTTCTGTTTGTTGCTTTTTAAGGCAGTAAGTCAGCATTTTCCCACATTTTTCTCCGCCTTTTCAACAGTGGTGCTTTAATCGAAGAATTGCCAGTTCTGCTTTTCTGGCAGTGTGGGCATTAAAGTCATGCTGGATTTTTAAGCTCTCCTTGCATAGAAAGGAGTTGGAGGCTGTTTTAGGGATATATTTATAGGCTGTCTCCTTTTAGGACAGCTGAACTTCCAAGTCAGCCAGTTCCTGTTTACAATGTTATGCTGCATATCCAATGATATGTCTCCTAATCAAGGCTTTAAAGGCCTCCCAGAGGATGCAGACTGAGGTGTCTGCTGTGTAATTAAGTCTAAAAAATTCCTTGGATGTCTCTAGAAGCCAGGTTTGAAACTGGGGTTCTACCATTAGGAGAGGGTCAAATCACCATTGAGGGGATTTATGGGTAACAGTGCCCCCCCCCCAAACAAAATATCTAGTTGGATGGAAGCATGGTCCAAAACAACTAGGGAGCTGATGAGCACAGCTGTGACCATTGGAGTTATTTGCTGGTAGGTGAACCACATGTCAAGTCTGCTGTACGTTCCATGCATGGTGGAACGATAAGTGCATTCCCCGATACATGGGCTATGGGTGCACCAAGTATCTGTTTACACTTGATCAGACATCTAAAGCTTGACTGCGGTGAGCAGCCCTCACGTGGGGTTCTGCTTTCCCATGGCTCCTGTCTAGAGAGGGGTCAAGTACTAAGTTAAAATCTCCCCCTAATAATAAAGGTGCATTAGAATCATTAAATTCTGTAACCTGTGTAGCTAAAGAGTAGAAGATTTGGGGTGAATCCACATTAGGAGTGTAAAATTTACCCACAAGCAATGGGTCTTGGGTGTATGTGGTATAGTGCTAGTACTCAGCGGCCATCAGAGTCCTGAGCTGTTTTCTGAAGAGTCCAGAGCAGGTTTTTATGTATTAGAATAGACTCTCCTTTTTTGGATGTGGCAGGACTATGCACCTCTTGCCCCACCCAACCCCTTTTTAGCTTTTGAGACTCCAGATCTTGGAGTTTGGTTTCTTGAAGGAGAGCAAACTGGGTTTTGTTGTCTCAGTAAATGGTCAGGACCTTCTTGTGTTTGATTGGGGAGTTTAAGCCCTGAACACTCCAGCTATGACACCTAATATCTACCATCACGGAGGTTTGAGGGTCAGAATGTTGAAGGATTGGGTCAGATTATAATTGCAAGCATAGGTGGTGACCAGTAGCATTGTAGGTGGGACAAGAAGCTGCATCGTGTTCATGGAAGACCTCTGCACATCCTGGGCTCTGGAGTGAACCATAGCATCTGGAACTTGATGTGAAAGAGAGTGGTGCAGTGACTCAGAAGGTAAATGAACAAACTTTTTGAACAGTTCCAATACAAAACAAGAACACTGTAACAGTAAGTGCCATGTATACAGCTTGTTGACAGGAAAGTACAGTATATGTGTATTATAGACCTAAGGCAGATAAAACAAATAACACTTTTAAGTAATCCTAGAAATAAAGGTTGGGTGTCTGTGAGACCCCAAAGCCCTCTCTATGATTACTGAGGGTGGCACAGATGCTGAGTAGACTGATTAGCAATTTATAGTTAATACTGTTTTTGGAAAACAGAGAGGCAAGTCCGAAGCCTAAGGGTTCAGTAGTGGCAGATTTCCTGCTCCCTAGTCCCCAATCCCCAGGGAGGAATGATGAACTGTGTCTTTTTTTTTATATAAACTTCTTTATTGTGTAGGTTACATTCAATTAATAAAATACAAACGAAACATGTACATAGACATACCTGCATAGTGAATCAATCTTTGTTCCAATATACTTACTATTCCTATCTTATCATTTTAGTCAATTTTATTGAGAAAATTTAAACTTTTCATTAAAAATAATGACTGTGACCTAGTATCTTAAAATTATCTATAGGAGCTAGGTAATCTGCCTGGCCCAGGCAACATACCATCTTAACCTTAATATGATATTGAAACATCTTAATTTTTGTGTTTTTTAACAATACAACATGTAAAAAGAAACCTAGATATAACAACAAACAAATGTGTGGCTTATTGGTAAATAGGTCAATATGTTGTTAATATATTAACGAGTGGCTGCAGCACACTCCAGCTTTAGGCACTTGTGTCTTTCAGTATGCCACCAGCTCATCACTGTGGACTTTTATTGTCGGCAAAGTGTTTCTGATAGACTCAGGCGTTACATTCCTGGCTGCTTTATACTATGATAGAGGCACTAGGCACCTATTACCTTAAGGGCTCCTGCTGTACTAGAATGTTGTGTTGTTTTGTACTGCTAGCTCTGAATGAGTTTGTACTGCAATAGCTCAGGTGCATTGAATGTTTGGACACTATTTAGCGTTGTTACCCATCTGGACTGCTTCTGACCTGTTTGCTGGCCATGTACCTTGCTGCACACTGCTCTCGGGACTATGTTCTCTAGGATCTGCAGAGCTGCAGTCAGGTAACCATATTCAGCTTGCTTCACGCAGCTGCGCAAGTTCATCGCCAACCCCTTCCTCCTACCGTTTCCTGCCGTGACCTCGGCCTTTGTGTTACCTGACCTCTTAATCCTTTCCTTTGGTTTTATTCAGCAGGCTGCTCCCCTCCACTCCACCCCAACTCCAGCAGCATCCCCGAACCGCAAACAGCATCTACAGCACACTCCAACTTCTTGTGTCTTTCAGTATACCAACAGCTCATCACTGTGCCACAGCACCGTGCTGCATGCAGTACTGTTTGTCTCTGCCCACCCAGGGGTGGTGCTACCCTTAAAGTTACAGCCAGAACCAATCAGCCCACTTTCGCACCCCCATCAGAAAGTGCTCATAGACCTATACTATCACCCCTGTAACACATTCCTTCCACTCTCCCTCCCCACCCCTCACTAACACTACGTATCTAAATTTATACTCCCCCCACCAGGAGTAATGTCCAAACCCTCAGCCTCCTGCTTAGCTTGGAGACAGAGGGTATCAAACCCAGCCATAGCCTGGTGTTCTATCCATTAGGCTATACTGCCAACCAGTATTTCTGGCTGACAACATAACTATAACCTCCTCACTCTCTCTCTTATTCTAGGCTTTACTGCCACCTAGTGTCTTGGCAGGGCACATTGTTTTAGTCCCTTTACAATTTCTCCGCCCCCCCCCACCTCTACCCTTGCTGCATCCAGCACAATGCACTAGTGCAAAGGCGGAAATTACTATTTATCCCAGCTGGATCCTTTACACCTCACCAGTGCAACAGTGGCAAATTTTTCACACTCTAACACAAACCAGTCACTAAATAAATCTGGGTTGTAATGAATACCTGTCCTGCCTCATCTTGCTGCTCTCTGGCAGCATGCCACTCACTCCATCTTACTTGATGCTCCCACTTAATCTGCGCTTTTGCACCTTCCCCACTTCTCTCCCCCAGTCCTGAACATTTATCCCCAATGCCCTCCCCACCTAGCTATTCTCTCTTCCTCCCCAGCCTTTCCTTGGTCCTTCCCCCCACCTGCATCCTCACTCTCTCTTTCCACTCTGCCCTGGTCCCTCCCTGCCTTCCCTGCCTCTTTCCTTATGCCATCTCCCACTAGACACAGTCGCACCCTCACCACTAAGCACAGAACCTGCTCCTTTAATAACACCAGGAAAAGGTGTTATCCTAAGTTTCTCATACCATTTCCTTTTCCTCCTCCTGGCTGGCAACACTGAACTCAATCCTGGTCCTATCGCCCCTGTCGGTTTTCCACGTGGTGGCCTCAGCACCTATAATGTGAATGCCAGGAGCGTGCTGCCCACAATCAACCACATTAGGACCTGGGTCCCTCTGAACTACCCTGACATATTGTGTGTCTCTGAAACCTGGCTGTCCTCCAAAATTCCCAACTCAGTGGTCGATCTCACTGGATAATCACTATACAGACAAGACAGAGGTAAACGAGGAGGGGTATGGCACAATACATGCATGAATCTCTCCCTCCTCCACAGTACTCCAACAGTCCCCCCCCCTCGTAGCATGAGCTATTGCTCCTTAAACTATCCTATCCCTCCACGTCCCCGATCAACATAGGGGTTTATTACATCTCCCCCAAAGCCCAGCCCTCTGGCATCCCTCACCTCTTTCACCCAGTCTGGGTGAACTACTACTTTTGGGTAACTTCAATGTAAATTGGCTTTCACCTCAGTCCAGTTCCATCACCCAACAAATCGAGCCCCTAAATCTAGCCCAGCGAATATCCAAACCCACTAGGCAAAACTCCCACTCCACAAATCATTCCCTGATTGACTGGATCCTAGCATCCCAACCACTCAAATACACATCTGCTGGCACCCTACTGGATGCTTAACAGTGATCACTGCATGACATATTGCATTAGGAATACTCTGCCCCCAAGCAACCCCCCTAAGTAGCTATGGTTCCATCCACTCAGATCACTTGATGTTCAAGCTGTCTTGTCAGACCTCTACCTGGCTGATTGGTCTGGGTTTTTCACAGCTCCATAGACTCCGCCCTTGCATCTTTCACAAACATTCTGCTCAAGATCTGGGACCTATATGCTCCTCCCAAAAGATTGTGACATAAACACCTCCCTTGGATTACACCTAACCTAATCACCCTTTCCAAGCACAGACACCAAGCCTGGCACATTGCCAAAACCTTCTCAAGCCAAGCCAACCTGCAAAACTATAAAGCTCTAAGGAACACCTGCACAAAAGCAGTGTGCTCAGCTAAGACTTGTTTCTTCAAAAGCAAACTAAATGATACAAACACTTACCCTGCTGAATTCTGGTAAACTCTACACCCCCTCCTAGGTCCCCCCCCCAACCACCCCTGCTTTTCCCAACTCAGGCAACCTGGACTCCTCCTCCGCGGCCTCCTCTATAAAACTTTATTTCACCACCTGTGCTCTTCCACCTGACTTCCCCCGCCCTCCTCTCTCCCCACTGCCACTGGGTTTTCCTTCCCACCTATTATTATTACAGAGGTACTTTGGACACTGAATACCCTAAACTCCTCCAAACAAAGCCCAGATGGTCTTGATCCAAAACTTCTTAAAATCTCTGCTCCAGCTATAGCTGCCCCCCCACACCCACCTTTTCAACCTATCTATTGCTCAATGTGTAGTCCCCAGGGCATGGAAACTGGCCATAGTCATTCCAGTACACAAAAGAGGTCACCCCACTCCAGCAGGCAACTACAAACCAATCTCCCTCCTCCCTGCTCTTTCCAAACTCCAGGAAGCATAAATCTCCAACAGGCTAAGCATCTGCCTGGATGACTCAAATACCCTAAGCCCCTTCCAGTCTGGTTTCAGGCACATCCATGCCACCTCTTCCTCCTTGCTTCACCTCACAAACCACATACATTCTGCCATGGACAAGGGTCACCTCACATTGGCGATTTTCATTGACCTCACAAAGGCATTCGACTCAGTATCCCACACCCTCCTCCTAAATAAATTATCTTCCATAGGTCTATCCCCCTCCTCCACAAACTGATTTAGATCTTACCTAATGGAGAGGTTCCAATATGTACAAATAGGCCACTCCACCTCCTCCCCCTTCCCATTTGTACTGGCATCCCCCAGGGGTCTATTCTGGGTCCTCCGGTATTCTCAATCTTTGTAAATGACCTTCCCTCTGCTTGCTCACCCATGAACCTGCACATGTATGCTGATGACACCGTCATCTATGTCTCTGGCCCATCCCTCTCAGTGACCTAATCATCCTTGCAGGCTACTTTCGAAACCACTCTCAAATGGTTTGAGGACAATCACCTTAAATGCAACATAAAACTGTTGCCATGGTTTTCGGCTCTGCACAGAAATTGGCCAAGCTCCCTTCCCCTCCATACTTCCTCTCCTTGGATGGTACAACAATTGAAAATGTACAGTCCTTCAAATACCTAGGGGTCTGGCTGGACCCTAAGATAGATTTCTCTTGCACATTAACTCCATCTACTTTAAACTCTGTCCCAAGCTGGGAGACTTGCACAGGATTAAAGACTGTCTATCCCTCCCAATCCAGAAAGAGCTCTTTACCAAGCTAATCCTCCCCTCAATAGACTATGCAGAAATAGTCTACAGCTCGGATCCTAAATCATCTCTTGCTAAATTAGACCCCATGTACGATGCCTTTTGTCAATTTGCTTCAAACCTCCCCTTTCGTACTCACCACTGCTCCCTTTACTCTGCCCTATCCCTCTCCTCGCTTGAAGACTGGCACTTGGTACACTGTGCTGCTTTTGTTGACAAGTACTGCTTCAATTCCCTTCCCTGCTATCTCACAGACCTTCTATCCTCCCCCTCAACATCAAGCTACTGCCTCAGAACCCGTGATTCTCGCACCTTCTCTATCCCCCAACCCCACTCACAATCTAATTCTCTTTCAAACTTACTGACATCTGGACTCATCTCCCCACTGTAATACTCAATACACCTTACGCCTGCCCTTGTTACTCTTAAAAAGCTGCTAAAACATTATCCCCCTGCTGCAACTGCCCCTCCTCCAATCCACCCTGACCCCCCCAATGTCCCGTTGAAAAATCTGCTATTGTAGTTGGGACACTTGGCCAGCTGGTTATGATTGTTCTATGATTTGTAATATAGAATGTTGTATGTGACCTGTCTCACAGGAGACATCCTGTGCCCCTGGGATGATATCCCTCCCCCCCAGTCTCACTTAAAATGACAGGATATGTTAAACAGCAGAGCTCTCTAATGTGATTAACTTCCAAGAAGTCACATTTTATGGCCTTGTTGATGAGCTGTACTTCTTTGAAACTTAGAACTTAAAATATACATTGTATGACATTTTAGAGGAAGAAAACTGGTTCTATCACTATGGTGCTAAGTCATAAAAATACTTTGATGTGTCCTGGGAAGAGAAACTACTCAAGATCAAAGAGGGGATGTTATTTAAAGAGTGTCATAATTTGGGAAATGAGTTTTGCTGAACTCACAGTATTCAATATACCTCTTGATAGGACATCCTGTTTTGTATAATTTTTATATTCTGGAAGGAGGAGCTAGATGACCTCCTGGAAGGGGTTGAAACACAACATTTTTAAATTGTATTCTGTGTTTTTCAAGTGACACATTCCTGTTGGACTCTGAAGCAACAACATCTAATTATAAGCACTGTAAGAAGATAAGAATACATTAGATATACAAGTCTAATTGTATTGGGGTAGGAGTTTGCACTTTTTTCTTGTTTTCTTTTAAGTGATTGTATGCTTTGTGATATATTGTTCTGTGTCTACATTTTACCTATTTTTATCCATTTTCTAAGTAAACCTCTTAAATTTAAAGAGACTGCCTGGTGCCTTCGAAGTTCTTTCTTTTGCATGTAAATAAGGCTGACTAAATCGTTCAAAGCTTGATGGTAATACCTAACTGGGAAAAGGTAAGAATTTTCCTAAGGTCTTTCATAGAGTTTTTAAGGGTTCATTTTGTATACCTGGTTATGTGCCCTTGGAGAAAGATATCTGGCATTCCCCAAAGAGCAGAATTATCTGAGCCTGTACATTTGAGTACGCTAGCATAAGGTTCACAGTTTAAATCCCTCTAGAACTTGAGACTAAAGGTGATTTGAACCCACAAAACAGACAGGAGGGTTACACTGTTCTGTTAACTGTTCACAATACTGCACTCAGAGGTTGGCACTGTGGGAGCAGAGGGCCTGACCTGCTGAGTGGGTTTGTGACAGATTGGTTGGCAGCGGTGCTGATAATTTTGGTAATATAAGCTTTAATTGTTCAGTGTGTCATCTTGATACTGTACAGCTCACTTGCAAAAAAAGGCAGTGATTTATTTTTAAAAAGGAAACAGAACTATGTCATTTGGCTTACGATCAAGTTCCTACCTGTTTTACTTTTTTTTCTAAAGTGCAAGTTAGAGTAGCCATAGTTAGGGATGAAGATGGCCTCCAACTACAGCGGGCACACTGTAGACTACTTTAGGCAGCTGTGCAGGGACAGAGGAGTCCTGTACAAGGTGAGGGACACCAAGCAGAACCTCATGGATGCCCTGATGGTAGTAGATACCTAGAGCATCAAGTCACAGACAGTGACTGTAAAAGACCAAACCTTGAGTGTGGAAGGGCTAGCAGCCAGTGCAGTGTCCAGAACCAATGAGGATGACAGCAGGGCCAGTGCCAGCGAAGGGCCACAGCAGCAGGGGAAGGTCACTAGCATTCTGGAGCCAGAAGTACTCAGGCTGCATACTGAGTTGTGCAGAATGGAGCTGTAGTTCCAGGAGAAGAGGGAGCGAGAACAGCAAGATGCAGAACAAGAAAGACGAGAGGCAGAGCAGGAACAGTGGGAGGCTGAGCGTTAGGAATGTGAGCACCAGTGAGCTACAGAGGAGAAGAGGGAGCAAAAACGTTGAGAAGCGGACCGTGAGGAGCGTAAGCGCCAGAAGCGACATGAACTGGAGAAGCTACGACTCCAACCACCCGCACCAGAGCAAGTAAGTGGCTTGGGTTTAACTGGGACTACAGGACTGGGTTACAAATTGAATTCCAAATTGATAGCCGAATTTAAAGAAGGGGAGGATATGGATGCCTTTTTAAATTCCTTTGAAAAGTTTGTATTCAGGCTAAAATTCCTAGAGAGTCCTGGAGCTTCTAGCTATCCCCACTACTTACCAGGAAAACTCTGGATACATTGGGTCAAATGGACAATGAGGACAGTAATGATTACAGCAAACTTAAAGCTGCACCTTTAAAAAAGTTTGATCTAAGTGCTGAAGCATACAGAGCTAAATTTCGTAAGCTCATGAGAAGCCTTGATATGAGTTACGAGGAGCTAGCCACAAAATAACGTCAGTTTTTACAACGTTGGTGGGAAAGAATTGAAGCAAACTCTGTAGATAAAATTTAAAATGCTATTTTATTAGAACCATTTTTTTTGGCATGCCCAGCAGAGCTGAAAACCTGGCTGGAGGACCGGGATCCCAAAACAGTGCAGGAGGCTGCTGAACTCTCGGACTGCTATAACAAGAGCAGACCTGCTCTGAAAACGAATGGGGCAGGCATGGCAGCGCAGAATGGGAAAAGTGCGCCTTCAGGCAGCTAAAACCCTCACTGCCTCCACCAAAACCAGTTAGCCCCAGGTTTCAGAAAAAAGATTTCTCTGAGAAAAGAAATGAATGGTGGTTGTGTAAAGAAACTGGGCATATTGCCAGACAGTGTCCCACAAGGGCAAGCAATCTGCAACAGGGGGCTAGGAAAGAAGCGGGTTGTTTGTGTGCCCCTGGAAGCATGCCTGTGAACATGAGGGAACACATGCATCCAGTCACGATGAATGGTGTACAGACACAAGGGTTAAGGGACACAGAGGCATCCCTGACATTGGTAAAAGGGGATCTAGTAGAGCCTGGTCAGCTTACACCCGATAAATATGTCACTGTACTAGGGTTCACTGGTGAAGAGAAAACATTGCCACTCACTAGTGTTCTCCTGGACTAGGGTGAAATAGGGGGAACTGTGCAACAGGTGGCTGTAGCCAAAATGTTAGCAGTGGATGTCATCCTTGGCAACAATCTCAAACAGGGGATGGTGTGTACAGTTACCCATAGCCAAGTGGCATGGGAAAATTGTAGTTCCCTGAACCTCCCAGAAGCCATTGTGGAAATGACTGGGAGGCTGGTTCCCTAGCCTGTGTCTCCTGATGGGGAGACTAATGAAAAAGGGGTAGAAATTACCCCAGTAGCAATTAACCACACAGCTATGAAGGGTTGCTCCAAAGAGGAAGGGGTGACCCATTGTCAGAGGGTTAGGGATGACAGTGATCCTGAGTGCCCTGACTCTAGTGCTAGGGACCCTAGTTTAGAGACAGAAGGGAACATTTCCCATGCCTTGGGAATGTGTGAGGAGTTTGCAGCTGCTCAGAGAAGTGATCCTAGTCTAGAGATGTTGAGGGCTTGGGCAGACTCTGACAGAGCACAGGGAGGTGACGACAGACATAAGGTTTATTGGGAAAATGGACTGATGTATACTCAGGCTGTGCAGACAGAGGGAGGAGTGATAGGCAAGCAGCTTGTCGTTCCCCAGGGGTATCGTGAGCAGTTGCTCGAGACTGCACATGATATTCCCTCATCTGGTCTGGGGACTGAGGCCTGAGGACTGGAGGAGGGCAGATGTGATTCCCCTTCACAAAAGTGGGAGCAGGGCAGAAGCAGGAAACTACAGACCTGTTAGTTTAACCTCAGTGATAGGGAAAAAGATGGAATCACTTCTGAAGGAAAGAATTGTCGAGTACCTAGAGGCCAGAGGGGCACAGGACCCAAGGCAGCATGGATTCCAGCGGAAGGTCATGCCAGAGATCTAATAGATTTCTTTGACTGGGTGACCAAAGTAGTAGATCAGGGAGGGGCTGTGGACATGGCCTACCTAGACTTTAGCAGGCATTTGACTCAGTCCCACACAAAAGATTAATATACAAGTTAGCCAGCCTGGAGTGGGTCCCAAGATGATAGCCTGGGTAAAGAATTGGCTGGAGAATAGGACACAGAGGGTAATAGTAAATGGAGTCCACTCTGAAGAAATGGGGGTTACTAGTGGGGTGACGCAGGGTTCAGTATTAGGACCGGTCCTCTTCAATGTCTTTATAAGCGACATTGCAGAGGGACAGGAAGGAAAAGTATGTCTCTTTGCAGATGACACAAAGATCTGTAACAGAGTTGATGCACAAGGTGGGGTGGAAAGGATTAGAAGGGACTTGGCAAGGTTAGAGGAATGGTCAGATGTATAGCAGCTTAGATTTAATGCTAAGAAGTGCAAGGTAATGCACCTGGGAGACAAAAACCCAGGGGAAGAGTACACAATGGGGGGTGAGATACTAACAACAACAAAAATGGAAAGGGACCTGGGGGTAGTCATATCAAATGACTTAAAGGTGGGCAAGCAATGTGAGAGGGCAGTAAGGAGGGCTGGGGAGATACTGGGATGCACAGGGAGACGCATCACCAGTTGAAAACAGGAAGTTGTTATCCCTCTGTACAGACAGCTGGTGAGACCCCATCTGGAGTACTGTGTGCAGTTCTGGAGACCCAATCTCCGCAAGGACATAGACAAGATGGAAGCTGTTCAGAGGAGGGCAACTAAAATGGTGCAGGGTCTGCACCGGAAGACATATGAAGAGAGACTAAAGGAGCTTAATATGTATATCGAGGAAAAGGAGGAAGAGGGGACATGATAGAAACTTTCAAGTACCTCAAGGAATCAACAAAGTCCAAGAGGGTAGCATCTTTCAAAAAGAGGTGTGCAAGAACAAGGGGCACAATCTGAAGATGGGGGCAGCTCAGAGGTAATGTAAGGAAGTATTTTTCACAGAAAGGGTTGTGGATGCATGGAGCAGCCTTCGAGGAGGTTGTGGAGTCAAAACAGTGGTTGAATTCAAGCATGCATGGGACAGCCATAAGGCAATTCTAGGGGGTGGGGGTAGAAAGAAGTAGGCTGCTGGTTAACTAGGATCTGCAGTTTATCCATTAGGTAGGGAAATGGGCAGACTGGGTGGGCCAAGTGGTCCTTATCTGCCGTTAAATTCAAATTCAAATTCTATGGTCATCTGGGAATCGTGCATACTATGCAGTGGTTGGCCCAGAATTTGTATTGGCCCAACTTCACCCAGCAGGTGAAGGAATATTTCAGGTCTTGTCACCGGTGCCAAGAAATAGGAAAGGCAGGCAAGAAAATCCAAGCCACCCTGTTTCGATTGCCCATAGTGGAGGAGCCATTCCAGACGGTGGGAATGGATATTGTGGGGCCTTTAAATGCCCCCAGCTCCTCAGGGAAAAGATTCATCCTGACTGTGGTGGATTATGCCACCCGGTACCCAGAGGCAGTCACCCTATCCTCTCTGAGGACAAAGTGGCAGATGCCTTACTTGGGATTTTCTCTCGTGTTGGGTTTCCGCAGAGGTTATCACCGATCGAGGGGGTTCCTTCATGTCGGGCCTGATGAAAAGTTTGTGGGAGAATTGTGGGGTGGTGCAGAGATGCATGACACTGTATCACCCACAAGTCAATGGGCTTGTGGAAAGATTTAATGGTACCCTGAAGTCAATGCTTTGGGCATTTGCTGAACAGCATGGGAGGGACTGGGAGAAATACCTTCCTCACTTGTTGTTTGCATACAGGGAGGTGCCCAAGAGTCTACAGGATTTTCCCCCTTCAAGCTCTTATATGGACACTGGGTATGTGGGCCTCTAGACTTGATCGGTGAGGACTGGGAAGGCAAGCACACCACCCAGGGAACTCCCATAGTGGATTACATCCTTAGGTTTAGGGAAAGGCTGAAGGAGCTTATGGGGACAGCCCAAAGCAACCTGGCAGCTGCCCACCAGAAACAAAAAGTGTGGTATGACCACAGAGCCAGAGCTCACTCATACATGGTGGGTCAGGAAGTCATGGTCCTTATTCCGGTCTGGAAAGACAGGTTGCAGGCTGAGTGGGCAGGACTGTACAAAGCAGTTAGGAAGCTAAATGATGTGAACTATATTATAGAGTTACCTGACAGAAGACAGACAGAAAGGATGTACCATGTCAACATGATGAAGTCATATGCTAATAGGGCTGACATGGTGATTGCAGTGTGTAGTACTGGGGAGGGGACGGATGAAGGAGACCCCCTTCTGGACTTGCTGGAAGAAAGTAAGTGGGAGTTCTCTGTGGAGGCAGTTACATTGTCTCCCCAGCTGGCCCCAGACAAGATCCAGGAGGTAAGGGAGGTTTTAGATGACTTTGCCCCACTGTTTAGCGCCAAGCCTGGACTAACCCCCTTAGCGATGCATGATGTGAAGACAGGGACACAGACGCCCCTACGATGGACAGCATATCAGATGTCAGAGGCTGTCCAAAAGGACATTAGGAGGGTAGTGGAGGATATGCTGGATTTAGGGGTAATCCAGAGATCCTGCAGCCCCTGGGCCTCACTCGTAGTCCTTGTGCCCAAGCCACATGGCTCTACTCATTCTGTGTGTACTATTGTGGACTGAATGCAGTCATGAAGTCAGACGCCCACCCGATGCCCCAGACAGATGAACTCCTGGACAAGTTGGGAGGGGCAACCTACCTTACGACCATTGACCTGACCAAGGGGTATTGGCAGATAGAGTTAACGGACAGAGCTAGGGGGAGGTTGGCCTTCATCACTCTGATAGGCTTATCTGAATTTAAAGTAATGCCTTTCGGAATGAAGAACGCCCCAGCCACTTTCCAAAGGTTGGTGAACCAGGTGTTGAATGGTGCTGAGGAGTATGCCATGGCATACCTGGATGACACTGCCATCTTTAGTGCCAGCTGGGAGGAACATCTGTCCCACCTTAGTGTAGTGCTGGGCAGGATACAGAGGGACAGGCTCACTGTCAAAGCTGAGAAGTGCCAGGTGGCCATGGGAGAAGTGGCATACCTTGGGCATGTTGTAGGCCGGGGACAGCTCCGTCCTAACCAAAATAAAAATAGAGGTGA
Source organism: Neoceratodus forsteri (assembly GCA_016271365.2). Classification (NCBI taxonomy): domain Eukaryota; kingdom Metazoa; phylum Chordata; order Ceratodontiformes; family Ceratodontidae; genus Neoceratodus; species Neoceratodus forsteri. Next base: position 1,237,217,659 of record CM057456.1, read on the forward strand.
TCCAGGCGTGGCCTAGACCAGAAATGCAGAAGCAGGTCAGGAGTTTTCTAGGGACAGCAGGGTACTATAGGAAATTTGTACCCAATTACAGTGCCCAGGCTGCTCCCCTATCTGACCTGGTAAAGAAAAGGATGCCAAAGAAAATTACATGGGAACCATCCTATGAGAAAGCCTTTACCAGACTGAAGGAGGCACTGTGCAGTGCTCCAGTATTGACAAGTTCTGACTATAGCAAACCCTTTATAGTTCAGACTGACGCTTCAGACATGGGTATTGAGGCAGTACTGAGTCAGACATCCAACCAAGGGAAAGATCACCCGGTAGTGTACCTGAGAAAAAAGTTACTTCCCAGGGAGCAGGCATACTCTACTGCGGAAAAGAGTGTCTTGCCATAGTGTGGGCCCTAAAGAAGTTAGAGCCATACTTATATGGGCAGCATTTTGTGGTACAAACTGACCACAACCCCCTAGTTTAGCTGACGCAAATGGGAGAAACTAATAGTAGATTGTTAAAATGGAGTCTTGCCTTGCAAGGGTATGACATGACAATCTTACATAGGGCTGAAGCGACCAATCAGAACTCAGATGGCTTTTCGCGGGTTTATGAGGAGTGAATTGATTTGGGAAGTTCATCCCATGCAGGGGATAGAGCCCCCAAATTCAGTCTAGGTGGGGAGGATTTGTGACGCTTGGCCAGCTGGTTATGATTGTTCTATGATTTGTAATATAGAATGTGGTATGTGACCTGTCTCACAGGAGACATCCTGTGCCCCTGGGATGACATCCCACCCTCCCCCCAGGTTTCGGTTAAAATGACAGGATGTGTTAAACAGCAGAACTCTCTAACGTGATTAACTTTCAAGAAGTCACATTTTATGGCCTTGTTGATGAGCTGTGCTTCTTTGAAGCTTAGAACTTAAAATATACATTGTATGATGTTTTAGAGGAAAACACAGGTTCCATCACTATGGTGCTAAGTCATAAAAATCCTTTGATGTGTCCTGAGAAGAGAAACTACTCAAGCCAAAGAGGGGATGTTATTTAAAGAGTGTCACAATTTGGGAAATAAGTTTTGCTGAACTCACAGTATTTAACGTACCTCTTGATAGGGCATCCTGTTTTGTATAATTTTTATATTCTGAAAGGAGGAGCCAGATGACCTCATGGAAGGGGTTGAAACACAGCATTTTTAAATTGTATTCTGTGTTTTTCAAGTGACACATTCCTGTTGGACTCTGAAGCAACAACATCTAATTATAAGCACTGTAAGAAGATAAGAATACATTAGATAGACATGTCTAATTGTATTGGAGTAGGAGTTCGCACTTTTTTCTTGTTTTCTTTTAAGTGATTGTATGCTTTGTGATATATTATTCTGTGTTTACATTTTACCTATTTTTATCTATTTTCTAAGCAAACCTCTTACATGTAAAGAGACTTCCTGGTGCCTTCGAAGTGCCTTCTTTTGCATGTGAATTACAGAAGGTTAAGGCTGACTAAATTCTTCAAAGCTTGATGGTAATACCAAACTGGGAAAAGGCAAGAATTTTCCTAAGGTCTTTCATAGAGTTTTTAAGGGTTCATTTTGTATACCTAGTTAGGTACCCTTGGCAAAAGCTATCTGGCATTCCCCGAAGAGCAGAATTATCTGAGCCTGTACATTTGGGTACGCTAGCATAAGGTTCACAGTTTGAATCCCTTCTGAACTTGTGACCAAAGGTGATCCGGACCCACAAAACAGACAGGAGGGTTACCCTGTTCTGTTAACTGTTCACAATACTGTGCTCAGAGGTTGGCACTGTGGGAACAGAGGGCCTCACCTGCTGCGTGGGTTTGTGACAGTAATTAGTTTACCTACTGTACAAATCTGATTTGCTTTCATACACAATGTCTACACTCGTCTATACTGTATATACTGCAAGTACTGCCTGTTGACCTATTGCACTGAAATTAATTTTGCTTCACATATACTCTCTGTACTTGTCTATACTGGCACAGATATTCAAACTGCGCCAGGCCATGGTGCAAGCCTGGGCACAGCGCAACTTGACTGTGCAGGTGCGTTGACTGGGCAATATTCAATGGAGCTGCGCCATGGCACAGCATTGTTGAATATCGCACCCTGGCAAACTGCAGTGTGCATGGTGCAGTGGCCCTGCACCAGCACAAGTGGCCAGAGTGGAGCAGGGGGATGCGCTAGCGCAAGTTCTGTTGCGCTTTGCGCATCAACCGCGATATTCAAAAGTGCACATGCAAATGGGGCCATAATGTATGCAAGGTGCAAATGGGGGTCATTGCATGTCATTATGCCATTGCATGCATGTCGCCAATCCCTGGCAACTTGTGCCTGGCGCCCTGCCAGACAGCAGCCGTCAGGGACCGACGCCCCCTGCACAGCGCGGTAATGTGCCCCACAGCCCGATCGCGGGCTTCAGTAAATAGAAATTGTGTCCATCCACCCGGTGATGAGAAGCGATTCCTTCAGGAAGTGGCGGACTTCGTCGATATGGCATTTGAATCGCCTAGATTGATGGTTCTGGGCGATTTCAACACCTGGGTCAACAACGAACTCTCGCAATTTGGTCAACATTTCCTCCAGTTAATGACAACGCTGGGCCTTACACAGGTGGTTTCCTCTGCTACACATAAATGTGGACACTCTTTGGACTTAATCTTCCTTCTAGGGGTCGAGGCATCCGATGTGGGGGTAGAACCCATCGGGTGGTCAGATCATTACACTGTGGGGTTTAGTTTTTGCTCCCCTTCCAGAACGTCTGCCCCTACAGAGTTGGTTAGGTACCGCCCTTTGCGGGATATAGATCCCCAAGGCCTTGCGGCGGTACTTGACCTCTTGTCTCCCGCATTGGCAAGCAGTGATCCAGAGACCCTCATATTGGCCTATACTACAGCCGTTGCTGGGGCTCTGGATCTCATTGTTCCAGTTCATGTCGGCCCCCTCTCCCTTCGCTCCAAGTCCCCTTGGTTTGATGGGATGCTGAGGGCGATGCAGAGACAGGGGTGTAGGTTAGAGCGCTGCTGGCGAAGGTCCACCCTTGATGCCGACCACCTTAGATTGATGGATCATTATTTGGTCTATCAATCCGCAATCACCCGTAAGAAGGCAGAGTTCCTGTCCAGGGAGATTGCGGTTGCTCGGAATCAACCAGCTCAGCTGTTTCGAACTGTGGACAGACTGTGCAACCCAGCCTGTCTTCAAGTTCGGAAATTTTTGCAATTGGAGTGCGATGAGCTTGCTCGGTTCTTCATAAATAAGGTGGCTGACATTAGGGCTGAGTAGTTGCCATCACACTCTATGGGGGTTGCCGTGAACCGGGGTGAGATCACGGTGCCTCGGCTTTCCTGGAGTTCCTTCAGTCAGCTGGAGTTCATTGATGTCATGAGGATCATCCAGCACATGCGCCCTATATGCTGTAGTTTGGATCCTGGACTAACCTCCCTAATTTTGGGTTGTATTGACATCATTGGTCCAGTCCTTTTTCAGATAGTCAGGAGCTCCCTGGAATTGGGTGAGTTTCCTAGCTCTCTGAAAGAGGCGGTGGTGACACCCCTCTTGAAGAAAGCTACCGTGGACCCTGACTGTCTGGAAAACTAAAGACCTATCTCTAACCTTCCCTTTGTTGGGAAGGTGACTGAGAAAGTAGTGGCTGCACAACTGGAAGACCATTTGACCATCCATGACATCTATGAATTCCTCCAGTCTGGTTTTCGTAAAAGACATAGTACCGAGGCAGCACTGGTTTGGGTGCCCAATGATCTCTTGATGGCTAGAGATCGGAAGAGTCATTCCATTCTGGTTCTCCTCGACCTTTCTTCAGCCTTTGACACTGTAGATCACATGGTGTTGATAGAACACCTGAGGCTGTTCTGCGGAATATCTGGAACCGTCTTAAGATGGTTCTCATCATTCCTCACTGGAAGATCACAAAGAGTTGTGCCCGGGGTTTTTTCCTCGGATTCAACTGCTTTGTGTTGTAAGACTCCCAGGGTTCAGTATTGTCACCCATGTTATTTGCGGTGTATATGCTGCCATCGGAGACATTGTAAGGAAGTATGGGCTGAGGTTTCACTGTTATGCAGATGATACCCAGCTCTATCTTTCTTTTGCCCTCGACCAGATTGGAGCTCTCTTGGTCTTTAATAGCTGTCTAACCGAAATCCAGGAGTGGATGAATTCTAGCTGGCTGAGGTTGAATTCTGATAAGACTGAGGTACTGGTTGTGGACCCGGGTCATCGGATAGGGGGGTCGGGTGTTGATGCGCCTTCCGGAATTTTTCTTGGAGGTGTTTCTCTCCCGATCTCTGAATGGGTGCAGAACCTGGGGATGGTTCTTGATGATGGGCTGACACTGCACTCACAGGTGTCGCCAGTTGTTAAGACTGCCTTTTACTATCTTAGGAACATCGCCAGGATCCAGCATCTTGTTCCGTCTGCCGACCTGCCAACGTTAGTTCATGCCTTCGTGTCCTCGCACTTGGATTATTGCAACTCCCTTTACCTAGGGCTCTCTGGGGTTGAAATCCATCGCCTGCAGCTAGTGCAGAACGCTGCAGCCCGGCTTTGATGGGTTCAAGCAGATCCTGTCATATTACTCGGTGCTGCGCCAAACTGCACTGGCTGCCAGTGGGTGGCGGATCACTTTAAAATTGACGCTGCTGACTTTCAAAGCTCTACGATATGGGCCCAGGCTATCTGAAAGAACTTCTGGTTCCTTATCACCTGAATTGATCACTCCGCTCAGCCGACGAGGGGTTGCTAGAGGTTCCAAGGGTAAATTTGAAATCTTCGGGTGCTCGGGCATTTGCATATATAGCCCCCACTCTTTGGAACTCTCTACCCCGTCGGTTACGGGAGTGCATTTCTGTGGAGGGCTTTAAGAAAGGTCTGAAGACTTTTTTATGGGAAACTACATTTTTAGAACACTGACCGTTATGACTGTTTTGTTTTAATTGTATGTTTTAATGATTTTTTCTTTTACTGTTTTGATTTGTTATTTATGTATGGCGCCTTGGTAATTGGGCGCCTTATAAAATAAAATTATTATTATTATTATTATATCACTGGTGGTCCACTGGACCACTATCTGCCGATCTGGGGCTTCAGTATAAATAAAATGAATCCTATATCCCTGGTGGTCCAGTGGACCACTGTCAACCGATCAGAGCATTTGTAATAAAAAGAATTCGTCCAATATCCCTGGTAGTCTAGTGGTACCCCCTCCCCACCCTCCTGGGCCCCACTGCCCGCTGCCCCTGGTCAGCGGCGGTGCAAACACCCCACCGCCTGCCCTGCTGCCCGCCGACTGACACCGTGGGTAGGGCTGTACGCAATGGTCCACAGTGGAGCCAATGGGCGTGCAGCCCGTGCCGTGCTACATATCTGGAATGTGCAATGCAGTGCGGGCTGCATGCCCATTAGCTCCGCTGTGAACAACACACTACCTCCGGTCATCGTCAGCGGTGTCAGGCGGCAGGTGGAGTGAGTTGCTGCCGCCGGCGCTGACGGGGGAAGCGAGGCGGTGGGGCTCAGTGGGCGGGTGGGGAAGGGGTACCACTGGGCCACCAGGGATATGGACATAATTCTTTTTGTATTACAAATGCCCGCAATCGGGCTGACAGCGGTCCACTGGACCACCAGGGATATTGGACGTAATTTTCTATACAAATGCCAGTGATCGGGCTGAAAGCGGTCCACTGGACCACCAGGGATATAGAAATTGATTTTATTTATACTTAAGCCCATGATCGGGCAGACAGCAGTCCACTGGACCACCAGGGATATTGGACGTGATTTTTTGAACAGATGCCCGTGATCTGGCATGGGGGGACGCTGCCACAGAGGTGCAGCTGGAGCTTGGGTGGCCACCCACAGGTGGCAGCTGCCGTGTTAGCCCTGCAATATGGCAGCTCACCTGTGGGTAATGACGTTCATTCTTTTTTTTGGATCAACTTTGTGCAGCGCAAGTAGGGTTACGTATGCATGGATTCAGCACATCCCGGGCTGAATATCGGGATGTGCAGAGTATGCATGGGCACGCCCCCCCACCTGCGCCGCATACATTACTGATGCACGTCGGTCCATTGGGATTTGTGCCAGGCACAATTTCCATTTGAATATCACGCCGGGGCGCAACCCTATTGACTATTTGGGCCCCGGTGTATATTGTAATGTACTGCCTAATGCACTTTTTGCACTTATAATCTATGCTGTGACCATTTATGTATCTGTTATGTATTTACTGTATTTATCATGTTAAACCTGATCAGCTGTTGTTTTCGTTGTACTTAATATTCTGACTTGTGTAACTCCATTACCCTCTCCCCTGGGTCACACCTGGAAATGAGCCTCGGCTCAGTGTGCCTTTCCCAGTTACCAAATTTTAAATAAATAAATATTAGTGAGTTATAGCATTCCATGAGAACCCACCATTGCAATCTCTTAAATTCCCATCCAATCCCCAGTTCTCTGACCCCGGGTGGCTACCTCTTCTGGTCCATATTTAGTACCCTTGAGCTTGCTGAGATAAGGACTGGCTTCCCAGAGAGGAACAGTCTAGTAAAGAGCTAATGAGCAAGGGGTAGTTACGTGTTGGAGCATGAAGTAGGGCTCAGGTCCCGCCGGGTATACGGATATTGAGGGGGCAGGAGCCACATCCTGATTCAGAGACTAGATGGGGGAGAGGTGATTCCTGTGCAGCCTGTAATAATGTGTGGGCCACCAAAGTAATAATTGGTGCGGTCAAGAAAAGAAGAAAGTGTGAGAAAGGTCAGAAATCTAAGAGGGGGAAGAATGCAACCCAAGCCATACGATGTCCCTGGGCATGTGGCATCTGGTTCATGAATCCAGACATGTGTAAGAGGAATACCCACGGGGTATTGCTGTGAGCGCTAGTTTACAAAACTAGGTGCTGCCAGATAATCGGGGGGGGGGGGTCTGATGTGTCCTTACATCCTTGCCCTAATCAGGACCAGCAGTGAAGCTACAACTGTGTCCCCTATCCAGTTTATTGCAGCTTGTTATACACCTGAAATGCAAAATGTTAGGTAGTTTTGCCTTTGCCCTTCTCCCGTACCAGATAGGGGAGGTAGGAGGTGGTGAGAAAGCCAAGGGTTGTTCAACGTTTTCTACCCCTGTAATAGTGGAGATAAATATTTCACAATTACACAGGTGCATTATGGACCCCCATGGTAAATGCCCTTTAGGAACAGCATCTGGGATTCATCCTTAAATAGCTCTGATGAAGGAGTTGCTCTGGAGCTGAGCACTGAGGAGTGATAGTGGATCCAGAAACTGAGGGAAAGGGAAACATGGTGAGTGAGGAAGAGAAATGGGGTTGGGGGAGGTCCTGCAAGGGGGGGTGGGGGAAGTAGAAAAAAATCTAAGATACCCTCACAGTAAATGGCTGCTTATCTGATAACATACAATAGAGGGTATCTGCTGCTCTTTAGGTGACTAATCTGACCTGTAGTCTGAAACCTACATACAAGAAAGAGAGTTTGGTGAGTTGAGTTCTCTACTGGCCGGAGCACCGCCAGCTCTTCATAATACTATAATTCCTGGTGGAGCTATGAAGACTGAGGGGGCAGAATGGTATGCAATAGGGGAAGTCCCACCAAATAAGGAAGTGGGGTCAAAGGCTGGGCCTATAAGAAGCACTCAGCAGTGGAGTTTAGTGGGTGCCAGATTAGTAGTTTATCAAGTGGGGTACGGGTGAAGCCAATAAGAAGGGATTCCACCAAGAGGGTTATGGAGAAGCTGAACGTTGTGCAGGAGGGCATGGGTAAAGAACAAGGATGACCTCATGAGAGAAATGGGGGTATATGAGACTATGTTTTCCCCAGGTACGGTGCTTATGCTGAGTTGGAGGTGAATGAGAAAGCACATTCCCTTGTTAATATGATCAGGTCCTGGGTTAAAAATTGAGTCTAATGTATAATAATAACAGTAGCAGTATCCCTCCCCAAGAAAACAATACAGCAGTATCCCACCCTCTATTTACATTCCCAACTTTAGAAATGTCCAGTGTCAGTGTTAAGTACAAATAAAAGGATACTGTGCTCGCTGTCTTGTACTAGAAGGTGCAGTACAGGAGAGCTGAAAGGAAAGTTTCTCCCACTGGCAGTAACAGCGGCAGAGCAGTGTTCAATTAGCATGCCACATGGTAGACCATGGAGTACAGTCTGGTATCAGTTCAGCTCAGTAATAAGTAGCCAATGAGTGAGGTGCTTCTTCAAAATTATGGTTCATGGCAGAGTAGCAGACACAGCCAAACTGCATCCCACAACAGGAGAGTTTTTTTAAAAGAATTAAAGCTGGGTTGTAAGTTCAGATTTTCAGCGGGGGATTTGCAGGTTGCACAGTGTCCTGGAGGGGTGTCTGAGTGTTGAAGGTCATTATGGAGGAGTTGACAACTTGCTGAGGTGCAGCCCCATTTGCTGCAGTCATAGCCCAGGTGGGGGCATCAGAGGATGTCCCTGGAGCCTGCACTGGAGGAAGACTAGGAGGATGGCAGCTTCTAGAGGGTGTGACAATCCCAGTAGGTTCGCCAGTGGGGCATAGTGATTACTGGAGAGTAAAGTGTTTGTTCCTTCTTCCTCCTCCTCCTGTGGCTTCTTGATCTCACTTGCTGTAGATCTGGTGCTGCTTGCTGTGTTCAGTGGGTTTTATTTCACTGTTTGCTTTTCAGCTGCTGTATCCAGATTTCCCATTCTCCTGTGTTGTGGCTGCAGCCTGGGAGGGACTGACTGAAGGGTCACCCAGTCCCATACGTTCTGCAGAGGAGTTTTCCTCTTCATGATGGCAAGTTCTGAGGTTAGAAGGAAAGACTGCTCATGGCCAAGTGGATTAAATGAAGTACATTGCTGCCTTAGCGGTATTGAATAGCCTGGGTATCCCATTTACTAAAATACAGAACTGGGCCGTAACACAAAGTAAAGGTGCCCTAGCTCTGTGAAGGGCCTGTCTTGCTTCAGTGAACTCCCTGTGGCATATAGTGAGGCTCAATAAGTAATCCGCGAATATCATTATTTTGTGTCCCTGCCATTCAAGTCTCACCAGTTCCTGGGTTCTGCGAAGAATGTTGTCTTTGACCAGGAACCTAAAGAAATGGCCAATGATAGGCCCTAGGTGGGGTCTGGGTTTTGGCGGTGGGGCCAGGGATCTATGAGCCCATTCAATATCAAATCTTGGGTCACCAGTTAGTCAATGGAGCTGCAGTAAAGTGTGACATAGGAAAGCAGCGCAATCACACAGTTCAGTTTGCTCCAGGAAGACGACGAACCTGAAATTGTTTCATTGGTTTTCTATATCATCATTTTTTTCCTGGAGATGTTGGATAGTGCGGTCTTGTTGTTGGAGCCAGGTCACATTGTGACAAGCTAATTCAGTTGATTGGATCTTCTGCCCTGTTGCCATAGCTCGGGTTTCCAAGAGCGTGATCTTTTCAGTGTTCTGTATTGCACTAATTTTAATCTCCTTTAACTCCTGCAGGACTTGGGTGACTATAGCTTCCATCTTTTCCACAGAGAGGGTCACCACCATGATGAAGCCGATTGCCACACAGACAAGCCTGACTCAGGAGTGACAGCCCAGAGACCCAATTGCAGTCCATCCCCGGTAAAATTATTGGAAACATTTTAGTGCAGGTTGTAGATGCTAGATGGTCATTGTCACTTTTCAATGTGGGCGAGCGGTAGGATGGATGCAGAAAGCCATGGATGTCCGACGATTGGGGACTAAAGTTCAGAGAGCTAGGATTATGCTGCCATCTTGGTTGTGCAGTAGCCACACCTTCCCCCCAGCAATAGTCTTAAGACAATAAAAAACACTTTGGACTATGGCTAACACCTGAGAAACCTACCAAGCCTCATGTCTCATCCAATCCAAAATGGGAAGATCCAAGCTATCCAAAACAGGTGATATGAAACATTCCATATCAATGAGCAAGGCTCCTGGAATTCTGTGATTGTGGAATTTTCCCCAGAATTTGCATCATGCCACATAATTCATATAGTGCCACAGAATTCATTATTTTTGGTGAATTTCCATTCAAATCTACAATTTTCCCATGGTCCCAAGCTCCCATATCCATCTTATTTATCCTGAAGCCCCTCCTCTAAGCTTGTCATTAATGACATCACATCATATTTTAGCCAATGGTAGGACTGCATTCTGCCACAGAAATAAATAAATTATTCCATAGAAATCAGAAAATGCTGCTGCAGAAGCCTAGGAGCCCTGCCGCAGAAATCAGAAAATGCTGCCACAGAGAAGCTAGGGGCCCTGCCAATGAGCAGCAACTCTGTTTTGCCAAGGTTCAGCTTCAGTCCACTTGGAGCCATCAATAATCTGATACTGGAGAAAGCCGGATTAAGTACAGCTGAGCCCTTTGGGGTTTAAGAGAGAAATACTGCTAGGAAAACCTACACAACACTGAAATATTTGAATCATCTCTCCATGTGGTAGCAGAAACAGTGAATAAACAACAGGAACAGTGTGGAACCCAAGGACACCACAGTCAATAACATGTGGGGAAGATCTAAAATTTCCAAAAAAACACTGTGCCACCAATACCTAAGAAAAGACTTGAAGCAATTAAGAATGGTGCCAATGATTTCAGCAACCCTTCTCATATGGTCCAAAAATGTCCAATGTTCATTTCAAATGATGATGACAAATCCAACAGGACCATGAAATAAATGCATCTATGATATCTCATATAAAGAGATCATTCGAAATCACCATAAGGGCTGTCTCATGCTGTTTAGGATGAAACCTTAATTGGAATGGCTCATAGATGATGAATTCCTTCAAACGCTCTGCTAGCTGCATCACTACCATGTCCTCAGTAACTTTTCCTACACAAGGCAAGTTACAGGTGAGTTAGAAATTGAGAGATCCTCACTATCTAAAGATGCCTTCTTCAGGAGTGATCTCACCACAGCTTCCTACAAAGTGAGTGGGAGCACACACTCCTGTAGACAAGCATTAGGGATAAACGAGAGTAGGCATCATAATCTTGCCTCCAGCCTTCACTAGACCCAGTGCTGACAACGCCCACTGAGTCTCATTATAATCAGTCAAGTAGAAACTCTCCCAAACAAAAGAAGGTTCAGACAGCTGACCATTTCAAAACAAGCAAAAGGAAATATTTTTACACACAAAGGGCTGGGAATCTATGGAACAGACTTCCAAAACATACCATAATAAGTGAAAATAAAGAAGTATTAAAAAAAAACTAGATAGATGTATAGCTGGTGTAGGAAATATGACTTATAACTTGTACTAAAGAAGCTGTATTTGGGCTTCGGCCTCTTTAGCTCCTTCAAGCATTAAGTGACGGCTCCAAGTCTTGGCCATTGCAAATATGGCTAGCAACGGTTGCTGCTATCTTGGTCCACAGACTTTGCAGAGAAGACATTACCAAACTCTTTGTATCTCTCCATCGAAGCCTCGTCTGATCTTTCGGAAAGGCTCTCAGAGAAAAGAATTTCCATTCTCGCACTCTTGGATAGAGTGACCAATTAAGTCCTCTCAGCTGTGAAGATGTCCAAGAAGACATTTCTCATGGCAATCATCACTTACTGGCATATCTGGTAATGAGACACCATGACACCTTTGTTAGACTTGGAACTGGATTCCCTCCACCCGCACTGTAACCTTTCTTCTAGCATTCTAAAGAGACAGAGGTCCCCACTGCACTATGAGGCACTTCTCCTTCAGCATGCAGAATGACAAGGAGCTGGCACCAGCTAGTCAGCCAGAGAGAGGATGCACTGATTATAAGCTTCCACTGCCTTTATGAACCCAATGACAGAGGCACCTAAGATGCCAGAGGTGTCCACTGCTTCCCAGCAAGTACTGGTACTAAGCCTAGACCAGGGACAGCACTGGATCGTCTATGCAGGGGCAGAAAAATATAAAACCAAGTGCTGCAACAAAACTACAGAGTCAATATGAAAATTCTCTGCCACAGTTCCTGCAGAGAAAGCAAGGCTGAGCGTGCATCTCCCACTGCAGAGGCAGAATGGAAAGGTTGGGTAACTATGAAGTATCCCATTAGCTGCATGAAATCTGTTTTTATCTTATCCTCAGCTACATTGACCCAACTGTTGATGTCCCCGAACACAGGACTTCCAACACCACAGTTGACATAAGGTTGGAGAATCCATCATGAAATTCACCCCCGTTGTGCAGTAAACCAACAGTAGCCTACATTTTACACCTTTACCTCAGGAGACCCACCTTAGTCAGACTAGACTCACTGATTCACTCCTTCTAATGCTTTGTCCTTAATTTCACCACTAGAGTCCACCGATGCTCCCTTTACTCCTCCCTCTCCTTTCCCTCCCTTGATGCATGTGCCTCAGTCATTTCACTTTCATCTCTAAATTATGGCTTTGGTTCCCTCCTCTTATCTTTCCTTCCTCCATAATCCCCCTTTACAGCTCTGGCCCTCTCTCTCATGCTCCCATCTGTAAAATCCTCTGCTGGTCAAGTTGCCTTCTCCTTCCGCTCTCCCAAACTATGGGGCTCCCTTCCCATTACCATTTGTATTGCTCCTTCCTCCCATTCACTCCAATGTCTCCCCCTTGAATTCACTCCTCACTTCTACAGTTGTATCTGATCCTGTAGTGTATTTTGCTGCCCTACAGTTCTCTCTTCCCACTGCTCCCGTCCTAATTAATTTCCCCCTGCCCCCAGTTTCCTCCATGCTTGTTACTCTTCAAATTTTTGCCATCTCTGCACTTTAATAGTGTGTTAAGCAATGCCTTGTTTGTACTCAAATTGTGTTCCAATTTGCACTATTAAATGCTGCTCTTCAGATGCTCCACCTAGCTCATTGCTCTGCCTAGCTCATCTTATTCATTTTGTCTGATTTGTGTAACTGACTGTTGTTAACTTACTGCTGTACTCTCCTCATTTCCCCCCTCCCCATGAAGCATCTGTAAACCAGCCATTTCAGCTCAGTGTGTCTTTCCTGTTAAGTATTTTGAAAAAAACTAACTACCTAACTAACAAACATAAGATAGTCACACACTCAAAAGTGCCTGCATCCTCCACAGGGACACATCATACCCTCCATTCCTGATCTACAAACAACTGTTACCTCATTGCCTTTGCACTCCATACATGAACAATGTGTCACAGAGAACTTGAGGGGACAATCTCAGAGATATAATTACCGGAGCATTGTCCCTTAACTAGGTCTTAGCAACATAAACCAGATTAACACTAGAGGTAAATATTAGAATTCTCAAAAAAAGCTGTTTTACTAACCCCTGAGCTGGCATTTAGTAGCACTGCCTGTTTAAAAACTCGCTCCTACCACTAGTGGGCAGGAATGGTGAATACCAGAGAGCCAGACTCACAGCTTACTCTCTAGTAGAGACTCTGACTTGGACAGCTTGATGGGAGGAGCTTAGAGATAGAGAGAAGGGTGCCAGGATGCCCTCAAGGACAAGGTACAGTTTCCCCTGAGGTGGCAAGAGCCTCCTACTTTACAGTTGTTGGATGTGGCACACCACAGCTGTGCAGCTCCCAGGGAAGGGATCTTGAGGTCATTCATGTACTGTAGATCACTGTTAATGCTGAGGATCATGATGTGGCAGACCACGAGGGGCTTCCTCTTCCTGGCAGCCATGCAGTGCAGAAAGGATCCCCCATAAGAATGGGAATCACCTCTGGTGGGGCATTTGTGGTCTTGTGCCCAAGCCATGCAGTAAGCTGAGCTGCTGATGAAGAGAAATCTGGTGAGAGAGACAAGACAGTTGAATAAAGTAGGAGATATGCCTACACCATCTGACAGTTTATTTATTTAAAAGTTTAACCAGGAAGTACATAATAAGCTGAAAACAGCTTGTGACGGTTGATCCCAAGATGGGTACCAGAGCTGCTGGGGGTGACCTCTGAGATCCACAGGGGAGACTGCCCTGTCGTGAAGTGGCTGCTCTCAGGATCAGAGACCCATGGACATTCACCAGCAAACAAAAGCCCAAAAAGTACTGTGCCTTCAGCAGTGTAAGCCTCCTGCACCACTAGCTGACCAAGTGCCATAGAAGTGTGAAATCTCCAGAAATCCTGACTTCTAGCACAGTGGGAAAACTAATGAACTTGTGCTGAGCAGATCCAGAGATACATACTCACCAGCGGGTGTGTGTGGACCCAAGAAAAGGAATAGAACGGGACACGTGGCGCACATTAGGAGTCTGAAACACACCCATTAACAAGGGACCTTGAAGGTCCTGACTTGTACCTGGGGTCAGGACTGAATCTGTCTGAATGGTGCCAACATGGAGAGTCCTGGGACCAGTATTCCTGCATGTAAATGCTGACTGTAAGTACAGTTTGACTGCTGCTTATATACCATGTAGAAGGATTTATTCCTGTCACTGTTGGTCCGAGCTGAAATTGCCCCACGGTTTGGGTGCTAGGATGTGTGCAGTAACTGTGGATGGAGCTATAGTGAGCCTTGTGGCAAGCAGTCTCTCATATTCCTAGACACACAATAGCCCAGCTGAAATGCAACATCTCTTTTTCAGTGGGGTCTTGATTTCTACCATTTCCACATCTGGGTGTACTGGAGCACTGGGAGGTTAATGCATGCACCAATGCTATTGTGAAACTATTGACCTATACATTTTTAACCTATTTTATTGCCATTTCCCTCCTCTCTTTGTAAGATGTCCTTTGTTCCCCCTTTTTTAATTTGCTTTAGTATTTTTTAATGTTTGGAATAATTAAAAGGACTGCACCTTTTTAATATGGCTGTCCCAAGGTTTTCATCAATATTCTCATTTATTTTTGAACAATCATTGTCCCATAAGGCAAGAGAGTAGTGACTTTTGCATGCTAGGTCACCTGATTCACAAGAAAAGTGATGTTAAACTGGTGTTCAAAACAGCTGAAAATACTGATAACTCGGGGCTAACCAGATTAAAAGGAGCTCTTTTAATAATTTCAAATTTATGCTGGCCCGTTGGTGCAGCGGCAGGGCTGCTGCTTACAACACTGGTTACGTGGGTCTGACAACAAGACTAAGACACTGGAGGGCCGGCAAGGCAAGAAGGTTTCAGCATCCCAGAGGGAGCTTGCCTCTTCAGGGTGGGTGACTGTCTATCCCCACTGCATTGGTGCGACCTGGGGGCCCAAAGGTGGTCCCACAAGGCAGGGATGGCAGAGGAAGGGGGATTATGCCTAGCTTGGTGCTGCATGGTCCCGTTGCACACTTGCGACATCCATTCATGCCAGCATCTCGGGGTGGGAGAACACAGGAAACAAGTCTTTACCAGCCAGCTGGCATTCAGGTCATGCACCGCCCATCTGTCAGCAGAAGTGTCCTTTGCCTGCGGAATTCAGGCATCCAGAGGGAAGTGGGACACCCCCAAAGGGTCCTACAGCATGGGCCCTCAGGTGGAGGGGGAGGACTGAGGCAGTAAAAATGATAAATCATTTCAGATCTGCAGTATAAAAGTGCCAAGGCAGATTCAAAATGAGAAAAAAAAGGCAGCTTAGGAAACAAGAGAAAGAAACTGAATAAAAATGCACAGGTCATAATGTTCATTGCACTGCCACTTTAAAATCCCATGCAGTGTAAAAACCAAAAACAGCAATTCTTTTAGATTACTCTTGAAACATTAGTTAGCACCCACCATAAGTAATTAGTACCACAGACTTCTAGATAACGAAATATCCTTCCCTATCCATAAATGCTATCGGAGCTGAACATATGTGAAGGAATAATAATAGTTGCTTTTTGTTCCAGCCAATATCGCCTTCTCATTCCATGCCAACCCATCCCCACTGTTGGGATTTATGAATGAAGGCAGCATTATACCTCCTAATCAGGCACACCCAGGCTAAAGCGCCTCTGAGAAGTTTACAATTCAAATTAATTTCTTTCTTATTTCTATTTCTTTTTAACTCGCTAATGTTGTTATAATTCACAATTTCCCCTTGCAACTTATTTAGTTTTTCATTTCCCTGAATAGGCATTTTAACTCTTTCCATTTGCATCTTTGAATGTTATAAATAGCTCTAGCCTCTGTACCTCTTCTGATATATTAAGCTCCAGTAAGAAATATGTAGTGCACTTTGTCACAGATTCACTCAACAGGTCAGGCCCTCTACTCCCAAAGTGCCAACTTCTGAGCGCAGTCTTGTGAACAGTGTAGCAGACAAGGTGACCCTCTTGTCTGTTTTTGTGAGTTCATATCAACCTTTGGTCTCAGTTCTGGAGAGATTCAAACTGTTAACCTCTTGCTAGCATAGCTAATGCACAGGCTCAGATATATATATATATATATATATATATACACACACACACACACACACATATATATATATATATATATATATATATATATACACACACACATATATATCAACCTGGATAAATAAAGATTTGATTGATTGATTATGTCTGGGAGGAGCAGATATCTTTGCCTACGGGCACCTAACCAGGTATTCAGAGATTAACCCTTTAAAACTTTTATAAAGACCTAAGATTTAAAACTCTTCTCTTTCCAGTTTAATACCACCATACAAGCTATATGTCTGCTGAACCATAAATATTTCTTAGCAAAAGAAAACAATTCAAAGACAGACCAGGTTTTCTCTAAAATTAGAGTTTTTACTAATATATAGACTAATATGTCAAACATACAATACAGAACTCATATCACAAGACACACAGAGCTTTAAACAAAACAAGGTTTAAAACAGTGCAATTCATACAACTATATTTAGATTTGTCTAGCTTTCTAAATACCTCTTTTCAGTGCTCAGATGTTTTCTTGGTCAGTGTCAGATACAAAGTGCATCTCTATAGTGAAAGAGAATAATCTTTTCAAGCAGTAGTGACCAACCCCTTTTGGATGAAGTCATCCAGCCCCTCCTCTGGTCAAATATCTAACAAAAATATAATTTTATACAACCACAAGATGTAATTTCAAAGTATTAATTCTGCAACCTTAGCATAACTCAAGTTTCAATGACACCTCTTTTGATCTAATGCTGTACCCTCTTCACACAGGCTTCATAGGGTCATTTACAACCTTACACCTCTATGTAACATCCTAGCTTCCCTTATTTTAACGTCATAAACCTAGTTTATGATTTCTCTCTTAACAAAATTAACTTAACAACTCTGTAATTAGCTCAGAGAAACAGGATCCTTAATTAAAAGTCTTCCAGTAACTGTCAGCAGTTCTCTTGGCCTGCATCTGTGAGCTGAAATCTGGGGGGGGATGAGAGAAGTCATTCCTACAGCATTTGAATTTTCAGCAGAGACATTAATACATTTTATATTTAAAAACATATACAGCACTCAGAACGGGCTGTCTACATCACACACTTTTCTTGCAGTTTGTCACCACCTAAGAAACTGCAGCTGCAAAAAGTGAGCGGGGAGGGACAAAGCACAGTGGATGAAGTCACTTGTTTTACTTTAAAGATGCTCATTGTGTTAATTTCATTCCACCTGTCAAGTTAATTTAGGTTAACGTTTGGCCTAAAGGTTCTCATAGAGTGACTGAATTTAACCCTATCAGTTCCTCTTGTTATTAAAGGATACATTCAGTCGTCTCCCCTTTTATTCTGAATATTAAGTTCATGCTCCTAGTTGTCATATGTTTCGTTGCCTTTTCCCTGCTAACTTGTTGCTGCCTATGGTCTGTTTTCTTTTGCTTGTTTTCCTGCCCAAGTCTTATGTGACCCGCCCTGATTTTCTTGTGAATGAAACTAGTCTACAGCCTGGGAGCCAGGAAGCAACCTCAGTCGCAAGGCCATGAATCAACAAAACACATCAATCAGACAAAGACCCACACGCGCGCGCTACCATTGGCCAGGGTGCCGAATGTCAGACTAACCCGAATGGCCGACATCCAAACCCCGCCTCCGTTGTCTAGGTAACGCCCTCTCCATCCCTGCCCCCTGCGGATAGGGTGCAAACTGTTACTCAGATTACAGTAACAGCTGGATTCGAAGTGTTGAACGTCGAAGACAGCTCGCGTGCGTCTTGTATCTTTCGCATTCACTGACCCTGTGCATTAATCAAACAAAAACACGCTATCATGTATAAATTAATGGGGCATTTTCAAGTAAATATACATTGGTATCCGTATCTAACGTGTATGTGACTAAACTGGAGGCAATCAGTCCATTGTAGTAGGTAAACCAGCAGGCAGCAGAATTTCAAAGACTGAATAACACCCCCTTAAAAAAAACAACATTTGAGCCGCATTTGTCTACTCGGCAGCAGAATCCTCATTTTTCCAGTACAAGGAGGCTCCACATCATAAGGCCACGTGTGCAACTCTTACAAACGAAAACCAAACTGCAGCCGAGCTGAGACTCGAATACTATGATCATCTGAGCAGCAAGCCTGCTGAATCATTCAGTATAGCATTAGCTGCGGAACTGGTAGAGGAAGGCTGGGTCGGGGCAGGCAGCAAGCTGTCCTTTCGCGATTTGCAAAGGCTGGCTAAACTGTTTCGACTGTGTAAGTCCTTTCCTTGATCCCTCCCGAACTCTCCTTTTCTGGGGGTAACTGCTAATAAATCCACTAACTAGACTATGTGGAGCAAACGAAACATTTTGCACAGAATAATGAAGGTCAAGGGGCAAAGTTTATAGTTTGACCTAAGTCCCTTGTCAAATCACCAGAACATAAACATAGAGAAAGAAGGGGAAAGAACGGTCCATTGTCTCTGTAACATTCGGTCGGTGCTCTTTCTCGGATGGAAGCAGAACAAACACAGAGAAACAGCAAACGGCCTTCTGCTTGACTGCAGCTGCGATGCCTTGGATACGTCGATACTTTAATCACTAGATAAAAAAAAAACAGAGTAAAAGCGAGACGGTCGTAATTGACGGCCCGAAATGTGATCTTGTGAAAGAGACGGACAGCCAATAGGAGGCGGGGAGCGCTCGCTCGGGACTGGAGGCCCCTGGAGGAGAAACCGAGGAAAACCATCAGATTGAGCTCAATCTCTGGGGCTCTCAAGAGAAGCGCTGCTGCAAATAATTAATGCATTTTCTTTTTTATTTAAAATCAGAGGGCACTTTACAATCGATTGCTTTGAGTTTTACTCAGGTGGGTCTTTTCTGAAACTTTGTGTGTGTGTGTATCCGCAAGGAATTGTAGGTCTTTGCGCTGCAAAATAAAAATATACAGTAAGAGCAGTTCCCCTGCCTAGTCCCGTTAGGTGCAAGCAAAACATGTTGATCGCCATTACTAGTTTTGCACACGTTTGCGAATCGGTACATGAAATGGGTTTATTATCAGTTTCATGCATTGCCTTTGTGTTTGATGTACCGTAATCCCACTGATCGTTTCGTGCTTCCACTTTTTTTTGAGTTGCCGTAGTGTGCATTTGTTTGTCGCACTTGTAATTCAGGTCGGGGCAGTAGAGTGGGGGTTTATGAATGGGACTGCTGTAGGCTAATTAGCTATGCAAATTCAGACGGTTCATTCATGATTTTTTTTTTTTTCTGTAAAGCTGCCTTTTTTTTTCAGGCTGCTCTCCGAGTCCAGTTCCTGAGGAAATCTAATAAGCGTACAGAAACTACTTCAAGATGGATGGATTTTATGACCAGCAAGTGCCTTACATGGTCCCTAATGTAAGTGATTGCAAAAGTTGATTTTACTGATGTGACCCCTGTTGCACTGGTGCACGTTTCGAAGGTTGCACCTGGTTGCTTGGAGCAAGGTTTTGTGCGGCGCAGGAGTTCGTCATGTATAGATTACTAGCTCCTTTATTGATACTTTATGGAAAACTTTTACCAGACTTTGGTCAGCACAAGTTTCCATTAAAGAATACAGAGTAACTTAATCGATGGTTTGTAAACATTGCTCGCACAGTACAGGGAAGGAAAACAACATGAAGAATTTGTAATGTAATTCGAAGTTACTGTTGTACAGTTGTTTGTATACCCAGCAAAATGTATTAGATTAGGGTAACTTTGTCACCACTGCATCTTCTATATTTGATTTAAGGTGATATTCTACGGAACTCTACATGATTTAAGCTTAGTGTATTAAATAACTGTTAAGTAAACTTTACCTTTCAGAGCGTCTTTTGGGGTTCCAGCATAAGATAAAATATAGCCAGCGTATGTAAATAAATTTACAGTAATAAAAGAACAGGTAGCCAAATTAAAATCAAAGGGTTATTTATTGTGCCATTTTAAAACAGGCAAGGTGGCACTTAAAACTACTGTAGAAACGTGAATTGACAGGGTAGTAAACAGTGTGTTGTTGTGGATGAGCAATGGCGATAAGAAAGCTTTCTTCAAGGCAGATGCATCATTTTACTTGGAAAAAAGGAATGCCGTCATGAAAGGTACTTCTCTAGTTGATTTAAAATGCTGAAAATACTGTAAAGGAGAACTGATATTTCTTGTTTTTTTTTCCCCCGCAGAAAACACATGGGAGACAGTGTATAGAGAGATTGACAAATGAGAGGAAAAGAAAATTCATTAACACAGACTTGGCTCATGACTCTGAAGGTAAAGAGGCACAAACCCCATTCCTTTGACTGAGAGAAGGGTTATTTTACGGATGTCAAGCAAGGTGCCTTATGATGTCACAAAGCACCACGCATAAAGTTAAACTGCTCTCCTGCAACAGTTACAGCACATCAGTGGGGTTTAGATATGTCAAGAATATAGTGTTGGAACTAAGGCCAACACCTACTCCGCATAATGTAACTGTACCCAAAAACTGAGAAGTACAGTAAGCCAAGTTGTCTTTAGTCTGGAAACATAATTTAATTAAAAAAAAAAAAGGACAGTTTAGTTTGTTTAGCTTGATATATAATCTTTTGCTGGGAGCTGACAATCTACAGCTCAAGTGTCAGTTCTTTGTTGAGAATAATATCCCCTAAAATTGTAACAAATCCTGAAAATGATCCTCAGAAACAGTTACATAATCAACAGCAAACATGTTCAAGTTTTGTATAATACATTTAAAGTTTAGTATTGTTTCACTTTGATCACATTGTTAGAGTTGCACTGACCACTCACTGCCAGTGTATCAAAATTAAGAATACCTTCTCAAGAATTCAGTCAGTATTGTTGCATCTGCAATGCCGCTTGCTCAGGGATGGTGAAAATGTAAGTTTCTATTTTCCAATATTTTTCTTTTTAACCCCCTTTCAGAACTCTTCCAAGACCTGAGTCAGTTGCAGGAGACGTGGCTCGTAGAAGGTAAGGAAAAACTGAGGGATGCAAACTGCTGGTAAAAAGAGGGCAGAAAAAAAAAAGTGGTAGAAAGCTTGAATTTGTCCTCTTAATGTTCAGCCCAATTAATTGAGCTCTAAAAGAGCCACCTCATGTGTCATGAATACATTAGTGCCTCTGATGAGTTTGTCTTTGGGGACTCTGGGACTGCGCTACCCAGTGTCATCACAAATTACCAGGAGAAATTGCTTGCAGCTCACAATCACATCTGCTTTTGGCAAGAACTAATGCACTAAGACTTTGAGTTCTAACCCTCCGCTTCGATTTTTAATTGCAATTGATCGCTTTTTTTATCCTGAGAGGCTGCATGCAGTCACAACTGGACTTGCCTTTTCGTCTGAAGCAGTGCTGATTAGTCTTTGGTGTTCTGGTGTGGTACTTTTCTGATGGCAACAATTAGTGTCTGTGGTCGCACGAGAACGGGATGCTTCAGGATTTAAGTGCCAGCGTCTTCTTTCCACCCTGTTCACAGCACAGAAGTTTAGGTCTGTATCAAGTACTTAGTGTTCATTTGAAGAATGGAATTGTTTTTAAGGCAACTTGTGTATTTGAACTGACGTCTCTTTAGATTACTTTGCACAGAGCTAGCTTTCTGTTGTGGGAATGCATTCTTGTTTGTTACGGTTGTAAAATCTGTTACATGCTGTATACTGCTTGTTCTGATGAAACTACTTTTCTGATTTCCTTAAAAGATTACCATCCTGACTGATAGTGGTAGCAGATTATGTCAAAATCAGCTGTACTGATTTTTTTTTTGTTATGGGAATGTTTCATATTTAGTTTAACAAAAGAAAACAATTCTCAGTTTTTTTTTTCTAGTAAGATGCTTTTGCAATATAGTATTAGTTTACCTACACATTTGACATTTTTGAACAAAATAAACTACAGTATATACTGAAATTTACAGTCTGTATACTCTGTATGTGTGGTGAGGGGAAGTCATTTGACTGTGATTTGCTTTCTTTGTTGATGTGATTGGTATTATTCTTTCTTTAAAACAACTTAAATGCCTAACTTCTGTCTGCCCAGAATATACTATACACAGTTCTGTTTTTCCAGCAGTGATTTAGGTTTTGCAGGCAGGTTCATTATTTGTTTGGGAATTTAATTGTAATGCTTAAACTTGTGGGAGTAAAAGATTGTAGATTTGCACAGTTGGCATAAACATGCAGTTCTGTGAGTGAACTGAAATGTGGCATTTGTGTTTTGTAAACTGCATCTGCCAGTTTTGTTGTCAGGGGCGTTGGGTGGTGACTTTTTAAGTGTACAAACCTTTCTTTTAGTGTATGTTTTAGCTTTCCTTGTTTTTGTCCTCTAGAAGTTTTTGCATTCGAGGACTCAAGGGGCATAGAGCGGTGCACCACGATCCAGTAGCAAAGAAGCAATGCAGCTGTCATTGTAGAAACATAGAGTACAGCTGTTTCTTAATGAATGCTGGAGTTTAAAAAATGTTATGCAGTGTTTATCTCTAAAGTCCTAATCAAGAAATCCATTTGTTCGTTTTGTGTGTAAGTTACACAGAAGATATGTATGACCTGGACCATTGGCAGTGTATCTATAACAACATATATTTAAATTGTACGAGTTCATATTAAAAGTCTTTCAGATATGGGTACCAGAATGACCTGCTCAGGCTCTGCTTAAAGGCATAAATATTAAAAAGCCCAAGCAGTTCTGATTCACATTACGTAATTATATGCCTAACAAATAGTGGCAATTATCAGGATGTTTTTATTTAGTTATTTATTTCTGTATGCATGTATTTATTTTATTTTCAAACTCTTATAGCATTCTGGGCACTTCCCCCCCCCAAAGCACATATGCACTCGTAGTGGTAGTTTAGACTTGAACACGTTGTAACGTGTGTGTATTTGCATACATCAAGTTTGTTCACATGGCAGTATTAGAACCGTCAGTGCTGAAACACAGTCCTAATTTCTGAGATACAGTCCAAAACTGCCCTTTGTAAATACTATCAAGGACCACTGAGTGTCTCAGGAACACACAGGGGCCATACTGTTCTCACAGTAAGGGTGCTAATGCTGAGGGAGCATATTTCTGCCCCTAGTTTTGTAGTCTGGCATGCAGGGGCACGTATCCTACTTCTTCCTAAGATAAAATCTCACCTACGTGGTTAATAGAACTTATCCACCGTTTGGTGCCTGGCTCTAAATTTTGGGACTACAGACAAAAAATGAAAAACAAAATACCCAATAACGTCGCTGTTTGTGATACTTAACTGTTTCAGCTATTGGAGACTTTATGTTCTTTTGTTTCCAAGTGATCATATTTGGTATTGAACTTTGATAACGGATTGTATTGCAGAACAGAAACTACCTTACACTGTAGAGTTTGAAAAGTAATTACCACATATTCGCTAAAATAATTTTGTCTATTTTGGGCAAAAATTAACAGAAATCTCCTATTGTGAAGTTGTAATTCTGGCCATCAATATGAGCAGATGCTTTTCCCAAGCTCAGGTATTTTTATTTGCTGTACACTTACACAACACGTTTGCAGAGTTGCTGTAATATTTACCATAAAAAAGTTCAGCTGTTGTTCTAATGGAGAGCAGCAGCCTGTGTAGACATCATTTTAGCTGAGAAGCAGAGCTTCAAGCTGAGAGTGTTTATTGTTTGCAAGATTTGTTGATCCATGTTCATCTGGGCCTTATTAGATGACATAATCAAAGATTTGGCAATACATGTTTAGTTTACATATGTCATATGGGACAAACTGGATGGATCAGTGATCTTTTCTGCTGTAATTTTCTAGGTAATGCAAAGTGGCCCACAAGAGTGGAGCAAAGGTGTGAAGGGGCTCTCGTTTATTGCAAATGACCATGTCTTGCCAGATGCCCTTAACCTTTGAGAAAGAGCAATTGCAGGTGACCATGTGTCTCCCCTCTCAGCTGAGATCCCTCAGGCAGGTGAAAAAAGGTCAGGAAGTCTGCTCATCAGACACACACACAAAAAAAAAAAAACAGACAACTTGTGATGTGTCATATTCCAAAGAATGCTAGCAGCACAATTAGTTTGGTACCTGCAGCTTGCAAAACATCATTTACATTTTATGTTAAGAAGAAGCCAAGCAAATTTTTATTGTCAAGACACTCTTGAATAAACTGGTAGAAGTTTACACAATTATTAATCTTTTCCACACACTAGTCCAACAGCTTTATGAAATGCACATCTGATAGAAATGCAGATAATTTTTTGGCTTTGTTAAAAAAAAAAAAATCCCCGTCAGTACTGATTTTTTTTTTAACTACAGAAACTATTGTATGTGTTCTATTCTAAAATGTGACATGAGAAAATTAAGCACACTGCAGAATAATTGTATTGCTGTACTGTAAGCATTTTTATTGTCACATAAAATAATCTCTGTCTCTCTCTCTCTATATATATATATATATACAGTGTATATATATATAAGACAAAGAACCTCTGTGTGCAAACACTGAGGCAAGGGTTACCCCAAAGGGCATTTGGCTGGGAAGCCAAGTTTCAAGAAAATACAAAATCACATATGCCCCCACAATGCAAGCATCATGGGCTACATATGCAAATCACCACAGAATGTTATGCTGGTCCAACTTTAAGCAGAAATTGCATGGTGCAAAAGGCCTCTCACACAGTTTGCAAAGGGTGCTAACAGAAAACATAGACATGTGTTTAGTCCTACCAGGACTCATCAGTATGCCTTGTCTGTTTGACACCCCAGTGGAATGGACCAGCTACCCTTAAGGCAGTGTGCCTTGGATATATTGTGGTGAACCCATTAAAATAAAAAATATTTAAAAGACAAAGAACCTCTGTGCGCAAACACTGAGGCAAGGGTTACCCAAAGGGCATTTGGCTGGGAAGCCAAGTTTCAAGAAAATACAAAATCACACATGCCCCCACAATGCAAAGCATCATGGGCTGCATATGCAAATCACCACAGAATGTTATGCTGGTCCAACTTTAAGCAGAATTGCATGGTGCCGAAAGGCCTCTCACACAGTTTGCAAAGGGTGCGAACAGAAGACATAGACACGTGTTTCGTCCTACCAGGACTCATCAGTATGCCTCGTCATATATATATATACACACACACACACACACACACACAGCTTTAGTGATAAGTTCTACTACAGTGTTTTGCTACTGTAGTAATGTACCTTTTCTGGCATTTTCCAGCTGGTCCCATGAAATTGGAAACTTTCAAAAAACTGGTACAAACATGACATGTGGGAAACATTCTTTAACCTTTTCCTTTGCTTCGAGTCCATTTCAGGTTGGTCTGAAAATTAGTATACAAATATCCTCTGGGCAGAAATCATGAAAATAATCCATTGTGGGACACGCATACCAAAAACCCAAATGTGGTATTATGTGTCATGTTTTGTTTTTCCGCCTGTCCAAAAGAGCAGCACACTGTATTTAACTGCAGAGTGCTGACATGGAAGACTGGTAAGCAGGTTGAAAATGGTATTCTGCCTTGAAAACTGGTATGCAAAACTGTGCGGAATAGCATTCATTTTTACCCCTAATCCTTATTTTGATTACTCAGGTCAATGGGAGATAACTGCAGATCTACATTTTTTAGGCATTTTGCTTACTGATTGAAGCTTGAAATTTGGCAAGTGCACTAGGCTGAGTTTAGCCAAGGATTTTTTTTTATGTATTTTGGTAAATCTTAAGGGAGGAGGGCAGTAAATCTGAGCACCTTCATTTTTAGACAACCCATTGAAAATAACTGTGCAAACCTCTCATTCTCCATCACAAGCTGCCTTCCAAGTGACCTCTAATATGGAATTATTAAAAGGAAAAAAAAATGTTTTTTTGGTGTGATTTTTAATGGTGGGCAGCTTTGGTTCTTGGATAAATTAAGAACTACCACCAGTGTAACAAAAAAATAACATTGTTGCTTAGTTTTACTTTACGGTGATGCAAAGGCAGTGTAATACCTGCAGATATCTGTTCGACATACAGTACTAGTAATTAAAATACCACTTCCCACTCTGTCTCTCTCTCTCTTATTGGATGGTTACTAGTTGTATATGGAGAGATATAGCTAATGTAAACATGGAAAGGCAATTGGTTTTATATAGTGCCTTTTATAGCAACTGTATCTCAAAGACTTTTACGATCCAACATAGCTGCAGGGAAGAGGCTGTTACTGATGTTTTCAGTGCACAAAGCAGGAGCACAGACATAGATGTGAAGCACTGGGAAGTGAAGTGAGTTGTTCAGAACCATGCAGCTAGCATGTTCTGTTGTGGGATTTAAACCCAGGGCCTCCAGGTTCACAGCTGTGCGCTGTTAACTACTAATCCAGACTGCCGCCTTAATGGCAACTTCTGGGGTTAGGTTGGAATTTTGTCTTGTGCTGTAAGCAGGGGGAGGTTCTAGAGTGGAATGGGGCTTCATTGCTAGTGAATGTCATTATTGTTCTAGAAAAATGGGGATAAGTTAATGACCAAATTATTTTTTTTTTGGCCCCCCCCCCCTTTTTTTTTCCAGGGCAGCCTCTGGCTGCAGGTCAGATTTATTGTGACTGTAACACAGTTCTGTATTTCCAGAATGTGAGATGCAACAGTTACATTATATGTATCAACAGAACACAATCGAGCAGCCAGTGGCTTAAAAATGTTGTACTTCTAGCTATCTGGCTTCACTGGTTCCTAGTTTGCAGTGAGTGAGCATGGCAGAGCCTCAGACAAAGTGCAGAAATTGATGTGTTTACACAGAAAGTTCAAGTTTACTTTGCCCTTTTTTTTTTTTTTTTTCAGTATGTGACGTGAAAAGACTGGTCAGCCCACATGCTCTGTGCCTGACTGTGTTTTTGTGAATGGAGGCATGGCTCCAGTTTTTGACTGCAAGTCTTCAGGAATTGCTTAGGAGATCAGCTGTCTCATTCACTAGCAGAAAGAATGAGTCATACATCTGCCTTGTTTGGCTCTGGGTCATTGTTACAGTGGAGAGAGCTGGTTTCAATTAAACGTTTAACCCCATGCCTACTTGATACTTGTAATTTGGATGTTAGTCATCATCTGCATTTTTCAGTCTTGTACAGTTTACAATTCGAGTAATACATTTTCCTGCCAAGAGACAAAAAAAAAAACAAAAAAAAAAACGCCTTTATGTGCATGTAATTTGTTTCTCTTCTGGGTAAACACTTGCTTTAGTTATGGGCAGCATTCATAGTCCAGCTCGAGCAAGGCAGTCCTAGAAACGTGGTGGCCGAGTCTTGCAGATGTTTGGAGTGGGGGAGATTTTCTAAACATTCTGCATTCAATTTGGCTGCTCCAGCAGATCTTAGAACAGTTTATTTGCAGAAATAGGTTCTTCTGGTGTCTTCAGGGTTATCTCTAGAATTTATCCATCCTGAAAAGTCTAGTGATATGTCAGAAATCTTGGGCAGACATTGTTCTGCCAAAACAAAAAAGAATTTGCTGGTGTAGCCACATTGCATGCGTGGTTTTCTAACATTGGTCCCTAGACAGCTGAGTCCCAATTTTCAAAGGATCCCAAAAATATGCATATGTGGAAGGAATTGCGGGGGGTTGCCTTGCACAACTGCAAGTTTTTCCACATATGCTCAGTTTTCATAGAGTGTGCCTTTATTGCAACCGGTTCTGTGTTTTGCTTCATATTGCACAGTTTATATGCACAGGTGCGCAAAACTGCTACACCTGGTGTTACAAGGCTTAGTATTCCTCCGCAGCTGTGCCTACCTGGAGGTTGCCGGCCATGCTAGATTCTGAAATGGGATATGCCTTTGAAACTCAGGACCCTGTTTTGTAACTCTGAGGGAAAACAGTCTGTCACATGATGTGTGAGCTGAAGCAGTAACAAGACAGTGCCTAAAAATGTGGCCAGACCAAAAAAGATAGCCTGTTGTAAGGAGGCCTCCAAAATAGAGATCATTGTTGTAACCATTTTTATGAAGGCTGAAGTGTGACATGATTATACAAAAACTTATATTTAATAAGAATGCCCAGGCTACGTTCTTAAATAGGTTGTTGAATAAAAGAGGAGGAATTTGGTTATCCATATGGACTGCCCCTTTCATACACATGAAAAAAGCACTTTGAAGCAGCAGTGCAGTGAACAATATTTTCCTCAAACAGCTAGTTTCCAGGTACAGTTAATAAAAATATTAGCATATTTGTTAGCATCCTTTTCTAGGTGCTTCCTGTGCTTTGCATTGTTATAGAGGCATGGTAGCGCCCTCTCCTCATTAGGGTTACATTTTTTTTTTCCCAATTGTTTAACCAGGTTACAAATGTTATTCTGTGTTAACCCCCTATATTTGCATCTCTGTGGCCATTGCCAGATGGAATAACCTGACATTTGTCATGTGCGTTCTCAATGCCAGTATCTCTGGCTCCTGAAAATTTGGTTAGGATCGGTTCATCAATTTAAAAGTTCTCTACTGTTAAAACCGTGAAAAAGTTATTCTTTTTAAGATGTTATTTTTTGCTCACAGTTTGCGTAAAAATGGCTGTGAGTTCAGACCTGAGATTTTCAGGTTAGTTAAGTGTTTGGACCAAGGATGAGTTATTGATAAGTGACTTTACTGACAACTTTTGCTTTTTTTAATTCATTAAGAAAATAAAATCCCATTTTTCCACATGTGTAGTTAATTTTTTCCAAACATGTTCATAAGGTGTTTTTTCATCACAGCGGTAATGGGGCAGTGGGTATGATGATGCAGCTGCCTTGCGGGTCTCTTGCAGGCTCAGTCACAAAGTTTAGTACAGGTTTGGCGTATGTGTGTGTGTGTGTGTGAGATGATGCAGCTGCTTCATGAAGCAAGCCGATAAGTGTAGTGTTCCTCATGAACAGCTATAACCCCCCCCCCCAAAAAAAAGAAAATATGTGTAACTTAAAGGTGTCAGTTGTTATGTATTGTTTTCAAAAGACAAGGATGTAGCAAAACACTAATGCATCTGTTAGGGTTAAAGTACAAAGTGTTGAGTAAGGAAATGAAAAAAATAAGGTTAAACAACATCCATGAAAACCTTGCTGACTGTGTGATGTGGTGTTCCTTAGGGTCTGAGCAAACAAGGAACACTGTGTTGGTGTTACCTTAATCCCTGCACTGTCTTGCCACACAAGTAAATGGCACAGCAGTGCTTGCATTGAGGTGATACTAGAGTAATACCAGCACTGCGTCACATGATTATTCAAACCCTGAATAACTCTGCACCATAGATTGGCTAGAGTTCCAGTTGTAGTGTGCTCTGGCACCATGCACTAACTCAGACTAAGAAAAATAATTGCAAATTAAAACACAAAATTTGGTCTTGAACAGCTGTGAAAAATTGCCAAAGAGGGATCGGTAAGCTCACATTGAGCTACAGAAGTAGGCGGTCACCTTTTCTACTAATGTTAGTGATACTCCTGATCCAGAGTATCCCGGCATGCACTGCAGTACCCACAGTGCTTTGAGTTGTTGCCACAGTGGTGCCTGGGAACTTGATTGGGATAGCACAGTGTCAGAACACAGTCTGAACGCATTAAACTCCATGCTTAAAACCAGGGGCACCATTTCAGATTTCAATGGGGGGGCAACAACTGGACAAAGAGGCTGCGGGGGTGACCCAACAACAACGTCCTGCATTGCAGGGGGGCAACTGCTCCCCCTAAATGGCGCCCCTGCTTAAAACCAGGCTCAAAAACATTAACATCCCCCATGTGGACAGGACCTAAGAAAGAAAGTCATGCACAGGTATGACTTGCTCAGTGTCACACCAGGAATAAGGCAGCTTTGGTGGAGCCTATGCTGTCTCTTACAAAGGCACCATGGAGAGAAAAACAGCTGTAGTGCTAATAACAAGTGTTGCATTACTGTTGGCTCTCGTGGGAGAAGCTGTTGCCTGACTAGCAGTAATCAGACCCTCTAAAGCTGTTTATTTGGGCCAGTAGCTTGAATAAATAACACACGCTGTCCAATGCCATGCAGTATTTTCCTCTTTTGAATTTAAAGCCCAGTTCTTTCTGCCCAGTCACAGATGGGCTAGGTATAAAACAAAAAGTAGGACCTCTCACCAGTACACTGTGTGCTGACTTATGATGTGCCAAACAACAATAAATCAATATAAATTTTAATTGAAAAATATGGGTAACAGAAGGGTTACACTGTAGTCATGGACACTGATTACAATGACTGAAAAAGTCTCTCAAATGTGAGATTCTGTGATTTTTTTTTTTTTTTTTTTTATTGCTGTTTGTATTTATTTAGAAATTGATTATCTGAGTGAGGCACACTGAGCCAAGGCTTGTAACCAGGTGCGACCATGGAATAAGGGGTGCATATGTGTGTGTGTGTGTGTGTGTGTGGGGGGGGTCCTTAGAGACAACATCTACAGTTTTAGTTACTGTGAACAAAGTGGGTTCTGCAGTCCCAATGATTTTACCAGTTTACTTTCCACAATTATATCCATTTTACGGGCAAACACAATAAGCTTGAAAAACGTGCTTTCAGCTTTGGTCACAAATGTAATGAGTTTTTGTGGACTCAGCTGATCTTTGTAGTTGACTAAATTCCATATCAAATTCATTGAGAGGCACTGTAGCCTAATGATTGGAGGACAGAGCTGTGAATCTGAATACTTGGGTATGAATCCCACCAGAATGGCCCTCATGACATGATGTTGAACAAGTCACTTATCCTCTTTTTATTTCCTATCTCTGTCTCCCCCAATTTGCTTACTTTATGAACTGTGCAGCTGTTCATGGCTTGTAAAACACTTTGGGATGCAGTGTTTATGAAAGGCGTTCTAGTAAATCAAATTCCTTCCATTCCATATAAAAACAAACAAACAAACAAAAAACAATTAAATGCACATGACACTTGAGGTACTCTGTCAGCACTGGGGAAGCATGTAACTGGTCTAGCTTCTCCAAGAAAGAGGAAGCACCACTCTCCACTGACATCTACTCTTTGCCTTTTTGCAGCCTTTTTTTAACTTCATCATGAAACTTACAACTAAATTGAAATGCCAGTTTTAAGTGACCAAACATCATGCCATCATTTCTTCCCAGATAGGTTTTATTACCCCCACCCGAAACTTCCATATTTCAAAGTGTTTGCAGTTACACAACCTCCATGTTTTTTTAATCATAAATGGTACTTTATAGCGGGGGACTATTTTCAAATAGTATCTAGGATGTGCAGGATTTTTGTTTTGCAGGTATGACATTTGTGGGCCTGCTGTTGTATTTTCCAAGATAAGACAAGGGTGGGGTTGTCATCCTGTAGTTACAAAACCACTGCTTTTTCCCCTTATCCTTAGAGCAGTGTGGGACAAATCAGTTAGTGAGCTGGTAGTCAGTTTGACCACTAGCATTCAGAATCTGGTAGTCAAATCATTATTTTTTAGTGACCATCATTTCAAGGCCTAAAAGTCTCTTTGTGGGCAGATAGCCAGCTGTCCGGTACTTTTGAAAATCTGGTAGCCAGACTAATTTTCTTAGTGGCAGTTGGCCAACTGGCTACCCAGTTTGTCCCACCCTGCTGGGGGGGGGCAGCGACTTCCCCCCTTGGAAGTTTTGAAAGGTAATTATGTACTTTTAAAATAAAGTTGAAAATGAAAAATACTAAGGCCACTCTATTGGAATAATTAATAGTTTATTTGCCTTGCTTTTAAAAATAGTGTTTCGCCCAAAAGGCTGCAAAATGCAGCATTTACATGTTGAATGCAAATATTTCTGGTTCAAAAGGTCTTCTCTGGAAATAGGAAGCACATTTGCTGCCACAATGCAAAACTCAGTTTGCTGACTGAAAACCATGGTTTCAAAGAATTTGCCCCGCTACTGTGCATTTTCCAGAACACTTATTTAATTTTAAATCTCTCTTTGATTATAAGTAAAGTTAAAGGGATTTTCTAATATAAAGGAGCTACTCACATAGTATGGTAGCTGCCCTCGGCGATAGTCGTTCTAGACAGGATTGAAAAGTTTCTGTAGCCCATACCTTTGTTATTGCACTCACAAATTGGTTTTTCAGATGGGCTGCCCGATTCATTCACAGAGCCCCAGTCCTGCTGACCCCCCCCCCATGCTCAAGTACATCATTTCAAGCATGTAATGACGTGTGACCAGGGAGAGTGCAGGGGCGCGCCCCTTTGAAATGAATGGGGCTTGATTTTTCTTCCGTTTTTAAGTTAAAGAATGGTCACTTAGACATTAATGAAGGGCACCACTCGACTAACAAGGGCCATGTTAGGGGTTACTAGTGGGGCACCGCAGGGTTCAGTACCGGGTCAAGTCCTTTTTAATGTCTTTATAAGTGACATTGCAGAGGGACTGGAAGGAAAAGTATGCCTCTTTGCAGATGACACAAAGATCTGCAACAGGATTGATACACAAGGAGGTGTGGAAAGGATGAGAAGGGACTTGGCAAGGTTGGAGGAAAGGTCAGAAGTATGGTAGCTTGGATTCAACGCAAAGAAGTGCAAAATAATGCACCTGGGAAACAAAAACCCAGGGAAAGATTACACAGTGGGGGGGAGTTAGTAACAACAACAAACATGGAAAGGGACCTGGGGGTAATCATATCAGATGAATTTAAATTTAGCAAGCAATGAGAGAAGGCAGTAGGGAGGGCTAGGGCGATACTGGGATGTATAGGGAGAGGCATCACCGGCAGAAAACAGGAAGTTGTTATCCCTCTGTACAGACAGTTGGTGAGACCCCGTCTGGAGTACTGCATCCAGTTCTGGAGACCCCATCTCCGCAAGGCCATAGACAGGATAGAGGCAGTCCAGAGGAGGGCAACTAAAATGGTGCAGGGTCTGCAAGAGAAGTCATACGAGGAGAGACTAAAGGAGCTTAATATGTATACCCCTGAGGAAAGAAGGGGGGTGGGGACATGATAGAAACTTTTACCTCATTGGAATCAACAAAGTCCAAGAGGGTAGCATCTTTCAGAAAAAGAGATGCGCAAGAACAAGGGGGCACAATTTTTAGATGGGGGGTGGTTCAGGAGCAATGCGAGGACGTATTTTTTCACAGAGAGGGTGGTGGACACATTGAACAGCCTTCATGAGGAGGTTGGGGGATCTAAAATTGTGGGAGAATTCAAGAATGCATGGGACAGAAATAAGGCAATTTTTGTGGGGGGTAGGAAGAAATAGGCTGTTGGTTAACTAGGATCTGCAGCTTATCCTGTAGGTAGGGAAATGGGCAGACTAGGTGGGCCAAGCGGTCCTTATCTGCCGTCAAAGTCTGTGTTTCTATGTTAGTCGAGCGGTGCCCTTCATTAATCTCTAGGTGACCATTCTTTAGCTTAAAAACGGAAGAGAAATCAAGCCCCATTCATTTCAGTGGGGTGCCCCAACTCTCTCCCTGGTCACATGTCATCACGTGCTTGAGCATGGGAGGCTGTCAGCAGGACTGGGGCTCTGAATTAATCGGCAGCCCGTCTGAAAAACAAATTTTCGGGAGAAGTAACAAAGATATGGGGTGCAGAAACTTGTTCAATCCTGGCTAGAATGACTTATCACCGAGGGCAGCTACCACACTATGTGAGTGGTAGCTGCCGTCTGGTAAGTTGGACATTCACTTTAATTAATTCTATTTTTTATATATATTCTTTGGTAACTGGATAAGGCCCACTAGGTGCACGTACCTGTTTTCAGGAGTGACCGAGGAGCACTTGGGTGGTTAAGTGACTTGCTCATGGTCACACAGCATGCAAGTGGAGGTTGTGGGAATCAAACCCAGATCTGTTGGATGTACCAAGCTTATTTACATCTCATTACTCAAACTTTTAGGTTATACTGCCAGCCCCAGAGAAAAAATCTTATTTCAGCATGCTGCAGCCTCCCTCCCTCCCATCTTGGTATATTTTGGTCGTTCCACCTTTTGTAACATATACATATACATATACACCTTGATAATCTTCTCGTCTGGTAACATTGCAGACACAAAGGCTTGTCTGATACCGATATGCCGTTGCCATGTGCTGTAATAAGAACCCATGAGAGGAGTTCTGAGACTAGATGGCAACTTTTCTATTAATGCAGAATGAACTGATTGAGCTTCTACATCAATTGGCAATAAAATCCACTGCTAATCTCATTAAAAGCCTTTTATTGTTCGGGTACTCTCTCTGTTTGTTGTTGGTCAGTGGTTTTTCATGCTGTCTGTTGGTCGGCTGCTCCATTTAGGGCTCTACATTATATACCACTACTGGTTTCATATGACAGCCTTGAAGTATAAGGCTCAGCTTGGAATCAGTAACAGTTTCCTACTTTAAAGGAACACTGTCCACCCTTTTTAGACCTAGAAAGACCATGGTTCAGAACTACAGAGATTTGAACAACCACTAAACATAAAATAGGTTTCTGTCTCCGTTGCTAGGGGTTGGTGCCCTCCCCCTCCACAGTGCTCCCTGCTAGTGCTAAACACAAAATGTGGTGCGTGTCGCAGAAGGAAATAGTGCAGTAGAAAATCAAATCACTGCTCCAGATAATAGAAGGTGCCAGTGTATTTGTACCCACTAATATGCTTGATTGTGACTGGCACAGCGTTTAGAACTGGCATAGGCATTCCTCCTGGAAATCTCCCCTCTCCTCAACACACACACTCCTGTATCTTTATGGCCCCAGTGGTATGTTGTTTTATTGCTTTGTGGTCTGATGGCCCAACTTCCTGGCAGTCTGCTCTAAAGGTAGGAATTCTCATGTCTATTGGCATCCCCCTTCCCTACCCCCAGCCACTCCTTCCCTTCCTTTCAGGTGATCTGCAGCCCATTGTTGTTCCTTCCTGCAGGCTGTTGTGCTTGTCCACAGCTGTGTGTCTCCCCGCCCACCGCATGCTTGTAAAAGTTATTAAGGTGGGGAGGGTGGCCGGAGGCTGCAAACAGGCTTCCGTGAGCTGTCATGCCTTTCTGAATGGCCCTGCAGGCCATTTGAATGGGTACTTGCACCCCCTTTCCATCACAGTTGTAATAACTTATGTGGCCATTTGGAAAGTGTAGCTGTCCTCATTAGGTATAGTTACGGGGGAAGCCAGTTGAGTGCTATGGTTACATTAATCACGGAGTGCCATGTTTTGCTGCTGTGTGGGGCTTAAAATGTTTCTTCTGTTCTGTTTATTATACTTTCTTTCTAAAGGGCTCAAAATAGTACACATGAACATTAACATCCTGCGCCCTCAGATGCCAGAACTTGAAGCCTGGGTTGGTCTCTACCCCCCAATGTTGTAGCAATCACAGAAACGTGGCTGAAGGCAAGCACCAAAACTAATGAAGTAGACACCACAGGCTACAACACTTATAGTAAGGGTAAGAAAAAAGGTGGAGTACTGCTGTACGTTAGGAACTGTATCCAGGCCATTGAGGTCCCTTTACCATCCTTGGACTCCACTGCCAGTGAACGTGTCCTTGTTAAATTCCTTCTGGGGAATACCAAATCTCTATACATGCATGCAATTACAGCCTTCCCCCTGTAGCCAAGTCAGACATTCCGTTGCTCTTGGAAAGTCTCGGGGCAATATCACCAAGTGAATTCATAATCCTGGGGGACTTCAACCTCAGCTGGCTGGAAAAAGACCCAAGTGTTTTTAAAAACATACTTAGTGACACTGATCTTCAGCAAATAATTGAGGAGCCCACAAGGCTCAACAACAAATTAGGGACCCACTCTCTACTTGACTGGATCCAAGTAAACAGATCAGAAAGAATCCAAGCTGCTGGAATCTTCTCTGACTCCCTGAGTGACCACTCTCCTGTCTTCTGCACCTGGAGCAATTGCTTTCCTAACCCCCCCCCATCCATGATCATTTCAACTAGAGACTACTACTAGTTAAATGGAGATGCCTTTTTTGGAAGACCTCTCCATTATAAACTGGGGTGATCTATAAACCATGGCGTACGTAAACCTAGCCCTAGAATTCCTAACCAGCAATCTTACATCGGTAATTAATAAGCATGTCCATGTTATTCAAAGGCGATACAAAGGCCTCTGCTCAAAGTGGCTCACCCCTGCCCATCTCAGCCTGATAAAGAAGTTTGACAGCGTCTGGAGCATGTACAAAACCACTGGCTCACCACAGGACTGGCATGAATACAGGCAACTACGAAACCTATGCAGGTCCACGCTGAAACAAGCCAAAGCCAGCTACTTAAAAGACCTACAGACAAGAAACCTACATAGCCCAAGATGCTTTTAGGACCAAGTCAGTTGTCTGCTAAAAGGACCGACAGCTGCCTCTAGTCAGGAGATACACTACAGCAACATACCATTAGGGATCCCCAACTAACTGCAGATGCTTTTAACAAGTTCTTCACTGATCTAGCTAGCTTCATAGTTCCCCATCCAACTCCCCTCCAATTACCCCTACCTCTACCAACCACCCTGTCTTCCACTTCAAACTATTTACTAGAAAGGAAGTGCTGAAACACCTGCTTAAAATAAAACCTGACAAATCTGCAGGCCACGATGGACTGAAGCCAAGGTTTCTTAAACTTTCAGAACCAGTACTTGCTACTCCTTTGACCAAGCTTTACAATATGTCCATACTCCATGGGGAATTCCCCCAGAAGTGAAAAACCACTCATGTTGTTCCAGTCTACAAAGGAGGAGGAGCCAGGGACTCGATCAAGGACTATTGTCCAGTATCAATACTTTGCGCCCTGGCTAAAGTTCAAGAAAAGCTCCTTTATAATCAACTGACTGCCTACATAGAGACAAACGACATGCTTACTACTGTCCAGTATGGTTTCTGTAAACACCACTGTACCGACACGGCCTTGCTACCTCTCACAACTGACATCTTCAGAGCCACTGATGATGGAAAAGCCACAGGAGCCATCTTCATTGATCTTACCAAGGCCTTCAACCTGGTGAATCGTGAGATCCTACTGGCTAAACTAGGGAGTCTTGGATTAGGCCACCTTGCAACTACCTGGTTTAGAAGCTACTTAGTGGGCTGCAATCAAACAGTCAAGTGGAATTCCTGTCTATCCTCCTGCCGTGTAGTTACTGACAGAGTCCCTCAGGGGTCCATACTTAAGCCACTACTCTTTTCCCTCCTTTTCAATGAATTATCATCTAACTGTGGAAAAGCTAAAACAGTACTGTATGCAGATGATGCAGTCTTGTATAAGGAAGGCACTGATATTGCAGAAATTGAAACTGGGCTGAGCGAGGACTTTGACTTACTGGAACAATGGCTGACATCTTGCCACTTAATACTAAACACCAAAAAAAATAAGACCATGCTCTTTGAGTCCAGAAAACAAGGCACAGACAGAATTGAGCTCCTAAAGGGAAGGGAAAGGGAACATTGTTTAACCAGGAGTAACACACTAAGATGAAGCTTGTTTCCAGATGTGACTTGGGAGCACAAGAAGTTAAGTGACTGCACAGGATCACACAGTATTCACCTAGGCGGCTATGGGAGTCAACCCCAGGTCTCCAGATCTGTAGCTCAGAGCCTTACCCCACTGCGCTATACTACCTCCTAAAGATCACCAATGTCAAAGGGACCAGGCTGGAAGTTGTTGATAATATAAAATACCTGGCAATGTTATTGGACCAAAAACTCACATTCAAAACTCATAATAGACTGCACCACCAAGCTACTATCCCAAAAGATGGGCCTGCTATGCAGGCTCAGAGCCTACCTCATAAATGCAGCCTGTCAAGTAGTGGCAAACTCCATTCTGCTCCCGACACTCCTCTATGGAGCTCCCATACTATCATCACTACAGGAGACTGAGCTTACCAGACTCGGAACGCCTTACCACAAGGTAGGCAGGTTTGCTGCATGGGCTGAAAACTGGGAACACCACTGCACAGTCCTTGCATCTCTATTTTGGCCCTCCCTTGAAGACGAGCATAACCACCCCTTACTCTGCCTTACCTTCAAGATCTTAAGCAACTATCTACCCCACCTCCAAAACATAATGATGCTTAGACAACACGGAAGACTCCTCCGCCCCACCTCACAGCACCTTCTGGAAGTCCCTAGAGCACTCATGGCTGCTGGTCAATGATCATTTGCATATAGAGCTACGCAGCTCTGGAATAAACTCCCTTCCACCCTGCAGAACTGCTCCTCACTCATTTAAACATTCACTAAAGGTACTCCTCTTCTTCCAAAATAAGCGCACCTGTACCTGTTGACCCGTACCTAGTAAACTTTGGCCCTGGAGCCTGCTCTGCTTAATGTGGTACACTACTACTAATGTAGTAACACAGTGCTTACCTGTGCATCATTTAAGATGTATGTTGCCCTTCTATTGTAAGTATTTTGGATAAATGTAATTACCCCTAGTTTATGTAATTAATACCTAGTCATGTACTGTTCTAACCGCTATATGAAACTCTCTGCATATACTGTATTACTTAGTTCTGTGTAAAATATTCTTCTCTGTATCGTGCTTAACTTGTTCATGCTGCATTTGATCATGTACTTTGTATTCTGTATACTGAATATAACTAATCCCAGGTCGCCCCTGATAAAGGGACTCTCGGTCTCAGTGAGCGCACCCAGTTACCAAAATCCTATAAATAAATAAAATTAATAAGTGAAGCTATGACTAAGCATTCATTGTATTCATTTTATTTTCCAGTATTGAATGTTAGTATTTTTTGTGAATAATTTCCTAGTATAGCTTAACTGAAATATAATGTTTTGTTTCATCATGTCCCCTGTACCAAATTTTGCAGCTAGCAGATACTAAAGCACAGGAAGTTCAAGAGACAGTGCTTAGGTCACACCTTGAGTCTTTGGCTATAATGGGATTTGAACCTGTGATCTTCACTTAATAGTAGTGTGCTCTAATTGTTGGACTATATGACCCCATCTGGAAGGCAGAAATTATGTCTATTTTCTTCTTGCAAATTTCTAGATTAAAGTAATCTGCTCGGGGGTGGGGGCACAGAAGATGATTGTGTTCAGTGGAGGATTTGAGCCAGTGCTTGGTTTAAATGCATTTCTGTAGACCTTTCCAATGGCCTAGTGTTAAGTGGTGCAGCTTCATGTGCTGGTAAATCTTTTCACCTTCAGCCAGGGCTGTCACGTATCTTTGATGCCTCTTCCAATGGGGATGGTGGGTAGGTGGTTCCTGTTTCATGCCCCCCCCACCCCGATAGCCGTGGGTCATACTTTACTGGGGTGAAATCTTGCTGCTGGAATGAAACAGAATGCTGACACAGGACAACACAGTGGTGTTAGTTCTGTGCCAGCGAGTGTCTGTAGGTGTGTTGTGGGCAGCATCGGTCCCAACTCACTGCTAACTAGAAATAGCCATAGAGGTCCTCCCTCTTGTGCCATGCTCCAGTGGGGGTGGGACTAGGGGAAAATGTGAAACCGGTGGAAACAGTAGTGATGCGTGGCAGATTGTGCAACCACACTCTCATCACCCAGTGTGGCAGCTGGAACTCTAGATCCCCACCCCTGATTTGTAAAGTTCTGACCAGCTCTACATTTACTTGGTTGGCCCCTGTTGGAAGGGTAGGTCCAGGACAGCACATGAGGGGCTGGTAGCAGGTATATCTGGGAGCAAATGGCAGTCATTCCATTCATTGAAGGGGTAGATCCCTCTGTAATCACACTGGGAACTGCACCCCTGAGCTGATTAGATAGACCATAAGGCCTTTGTCTGATGCGTGCTCATATGTTGTATGGCCATACTAGGCATCAGATCAAGTGCTTGTGGACAGACAAGGGAGCCTAGACCAACATGTAAGGAAGGAAAAATAGAAAGTAAAATTAGAATAACTTGATTTTGGGCACAGGAAGGTTAATCGTGTCCCTTCTAAAACTTTTCTTTTTGGACATGCCCAAATGTGTAGGATTGGAGAGTAGCAGTCAGGGCTCACGTTGGTCCACACCAGGTGTGCCAAAGGGATTTTCTTCTGGTAATTTAGCTTTTCAGCCTTGAAAGTCACCCAAGGGGCAGCACTGCCTCTGACACTGCTAGTGCACTCCAGACAGGGCAGGGCTTTAATCTCCCCTCCTGTGCTGTCTGAAGGCAAATTTCACTTGAGTGGTGGTCCATGGTGGCGTGGTGTTACAGTAGAAAATATAAATATATAGTAGACTTGGCTGTGAAAAAAAAAGCAAAAACAAGGTGCTGTCTTACTGCCCCCGTGACTTTGGGGCAGGAAAGCTAAACAAGTTTTTCTTCTGGGGATTGCAATGATTTTTATTGTTCTTTGGCCCCATTAAGTGGAGCAAGAAAATGTGCTCTTGCGGTCCATAATCATGTGCTATCCAGTGCTCTCGATCCCTGAAATTCCATTAGGACATCCCAGAAAAATAGTGGTGGGGTGGGAGGAGAAAAACCTGAGCCATCCCTGAACAGTTCCTATGTTTTTGGAAGCCCGTTGTTGAATAATTAATGAATTCTTAAAGCTCTTCATGCGGTCATTGACTGGGGAGGATATGGGTTGAGTTTCTTTCTTCTGAACATTTGGTGTGGAAGTCTTACTTTATTTTAAAGGTCAGATATTATTTTCCTTCTTTATAGAAAACAAAGGGTGTCTCCCAAATCCTGCCCTCAGGGCTTCACATGCTGTGAAATAATTAACAAAAAAAAGAATGTTATTTTAACACTGAAGAATATAGGTAACAATGCAAGATATTTCTCAATGCATTTTATATGCTGATTGTACTTTGGCTGAATGTTTGTGACCAAATCCAGTTCCCAGCAGTTGGTGCCATGCTCTTGTTACATGTTCACTTGAGGTGAAGAGTATGCCGTGTAACGAAGCTTCCTCCAGTACAAAATCAATACAGCTGTGCCCTACCCATCCCATTGTCAAAGTTCAATGAAAGATGGAGACTGGGGACATAATGTAACATGGTGTTAACAGGAATGCAAACTCGAATCTGTAATGTATAGTGCAGTTCTTGATGAATGCCCAGTGAGCCATCTCCTAGTTATTTCTGTTACACAGATCTGGATGGAGCCTTCAAGAGTTTTCTCTGGGTCTGTTGTGTTACATTTCCTTGGCCACATACTGTTACAGTGAATAATCCACTGAAAGTGCTGATGGCATTCTGTGGTCTTTATTGAAAAACAATATTTAAAACTTCTGAATGCATGAACTTTCTAAATCTAGCTTACAAAGAAATCCCCATGATTAATTATTATGAAAAACGATGGTCAGTCTAAAACAGATAGCCCATTTAGGTGTGTGGGTGTGTGTGTGTTTTGAACCATATGCGCTAGTAGCCAAACAGTCAGGATATCTGCCATTCTGATAGGGGCTAGACCCTGCATAGAAGCAGCTGTACAGCTGTGTAGTAGACAAGGCTTGGTTTGCTTCAGTATAATAAAATAGTAGCTTTTCTGGGGTAGAAAGATCAGCTTAGTGTTCTATCGACTATAGCCTGTGAAAATGTATGAAATCGTTGAGCATTGTCATTAAAGCCTTGCCTGTGTCACAGAATTGTAAAGGCTCACCATTTGTATTATTTGGGAAATATCCCCCTCCCCCCCCGAAAATGTTGCCAGAAGTTTGCTGAGATGACAGCTTGCATAACTCTGCATGCTTTTTTGTTTTTGTAAATCTGGGTGACAAGATTTTATTTGGAGTCATCTGATAATACTCTGAAAGTCACAAGCTCAACATGTCTTGCCCCAGTGATGGGATCTGAGCAAGCTAGGCTCAGCTGTGCAGTGGCGTACCGTGACATCCCTGTGTTATGACAGTGCTAGAGTGAAGTGCAGCAGCCCCTGTTCAGATGCCTTTTGTTCTGTCTTTAATCTTCCTTTGTTTGTCTTTTCTCAGCTCAGGTGCCTGACAACGATGAACAGTTTGTGCCAGACTATCAGGCTGAAAACTGTGAGTATGAATCATCTTTTTTTTTTTTTTCTTTCTAATTCTTGCTTGTTTCCCCTCTCTTGCTTCTTGCCTAGACTAGAGTCACATGTCTGTCTTGTTTGGCAGTCTGCAGCATCAGTGGAAGATAGGGCGAGGCCTTCTCATTCTTAGCAGTTTGTTTTCCTTTCTTGTTATGCCTAGATTGTACAGGATAGCTCAGGGCGATAAACACAGAGCAGAGGTGTCATTCACATTTTCATTTTACTGTAAGTAAATGGAAAACCTGGAGTTCATTAGCAGCTGCCTATGACCAGAGGAGACCCTATACATAATGAGTGGGTGATGGGGGGATTAGTTACTTAAAATGTCATATTGGGTCAAGAACAGTGGGCCAATTTAATGACAGAAAGGTAAGCTTTTTTCTGTAGTCACAGGCCCACACATTTAGAAGCTACAGAGGGAGTGGGCTGATAAAAAAAAGGATGCTGAAGTAGGAACCTAAACATGACTGCAAATATGCTGTAACTAGATTGCAACTCTTATTTCATATGGCTTAGCCTTTAACAAACTAAAGAAAACACTATACAGTGCTGTGGCTGTGTTGTTAAGATGGAACAAGTTCTTACCAGGTTTGTGGAACTGTTCAGTGTTTGCTTTTCAGGTTCTGCAAAGTGATGTTTTAAAGCCAAGAGAATTTTCCTTTTCAGACTCACTGCACTAAGTAAATAAACTTTGGGTGACAATGCAGTCTTGAAGTTTTGAAGATTACTGAGATCAGAAAATAATATACGCTGCAGAATTAATTTCAGAGGGATTAGACTTTTTCTGTTTTTATCCCACCACTGATTGTCCTCCACTCCTGATCTCTCTCTCTCTCTGCCAGCCTGGACCCGGCTCACTGGGGTCACAGGTCCTTCCAGACACGTATGATCCATGGTTAGCCTCTCTTCCCCATGGGACGCTCCCCTTCACAGTGGGCCTTGAGAACACAAATGTGATGACTCTAGTTCAGAGAGCCACTGGTGAGGAGAGGAAGTCGGGTGCAGTATGGCTGATGACAGGGTGGGGAGGGATTGGCAGCATAATTTTCCAGTCAGGGATTTTATCCCCATTATATCCCCGCTCACCAGTCAGTCACTGTGAATGGCTGATGCCATGCTTGATAGGGGTGAGATGGACATTGAGTGTTCACCTGTGACTTCCAAGGCCACCCTGTGCCCACCACTGGAGGACGTTGAGCAGTGTAGCGTCTCTCATTGTCACCCAAAGTCTCGCTACGCTACATCTGCATTGCTCCCTATATTCCACCAGCCAAGGGCAGTGAGCCACACTCGCATGAATGCCTGGGTCCCCCCTATGTCAGTCCATTGCACACCGCTAGCTTCACTGAGTCTGGCTTTATTTAAATTTTGCTCAACAGGATAGTGCCAAAAGATGCAGAATCATTTTTTTGGAGGTCTCGGGGAAACAGCAGACAGACTAGAAGGCCAGTAGTGCCATGCACACTTAAAACAAGATGTGTACAGTAAATATACATGGGACTCACTAGTATGCAGCGTACCTAACAATTTATTGACAGTCAAGTTAATATCTTTGACCAGGCTCATTCAGGTTTAAGTGCAGCTGTGTTTTAACATTTGTAAAAGATGTGTAGAGCTCAAGATGCTGTGGAAGCTTCTTACAGTAATTGGGGGCAGCAAATCGTATGGCACACTTGCCCATATCCTTCTCAGTCAGTAAAATTACAAAGTTTAGGAAGGTTATGGACCTTGTTACATGCTGTATAACTCACAGAACTAGGGATAGAGTAGGATTATGGGTAGGCAGGTGCCATATTTATGTGCCATTTATAAAGGAGTTAAGTACCAGTGGAACTTTTCTTTCTTTACATTCTTTTTCTTGCCCAGGCTATGGGCGGGTGATGTACCCACTCATCAGAACCTGGACCGACCACCCGGCATCCCACCCCAGGCTACCCAGACTGGAAGGCCCACAGCTTGCCCTCTGCAGCGTGGCTCCCCGAGAGGAGGGACCGAGGTACGCATGAGGCCCCAGCCGAAGCTTATGCCAGGGACGTCATTCAGGTGGCGGTCCAGGGGCTTCATGGTGCTGCTGTGCCCAGGGGTTTTCCCCTTAGGTTTCTGAATCCTCCCCCCCCCCCCAGAGAAGGGAGGTTTCTGGGGGATGTTCATCCTACCTCCCCCCAGCTGACCCTCTGATGCTCCATGCTTGTTCCCGAACACGGGTCATTAGCACTGCAGGCGATGGTGCTACCGCTGTGTCGGTGGGCCGGCCCAGTGGAACCTTCTTTGTGAGGTAGTGCTTAGCCATCTCAGCTGGTAATAAAGGGGGCAGTGGTGTGGCTACCGGAGACTCCAAGTAAGTGTGTCACATTTCCATGCTGGTAGCCCAAGTTCAGGAGCGAGCTCAGGTCCTCTCATCTGTGCAGCCAGGCTTGGAGACGCATTGCTGCATGACAGTGCTTTCAGCTGTGTGAGTTAGTGCTGTTACCTTCTGCGTCAGCGACCTCTCATGGTGGGCCAAGGAGCCTGCTCGCTTGCAGTGAGTGTGCATGCATGACTACACTGCCGTGTGCGAGGCCATCATTGAGACTTTGGGTTGTGGAAGGGGCTTTGGATTCAGAACGCACTGCTGTTCACCTGGCTATACCACACTGGAATGATAAAAATCCCCTTGGGTTGGGAGGCCCACCCTCTCACCATAATCTGGGACATGGGGTGGGGGGAA
Organism: Neoceratodus forsteri; assembly: GCA_016271365.2. Classification (NCBI taxonomy): domain Eukaryota; kingdom Metazoa; phylum Chordata; order Ceratodontiformes; family Ceratodontidae; genus Neoceratodus; species Neoceratodus forsteri. The sequence goes on from CM057456.1 coordinate 1,237,262,444, forward strand.
ACAGACTTTACTCCAATGGTTCTACTGTGGGGTTGAGGGTAAGTCCACAAGAAAGGCTGTCTGGGTGGGGGCTGGGTCATCACCAGTGGTAGCCTAAGTGCTGGACTGCATTTGGCCACTAATACATTGTGGAAAAAAAAAGTGGCAGTGGTGATTCGTGAGTAAGTTTGTTGTAGCAGAGGGCAAACCAACATAGTTTGTTGAAGGATGTTCAAGGCTGGTGGACAGATTTATTGGCTGTTCAGAAGACTGTATCCCTGTAGTCCAAGATGAATGAAAAAGCCAAGGAAAATAGTGCACACGCCAGATACTCTGGACTAACAGTTTATTTGTGCGTAGGTTCAGGTGTAGCTTACCTCATCTAGTCCAAGATGAACCAGAGGTTAGGTACTACCACCTGTCTTCGAGACTGGGCACTAAGGCAGCTTTTAGACCAGTCTGTCAGCCCCAGAATTGAGTGTGCAGTCTACTGAGCCACTCTGTTTTTTTACAAATGTACAGCTTACCAGCAAGCTTCTTAATCATAGTATAGGATGACCAAAATTCACACAGTTTTTTTTTTATTGATATTGGTGAACCTGGCATCAAATTGTTTTTTGTTATGGGTCAGACTGCAGAGAGGAGGTAGTGGTAGGGATGGTGCACTCAGGAAAAATGATGGTGTCATCCGCATACGTGTGTTTATTACAAGAGGCATGTTGATTGGGGAGCTCCTTGACATACAGCGTTAATAGTAATGGTCCCAGAATTGAGCCGGTGGTACCCAAGAAACCACTGCCATCCCTGGTATTTCCCCGCACACTGATCATTATGTCAAATAGGCTGCTTTTCCTTTGGTGGCAGCAGGTTACTGTGCTCCCCCCCACCCGTACAAGGAGGGTGGAGGCACTGGAGTATCAAAGGGAGGATTCAGTGGCCTGCAGAGTATTCAGATGGGCAGTTGGACGTTGGAGGGCCCATAGGAGTGAGGTATTAGGTTACATAGGAAATAAAATTGACTCCCTAAATTATGACATTACATTTTCCATTGATGACTCCATTGTAATGGGGCTCCCAGTGTCCTACTTTGGGAAGTCTGTAGTTGTCCTCATTGAGTAGTTGAAATACAGATCAGCAACTGAGAAGTCTTGGATTTCCCTTAATTTGGAGTCTTCAGCTAATCAGTACCCTGGGGCCGGCCCGCCGGCGCAGCGGTGGGATTTCGCTTGCGACGCCGGCGACTCGGGTTTGGGAATGGACCCGACCGCTGAGGGTCGGCCGGGGAGAAGGATTGAGCCCGATGGGCAGCCTCCTTCCAGGAGGGTGCGGGCAACATTCGAGCGCTTGGGGACTTTGGCGGAGGCCGGGAGAACTCACGCTGCCGATGTTCAATCGTGGGGAGGCGGGCAGATGCTGGCATCATTGCACGTCCCCGCCTCCTCGGGGGAGGGAACAAAAAAAAATCCCATGCCTTGCGTCTCGGTGACGCTCTGCCCCAGGAAAGCCCTGATTGGCCACCGGAACCGTTCCCCCAACCAGTCACAGTTCCCTGGTCCGATATAGGGGGTCGGTACTGCAGCCCCACTCTCTGGGGGGGTAAGCCAGGGATGACCGGGGGAGACGGCTATATCCGTGGCTGGCCCAGGAGTCCGTGACCAGAGTGGATGGTCGATTTATGAGGCGTGGGGAAAAAAAGGAAAATATAATCAGTACCCTGGCTATATCATGGAAACCTTACTATACTGCTTAACCTTTAGTTAGCCAAGAGAAATATTTACTTTTCCACTGGTTTTGGTCTTAGCTGTTGCGCTGTCGTTGTAGTTCCAGTTTGATAATCCAGTTTATCAGGAAAAGGTGAGCGTTGGAGCTTGTCCTTCAGTTATAATATAATAGCGCACTTTACTACAGTGTCAAAGGATTGGTGGCACTTGTTCTCCAGTTAAAATATCAATGCACCCATTACTACTGTATCATAGGATTGGTGGCACTTGTTTTACAGCTATAATATACAGCAACTGCACACATAAGTTATAACTAGTGTATTAAAAGAAAAGTGGCACTTGTTCTCTAGTTATAATTGCACATATTACTGCTGTATCAAAGTATAGGTGGCGCTTGTTCTCCAGTTACAAAATAATTGCATGCATTGCTCCAGTACTAGAGGATAGATGGCAGTTGTTCTTGTTATGATACATGGTAATTGCATGTATTGCTGCTGTATCGTAGGATTGATAGCATGTGTTCTCCAGTTAATATAATTTCATATTACTGCTGGATCAAGGGATTGGCACACTTGTTCTCCAGTTATAACACAATTGCACACATTACTGCTGTATCAAAGGATGGGTAGTATTTGTTCTCATGTTATAGTATTTAATTGCACATGCTGCTGTATGAAAGGATTGGTGACTCTTGTTCTCCATGTATAATACAGTTGCACACAGTATTGCTGTACTAAAGGGTAGCTGACAATTGGTATAATATATGGCAGTTCCATGTGTTGCCACTGTAACAGGATTGGTGGCAGTTGTTCTATAGTTAATATAATTGTACACATTATCAAAGGATTGGTGGTACGTGTTCAGCAGTTAATATAAATACACGTATTGCAGATGTATCAAAGGATTGGTGGCACTTTTTTCTCTAGCTGAAATACAATTGCACTGATTGCTGCTGTACTAAAGGACAGATGGTACTTTCCCTCCAGATATAATATATAATTGCATGCATTGCTGCTGATATCAAAAGACTGGTAGCACTCATGTTCCACTTATATACTCGTAGGCATTACTGCTGCATCAAAAGATAGGTGGCAGGTGTTGTCTAGTTATAATATAATGCACTTGTTTCTGTTTTAACAAAGACTAGGTGGCACTAGTTCTCTAATATAATTGCACTCACTCCTGTTTCATCAAAGGATTGGTGGCACTTGTTCTCCAGTTATAATATACTTGAACACGTTACTGCTGTATCAAAGGATTGGTTTTACTTGCACTCATGTGCCTGAACAGTAAGCAGCCACTACTTGAGAGCCCCAGAGTAAAACTAGAAAATTATCTGTGGTTTTCTTTAGTGGAAATCCACCTGCATCTTCAAAGCACCACAGTCCCACACTTCATCTGTTAATGATAAGAACAAACAGTTATTGCAGAATTTTATAAACCAAGGTCAAGAAATGTAAATGTTTTGAATTTTCTGTTTTATTTGTGTAACTCTTAACTCAGAATGTAAGGAAAAGGTTGTAGTTCTCCTTGAGGGAATACCATTTGTATCTTCTGTATACATAACACCAGCTATTTACAAAATTGTCACTTCTCCACTGTAGTAACATTCTTTTAATATATCGATACATGTACACTCCTTCAGTAGATGCCATCCCTGACTACAAGCTTTCATTAAAGGAAATGTCTTAACATTCTCTTTTGGGCTTTACAGCCCGTTACCTTAGTGCGGCTATAAGCTTTTTAGCCATAAATGAAAATCTTTCAGATTGTCCATTTCAGGAGGGAAGGGTTTGAAAATGGAGCCGAACCAACGGCTGGTTGATCCCCTTCCACCTCCTGGCCTGCTGGCCCCACTGCACGCTCAGTTGTTTTGTAACGTCTAACCAGAGAGAGCACTGGGGTGCACCCCATAGAAGTCTATGGGGCACATTTTCAGAATGGCTTTATATACATCCAAACAATCTTTGATAGAAATGAAAACCACCACTTAACTAATAGGAGACCTCCCCATAGTCAGTGTCTCTTCTGTCATACATATGTATGTGGAGGACATAGTTCTTCTTGCCTTTGGTGCTTCAGTCCCTGAGCTGGAAACGTCAGTACAGCTTGATTTCTACTGTGCTCAATGCCTTTTCCACTCAGACCACTCCAGTTTGGCACCAGGTGGTGCCTTGCAAGGCTGAAGTCCATCTTGTCTTCGGAACCCTTGATGGTGCTTCACTTGTGGTCATTCACTTTAACTACATTGGCATATGGCTGGATCGTAATCTGGACATCTGCTCCCATGTCAACACCATCCATAAAAAAACTCCACACGAAGCTTGACACCTTATGCAGGAATCGGTCCTGCCTCCCACTTCCGATCCATAGAGAAATCCTCCTTAAGATGATCCTACCTATGTTAGACTGTGTGGATGTGGTCTACACTGCTGCCCCCAAGTCCACCCTGGCCTGGCTTGATCCCCATCTCCATTCCTTCTGTTGCTTTGCTACTGACTTCCCTCCACAGTCTCACCATTATTCCCTGTACCAGAACCTCTCTATCCCCCTCTGTCAAATCTCACTGTCTCTCACTGTGCTGCTTTCTATTCAAAGCACTGGCTTGCCTCACTACTTTCTTACCTTCACTCACCTAATATTCACTCCTCCTGTTTACTTCACTACTCAAACTTGCATTCCTTTAGCATTCATCATGGCTGATTTGCCTACCTTCTTGGTGGGACTGTCTTCCCCCGGGAACTCCTTCATACCATCCACCACTCCTCCTCCTATCCATTTCTCAAACAGCTCCTCTGAGTGCACTATGCCTCAGTCTTCTACTAATCTTTGCTTGCTCTAACCCTTGCCTAAATTCCATGTGTACTTCCCTACCATGGATGTGGACAAACCTGGTTTCCTCATGTTTAAGCTTCACTACAGTTTGTCGATTCCTTAGGGGTTCTTATTCTCAAGTACTCACAGCTGCTGCTGCTTTGATGATATTCCGTTTTGTATCTTTTAAGGAGGAATCAGAGTGACATGATAGAAACATTCAAGGACCTTAAGAGCATAAACAAGGTGCGGGGGAGGGGGGGGAAGACATCTTCCAGTATAGGAGGAGTACAAGAATGAGGGGGCATGATATGAAATTCGAAGGTGATAGGTCACAGGGAAATGTGAGGATGTTCTTCTTCACAGAGAGGGTGGTGGACACATTGAATAGTCTGCCACAGGAGGTGGTGGGAGCGAGCACAGCGGTGGGATTTAAACATGCCTGGGACAGGCATAAGGGAACCTTAGTGGTGGGAAGGAGTGGTGAATAGCCATTGATCAGATAGGGTCAGAGGCTGCAAACAAGTGTAGGGCTTATGGGCAGACAGGATAGGCCTAGCGGTCCTTTTCTGCCAACTGTTTTTATGTTTATTGATATTCCTCAGTTGTTTAGCTGTCATGCTACTATTGTGTCACTATGCATCTTTGTACATTATTTCCCAGTTTGTACCCACGCCATGGATTACACCTGGAAATTAGCTTTGGCTCAGTTTCCCTCTTCCAGTTACCAACTTCTAAATAAATAAATCTGTTACTGAATTAGTGAGTGGGAGGAAATTTGACTAGGATAATGGGGAAAGTCCCCTATTGTTTCGGGAAGTGCCATGGAATCTTTGTCATCAGCCTGAATAACCACCAGAACAGGCAGGATGGGACCTCGATTTTAAAGAACTGTCATTATCAATGACCCACCTCCTCCAATTAGTCCTTTCTCTCCCCTGATGTTCTCATCCAGAAGATGGCACTTCTGACAGCACAATGTCCATGCCATGCTGGGGCATCAGTATGATTTACTTTTAACCAAGGGGAGAGTGCCCCTGCACAGTAAACACCACCACTTCCTGCAGCACCTGGTGTTTATTGGAAGTGTCCGGTCCTTGGAAAAGAGGCGAGCATAAGGGAACATGATAGAGATCTATAGGTGCCTCACAGGGGTGAACACGGTGCAGAGGGAAATCTCTTTCAAATGGGAAACAGCACCAGGCCCTTGGGGCATGTGATGTAGCTGGGAGGGATTTAAAGAGAGATGTGGGGAAATTCTTTACTGAAAGGGTGGTAGGTGCCTGGAACAGACTGCCATCAGAAGTGGTGGATGCATAGGAGAATATGAGTAAATAGGTGGGGAGGCGGGATTGCTTGAGACTGTTAGGATGTGCAGATACAGATTGGGCAGGGAGCATCAGGGCAAACTGGCCCTTTTCTGCTAGTAGATTTTCTGTGTTTCTGTCCTACTACTCACCAGGCCTGCCCCTGTAGCTTCAGAGAAGACTGGAGCGGGCTGCAAGGTAGAAAGGCTGATTTTTTTTTGTGTAGTTCAGAACAGTTGCGTATTTATTGAAGTTATATTGCTTTCTGTAGCAATACTGCCACCCTGTAGTAGCTCTCCTAAATTGCATGACCTTAACATTGTAACTGAGCATGTGCAGGCTGGAGACTAAACTTTTTTTTTTTTTTTTTGCATAAAACCCTTTAGACAGGGTCTATTTGAAAGGATTTAGAGTCTGGTACAGCAGAGGACAAACATAGAGTAAATTCTAAGTGTACAGTACATTAAAACTACAGTTATACACCTTTAGCCATAAGTGAGACAATGCTGTGCAGTTGGTGCTAGGACAGTAGTTAACAGTACATGGGTATCATGTTGACATTACATAGAGAGTAAAGTGCAGTGTACGTAGATACACTGGGGATAAATCAGATGGTCAGCAGTAGCAACTGTATGATCCAGGTGGAGTAAGCAAGGACAAAGTTGGGATTTAAACATTTCAAAAGAGCAATCAGTTTTTAAAGAGTCAGGTAGGTCATTCCATTGCTTAGTAAAACTGTATGAAAAGCAAGATTGACCAAGGGAGGTTTTTCTTCAAGGAAGCAGCAGGGTGTGTTGCCCCACGCATCTGGTAAAGTGTCTGCTATCCACAAAGTTGAATATGGACTGTAGGCCAGGGGACAGTTGGCCTCATAAAGCCTTATTGCCAGTCACCAGGGTGTGGTAGAGCAGCCTCGAGTCAAGGTTTAACCAGTTTAGGTGACTGTATGGCATACAGGTATTTGTATTATGTTTTAGGCTAAGCACAAAGTGGTGGGCCCTATTGAGGAGACCCCTGACTCTGGACAACACACTGTTATTCACAGAGCCGTAAACCACAATTCCATAATCAGTTATGCTTGTGTTGAAGCACTACACAAGTAGTTTTTTAATCTCTGGAAGGAATTTGTTTCTATGCCTGTAGCGCAGCCCTAGCCTAACGCTGACTGCCTTGACAAAGAAGTCAGTATGTGCATTGAGAGACAGTGCACTGTCAGCCTCTCAAGGGTAACCCCAAGGTATTTAAAGGTTTTTACTTGTTCAAGGGGGGTTACCAGTTGTAGAGGTAAAGGTGTAGATCTTGATACAGGTGCCAAAGAGCATACATTTAGTGTTTTTTGTGTTCATTATAAGCAGGTTGGAGGTGAACCACTCCTAGATGGCAGTAAAATCAGCCTGAAGCCTCAGCTTCAGTTCCTCCAGGCACTTATCACTGGAGAAGATGGCAGCGTCATCTGCATAAATTAATATACTGGTTGACCTGCAGATGGCAGGTATATTATTTATGAATCTGCTTATTAAAACTCTCCTGTGTACATTATCAGTTGGTGATAAGTATCTTCTTAAGAAACCCCAGAGGGCAACCGCAAACAACTGCTTTTTCCTGCAGTTTTCTATGGTCAAGATTGAGGTCCTGTGCTGTAAAACAAGGCTGTAGTAATAGGCAATATGGATGCCTTTGATGAGTTTGCCAAGCAACGGACCACTTATCTGGAGCATTTTGAACAATTCATTGTTGCAGAGTTTATACCAGAAGGCAGAAAAGTTGCAGCATTATCAAGTGCTGTTGGTGGAAACATATGGATTAGTTCAAAGTGTCATAGTTCTATATAAGCATGGTGGCCAAGAGTGCAGAGTCTTACTTGGAGTTTTGCAGAGGCATGTTTTCTTCAGAACCCCTGATAATTGCTGAAAGATTCCATTTTTATAAACATTATCAAGAAGAGGGAGACTCCATTCTCTAGTATGTAGCATTTTTAAAGAAGTTAATACAGCACTGCAAATTTGATATGGTGTTAATGGGAAGGTCCCCTCAGCCTTTGATTCTGTTTACCTGTGTAGTTTGTAGGCATAAACAAAGCTTGCTTCTATTGCAGTTTCCTAATTTCATCATGATTTAAATGTTAATGAAAGGACATAGGTTTGGTGTGAAAGCTTAGAAACATAGAATTTGACGGCAGATAAGGACCGCTTGGCCCACCCAGTCTGCCCATTTCCCTACCTAATGGATAAGCTGCAGATCCTAGCTAACCAACAGCCTGCTTCTTCCAACCTCCACCCCCTAGAATTGCCTTATGTCTGTCCCATGCATTCTTGAATTCCACCACAGTTTTTGATTCCACAACCTCCTCAGGAAGGCTGTTCCATGCATCCACAACCCTCTCCGTGAAAAAATACTTCCTCACATTACCTCTCAGCTGTCCCCCCCTCTAGCTTCAATCGTTCCCCCTTGTTCTTGCACTCCTCTTTTTTCTGAAAGATGTTGTCATCTTGGACTTTGTTGATTCCCTTGAGGTATTTGAAAGTTTCTATCATGTCCCTCCTCTCATCAAGGCTATACATATTAAGATCCTTAAGTCTCTCTTGATATGTCTTCTGGTGCAGACACTGCACCATTTTAGTTACCCTCCTCTGGACTGCCTCCATCCTGTTTATCTCTTTGCGGAGATTGGGTCTCCAGAACTGCACGCAGTACTCCAGATGGGGTCTCACCAGCTGTCTGTACAGAGGGATAACAACTTCCTGTTTTCTACTGGTGATGCCTCTTCCAATGCATCCCAGTATCCCACCAGCCCTACTTACTGCCCTCTCACATTGCTTGCTCACCTTTAGGTCATCTGATATGACTACCCCCAGGTCCCTTTCCATTTTTGTTGTTCTTAGTATCTCACCCCCCACCATTGTGTACTCTTCCCTTGGGTTTCTGTTTCCCAGGTGCATTACTTTGCACTTCTTAGCATTGAATCTAAGCTGCCATACATTTGACCATTCCTCCAACCTTGCCAAGTCTCTTCTCATCTTTTCCACCCCACCTTGTGTTTCAACTCTGTTGCAAATCTTTGTGTCGTCTGCAAAGAGACATACTTTTCCTTCCAGTCCCTCTGCAATGTCGCTTATAAAGACATTAAAGAGGGCTGGTCTTAGTACTGAACCCTGCGGTACCCCACTAGTAACCCCCCTTTCTTCAGAGTGGACTCCGTTTACTATTACCCTCTGTGTCCTGTTCTCCAGCCAGTTGTTTACCCAGGCTACCATCTTGGGACCCACTCCCAGGCTGTCCAACTTGTATATTAATCTTTTGTGTGGGGTTGTGTTAAATGCCTTGCTAAAGTCTAGGTAGGCCATGTCTACAGCCCCTCCCTGATGTACTACTTTGGTCAACCAGTCAAAGAAATCTATTAGATTCGTCTGACATGACCTTCCCACTGTGAATCCATGCTGTCTTGGGTCCTGTGCTCCTCTGGCCTCTAGGTACTCAACAATTCTTTCCTTCAGAAGTGATTCCATTATTTTCCCAATCACTGAAGTTAAACTAACAGGTCTGTAGTTTTCTGCTTCTGCCCTGCTCCCACTTTTGTGAAGTGGAATCACATCTGCCCTCCTCCAGTCTTCAGGTACCACCCCATCCTCCCATGATTTATTAAAGAGGGTAGTCAGTGGTGTCACTAGTTCTACCCTTAGTTCTTTTATAATTCTGGGATGAATCCCATCAGGCCCCATTGCTTTGTCCTCCTTCAGTTTTAAGAGTTTCTTCAGAACCCTTTCTTCTGTGAAAGGGCTAGTATCAACCCCCTATCCAGCGTGTTTCTGTTGTTTGGTTTAGGTACCTCCCCCTCTTCATTTGTGAATGCTGAGCAAAAGTATTTGTTTAGTATCTCTGCCTTTTCACAGTCACCCTCTGACCACCCCCTCCCCTTTATTAAGCCTCACTATCCCTCCCTCGGTCTTCCTTCACTCCCTGATGTACCTATAAAAGGTTTTATCCCCCTTCTTAACCGAGCTGGCAGTCTTTTCCTCGGTTTGGGCCTTTGCTGTTCTGACTGCCTTTCCTGCTTCCTTTTGCTTTAACTGATACAATTCTCTGTCCTGCTCCTTCTGTGATTCCTTGTACTTCCTGAAGGCTCTTTTTTTCTCCCTAACCTTCCCTGCCACCTCCTTTGAGAACCATAGTGGTTTCTTACATTGTTTTGTTTTGTTTATTTGCTTCACACAAAGGCTTGTTGCCTCTGTTATGGCAGCTTTGATTATTCCCCTTTGTTCTTCAACCCCTCCTTCCTGCCCATTTGCTGGTGCATTCCTTAGGCACGCACCCATTTTGGCAAAGTCCGCCCTCCTGAAGTTCAGTACCTTTGCCTTTGTATGGCTTGATTCTACTGCTGTGTTTATCGTGAACCATACTGTTCGATGGTCACTGGATCCCAGATGGCTACCCACTTCTAAATCTGTGATCCTCTCGCCGTCTCCATTTGAAAGTACCAGGTCTAAGATTGCTCCCTCTCGAGTGGGTTCCGATACTAGTTGTCTAAGACATGCCCCCTGTAGGGCATCTAAAATGACCCTACTCTTAGAAGTGGCTGCTGCAAATGCACTCCAGTTAACATCTGATATATTCAGATCCCCCATTAGCAATATCTCTCCTTTTTCTGCCATTCTAAGGATACTTTCTGTCATTTCTTTGTCCATTTCCTCCCCGAGATGGGGGTCTGTATACAACTCCTGTGTGGATTGTAGTGCGATTGCCTGTCTCCAAATTGACCCACAGTGCTTCCTCTCCTCCCTGTTTACCCTTTTGTTCTGTTGCTTTGATGCCGTCCCTTATGTAGAGAGCTACTCCACCTCCTCTTTTACCCTCCCTGTCCCTCCTGTAGATGGTATATCCTGGGATGTTTACATCCCAGTCATGGTTCTGTGTGTACCATGTTTCTGTGACTGCCACAATATCCAGATGTTCCTCCTCCATCAAGGCCACTATTTCAGGAAGCTTGTTACCAGACTACGGAAATTAGTACTCATTGCTCTCCATTTTTTGATGGCTTTACCTCTTGTAGCACCATCCCTGTCCTCATTGATTTTGCTTTCTCCATTTACCTCTGTCCTGCTCCCTACTGACCATTTTACCTTGGTCTTTACCTCATTTAGTGCCCGTTTTTTTTTCTAGGGGGAGGCTGGGAATCCCCTGCTGCTTATCATTGCCTCCCCCCTTGACTAGTTAAAAAGCTTGCCAATGAAGCATTTAAACCGATCGCCCAGTAGACTTGTTCCTTTCCTGGACAGATGCAGGCCATCCTGCCAGTATAGGCTGGTATCCCTCCAGGTGGAACCCCAGTCTCCAATGAAGTCAAACCCCTGTGCTCTGCACCATTTTTTCAACCATTCATTGAAATGCATGGTGCGAAGTACCCTCGCCTCACCCTTGCCATAGACAGGCAGCACCTCTGAGAAGGATACTGTGTGTGCTACTTGCCTTAGGCCCCTCCCCAATTCCACAAACTCCTCCTGCACTGCTCTAATCTCATGTTGAGCCAAGTCATTTATCCCTAGGTGGACAATAAAATCCAGCTCAGTCTCCCGTGCAGCTGTTCTCGTGATCCTGAGGATGCGCTTCCTGTCCCTCCAAGCCATGGTGCCAGGCAGGCACCTTACATCAGTTTTCCCTGACCCCCCCCAGTTCTGTCCCCCTAATGACTGAGTCCCCCACCAGGACCTGCTTCCTTTTCCTGTGGAGTCCTCTGTCTCCTTCCTGTGGGGCTCCATTGTGACACTTGTCTGCAACCTCCTTTGCCTCCTCTGCGGGTGCATCCATAGGGGAACTGTGCTCCATCAGAATGGTGTATGGATTGTGAAGTGGTACAACCGACTGGGTGTACCTCTGTTCCACCACCCTCAGCTTTCCTGAGCCCACTGTGGTCCAACTGCTGCGCTTTCTTGGCAGTCTCTGAGGTAGTGGTGGTGGCCGTGGTGCTCCCTGGGTGGGGAAGGTTCCCTTACTACTGTCCAGTGTGGCCTGAAGACAGGCAACCTCCCCCCTCAGGGCACAGAGTTGCCTGCAAATAGGGCAGCACCTCAGCCTCCAGAAGGTCTCCTGGAAGACTGCTGCCCCACAGCCAGTACATTGCACTACTCCCCACATGTCTGTCTACCTTCCTGTTTATCCTGTGTGTTTTTTTGGTTTTTTTATTCCTCAGTTATTGTTTTGTATGTGTGTGTTTTATATAATGTGTACACTGATATTGTCAGTGCAGTATGCTGGAAAGGGTATGACAGCGGGATGCACCTTCCCCTCTTGAGGAAACATCAGAACCCCTGGTATAAAGGAAATGGCACCAAGGGTGGGCAGGGTGAGGGGAAGGGGGGATTGTGGCCCAAACTGTGCCCTCTTGAAACAATCCGCTAAAAGCTCTGACCCACCACTATGATGAGTGTTGACCTTCCCGTCAGCAAGACGGCCTACACAATTTAACAGAGAAAATACCCTCCTAAACAAACACAGGTAAATCTCCCCGGCTCGGTGATTTGTGCTCTGAAAGCAATCAGCCCCAAAACAAGTCAGTTGTGCACAAGGAAAGACACAGTAAACAATTATTTAAAAATATTTTGATGCAAACTGTCACAGAATACTAGTAGACAGTCCAGTTACCCACAAAGAAAAATCAAATAAGCTGTTATTTCAACCCTTCTGAAATTACTCCCAAGATACGCATTTTTGCAAACCCCCTTCCTGATTTAAAAACTAAAACAATTAAACACAAAGCAATACCAGTGTAAGAATGTAAAGTAAGAAACACCTCCCTCAAATGTAAGCAAGAGTGAGATTTGTTGCAGATTTCTAGTCCAATATAGTATCTCCCATGCAGCTGTCAGTTGTTTCAAAGCACAGTCTGTTACAACAACCTCAAGAAGATGGGCTTCTGTCTGAAACTGTATCACGCCAATAGTTTATAGTAATTTGATCAATTTTGGAAGGTTCCACCCACATCAATTGGCTATGATACAGGCCTCCCTGACTCAGTGCAACTCTTTGTGAAGACAATTTCCCCCACCTGAGGCTATGTCTGGATTCAAATAACAAACTGTAGCCCTTGCTATTAGAAGTAAACAGCCACCACCACCAGTAAATTATTTAAAAATATTTTGATGCAAACTGTCACAGAATACTAGTAGACAGTCCAGTTACCCACAAAGGAAAATCAAATATGCAGTTATTTCAACCCTTCTGAAGTTACTCACAAGATAAGCAGTTTTGCAAACCCCCTTCCTGATTTAAAAACTAAAACAATTAAACACAAAGCAGTACCAGTGTAAGTTGCTTGACTCCATTGCAGAGGTCAAGACTTGACCTGAAAGGCATCCTGAAATTTTATGATGTTTTAGTGCTAAAGCCTGCAGTACTTATATTGTATTAGCCAGTGCTTTTGCTGTCTTCTGTAGTCCCTGTGTTCTTATCTTATACTGGCAATGAAACATTTCAAGGTATAGTAAGCAGTGGCACTGGAACAATTTTTATAGTGGGGGTGCTGAAAGTCATAGAACAAAACTGTATAGGAAGCCATAGGGAATTGTACTTCAAGGAAGGGGGTGCTGCCGCACCCCCAGCACCCCTAGTTCCAGCACCTATGATAGTAAGTGTATTACTGTTTTCTGTAGTTTAACTTGTATCTGATTTTAGAAAACAATGCTTTAAGAGAATACAAGGACTTCACAAGACATCTAACAAAACTGAATGAGAGTATAACTTCTCCTGGCTTGTGCAGGTATGCATCATCAACTCCCATGATGCCTTGCGTGAGTGGGGTCATAAACTTTGCAATGGAGACAAACAGGTTTTCACACCAGGGCAAAACAGAGTGAAGCAATCTCATTTATACTTAAATTAGAGTTTAATTAGGGGGATGCAAGTGAGGGAGTCATTGTTAATGCATGCAAACTACACAGGTATACAGAAAATAGGTTGGGGCCTTTCTCTTCTCTTTAAATTATAAACTCAAGAGACAAATTAGTATGTGGCCTTTGAAGTGAGACTATCTGAAAAGTGAGGCTATCCGAAAACAGTTATGGTCAGAACCAGGATTAACATACCAAAATGCTGGTTAGATGGCAGCCTCTAATGGAAATATCTGCAAGCCAAGTACCACCACTTGAATGCTTCTCAAAAAAAAAAAAGTAAAGTGTCAGCTGTGCAACTGAAAAAAAGCACAATGTGGTCGATGTGGAAAAAACCTACAGTGAGAGAGATTGCTAAGGACTTAAGTTGTCATAGCTGTGGCAAACAAAGCCTCATTTCACAATGGTGTTGTGCTAAAAAAGACAGTGTGGAATCGAGAAGGAACTAGTAAACAGAACATACTTTGAAAAATTGTGTGTGTATTGTCCAAGAAGAGGTTTCAGAAGTTTTTTGTATGCCATTGGTTGTAAAAGGAAAACCACTAGCAATGGAAACCAAATACTCGTGCATCTGTCTCACTGACCTTATATGCTGCGTACCATGAGCAGTTATGCTGCAGTTCACTTGAGAAGACCGGTGTGGTCCTCAGAGCATACATAGGGGCATACGTCTCACCTAATGGAGCAATAGTAGCATGACGCTGAATGGACAGACTATGACACTTCCACTGTATGTGGTTGCTGGTAATTACCTGTACCTTTTTGGGTAGATAATGTCTTAAGAAAATAAGGTTTAATTTGCAGGAGATTGAAGTGCTGACTTGTGATGACACCATTCTTAATAGTGTATTGGCAAAGTATGCTGCAATTTTCAAAGATGAAATGAGCAATATGGAAAAAGATTACAGTCAAATATGTAAAACAGAACCATCAAACAACATTTTGTCATACATGGGTCGTATCATTTGCCCTTGGCCAAAATTTGAAACTGACTTGACTCATTCGCTGGGGCTTGGTGTTTTACTGCCTGTGAAGCATAGTGAATGGGCAGCTACAGTAGTGCCTGTAGTCAGGAAAGATGGTTCAGTTTGAACACGTGAATTTTAAGGTAACACTGAACCCAGTTTGTGTCTGCAGCAGTACTCCATATCACTCATTGAGGATCTGTTTACCCCCCCCCCCCCCAAGCAGGGGGTCAGTGTTGGCCTTTGTCCAGTGCCATTCTGCAAATGTGTAGTATTTTGAAAAGTTATGTCTTCTGCTGAGAGGTTCCTCCACGAAAATACGTGGAGAGATACGTAAATAAAACTCCACAGGCTTGGGGTTTATGTTGATTATACATTGGCAAATGCTCTATGGAGGTCAGTGATTGCGTGAAGATTGCTCCACAGAACTCCCATGGACTTTCATGGAGTAAGCAGAAATCTGAAGTACGGGAACATTCCAGGAAATATGTGACCATTACAACACAAAAGTGTCTGTACTGCTGTAACTGTCTGCTCCTTGAGATTACGTCAGCACCAGCCTTGTTCTAAATGATGGTGGACCCGAACCTAAACAGACTTCATGGAGTCCAGTGCATCCTTGAAGATATTCTGGTAGCAAGCCATAATAATGCAGAGCACCTCAGGGATCTGGATGTTGTCTTCCAATGTTTTGCGGACTGTGGTCTTGGGGTGAAAAATGTGAGTGTGTCAGACAATCTCTTGAAATCCTGGGGCACATCATAGATGCTAACTGACTGTGGAAGTTTCCTTCTGAATGTTGCAGCTGTTGCAGATGGTCCAGTACCAAAGACCATAAGCCAATTATATTCATTCTTGGGAGTTTTGAACTTTTACAGTAGATTTGCTCCCAATTTGGCAAGGCGATTTTATTTCGTAGGCATCCTTTCCCACAGGCTCAGGGCGCGGTACTAAATAAAATAAGCAAACCAAACAGAAATGTAAGAAATGATACATAAGTAAGCAAGATTCAAATAAATAAATTACCCAGAACACAGTATATTTCCTTGCTTAATCCAGACATGAGTGGTCAGTAAGCAAATAAAGTCATTAGGGCAGGCAATAAGCAAGTTTAAAAAGAGAATGTTAAAAAGGCTGCTGTTCAGAATCAGCAAAATGCACTGCTCTGTAGGAGAAAAAGGTGTCAGTGGTCAGAAGACTGACCGTGCATTCAGGCAGACTAAGGAACTGTTTGTGTCTTTAGATGTTTTAACAAAGTATGACCAAAGCTTACCAATAAAGCTGGCATATGAAGCCTCCACATTCAGTGCGTATGCATTTATTTATATCACGTTATGAATAGTTAGGATTAGAGGCCCACTGCTTTTGCTTCATGAACTCTTGTGTTCAGAAGAACAGATCTGTGCTCTGATTGAGAGGGAATCTTTAGCTATTGTGTTTGGAGTACGGCACAAAACTCCACAGTACCTATATGGACTGAAGTTTGCACTTAAAACTGGCCTCCATCCACTGACAACTATCCTGCATCCCAAGTATGACAGTTCTTCCTTAGCTGCTGCCTGTTTGCAAGGATGGGCTTTGCCATGCCTCTCAGCTGTCCCTGATTACAAGGGATGGCCCTCATTTTACCCTTCAAAATTGCTTTGTTCCTCATCCGGCCCGTTTGGAAAATGGGCTGTCCCCAAAAAGAATGTGCTGTAAATTCTGACTTTAAAGCAAAAATTCATAATATGCTAAGATGCTAAATCAAAAATAAACTTTATTCAGGTAAACACAGTGGATTCCACTGTGTTCTACACTTTTATGTCTGTGTTTGAAGATGTGTCCCTCATTATGAGGGTCAGTCTTCCTCATTGTCCCTCATTTCCGTGACGAAAAGGTTGAGTGGTATGGGCTTTGCTATTGTCTGCATACTTCTATGAAATCAAATACAAGAAGGCTGCATGTTATGGGAATGTTGTAGTATGACTACCCTTGCAGGTTCCCCACAATGATAAAGTAGGCACTAGAGGAAATTGTTTGGGTCCCAGTGAGTTTTACCTAGCCCCTATTTGGAAACCATTCTCTCTGCCTGACATATAGTGGCTTATGCTGTCTGGCAAATAAAAGTCTCAGTAGGCACTCAGTGGAACGATAGCAGAACTCTGCACTACCACCCAGGAGACTCCAGTGGACTAGGCATGGCATGGAGGTGAGGCGGCAGGTAGTATCCAGGTACAGAGCCACCTGGCATTTTTGCTCTTTTTCCCCACCCATTGTGAGGCAGCACCCTCTCAGCTGAAGAATAGGGTGCATCAGTGGCACACCCTTTGACTGGTGTGAGTGATGGAAAGGAAAGGTTTTTAGATATTTAATTATTTAAAATGTTGGCCACTGGGATATCTCTGTGTGTTGCAGTCTCTTGTTTTCATGGAGTTCCCAGTGAAGTGATAGCCAGACAGTATACATGTAGCACCATACAAATAAGACAAACGAAAAGCCGTACATTATGACACAAAGCAACCCACATTCAAAGGTCTCTGTTTGCACTGCACATCATCTCTATCTTGAGTACAAATTTGCAAAATGCCTTGAATTTGTTACATTCAAACAGGTTTAGAGCAAGTCCGAGTGCCCTAAACCTGTTTGTATATGGATCCCTAGAGCACAGCCCCATCAATGTTGTATAATAACTGGGGAGCATTTTCTCCCATAGGAAATCCCGTTACAGTTTGCCGTTATAACGGCAAATCCCAGCTGGGTTTCCTCTTGCGCCACTATGACAAAAGGCATGTGCGTACTGCCTCCCCTCTTCAGCCCGACTGTGGCTACAGGCACAGAGGTCAATTTTTGTATTTATAAAATTGCTGTGGCAAATTACTCCACAGCAGTTATGTAAAGCAAGGCATGGGATAGTCTGTAAAACTTGAATTTTTTTTGCTGTTGGGGTTTTTGTAGCATCTTAACACCTCAGGTGTGTGTGTAAAACTCTTGTTATACACACTACCCCATGTATTATTCTGTATGTTGCGCACAAGACACAGCCCCTGCCGACTGCAGAGAGTTATGTGCTCATAGTGAGCACATAGGCTTTCAAGGAGCAAAGCCAATCAGTATGTCTATACGTGTTAGTGCACTAACTTGGTACAGTATATTTGAAAGTTCACATGTAGATGACCCCTTTGCCAAGGCAGGGTGCAGAGAGGCCATTTGCATCTCATTATGGCATCAGCACTCTTGGTTTTTGTGGAGGGCTTTCACTCCTGTGTTATGTGGTCATTAGCCATTGCACCTCCAGTGCCATTCAGTGAACTAAACAGACCCCAAATCACTATCCATTTCTGCCACCCTCCCTTGTTCTCAATAGTTTAAGCATGAAATTACCAAAGTCAATCCCTGTTACTGTTAGAAACACCACCTTCCTTGATCCCAACAGTTATAGGCATAAAAATTCCAAAGCCGATCCCTGGTACCACTAGCCCATCACCACTCTCACCTGAGAAATTCCAAAGTAACCTTTGGTACTTGGTAGTCTAGTGGACCACCCTCTTCCCGGTGGCAGTCCCTATTGCCAACATCACCGCCTCCATCCCTGAGACACAGCAAGCAGATCTTCTCCACTCTCTTCTGCTGCTGGCCACCGTATCATTCATGTAGGTACATTCACTGTGGCTGTACAAATCACAGTGTTGATATTTTGCTTGCATGACTACTGCTACCAGAAGGGGGTGGGCCAGTAGACTCCAGGGAGTGTTATTTTGGCATTTCTTGGTTGGAGGGGGAGCACTGGCTCCAGAGATTGGCCTAAGACTAATGGAGGAGTGTGGGGGGACCACAGGCATCAGGGATTTGCTTCGGTATTTTTATGCCTATCAGCTATTGGGGGATGGTGGGAGGAAATGGACCATATATGATGATGTTTGTGGTTCATTCAGTGATGCTCACTACTGTGAGTGATGATAAAAAGCAGATTTTCAAAAGCATTCACTAGTACGGCACTGCTGACCTGTTAGCGTTGCTGAAAACAATTGAATGTGGCAGTGCACCTTACCCATGTGCAGTGTACTGCCACATGCTAGCATACATGTAAAGCACGAGTTAGTGCACATGTGCAAACAGATGTGCACAGCACTCACTGTGCCTCTGAGTATGGCACTTAAAGTGTTACCAGGGTTTGGAATGTGCAAATCCCTTTTTTTTTTCGTGTACCAAACCCTGTTGGCTCAGCATATACCTTTCGAATAAAGTGTGTTACATTTTCCTGTGATAACAGTATGTTATCAACAGACATTTGGCCTACAGTACAAAAAACTGCACAAGGTATATTCAGCCTCTTTTTGCATGTGACTGAAAAAGTGAAACTTTTTTTTTTTTTTTGAGATTTGTAGGGATTCTTTTTTACCTTCACAAATGCCACCTTGCTTAGTGTGACAGGTACCACAGAGGATGAACCTGTTAGCCCACATTCCATGCTAGATTTAGAGGAAGGCAAATGACAGGTGGCCAGGCAGAAGGCCAGCTAGGTTAGCTGTTTTCTGTGAGCCTGTTGCAATAGGCTTTGGTTCCCTTTCTATTTTTATGTAGGCTAGTTGCCCAGGAAAGCCCAGCTGAGATGCAATATCTCGTCATCACTGGGGTGCTGCTTTTCTCTCAGTTACTGCTTGGCAGACAGTTTTACTACTGGGGGGACTGAAACAGTAAGAAGGTATGGGTAAGCTTTTGAATTTACTGTACAATGGCTGGAGCTTCAAGGCTGCTATCTTTTTTTTTTATACCAGCGTCCATATACTCCAATTACTAAGCATCTACAGCAGCATTTTATTTCTCCTTCAGCCTACTTTTGCTCCGTTGCATGCAAGCTCTATAAAGTTCTCTACACAAGTTAAACATACTTGGGTAGCAGTGACAGCAGAAGACTGAAGTCCATAAAACCTGCCACCTCAGTAACAGTGGCAATAATCCATCAAGTTGAATTTGTTTATGTATCTGTCCAATGGGACCTTGAATGCATTACTTGTGTCACTTGAAACTACTTTCTCAAGTAATGCATTCCAAATACTGACCACAGATGGCCTGTTGATTTCTGTGTCACTACTATTTGTGTGGAAACCCTTCGTCAGAAGTACAGTTAGTAATTGGTGTGATTGCAAACACAGGTCCTACTGTCAAGTTGTTCTCTTATGTTCATGACAACGGCACATTCTGTTCTGTGACACTTTGTACTTTGGCAGGGTGGCTCAAGCTTTCATTGGTCTAACTGCACCAGTTATTAGTGCCCCCACACACACACACACACCGAATGGTGGAAGTTAAATCCAACCAAAACAGTGCTGTTCTGCAATGTTTCATGTATTGAATAGCAGTAAATATTCAGAGCAATCAGCAATGATTATTTATTTTTGAGAATGCCAAACTAAAACATTGTTGCTCTTAGCTCAGTAGTTTAATGTCCTTTAGAGTTTTAACAAATGGTTTCATGAGTGTGTGTTTGTGGGTGGCTGGTGTGTGTGTGTCGGACAAAGGTTTGCTCCCCCCCCACCCCTTTCTGATTCCTATACATTATTCAGGGGCTGTCTTCCTTGCTTCCCTTATGCACTTTAAACCTGACTGATAAAAACATATCTAGGAATGAAAACAATAATTACAGTGTTTGCACTGAGATTTGTCTTCTATGGGGAACTGGTTAGAAATTCTTTAGCCAGTAGGATATCATTTGGCTAAAAGGCAGATGACTTGTGGGAGCATAGAATTAAGCCTTTAAAGTCATTCTGTGCTGAGCTGCTTGGTAAACTAGTACTTTCAGACAAGCAGAGTTGTACCAACCAGACTTATTTTACCTAAGACAATATCCTAGTATGAATCCATATCTACATTGATGAAACACTTCCAGTTTCGTTTCCTTCCTCAATCCTTAAAATATGATCCTGCATCCATGTTGCAGTGGAAATGCATTTTCATGTTGTTGCAGGGGGAAGTGGGGCTGACAGTACAGCCTAGAGGTTAGAGTAATGAGGTGTGAGTGTATTTGGTACATGCAGTAAACGGTTTGATTCCCACAACTTCCACTTGCATATGGTGTGACTCTGAGCAAGTCACTTAACCTCCCAGGTCACTCCTACAAATGGGCACGTGTGCCTAGTGGGCCTTACCCAGTTACCAAAGAATAAAAAGGAAAAAAAGTCAGTGTGTGGATTTAAATGCAGTTTACTTATGCAGCCCAGCATATGGAAATTGTGCTGTATATCCTTTAAAATAGAATAAGCTTCGTTATATGTAGTTTTCGCAAAGAGCCTAGAATATGCCACTGAAAATACTTTTTGCCTCACCCGTCCCTATACGATACAGTACTGTAAAAAGTAGTGGCAGTAAGTACTGTATTCTATGTACAAGTCTGAAACAGCTTTCAGTGTTACCATTTCAAGTTACAATATGACAGAGTATCTGTGTACAAGTCTGAAACAGCTTTCAGCATTTCCATTTCAAGTTGCAGTATGAAAAGTATCTCAGTACAAGTTTGAAACCACTTTCGGTGTTACCATTTCAAGTTACAGTATGATAAAGTATAAAAACATAACACTGTTAGCTACTCTAAAAATGCTTTGTTAGCAGACCTGTTTTTTTTCTGTACTTTAGTTTTCCTTTTTTGGACTGTAAGGCATTATTTTTCATTAGTTGACAGATCCCTCATAAATCATTATTTCCCCTCTGGCACTGGGCAAAAGCCAGTGCCAGGCATTTTCCAAGAGAACTACCTTGAGGAAAAAAAGACTTCGGACAATGTAAACCCACCTTTGTCATCATCTTGTCTGTAAACTCAATGAACTTGTGAGTAATGTAACCAGGAGTGATGGGATGTGATGGGATGGGATGACTTTTTGTTTTAAAACAGATTCTCAGGAAGGCTATCCAGTAACTTAATGGTTAGTGACATGGCTTATTGTGCTTCTGACCCACGGCCACAGCCTGAGCCATCACCGTTGCATGTCGGGCAGTAGAGGAACTGCTGAGGAATCTAAAATCTCCTCTGAAAGTTAAGCAAACTTTTAAAATGGCATGTGTTCTATATGGCTTCATGCTATGGATTGAGCTTTTGCTACTGACGAAGGCTGCGTTTCTCTGTCCCAGTGCAGACAGGAGCTCCATTGTGCTGCATTTGTCTGGCCATATTGCACTTGGCACCAGGATCCGTATGTGGAATTACCCACTTTTTCTTGGCTCCCTAGGTCCCCAGGTCACAACTGGAAGCAAGCCGACTCCAGTTGCTGTTTGATTACTTGGTTAAATATGTTTAAAATATGCAATAAACAAGGGCCAGAGGCAGCCTTTTCTGTAGGCAAAAGACCAAGGACTTGTGGAAGGGCTGATATAGAGCCTGACCCTCAGGAGAGGATACTAAAAAGTATATATTGAAAGGGGCATTTACTGTACTTAACCAAAGCATTCCAATACCTAGAGTACAGGGTATGTAGGATATAGTTATGATCATATCTGTGAAAAGAGTTTCTTTCTTTTTTTTTTTAAATATACACTTTATAATCCCATCCTTCTACCTGCCCTATCTGGACAGGGCTCCCCAGTCATGCCACCTGACCTCTGTGGATCTTACCTTCGCTCTGGGTCTCCTCTGCCACATAACCTAGAGGGAGAGGGCCATAAAACGTCCACAGTTCAGGTTTTCCTCCATTTTCTCCCAAATGGGTCACATGGGTGCAGTGACTGAATGTATGTGCTTTGCCTCCTCCATGGAGATGCCCTCTGAATCTGAGTGTGGGACCCCTTGACCAGTGGGACACCTTAGCCCACCTTCTCTTGGGAGGAGTATCATGCCTGAGTGACCCGAGTCAGTTTCCGAACCTGGGTCACCAGTGTAGCAGATGCTAGCTCTATGCCATGCTACTGGGCCAGCTTTATAAAGAAATCATGTACAATATATTTAAAAATAAATCTGTAAGGTTGTATATTAAGTAGAATCATAGGTAAGAGCTTTTATATGGCACACTTTGTGAAACTCTTGAGTGCCTTACATCTGGTAAATTCATAAGTAACAAGTACAACAATTAAATAAATATGATGAATGATTTGCATACATAAAATAAGCCACTAGAGTTTAAACAAAAACAGAGACCTAATACTGGAACAAAACCTTATCCATGGAAGGCAGCACTGAGTAGCCAGTAACAAGAAGCAACTGCTCTCGGCTCGAACATTCACCACAACATCCCAGCACCAACATTCAGTTTGTGATGCAAAAGGTAGGAGCACTTAGGCTGCACTCCAGGTAGCCCAGCGCTTCGCTCAGAGTTCAAGTAGAGTGCAGTTACTTCTTGTTGCTACAGATTTGTGTAGGTTGGCAGACCTGCAACCGCACCACGGAACCTGCATCACCTGAACACATAGCTTAACTTGTCCCAGGATTTAACACTGAGTAGCCACACTTCTTAATCTCTGCTTTGAAGCGTGCTAATCCTTTGCACCTCTTGATATAGTCTGGGAGACAATTCAAAAGAACAGGGTCTGCCACTCCAAGTGCCCTGTACCCCACAGATCTTAAACATGAACTGAAGACCTTGGGGTTGGGGAAAAGATGGTCAGATGGGTGGAAAACTGGCTAAAGGACAGAACCCAGAGGGTGGTTGTGGGGGGAGAGTTATCTGGCACCAGACAGGTAACCAGTGGGATCCCACAGGGCTCGGTGCTGGGGCCAGTATTGTGCAGTGTCTTCATCAGTGACATTGGAGAGGGCATTAAGGGCAAAATGTGCCTATTTGCGGATGATGCCAAACTCTGTGGGAGAGCAGACACAGCTGAAGGGATACAGGACCTACAGGAAGAACTGGAGATGGTCCAGGATATGGCAGCTTGGCTTCAATGCCAAGAAATGCAGAGTTATGCATATTGGAGCCAAGAATCCCAGGACAGAGTACTACCTTGATGGAGTCCAAGTAACTGCATCAGAGGAGGAGAAGAAGGACCTGGGAATGATGATCACTAGTGACCTGAAGCACTCCACGCAGTGCAAGAAAGCAGCAGCAAAGGCAAACAAGATGTTGGGATGCATATCTAGGGGGATCAGTAGTAGGAGAGAGAGGTTATACTGCCCATGTACAGGTCACTGGTAAGGCCACATCTTGAGTATGGAGTTCAATACTGGTGCCCACACCTCAAAAAGGACATTAACCTGCTGGAGAAGGTCCAGAGGAGGGCTACAAAGATGATAGCCAGTCAGCAGGGTAAGGCATATGAGGAAAGGTTGAGGGCACTGAACATGTATTCCCTGGAAAACGGGAGAGAGAGGGGGGAAATGATTGGGACCTTCAAGTATTTGAAAGGGATAGATAAGGTTGATAAGGAGAGTCTCTTTAAGCTGAGTGGCAACCATAACACGAGGGGGCACAGTCTTAAGCTGGAGGGTGGGAGGTTTAGGAGGGAGGTCAGGAAGCACTTCTTCACAGAGAGGGTGGTGAACGCTTGGAATGCGCTGCCAGAAGAGGTAATCTCGTTGAAGACAGTGGGCAGCTTTATGAGAGGCTGGGACAGGCATAGGGGAGGGTAAAGGTCATGGGTAGGAAGGATGGGAGGAGTAGGGAGGGAGGTGAGGGACATTAGCTCAAGCTATGGACCCTGCAATATGAGCAGACTTGATAGACCAAATGGCTTCTTCGTATGTTCGTATGACACTCAGTAGCCCTGTTCTCTGGTTTAAAGAGAGTTCTCTTGGAGCACGTGGTGGTGGTGGTGGTGGGGGGATTGCAGAGGTAAGCAAGACCCAGTCCGTGAAGGGACTTAAATCATAGAATATGAACCTTATAGACAGTTCTTTGCCTTGTAGGCAGCGAGTGCAGATCGCATTGCACTGCTTGTCTTCAGGCTTGTGGAATAGTTAGACAAAGTTCAAAATTAATAGTGCTCCTAGACCAATACTGGCCCAAGACCATTTCTTTCGATTATGGGTCACGATGTATCGGAAGTTGTCTAGCCTGTTTTTATAGCCATAATACTTACTCTAGGTTTCCTAGAGAAATAAAAAAAATGGCATGGACAATACATAATGATTTTGTTTTTTAATTAGAAGCCAATCATTTATTATTTTGAATAAAAAATAACTTCCCATATAGTGGATTTTTATGTTTAGTGATTTATTATAGTTATTAGCAAGCCACAGTTAACTTTTGTGGGCCATGAAATTTAGTACAACAGTATTCTGTCATACTAACTTTTATAATTCTCACGGGATCCTTTTCTTGTAGAAAAATACTTGCCTTTTTAATGTTATCAAGGGGGATCACGGGCCGGCATGATGGCGATAAGGGTCGAGGTGCTGGATGCCACACCTCGCTCTACACCAGCAATCCGGGTTCAGAAACGAGCCCAGGTCGTTGGGGGGGGGGGCAGAGCAGGATTGAGCCACCGTTGGGCAGCTCTCCTATCCTGGTGAGGGTTAGGCACCATTCTGATCAGTGGGTGGTGTCGGGAGGGGAGGACGCCGTTAGGAACTTGGCAGAAGCCATGTCTCCACATGGCTCCCTGCCTGGACTTTGGTCCTTTGCACTGGCGTCCACGAGGGTGGGGTTGAGGGATTTATGCAGTTACCAAAAAGCAACCACACAAAAACCCTAACCCCACGGCCATGCAGTGTGACCCCCTGCAAGGAGGGGATAGGTGCTAATGGATATGCGGTACACTACCACCGAGCCCAGGCTGGCCCTGGGGGAAAAAAATATGTTATAAAAAAAAAAAAAAAAGGCTCACATGCAGAACTTCAAAAGAATAAAGTGACCTAGTAGTAATAATTTGTAACAGTTTAAAATTCTTTTCTCAGTATAGTAAGCACGTGATATGGCTAACTGGATACTGAGTTGTACAGGTAGGGGTTTCACCAGTTGTAATAGGGTGGTATTCTCCATTAGTTTGGAAACTGTATGCTGCTGTATATATGATGCCTTGAGCATGCAGGATAGAGCATTAAACAAATAAAACTTACTAACTGTACAGCCCATTGGCCAGACCTCTCTTGGTGTACTTTGTGCAGTTTTGAACACCATATGTGAAGAAAGGCCAGGATAGATCAGAAGCCGTACAGAGGAGGATGCCAAAAATGATTCAGAACTTGCAAGGTAAAATTTATGAGAGATTAGAAGACCTAACATATGTTTGGGGTATAAGAGAGTGGAATACACTGAACTTCACAAAATACAAAAGAATTCAAACACCAGAGGTCACAATTTCAAGATAGCTGGTGTTTTAATTTCTAACGCTTTATTTACAGCAGTGTTTCTCGCTGCTGTTTGTTTGTTTACTGCTCTGTTACTTACAGATGATGGTGGTATTGTTTCTGAATGTTGCTTACATTGATAATGCTGTAATTGTTTATAAATGCTACTGTAACCCTCACAGGTTGTGCCTGCAGATAGGCATCTGTATGCTTAGTGTATCTTACCTGGTATCAAAAACAAGTTAGAAGATAATGGGTTCAATAGTACCTTTCAACCATGTCCGAAATAATCTTTTATGATATTTTATAATGCTTGAAATTACATTTCGAAAACAGCAACATTTCAACTGTTAGACCTGGAAACTCAGGTTTTTGTTTTCCAAATGAACACTTGGAGTCCGAGCACCCTGAATAGATATAGCAATACAGTTCTTATGTGTTGCTACATGTCTGTACGTGTCGATATAATATGTTGTTAAAAATAACAGGGCTTTAAAATCTAGTAAACCATTTTGTTTTTATATATTAATAACATGGTAGCTGTAGAGTATCTTGTATTGATATATCAACTTGGCTGCTCCAAACAGTCATGTACAGTATTGTAAATTTCTAGCCCCAATGGCCCCAAAGTTCTCTCATGTAAAAGAAATTATCTTTTGAAAGGACTAAATTTGAAACCATTGGGGTTAGATTATTTTTTTAAATGAAGGCTTGGTGTCCAGCCATTACGAATTTGCTCAGGCGATACTGTATGTAAGTGTTGATACTATTCTATATGTATCAATACTATTTGAAATTACTTTTTAGGTATATTATCAGTGTATGTTTTTGGTTGTGGCACAGCCAAAAAATTGCAAACACATAGTGTTGATACTGTTTTGTTTGTATAGATAGACAGTATCAATACTATTTGTTTGTATCAATACATAAAATTACATGACTGCTACAAAAAATGTATAAGAATTTATTTTTTTTTAAATTTTGGTAATACTACAAATTGTTTAATCGGGAACTGTGTAGTTTACAATTTTCATTCACCATATGCCCTTAATTGCATTGCGAACATTTCACTCTCCCCTCTAGCAATCCTTACTCTTCTTTGCATTTGGTGATTTTGTTTGTATTTGAAAGCATTGCAAGAGAACAGATAAATAAAATGAAGTTTAGGAAGGACATTAGGACACATTTTGTCAAGGAAAGGGTGGTGGATAAATGGCTAAAAGAGAGACAGGCAGCTACCAGGATCTATGTTCAGAGCCCCTGCAGAGAAGTACAGCCACCAGGAAAAAGCAGGGATCAAACGGACACTGAACTATATTTAATTCTTTTATTTTAGAGGTAAAACAGTATCACTCACCACCTGCTACACTGGCAGTGTTTCATGCAACTCACTTTCTCGAGGTATGAACGCCTGGAAAAAGCACCCTAATGTTGCTCCGAATGGTGGTGGTGGTGTAGCGCTTGGTGAATGTGGTCAATGCAGAGACCATTGATGGTTTCAAGGCAGGGACAGTGTCAAAGGTATCATTGTTAAGGAGAGGGCAAATATTGGAAGGGGGTATAGGGGAGGGAGGTGGGTATTGTGGTACCCAGAAAGAAGGGCTCCTGAAAAAGTCTCCGGAAAGAACATTACCAGAAAAATGGCTCCCCTCAAATTGCACTTGAGTGGTTTTCTGTGGCTGCGTGGTGCTGTAATAGCAAATCTGCCCTTCCCTTGATTTGCACGGATGTATTATTACAGCACCACACACTGTGGAACATCACTTAAGTGCAATTCAAGGGAAGCCATTATTTCCATGTGCCGTTTTTTCTAGCGATGTTCTTTCTTGATCCTTTTTTCTGGAGACCTTTTTTCCTAGAACTGGGCATTGTTACAGATTATTAATGTAAAGTAGTGTCTCAGGACAGAACTGATAGACTGAGTCTTTCTATATACTGTGAAAGGCAGCGTTGCTGCTCTTGCCTCTGATTCTGTGGTATGGCCAGCAATAGTTTTAATAATATAATTGGCCTGATGGCTATCACTTTGGGCCGATACAGTTTTCCTCATAGGGTTAACCTTATAATGCTGTCACTTGTAAAAGCTTAGTTAACCTCAGTTCAACTCCGAAAAACCTGCCAATAGTCAGATATCTCCTCTAAAAGCTAAGCAGACCTTTCAAAGGGCATGCATTGTGTATAGCTTCATGCTGTGAATTGAACTTTTAGTGCTGTAGGTAGTTGCTTTTCAGCATCTCAGTGCAGACAGGAGCTCCATTATGTTTCACTTGTTTGGCTATGTTGCACTTGGCACCACAATCCGGATGTGGAATTGCCCAATTGTCCTTGGCTCACTAGATGGCAGTCCAAGTAACTCAGATGGCTTTCTTTCCACAGAGTTGCTGTACTTCTTGGCAGCCTTTGCGCTCTCAGACTCCTCCATGCCCTTGTGCCTTTGAGCCAATCAGACACACCTGGCCGTTATCAAAGCTCTGCTTCCTCGGGTGTTTTATTATAGCTCAAAGACTGGTGTTGCATCAGCATGTGAGCAGCTAATCAATAGGCCCAAGTTCTCCTCCTGTGATATAGCTGTCACACTGATCAAAGTGGAAACATCTGGCCTGTTTTTTAATGGGCATTTTATAAAGCTGTCAGGCTCTTTCTGATAAAGGCACATGGTGAATTTCTGGGACTAGTATGTTTAAGTATTACAAAATATAGTTTTCTCTGATCAGTGTTGTACCTCTGCATTAGATACTGCATCATCAGCTAGGTATTTGATGGATAAAAGTAAATGTTGAAGCTATTCATGGTAAAAAAAATAGTAAGTAGCTCTTGGCTCAGAAAATCTGTATTTTGTACTGCAAAATACTTTGTAGCAGGTGGGACTGCAATTCCATGCATTTTACCATGCTAGTGCAACATGGAGTCGGAAACATTGTGGTAAACATCAGTGTATAGTCATGTCTATTGATCCATGCTTTTCAGTGTATGAAGTTCAGTCTAACCTCTGTAAAACAGCTATAATCCAAGTTTTGGAGCGTACCAATTGGACTGTAATGTATGGGAAGGAACAAAACTGGGTTTGCAAATATTGTTTTACAGTCCTGTATCTCCTCTCCTAC
Organism: Neoceratodus forsteri; assembly: GCA_016271365.2. NCBI lineage: Eukaryota > Metazoa > Chordata > Ceratodontiformes > Ceratodontidae > Neoceratodus > Neoceratodus forsteri. Next base: position 1,237,291,405 of record CM057456.1, read on the forward strand.
TTGTGAAACACTGTTATTGCAGTGTTCTGCCCATGACACTAATCTTGCTACAGGCCCTGTGTTGCATCTTAGGGCTTGCACTTCAACAGAATTCCGGTTAAGATGCTAATCAGTGCTCCCACGTAGACTGCAGCTGTGAGGGTTCACAGTACCTCACTTAAAGATTTTTTTGGGTAGAGCATTTCTTTTGGGAGGCACCTTGCTTTCCAATTCCTTCTCTAATATTCCAATCCAACTCTGGCCCCAGGTACCTGTATTAATATCTGCCTCTCATTTCAGAAACACGCAGACTTTCACATAGTCCATTTGTACTGCCTGCATCTGTTTTCAAGTGATTTTGCACACTGAAAGTTCTTCCGCTTGTCACCCGACACACTTGAAAACATTTTGATATTAATACAGGTATCTGGGCCAGAAGGGGACTCACAGACACAGATGGGATATGGGATTGCTGTGCATTCAGTGTACCGCTCCCAAAGTAGATGTGTGTGAATCATGATATTCTAACATGATTCATGTACAGCTATATGTGAATGGGAGCACTGTTATAACTGTTTGAAATCACTTACACAGTGGGGCTACACTGTTTCCTGCATTAATGGCCATCTGTCTCTGTGCATTATACATAACGCTTGCTGAGGAATGCAGAACAGTACTCATAGCAGGGTCTCGTGCTGGTCGTCATGGTGACTATCATGCTCAAACCTATAACAGTATCATTCTGCCCTCCCTACCGAGTTATATATTGCAAAAAAAAAAAATTACATAAATGCCTCACGGTTCAAACACAAAGCATAAACAGATAGGAGATGTGACATTGGGGTAAATAAGCCTTGGTGAATCTGTGGAGCGGCATTTTTTTGGGTTTGAACAGTGATACAACATGGTGTTTCCCTAATTTTTGGCACTGTCTTTCCAGCACACACAAAAAACAGTCACACACCGATGCTTGGACAGAGGTTAACAAATTTGGGCATCACCAACATTGTGTCGCATGAACATTGAAAGCTCGAGAAATGCCACTTCACAGATTTACAAAAGCTCAGGGGACATTTAACCCTAGCGTCGCATTTTCGCACTTTTTGCGCTTTGTGCCTGAACCCTGATTGATGCCTTAACAGTTTTTTTTTTTTTTTTTGCAAGTTTCTTTCTTTTTGAAAAAGATATGTAAAGCATTTGACCCCTCACAGTACTTCCAGGCCAGTAGTGTGCTTTGCAAATGGATGTTAGCGGTATTTGCAAAGCACATCACACAGTGCCCCAGACCTGTAGTGTGCTTTGTGAATGGCCCTGTTAGTATAGTGAAAGCTGCTCTCTGACTCCATATGCATTGTGACATACCTCACATTTAAGCAATAATGCATGACAGAATGTGTGTGTTGTGGTGGGATGACATCACATCTTGGGTGGTTCAGTACGCAAGAAGTGACGTCTATGTAGGCACAACATATACTCTGGAGTACATTATTGCGATTATACAATGGCTCATTTGTGAAGAAAAAGAAAAGAATAAAAACTACATTTAAAACCAGACTTTTAATCAATTAATCAGTTTTCAAAGGGTAGCAATAATTAGGAAAAACATACTGTTTTGGGGTGGGGGTGGGCTTGCAGCCCGGGCATCCAGACATGTTTCACACTGCTCGCATGTGGAAGACCCTTGAAACTTTCAAGAAATTACTTTTTAGCAATCTGCTTGTGTTTTAAAACTTTTCTAGAGGACTGCCTGTTTTTCTGCACTCAGTGCCAATTTAAATGCAGTTTGGTAATGGAAAAGCTGAAAAACATTCCAAGTAACTCACAGGATTTCTTCAACCTTACACCTCTAGGTAAAGATGCTAGGAAGGCCGCAGAGACTCTGCTGAGTGAGACCTCAGAATTTACAATATTATCCCTACATAAGACTATGGAAAAGCTGCACAAATCAGTGAAACTTTTAAATACTAAATTTGACTCCTCCTCACAACATCTACAAACTGTTGAACTGTGCGTCGAGGCACACAGAGCAGAGATTGAGATGGTGGCGAGCTCTGCAAGTAAGGCACATGCTGCTTCAGCTGGTCTGGTTACTAAAACTAAATACGCAGTTGTTTGGAACATTCTGAAGATGTATTAAGAGAACAGAATGTCCGTATTAATGGCCTTACTGAAGGATTCGAGGGATCTGAGTCGATGCTGACCATTATTGCTTGGTTGTAGGAGGCCCTTGGAACTGACCCAACTGTTACGAGGCTGTAATTGGAGAAATGCTACTGAGTAACTTCTCTTAAAATAATCGACCCCACCAGTCCTTATACTTTACTACTGCAGTTTGTGTCAGTGCTACAAAGAGACTAGGTATTACTAGCGGCCCTTAAAACAAAGAAACTCGAGGTGGATGGCAGGAAGATAGAAATGTTCTCTGATTTAAGTTTCAGCACAAGGCAAAGACAAAAGAGTTTTGATGGGGGCAAATGCAAATTACGGGAATACAACGTCCCCTTTTGTTCTGTATATCCTGCCAAACTTTGGGTACAGTATAAAGGACAAGCCTATGTCTACTCAGATTTGAAAGAGCTTGAGAAACAGTTGGCTAGAATAGAAACCAAGCTGCAGAAGGCACAGGTTTCGGACTCAGATGCCTGAAGGAATCTTTTGTTTGGGCATTGGGCTTGATCTCTCTATGTAACGGACATAGAAGATTGAGGTACTTTTCCTGTGGGCATGGATTTGACTTTGCTACTTTTATAAAAGTATCTCCAATATTACTCAGTCCTGTACTGTCTACTCTTTATATTTAACATTTTAGACAACTGGCAAATTTGTTTTGGAGTTTGGTGAGTTAAACTGCACCATGTCTGTGCTTAAGATGACGCCTGAGTGGACACGGGTGTACTGACTGCTGAGAACACCCACAGGGCATATTACTTTTCTTTATATGGACTTTAATATGGTGTTTGCTGCTTTCAATCTTAGTATGCAAATTATTTTCGGTGAACACTATTTTCCTTGTACTCGTCATCCCACCTGCAGATTTGAGCTTGAAAACTTTCTAACTCCTTAGCATTGCTGTTATTTTGTTAAAATATTACTGACAACCTATTTAGAGGCATAGCTATGTATGGGGGAGGCGAAGCATGGATCTGTTTATTTTGCTCTTGTTTGGTAACTTCCATGTTGGAAATTAAGGTGGTTGTTTTTCACCACTGTCTTAAATCATTGCTGTCCCTTTGGGGGTACAATGGGTGGGCCTGTGCGGTCTTTTAGTATCGCAGAATGTGACCCGTTAGAGGTATAACATTTTATTTCTATGTCGGCCTCTAGCCCATTGGCTGCAATAGCTCCTGATTTGTAACTTGTATCTGTTAACCGGGAGATCAAATGGTTTTTGAGCCTGGGATTCCACCGAGGCTGTAACACTAGGTTCAAGTTTTTTTTTCTTTTTCAAGTTTATTGCAGGAAAGACTCCGTTGAGCAAGCTCATTCACAAGGAGGTCCTGAGGCACATACACATACAGTTCGCAATTACATAGACAGGAGATATGAAATGTAGAACAACAAAGAAAAAATATATAATACAAGAGGTATACACAGTAGAAGTTGGTGACCTGCTATCCTACTTTAGCTGTTTTGCATCAGTTGTACTGCTTACTGTCTCACTTTCTTGTATGATGAAATGTTTTGTTATATACATGATTCATAAATAAAAGTTTTAAAAAAGGAAATAAATGGTGCTGAACTGCTGGTATATCTCTTTGGCCAGTAGGTGGCACTTCTGGCTCTCTCACCTGTCTCCTCAGTCTTTTTTTTATTTGTTTGTTTGTTTTTTACTCTCCTACTGTGCTATCCAGCTTTCTCTCTTTATTTGGATGCCTTTTTTGCTGTCTGTGCTCTACCCCAATTACCCCCCACTGCTCTCTGTCCATGTGCAGGTCACACATTGAATGCCTGTGGACAAATAATGGGGAAATATCAAAACTGCCATCGCAGACGCAACAAGCCTTTGTGTGAAGCAAATAAATCACAATGAAAGAAAAAACCATTATGATTCTCAAAAGAGGTGGCAGGGAAGGTTAGGGAGAAAAAGGTAGCATTCAGGAAGTTTAAAGAAACACAGAAGGAGCAGGACAGAGAACTGTTCCAGTTAGAGCAGAAGGAAACGGGGAAGGCAGTCAGAATAGCAAAGGCCCAAACCGAAGAAAAGATAGCCAACTTGGTTAAGAAGGGGGATAAAACCATTTATAGGTACATTAGGGAGCAAAGAAAGACAAAGGGAGGATACTGAGGCTGAATAAAGAGGAGGGTGGGTGGGCAGAGAGGGACAGTGAAAAAGCAGGATACTGAATGAATACTTGACTCAGTATTCACAAAGGAAGAAAAAGGGGTGGTACCTAATCCAGTCAATAGAAGTACTCTGGATAGGGGGGTCGATATCAGTCCTTTCACAGAAGAAAGGGCTCTGAAAGAGCTCTTAAAACTGAAGGTGGACAAAGCAGTGGGGCCTGATGGGATTCACCCCAGAATTCAAAAAGAACTAAGGGGAGAACTAATAACACCATTTACTACCCTTTTTAACAAATCATGGGAGGATGGTGTGGTACCTGAGGACTGGAGGAGGGCGGATGTGATTCCCCTTCACAAAAGTGGGAGCAAGACAGAGGCAGGAAACTACAGACCTGTCAGTTTAACCTCAGTGATAGGGAAAATGATGGAATCACTTCTGAAGGAAAGAATTGTTGAGTACCTAGAGGCCAGTGGGGCACAGGACTCAAGGCAGCATGGATTCACAGTGGGAAGGTCATATCAGACAAATCTAATTGATTTCTTTGACTAGGTGACCAAAGTAGTAGACCAGGGAGGGGCTGTGGACATGGCCTACCTAGACTTTAGCAAGGCATTTGACAGTCCCGTACAAAAGCTTAATAAACAAATTAGCCAGCCTGGGAGTGGGCCCCAGGGTGGTAGCCTGGGTAAAACATTGGCTGGACAACAGGACGCAGAGGGTACTAGTACACAGTGAAGAAAGGGGGATTACTAGTGTGGTATAGCAGGGTTCAGTACTGGGTCCGGTCCTTTTTAATGTCTTTATGAGTGACAATGCAGAGGGACTGGAAGGAAAAGTATGTCTCTTTGCAGACGACACAGAGATCTGCAACAGGGTGATACACACGGTGGGGTGGAAAGGATGAGAACGGACTTGGCAAGGTTGGAGGAATGGTCAAATGTATGGCAGCTTAGATTCAACGCAAAGAAGTGCAAAGTAATGTACCTGGGAAATAAAAACCAAGGGGAAGAGTACACAATGGGGGTGAGATACTGACAACAACAAAAATGGAAAGGGACCTGGGTGTAGTTATATCAGATGACCTAAATGTGGGCAAGCAATGTGAGAAGGCAGTAAGGAGAGCTGGAGGGATACTGGGGTGCATGGGGAGAGGTATTATCAGTAGAAAACAGGAAGTTGTTATCCCTCTGTGCAGACAGTTGGTGAGACCCCATCTGGAGTACTGCGTGCAGTTCTGGAAACCCCATCTCTGCAAAGACATAGGGTGGAGACTGTCCAGAGGAGGGCAACCAAAATGGTGTAGGGTCTGCACCAGAAGACATACAAAGAGAGACTAAAGGAGCATAATATGTATACCCTCGAGGAAAGGAGGGAGAAGGGGGGCATGATAGAAACTTTCAAGTACCTTAAGGGAATCAACATAGTTCAAGAGGGTAGCATTTTTCAGAAAAAGAGATGTGCAAGAACAAGGGGGCACAATTTGAAGATAGAGGGGGGAACGCTCAGAGGTAACGAGGAAGTATTTTTAATGGAGAGGTTGTGGATGCATGGAACAGCCTTCCTGAGGAGGTCGTGGAGTCAAAAACAGTGGGGGAATTCAAGAATACATGGGACAGACATGAGGCAATTATAGTGGGGGGTAGGAGGCAGTAGGCTGTTGGTTAACTAGGATCTGCAGCTTATCCATTAGGTAGGGAAATGAGCAGACTAGGTGGGCCAAGCAGTCCTTATCTGCCATCAGATTCTATGTTTCAGTGAGGGGGGTGCTAACAACAACAAAAATGGAAAAGGACCTGGGGGTAATCATATCATATGACCTTAAGGTAGGCAAGCAATGTGAGAAGGCAGTAAGGAGAGCTGGGGGGATACTGGGATGCATAGGGAGAGGCATCACAAGTAGAAAACGGGAAGTGGTTATCCCTCTGTACAGACAGTTGGTGAGACCCCATCTGGAGTACTATGTGCAGTTTTGGAGACCCCATCTCAACAAGGACATAGACAGGATGGAGGCGGTCCAGAGGAGGGCAACTAAAATGGTGCAGGGTCTGCATCAGAAATCATATGAAGACAGAGTAAGAGAGCTTAATATGTATACCGTTGATTAAAGGAGGGACGGGGGGACATGATAGAAACCTTCAAGTACCTCAAGGGAATCAACTAAAAGTCCAGGAAGGTAGCATCTTTTAGAGAAAGAGATGTGCAAGAACAAGGGGGCACAATTCAAAGATAGAGGGGAGATGACTCTGGCAACGTGAGGAAATATTTTTTTCACAGAGAGAGTGGTGGACGCATGGAACTGCCTTCCTGAGGAGTTTGTGGGGTCAAAAACAGTGGGGGAATTCAAGAATGCATGGGACAGCCATAAGGCAATTATAGTGGGGGGTAGGAGGAAGTAGGCTGTTGGTAAACTTGAATCTATACACCCTATTCTATGTCTTTCCCCAGAAATGCAAAGCTCGGTTCAAACTCCCACAGACTCCTCCTGAGACCATTCATATCTCCTTTCGTCACGAACTCCCTAGTGGTACTTTGGTAGTGTTTGGCCTTAAAACAGTCACACAGGCGTAGTATAGTTTGAACAAATCTTCACAAGGCAACACACATACAAACAACATGGGTAGAATTATTTTAAAATAAGCCAGCAACTTTACTAATTAATTAATAAATGCAGTAAATAACATAAAGACTAATCATTTTAGACATTGGTTACAGGACATTGAAAGTAAAATGAAAACTTTACATAAAAACCTACACTTTAAAAACTCTGAGATTAATGTCTACCTGAAGTCCTTAGTTGATGAAGTTTGAAGCACAAAGTCTTTACAAAGGCAGTTGAAAATCATGGTTCTTGGTAGTACAGAAAAATCCTGGAAGAAAATGTCTCTGCTGTCCTAAGCAGGCAGACAGGGTCCCCAAATGAAAAAGGCTAAAGGGCTCAGATACCCTTCTGCACTCTTGTTTTATGGGATTTCTCAAAGGGCAGGTGCAGTGGATAGTGGCTTACCCTGCGATTGGCTAGCATTCTGTTTCTATCGGTATGCAACCAATCAGTTTTTAGTATTTTTACAATACAACAAATATGCAGTTGTGAATATGAGAGAAAAAAAACAAACTCGGAGATCAGCTAGTTTAAACCAGAATTCTTAGGGGAAATTCCAGCATCCCTCTTTGGAAATAGCTGTAATTAAGCTCCACTCAGTATAGCTATTCACGTAAATGGTTGCCCATTTAGTGGTAACAAGATTAGCTTAGGTAGCCTTGCAGAGACAAAGGAAAGCCAGACATGCAGGCACCTCTGGATGCTGTTGGCCCATTCAAACACAAATGGATGTGCCTGTTGGCCAGCTCTGCTTAATTATTCTTTTGTCTCCTTTTAAATGATTTAATTAAAGGGACACCGTCAACCCCCTTAGGTCTCAAAGTGTCCGTAGTTTAAAAACACATTTTATGATTGTCAACATTCTGTAAAGATTGCTGATGTAGCTGGTAGTTTGATTCTGATTATTTTTTTTTTCTTTAAAAAGGTGAAACACAACTGCCCACCATACTGGTGTTACAACACAATAACAGGTTTGTTTACATCCCTTGATCAGCTCCAACTGCATTTTTCCTAGACTTGAGAACACCCACAATGCATTCTAGTCACTCATGATGCAGTGGGAGTTTAGGAGGATATTGCACCATGAGTGATTGCACTATTTAGAGGTGTTTCTAATGTTCAGGAAGTATTCGGTAAGAACAGTTCCAGGATTGTAAACAAAACAAGGTTGTTTATTAATATACATTAGCATGCATTTCAGTTCTACTAAACAAGGAGACAGACAAAACAAACAGCAACATCAATGAATTTTAGAGAAGGTAAACAATCATAAAATGTAGGTTTTAACTAGAAATAATATGATGAAAAACAGGTTGACAATGTCCCTTTTAGTCCCTGGCTAACAGCTGGCAGATTCTCTGCCCAGTAACAAGAGTTACAACATCATTCTTTTGGGCCCATTGCTTTCTTTGTACCCATGATCCCTTGTACTTACACTGTCCACCATGGGCGTCTCTGATGCATTATATACATAAAACATGACCAAAATAATAAGGTATGGCTTTATCTCACCACACTCCTCCCTCCTTAACAGAACCTGGGGCAACACGCCCCTTTTATAGCAGAGTTTCCACCAGTTATGTCCCTTACTCCGATTGGCGGGATAGGTCATCTGCATTGACATTAGCAGATCCTGACCTATGTTTAATATCCATGTCGTAGGCCTGTAGTGCAATGCTCCACCTAAAGAGTCTCTCATTTGTCTTTCCCATTTGGTTTAGCCACACCAGAGGATTGTGGTCAGTCTGTTCCTCAAAGGGCCTTCCATAGAGGTAGGGCTGTAGCTTCTTAAGCAACCACACCAGGGCAAGGCATTCTTTTTCCACAGTGGAGTATGCCTGCTCCCGGAGAAATAACTTCTTACTAGTTCCACAGTGGAGTACGCCTGCTCCAGGTGAAATATCTTCCTACTAAGGTACATAATTGTGTGATCGTTCCCCTGTTGGGATGTCTGGCTGAGGAAGGCACCAATCCACACATCTGAGGCATCCGTATACACAACAAAGTGTCCACATTAGTCTGTGCTGGCCAGCACAGGGGCATTGCACAGTGCAGCTTTTAGCTGGGTGATGACACTGTTACGTGCTGGGTCCCATTTTACTTTCTGGGGTTGCTTTTTCTTTAACAAGCTAGACAGGGTAGCTGCCAGAGTGCTGTAATGTGGTACAAATTTTCTGTAGTACCTGCAGTCCCCAGGAAGCTTCTGACCTGCTTCTGGGTCTCTGGCCTGGGCCATTCCTCAGTGGCCTGTATCTTGGCCTGGTTTGTCGTAGTTATCCCCTCCACACTATATGTCCCAAATATGATACCTCAGCCATGGCCACCTGGCACTTTTCGGCCTTTACAGTAAGTCCTGTCTTCTATATCCTGCCCAACATTTCCTTCAGATGGGACATGTGTTCCTTCCAGCTGGTACTGAAGATGGCAGCATCACCCAGGTACACCTGGTTGACCAACCTTTGCAATGTGGCAGGGGCTTTTTTCATTCCAAAAGGTATCACCTTAAATTCAAAGAGGCCTACTGGGGTGATGAAGGCTGACCATTTCCTAGCTCTGGCAGTTAACTTCACCTGCCAGTTCCCCTTTGTCAGGTCTATGGTTGTTAGGTAGCTCACCCCGCCCAGCTTGTCCAACAGCTCATCTGTCCGGGGCATTGGACTTAGTGACTGCGTTGAGTCCATGATAGTCCACACAAAAGTGGGTAGACCCATCCAAATTGGGGATGAGGACTACAGCGAGGCCCAGAGACTGTGGGATTTCTGGATTACCCCTAACTCCAGCATTTCCTCCACCTCCCTCCTAATGTCTTTTTGGACGGCCTCAGACATCCAGTAGGCTGTTCGTTGTGTGGGCACTTGCGTCCCCGTGTCCACATCATGGGTCGCTAAGGGGGTGTGTTTGGGCATGGCCATAAATAAAGGGGCAAAGTCCTCTAAAACCTCCCTCACTTCCTGGTCTGTTCTGGGGTCAGCTGGGGAGACAGCTTGATTGCCTCCACCAGTGACTCCCTCTTGCTTTCCTCTAGCAAGTCCAGCAGGGTGTCTTCTTCTCCCGTCCCGGCCCCAGGACTACAAACACCATGTTGGCCTTATTTACATATGGCTTCATCATATTGACGTGGTACATTCGATGGGTATGTCTCCTGTCAGGCAGTTCTACAATATAGTTCACGTCATTCACCTGTCAGACTACCTTGCATGGTCCCACCCACTCAGCCTGCAGTTTGTCCTTCTGGACTGGAATGAGGACCATTACTTCCTGTACGAGCGAGCTCTGGCATCATGGTCATACCAGACGTTTTGCTTCTGTTGGGCAGCTGACGGGTTGCTTTGGGCCACCCCCATAAGCTCCTTCGGCTTCTCCCTGAACATAAGGACATACTGCACTATGGGAGTTCCTTGGGTGGCGTGCTTGCCTTCCCAGTCCTCCTGGATCAAGTCTAGGGGCCCACACACCCTATGTCTGTATGAGAGTTCGGAGGGAGAGAACTCTGTCGACTCTTGGGGCACCTCCCTGTATGCGAACAACAGGTGGAGAAGGTATTTGTCCCAGTCCATCCTATGCTGTTCGGCAGACGCTTGGAGCATCATTTGTAGGGTACCATTAAAACGTTTCACAAGTCCACTGGCTTGTGGGTGATAAGATGTCAGGCATCTTTGCACCACCCCACATTTCTCCCACAAACACTTTATCATGTCCGACATGAAGCTACCCCCTTGATCAGCGATAACTTCCTGCGGAAACCCGACACAGGAGAAAATTCCTAGCAATGCATCTGCCACTTTTGGGGCCTTAATGGAGGAGAGAGCGACCACCTCTGGGTATCCGGTGGCATACTTCAACACCGTCTGAATAAACTTTTTCCATAGGACCTTGGGGTATTCAAGGGTCCCACAATATCCATTCCTACCCACTGGAATGTCTCCACCACACTGGGCAAGAGAAGTAGAGCAGCTTTTGTTTTACTACCTGCCTTACCTATCTGTTGGCACCTTTGACAAGACCTGCAGTATTCCTTCACCTGCTGGGTGAAGTTGGGCCAATAGAAATGTTGAGCCTATTGCTGCATGTTGCGAGCGATGCCGGGATGTCATGGGCGACCTTGAGCAACCGCTCGTGAAGCCCCTGGGGAATGACAAGCTGCTTGCCCATCACCCCTCCTTCTGTCCTCACGTCCTATGTATATAACAGTCCGTTGCCCCAAAATACCCTATGTCTCATGTCACTTCCATGTGTCCCATCAGATTCTGCACAAGCCCTCAGCCTCTCCAAACTAGGGTCAGTCCTCTGAGCGGCTGCAAAATCTTCACATTTTCCCCAAAGCAGGAGACATGTCCCCATAGTTCCTAAACTAGGGTTCACAGCTCTAGCATCAGGGCATTCAGAGTCACTGCCATCCCTAACCTTCTGACTACTTGTTAACCCTCCCTCCTCGGAGTAACCTTCTGTAGCTGTTTGTTGAACATCTACCTTGGGAATTCCTACCTCCCTTTCACTGTTCTTCATTTCAGGAGACATAGGCCTGGGAACCAGACTCCTATTATTTTCCACAGGGGCTTCTGTGGGGTTCAGGGAATTACAAGCGGCCGTTGCTGTCTGACTATGGGTAACTGCACACACCACCCCTGCTGTAGATTATTCCCTTTAATCACATCCAGAACGAGGTTGTCTGCCATTGCCATTTTTTGTACCCTCTCTCCTGTCTTACCCCAATCCAGGAGAACACTAGCTAGTGGCAGGGTTTTCTCCTCCCTTGTGAATCCCCTCACAGTGACAAACTGATTAGGTATAAGCTGTTCAGGCTTAACCAAATCCCCTTTTGCCAGGGTAAGAGATGCCCCTGTGTCCCTTAACTCTTGGGTCTGCACCCCATTTACTGTAACCGGGTGTATGTGCACCCTCATGTTCACAGGCGTACTCTCGGGGATGCACAGTGCACCCACCTCCTTTTGAGGAATACTTGGTCCACTCTGTGCTTTTTTAGGACACTGCCTAGCAAGATGCCCTGGCTGCTTACAAAACCAACAATAATCATTCTTTTTTCCCCTAAGACAGCCCTTCTTGGTAATTTGGGGCTTCTCCCACTTTCTGCAGAGACATTGAGGGTTTTAGTTGCTCTAAAGGCGCGCTTTTCTCCTATTTATCCTGCAGCACCTGTTTCACCACTTCCCTTGAAAGCAGGCCTGTTCCTGGCATAGCGATCTGAGAGCTCAGCAGCTTGCTGAGCTGTTTTTGGATCCCGGTCCTCCAGACAGGTTTTCAGCTCTGCTGGGCAAGCCCGAAAGAGCCATTCTAAAATTATAACCTCCTCAATTTTCCCCACAGAGTTTGTTGCTTCTGCTCCCTCCACCAATGTTTTAAAAACTGCTGTTGCTTTGTGGCTAGTTCTTCAAAGCTCATGTCAGGGCTTTTTCGGAGTTTACGGAATTTAACCCTGTAGGCCTCAGGAGTTAGTTCATACTTTTTAAGTAAAGCAGTTTTAAGGTTCTCATAGTCTTTGCTGTCCTCATTATCCATTTGGCCTAGCACCTCACACCCATTACCAGTAAGCAGCGGGGATAGCTGAAAGCTCCAGGCCTCCCTGGGTACCTTGGCCTGGATACAGACCTTTTCAGACAAATTCCAAAAATGCATCCATATCCTCTCCCTCTTAAAATTCAGCTATTAATTTGGAATTCAGTTTATACCCCAGCCCTGGAGTTTTAGGTTTACCCCTGCCACTTACCTCCTCTGGCACTGGTTGATGGAGTCTTGGCCTCTCAAGTTCAGACTCTCTCTGGTGCTGCTTTTCCTCCCTCTAAACCTCTCGTTGGCACTGCTTTTCATCCAACTCCAGTTTAAACTTTCTCTGCTTGAGTTCCCCCTGCTGTTGGGCTTCGAACTTTCTCTGCTCGAACACCAGTTTCATCAGCTGAAATTGCAGCCTGATCCCTTCCAGCTCTAGCTCTGTGGCGACCTTCCCCTGTTGCTGTGGCTCTGGGTTCCCTCTGGTCTCGCTGTCCTCCTTCGTGGGACTAGACACTGCGATTTCCCATGGCATCCCCATGCCCAAGGTCTGATCCCTTTGTCACTGGCTGGGACTCGGTGCCCCGGGCTGCCGCCTGTTCATCGGCTGCCTTGAGGACTTCCATGAGGTGCTTTTTACTGCACCCCTCATACCAGACCCTTCTCTCCTGGCACAGCTGCTTCAGCTCTTCTACAGTGTAGTCACTGTACTTGGAAGTCATCTTTTTTTCCCTATACTACCACTAGTCTGCCCTTTACTTGCAGCAAAAAAAAAAAAAAAACATGGTGGGGAACTACAGTATATCTTGTAACCAATTTTCCTTTTTCCAATTTCTGCCCTCTTTTTGTGTGGTTGTTCAAACAGTTCTCCAATCACACCGCTGCTCACCAAATTTGTCTCAAGTCCACTCCTGTGGGGCGTGATTCTCTGCATCACAGCAAATCCCTCTTGTGACAGGGGGGAATGGGGTCAGAGATACTCTTCCTCAGTCCATTTAGTATGATTGCTGTTTCACAACTGAACATAGGCCAGAGGATCCCAGGGCACCTTCTCTCCATGCGAGGGGGTACAAATACAGCCTTGAGTCTGTGTTCCTGGGGTAGAACCCTCTTGGCCACTGCACGTGAACCAGAAAGCCACAGGCGTGTATAGACTTTGGGGGGCCCCATACACCCTATTATGCGTCTTTCCCCAGAAATGTAGTGCTTAGTTCAGACCCCCACAGACTCCTCCTGAGACCATTCGTATTTCCTCCCCTCCTTTTGTCACAAAATCCCTAGTGGTACTTCCCTTTGGTAGTGTTTGGCCTTAAAACAGTCATACAGGCATAGTATAGTTTGAACAGCACTTCACAAGGCAACACACACACACAAACAACATGGGCAGAATTAGTATAAAATAAGCCAAAAGCTTTACTAATTAATTAATATAAATGTCAAATGGCCTGTACAGCTGTTAAAGACTCCAGATCCCGCCTTATGCAAAATAAACTGTTGCACCTATGGTACCACACTCTGAAGGTTCTATATGAAGTGAAACCCAACCCTTATCCCCTCTGCTGGCACTGCAGACAGGAGGACGGTGACCTCTTGCACATACTCTGGCAATGTCCAGACCTCAAGGGCTTCTGGAGTCAGGTGCATACTTTTATGGAGCAGGTGCTTCGCATGACCGTTCCCTTCACTCCACACCTGCTTATACTGGGCTGTCCACAGGCAACCTCCCCCGTGGGGGGGGGGAGCTGCTGTGGGCCCTCACAGTTGGTGGTGGAAGCTAAATGCCTCCTACGCACCACAGACATCCCATCAGTTTGTGAGGTGATCGTTAAGCTAGCACACCTTGCCCAGTTTAACCAACTAACAGCTGTTGCCCACAATTCAAGTTACTTTGGTGTTACAGTGTGCATCCTACCAGGTGTTTCACTCCCAAACTGGGCATTGGCTGACACCCCCTGCATTTATATGGCACCCTGCATTACAGTCTGGAATAGACATGGCTTCTGCCCACCTGAGATGAACCATACTGAGTGTAAAGGTTTCTCCTTTAAGTAAATGTGATGATTGCAAGGTATGTCCTCATTTTTATAGTTTTTTTATCTTCACCTGATGTTACCTATTTGTGCATAGCTGTTTTGTAGATGACAGCTTAGTTGTTTGGTAATATAGTACTACACCTATGCCACCAGTGGGCTTACTGCGTTTGTGTGATTGCCACATATGTCAGTATATCATATACTAACTCTCAAGATCAGCCCTCCCACCGAAGTTATGGACCAGTAAAACTGATCAGTATCACTTGGCCTTGAGACATATCTATTAGCAACAGTGCTAGCCCTAGTTTTTAATGTAATTTCTTACATACTGGTTGCATATGTGACTAGTCCAACTTAAGCTGTCATATAGTGTATATGTTACTGTTTGTTATCCCTTTATATGGTTTGTTAGTGATCCTCTCATATTTCTCTATATTGTGAATATACTTCTGTAAAAAGATTAACTGCAAGAATTGCTCCTGATTTTGTAGGTAATAATGAGACATTTTTGCCTTGATATTAAGATCTGGCACTTTATTGTGCGGTGCTAGGAATTTAATGCACAGTCAGGTGATGTCTCTCAGCACCTATGGTTTCTAGAGCTTGTTTTTGTGTGTGTGTGTGTATGTATATATATATATATAAACAGGAACAACTTGGACACTCACACCATCTTATGATTTAAAAAAAAAAGGTTTATTACATGATAAAACAACCTTTTTTTTAAATCATAAGACGGTGCCAGTAATTAATGTGGTGGTGAGTGCTCAAGTTCATGTTTCCATGTTTGCTTTTCTTGAGAGCACCACAGCCTTGTGCGCACTCTTCTCTGGTTTAGAATATATATGTGTGTGTGTGTGTATATATATATATATATATATATTTTTTTTCTGCAAAAAAACTGTGTTAATGCATCATTTAGGGTTAAAACACAAAAAGTCAGGAAATGAAAAATCTTTAGGGTTGCCCTTCCCCCCACCTCGTGGACCCGCCAATCATCCCAAGATTGACAGATGACGGGGTGTGTCATTGGGATTGCGAGGCCTAAATGTTGCCTCATTCCTTGTGTAATCATATTGAAAAGCAACAGTGAACAAGAATGGGGCAACATTTAGGCCTCACAACCCCAGTGACACACCCCGTCATCTCTCAATTTTGGAATGATTGGCAGGTCCATGAGGGGGGGAGGAGCAACCCTAAAGATTTCTCATTTCTTGACTTTTTGTGTTTTAACCCTAAATGATGCATTAACGCAGTTTTTTGCATAGAATTTCCTTACTTTTTGAGAAAGAATATAAAACTAAGAACTTGGGGAAGTCGGTGGGAGCGCGGGCCCTTTGGGCCCTGCACTCCCACCAGCTTGTAACCGGGTCTCTACCATCAACACCGTCCAAATTTCAATGTAAAAGACCAAACCGTGTCCAAGATATAACATGTTAAAGTTTGAGATTTTCATTCGTCGGAGTTGCAGAATTCCACACCTGTTGACATTTTACAGACACAACGACTGAAAAGTACATCCATGTGACACTAAGGCTAGGTACCCTGTCAATTTGAAGGCACTGCCACAATGCAAAACACTGTCTGCAAAACATAAATTGCATGACGCAATATCTTCACAAAACATATTTTCTCTGACACATAAGCACAATAATTCACATGTACACGACATGCCGTCAACACCTTCCAGATCTCGAGTTAAAAGACCAAACCGTTTCCGAGATATTTAAACTTAAAGTTTGTGAAAATTGGCCTATCTATTCCATTATAAAATCTGGCCATCTTGTCCCTCCCTCATGGTCACAGAATTTGCAGGCTCACTATCAAAGAATACAAAATGGTGAAACTTGAGTTTTAGGCAGAATTACATGAAACCACCACCATGCCTCGATAGAACAAAGCCCCCTGAGCAAAACCCACCCTCATTTGTGTTCCTAGGCCACCCCTGAGCTGAGAAAATTGTATTTTTACCTCGCGATGCAAGATCGCGATCAAAGAGTCTGCAGGCTTGCAAACAAAGATCGTTAGTGAATCGCGATCAAAGAATTTAAAACATTATAACTCTATTTTTTGACCATTTTAGGTGAAACCAAATGCATGGGTTGATAGATCGAAGCCCCCTGAGTAAAACCCATGCAGGTTTTACTTCAGGAGTGACCCCTGAGCCAAGATATTTGATTTTTTCTGATGGAATTAAAAAAACAAGATGGCGGACCTTGCGATCAAAGAATTCTCTGGGACAAAGATTCTTTGATCACGAGGCTGCAAATTCTTTGACTGCCAGGTGGGATGAGATGGCCCAAACCCCATTATTTGTTCACAAAACAACCATATAAATTTTCCCATTGACTTATAATGGGAACTTAAAAGTGGCATAACTTTTTAATGCCTTAATATTTTTTCACCAAATGAAAAGCAGAATGTTCGGCCACCAAAGCTCTTTCAGGTGAGCCATCTCGCAGACCAGCACGCCACACTACGGCCGTGCAGGGCCACGGGCAAAATCCCAAAAACTGCCTCCAAAACTGGCAAAAAGTGCATTTTCAGCATTTTGGTGCGCTA
The DNA here is from genome assembly GCA_016271365.2 of Neoceratodus forsteri. Taxonomy (NCBI): domain Eukaryota; kingdom Metazoa; phylum Chordata; order Ceratodontiformes; family Ceratodontidae; genus Neoceratodus; species Neoceratodus forsteri. Next base: position 1,237,308,368 of record CM057456.1, read on the forward strand.
AGACCATCAGTCCGACCAAAACAAAATTTGGCAAATCAAGAGATCTGCCATGCCCAACCGCGCACACCACATTTCAGGCAAATCCGTTGAACGGGTCCAGAGTTACTAACGTGCAAGATTTTGACTTTAACATAGACGTGCGTTCATAACCCTAAATATAGTGGCGTGACTGCACCACTTTAATATAAATATGGGATACATGATGGGCAGGAGTGAGATATGGAAAATGTTCTCACTCCTGCAGAGTGAGAATGCACAGCTCACTCTGCAGGACTGAGAATCGACTGAGAGCGATTTATACCAGAGGGGTGAGAGCTTTAGGAACATATTTTCTGTTTCTGTGTGTTGCCTGCTCATTCTGTGTGTGCTGTCAGTGTGTGTGTGTGTGTGTGTGTGTGTGTGTGAGTTCTGAATGGACTGGGAGTCTGAAGCACAGGTGAGTGTGTTTTGCAGAGCTAATTGAGTGAGTCAGATGCTCAGTGAGAAAGACAAACTGCAGGTAGCACTGAGAGAGAGCAACTGCTTTGTAAAAGAGTTTCATTTAGAATTCAGGTTGTTTTGAAGCTGAGATCAGCACAGCAATAGGCTAGGAGTGTTAGAAACCAATGAGACACAGGTGAGAGTGTTTTCTAAAGCTAATTGAGTAAGTTGCAGCTTCAGTGAGAAAGAGAAACTGTTTTCTGTTTTCTGGTGACAGCAGAATGTGGATAAATGTCGATATCCTCTCTCTGCTGATGTCATCAGGATTTATCCTCACTCCAGTGGAAATAACACAGGATATCCTACTGAGAAACTCTCACCCCCCCCAGTGGTGTGTGTGTGTATATATATATATATGTATATATATATATATACACACATATAGAGAGAGATAGATATATTACAGTTAGGGATGAGTAAGCACTTTAATGTTAAACCCCATATTTTGCACTTTAATAATTTTGAAACCATTAAACAGATTTGCCTGAAATTCCAGTAGTATAGATCTCTTGATCTGGCAAGTTTCGTTCCGGTCGGATGTGCAGTGTCCAAGTTACAGAGAGGTGAAAAAACATGTTTTTACCCTTTGACTTTGCTAGGATTTTTCTATGAACTTGCGTACAGCCCAGAGGGGTTGTTTGATATGAAATTTTCAGGACAGAAAGGGACTACTCCACAGATGTGCCTTTTGCCAGTCTGGTGAAAAACAATAAGCCGTTTTTAAGTTATTGCAATTTAAAAATTTGAAAAAATAATTTCTGAGCATGCGCAGTAGGCACTTCAATATAGCTGTATGATACGAAAGAGGAATCCTGCATTGTATGAGAAAATTCCTCTTTCGTATGGCCCCTGTCTTGTTTCCAGTTTGCCTGAAATTCAGATTTGGAAACCTACCAAAATGTTATTCTGGGGGAGGAACCAGCACACGTTGCTTGCTCATTGTGACCGCTGAGGTGCATTCTACACTTCATTGTTTGGAAAATGCCCTAAAAATGTGTGTTATTTAACATTTAAATTCTTTGTTTGTATCGGCGTCATATGAAGTAGGATCTTAGTTCATATGACGAGATACGAACTAGGATCCTACTTCGTGAGTCATACAACATAGGATCTTAGTTCGTATCTCGTCATACAAACTAAGATCCTACTTCATATGACTCCGATACAAAGAATTTAAATATGGATATACTAACCTACTAATTGCCAGCAGATTAGGCCTTACGGTCTATCGAGTCTGCTCGAACCTCAGATCCCTAGTTAGGTACCGGCCCTCCCCCCCTTGTGCTCCAGAAACCCCTATCATCCATCCCAACCCCCCTGGGCCAGGCCATCATCTGATATAACCACTTTCTGTGTCTGTCCCTCCCTCTCTTGATGCCCACCACTGTGGATCTCTGAACCAGCTCGCCAGGCAGCACGTTCTAAGGATCCACCACCCTCTCAGTAAAAAACCTCCTCCTCTTTTTCCCCCCTCACCCTTCCACCTTCCAACTTCAAACCATGCCCTCTGGTGATACCTCCCTCCTTTAGTCTAAAGAGCCCCTCCGTGTTTACCCTATTTATTCCCTTGAGGTACTTGAAGACCTCAATCATGTCCCCCCTGTCTCTCCTCTCCTCCAATAAAAACAGGCAGAGCTCCTCAAGTCTGTCCTCATAGGCCAAATCCCCTAGTCCTCGTATCATCTTAGTTGCCCTCCTCTGTACCCTCTCCAGGAGCTGTATGTTCCTTTTCAAGTGTGGTCTCCAGTACTGTGCACAATACTCAAGGTGTGGTCTAACCAATCCATTGTACAGCGGCAGAATCACTTCCCTGCTCCTAGAGGTGATCCCCCTTATGATGCATCCCAACATCCTGTTTGCTTTGCTAGTCGCTCTCCTGCACTGCTCAGAGTTATTCATACGTGCATCCACCATGACCCCTAGGTCTTTTTCCCCCTGTTGAGGCCTCCCCTCTCTGGGTGTACCTGTGTTTAGGGTTTTTAATTTCCATGTGTGAGCCCACCTTTCCATGGTGTCCAGGTCCCATTGCAGGGCCAACCTCCCCTCTTCCACCTCCACTACTGCTCCCATCTTGGAGTCGTCAGCAAAGAGACTCATTTCACACCCTATACCCTCCCTGATGTCCGAAATGTATGCATTAAACGGGATTGGACCCAGGACCGAGCCCTGCGGTACCCCACTACTGACCTCTCTAGGGTTTGAGAGCTCCCCACCGACCACTACTGTCTGAGTGCATCCAGCTAGCCAGTTTTCAATCCATCTGACCATCAAAGGGCCTACTCCCAACCCTGTCAGTTTCTCCACCAGACCATTGTGGGTGACAGAGTCGAACGCCTTGCTGAAGTCCAAGAATAATACATCCACAGGCTTTCCCCTGTCCAGTTCTGATGTTGCCCATTCGTAGAACTTCACAAGATTGGTTTGACTCGATCTACCTGGTACAAACCCATGTTGCCGACTATCCAGACCTCCCACCTCCTCCAAGTACACCCCCAATCATTCCTTTAGTATACTCTCCATTAATTTTCCCACCACCAAGGTCAAACTGATGGGTCTATAGTTACCTGGTACTTCCTTCGACCCCCCCTTTATGGATTGGCACCACATGTGCCTCTCGCCAATCCCTAGGCACCCTCCCTTTCTCAAGCAACATGTTGAAGAGCTCCGCCAGGGCTGCAGCCAGTATGTCCACCAATTCTCATAGTACTCTCGGATGAATGCCATCTGGTTCAGGAGATTTATCTTTCTTTAGGCCCTTAAGGGCTAACCACACCCTTTCGGTGGAGATAGCATCATCTGTCCACTCCACCTTACTGGCCTTTTTATCCTTATCCTGATGTGACACCCCTGGGGTACCTCTCCTCCCTCTTGCTCTATTTCTGCTGCTTCCCTGATCCCACTCACTGCCGCTTCTATCCCCATCGTGCCTTGCTTTGTAGAGATCCCATCTCCCTCCCTAGTGAACACAGAGGCGAAGTAATCCTTTAATATCTCTGCCTGGTCCCTCGCCTCTTCCACACACCCTCCTTCTGATCTCAACCTGCTGAGATGGCCCTTAGTTTTTCTCCGCTCCCCAGTGTACCGGAAGAACCCATTTTCCCCTCACCATATCCCCTGTGCCAGCCGCTGCTGCTCTTTACTGGACTTTGCCCCCACGCCATCCGGGTGACTTTTCTAGATGCAAGATGGTACATTTCCTTTTCCCTATCCACTCTCCTTGTTTTATATTTTGTGTAGGCAGCCTTCTTTTCTCTGACTGCTACCTGAACCTCACTGGACCACCAGCATGGTTTATGTGACCTTGCTTCCTTACGCTTCACCTTAGCGCAGGTCCTGACTGCCTCATTAAGTCCCGGTTTTATGACCTCCCATCTCTTTTCCACATTTGTCATTGTTGTAATCCCCTTCAAGTGATCCTTGAGAATATTTCCAATGCCCACAAAGTCTGCCCCCTTGAAGTCCACTGCCAGTGTCCTAGATCTCTCCCCCCCATGCTTATCTGAAACCAGACAGTATTGTGGTCACTCCCAGTCAGGGGATCCTCTACAATCAGGTCCCTTACCAGATCCCCATCCGCCAGAACCATGTCAAGGACATGTCCCTCCCTTGTGGGCTCCATCATGTGCTGTGTTAAGAACACATCCTGGAAGTCTCCAGCAGCCTTTGCTCCTTGGCCACCTTAGAGGACACGGTTCCCCAGTTTGTACCTGATATATTAAGGTCCCCCATCAACACCACTCCCTCTCCTTTTGGTCCACACTGGGCAATGGTGTTGTCCAGCAAACCATCCTCCAGAACATCACCCATCCCGGAGGGTCTATATACTACACCCAGCTTGACCTTACCTCCTGCCAGGGTTCGTAAGGTGACCCATAAGGCCTTCATGTTTCCCTCTGCCTCTTCTACCCTAGCAATGTCTATGTCATCTCTAATGAACATAGCCACTCCACCCCCTCTACCCTCCTTTCTATCCTTCCTAAGCATAGTGTACCCCGACATGTTTAGGTCCCAGTCATGATATTTGTTGGCCCACGTTTCCGTGACCGCCCCACATCCACCCCCCCTCGAACAGCATGGCCTGGAACTCTGGCAACTTGTTTCCCAAGCTCCTGGCATTTACTAACACCCCCACCCCTTATCCCTGATCCCCTTTGTCGAACCCCACCCGGGTTCCTTATACTTCCATCCACCCTCTGCTCCTCCTGAAACCTCCTCCCCCAGTCTGTTTCCCCTCCCCTTGGATTTGGACGGCTACTCCCCTCATCTGGAGGAGAGCTTCTGTCAGCCCTCCCTTATCCCCACACAAGTTTAAACCCCACTTTTTTTGAATGTAGTCAGCCACCCCCTGTTTAAGGGCTTCCTTCCCTAACGGGGAAAGATGAAGCCTGTCCTTGGCATACAGTCCCTTAGCCTCCCAAACTCCTTTCCAGTTCCCTAACACTCCCGACCCACTTTCTTAACTCCACTTCCTGAGCCAGTCATTAACCTATGTGATCTTCATATTTTTCTTCACTGAGGCCATTGGTACTGGCAATATCTCCAAAAGGAAATGCTGCATCCATTATCCCGACAGACTCTGGCAATTTCTCGGAACCTTGCTTGGATTTCTAAAACGGTATTTCCCTCTAGATCGTTGGTTCCCAAATGCACCAGGAAATCTGGTGTCCCTCCACAATCCCTAACCAGTTCGTACACCATGAACTTTGCTCTGTGCACCGTCAGCCCAGAGATACTCACTACCTTCACCTGGCTATGGCATCCACCCCCCTGTCCCTCCCAATGGATACCCCTAATCATCGAGTCTCCCAATAACAGAACCTTAACACCGCCATCATACTTATGGTTACCTCCACTATGCACTGTCAACCCCCCATCTCCCCGCTTTATTTGTGATCTGAATTCCATGGGAGTTTTCCTGCCTTATTAGAGAACCCCTTGTCACCCTCCCCTTTCTGCCTCCCTTGTTATTTTGCCCACTTAACTCAGACCCCCCCCCCGAATAGGTATCCTCTTTAACCCTCTCTTATCAGAACCATTTATCCTGTCCCTGATGGTTTCCCCTTCCCCCACACCACCATCCTCCTCCCTTGTAATAGTACCCCTGCCTCCAGAGGCCCTCTGTGGGTCCCCTTTACCTAGGGCCCCATCCTTGGTACAGACCCCCCCTGAAGGGAGCCCTCCCCGCCTCCTTGTCTCCCAGTTTCTCTCCAGTCGTGCTCTTCTCTCTCATGTCTGCAGTATGTTGAATCTCCCCAATCTGTTTAACATTTATGTTTCCCCTTCTCCCTCTGGGACTATTTCTATCCTTTCGTTGCGGTCTGTGATGCTCTATGGGTATCAGAATCCCTCCCCGGCTCTGTATCAGTTTCTTCATCCCCCGCCAGGTTGCTTAGTAGCTCAGATTTGTTGTAACACTCTATGCCAGCCTCCATCAAGTAACCTGAGTTTCCCCCGACTGCCCCTCTAGACTGCCCTTCTTGCCCTGTTCTCCTTAGGAGCTCCCTTCTCACTGTCTGCTCTTCTAGGCTTCCCCACAACAGCCTCTCATGACTCTTCCCCCTCCACTCTCTTTATATTCGGAATGTTTACCCCGTACGTTTTCCCCTTAGCATCAACATCCCTATCTAAGTGTCCTCTGTCCCTAGTATCCCCCTTCCTTCTTGGTGTAACATAATGTCCTGTAATCTCTGAGCATTGCCTCAGCCTCCCCTCAGCCCCACCCTTCTGCCGCCCATATCCACACCCCTTATCCTTGGACACACACCCCAACTCCCCCAGTTTACTCCTTAACCAATATACTTCACTCCTGATATGAGAGAGCTGTCTACAGAGTGGGCAGCCTCCCTCTCTTCAGGCCCAATTGAGAATTATTGCCACCCCACAGCCTGTGCAGCCTACAGCCCTTCTGAAGATGCCTGCCATAGTGGAATGTGGCCACCCTGTTTGTCCCTCTCTGTTCATAATGGCACACACCCCTTTTCTCAGTCCCTTCCCCATGGAATATCATCTCTCTCTCTATATATATACTGACTGCAGTTGTTTACGAACCCTATTTCAACCCCACCAATAATGTTCCCAAGTCTCACAAACACATACAGTCCAGTGTGTATCCAGTCCTGCTAACAGTGCAGACATCAGGTACCGTATGATGTCACAGGCCCACCAGTTCCTGTTGCTTCAAATTTCAGTCACAAACAGAAATGCACAGCCCTTCAATGCCAACCCCCAATGGCTTTTCAGTATTTAAGAAAGCCTACAAAACAGGGTGGGTGGGAGGCAAACATCACATTAAATTTCACTCTAATTATCACTGCCAAACAAGTGTTTCCACAAGCCCCAATAGTTACAATATCACAGCCCAAGGTAACAGTTCTAACTCAAAGTAGTAATTTTTAACACACAGAACTAATTTCAAGTACAAAACTATTCAAATATTTCAGTTAAAAGAGAATATATACCAAACCTCTTTCCTAAACAACCTCCTACTTCTGTTCCCAGGTGGACAATGCCATATCTCAGCCATTTTGGGACCCCACCTCATGAACACTGGCACTGTCATTTCATTACTCGGTCCTGAAAAGTGATTGTATATTGTTTATTGATAAGAATCAGAATTACAACCCTTTGAATCATAGACCCCTTTAGAAAGGCTCTATGTCAGGGCATTATGACATTGCACAAGGAAACAATCACGGTCCGACAGAAGACAAATATATAGCGTAGGGTGGAAACCCTGGATCAGAGTAACAGATGATCTAGGGGTGTAGACCCTGTTTCAGTGAATTAAACATAGATGGCCAAAGGAGCAACAAGAAGCTATACAAATATTACTAAATCGTAAACAAAGTGAAGCAGTATTATACAGTGGATTAAACATAGCTGGCCATAGGATTTCATTGTCGCTGCGTGGAATCACCTTTTGGGACTGATTAATGAAATGACAGTCCCAGTGTGTTCATGCGGGGAGGTCCCAAAAAGCCCATTTTGAAAATTTGGTACAAAAATTCCCCCCAGAAAGGCCATGTTACAAACATGCGTTGCACAGTTTCTATGCACACTCGTAACTTTGCCAATTTTTAATATTTTCACTTCAGATTTTCAACATTGCCATTTTTGCACACCTCCTCATGAACAGTATAGCTGTCATTTCTCACATCCTGCCTGAAATGTGTTTTCACACCTCTGGCGCAGAATGGCACGCTCGCTGTGTGAAATCAACTTTCAGGATAGAATAATAAAATCACAGTGCCAGTGTTCATGAGGGGATTTTCCCAAAAGTCCATGTTGGAAATTTGGTTACAAAATTCCCCAAAATGACCACGTTACAAGCATGCGTTGTGCAGTTTATACGCACGCTCGTAACTTAGCCAATTTTTCATATTTTCCATTCTGCTCTTCAACATTACCCTTTTCCACACCTCCTCACGAACAGTATATAGCTGTCATTTTTCACATCCTGCCCAAAACATAATTTCGACCTGTGGCGCAGAATGGCGCGTTTGCTGAGCAAACTCAACTTTTGGGACAGATTAACAAAATGGCAGTGACATTGTTCGTGAGGTGGGGACCTCAAAATGGCATGTTAAAAATTGGGTGAAAAAAATGCTGAAAATGCCTGGGTTATGTACGTCCGTTGGATTGTGGCGCCCACAGCGCCTTTCGGTGCTCGTATCTCGAAAACGATTCAAGATATGGATGTTTTGCTTTCTGCAGCTTTGGACTATGCACCAGTGGAGGTTTCAAAGTCATGATTACTACTGCAGTGGAATTTTTTCCATAGTTGCTATGGTTACTGAGATATTGCCAAATAAGTGTTATAAGGGTTGCTTTTCATGACTATAGGGCTGCGGTATGTCCATACTTATGTGTAAGTGGGAGCGCAGGGCCCAGAGGGCCCACACTTTCACTTATGCGTATCATTATGCAACAGTGGGTAGTGTGAGGGGAGCGCACGCTCCTACAACCACATACCAGTTACATTACACTTTATCAAAAAGAAGGGAAATTCATTGCAAAAACTATATTACTGCATAAGTTAGGGTTTTTACTAAAGCGTAAAAAGTTGGGAAATTCTACGTCAGGGTTACCAAACCTACCACCCCACCACCCTCCACACACCAACAGGCATTGAGGTGTGCACCTTGGAGTCATTGGGCTTAACTCTCACCCCATTCTCCTATACTATACCATCTCATCTTGTATGCACATGGAATGGGGTGAGAGGGTAGATGATGACCCCCCCCCAAACTTCGAAGCCTGTTGGTGTGTGGAAAGTAAGGTGGAGATGAGTGTTGAGAGGTTGGTAACCCTAGTCAAATTTCCCAGCTTTTACAATCTTAATAAAACCCTAACTGATGCATTAATTTACTTTCTTGCAATGGATATATATATATACATGAAAATAAAAAAAAATATATATATATATATATATATATAAAATTCATCTTCAAGTGTGATGAGAAGGCAGGACCATAACTCAGTGAGATATGAAAGATCTACCTCCACAAGTGATGCTGGTAAACTGTATTTTAAGTTAAGCCATTGCATATTTGATTTATATATCAGCTTACTAGCTACTACTTTTAAGTCAAGTTTTTGTGTAAAGATTTAACTCTTTATTTTTGATTTTAGCTGTTGGCTTCAGTGTTGCCCAGGGTTATTGTAATGTCAACAGCATTGTAAAAGCTGCTCTCTGAATGGTCCATTTTTCCGTTATGATGCATCTAGCTTTCAAGATATTGATTGTGACCTACCAAACCTCAAAAAGTAATATGTTATCTTGGAGGTTCAGTATGAGATAACACAATTTATTTTCAATGATTCCCACCACTGGTGTATAACACACACCTTGTGGAAACCAGTACCTGGTCATTTCCTGTAACTAGTGAAGAACTATAGCTGTAGGATAACTGTTAGTTTGGGGTTATTTTCTGTATCCCTCCCCCAACCCCCCGCTTCAAAATCCAGTGAAACAAATCCTGAAGAAAAGGTATTTCTTATATGTTTTCAGTTTTGCCCCTAAATTTTTTTTTCTTTCTGCAAAACACCTCTGTCAAAAGATCAAGCAAACTTTGTCTCTGTTTCGTGCAGGTTTGTACCTGATGGATTAATGCAGTACATGCCAGGGTTTTGAAACCAGGTTTTTTTTTTTTTTTTTTTTTTTTTTTTTTTTTTTTTCTGAAACAGTTGACTCCGCACAGTTTTCATTTTCCTTTTTTCTTTTTTTTTTTAAACCTGAGGTCCTATCTTTTCCATGATAAATAATTCAAGGCTCAGAATACTACTGTTTTTCTGTTACCATTTCCTGCAACAGTTTTGCCCATGCCTGTTAATTCTGCCGTACAAGTATTGAGGAAGTGGGTTGCAATCTGGCTTTTATCACTAGTACATAACTAGTGTACAAGTGTTGGAAAATCTGAGATTCTAGGGACATGGATATGTTGTTCATCCACACTTATTGGCAGGTATCCTTGCCGCTTTAATTCTTGCCGGAAGGTCTTCAAGCTGGCTCCTCCCACCCACCTGGGTGGTAAAACTCTCGGCTCCGCCCCATGACACAGATCTTCCTTACCGCTTGGAAGCTCAGGTTCCCTCCTTAACGCTCTGTGTATAAGACTGGTTCCTATTTCTTCGGTTTACCCGAAATTACTTTTAAGGTTTTCTAGATTTGGTCACTTATTTCCCTCGCGGCTGCGATTGGACCAATCGACTCCCGGTTTCGGAGGTGCCCATCACGGGCAGAAGGTGTCTCGGACGGACCGCACTCCACGTCGTCTACTGCGGGCGCTTGGGCACGACCACTTGAGCTTCGACCTGTGCTCTTCTTTTTCGGCCCTCGTCCTGGAAGACACGTGCATAGATTTTAACAGGCGACCAGAAAAACGTTATCCTCCGGTAAAGTCGAAGGAGGCCCGGTTGGCAGTTTCCGCGGCGGCGGGCTCGGCGGAACAGCTTGAGCAAATGATCGCCCTCGAGGAGGAGGCGGTGCAGGCCGCATCTTCGTCTCCCTCGGCCGCAGCATTTATCCCGCTCTCCCTGGGATCCTCCTATTCAGCTTCTTTTAAGGAGCTCTGTCTCTCCCTCTCCACTAAGGGAGAGGGACCAACATCTTCAGGGCCTTCCTCTCGGTCCAAGAAGAAGGACCACAAAGTAAGTCCCTCCGTTGATGCTCTTGGGAGCGGGAGAGGTCCCTCTCACTGAGTAGTCGACCATCGACTTCGGTCGATCCTTCGGCTTCGGCCACTGGCTTCACGGTGTCCCCGTCAGGTCAGTTGACCGAGACTCCCTTTGACGCAGTCGAGATTTTTCTCGACCCGTTGGACAGGCTGTCGACCGTGAAGCCGAAAACCCTCACTCCCCAGTTCCCCCGGCGGTGGTTGAGGTGTCCGTGGACTTGCCCGTGCCTCGGTTCAGGTCCGCGGTTGAGCCCTCCGAGCCAAGGGAGGCGGATTTCCCCGCCCTACCCCGTCCCTCCTCCGGAAAAGCAGAGGTTACGTGGTCTCGGTCTCGGACTTCTTCTTGGTCCAGCCGATCCCGCGTCACAGGCGGTCTCGGCTACCGTGTGCAGCGGCGCCGCGCTTGTCCTCCTCCTCGGACGAGGGAGGCTTCAACGCCAAGTGCGTCGGCGATACGAGGACTCCTCGCAACAGCTTCTTCTGTCCGGGAGCAAGCCGGCGTCGTCGCCTTCCCGGCTATCAAGTGGCTGTACACGGGCGGCGAAGCAACCCCTGCGTAGCCGAGATGCCTGCTTCAGGCCTGTTGCTGCGAGACGGCTGCCCACCGATTCGGTGGAACCTCCGCCTCCACAGCCGTTGTTTGGGGCTCCGACCAAAAATTCTCGGTCGGCCCAGGTCTGCCCCATAGGCTGTCTGTCACCCTCACTCCCGATCGCCCTCGGCAGGTGGAGGGTGGCTCAGGCCCAAGGCAGCTCTTTGCGGACTCCTCTGAGTCCGACGACGATTCCTCCCTGTTCTCCAGGCGGGTCGACTTGGAGTCCTCTGGAGGTCAGTCACTGGACGATAGCCCTTCGTCCTTCATGGGTTTGCTTAGGCTCATCTCGGAATCCACCAGGATGCAGCTCGAGCCCGTATCCAAGCGGGCCAAGTATCCCCTCACGGAGATATTGGACCGAGGGGATTCTCCTACGGAGCCTTTCGGTGGCGAGGCCATTGTTAGCCCGGCCTTGGAGCTCTGGCAGCGTCCTGCTTCCTGCCCTGCGCCTTCGGCCAGGATGGCAAGAATGCAGCGGTCCTACGGTTCCCTGTCTGGTTTCTCGGAACACCCCTCAGCTGAGGGGTTGGTTACCGACAGCGTCTTCCGGCGTGCGAGCGCCAGGGGCGTGGACAAACCTCCGACAAGGAGTCCAAGAAGTTGGATTACGCCGGGTGAAAAGTCGTGCGTCCTCCATGGCCGTCGAGCCAGCCCGCGCTGCTGATGGCACATTTTTCTCACGCCCTATTGGGCTCCTGGGCGAATAGTCTCTCATCTCGGCTGACCTGCAGACCACGGTTAAGCAGGTGCGAGACCAGGGCAGTGGCCAAGCAGCAACTTCAGACTGCTTTAGACATCGGTGATTCATGCACCAGGTCAGTAGCGGCCGCAGTGGCTATGCGCCATCGGGCATGGCTGAGGATATCCACCTTCACAGCGGATACCCAGCACAAATTGGTGGATGTCCCTTCCTGGGGACGACCTCAGCCCTGGGTGGAAGGCCACCTCCAGAGGATTGAAAGTCCAGTGCCACTCTGGACTCGGTCTCATCTGCCCAGAGGGACAAGGGCCGCAGACCGCAACCCAAGCCCTTTCGTCCATCTGCGCCCGCGGCACGTCCAGCCCAGCAGCATCAGGGCCAGCAGGCTCGCGCCTGGCGTCCCAAACCCAAGCCTGCGGCTTCCTCTTCCAGGAAGCACGGAGGTAAAGGCCCAGGAGGTCCCTCGGCCGGTCTCTCCTCCAAGCCTGCACAGTGGACGGGTTGAGGGTGTCGCCCCCAACCTCGTCACCCCACCCAGGATTCCCCGTGGAGAGGCGCTTCATACTTCCGTTCCGCCTGGTCTGCTATAACCACAGACCGGTGGGTGTTGGAAGTGGTAGGAAAGAGCCTGCCTCTGGAGTTAGAGCAGGCCCGCCTTCAGGCAAATCGCCCCCAGGGGCCTCTGGTCATGACCCTAGCTTGTCAGCTCGCTGAACCGACATTGCTCTGCTCCTCAGAAAGAGGTGATCAGAGGTGGCGGACCCTCCCTCGAACCGGGGTTTGTGTCCAGAGTACTTCCTGGTCCCAAAAGCGACGGGGGCTAGCACCCCATTCTTGACCTGCATGACCTAAACAAGTTCCTAAGGTCTTGGACCTTCAGGATGGTCACTCTGGCTCAGATAATACCATCCTTGGAGCGTGGCATGTGGTTCTGCTTCTGGACCTGCAGGACACATTTTCCACGTCCCTATCCGTCCGTCTCACCAGAAGATTCCTAAGCTTTCGAGGAGGATCCCTTTTGATTCGAGCCATGCCCTTGACCTGTCTCTTGCACCAGGGTCTTCACCAAATGCATGGCAGTGGTGACAGCATTCCCTGCGGTGCCGAAGATCGGTGTACCCTTACCTGGACGATTGGCTGATAGCAGCCCCTCCAGACAGGAGGTGGAGCGGTCCAGAGATCTGGCCCTCCAGGTTTGCTCTCAGGTCGGCCTCCTCATCAACGAGGCCAAGTCGGAACTCGAACCAAAGCAGGTGATTCTCTTCATTGGGGCAGAGCTCGACTGTCTTCGAGCCAGAGCACGGCTCGCGGCGGACAGGGCTGAGGTTCTTTCCTCCTTTGCCCGATCATTTCTGGTTGGGCAGTGGCCCCCTGCCCAGGACTTCCTGGGTCTCATGGCGGCTTGCACCAACGTGGTCCGTTGGGCCGCTGGAACATGCGCCCCTTCAATGGGGGCTGGCCAGCCAGTGGTCTCCAACACTGCATCCATTGGACCGCTAGTGACGGTGACCCAGGGGATGTGGAGCGCTCTCCAGTGGTGGATCGTTCCAGCTCATCTGCAGGAGGCATCCCGTTTGTCCGCCCGAGCCAACGGTCTCTCTATCGACCGGCGCCTCTCTGATGGGTTGAGGTGCCCATCTGGGGAGCACAGGAGTCCGGCCTTAGGTCCCGCAGGAGTCCGCTGCCATATCAACCTGCTGGAGCTCGAGCGGTCGCCTAGCTCTACGCCTTCGCTCCTTCACGAGGTCAAGTGGTTCCAGGTCCAGACGGACAATACCACGACCATGTACTACCTAAACTGCCAGGGCGGCGCACTCCATGCCTCTGTGCAAGGAAGCTCTCCGCATTTGGTCACTCGTGCTGAGCCTGGAGGCAGATCTCCTAGCCATTCGTGTGGCAGGAGCCTCCAACACCCTGGCCGATGCCCTAAGCCAGATAGGGGCTGTGTCCCATGAGTGGTCTCTCCTTCCGGAGGTAGTACAAGATCTGTTCTCCCACTGGGGCACACCTCAGGTGGATCTGTTTGCCTCCAGGGAGAACGCGAAGCTGAGGCTGTTCCATGCCCGCCCCCGTCAGCAGGGCTCACTGCAGGGGGATGCCTTCTCGAGGCCGTGGACCCCGAGCATCTTCTGCGCCTTTCCCCCATTTCCCTTGATCCACAAGGTGCTTCTCAAGGTGAGGAGGGACAAGGCGCAGGTGATTCTGGTAGCCCCAGACTGGCCCCGCCAATGCTGGTATCCAGATCTCTTCAGCCTCAGCTCCAGGCTCCTGAGGCAGCTTCCAGCTCGCCCGGACCTGCTTTCAGTCAATCAGGGGAAGGTGTTCCATCCGGACCTTCAGTCCCTGCACCTGATGGCCTGGTTCCTGAGTGACTAGAGTTCCAGGCCTTGGGTCTTTCCGACGAGGTCCTCAATGTAGTTGAGGCGTCCCGTAAGGAGTCGACCAGGAAATGCTATGCCTTCAAATGGAGAAGGTTTTCCATTTGGTGTCAGGGCAAGGGCCTGGACCCTTCCTCCTGCTCCTTGGCAAGCATCTTGGACTATTTATGGTCCCTTTCTCAGCAAGGGCTCAGGTCGACGACCCTAAGGGTGCACCTGGCAGCCATCTCTGCTTACCGGGCGCGGGCTGGGAAGCAGTCGGTGGCGCAGGAGAAAGTGGTCTGGCGCTTTTTCAAAGGCCTTGATCACATTTCCCCTCCGGTGCGAGAACCTCCACCTCCGTGGGATCTACTGCTGGTACTGGCAAAGCTCATGGGCAAGCCATTCAGACCAGTGCACAGGTGTGATCTCTCACCTGTCGGGAAGACCGCCTTCTTGGTGGCTGTTACGCCAGCCAGAAGGATGGGAGAGCTCCAGGCGCTTTCCATCGAGTCTCCTTATCTGGTCTTCCATAGGGACAAGGTTGTCCTGCGCCCCACCGAAATTCCTTCCGAAGGTGGTGTCGGAGTTTCACCTTATCCAGGTGCTGACTCTGCCGGTGTTCTACCCAATCACACCTCGGAGGTCAATATAGGCTCCATACTCTGGACTCCTAGAAGGGCTGGCCATTGGCAAGGAGCCACGGCTGAAATTCGGGGAGAGGTTCGTCAGCTGTTTGTCACCTACGCTGAAGCCGCACCTGGCAGACCTGCAGCCAAGCGGACGATAAGCAGGTGGGTCACCTCCTGCATAGATCTCTGCTATAGGTTGGCGGGCATGGAGCCTCCCGGAGGGATAAGAGCTCATTCTACCTGCCATACCGCTGCATCGGTAGCTGCTTCCAGGGACGTCCCTATCCAGGAAATCTGCAGGGCTGCTACCTTGAGTCACGCCAGGATGCTGGTTTTGGGGCCTCGGTTCTCCAGTCTCTTTTCCCTAAGTAGGGGTTGTGCGTCTTGCCTCCCTCCTCCCGGAGAACTGCTAGGAGTCTGCCAATAGTGTGGATGAACAACATATCCATGTCCTTAGAAATACAGGTTACTCACCTGTAACAGGAGTTCTAGGAATGGTATTGTTGTTCATCCACCACGTACCAACGACCTCGGCCGGACGCACAACACGTGAGCTTCCAGCGGGCCAGATCTGGCGTCATGGGGCGGAGCCGAGAGTTTTACCACCCGGGTGGGTGGGAGGAGCCAGCTTGAAGACCTTCCGACAAGAATTAAAGCGGAAAGGATACCTGCCAATAAGTGTGGATGAACAACATATACCATTCCTAGAACTCCTGTTACAGGTGAGTAACCTGTATTTTCAAGGGTGTCTGCCTTTGCTCTGTGCTGTGGTAGCTGCTTCACCATCCAACTCTCTGCTGGCAAAAACACCTTGTTATTTGGAGGCAGTCAACCTACCAGTTAAAATGTAGAGCTGTGAATTTGAAGGCACTGGAATGAATCTTACCACCACTGGTTACTCACAGTGTAAACCTCAGCATGTCATGAAGGGAGAACTGCACTGAACCTGGAAGTCGTGTTCCCCTGTCAAAGCTGATTTTAACCCTTGCTGTGCTGCCAGCATGTATACACGTCCTACAAATGTTCTAAATCTTCTGGCAGCCTAAGGGTTAAATTACTGGTTCCAGTTCTGTTACTGTTTCATCTCTACTTATTTACCTTAGTTTGCCCTTTGGGTGTCTTAGATTTACACAAAAGTAATGAGTACCGTTTTAGAAATGTATGATGTAGTTTACGGTGTGTTCTTGCTCATCTCTTCCGTTGTTAGCACAGTGCATCAATGTTCTATTCCAAAACTCTATGGTTGAGAGGGACATAAATAAACTATATCACACAGTTCTAAAATGGCACATAGCACCAGAGTGCAAATCAGAAACACCCACTGAGGTTACTGCTATGTCCATATAGATGGAACAATAACAGAACTGGAACCAGTATTTTAAAATACAGCTTCTACTAAGAACAAGCATTTGTCAATGCCGAATGTTTGCTTGCTGGCATTGGCAGTGGTAGTGTAGAAGTTACAGAGCTGCATAATAGGAATGGCAGTGAAGTATTGAACTGAAGCCAACCCCACCACCACCCTGCAGAGAGTGACAGGCATTGGGGTGTGCGTTTGGGCTGTCAGGCATAATGGCCACGCCATTTCACCACACCACACCCCTGGAGACACTGACAAGTGTCACGGTGTTCCTTGGGGTCTTTGCCTTACGCACCCATTTCATTAGGAAATATGGTGAGATGGGTGCGATATTGAGAATGGGGTGAAGTTTGGGTCAAGAGTCCAAGACATACCTTTGATGCCTCTCACTGACTGCAGGGTGTGGAATGGTATGAGCATCACAGGCAAGAATCCCAAGTCACACCCTGATGCCTGTCATTCTCTACAGGGTTGGCGTTATGGTTGGAAACCCTAATACCTCAGGCATTCGTTGGTATTTTCACTCCAAATTTTCAACATTTTTTTTGTAACCCCACCTCATGAACAGGGGAATATCAGTTTGTTAGCCAAAAGCTGCTTATGCACAGTGACTACGGCATTTAGCACCACAGGTGCAAAACATTCGAACAGGATGTAAAAATAACAGCTGTACTGTTCATGGGAGGTGTAAAAATAGCAGTGTTACAAATCTGTAGTAAAAATATAAAAATGGTGAAGTTACTGCTGGCACATAGAAACTGTGCAACGACAATCAGAATATAATTAGGTTGGAGATTTTACAGCAGATTGTCAACTCAGTCATTTTGGTGCCTCCGATCATGAACAGTGTCACTGTGATTTTCTTTATCTGTGCCGAACAATGATTTCCCACAGCGACCACGCATCTCTGCGCTGAAAGTGTGGAAACACACTTCAGCCATGTTGTGAAAATGACAGCTGTACTGTTCATAAGGAAGTGTGGAAAATGGCACTGGTGAAAATCTGGACTGAAAATATTACTAAGTCATGAACTAGCGAGTGCGTGGAAACTGGGCAATGCTCACTTGTAACACAGTCATTTTATGGACTTTTGTCACCAAATTTTCAACATAGCCATTTTAAGACCTCTGCTCATGAACAGTGTAACTGTAATTTTCTTAATCTGTCCTAAACATTGCTTTCGCACCAACAGCACCATTAGTGCTACATATCTGCAAAACACATTTTGGGCGACATGAAAAATTGCAGCTGTACTGTTCATAAGGAAGTGTAATAAAATGGCAATGTTGAAAATCTGGAGTGAAAATATTAAATTTGCAAACTTACGAGCATGCATAGGAACTGTGAGCAACGCTTCAGTAACAGTCATTTTAGAATTTTTCTCAATTTTCAACATAGCCATTTTTAGACCTCTGCTCATGAAACAGTGTCACTGTGATTTTCTTAATTTGTCCGTACATTGATTTGCTTACCGACTTACGCCACTGTGTGCTACATGGGCAGAAACACGTTTTGGGTGAGATGTGAAAATGACAGCTGTACTACTCATAAGAAGGTGTGGTAAAATGGCAATGTTGAAAATTTGAGTGTAAATATTGAAAATTGCGAACTTACAGAGCCTGCATAGGAACTGCGCAGCGTCAGCTTGTAAAACAGTCATTTTAGGAATTTTGGCACCAAATTTTCAACATGGGGTTTTGGGACCCTTCTCATGAATGTTGTCACTGTCAAGACAGGCCCGGCGGGTGATTTTGGCGAGTGAAATCACCCTCGGCCTGCATAACGCCGGACAGTGACATCATTCATGAGAAGGGGTCCCAAAACCCATATTGAAAATTGGTGCAAAAATTCCAAAATGCCTGAGATATGCAGCAAAGTTGAAACCCCCCTATCTAGCCAATCATACAGCCTACCGGCATTTCCTCAGTTCAGCGGTCGGCTTTGAAGAGTGCAGGCGTGTTCCGGTCCACCGAAGATCGTCGTGCCAGAGTCTGGAGGTAAGTATGGGGTTTGGGGAGGCGGTGCGCGGTGGGTGGGTGCAGGTTGTGGGGGGCTGGGAGGCAGCGCGTGGGACCGTTTTTTCTTTACAGGGTAAAAAAAACAAGAAGCGACGAGGGCGTTTGCCACGCTGGGGTGTGCTCCCAGCGTGGCACAAGGATGGTTGGGGGGCGTTCAGCTGGCGAGGATTGGGCACCCTGTCGGTAAAGAGATTGCCACGCTGGGTTGGGCTCCCAGCATGGACTTAGTACTGGGGGAGGTTAGGACAGTGGAGCCGATGGGGATTGGGCACCCCTCGGCTATATTATTACTTGCCACGCTGGGGTGGGCACCCAGCGTGGCATTTTCAAGGCTTTGGGGAGGTGGGGGAATGAGCACAGCCGACGGGATTGGGCACCTCCGCCGGCTATTCAGTGTGTGCGCATGCGACGCCTGCGCATGCCTGTGTGTGTGTGTGTGTGTGGAGCTGCTGCGGAGCAAGCAATATCTTATCGCTGCTCACTCAAGCGTAGCTCCCCCTTTGAACTGTATGCCACTGCATTTTGGAGCTTGTCATAGACAGCTCCAGAATGCATTGGCTTACAGGGGCCGCGCCTGCCAACACACTGACTGAATTGGAGGAGGAGGTGACACACCTCCGAAATCTCCGATGATGGCACTATGTTTCTTGCACATGCGTGCAAGCAAACATAAAAATGGCTTGCAGGTTCAGCACAGTTTTCCTTTAAACCTCCTTGTATGTAGCACTCTGATCTGTCTCTGTGCTGGTTGAATCTCTCTATGCACCTAAAGGCAGCAGCATTCTCTCAAAAATGCATAGGATGCCAGCCTTGTGGCGCTGAGGTGCTGGACGCCATACCTAGCGCCACGCCGGTGCCACAGGTTCGGGAACGAACGCGGGTCATCGGGGTCGGCAGAGGCAGGAGAGGATTGAGTATCTGTAGGACTGCTCTACTCTCCTGGGGGTGGGTGGGTGCACTCTTTGCGGCATCAGCAGCCCCCAGTGGAGACTGGGGGCAGCGCAACTTGCGGCATGCTCTTCTGGGGATGGGGGTGTTGGCAGACGCCTTACGCACGGGTTGCACCCATCGTGTGCAGGGTGGCATTGCTTGTCCTCACCCCTGGGGGGCAACTGAAACACAGAAAAACCCTGGCACCCGGACAAGCAATGGTGGGCCCAGTGGACTGCCCCATGCCCACTGCCAGGTCCGTCCTGGCTGGTCTCTGTCTCTCTCCTCCACTCCCTGGCTGCCCTTCTAGATTGTAGATAGAGCATCGGAGAAGTATGGCGATCCCTCCTCGGGGCTCAGGGCTAGGGGCGGGGTAGTCGGAGGAGTTGTAGGGGAGTTCCGGGAATCAGAGACCAGTCCTGGGAGGACCTCAGGCAGGGCGGACAAGCCGAGAGACCTCACTGGAGAGAGGTCTAAGGGGCCAGAGAGCAGGATGATAAAGAAAGTTGGGGGGGGGGATGCATAGGATGAGCATAAGGAAATTGTAGTGGAAGGGAAAAAGAGGCGTAGATTGGGTACAGACTGTGGTAATAGTGTAGGTGGGAAGAAATTAGCAGACTGGATGGGCCAAGCAGTCTTTATCTGCTGTCAAATTCTGTGTTTATGAAGCCATGTTTATACATACCTGGCAGATGTGCTTCCATCTGTGCCACTCGACCACCACTCCAGCTGCACCGCTCACAGCAGCCGTTTACATAGATACAGTTGTGCACTATTGCAGGGTGATATTAAGTACGTCCACGTTTTTACTAAATTTCGGCTGGGGGGTAGAATGGTAAGGCTCTTGGTGATCTCCCCTGGTCGTTGACTTTGTTTCCTTAGTTACGGCGACTCAGGTTAGTGTGGGCCACTGCAACTCTGCATTCTCTGTCTCTGGTGGGGTTTGGGGAGGATTGGGGTTACAGAATTACCAGCAACCATGGCTGCTCGACACTTGAGGACTCTGAAAAGTGAAGAATTGTGACGTTGCAGATGTAGGGAGAGAGCAACTGATGCAGTGTCAGGAGGAAGGACAGCTGGCGTCAGATGAAGCAGGGGTGCACCGGTGCAGGTGGAGCAGCGTGTTTACACACTGTGTTAAAGTACCTGCACCAGTACCCTTTCCCACAAAAAGGGATTGTGGTTCACCACAACGGGGTGATCTATAGTGTTCCTTAGGTCATTCATCTGGCTTGAGCTGCATCAGTGTAACTCATCTGCACTGCTTGCAACGGTGCGATCAGGTCATGTAAATGGTCCTTATGTTTCTATGTTCCTCTCTCTCTCCTGGATTGTAAACTGCCTTAAGTTTGTCTGAAAGGTGCTCGAAAACCAGAGTCCATTCTGTTCCCTGTCCTTTCTTGCTAGAGTTCAACTTCACTGTCTCCAGTACCGGCAGTTATCCACAACAACACAGCATACAGTGCGTGGCATGAGTTTCAGTGTATTTAGCGTTCAGTTTGTCAAGGAAATTTACTCTACTGGATGAGTATGGGTTTAGATTTTTTTTTTTTGTGGATTACATATTTGGATTCTTGGCATGTTATCTGTTAATCAACATAGAAAAGTCAAGTGAATATAAGAGAAATTCTAAAATGAAACATTATGTTAAAGGGTATCTGTATACTGTATAATCTGTACGAGTAATGATGATCTGTTGGTGTCACGTTGCTCCATGGCAGTGCACTAGTGGTAGCATAAGGAAGCCATTTGGGAGGCATTGGAATATTGTTTGAGTAACAAGGGGTAGGATGAGTGCTCAGCTCATCCTCCTGATTCTCATGGCATCATTTCTCCCCCAATGAAAATCTCACATGATTTAGTGGTAAAGTCAGATCTCTCTCATTTCAGTGGTTCTTTGGGGGGAGGGGGGACTGATCCCCCACCTCCACCTGTCTCTGGAGAAGACAAGGGAGAAAGAGTTGGGGCTGGCAGTATAGCCTAGAAGTTAGAGTAATGAGCTGTGAACGAGCGCTGTGAATGAGCTTGGTACATCCAGCAGTCAGACCTGGGTTTGATTCCCATAGCCTCCCATTGCATACTGTGTGACTCTGAGCAAGTTACTTAACCTCCCCAGTGCTCCTGGGTCGCCCCTAAAAACAGGCACCTGTGTTTAGCGGTCCTTACCTGGTTACCAAAGAATAAAATAAAAAAATGTAAAAGTCTTCCACGGAATTATTTACGTTATTCTTCTGTTCTCTTCACAAAAGGTTCTGGTTTTGGCTGAGCTGCTAATACAGTAGCAGGGGACAAATATCTGAGCCAAACTCAGTACTGGCTGTCAGTACTAACCTTTCACATGCTGTGTTAGTTTACACGTTTCACTGTGTGTTAACCACTACTTAGATAAAAAGACAAAACTACACCCGTTTCTGAGGTGTGCAGTGTGTGCACTCTTCTCACATGACTTTAACCAGCTGGTGGTCATTGGTGCAGTAGCGATACCAAGGAGACAAATGACTTTTCAACATAGGAACCGTTCGGGACTTCCACCAACAAATACCAGCACACAAACTTCAGTCCTCCACTCAAGCAGGCGCTGGAATGGTATCAACAAAATAATTACATGAAAAACTCGGAACAGTCACCTAACTCGTCAGGAATAAGCACATCTGGGGGCAGGGGGCGGCTACGGGGCCACAATGAAACCAGTCAGTTTGACAGAAAACATTACACTTAAGATTCAGAATGTCTCTTCAGAGCACATAGGCTGTTTATAGCATTGTGTGAATTTCTAAAAAAGGAACCCCCATCACTCAGTATTAAATCGGTCTAAAAAAGAACTCTTGTCTCGCGCAATTATCTTATAACTCAACATGTATTAAATCTCCCTTCTATCCACTAGCTACAATACTGTGGGAAATTGTTTTACATAATCTTAACTCCTTTAACTGCCTTTCTGTATAGTTACTGCAGTCGGCCTCCGGGTAAGTAAGAGCCACTGACCTGTGTTAAAGATTGGAGGAGCGACGGTACACTTCTCACACTGTGAACTTCTTTCACATGGCTCATACTCTGTTGGTAAACACTGAACAGTGCCGACCCCTTCCCATCGTTAGCACACAACGCCATCTAGTTCTTTTCTGCACTTACCTAGGGATCCATTCAGAGTAACTCTTTCACTGCCACAGAGCGCAATAGAGGTTGCTGTGCAATACAGATACTACTGGGGCAAAGCACACAGACAGACACTGTACAATTTTACAAATACAAATAGTGCTCTTAAATATTTTTAGAGTTGACAGCAGCATACATTGTGTATGCCTGCCAATGTCCGTGGGTTTGGGAGAGGAAAATCTTTGTGCTGGGTGGGCCCCTTTGCCTCCCGGGCCCTCGGTCTGTGCCTGGTAGCCCAGCTGGTCAGTCGGCCCTTGCCACCAACAGCTTAATCTGGTTCAGTGTCAATTGGTTTCCACCTGAATCTCCCCTGCCCTGGAACAAGGCTGAAAATAAGCAGAACTGCCAGCCTGCCGGCACAGCAGTAGCACTGCCACTTGCAACACCAGCGGCTGGTTCGGGAATGAGCCTGGGAGGCTGGAGGGCCAGCCAGGGAGGGGTAGCTTGAGTACCCGACGGGCAGCTTGCATCCCCTGGGAGAGAGGGGAGTCAAAGGCCTGGTGCTGTCCTGACCTTTGGTGGAGGCCAGAGGTACAACAGCTTGAAGCCGTATATGGGGGGAGCATGGTAGGATGACAGTGTACGTGCCTTGACGTCACGGCGCAGTCTCGTCTCCGGGACCATAAGGGGAAAAATTGGAGCCGGCTGAGCTCTGCCAAAGGAAGAGACGCCAATCACCGCCCGACCCGCGAGGCCACAACGGGGGCTTGATGAAAACAAGATGGACATGGGGGTTCCCTCCACCCTAGCTTCACCTGGGGGGATAGCCAAGGCTACATGTGGGGCGCCTGACCAGTGGATTGCAGGGTCGAGATGGGTTGGAGGAAGCCCAGCTGGATCCAGGGGGAATAAAGAGCAAGTTTTATTTTTTTTTCCATATAAGTTTTTATCCTCCATGACGGGCCACTGCTTATGTCGGCCAGCCTTTTGCCAGGCTTCAGGGTCGTTTGGGATCTTAATTATGCTGTGTGTGTCCCGGCGGATCCCCAGAGCTGGCCTGGTGGCTTCATGCTGCCCTGACCCCTGTAATTTTCCTCTTTTTCTCCCCGTTGCCTGAGGCCTGGAACACAGCACATGCGCGTGGAGGCACACATGCACACCATGGCTCCAGTGACGACCCCTTCCTCCCTCCCTCAGCCTAGCGCCAGTGCTGCATGTTGTGGTGCCGCTGCCCATCCTCCACCAGGAGACAGCCAAGCAGTGAGGAGCCCTTTTCACCTTCCCGAGGAGGAGATGCCCGCTGGCAGCTCAGTCAGCCCGTGCCCTGAGCTCGAGCCTGAACCCAGGTCGCTGACGTGGTGCAAGGTGTGGCGTCCGGCACCTCCGCCCTCAGCGTTACCAGGCTGGCCTAAAGAGCAAGTTAAAGAAAAAAAAAAAGAAACTAGGCAGCACTATCTAGTCCTCTTTCCCCAGTCAACATAAACTAACTAAATAAAATTACTTCAAATAAACTACTCTTCTATGCAGGTAAGGAAAGCATATAGTTGTAAATGGGATTTACCAGCTTTAAAATATCTGGGATTTATTATTCAAACCCCGGGAGGTCCTCATTTCCATTTAAAAAACAGCAAATCAGTTCCTTGGAATGAGCAGCTTTAGAATTGTACACAAATCATGGAATTTGGAATGAAATTCAGACTCTGGTGGGTGATCCTACTCACTTCTGCCCCCCAACATCAGATTTATTTCTCCACGTGAAGAGAGCAGCTGCCCTGGTGAGATGATCTTTTGTTGTATTCTGGTTAACAAACCTCTTTTGAGGTAACCTTTAAACCTGGAGTTTCTGTTTTGAGGACGTGAACCACATTTATTTTTCAAAGGCCCCTTTTTAACATTATTGGGCTTATTGAGCTGTCAGTATTTTCTGTTGGGATTAGCAGACTTTTTTCTAGGTCTTTAGTGTTTGGCATGGCTGACAGAACTGAAAAGAAGACAGGACCTACAGGTTTTAAAAATTGCTCGATTTATCAGCTCCTGGCAAAGACAGACTGCCACAGGCTTTGTTTAGGATGCCTGGGTCCAGACCATGGTTTTTCAAATTGTGATATCTGTAAAAGATTTTGCCCTAAAATACGAAAGAAACGGGCTAAGAAATTAGAGGTCATTATGGCTTCTCAGTCTGCCTCAGTGTCACCAACAGGCTCAGATAGGGTCCAGCCCCTCACAGTAAGCAGCAGTCCCTGTCAAAAGGGAACCCATCTCCCCATTTACAACAAATAGTATCCGAATGAATATTCTCCCTCAAATTTTGTACCTAGCACAGACAGTGCCAATGACTGCAAATAGGGATCATTTTCGTAAATGGTACAGAATAATATGTAGATATATGTGGAACAGGCAAAACCCACAAATTAAGTTCTCCTCCATGCATTTACCCAAATGGCAGGGCATCCTAGCTCTTTAGGACTTACGTTGATACCATGAGACGACTCAGCTTGGTACAGCCTTGTCTTGGATTTCTCCTACTAGAATTGCTCATTGGAAATCCCTGGGAATGGTAAAAGAGGACCTTTTGCTTGCCTCCTTACATAAATCCCCAGTACTAGGCGAGGGGCCATATAAGACAGGTCCCTTTTCTTATGAGTGACCCTTACACAGGCAGTGTCTTGTAACCCAGGTGAGGGGTGGTGTTGCACAGTTCTCTGCATCTTACTAGATTCCTCTCATATTCTCTGCCACACACTTAATTATTACTGGCAGCGAACGTGGACTGCACCTTTTAAAGGTGGGAACTTATGGGATCTTATCAGCCATACTACTTTCTCCACGACAGGGAGGTGGGAACTGCCACCTCAGTCCATTCCCTTCAGTCTTCGTCCATGGGCCTCCTTGATGTTCCCAGGGTCAAGCTTAAAACATCTGGTGACTGTGCTTCTAATGTCGCTGGGCCAACCCTGTGGAACACCTTCCCAGCTGCTGTCGGGGGGCCCTGACTGTCGAGTCTTTTAAAAAGGGGCTAAAAGCAGACTTGTTTTCCCTCGCCTTCCCTGTTGAAGATGACTGACCTACACTGACTACCTGAGGTTTTATTCATTCTGAAAGTTAACTGTTGTTTTAATTTGTATGTTTATATATGTTTTATAGAGTTTTGTATTGTTTTTACCTAACTTGTTTTAATGTAAGGCGCCCAGAGCCTCAGGGATTGGACGCCGTAGAAATAATTTTTGCATACCTTGCCTTGCCTTAAGACCTTCGAGTAACTTGGGGAGCACTATGTATTGAGACAGCAAGATAATTTTAGATATGTACAGGTTTGAGCCTTCATTAAACCACTCCTGTGAAATTGCCTGAGGACATTGAATTACCAGTGCCTCATGCACTAATGAGACAAACCCAGGGGGGGGGGGTCAGACCAGAAAAAGTTCTTATCTCTCAGCTATACCGGGCATTATCTCAGGTTAGTTATATGAGTATAACTAGAGCCCCATTAAATTATTTTTATTTTTTTATTTTTCTGGAAGTTCATGTTATTTCTTTTTATTCATTGAAAATGTAGTTTTATTTCATGTTATCACATTTACATTCATAAAATACCTCAAAATGACCTTATACACACTAGAAATCTCATTCCTAGTATACTTCATTGTATTAAGGGGATCAGTACAGGAACCTGAAGCTCATTTCTCTGACACACTGTTGCCCACACCCGGAATCCCGAACAACAAAATCCCGACAGTGGAATCCCCCTTCCCCGAGTTTGTTATATTAATTCCAGGGGAAGCGTGGGGCAGAGCCACCCAAAACATGCAAAATCCCACTATCGGGATTTTGTGTTTGGGATTCCGGACTCAGGCAACAGTGAGTCGAGGTTAAAAGTTTCGGGTTTCATAGTAGACCTGTATTAAGTAGCATTATGCTATGGTCTTGAAAGGTTTTGTGACTCGGACAGTTCCACTGTAGCTTCCTTGCTCTGTGGTAACAGTGGAGCCTAAACAAAAAACTGCTGCAAGCATTTAATTTGTTTTTGCCCCCAAACAAAACCAAGCAATTTTCAAAACTTTTTTTAAGTGTTTGTTTTCTTTTTATTTCTTTCTATACCTTGAATTTCTTGTTATTTCTTATTTAAGAAAAACACGGGTCTCTAGGTATAACCCCATATGAAGTCTAACTAGGAGGGACAACTTGGGATCAGGAGTTGAAATTAACAAATAAAACCTGTTCTCTGTGCACGTGAAACAAGCTACAGCTTTAGTGTTGCCCCTTGCATACACCACAGTTCATGAAACACTGCGCCTGTTGTCAGAGACTTGTGATGCACTGCTGGCCGTCTGCATTGCCTAGGAGAATTTCAGGACTAAGTGGGAGAAAGCACTTTTTCAAGTTATTACACAGACCTACAGAATACCATCAGTTGCAGTCAGTGCTTGGGAGGTGGTGGTGTGGCCAATCCAGAAGCAAGCATGAACTGTGATTTTTTTTTTTTAAAAGACTGCTTGCACCACTTGTGTTAGTCTCTGTGTGCACTAGCGGGGTAGAGCAGAGAGAGAGGAGGAACGGCAGTGCACCAGTGCTAGTCATGGCAAGGGGGTGGGGTCTCAGACTAGGAGTGCCTGCTATACAGTAAATCGCTCACCTCACACTGACAGCCAGAGTCAGTGTCTTGGGGTTATCACTGTGACTGGTACTGCTGGACAGTGTGTGAGTGAGGAGAGGGAAGAAGAAAAAGTAAACTTGCATGACTTGCGGTAGGAGAGCATGTGATTGCCAAGGAGTCAGTCTTGGGCGGCTAATCGGGACAGCAGATTTTTTTTTCCTCTGAAGAGCATGTTTGCCTCATTATAGCCAGGAAAGCTATTAGAAAGAAGTGACTGTCTGTGATAGTTCCCACAGCATCGGTATTGTAATGAGATGTAATGAAAGAAATCTGTTGTTTGCAAAAAAATAATAGCAAAATTGAACCATACCGTGCCAAAGTTTGAACTCCAATGGCACAGATGGGTGATATACTGTGTACTATGGCTAAACACTCTGAATTGTTCCCTTAAATGACAAGAGTGGTGTACTAGGCTAAGGAAGCACTTCTCAGCTTCTTCTTCTTTCATTGCTTCTATATACAGTATCTGTGACTTGGAACACTGTAATAGTTCAATGCCCGGGATTCAAAAAAAACAATTGTATGGATGTAACGATGATGATTACTCGCAGTGCATTGGATTGTTTAGATTGCAGGCATTTGAGTAACATGAATAATCTTTTAATAAAAATAAAATAAAAAAGTGAGTTGCACTCCACTGGAAGAACACTCTAACACTTAGAATAAAAAAAAGGTTTGCATACTTTATTTATGAAGTGCACAGAAGTGCAAATATCCATTAAATATGCAGACCCCAGCTCACATCTGCTGGACATACCAGTTACGTTGTTTTATAGCAGACTCAAAAGATTTAAAATCCCAACAACCAGTAGAAAATAGTTACGAATTGTTGCCATGTGTTAGCTATAAACATTCTTACAGACGTTTTATTATAAGGGACATCTATACAAGCCTCAGAAAATGCACAATCAAATCAGAAGCTAAAATACTAACTGTAATACAAAAACATTTAAAGTCTGTATGTTGAAGTTTCCATAGTTGGTAAGTCCAGTGACCAGTATGGAGAACATGCAAGCACTGAGATCCAGATGGCATTTCAAATTGCTGTGAGAGAACAAAATACATTATAATTAATTATATGCTTTTTTGTATCTATACTAAAGACATAAAATGATCAGGAAAACATTTAGTATACTATATATGTATTATAACAACAGAGCCACCTATAAGTGTTTCTTAAGCCCTGGCCAGTCCAGGTATAAATCTAAAATTGCTCATAGCAATGCAACCTATTTTCAAAATCACCCACCTCTCATGTTGGCCCATACGTTTTCTGTCCACTAGACCTTACAAGCATTAGTTCCCTCTCTGGTTGATTTTATAGGTTTAATGACAGCGTAACTGCTGTTGCCCAATCTCACTGCTCGCAGATGCTAACTCTTACCTGTAATCTTCTTTTTGTCCACCCCATGTAGTAAACTCCGCAGAAGCAGGTCATTAAGCATGACTTTGACAGTTTAAAAGTCATGTTACAACTCTGTTTGACAGTTGATTGTGATTATTTATCACATAAACCTCCGCCTTCACTATAACTTCAAAGATGGAGCAAAAACCAGACCTGTGTCATCCCTTAGGTGGCTTAGCAAGCCAGTTCTTCAGTGTTGGAACTGGCCGCATACTTCTTAGAAACAAATCACATTGATTATTGTCACGTCTGTAAGACTTGCGCAGAGGTGCAGATGCATACTGCGCTAGAGTAGGTTTGCGACGGTATACTAATTTTTTTTTTCTGATCACTTCAACTGCTTGGTTTGCTTGGGCACTGTTCGTTGTGACACGTGGCCCATGTTGGTCATCACTGCATCCTTTTTTCTTTGGCGCAAGCAGTTCCTCCTTGCTCTGAGTACACTTTGATTACAATAACCTCTGTGTACACTTTGCCAGATCCTCAGCTGCTTCCTTAATCCACTCCAGGGCACTAAAGTTTTTCTTGACCCTATATAGCTGGCCCTTAGATATATTTCTAACAATGTGGTGGGGGTGTCATCTGCTTGCTAAAAGCAAGCTGCTGTTGTCCGTCGGTTTCACATTCAAGTTACTTCACATTCTGCCATCATTCTCCTTCACGTTTTTGAGATTCAAACAAACTGAATTTTCTTAAGATCATAATTCACTTTAAACTGCAAGTTAGAGTTTGTACTTTCCCGATGGCCCACAGATGCTAACGGCTCATCAGGGGTTCACCACCACATGATTTATATTTCATCAAGAAATCTTTTATAAAGTTCTAGATGATAAAAGGGCAGATTTTATTCTGCATCAGAAACACATTTCTCTCCTAATACTCCATGTAAAGACTTGCTAAATTGGGGGCAAATATCCCCATCACACTCCCCTTTATTTGCAGAAAGTACCTTTTCAGAAATGTAAAACATCTGTATGCAAGGACCAGGTCAGTCATTTGCCGAACAAACTCGATCATTTCTTCACCAGTTTCCTCTGATTGATATAAAGGGACACTGTCAATGCTCTTTACATGACAGTATTGTTAGTTGAAAACTCACATTTTATGATTGCTTACCTTCTCTAAAATTCATTGATGTTGCTGGTTGTTTTATCTGCTTCCTTTCTTAGCAGAACTGAAATACATGCAAATGGTGGTGTTACACCCAACCACTAGATAATACTCCATTGTCATGTGTACAGCACTAAGATACCAGACTGTTAGTGCATATTTGTTTTTCATTACTGTGTTAGAGAGATGCAACTTATAGTTCGGTATTAGGTTTATAATATTGAGTTTGTCTGGAATTGAATTGTCTACATACTATATGTCATGTCAATGTGTGTGTACCGTGTAACCTTTCTGTACAAATACTGATAGGGAAGCCATTGTAAATAGGCGTCTGCTCAGTGGTTGTTTTTTTTTTTTTCTTTCAATGATTCAAATAAACTTTTTTGTTAAAGTTTTTATTGGAAAATTTCTGGAATACAGAACAAATGACACAACTGCACTGGTGTGTACATTTTTATGTTATATAATCAAGGTTGTAAGTCCATCACGGAGGTCATGGAAACTGTGAAATTCAGGTGCCTCCGTGACTTTTCACTTGCTGCTGGTTTCATTGTCTGCGCATGCACAGCAGCACTTTGGCAGCTGACCAGCACAATTTGTGGAAAAGCAGAGATGGAAAACACGCATGCACGAGTTGCACTGTGCTCCTTTGCCCTCTCTGCCCTACGGCTGCATGCTGCTATATGGCCCTAGGACACAGGCACTGTAGCTGAAACAGAGATTGCGCCACAATTCAACCCGCATGACATGTTGGACTGGCAAAAAAAGAGACTTCTGAATTTTAAATACTCATGTTGCCTAGCTTATGCTCAGTAGACTGCAGGTGCATGGGCTGTTTAGGTGAGTAAATCAGACTCCCTTGATGATATTCCAGGATTACTGGCTGGTAGGGAATTCCAGCTGACTAGGGTAGAAATGGCAAAGGATTTTTCACCAAGAGGGGAATAAGGAAAGAATTCTAACGCACAGGTTTGCTGCCCTCACAGAAGGAGTCACCAGCATAGATGGAATTTAATTACATGAGTTGAATAACAGGGAGACGGCAGGACAGTACACTACACGTGAAAGCAAGTTCAATCACCTGAACAATTTTAATTTGGAAATCGACTGTGTAGGCTCTTTCTGACTTCTGGAAATCTGTTGCACTATCTCCTGCTGTATTAAGGGAGAAGCAGAACATGATCTCTTCATTGAGAGACCAAAAAAAAAAAATTAAAACAGTGCTGCCCTGCCTTCGGTTTGCTCTTTGGTTAGGGGAGGGCTGTAAATAGCAAGAGGAGGATTTTATGCAGCTGCCCTTTTTATGGGGATAAAAAGAATACATGTGTGGCAAATGAAAAGAAATGAGTAGAACTTTCAGGCCTTATGCAGATTTGATTTGCTGCAAAAAACAAAGTAAGGCCAAGTGAATACATTTTAAACGGGCTAGTTTTCTGTAGCACTGGAGACTGGCGGGGACCTTGTACAGCCAGAAGCCTGCCTTAATCTGCAGATCAACACAAAATCTTCCCACAGTAGCTGTCTGCAGACAGAAAATCCACACTGAACGTAAGCTTTTTAATGTAAAGATGTGCTGCTTTTTATAACTTTTTTTGTGTGGTGTGGTGGTGGGCTGAGGGGACTGTACATGCATTGAAAAGCTAGTGTATGTCTGTATGGCTTGTATTTTTTTGGGGGGGAGGATAATTGTATTAAAGAATTGTATACATGAAAGTGTAAAACCTTTGTGCTAGGTGGCTGAATATTTATTTGAATGGATAACAGGATAGAAGAGCATTAACATTAGCATACAGAACCCCACAGTTTAGGATGCTTGCCTGGTTTCCTTATTTTGTGAAACAAAAATAAAGATTTTATTCACCAATCTGAAAGTGTTAAACACTATAAAATGCAAAACTATACATAATTTGTTGCTAAATCTGTGTTATATGTTTTATTTTTGGTGTTGTAAATGACTTTAAAAATATGCTAAGTACATTATGTTGTATATCACTTACAAAGAGTCTGTGACTTTACCATGAAATTTTGCCATGACTAACCAGTGAATTATCAAAAAATTACCCGTGACCAGCCCATGAATTGTGGCAGTTTTTCCCATGACAGACTTACATCTTTAAATATAATTGCTTATCCAGGATCCAGGATTGGATGTCCTCTTAACTGGCTGAGGCTTAACCTGGATAAGACGGAGGCACTAGTGATTGAGCCAGGTCATTGGCCGGATGTGGTCGCCACCAATGCAGGAACAGGGTTGTTCCTGGAGTCCACCATGTTGGTGGTGACCAGTAAGGTGCAAAATTTGGGCATCATCCTTGGCGACCACTTGACACTTGAAGCTCAGGTGTCTGCCATCATCTGGAGTATTTTTTACCACTTAAGGGATGTCGTCCAGATTAAACCCTTGATCCCGCCCGATGATCTGCCCTCACTGGTACACGTTTTTGTTACCTTAAGGCTTGATTACTGTAATGCTCTTACTTCGGGGTCAGTGAGGGCAACCTCCGCTGTCTGCAGCTTGTGCAGAACGCTGCAGCCATTTTGTTGACAGGCCTTCCAAGGTTTGCGCATATAACCCCAGTGTTGCACCAACTGCATTGGCTGCTGGTCAAGTGGAGGATTACCTTCAAGGTGAGCTTGCTCACCTATGAGACCCTATGTGGCTCGAGTCCAGGTTATTTTTCTGACCTCTTGACACCTGCCCACCAGGTGCACTCACTGCATTCTTCCACAGAGGGTCTCCTTGTTCTCCCTAGGGTGTGATTAAAGCATCTGGAGATCACACCTTTGCAGTGGCTGGACCAACTTTGTAGAATACATTGCCACAATCACTAAGGCCCTGTCCACACTACACCACTTACAGTCTGTAACGGTTCCAAACCGTTACAGACCGGAACCGTTACAGTGTGTCCACACTGCCGGCAAACAGTCTCGATAACGGTTTGGAACCGTTACAGTCCGTCCACATTTGTGGGTGCCCTGTAATGTTACAGCTGCACCCTATCCCACAATGCAGTTCGCGCTGCACTGGGGGAATACTGGAGCTACTCGCTCACGCGTCCACACTATGGCTGGTAACGTTACAGGGGCACAACCATTTTCGTAACTGTTGTTCAAACCACTTCATAAGTGGTTTCAACAACGGTTACGAAAACGCCTTCTGTAATGTTACAGATGTAAACGCAAACCATTGCGGTAACGGTTTGAGCCCTATGTAACGTTACAGAGGCATAGTGTGGACAGGGCCTAAGAGAGGCCCCTACCATGGAAGCCTTTAAACGGGGTCTAAAGGCACATCTTTTTAAGCAGGCGCTTCATGTGCACTGCACTTTTAATGGAAGCTGAGGGAGTTTTTAAATGTGAGTTTTGGTCACTATTTTTTGTATGATTTTAATTAATTTCTGACCCTGATTTAAAATGTAATTGTTGAATTGGTTGTCTGTCACCTTATGTAAAGCACCCAGAGCCTCTGGGATTGGCTGCTAAAGAAATAAAATCTGACTTGACATCCTTAAATATAACATGTTAAAAGAAATGCCTTCCTTTGTCTCTTTTAAGACATTTTGTAGGTCATAAAAGGTCACTTGTGTATCATTACCAGAATGTTCTCATCAGTTTAACAAGCTTTGGAACTTTGATAAATTTCACACCCTGTAACCCAGCTAGCCAGCCACCTAGTTTTGTTCTGTTTTGCAGCTGGAAGTAGTCTGTGTCAACTGTGGTAAGAGAAAGCAGCAACAGTACGACTAAAGATATAGTCCTTAGAACATTGCTGACATAAATACAATAAAACTTGAAACACAGATGTGGTTGTCCTTAAAGGAAAGTTGTGGAAATATCAGTCTCCCCTCCCCCAAAATCCATACCCCCCGATTAAGTATTTCGTAAGTGAAACACAGTTTTTCACTTACTGCAACTTACTTTATTTTTATTTTGTCAAGTCCGGGGTTCTGCAAAATGTTGGAAGCTGTGCAGGGCCATTTCAGGGGAAACTGCAGTGCCGCATGGCTCGCCTCAATACAAGTGTATTGAGGCGAGCGGTGCAGCACCATACTTTCCTGAAATGGCACTCAGAGTTGAAGTGAGCTGTGTGGCACCACACAGCTTCTGACGCTTTGCAGAGACCTGACTTGACAAAATAAAATAAGTTACAGTAATCTGAAAACTGCATTTCACTTGCAAAATGCTTAATTGGGCGGGGTAAAGATTTTGGGGAGATTGATAATGCCACAATTTTCCTTTAATGGAATGTGGGCATCTGAGCAAGTTGTAAGTCCCGCTGCATCTACATCTGAAAGTCCTTGCCATGAGCAACGCAGGGTTGTGCTGTGTGGGTTTGACTGGGTCTGTGCTGGACTGGTGGAACTTGGAGGAGGAGGGGAAAAAGCTGCCCTGGCCTGGGTGGGCCCCTGGCTCGCCTAAAATCGGAATCCTGACCGCACCATCAGACACACTAGTCCGGTCTTGCTGGGAGCAACTGGCAAAACAGGATCATCAGCAGAAGAGAAAGGGAAGAACTGAAGTAAGTGGTGTGGGTTAGGGTGAACCGACTCAGTGAGTGCTTTTTTGGGGGGTCCTTTCTCTCCACTGCAGTCCTGCAAAGCCTTAAGGTATAACTTGTTATAAGTTTCTGAGTGGCAAAACCATTTTAGTCTCTGACTGTTAAACTGCCTTAATCTTTGAAATCACATGGACTGTGAAAAAGATAGATTTCAGTTTCAGGAAACTATGAGCAGAAACAAATTCTTTTAAATCTGCCGGCCCGTCGGCGTAGCGGTTGGATTTCCGCTTGCGACGCGGCAACCCCGGACCGAGGAGCGGACTCGGGTCGCCGGAGGGCCGGCCGGGGTGGGAGTAGGATCGGCGTCCGAGACAGCTCCTTCTCCGGGAGGGCACGGGAAGCGGCGGTGATGGGACCCTGGTGGAGACCAGGGTCTTTACGCAGACCGCGGCTTGCAAGCTCACCGAGGCGGGCGGATGACGCATCATTGCACCACCCCGCCTCCCAGGAAAAACGGAAAAAGGATGAGCCTGCCTGCCACCAGAATGAAGCCCGCTGCCAAGGCCTCGATATGTTCTCCAGGCCGGGCCCCCACTCAATCCCAGTACTGCGGCATAAGAGGGTGGCGCCGCAGGCCCCACCGTGGGGAAAGCACGGTACGGGGATAGCGGCCGATCTGGGGTACAGAGGCTGGCAGCCCGTGACCGGGCTGAGGATACGGTGGCAGGAGGGCTCAGGGGGTAAAAAGCATAAATAAAAAAAAAAAAAAAAAAAATTTAAAATTCTTTTAAATCTGTTAGTCAGGTGTAGGCATCCTCTTAGCTTGTCGATTCTGGTCTTGACAAAGTGTCATGTGACTTGTAATGTGATGTCTGTGTTTGGGTGAATGACTTGGGTAACTTTTTTTTTTTTAATGTCTTTTAGCTTCTCAGAAATTAGAGTGTGTTCCGCTTAAGTTATTTTGGACCAGCTATTTTCTTTTTACTTATTGTTTCTTGTGTGAAGGCAGGGTGGTCTTGTGGTTAGAGCACTGGTTTGGGAGCCAGAAGATCTTAGCTAGGTTTCAAACCCCACTTTAGTCGAATTAATATTCACTGTGTGACACTGTGGCAAGTCATTTAGGCCTTGTCCACACTACGCCTCTGTAACATTACAGAGTGCCCAAACCGTTACCGCAACGGTTTGCGTTTGCACCTGTAACGTTACAGAAGGCGTTGTCGTAACCGTTGTTGAAACCACATATGAGGTGGTTTCAGCAACGGTTATGAAACAGGTTACGCCGGTAACGCTATCGGGCGGCGTGGACGCAGGTAACGGTCCCAGGCCCGTAGCACAGCGTGAGCTGCATCCTGGGAACGGTGCCGTAACAGTGGCCCGGACTCCGGTGTGGAATGGCGGTACCAGTCCCTAACGGACACCGCTGCAATATGGACACACTGCACCGCTCCTCGGCCATAACGGGTTGCATCCGTTACCGGGCCGGAGCGGTGTAGTGTGGACAGGGATTTAGTCAGTGGCAGCTCAGCTCCTGGCTGTAGTACACTGCAGCTCATGTCCCCCCGTTGCTGAATTCATGCTGGGAAGTGGCCAGGTGGGGGAAGGGCAGGTCTAAAAAAACTGCCCCTAATTTTTGCAATACAGTGTTGGCAACCCTAGACTCAGAATGGAGAGCAACAGAGCACTGGCGAGTCAAGTGAGGACCGCAGGTCGAGAGAGAGAGACGGACTGTTTTAGTAATATAATTATGTCCCTTTTGTTTGTTTTTTTTTTTTTTTTTTAAATATGCTTTTTATTTTTGGAGCAGAACTGATGAAAGCAGGGGCTGCTTGCTGGGAAACAAATGGTGGCAACAGTCTGTTTTTCAGATGGAATCAGTGGTGGCTCCTGGATTTGACTGAGCAGAAATGCAAGTGAGACTGGCTCCTTTCTCCCCTGTGGTTTATTTAAAATAAGAGACATAGCTGTTACATCCTCTCAGCCAAATTCAGGACTACCTCTACCCATTTTATAAAATTGAATAATACATTTGTTGCATATATACAGTGTGTGTATGTGTATGGGGTAACCCTTGCCTCAGTGCTTGCACACAGAGGTTCTTTGTCTTTTAATAGTTTTTTGTTTTAATTGGGTTCACCTCAATATAACCCAGATAGTCCATCTTAGGGTAGCTGGTTCATTTCACTGGGGTGTCAAACAAACGAGGCATACTGATGAGTCCTGGTAGGACGAAATACGTGTCTATGTCTTCTGTTGGCATCCTTTGCAAACTGTGAGAGGCCTTTCGGCACCATGCATTTCTGCTTAAAGCTGAACCAGTAGAGTATTTTGTGGTGATTTGCATATGCAACCCATGATGCTTTGCATTGTGGCAGCATGTGTGATTTTGTATTTCTTTATATTATATAGTGTTCAATCAGTAGAATAAAATATCCACTGTGCGGTGCATATATTATGTATGGGGTGTATACAATATTAGCAATGTACATTTAATAATAACCTGTGTTCTACAATAGTGTTTTTATAATAAAATACTCAGTGGTATGGTGCATCGGATCTCCCTAAGGATTGTTTTATGTTTCCTTTTATGGTTTCCTGGGTGTCAGATGGTCTTCATGTGGTGTTTAGTTTGGTCCACTTGGGAGTTGCATTGTAAACAAATGGTGTTCTTTCTCTGTTTTTACCTGAGTTGTTTTGTAGGTTAGGGAATCCATTGATCTGAACCAGCGCTGGGGTCTTTTTTTTTACACATTTGTACAATAGGCAGAATGAGGAAGAGTTGCTCTCCTGCTGCAAGGTTGAGCCAGTGGTGACTCAGGAGCATTTAGGCTCATCTCCTGGGCTATCATGTAAAAAGTGTCTACATAGTCTAACGTGGGTAGTATCAGTGGTACACATTTCATATTGTCTCATGGGATATGGGCAGTTGGAATCTGTAGACTATCCTACATTTGGTAGTTAATTTTATTACAGTAGCAACATATGTGTTATATTGAAAGATTACTGTTTAGTCACAGATCCAGGTACTCAGCATTTTGGAGGGGGGGGGCACAGGTGTCTCAAAAAGAGATGTTGAATGTCGTTGCCCTAGACTTAAATGCAAAATAAAATGAAGTTGTTTTGTTTTTAAACATGAAGCTTGTCAAAATTGTTTTACAAGACTTTGGGTACTTGGATGGGGATGGGGTGAACATTCTTCCTTGTCTTAGACAAATATGTCACTGCTAGGTATATGTTTTTAAGTGGGAGGGTGTGGAGGAACTGCAAATGTCACTATTATGTTTTCTAAATGTTTTAATTAAAATCACGACTGGTAAAAACAGTGGAGATTTTTAAAGAGCAACTGATATGATCCTGGCAGGAAACCCATGCAATGGAGTTGCCTGCCATAGAAGCTATTCTAGCCCTATTTCACCGTTTTTTTTATCACTTGGAGAAAATCTTACAACCTCCATAAAGCTTGGCTTGTAACCTGTGTATACGAGCTGAACGGCCAGCAAGCGCTGCAGCCTGCACCTAAAACCAGCATAATTAGCGTGAAGTAGGAAGGGTTACAAGCTCTGGAGAATGTTATAGGAGCCAGGAGAGGGGGACCACCTAAATGTACTTAGTTATGTTTTCTGGCTGGTATACATATATGGGGCTATAATATATACAATATATTGGCCCCATACATGTATACCTGCCAGAAAAGATAATTTAAGTACATTTTGGTGGCCCCTTCCCCGATACTATAACATTCTCCATAGAGCACCTTCAACCCCATTTCCTACATCACATCATAATTATGCTGGTTTTAGGGGCGGGCTACAGTGCTTGGTGGCTGCTCGGCTCATACACAGAAGTTGTGAGCTGGGCTTTATGGGGGCTATATCTTTTTCTCTAACTGATTAAAAAAAGGTGAAATATGGCTAGCATGGTTCCTATGGCAGGCAACTCCATCGTATAGATTGCCTACCTAGACCTAAACTTCGTGTCAGTTGCTCTTTAAAGAGGGGCTCCTGCAGAAAACACCTGCATGAATCTGTCGCAAATACCGTCTGTGGAGATATTATGTACGATCGCTGCTGGCAGATGCTAACAAACTGTGAAAACAGCTGTAGCAC
Organism: Neoceratodus forsteri; assembly: GCA_016271365.2. Lineage (NCBI taxonomy): Eukaryota > Metazoa > Chordata > Ceratodontiformes > Ceratodontidae > Neoceratodus > Neoceratodus forsteri. The sequence continues at coordinate 1,237,346,481 of CM057456.1, forward strand.
TTATTGAATGAAACGGTTAGCATGACATTTGTAAACGGGATGCTCGAAGTTTATGGAAAAACACTAACAGGATCCCTAGGCCAAATGAGTGCTTTGCTGTAAAATGCGTTGACAGAAACGTATGTAAATCATGTAGCTTTTAGCCTAATAGCCTCTTAAACAATTTAAGCCAATTGGCTGATGCTTTCCTAATAAGGTGTTTACTGGCAGGCCATTGTAAAGTTTTCTGTGTAATTACTTTATCTTTATTAGCTTGGCAGCAGGTTATGTTTTATTGGCATTTAGTGAAAGCTGCTTAGCCTCTAGTCAAGTTGCTTTTTCATCTGGACAAGCGTCTCTGCTTTAGTATTCAAGACATGATAGGAGCTTTGATTAGTAACTAGATTGGGTCATTCCAAAGAGAGACAAGCAGCTAATAATGCCTGGATTGGTATTGACTGTGCTTTTAGTCTATCAGAACACTGCAGGTGTGCTACACCAACCATGGCAGATGGTCCCTTTTTTGTGTTAAACTGATGCTTCTCCATTAATATGATTGTTATTTTTTTACCTTGTTGAGGTTCAGCATTAATGACTTTGCTCTGTTGTATGTGCCATGTGAAACACACTTTTAAGGCAAACAATGAATGAAACGTTCATACCTGATTCGTCAGATGTTTAATGATTTGGTTCTGACACAAAGCTACTAGGCACTGAAGGTTGGTGCTGGTCTCTTACAGGTCTTTGCTGGGCTTCAAGCCACATTACAGACCATAAAATGCCAGTTAACAAGGTGAGTGCTAGCTGGGGTAGTCTGAATGTCCAAAGGGACTCTTTAGAGCAAGACCAATCTTGTAAAACCCCAAATTGTGTAACAGATGAGATTGGAAATAGATTTCTAGAAGTGATACTGTTGCTGAGCTACTTCTTAGGGACAAGCTGATTCTAAGTGCTGGCTTGTTCTAGCACTGCAGAAAGTTTTAACATGGTACAGATTAGATAGCATAGTCTTGGGTTTCAGAATTGTACTGGAAAACCCAAATGCAACTTTCCAGTCTGGCTAGTTTGAGTACAGTAAGTGAAACAAACATCTGCTCTGCTGGCACCAATAACAGCAAGATCTTTAAGTAAGCAATAAGGCATGACAGGGTATTAGATGTGAGGTCACAACTGCACATCCAGGGTCGTAGTAAGGCATGAGGACAGAGGGGTGGGGTACGTGAGAGTAAAGGCTCTTGGGGATGGTAGGGGGGTACAGTATGTCACAGTGTGCGAAGGGGTAGATTCACGCACTTGTGCTTGCCACTGCAAGCAGTGCTCTCTCATTATCACACGCTGTTCTGGGCTGGTGAGAGACATACATCACATGTTGTGACAAGACATTGCAGAGCGCATCAGAAAGCAACAATAAGAAGTGGTTAAAAAAAAGGTATTTTTCCATAATCTGCCTCCTTTTGATTTCTGATATTTATTATAGCTGTCTGTCAATATTTTTAAATTGTGCATTTTCTGGTAGTTGTATCTGCTGTTACATATTACTTTTCACCTGAATCTTACCGTGTTCTCCATTCACTGATTTATTGTCATTTTTTTGTCTCGACTTTACAGTATTTGTCTTTGCCTTGAAATCACTCTGTAATATTTTGTATATCATGCTGTCCCAAGTCTTGCCAGAAAATAGGAATTTGTTGCCTAGTGCACCTGCGCTGTCAACAAAAACTAAATAAATAACTGGATCACTGCTAGTACTATGTAGAGTGCTAGATTGGCAGTGGTAGTCTAGAAGATATCAAAAATGAATCTCTAAGGTAAAAATTACCTTTCAAGGACAAGAAATGAATAGACTAAGGTGGAGGGTAGTTTATGCGACTGAGATTCCCTTTTTCAGTTTTAGACGCCAAAAATAAGAATTTAGGTTGTTTGTTTATCTATGAAGTTGTATTTCTACTTCCAAGAGGATGCACCGCAGCTGAATGGATATTAGTGGCCTGGTTTGTAGCCATAGCCAGGGGGGTGGGGTTGCAAAGTGGATTGTTTGTGCTTGCTAGGGATGTCACCATATGACATTTTGCCTGTGTGGTAAATGTCGCATGTACTACCATGGTTAAATCTTAAGGAGATAGTAATTTTACAAAAATGCAGTCTCCTCAAACTCTTGAGAGTTTTGTTTATTTATTTAGTGATTCGGAAAAGACCTTTGAGCGCAAGCTCTTTTACAAAGGTTCCACGTCACAGATTGCAAAACAAAGTACAATAGGAGAAAGCAAAGGTACATCACAATGAACGATACAGCTTGGATTCAGAATTTACAGAATAACTCAAAACATAGGTACAAGTTAAATAACAAGAAAAACACTATATGGGGGTGGAGGGGGATAAGCAGCCACAAAGTGCCTTATCAGTAGTTCAGAGGATAGGGACAGCTGGCAGTGGGGTGAAGAAAGGGTATGAGAGAGGTAGGTACTGCAGTGGAGGTGAAGGGTGGGGAAGAAGGGTGATAAGGTATAGGAGAAATGGGGGGTTGTGGGAGGCTTAGTAGAGAAGACCTGCTGCAGTAAATGGTGGGGTGTGAGGGCATGGTCCGGCAGCCTGCATTAGTAGTGACTGGTAGGGAAATTCACAGGACTGGGAGTTGGAGGAGGGGATGGTGGGGTGGCAGGTGCCAAGGAGCATGATGCAGACTGATTGCTGAGGCAAGTCATGAGAAGGGACAGAGGAGGGGTACCTGAGGCCTGCCTAGTGCTTGCTGGGGGCAGAGAGAACAGGCAACAAAGGAACTGTGATTCCAAAAAAACAAAAGCAAAATATCAGCTGACAGGCCAGAAAATCATGAACTGCTTATCACAGTATTGGAAGTTGCCCACGATATCAGTACTGAGTTTTCAGTACTGCAGGTTGAGATTGAGACTGACTTATTTTCTTTTCTTAGTTGCAAGGTACATCAGTAGCTATGTAGAAAGCATCCAAAAAACTGTACTGGAAATTGCCCACGATATCAAAACAGATTTCAGCACTGCAAGCTGAGATTGATGCTGATTTATTAAACTACCTACATAGTTACAAGGTACATCAGTAGTTCTATAGAAAGCAATCAATACAGTCGAAGAAGCAATCAGGCACTGGTCATAGATATATGGATTACAGGAATGTAGCCAAGTTAAAGAGCAGCTGACGTGATCTGAGCAGGCAACTCATACCAAGGAGTTGCCTGCTCCAAAAGCCAATTTAGCTCGTTTTTTTATTTTTTGCCCTGTAGAAAAATGATTACCTTGCTGTGCTTGGCTCGTAGCTTCCCTGTATGAGTTGAGCAGCCACCGAGTACTGCAGCCCCACCCCTCCAATAAGCTTTATGATGATGATGTGAAATAGGCTGCAGGTGCTGTATGTACAGTACGTAGTGATAGGCCCGTGGAAGGTGTGCTGTCAGTGTACAGAAAGCATTGTTGCTGACAGTTCTGCATGTGTGGGGCTATAAGTAAGCATTAAGCCACGACGAAGGTGGCATCTAATGCTGGATTAATGCATGGTTGGGAGGGTTGTGGCCGAGGCGCTAACAGCCCAACCATGCATTAATCGCATTAGATGCCACCTTCGGAGTGGCTTAATGCGCTTGTTACATGGGCCGTGCGACTATAGAGCTGGCATGATTCTATTTCAGATCGTCTGAACAACATAACACAGCGACTCGCTATGTTTTGATGAGGTTTTTACTGCACTTCGAAAACCTGTTACAGACAAGCTTTTATCTGCTGATGGGGTGGAAACATTGTCTAGTGCTATATCTGCAGAACGGTGTCTTTCAGATCCTAGACCGACTTATTTTCCGTTCTGTGTGGGTATTCATTTCATACCACTTGTTGGAGGTCTGCGGTGGAGTCCTTTGTGCACCGCTGTCTGGACTTCCGTTAAGAATTTGCATCCTCCGTCGCTCACCTGTTGATGCTCCTCTGACATAGCTACGATGTCCTGCACTCCGTGTGCTGCTCAATCTGGTGCTAATGCTTCTGCTCTCTTAGTGTTTCCCCTGCCGTGCCCTTCCTCACCTCTGTTTCCGGTCACTCACTGCCTACCCAACACGAGCGTCCCTCTCACAGTTCTTTCTTCCCTCTCCCCAGTACTGCTTACCTGGCTGTCTGGATGGTCCTGGTACTTCACTTTTGGGCACGGCAGTTATGCTAGATTAATACCCGCTCCGATTTACCCCACGTGACCACTTTCAACCAATCGCACATCCCCATTTGCAGATTCACTTCAGTGCCATGTTGCAATATATATTTGTTATATAGAAACATTGACAGTGGCATCAAAGAAAGACTGTTGGTCCATCAAGCCTGCCCATAACACCCTATCTTACCCCATGACCTTCAGTCAGTGCAGGGTTTTCACTCACACTATTCACCCCCTTGCTCCCCGTTATATTGCTCCCCCTGAGTGACCATCAGATCTTTCTCTCTGTCCTAGGCGTGTTTGAAACTATTGATGGTTTTGGCGTGCACCACCTCAGCTGGCAGACTGTTCCATGGACCAGCCACTCTCTCTCTATAAAATAAAACATTCTCACGTCCCTCCCCTCACTAGTATCCACTCATGTCCTAATGTTTTTGCTGCTGTATTCTTGATGAATAATTCCTTGCAGTTCACTTTGTTCATTCCTTTTAGTCACTTAAAGGTCTCTATAATGGCCCCTCTCTTGCCTTTCCTCCACCGTGTACATGTTCATTTCCCATAGAAATATAGAACTTGTCAGCAGATAAGGACCGCTAGGCCCATCCAGCCTGCCCGTAGGCCCTATACATTGTATGTGGCCACTGACCTTATGTAATCAATGACTTTTCATCACTCCCTCCCCTCTCAAGCTTCTCTTGTGCCAATCCCAGGCATGCTTTAACCCCTCCACTGTGCTTGCCCCCCCTCCTGTGGCAGACTATTTCAAGCATCGACTACCCTTTCTGTGTAGGAAAAACATCCTCACATTGCCTCTTAATCTACCCCCTTCCAATTTCATATTGTGCCCCCTTGTTCTAGTACTTTTTCTACACTGGAAAAAGGTCCCACACCTGCACCTTGTTTATGCCCTTGAGGTACTTGAAAGTTTCAATCATGTCCCCCCGTTGTCTCCTTTCCTCCAATGAGTACATATTGAGGTCCCTTAGTCTCTCCTCATATGTTTTGTGATGCAAGCCCTGCACCATCTTTGTTACCCTTCTCTGGATAGTCTCCACTTTATCTACTTCCTTGCGTAGGTATGGCCTCCAGAACTGCATGCAGTACTCCAGGTGAGGCCTTACCAGTGTTTTACACAGTGGCATCACCACCTTCCACCTCCTGCTAGTCATACCCCTGCCTGTGCACCCCAGCATGTCACTGGCCCTCCCTGCTGCCTTTATGCACTGCCTTGATCCCTTAAGGTCATCAGAGATGATAACCCCTAGGTCCCTTTCCTCTTTGGTGACAGTCAGCCCTTCCCCCCAACCTGTAGCTCTCCCCAGGGTTCCTTCTACCCAGGTGCATTAGTTTGCACTTTGCATTGAACCTCAGTCGCCACATCTCCAACCATCTTTCAAGCTTCTCCAGGTCCCTCTTCATTCCTGTACCCCTTCTGAAGTATTCACTCTGTTGCAGATCTTGGTGTCATCTGCAAACGGGCAGACCTTTCCTTCCAGCCCCTCTGCAACGTCAATAATGAAGACATTGAACAGGACTGTTCCTAGTACTGATCCCTGTGGTACCCCGCTGGTCACACCCCACTCCCCAGATTGTACCCCATTTACCACCACTCTCTGCCTTCTGTCTGTTAACCAATTCCTAGCCCAGTTCTCCACCTTTTCTCCCATGCCTAGACTACCCATCTTGGTAATCAGCCTTCTGCGTGGGACGGTGTCGAAGGCTTTGCTGAAATCTAGGTAGGCAACATGTACCGCCCCTCCCTGATTTACTTCCCTAATCACCAAATCAAAAAAAAAAAATTAGATTCATTTGAAATGACCTTCCTGCTGTGAATCCATGTTGCCTCAGATCCTGAGCATCGCTGGATTCCAGATGTACCACTGTCCTTTCTTTCAGCAGTGTCTCCATGATCTTTCCCACCACTAAGGTGAGGCTGACTGGCCTATAGTTCTCCTCCTTCTCACTACTGCCGCTTTTGTGCAGTGGGACTACATGTGCCCTCCTCCAGTCTTCTGGAACCACACCCGTGTTGAGTGACTCTGTGAACAGGGCCACCAGAGGTGCTGCTAGTTCTCTTCGCAGCTCCCTTAATATCCTGGGGTGGATGCTGTTTGGCCCCATGCCCTTATCAACCTTCAGGTTTGTGAGTTCTTCCAGAACTCTCTCCACTGTGAATGTACTGATGTCCACTCCCCCCCCCCCCCACGTTGCTTCTATAACCCAACTGTGGTCCTAGACCCTCCCGCTTCTTAGTGAATACTGAGCAGAAGTATTTGTTCAGTAATTCTGCTTTGTCCAGATCCCCCTCCTTACACTCTCCCTTCTCCCCTTTGATCCTCACAATCCCTCCATTTATTCTTTCACTGATGTAACTATAAAATGCCTTATCCCCTTTGTTTACAGACTGTGCTAAACCCTCTTCTGTCTGTACCTTCACCCCTCCTAACAGCCTTCCCTGCTTCCCTTAGATATTCAAGATACACCTCCCTTTGGCTCCACTTATATTTCCTGAAACTCAGCCTTTTAGTCCTGACTTTGTCCCCCACCTCTTTAGAGAACCATAGTGGTTTCCTTCTTCTTTTCCATTTTGCCACTATCCTAATTAACTGGGTTGTAATCTCCTCTATGGCTCCTTTCAGTTTCTCCCATTGTTCCTCCACCGCCTGTATTACCCCTCCCTTCCCCAGGACTGCTTGTATACCTCTACCCATTTCAGTGAAATCCACCCTCCTGAAATCTAATACTCTTGCCCTTGTGTGGCTTAATTGAGTCCATGTCTTCATGCTGAACCACACCATGTGGAGGTCAATGGACCCCAGCTGCAGCTCTGTTCCCATTGGTGCATACCAGGTCCAGAATTGACTTGTCCCTGATTGGCTCATGCACCAGCTGCCTGAGTCAAACCCCCTGCAGCGATTCTAGGATGGCTGTGCTTCTGGCTGAAGCAGCCACCTGGGTGGCCCAATCCACGGCCAGCATATTGAAATCCCCCTGTAGCAGGATTTCACCTTTAGCTGCCTTGTCATGTGTGATCTTACTTCGAGAGGGTTCCTGCTGTAGGTCATCACAGATAGGACTGTGCCTCTGGCATCAGGACCACACAGCAGACTTTTCCAGCAATGCCTGGTGGGGGACCGCGCACCCAACATCATGTGACTGATGTCATCATGACCCTATATAGTGGGCGGTCCCCATGCCCACTCTCCAGTTCTTTCCCACTGTTGTTCTGTGCATAGTACCTAGCGGTTAACACTTGCTCAGCCGATCGCCATTTTCGCCCGTTTTGGCTAGTTATTCATTCGCTTGTAGTTTCTTTTATGTCTTCTCCACCGCCTACTGCAAAGTCAAAGAAGAAGTGTGAGAAGTGCGGTGCCCAGTTCCCTCATAAGGATGGCCACCTTCGATGCCTGTTTTGCTTGGGCCCAGACCATGACATCGTGGCTTGCCCAGACTGTCAGCCCTTCAATCAAGCTACTCGTAAGAGGAGACAGCAGGCCCCGGAAGCCCATCTTTTGAGGTCCAGATTGGCTTCACTCGAGAAAGAGATGCAAAAGTTAAGGGGCATTGTATCTTCCCCTTCTTCTCAGACGAAGAAGAAGAAAAAGGAAAAACATCAGGATAAGGAGCGCCTGGAGGATCGGGACCGAGGGGACTCCAACAGACCCTCGACCAGGAAAGCCGTTCCCCCACTGCCTACCCTTGTGGTTCTCCAGGTCACGCCCGGGAATTCTCCAGGTACTTCTGCTGCCTTTCTTCTGACCTCTACTGGTAGGTCGTCCACCGACGTCTCTGGCGACTGCCCGGTTGTTGCTGATAAGTCAGCCCTTGGCTCCTCCGGGGCCCGCCCGGCAGCTGTTAAGCCGAGTCCCAAGGATTCAGTTGGGACTTGCCCAGCCTCTGCCGATAAGTCGGTCAAGGGTTCTTCCCTCCTCTGCCGGTAACTGTTGCTTCCGATCAGCCGTCTGTCTCTGAAGTCCACCCGGACCTCACTCACCTGTCAGGGGCTCACGCCATCTCACCCAGTGTCCGGTCGAACACCACGTTGGCAGCCAGCCATATATTCCCCCCCGCCCCCAGATTTCTCCTGGGTGTGAACCTTCCCGCCCACCTCCCCAGGTGGTTCCTCTTGTTCCAGTGCTCACTTCAGGTATGGAGGAGGGAACAGGATCCCTGGAGGTGGTTCTCTTACCCCACTGTCGATCTCCCAAATGCCTCTAGAAGACTCCAGGCCAGAGGCTTTGACGCCAAACTGCCCCGAGTCTCTGTCCAACTCTCTGGGTCGTCGGACCCTCCATCAGGCCTTCTTATGTCGGCTCCGCCTCACCCATTGTCAAAGGCTCTGACGTGCATTTGGTTAGCTCCTCTGTTGGGGCCCTTGTGTCTGATCCCGACGCTAGTTGTAGTTTCGTTGGGCTCGATGCCTTTCACTTACACGACGGCTGGTCTGATGACGAGTTCCTTGACATCAGTTCCCCTGATGTCAAGTACCCTTACACAAAGTTTCACGCATGGACCCACACGTTCCAGGCTTCTTTCAGCATGGGCTGACATCGGCTTACCCTCCGTCCGGCCCTTTATCAGACTATCTTCCCCATTCTAGTTTTTCAGTGTACCAGTACCCAGGGTATCCATCTCATCAGGGTTATCCCCATCAGCATAATTTTCATGGACTGGGTGCACCTAGCTACCACTATCCACCCGCCCATGTTCCTTTTCCTCTACCTCCTCCCCCCATGCCCCAACAGCAGGATTTTAAAACTATGATCCAATCCTGGTGGAAGGAGGCTAGGTCTGAGCTGGTGTCTGACTTGGAAAAATGCCTGCCGGCTCCAGTGGTTGCCCCTCCTCTATGTTCTTTGTTGCCCATCAGCTCAGTTCATTCTGTGCATATTTCGGGGTCCACTCCTAAGGAGGTCACTCTTCCTGATTTCGAGCCTCCTGATGATCACGAATCCTCTTTTGATGGGGAAGATTCCTCGGAGGATTCTTCAGATGACCATTCCTCCGTGGCTAAGGGGCAAGAGTCTCCGAATCTCCCCCGCCCCGAAAATCCTTCATTCACAAATTTATTGCGTATTAACCAGCAGTCTTAAGTGCTGGAATACAGAGGGACAGGATCCTAAGAGGAAGCATCTCGCTGATCATTTGGATCTCAAACTGCTTACCCTGTTCCTGTCCCCCTGGGACAGCCCCTCATGAAGACCTCACCAGTACCATCTAGCAGCTGTCACATTCCATTCCGGCCATCCCTAAAAAGGCGGACCGGATTTACCACACCCCGGAGGACGTTTCCTTCTTGGACTCCATCCCAAAGCTGATTCCATTGTTATCACTGCTGCCCATGATCACTCGGCCACCCTGAAGCACATGAGCACCTCCCCCCGTGACAAGGAATCTCGGCAGCTGGATCAATATGGCAAAAAGTTTTTCTTCCACTACGTACGCCCTTCACTCCCTCAATTACGTACCGCATATGGTCTTGTTCCAAAAAGTGACTGTGGCCAAGTTTGAGTCCTGTATCCAGGCCATGGAATCTTTGGAGCTCAGGGAAGAGTTGGTAGAGGATCTGCACCTGTCTAAAATTTTGTGTCTACATACGCTAAGGGTTACATATGATTCTGTGGATGCGGTAGCCCGCTCCTCCACCATGGCAGTGTCTCTTAGACGACATGCTTGGCTTCGCATTTCTGGCCTCTCTAATGATTCAGGATGCCCCTTTTTGGGTCTCTGCCCTTCTTGGAAGGGACACCAATGGTATCATCACGGGCCTTCAGGACAGTGGCCAGGTCCATGCACCGATCAGGATTTCAGAGAAAACAGCCCTTTTGGAGACAGCCCAAAAGGCAGGGTAAACAGCCCTTCACCAGATGACAGGCAAAAGAAAGTCCATGGGTCCCACCTTCTCATCCCCCCTACCTCCAAATCTCCCTCAACCCTCCACTTCCTGACTGGCTAGTCCCTCCCCCTCCTCTGTTTGCGGGCAAGGAGCCAGTGGGAGAAAGGTTCACCTTCCACTCGTAGGAAGGGAGGGGAGGGACGTGGCATCAGATACATGGGTCCTACAGCTTGTATCAAAAGGGCACACCTTGGAGTTTCTGGAGTTCCCTCCAGATTCCCCTCCACGTCACCCATCTTATTCTCCACACCAGGTTCCTCTGTTCGAGGAGGAAATCCGGTCTCTTAAGTCAGAAGGCTGCCATAGAGCAAGTCCCTCTGTGCCAAAGGGGGAAGGGATTTTATTTCCGCTTTTTCCTGGTCCCGAAAAAGATGGGTGACCTCAGACCCATCTTACATCTCAGCAGACTAAACCTTTTAGTGGAGTACAAAAGGTTTAACACACTGACACTGCAGGGCCTCCTACCTCTTCTGCAGAAGGCCCTTTGGCTTTGTGCATTGGATATGCAGGATGCTTACCTACATATTCTGATGTTCCTGGGCCATCTCTGCTTTCTGCTTTTCTGCTTCCACGGGGAGCACTTCCAGTTTACAGCCCTCCCCTTTGGCCTTTCCTCAGCACATCAGGTTTTTATCAAGTGCCTGGCGGTGTTGGCATCGGCCTTGCGCCATCGGGGGATAGCAGTATTCCCTTACTTGGACGATTGGCTTTTGATGGCCCCATTTAGGGACAGTCTTCTGGATTCTCTCTCATGCATGTTGGACCTGTTTTCTGGCCTGGGTATCACTGTCAACTTCCCCAGGTTGACTCTTACCCCTTCTCAGAACTTACAGTTCATTGGAGTGATCTTAGACACGGTCCAGTGCAAAGCCTTCCTGCCCCCAGACAGGCTGGAGACCATTCAAGAGCAGGTCAACTTAGTGACCTCTTCCAGATACCTTCCAGCCAGAGCGTGGCTATGCCTCTTAGGCCCGATGGCGGCCTCCATCTCCACAATCCCATTTGCCAGGTTGCATATGAGGATAACCCAGTGGACCTTGCGTGTCTAATGGGATCAGTGCTTGGACGACTTGGACCATCCAGTCCTAGTCTCCAGTGTGGTCAAGAAGGATCTTCTCTGGTGGCTAGATCCTCTGAATCTTTCCCGGAGCCTTCCATTCAGAAGCTCCCCACCACTATGGATCCTCACCACAGACACCTCCTGTCTGGATTGGGGGTCTCAGCTGAGGGACCACTGAACTCAGGGTTCATGGTCCCAGCTGGAGATGGCGTTCCACATAATATTCTGGAGATGAAGGCAGTTTTTTTATGTTCTCCAGGTCTTTCAGCCCATCCTGTCAGATGGAATGCTGCTGATCCAGATGGACAGCATGTCAGTAGTCTGGTACATCAGCAAGCAGGGATGCACCTGGTCGTACCCCTTGTGCAGGGAGGCGATGCAGGTGTGGAACTGGGCAATTCAACACAACCTGTTCTTCACTGCCGTGTATGTTCCAGGAGTTCAAAATTTCCTGGCAGACAGCCTCTGTCTGACCTCGTCCCTCGCACACAAATGGTAACTCAGTCAGGAAGTAGCAGATTCTCTCTTTCAGAGATGGGGTCACCCAGACCTAGATCTGTTCACCTCCCCATTCAAAGCAAAGCTTCCCAGCTTTTGTTCGCTCATTCCAGAGCCTGGTGCTTTCTGTCACGACGCGTTGTTACTTTGTTGGACAGGGAGGTTCTTGTACGTCTTCTCTCCCTTTCCCATTCTGCAGAGAGTGCTTCTAAAGCTCCAGTCAGAGGGAGCCCAGATGATCCTGATAGCTCCCCTTTGGCTGAGGCAAATCTGGTTTCCACTTCTGCAGCAGCTCTCATTGGAACCCCCAGTTCCTCTTCCTCTAGGACACAACCTGTTGACCCAGGACCAAGGCAGTCCGGTGCATCCCGGGCTCAGGACCCTGAATCTTCATGCATGGCTCCTGCAGACATAATAAAGTCTCGTTTCGGGGTCTCCCACAGAGTCGCTCAAGTCCTGGTAGAGGCCAGAAAATCCTCTACCAGATCAACCTATGCTATGAAATGGAAGCATTTTTCCATTTGGGCAGTGTCTAAAGGTTGGGACCCCTTTACGTGCTTGGCTCCACAGATTATGGAGTATCTGTTGTACCTGTCTGATTCGGGTCTGTCTTATTCCTCCTCAAGGTTCACCTGTCGGCCATTTCTGCCTACCATGTGTTGGTTGGGGGTGGGGGGGGACCCATGGCAGAGTTGGAGATCTTGAAAACCTTTCTGAAAGGGATTCTCCACCTGAAACCCCCATCCATAACCCCACCCCAACTTGGGATTTGAATTTTGTGTTGGAGAAGCTTACGCTTACTCCTTTTGAACCAGCGATGAGCTGTGATATGCACTACCTCTCTTGGAAGGTGCTGTTTTTGGTTGCCATTACTTCTGCTCATAGAATTTCCGAGCTTCAGGCCCTGACGTGTAAAGAGCCTTATTTGATTTTTCATAAGGACTGGGTGGTCTTGCGCGCATAAATCCAAAGTTTCTTCCCAGTGTGGTTTCCGAGTTCATCCTTAATCAGACAGTTGAACTCCCAATTTACTACCCTACCCACTCAGAGGTGAGACTCTTCTTCATATGCTGGACGTACATAAAATTCTGAGATGCTGCGTCCACCAGACCAAAAGCTCCAGAAAGTCTGATCAGCTTTTTGTCTCCTTTGCCCCATGGTCCTTTGGCTCAACTGTATCTAAGCAGTGCCTATCCAAATGGCTCACTAACTGCATTTGCTTCTATTATTAGAAGTATGACAGACCTCTGCCGGGGGAGGTCAGAGTTCATTCTACCAGAGGTATGGCTGCGTCCACAGCCTTTATGAGAAATGTTTCTGCAGCGGAGATTTGTGCAGCAGCTACCTGGAGTTAAGTCCACACCTTCACGAAGCATTACAGTCTGGACATTGCGTCTAGGCATAGGGCCGGGTTTGGCCTCGCCGTTCTCCAGGGCCTACTGTCCAAAGGCCGGTCCTGTTCTGTCCTTTCAGTTGGTCCTCCTCCTGTGACGCTCACTGTTTCGCTGTGAGCGACTACTTGGGATTCAGTCCTATCTGAGATGACCTACTGCAGGAACCCTCTCGAAGTAAGATAGTACAGTTACGCAAGAACTTACCGTAACAGTAGATCTTCGAGAGAGGTTCCTGCAGTAGGTCACATTTTCCCTCCCTCCTTCCTTCCCCCAGCTTGTTTTGCATTTCTTTCAGCCTATTCTGAACTAGGCTTCCGGATTTCATCCTTTCTCCTGTCTCATCCTACTTGGATCTCCAGCGGGAGAACTGGAAGGCAGGTGTGTGGACTGACCACTATATAGGGTCACGCTGACGTCAGTCACATGACGTTGGGTGATCAGTCCCCCACCAGGCATTGCTGGAAAAGTTTGCCATGCGGTCCTGACGCCGGGAGGCGCAGGCCTATCTGTGATGACCTACTGCAGGAACCTCTCTCGAAGATCTACTGTTACAGTAAGTTCTTACGTAATTGTACTATCGCCACTAGTTCCCTGTCTACTTCCTCTGTGTTGGAGGACTGTAGATCACCCCTGTGCATATTGCTTTTCCATTCCCTGGCTCCAGGGTGACCTACATTCTCTCAGCCACCCCCACCCCACCCCACCCCCGTCTTCCTGAACTTCTGCAGATTTTATATCATCTCTGATGCAGGGGCCACTTCCTCACCTTTTTACCCTCCCTGTCTGTCCTGAACAGTGTATAGCCTGGTACACTGACTTCCCAGCCATGATTAGGAGAGAACCACATCTCTGTTATTGCTGCTATGTCAAGGTCTGCATCTGCTAACAAGGCCTCCAGGTCTGGAACCTTATTTCCTAGGCTACAGGAATTTGTTAGCATGACCTTCCATGTTTCACAGTCTGCCCTTCCTCTGCTCTTGTTCTCCCTCTTCAGCGCCTTCCCCCACCCTGATTTCCTTTCCTATGCGCTCTTGCACCCTCCCTCCATATCGGTCATTATACATTCTTCGCCTGCTAGCCCCTCCCTGCCTGCTTTAACTGTTCCTGTAGTCAATCTATGTTCCTTGGGGGGGGGTCCTAAGCCTCCTGACCCTCCTGGCACTCTTCCCCCCCCCAGCCAGTTTAAATGCTCACAGCTGAAGCATTTAAACTTCTCACTGAGGACCAAGGTCCCCTTCTCGAATAGATGAAGGCCATCCTCCTTATATAAGCTCGCATCTGTCCAGATCAGGCCCCAATCCCCTATGAAACCAACACCTTCCCTTCCACACCAGTCCTCCAACCAGGAGTTAAAGGTACAGATGAGGAGTGCCCTAGCTTCCCCTCTGCCCTGGACAGGTAGCACCTCCGAGAATGAGATGAAGCATGCTATCTGTTTCAGGTTCCCCCCAGCTTCCGGAAATCCTCCTGGATTCTGGCTAACTCCACCCTTCTCCTGGCCAAGTCATTAGTCCCGAGGTGGACAGTGACATCCAGCTGCTCCCTTCTAGCTATTACCCTAGCGATCCTATGGATCCGGTTCCCATCCCTCCATGCAGCACTTCCTGGGAGTCACTTGACCTCCCTCTCTCCCCTGCTAGGTTTCCCTAACTCCACTCCCCGGACAATAGAGTCTCCCTCTAGGAAAAGCGTCCCCCTCTTCTGAGGTCCCCTGCCTCCGTTCCAAGGGGCTCCATCCTGGAGGATCCTCCCTGCTCCCAGCCTCGGGTTCCTGAGTGAGGCTTTCCCATTCCTCCAAAACAGTGTAAGAGTTACTAAGTGGGACCGGCCGGGGTATGTGCTTTCGATCCCCCTCTCTCACCCTCCCTGAGCCCACCGTAGTCCAATCAGTCCTCTTCCCAGACATCCTTTGAGGTACAGGTTGTGGACCCGGTGGTCTCCACGGGGTGTATGCAGCCTTCAGCTTGGCCAACTCTGCTCAGAGACAGGCAACCTCCTCCCTCAGCCCAGATAGGTGCCTGCAGATAGGGTTGCATCACAGCCTCCAGAACATCTCCTTGAAGACAGCTGCTGTACAACCACTGCACTGCACCACTCCCATCATGTCTGTTTCCCTCCTTAATCAACTACCTGCTTAAAATGGCTATTTGTTATCTCCCAAATATTTTTTCTTTTGTTTTTTGTTATGTTTTCTCTCTTCGCTACTTCCTGTATGGATGCAGGATGTTGCAAGGCCCTATGGGATCCACCCTATAAATGTAGGCTGAGCCCCGGGGTGGGACTACACCACTGGCTGTGTCCAAACAATCTGCCAAGGAGTCCTCTGGCAGTGGCTTCTCACTCCACTCACCGTGGTCCAGACACAGCCAGTTACAAACACACAGTCACAACCTCACCAGCTAGAATCCCTCAATCCTGTCCAAACTAAATGGAGAAGCACACTGAAATGGCAGTTAAGAAAAGACCTCACACTCAAAGTACACTAATCCCTGTAATATGCTGCCTGCACTTAAGGTTCAGACACAGCCAATTACAAGCACACAGTCACAAACTTATTAGCTAGAATCCCTCAATTATGCCCAAACTAAATGGAGAAGCACACTGAAATGGCAGTTAAGAAAATACCTCAAATTCAGTTACAAACACACAGTTGATCCTTACATGATTTGCCCTGTTGGCCCTGACTCATTTTGGTCATTCTACGCTGTGCTATCTACAGCCAGTCCTTATCATTCCATAGGTGAGGACTCCAGAACTGAGCACAGTATTCCAAGATATGACCTCACCAGGGATCGATAGACAGGTAGAAATACCTCTTTTCTTCTGCTGTCCAACCCCTCCCGATGTACCCCATCATCCTGATTGCCTTACTGTAGGCCTTACTGCATTGACTGGATTGTTTCAGGGAGTGATTTATTATGACCCCTAGGTCCCTTTCCTCAGAAGTAGTGCCTAGTTTAACCCCTCCCATCCAGTACTCTGTCCTAGGGTTCTTATGCACTATGAGCATTATCACCTTAAAAATATAATACCGCTGCTCCGTGCATGCGCGGAATGCCGGTTTCACTTTTCAAACAAAAATTTCTCTGGAAATAGCCCTCAGTTTTTAAAACCACCTCTACAGTGCATGTAGCGCATCTAAACACATTGTTTGTATTACATGGTACCAGAATTAGTCTTCAGCATTCTGCGGTGCCATGCTAATGTCATGGAGGCACAGGACAGAGGATCAGTAAGGGATTTTCAATCGGGGTGACTGCCAGGTGCTTTACTACAGAAAGACATGGAAGGCACCAGTATGGCATGGGTAAGGAGTTATTACTGCTTTCAAATGATCAAGGTATAGACACTCATCACACTGATGCACAAACTGGCAGTTAGCTGTATCGGCTGACAGCAACTCTATCTTCTCTTACTCCACATGCTTTGTTACAGAGGCAGACATGTCAGTTTTACAAAAAAAAAAAAAAAACATGCTGAAAAGGCATTTGGATTTTGGCATAATGCATTACTAACAGGGTGTCTTGGTGAAGAGAGGCCACAGTATGTACACCTTGTAATATAGTTCTCCCTGGCAAAACTGCTTCAACTTCACTGTATTGCAGTGTGAGTCACTCTGCCATATAGTGATGTCAGCAGAACAAACAGCCCTGGGCCCACAGCAACACCAGGCTTACTACATAAGCTCTGGTACACCCTGCAGTTTTGGGCAACTCAGAATGCAAAAACTAACTGCAGAGAACAGTAATGAAACACAATTCCAGAATCAGTGCAAGAAGGGATAATTTATGCATGAAAGTCAAATGGACTGGGAAAGGTGCTCTTTAATTCTCCCTTGCAGGTTTAGCCACTTTGTTGGGCATACAGGTCACAGGTATGTGTGAGGGCACCTGTACCTGACATCAGCCTACAGGCTTTGTTTAGTACCATTCTAACTCTTTTCAGTGTGGTGTTTGTGGCTGTGCACGACATGGTCATAGTCAACAATGGCAAGGATAGAACTGTTGACTGCTAGTGCGAGGGCTTCACCTGTTAGGTGGGACTGGTGCCTATAGAAAAGGCCAATTCTTGTATTGACCATTTTCACAACATGGTCAATATCCAGTATGTAGGAGAGGGAGCTGTCAAGGGTAATACCCAGGTATTTATGAGTTTACCTGTTCCAGCGGAACAAGGCTGCTGTTAAGGATTGTGAGATTGCTAGGTTTTTCCTGTTCTGGAGGTTAGAGAACAGCATTTATTTGTTGTGTTTTTTTTTTTGTTTGTTTTGAAATTTAGAAGGAGTTTATTTTGGGTGAGCCACTCCTCTACTCTAGAGAAGCTCTCTTGCAGATTGTTAGTTAGTAGGTTTAGAAGGGGGCTGCTTGCAAACATTCATTTAATTAAAGAAAATGAACTTCTCCAACTCAGAGGCCTTGCTGATGTCCACACAGTCTCCTTGTGCACACCCATGTCCAAAGACTTGGAAATCAGGTTGTCAAAATCAGCAAAGGCTCTGTCTGTGGACCTACTGGACCTTAACCCTTGCTGATACTCAAGTAACACACTGGGCTCGATTTTCAAAGCCCTGCGAACACCTCAAGCCCCTGGTGAGTTGATCATTTGGTGCACGGGGCTTGTACATTTTCCCGGACAGCAATCGGAATTTTCAATCCCGAGTGCCAACTGCCAAAGTTAGACCAGCTTTTCCCTGGTCTAACTTGTGCCATTTGGGGGACCCTTTTTACAGGGATTGTGACAAATCTGTGTCGTAAGTTGCTGTAAACTGAGAAAATTGTTAGAACTGCATCCAGTGTAATAAAATTGGGTGCAATTGCGTCAAAGGAGTTTGGTGCAGCGGCACCAAAAATATGGCGTTGACACAGGTCTTGATGCCAGCCCTGTATCACCCTTTGAAAATCGAGCCCATGATGTTTTTCAATGTACTATTATAGTGGGCAATGTGCAGTGCTGTCAAGGATCTTCAACAATACGGGTAGCAAGGCAATGGGCCAATAATTTGAAGATTTCAGTGTATCCCCACCTTTAAAAATTGGCACAATTTTGCTCGTTTTCCAGAGTTCTGGGAAAATATCCTATCTTAAACTCCAGTTATAAAAATAAGTAGGTACAGTACAGTCCCATGTATCTGGACTCCTTTCATCCGGAACTCCCTATCTAATGGACTCAGCTCATGTTCCCCAGCAGTTACATAACATCTGGGCAGAGTAGTGCACCAACCATTAACTAATGTAATTGACAGTCAGTTAATGTTACCTACAATCAGTTGTTAACTGAATAGTGGCTGTTCCAGACTGACTGCTAGCTTTGACAGGTGATTTAGCTTGATTTTTAGGGTTTCAATAGGAAGATAGAAGATCTGTTACAACACAGTGCAGCGATGTCCAAACAAAAACATACCATCCTTACCATAGCTCAGAAACTCTGAGTAGTGGAGTGTTTGGAGAAGGGGGAGAAAGCAGTCTCCTTGGCAGTTGAATATGGTGTTGGCGAGTTCACCATATTCAACATTCAAGAGGCAAAAGAAAAGTTAAAGGACTCTGCCTGCACAATGGAGTCAGCATCTGGCAGTGAGGATCGTCAGAACATGAGGGCTTGTGCTGACAATGAGCGAGATTTAGTCATTTATATTTGGTTCTGCCAGGAGGGGGAGAAGGGGACACCAATATTGGGCCCCTTGTTGAAAGAGAAAGCCCTGCAGTTTCATGAAAAGCTGGAGCATATAACTCCCTTTACTGCAAGTGACAGATGGCTTGACGGATTCAAGAAACGTCACAACATCCATCAGCTTAACTTTTGTGGAGAGAGGCTAAATGCAGCAGACCAGGGAATTACACCTTTCATAAAGAAAATCAATGACATTACTCTGGAAGAGGGTCTCACGGCTGATCAGATTTATAATGCTGATAAGACTGGACTTATTGGGCGATACTTGCCCGATAAGACACTAGCCCATGGTGAGGAGTGTGGTGCCCCTGGGTTTAAAAAAAAAACAGAAAGTGAGTCATCATTCTGGGGTGTACAAATGCAAGTGGCACACATATAAACTTCAGCCTTTCATGATGGGCAAATCCCATGAATCACATTGCTGTAAGCATGTAAACATGTCCAACCTCCAGTATATTATGCTAGTCAAAACAACGGCTGGATGGACGCCCTGATTTTTGAAAGGAGGATTCATGACAGTTTTGTCCCTGCAGTTAAACAGCACTTACAATCACAGAGCCTCCCACTGAAAGCCATCCTGCTGCTGAGCAATTCCCCAACTCACTCCGAAATCCCACCTGTCAAAACAAGAAACGGCTCCATCCAATGTGTCTTTCTGCCCCCAAACACAACATCTAAACTGCAGCTGTGCGGCCAGGGGATGCTGAAAATTTTAAAAAGAAATTACTGCAAGAAACTGCTGCAGTCCATTCTGTCTGATGACAATTGGAGCATTTCTCTAAGCGACATCATACAAATGTCACACTGAAAGATGTTGGCTACATGCTAGCTGAGGCTTGGCAAAATGTATGGTGAGAGACCATCCAAAAAGCTTGGCAAAAGTAAGGGATTACTTTTCCAAAAGAAGGTATTGCTGAGGAAGACATGACAGGTGAGGAAGGGGGAACAGCTGATGAAAACACACTAATGCAAGCAGAACAAGATGAGTGGAGTGTAATTGCAGCCGCTCTTCTTGGAACCCCGATTACTGCTTCAGAATTGGCTGAGTGGATGTCATGTGATTCCAGTGGTGAGAGGCACGTAATTCTCAAAGAGGACACCGTAGTAACCCTTATCAGAAGCAGTCCACAGGATGCCGACTCAGAAGAGAAGGAGGAAGAAGAGGAAGATGCAGCCGCCAAATGGCACCTGTAACACACTCCAAAACTGCAATCTGCTTCGAAAAATGTCTGCAGTACCTTTAGAGGCAACCCGATACCACTGCATTTGACTTAATGCTGATCCAAAACCTGCATGCAAGGGCAAGTATGAAAAGATCTGCAGGACTGAAGCAGTAAACTAACTGATTTTTCCTTTTTGGTAAAATGTATAAGCCAGTGTTTTGAAGGCAGTGAACAGTACTGTATTTTAAAGTTCTTTATTATGATGTGCACTGGGATGAAATAACATGCATACATTATTGTAATTGTGATTTCATCCCTTACCTAGTTTGTAAATGAAAATCTCTTTTATCCGGACTCCCAATTATCCAAACATTTCGGGGTGTCCCCAGGGTGGGCTGTACTGTCTCACTCCTGACCTAGTTTGTAAATGAAAATCTCGTTTATCCGGACTCCCAATTATCCAAACATTTTGGGTGTCCCCAGGGCGGTTCGGATGAATGGGCCTCTACTGTAAATAGTTTTCCCTCCAGTATTGTGTGCTAGGTACTATGTCAGAATCTGGTTTGAGTCTTGAACTTACAGTCTTCTCTTAGTAGCAGGTGTGTGACCAACTGATCTAACAGGTAGCTAGCACTTTTGTAAATGTGTTAGAATGAAAGAACATCTAAGTACACAGTAAGCTCAGAATCATATGCTGTATTAAACAGGAAATGAAGTCCTTGTTTTATTGCACATGCCTGTTTCCCTTACATCTGCTGGCATCTTAAAAAAATTACTAATAGAGACAGTTTCATAGATATACTAGGCCTTAAAATTTAACAGAATGTACTGCAGTTCCGGTGAACAAGGGATGCTGTTAATGGTGCTCCTTCAAGTTTAGCAACCTACTGAATGGCATCCTAAAATAGAGCACATAGGAATTCTAGCCCCTAATTTTTATGAGAAAAATGTCTTCTCCATTTAACACAGCATACTTTGTTTATTCCTTGAAGAAATAATTGGGAGTGCTTTTTATTCCAGGCTACACCACCTGCTTGTTTTCCTTTCTGAATGGCATTGTTAGCTTGTGCCCAGTTGCAGTCCGTGGGGCACTCACAGAAACGTGAGACTCCCTGTCCTCCATTTTGAAGCCTGTATGTTGATAGGCATTTAACAAGTGCTGTCCTCCTCTCTGTCACTGCCATAATTCACATCCATTTTCAGGCACTGTAAACAAGAGAAATGGTTTAATGGTTCCATAAAAATCCTTGGTGCTGATAGCTGAGATTAGGTCCCATAGTAATGGGTTTTGGGAGTGCTTAACATGGGTAAATGTACTGGAAAGGAACCACTGAGTGGCTCAGAGGTATCTCAAGTGTCTGCTTCTGCGGTTTTCTTATGGGAAAATTTAAAGAGGCTGTGACACTGTTGTCTTTATCAATACATGGGCCTACTTACTGCTTCTGGAATTTTAACGGAGTTGTCAAGAACTTTACCAGACTCGACTACTTCTTATTCCACTCAGTATGTTGAGTAAATTTAGGATTGTTCTCCATTCCACAGCCCAGATTAAAATCTGCAGGTGACTGCTCTTGTGTAGTTGCAGCACCAAGTCTTTGGCATGCCCTTCCATTAAACGTTTAAACTGTACATTTTCTGTAATGTTTAAATAAAATAAAACCTAGTTTAGACAATAATTTTGTGAAGTGTGATAAGTAGATGGTAGTCTCTATATTTTATTTTAAGAACTCATTTAGATTTAAATTCTGTATTGAATATTAAGCTGTTTTTATCTTTCCTGTTGGGTTGTAGTGATACGGTTAAACTTTGTTAGGTGCGTGGTGACATGGGACACAGTGCAGTAGAAATACAACAAATAAATCTGTGTTACTATGCTGTATGGTGATAAACATTGAGGGTATTGTATTTGTCAAATGAAAGAGCATAGATCCTGCTGGAACTGACAAAAAGCTCCAGATAAAGAGGCAGATACTCATATCCAGATTCTTGCAGCACATAGGGAAGGGAAGAGATCGTATTTCAGATCAAAGTAACTATCAGCCTTATCCCTTCCACTTCCAGGTGTGGCTGCCCCCCACCACACACACACACACACACACACACACACACACGTGCTCAGTTAATGAGGTCTGAGTTTGGAGAGTGCTGGTGAACGTTTATCTATAATGTTTTACGGTGTCATTTATTAAAAGGAACATTTCACCCTGTTATATTGTACATTTTGCCTGCTTACTTGCCACCAGTGAACTCCATTTCTGTAGCTATGTGGAATATAAACTGTTGCTGTAGTTTACTTGCGCTACTAGTGGTAGTCCCCTAACTATCCTAGGTGACTACCTTTTCAGATTGTTAAAATCTCATTTGTTCCTGAAATCTGCATTAGCAGTGAGACCATGATGTCACAACACCTATTTACATCATGTATCTCTATGCTGCAAGTACAAAGAACGTTGATTACTCGCTGGATGAATACAAATTGAATGCAGTTTAAAAGAAAAACGAGTTGGCAGGTGCCAAACAAGGCTAGTCTCACTTTTTTTTCCCTTTCTGTCGTCTCTGTTTATTTTTGTAGCAGGCTGTACTGTCTCACCGGTCTCATTGTTATAATTATACTTATACGAGGACCACATTCAGTGTCAGTCTTACCAATTTTTTGCATACAGTGCCTACATGGAGGGTTTTGACGCAGCAGCAGTGCTTTTCATTTATGCTCCCTGCGCTGTATACGGTGGGTTCAAGCCTACCCAACACCAGGCAGTTAATTTCATCCCCTCATCACCATCCCCATATCACTATGCTTATTTTTTATTATAACATTGGTAACCTTAAAACACCTGCAGTTGGTCAGACAGCAGCACCTGACTGTGCATTCAATGCCTGTATACGCAGTGTGAGAAATCCCACAGCAGAATCTCAGAACAGAACGGGACTCGTTAAATGGGCTGAAAGGGAAAAAATGAAAGGCATCCATTTAAAAGAGTGCCTAAGCGAGCGACGACTGCTCAGCATTCAGCTGTCTTTAGAAGCACAGGGTTGGCCAGTGCTGTCATAGAAGGCACAGTCAGGTCTGTGTGTTGTTATATTGAGTGAGCCACATATCTGCCTATATAGTCTACACTTATACTCCAAAGCTCTGTATCTTTCATTTCTCAATGACTTCAGATGACCGGGGTTTCATTATATTTAGTGCTGTACATATCTCCCAATGTAGTGTGTCCACAAGTACCCCTGAGTTTTATATGTTCGATGTCGGCTGTGGCAGGGTGCAGTTGAACGGGTATGTGTTCGGCCACAGAGAATCACACCGTCCCTCACAGGGCAGTCGGCAGCCACAAACAACTTTACAGTGTACGTCAGTACAGAATTGTGACAGAGAAACAGCGATTTTTTTCCCCACACTGTGTCATGGGTTATTGCTTACTTACTAACTCCTACTCCTGTCAGTAATTGGGTTGTCATCTGTAAGCGGCCTTTGGCATTGAGTACTCTGCTGTCTGTGTCTGATAGTTTCTGATGATGTGCGGGTGCTTTACATGAAATTGCTGTGTGCCGAAGGTCCTCCCCCCACCCCCAAAGTGCCTTGGAACTCTATTTCAACAGCCGCTTTCACGTGACACTGACAAAGTGACCAGGCCATCATCTGGCAGTGTGTGTGATGCAAAAGTGGCACTGAGGCAGCACCGCCAACAGACCGTGCAGAAATGTGGTGGTGAGACAGAGACGAGATCAGTACCGATCATGCAGACTTACAGCACTAGCTTTACTTTCGTGTGAGTCATTGGTATCTGTTTCAGGTAAGATGCGGTGGGCTGGTGGGTGTTGGGCCAGCGTGAGTGTAGCAGAAGCAGTGACTGGGGCACAGTGAGAGAGAGGGGGAGTGGAACTTCGAGAGGCTCCGGTTCTGTTCATCTACATTCTTTGACAAGTGTCTCTCTCTGTCTCTCCTCCTCCTCCCTGAAGTGGCGATGGTTTTGGCCAGTATAGTAGCAGGCCCCCGCCCAGAGACAGAAGTGAACGGTAGTAGTGAGGAACAGAGAGACACAGCGATCAGGCAAACATGGTGCTGTGAGAGAACGGGAGAGACACACAGGCAGTGACAGAGGTCTGGGGACAGGGACTACAGAGGTCTTACATGGTGTGTCTCTCTGTATGTGTGTGTCTCTCTGACTGATCGGGATGTCACGAGACAGTTGTACTGCAGTGCTGAACTGCAAGCCGACGGGGCTGGATGTGTGGTTGGAGCAGGTGCAGCTAAGTAAGGATTGCAGCAAATGTACAGAGCATATTCTGTAAAATAAATGTCAGAAATCCTGTGAAAACCGTATTTCTGACATTTATATGTGCATAGCACAACTGAGATATGCAGTCTTTGTTGGGGACTATTTTGCAAGGTGGCAGGATACAGTACCTTTTTTGCTGTTTAAATGGGAAAAAGTTAGTTATGTGTTTTTTTTTTTTTTTTTCTTTTCTCCCCTTGTTTAAACATAACCCATGTTATAAGTGCAATAACCTATTCCAGGGTGTGCATTTATAGGCATGTAATGCATGCCTGTGGGGACACTCGGCCTGCGGCCTTGTGCCTCACAGCACACCCCAGGCATGCATTAAATGCCTATAAACGCACACCCTGTCGTGAGTTATTGCTTACTTCGGTGATGGTCTGGGTTGGACACCAGATCCATCGGGTAGTTTGGGGGGTGAGGGCCAGATATTTATTATACCTTGATTGGGCATCAGACCCTTAGGTAGTTTGGAGAGAGGCAAACAGATGTGTTTTATTCTATGATGGGATGAGTTGGGCACTGGACGGTAGGGGGCAGAATTTTTTTTTTCCCTTGTTCCTTGACTGCCCCCCCCCCCCTTTTTTTTTTGTGTGTGTTTATTCCCTGACTGGCTAGGCTGCTCACCAGACCCATCAGGTAGCTGAGAGATGGGGTCAGGTTTTATTTAATTTCCTGTCGGGAATCTCTGCATTACCAGTGTGAAACTCTTGGGCCTTTTAAAACACTTTGGAATACAGTGTGTAAGAAAATTATGTTTTATTTGCAAATTGCCTCATTCTGGCCTCTCTTGGTCCAGTGACTGATCCCCCCACCTCCCCTTTGTTTTCCCAGACCCTGGCAAGAGTACTTGAACTGATTGGAAACTCAGTTTTTTTTTTTTTTTTAATTATACAGTGAGGCCGAGAGAGATGCACCCTAGTTCCTACAAGCATGAAATGGTACCACAACTGTGCTATTCTTTGTCCCTTTTCATTGCAATAATTTAGTAGCATGGAAACTGTCAGTTTTGTACAGGCAGTTTCATTTTTTTTCCCCCAGAAAAAAATTAAGCTTAACTTTCCATTCATGAAGTTGTGCAGACTGAGAGTTAATTGTACTTCCTCTCTGAGCTCATTCACTGTTGTTCTTGTCATGGGGGGGGGAGGGGGGCTGAGCTAAACAACCCGAGACTTCTTTACTATCATCACCTAGGGCAGCTGCATGTTCTCAAGAGAGCCGACACTTGCTCAGCAGATTCTTATGCACGCTCATCCTTGCAGCCAGCAGAAAGTTAGCTAAGTTTTATGGACATAGAAACATAGAAGCTGACTGCAGGTAAGGGCTGCATGGCTCATCCAGTCTGCCCTATTTGTTGCATTGCTTACACTGTAGACCCTTCCAGGTCTATAGCACTTTCTCTGCCACCATCTTACCTGTCCCTTATTTATTTTGTTTTTGCTGTCCAGGAAAGGAGGACTAGACAATTCTGCCTATTTTCAGCCTTGTCCTGAGAGATCACAGATGGATGCAGCAGACATTGAACCAGATTAAGCTATTGGTGGTATTTTTTTTACGACTCCCTTGTGCTTATCCCAGGCTTTTTTTTGAATCCCACCACAGTTTTCACCCCTGCAACCTCTGCTGAAAGACCATTCCAGGCATCCACCACCCTTTCTGTGAAGAAGTATTTCCTCACATCTCTCCTAAACCTACCCCCTCTATCTTCATTTTATGGCCCCTTTTTCTGGAGCACTCTTTCCTCTGAAAATACCTCCCACTTGTACCTTATTCATCCACATGAGGTATTTAAAGGTCTCGATCATATTCCCTCCTCTCCTCCAGGGTGTACATGTTTAATTCCTTTAGCCTCACCTCATAGCACTTTTGATGTAGGCTCTGTACCATCGTGGTAGCCCTCCTTTGGACTGCCTCCATCCTGTCTATGTCCTTTCTGAGATGTCGCCTCCGAAACTGGACACAGTACTCCAGGTGGGGTCTTATTAAAGACTTATATACACCACTTCTCTCTTCCTGCTGGTAAAACCCCTACTTATACGTTCCAGCATCCCACTAGCTCTCCCAATTGCTTTGTTTGACTACCTTCAGGTCACCCGATATAATAACCCCCCGGTCTCTTTCCTGCTTGGTTGCTATTAGTATCTCTCCCCCAACTCTGTACTGCATCCTTGGGTTTCGGTGACCCAAGTGCATTATTTTGCACTTTTTTGCATTAAACCTTAACTGCAAAACTTTTGACCACTCCTCCAGTCGTTTCAAGTCTCTTTCCCTTCTTTGCATCCCCTCTGGAGTTTCCACCCTGTTGCAGATCTTGGTGTCATCCACAAAGAGGCAGACCTTCCCTTCCCATTCCTCTGCTATGTCAATAATGAAGTTGGTAAAAAGGACTGGCCCAAGTACTGACCCCTGTGGTACCCTGCTGGCCACTCTCCCCTCCTCAGAGCGAACTCCATTTACCACCACCCTCTGTTTCCTATCCCCTTTCCAGTTTCTTACCCAGGTTACCACCTTATTGCCCACCCCATGCTACCCAGCTTGTTTACTAGCCTCCTATGTGGAACAGTGTCAAAGGCCTTGCTGAAGTCCAAGTAGGCCATGCCCACCACCCCACCCCCTATCCAACACCCTGGTTACCCAGTCAAAAAAATCTGTCACTCAGACAGCTGCAAGAAGCAATAGCAAGGCAAAACGCATTCATTAACACCCATAAAAAGGCTTATCCCAGTCCCCAATTTCATTTCATAAATTTTGTACCACAACAAAGACTGCTTTCTCTCCGCATGTCTGCAGGGAGCTTGTTTCCAAAATGGTGCATCCTGTCTTTCGCTACATGGATATGGTCTATGGCAATGCTCCTTCCGCTTTACTTGCCAGACTGGGCACCCTCTGCAACTCCTTCTGGCGTTTCGCTGCAAATTCCTCCGCACACACCATTGTTCACTGTACTCATCCCTATCCATCCTTCCTCTGCCCTCACGCCGCCAGGCTCGCTGCACTCCCTTCATATCCAAATACCGGTGTGGTTCCCTACCATCTTATCTCTCCTCTCTGCTCTTCCAACTTCCCCCTGCTTCCAGTGCTCTTCATTCAAGGGACCATCGCACTTTTGCCACTCCTCACTCCTGCTCCTCTGCTGGGCAATCTGCCTTCTCCTATCTCTTTCCCTCATTCTGGAATCAGCTCCCCTCCTCCTTCTGGCTCTCCCCATCCCCTGGCTGTCTCAGGCATCAGTTGAAACTCCATCCCCTACCCAACTGTTACCTCTCCTCCTGACACCACCAGGGCTAATCCTTACCATCCTGGTAAGCAGCTGGTTGGCTCATCAGTGTGTGGTTCACAGAGTTTTAATGCCACTTCTGTATGTGCACTTCTGCATGCTCTCTTTGAGTCATACTGCACTTTATTCTCTGATTATATAGGTTTGTATTTATTCTAACTTTGTAAAAATTCATTAGTTATTGTTGTTCCTCAGTTTATACTCATGTGTTGGGCTGTTGTGTTTTTTCCTGTTTCCCTTCCCCCCAGGTCGCACCTGAAAACGAGCTTTGGCTCAGTGTGCCTCTCCTGGCTACCAAGTTTCAATAAATACATTTCAGTGGGACAACTACAAAACACTTCGTGACTTTGAACACAAGAAGAACTGGTCTGCTATGCAGGCCGACCTAAAATCTGCACTACTAGTACTAATCAGTTTTCAAAGTTAAATGATGATAACTGGGGGATTTCACACCTTGCTGCAGCCAGCAGCTTGTTTTGTTGAACTCTTTTTGTAAGCAGACAAGCATACTGTAGAGTCCTAAGGGTGCTGATACATCAGGTTCTCATGAGCTTATGCAGCTCTGGGGACAATGAGATCTCAACAACCAGAAAATGGAGTCCCTTAGGATAGTTAGAGGGGACTGGTATTAACAGTGGAAATAAACTAAAAACACAGCTACTTGTCAATTCGTCCCAGTCATTTTGCTCCACAACAGCTCGCCCTGGACTATTAGCTCCAGTGTCAGTTGGCTCCCACGTCACTTTGTCCCCGCATAATTCACCCCCAGCATAAATATTATAAAATAAACTCCAGGTGGGAGCAATTTGCCTACTAGATACGGCATAGTGCTCAAGGGTTGTAGAAGTGGAAGTCATACTGTAATTGTTGTTGGAGTACAGTAAGATATGTGGTGGGAGCGAATTGTCCAGGGACAATTTGTCGCGGGCCAGATTGACCTGTAAAACACAAATGTATCCCCAACAGCTACAGGAAAAGTTGACTGTTGCAGGGGGTCGAAATTGGCACTGGCTCAATAGCCAAATGCTGTTAGAATCTATATTTGGCTAGTAAAATTTTCCTTTCACTATCCCTTCTGTATTGGGTAGGAGAATGTGTTTACTTACCTGGTAAAGGTGATTGTGTTGGTTGACATCCATGGCACTTCAGATATTACATCATGGGTTTTAGCCCACTTGATAGGCTAGGGGTAGAAAGAAGTAGGCTGCTGATTAACTAGGATCTGCAGCTTATCCATTAGGTACGGAAATGAGCAGACTGGGTGGGCCAAGCGGACCTTATCTGCCGTCAAATTCTATGTTTCTGTGTTTCTAGTGATGCATCTGACTCTAGGATCAGATTTTGTGTATATCTAGGTCTTAGAAACCACTGTTCTTCAGTTTGAATCTTCCATAGCTGAAATCAAGGTTAGTAAAGAGCAACCATGAGAAAAAAACACACTAACAACCCTATACAATAATGCAGACTGAGGTGATATGTACATGTGGGCCAGCGGCCCTAGTTTTTATTTACCTGTTAATACAATCTAAACTCGACACCGTAAGTGGTCGACGGTCGACATCCTGGATGTCCTTAGCGAAGTATAACTTAATTCCCCTTAAGGTAAATTGTCTGCTTAATCCAATCCTGGTCACTCTGAGTACTCTGTCGGGAGGGCCGTGGAGTGCCATGGATGTCAATCAACACAATCACCTTTACCAGCTGAGTAAACACCCATTGCGATTGGTTGACCATCCATGGCACTCCAGACATTATATCATGGGTAGATAAGTAGGAGTGCTGTACCGTAGGGAGGGAGACAGAGCGGTCTAGGAGTGAGAGGAAGAGCTGGCGGCTTAGAGGACCTGGGTGGCAAATGTGGGTTGTAGTTTGTACAGGTGCTCCAGTCTATAGTGTCTGGCAAACGTATGGTTGGGAGTCCATGTCGCCGCCTTGCAGATGTCTTCTGAATACACATTAGCCCCTTCTGCCCAAGAGGTGGCTACTGCTCTCATGGAATGGGCCCTAATACCCTCTGGGGGCATCAGTGCTTAGCCCTGTAGGCTTCCTGGATGGTTCTCTTGAGCCAGCGAGCAATGGTAGTCTTAGAGGCTGCCCTGCCTCTGTCCCCTTGTGACAATGAATAGCCTCTCTGTCTTGCGAAAGGGCAAAGTTCTAGATATGTAAGTGGACAGGGTGATCCCGACATCTAGATGGTGTGGGACAGGCTTATCGCCAGGTTGAGTGTCTCCAGTAAAGGTAGGCAACTCAATGGGTTGTTGCCTGTGAAATGTGGAAGAGACCTTCGGTTGGAAGGCTGGTACCATGCGTAGGTGTACCCCCTGAGGAGTGAACACAGTGTAGGGTTCTTTGCATGACAGTGCCCCTAATTCCCCTATCCTTCAAGCTGAGCAGATGACGATGAGGAAGTAGGTCTTCAGACCCACCCAGAACAGATATACCTCGAGTAGTGGTTCAAAGGGGGCTGTACTGAGGAAATCTAATACCAGGGAGAGATCCCAGGGTGTGATGGATGGTCTGACTCTGGATTGTAGTACTTCCACCGCTTTGAGGAAATGCAAGGCGTCTGGGTGTGCCCCCAGACTGTGCCCACCAACAGGACCAATGGCTGAGAGCTGTACCCTGAGAGATGAGTGGGCCAACCCCTTGTCTACTCCCTGTTGAAGGAATAAGAGGATGGTGGACATGTCTGCTAGTTCTGGATCTTTATCCTGTTCTCAGCACCATTTCTCGAACACCGACCATTGTCTACCGTAGGTAGAACTGGTCGAGGATCGTCTGGATTGTAGCATCGTGGAGATGACTGATTCGTGATAACCTGCTCTCATCAGTCTCTTCCTCTCAGGAGCCAGGCTGTGAGCTTTAACGTTTGTGGGGCAGGGTGTAGTACCGGTCCTAGGGCCAGCATATCTGGCTGGTAGGGTAACCTGCGACTGTCCATTGCCATAGCCAGCACCATGGCAAACCAGGCTCTCCATGGCCAGTAGGGTGCCACTAGAATGGCAGTTCGTCATGACGTTCTGATCTTGGCTAGAACTTGGGGTAGCAAGGGAACGGGGGGGAAAAACGTATGCCCGATCCTGAGACCAAGGTTGCAACAGGGCATCGGTTCCCTGAGACCGGGCTTCCCTGTATCTTGAATAGAATTGTTGGACTTGTGCATTTTCTGCTTTGGCCATGAGATCCATGGATACTGGTCCCCAAATCTCCTGAATCAGTTGAAAGAGACTGGGGTGGAGACGCCACTCCCCTGGGTGGACTTGCTGTTGGCTGAGCCAATCTGCTCGCACATTCAGCTTGCCTGTGAGATGGACTGCGCCGAGATGGGTGAGGTTGGACTGTGCCCAGTTGAGGACCGTTGCCGCCTCCCTCAGCATAGCTCTGCTCCTAGTGCCCCCTTGCTTGGCGATGTACGCCATCGTGACCTGATTGTCAGAGCGTGTCAAAACCGACTGACCTGAAATGGAGGATCTGAAAGCTCAGAGAGCATGGTATACTGCCCTCATTTCCAGGACGTTGATGGACAATTTAGCCTCTGATGTTGTCCATCGGCCCTGGCCGTCAGGTCGCCCAAGCATGTCCCCAGCCCAGTAGGCTGGCATCCGTTTTTATATTGGCATTGTAAGACGCCTCTAGTGGCACTCCTCGTGTGAGAGTGGAGCTCGCTGTCCACCATGTTAGCGACTGTCTCACTGATGGTGGTAGCGGGACTGTGACATGCAGGTTGTATTTATTCGGTGATCCCCGAGTGAGAATGTAAGTCTGAAGGGGACACATGTGCCACCTGGCCCAAGGAATCGGGCCGATGCAAGATGCCATACAACCTAGTAACTGGGCTATTCGGCCCATGGTTGGCTGACGGCAAGCCCTCAGGTGGCGAGACAATTTGATTAGGTTGTGCAGTCTTGTCTGGGATGGTTTCACCCATCCTAGTGACGTGTTGATTTGTGCCCTTAGGTGTTCTATCTGTTGCGTGGGCACCAGATGGCTCTTGGCTTGGTTCACCACCCAGCCGTGCTCCTCGAGTGCTCTCAGAACGAGCATGGTGTCTTGATACGAGCACTCCTTGGAGCATGCCTGAATCAGCCAGTTGTCCAAGTAGGGGATGATATCCAGACCCTGTTCTCGGAGTCTGGCTACTAGTACTACTGACACCTTGGTAAACACTCTTGGTGCTGAGGTAAGACCGAAGGGTAAGGCCTGATATTGGTAATGCTGACCTAGGATGTGGAAGCAGAGGTATTGTCTGTGTTTTGGTCTGATAGGTATGTGAAGGTATGCGTCCTTCAAATCTATGGACGTGAGGTAGTCGCCTACCAGGATACTGCATAAAGTCGACTTTAGGGTCTCCATTTTGAACCTTTGGGGAACTACATGCTGGTTGAGATGCTTCAGGTCCAGAATGGGGCATACTTCCCCTGATTCCCTGGGCACAAGAAACAAAATGGAGTACACTCCTAGTTTCTGTTCATGAAGGGGAACGGCCTGTATTGCTCTGTTTTGTATCAAATCCAACAGGATTTGTTCCACCTGATGAGCCGTTGCTTTCTTCTTGGCAATTGGAGAGCTTATGAACCTGTGTGTGACGGGGGATTGGGATAGTTCTATGGAGTATCCTCTCGACACCACCTCTTGGACCCACCTGTTCAAGGTTGTGCAGAACCACTGGTGTCTGAAAAGCGACAGTCTTTGTCCCACGGGGGGGGGCACAGTTCTCACATGTATGGAGTTCTGGCCATGTAGTCATTGTTGCTTTCCCCTATACCCCCTACCTCTTCCTTCGAACTTGGACCCACGGGGTCTGAAGGAGGAAAGCTGGTAGAAATGGGTGAAGGAACTGAGGGATCCGCTGTGTATCCCTCTGCCTCGAAATGTATTGGTCTGGTAATGGGTGTCTCTGTGTGCTTGATGAGACTTGTCCCCCCCAACAAAACCTCCGCCTAGCGGAAGGGAGATAGGTGTGCCTGTTCTTATTTTTGAGTAGATCTTTACCCTCCTCTTTCTGCTTTAGGAATTCCTGTAGGCCCTTCCCAAATATGTGTTTTCCCTTCATAGGCAAGTTTTGCAGTAGTGTTTTGGATTTGTTGTCGGCTTCCCATAATTTTAGCCACAACGCTCTTCTGGCACAGTTAGTGATGGCTGTAGCCCTGGCATTCAGTCTGGGGGTGTCCACCGCCATGTCTGCCAGGTATTTAGCAGCATCGAGAGTGCACTCTAAAAATTCTGCCTCTCTGGTTTTGGGGTTTGCCTGCTTAAGGAGCTTCTCAAGCCAGCAGATTTGGGCACGTGCCATGTAAATGGCCGTAGTTGAGGCTTTGGCGGTGTTCCCTTGATTTCAAATGCCTTTTTTAACATGTCCTCCACTCTCTTGTTTGTAGGGTCCTTTAATGATATGGCTCCACATGGCAGGACGGTTTTCTTACTGAGTGCTGCGACCTGAGGATCAATAGTCAGGGCTGTGCACCAGTTGTTGGCCTTGTCCTCCTGAACCGGATACATGTGATCCAAGTTTCTCTTGTTTGACATTCTGCTAGGCTCTGTGGATTGCCGTTCCTTGTTGAAAATGTCCTCAATCGCTGGGCATACTGGGAACGTCTCCTTGATGGTTGCCTTTTGCTGGATCATGGGGTCTAATTTTGACTCTGGTTTGCTCTCTTCGACGTCAGACCCCATAGTGGCCTTGACTATTCTTATAAGGCCTGGAACCATGTTGAAAGAGCATATTTAGATGTGAGAGATGGCACGGAATGTGGTTCCATGTCCTCGTCATCAGTTTCCACCCCATCTTCCTCGTCTGGTATCTCCTTGTCTTCTCCGGAGTCTGGCTTATGACTGTCTGGTGCTGGCTCAACAGGATCCAGATGGTCTTCATTGGCCTCCCCCCCCCCCCGCATTATCTGGCTCTGGAGGTGGTGCGGTTGTCGCCTTGTGCTGGGTAAGGGATTCTAACTTTTCCATTATCTTCAGCATAAAGTTCTGTTGGCTCTCCATCATCGCTACCGTGGCCTGCTGGTTCTGAAGTAGGAGGGCCCCGGGTTCCATCCAAGAGGAGCCGCTGGGCCCTGGATTACTGGAGCCCATGACATAGGTTTGTTCCAGCGATAAGTCGTTGTCGTCATGGAGACAGGCGGGGCATAGGGGGCCCGGGGCAGGAGGGTAGCGCTGCAGCAAGTGCATTTCTTGGCCTTGACCATCTGGTGGAGAGAGGAAGAAAGTAGGCATATTGTTAGGACTGGGTGACAATGGGCCTCCAGCACAGTGGGTGCCCCATAGCTGTTTAATACAGTCTTAGAAGAACAGGTCATCTCAGGGTAATAAAGGCCCTCGGGTGCTGTTGATAACGCTGACCTTCAGAGAGGGTAGTGTGGCCCCTTATCGGAGTGACTGTCATGAAGACTGTTATGTGGTGTACAATAAATTACAGGCAGGGTTCAGAGGGGTCGCTGTAGATAGGGACCTCTAGTAGAAGCATGGTGGGTCATTGTAGAGAGGGACCCCGCATGGAGAAGGCCACTGTGGAGGTTGCTATGGGGAGGGACCACCAAGTTCTTTGTAGGGCATATAGGGTCCCTATAGAGAGGGAACCATATGAATTAGAGGGAGGAACCACTAGGCTCTTTTGTAGATAATATAGGGTCGCTATAGTGAGGGACCCCATATGGAAATAGAGGAGGTGCTGGGTGGGGGGATGAGCCAGAAGGCTCTGAGGCCTGCATGGAACCTTAGTTAACATCCAGGGCTCCTGTTTGCAGCTCAGAGCTTTTTGGCCACAGTGCTAAACTGCCCCTGGTCAATTAGCATTATCAGCATGTCACTTATCTCTGCTTGGGAGGGGAGAGTATGTGAGAAAAAAATGGTGGGTGCTCGGTTCTCCTCCATGGGCTAAGGCGAAGGGAAATGAGGAAGGAATAGCTTCGAACCCAGGACCCTTTGGTTTGCAGCCCATACCTTATCCTCTGCACCACAGGACAATAAATTTGCTTCTTTTCTTGTCCTTGCTCAGGACGATATGGCGTCAAACCCCCCCCCAACATTAGGCCTCGGAACCGATGGCCAGGAAGTAAACATGAGAAGCATGCGGCGAGCGGCGTGATTATCGACAAAAAAACAGATCAGAAATTCCTTGACTCGGGGATTCTTTTAAGGGAGAGCTGGTACTGCTCACGAGATAAACGCTCTCCCGATAGTGGAAATGGCAGGGTCCAACAGAGACTCCGAGACCACTTGCCAGTGGTGAGGGGGTGGAGCGCCACACAGAGCTTAGCAGTAGGCCAGAGGTCTTGTGGAGTTAACCGCTCCCCTGGGCTCCTGAGGCAAGGCAAATGAGCCCGTAGGGGTAGAATCCCAATTTAGAGGAGGCGATCGCTTTCTCACTCGCTCGCAAGTCTACCGAGCGAGTGAAGGATCCAAGGAGCAGCCAGTCGGGTGCTGCGCTACCTGGATCGGCAGAGCACGAGGAAGGGGCGGTGCAGCCTGTCGCCAGCACCAGAAAAACCAACGTGAGGAAGAACGACCTCTTTCCCTGCCAGAAAACTCTCAATCGCAGGAGGAATGCAATTCAGGAAGCAATTGGGCCAGAGGCCAAAAGATCAGAGCAGGAAAGAATGTTGAACAAGCATATTTGAAATGAATTAAACCCTGCTGGCTGTATCTAGGTAGATATACAACAATGGCATCAAACATTTCTATCAAGAAAATACAAAACGTTGTAGAATTCACTTCCCTTTAGGTTAGCTATATTAAGACAGCAGCGCTGGCATCAATCATTTCTATCAAGAAAACACAAAATGCTGCAGTATTCACTTCCCTTTGGTAGCCATATTAAAGGATGTTGGAAAAACCACACAAAACTTGCAACAGAGATGGCCATAAAGAGTGTCTAAAGTGACTGCAGAATAAGTAACGTGAGTAATTTTAAAGGAGAGGCTTACCTTCCTGGAGTAGAACAACAGGGATCCTGGTGTGCTTGTAGCCTGATCAGATGCACGATTTGAATGGAGAACAGGGGTTACTGGGACCTGGATATACACAAAATCTGATCCTAGAGTCATGTGCATCACTAGCCTATCAGGTGGGCTAAAACCCATGATGTAATGTCTGGAGTGCCACAGATGGTCAACCAATCACAATTTTCCTTTCACTAACCCTGCTGGCTTTTACTGGAGAAAGTTACATTTCAGTAAGTGCACTAGGCGGACCAGTCAAAAAGTCTGTGGGGCCAGTGGATTTTCCCTGTCACTAACCCTGCAGGCTGCTGGCTGCAGAACTTAATTTCAACCTCTGTTGGTGACATGAAAACCAATAACATTTTCGAGGTGAGTCCCAGGTGACGGGGCTGAGGGGGTTGTATCAGGATGTGGCTCTGCACCGGAGGAGTGAGAAAAATATTAACAAAAAAAGAGAAAGAACGAGAGCCTTACAAATTGAGCAGTGGTTTGATTTTAAACAAACAGCCCTATAAAATAGTAAAAAGGTAACTGAAAGACACTCCCCAGTCACATAACTGTGGGGAGGCACTTCAGTGCTCTCCAAACTAAGTGATTATACATCTGTTAGTGAGGGCAGGGCAGCCATACTGAGAAGTGGAAGAGAGCAGAGTGCAAGCTGCTCAGTTAAAATATGATGCAAGACTGCCATAAAACCTGTGTTTGGTGCCTCTCTCTTCTTAAATGCATTTTTCCATGCTTCCTATGATTTTGTCTATAAATAACTGGGAAACAACCCTCACAGTTTGGCCTCAGATACCAGGACATTATGAAAACTGGTTGGAGTTAGTTATTTTATAGTTATGAATAACTGGAGGTTAGGAGAAGCTGGGCTGGGAGGATGTGGGAGAATAGGTACATGTATGGTAAGCAGGAAAGTGGTAATCTGCAATAGCTGTGGGACAGCAGTCTTTCTGGGGGTGATGTGGAATAAAGAGGGATGTCCTGTGTGTAAGAGCCTGGAGCAGCTAAGGGCTGAAATAAGGCTGCTCAGATGGGAGCTGGGAAGGATGGTGTGGGAAGTCAAAGGAGCAGAGCAGTGGAGGGAAAGGCAAAGGGGTGATGCCCAGGGGAGTGACACCATCAGGCAGGGGACAGGAGTGGGGAGGAGTACCTAGTATTCAGGAGTATCTCTTCCTCAGAGCTTCCTAGGGAACCCAAGGTGGCGGAATGGCAAGTAGTAAGGAGAAGGGGTGGGAATGTGAGAGCAGCATCAGGGGTGGGAATTTCTAAAAGGGTGCCTTTATTGAACAGATTTGCACCACTGTCTGGAAGGAGGAAGAGGTCAGCAGGATGTGAGGTAGGAGGTCAGGTTGAGCCAGGGTTGAGAGCAGGAGTACAGGGAAGGGAACTAATCAGGCTGGGCATGGAAGAATATACAGGCAAAATGGAGCTGAAGATCGGGGGAGGGAGAGAAAAGGAACGGAGGAGGGAAGGGAAACCAAAAGCAGATACAGATAGCCATAAGGAGAGGGGCAAATTGGGAGATGGAAAAACATTTATGGGGATAAACTGTGGATGTGTAGATAAGTTTGCCAGGGTGCAGAGGGAGCAGTTAGGTGGGGAAGCAGCTAGTACTGAAAGTAAGAAAGGAAGGATGGGGAACATGGATGCAGGGGAAGAAAGGGTGGCAATCATAGGGGACTCCATAATTAGGGGTATTCACTGGGGAAGGAAAAGGGACTCAAATGCAAGCAAGAGGGTGGTTTGTATACCGGGGATGACAGCGGCGAAGGTGGGCCCAAGAATAAGGGAAATAGTAAGGGAGGTTGGAGGAAAACCTAATTTAGTTATACATTTGGGAACCAATGACCTAGCTGGGGAGGAGGTTGAGATAGTGCAAAGTAGGTTCAGGGAGTTAGGGAATATCTGCAGGGAGGAAGGAAGTTCACTGATCTTCTCAGAGGTGATACCACTACCAAGGGCTAGCACAGCTAGGAAAAGACGAATAGAGGATTTTAATGACTGGCTGAGGAAATGGTGCAGGGAGGAGAGGTTCATCTTTATTGGGGACTGGGAGAAGACCTGGTCAAACAAAGCACTCTTTTCACCAGACAGGCTTCACCTCAGTAGGGAGGGTTCTAGTGTACTCAGGGATAAGCGGGGGGAATACATAACCACTACACTTAATTTAAACTACTGAGATGGGCGGCAGTCGGTAAGCAGGCCCACAGACTCCGAGAGGAGGTGGTCAGTAAACCTCCCCCCCCCACAGTGATAAAAGAGGTCTGGAGGGAGGAGGTGGAAGGGGCAAATACACAGTTAGCAAAGGGTGGAGGGGGTGAGGAACACATAACAAGGGTATGTGGAGGGGTGCACACAGAGGGGATAAATGTGAATAGAAAAAAAGAGGGAAGAGAATGAAGGTCAAATTCTAGGTGGAGGGTGGTGTCTCTGAATGCACGGAGTCTTGGAAACAAGATGGATGACCTGCAAGGCACTATCAGCAGAC
This sequence comes from Neoceratodus forsteri, assembly GCA_016271365.2. NCBI lineage: Eukaryota > Metazoa > Chordata > Ceratodontiformes > Ceratodontidae > Neoceratodus > Neoceratodus forsteri. The sequence goes on from CM057456.1 coordinate 1,237,384,299, forward strand.
AGGAGGGTGGACATAGCTGCAGTGACTGGGACTTTGCTATCCCTGGATATAAACTATGCAGGAGGGACAGAGTAGTTGGGAAGGGGGGGGGCAGTTTATATCAGTGAGGGAATAACTTGCATGAGGGAGGAGTCAGAGGAAGGGGAGGTGGAGGCATTATGGATTCAGTTAAGGTCCAATAGAGGGAGAAAGGGGAGGTTAGGTTTACAGACCACCCAGTCAAGATGAGGAGAGGGGCAGGGAACTGATCTCACAAATACTGGAAGCTGCAGGGAAAGGAGAGGTGGTAATTATGGGGGACGTCAACCTGTCCAAAGTGGACTAGAGTATACCATCTGCAACATGTGCTAAGAGTCAGGTGATCCTGGAAGGACTGTAGAGTGGGTTTCTGACTCAGGGCATCACTGAACCAACAAGAGCTGAGGCAATTCTTGATCTGGTGCTCACAAATGGGAAGCATGTACAGTAAATAATGGTCAGGAAACCACTGGGGGAAGTGACCATTGCGCAGTGTGGTTCCATTTAGATATGGGCAGGGAAAGCATCCCGACTAAGACCAAAATCTTGGATTTCAGGAGGGAGGACTTCAGGAAAATGGGTGAGTTTCTAAAGAGCCATCTGGTGGGCATCAGAGCAGATGTGGGGGTAGATCTAAAGTGGTCCATCATTAAGGAAGGAATACTAGTTGCCACCGATGAGTGTGTTGGGCTCAGAGGGAAGAACACAAGGGCCAAAGCGCCCAGCTGGTTCAGTTCTGCGGTTGCCAAGGCAGTAAGGGAAAAGAGGCTGGCCTATAGAAAATTCAGGAAGACCAAGAGAGAGGTGGATAGGGAAAATTACCTAAGGTTGGCTAGTGAGGCAAGTAAGGAAGTAAGGCGAGCAAAGGCACAGAAGGAGCTTCAAATAGCTGAAGGAATTAATGGGGAGAAAGCTTTCTTTCACTATATAAATGAGAAACCAGACAAGAAAGAAGGGATTGTTAGGCTTAAGAAAGATGTGGAGTGGGTGGAGGATAATGGAGGAAAAGCAGAGATACTAAATGAATACTTCTGTTCTGTCTTCACCAGGGAGAAGGATGGACCAGTGCCTTCAGGAGGGAAAAGAGGAGTGGGGGGACACAAACATAGTGATAGAGGAGGACAGAGTCTGCTGGCATTGAAAGTGGACAAATCACCAGGCCCAGACAGAGTACATACAAGGGTACTAAAAGAACTGGCTGAGAAGCTGGCAGGGCCACTAGCAGACCTTTTTAATAGTTCACTAGAGTCAGGCATGGTACCACAGGACTGGAGAACAGCACATGTAGTGCCCCTTCACAAAAGCAGTCCCAAGGATGATCCAGGGAATTACAGACCAGTCAGTCTGACCGCCATTGTGGACAAGCTCATGGAGACCATACTAAAGGAAAGGTTGGTGGAATATCAGAGGAATATGGTCTCCAGGATGAGAGGCAGCATGGGTTCACGGGGAGATCATGTCAAACAAATCTGATTGATTTCTTTGACTGTGTCACTAAGACAGTAGACAGGGGCCAAGCGATAGACATCCTCTGTCTTGATTTTAGCATGGCCTTTGACTCAGTGCCCCACAAAAGGTTGATCAGGAAGTTGGTGGATCTTGGAGTTGGGGAAAAGATGGTCAGATGGGTGGAAAACTGGCTGAGGGACAGAACCCAGAGGGTGGTGGTGGGGGGAGAGTTATCTGGCACCAGAGAGTTAACCAGTGGGGTCTCACAGGGCTCTGTGCTGGGGCCACTGTTGTTCAGTGTCTTCATCAGTGACATTGGGGATCGAATTAAAGGCAAAATGTGCCTATTCACAGATGACACCAAGCTCTGTGGGAGCGTGGACATAGTTGAAGGAATATGGGACCTACAGGAAGATCTGGAAAAAGCTGAGGAGGTGGTCCAGGATCTGGCAGCTTGGCTTCAATGCCAAGAAATGCAGAGTTATGCATATTGGAGCCAAGAATCCCAGGACAGAGTATTACCTGGGTGGAGTCCAAGTATTTGCATCAGAGGAGGAGGAGAAGGACCTGGGAGTGATGATCACTAGTGGCCTGAAGCACTCCACGCAGTGCAAGAAAGCAGTGGCAAAGGCAAACAAGATGGTGGGATGCATAGCTAGGGGGATTAGTAGTAGGAGAGAGGAGGTTATACTGCCCTTGTACAGGTCACTGGTAAGGCGGCATCTAGAGTATGGAGTTCAGTACTGGTGCCCACATCTCACAAAGGACATTAACCTGCTGGAGAAGGTACAGAGGAGGGCTACAAAGATGATACCCGGTCAACAGGGCAAGGCATACCAGGAGAGGTTGAGGGCACTGAACATGTACTCCCTGGAAGACAGGAGAGAGAAGGGACATGATTGGGACATTCAAGTACTTGAAAGGGATAAATAAGGTTGATAAGGAGAGTCTCTTTAAGCTGAGTGGCAACCATATCACAAGGGGGCACAGTCTTAAGGTGGAGGGTGGGAGGTTTAGGAGGGAGGTCAGGAAGCACTTCTTCACAGAGAGTGTGATGGACACTTGGAATGCGCTGCCGGAAGAGGTCATCTCGTTGAAGACAGTGGGCAGCTTTAAGAGAGGCTGGGATAGACATAGAGGGAAGGTAAGAATCATGGGTAGGGAGGATGGGAGGAGGTGGGAAGGGAGGGCAGGGACATTAGCCCAAGCTGTGGACCCTGCAATATGAGCAGACTTGATAGATCAAATGGCTTTCTTCTGCTGGCTTTTTCATATATTCGTATGTTCCCCTATGGTACTTAGTGTAAATAAACATCCAATGTAATCTGAACTGCATATACTGGTTTAAAGTGATTTTCAGCAAATAATTCACAGTTGTTATTGGTGGAACTGCTTTACACAAAATTTACTGAACGAATTTGCATGAAAACAGACTTGGCCCTTTCAAATTCATCTGTTTTGTCTGCTTTTACTTACCTGAAGTCACAGTCCTCTGCTTGTGACATCAGAATTGATTCCATGGCAACAGTCAGTCATGTGACAGCAGAGGACTATGACTTCAAAGCACGAAAAGCAGAAGGGAGAGACAGATACAATCTAAGGGGCAAACAGCCTGATTTCCTGCAGATGCCTTTAATTAGTAAACAGTGGAACATTCTGAACTTCAAAATTTGCGAAATATGAGGTTTAAGTCCTGCTTATGACAACAGTCCCCCAGGTCGTGCCTGAAAATAGGCAGAATTTGTCTAGTGCATTTACCCAGTCAACAAAACTAAATAAATAAATGAAAATAAATAAGGTTTACAGAAAACTGGAAAATTCTTTAAATGCTTGTTTGCTTTGTTTGGTGATTCTAGGGACAACATGAGGGTCATACTATTGCTTTTGTTCATAAAGTATAATACCCTGTTTAGACAAAGTGTCCTGGTGGAATGATTCATTATTTGTTTCTGGATTTTCTGATGACGTTTGTTTATGCATTAACTGCCCCCTTACAACATGGGAAAGCATATTGATGGAAATCCACTGTTTTTTTGTTTTTGTTAGCTTCATCCTGTTTCTTATAAGTGAAAAAAACGGTCTTACCATATTAGTGTTTCCACACTAAAAACCTGTTTGTATGCAGTCCTTGAATGACTTACACTGCATGTTGCCTGAAAAGTGAGGATGCCCCCGCACAGTCAAGCTGTTCATTATGCAGTAGGAGGAGACCACTCGATCAGCTTGTGTGTAGCATTTCTGCAGTTCAGGAAGGACACAGTGGTGTCTGTGTCAAAACACGATTTGATATGATGATGCCAGTAGGTGTTTTTTTCACTTAAGAAAAGGGAAGCAGATAAAAAAAACAACCATTTACTACATCAAAACATTTCTCAGCAGATGAGCAATAATAACATTTTTTTTTTTCCATATACATTTTTGCTTTTTCCGGTTTTTCTCTCATTGCCCCTGGGGCTCCGGCACATGGCTGTATGTGTGCGTGGAAGCCTTGCGCACCCCAGGCTCAACTCAGCCCTTTCTCCCACCCTACGTGCCATCCCCTGCTGCCTGTATACCCCACCAGTCCCGCACCAGGGGTGAGGAGGGGCAACAACCCACCCCTAACACACCTGGGAGAGGAGAGCAGCCCGATGGCTCACTCAGTCCCACCAGGCCTGCACCCCGACAACCTGAGGTCGTTCCCAAACTTGGGTAGCCAGTGCAGCTCGAGGTAAGGTGTCCAGCACCTCAGCACCACTGGGCCATCCATTAATTTTTTTAAACCTATAAACTGTATAAGGCTTAATTGGGTTGATATTGTCCTTATCTGCCCCCCCCCCAAACTAATTTGCAGTTTATGATTTTGGGGGAAAGGGAAAAGTAGTTTAATGCCAAGCTAACTCAGTGGGTCCCCCTCCCTTACCAACAGCTTCCTGTTTGTAAGCACATTATCTTGTAGTAGCAGCAGTGCATCCACCTGGGGGTGAAGTGATTCGTGTCATTACAAACATGCCAGCAGGTCTTTCAGTCTATTGAGGCTACCTAGTGTGGGTGTTCTTGTCCTATATGTCCAAGACCCCCATCCCCCAACCCCACCCTCTTATATCTATGCCACCATTTCACTGATGATGCTAGGCAGACCACCCAACCAATGTGCTTAGCGTCATCAATGATGCAAGACTTCTCCTTGCTTCCAGGTGTGAACTGCTGATGTCACTTGAGAATTTGATTTACGGGTAGCATGCTGTGGGTTAAGGTGTTGAGATATACCAAGTTAGCCTGAAACTGGAATAAAACACCCTTAATTAAGGATTGGGTGTCATGAGATGGGGTGCACCTTTGATGATGTGCATGCGAGGGTTTGCCAGGAAAGGGTGGGGGGGCTTGTTGAATTGGCAATCACCGCTCCTGGTACTGAGCCAGCAGTGGACAGTGTCACAGAAAATTTTGTCCTTTATGATTCTCAGGACCATAATAATTTTTTTAAAACATTGCATTTTTTTTATGCACTTTCTGAATTTTAGTTCTGTTACAAATATCTAGCACCGATTTATCAACATACATTTTATATCTTGAATTGCTTTAAGAACATTTCATCCCATCCAATCCTTAATCTTCCTTGCTTGGACGATGATAATATTGCTCCTATTTACTAGAATTTGCTCAAAGATCTACAGCAACTAATCTGCTTTTGTTGTAGACATCAAATAGTGCATCAAACTGATAGCCCAGAAGACATCACTGGCACTTTTAGAAAGTTGTTAGATTGTTGACAAAAGTGTATTGACAAGAAGGGTAACTACTCTGAAAAATAAAGCAGGACTGATGTGTATGCAGTGACTTGAGTATTTTTTAATGAACAAGTCACTGTGGCTACTTGTAAGTGTATACATGCTGTATATACATATATTTGTATGCTCTCCCATTTCTAAGGGCTTACCTGATGTCCTGTGCGTCTGTCCTGGAAAGGAGTCTTCGTGCCCCCCCATCCCCATGGAATTACTGCTATGGGACCAGATGGACACAGGACACAGAGCCAGGAGTCCTGTGTGGGACTTGAGCCATGGCCTTGGTTTCCAGTCAAATGGTTGTGCCTGAAAGCTGCATCATTGGTATCATGATCCTGGCCCTGGATTGGATTGTAGTAGGCAGGGACCAGGTGAACAGCACCATTTTGCAGAAGGCAGAGTACTTCCCAACCTTAGGGCAGGCAGTGAGTTTGGGAGCTCACTCATGGAGGTTCAGGGGGTCAGCACAGAGCTGGAGCTCCAATACAGAGTCAGGCAGTGTGTCCTCAGCAGCATTCTGTCCCAGACTCTAGGACATGCAACAGAGTCAGGATCGGACATTAAGGCGCACCATCATGCACAGGAAATGAAGAGTTTCCTGGCCCTAGGGCTAGCTACAGCTAGGAACGGGGCGAATAGGGCACTCTGCACCCTTTTGTCCTCCAAGCATACACAGGTGTACTAAAATGGAGCCAGAACTCCAGTTATAAATCTGCAGCGCTTCCGCCAGTACTACACTAGTCCTGGCTCCAGGGCAGGCAGTGGGGTCTGGACGTGCTGCAATAAAGACTCAAAGTACGTGACAGTACCAGAAGCTACATTAAAGCCAGAAACATGGTGCACATAAATGTAAACAAACATGGCTGCCTCATGTCAGACAGAGGAAGCCCAGCGACAACACAGCATGCTGGGAGTGGGGTCAAAGTTCATCTCAGCTTATAGTACAAAAACTGGCTAATTCAACCCCTGCTCCGTAGATTCTGAGGCTATAAATTAGATGTTGAACTTCCTGTCCAGGGTGATGTGTTCAGTTGGAGCACCCTTCAATGTCAGGTCAAACTTTATTGTGAGAAAAAAATCTGAGAAGGGGAAACCCCACAGCGAACCTCTGTGCCTTGGTTTACTCGAATGTATACCCTGCAAAGACCTCTGAGGGGAAGAAGAGTAGAGATGCAGCAAAACTTAATTTTGCTGGCGAAATCGGGAATTTCGCCACTCGAAATATTTTGTGAAGTTCGCACATCTTGTGTAATATTTCGCTGGTGTGAAATTCCGCCGGCAAAATGTGGAATTTTGTCTGTGAAATGCAGAATTTTCACCCACGGGTGGTGAAATTCCACATTTTGCCAGCGGAATTTCACACCTGCAAAATATTTTGTGAAATGCACAAATTTCGTGAAATATTTCTCGGAACTAAATTTTCCAATTTTGCCCATCTCTAAAGAAGAGACTGAGCTGACATCAGTGAAGCTCGGAAAGAAGAGTTTACAGCCGACCAACTGGCACAGCGGTAGCACTGCCACTCAAAATGCTGATGAACCAGGTTGGGAACAAGCTGAAGTAGTTGGAAGGCCAGCCGGAAGAGGTGGGCTCAGTGTCCCAGAGGATACTCTCCACCTGGGGGGGGGGGGGATGGACCCTGCTATGCTGCTGCCACCTGGGTGACCACATGTGGTAGTGCAAGAGTTATGGAAGGATGCCAATGTGCTCTGACGTGTAGCGCATGCATGAACGTATGTTGAGGACTCCTGTCGGTGTCCTACAGGGGCTGTGACAGAAAAAGGGAACAATGCTGGAGGCTGCAGGGGGACTGTCCTCCAGTCAATGTGTTGCAAAACTGACTCTGCACTCTGGTTGCCATAAAATGAAGACCTATGAATAAACATTTATTTTAACACTTTTATTGCACATTTGCTCGGTCTTTGCTGCTAAACTCCATATCATTACCACCTTGGCGCTTCACTTGTTAGAGCCCCTCAGGAAGCGTGGTAATATGTTGGCAATGACTGTTTTAAATATCCACAAAGCACCAATAGTGTTACAGAACACGATTGTGAACAAATTCTCCAAAATACCCCAATAGTGCAAATTTAAAGACACAGTGCACAAGTACTTAAACTTCACATCTTACAATTGAAAACATTAATACGCCACAAATTTCATAAGAGTTGGAGTTAACAGTTCTTTCCTAGTTTATACCACCTTTCAGTTTTTAATGTTTCTCAAATCTTCATTTTTAATAAGTTTTAGGCAAATTCAGGGGCAGTGGTGGGAATGGAACCTGCATCTTAGACAAACTTCTTTTTGCTTCCCAAATAATGTCTTAATTTCTATATCTGAGCCCTGAGGGTCATCACTATTGTCAACACATCCTGGTTTTTCTACATCAAAGTCCATCCATCCCACTGTTGGTACCTTTGGTTCGATGCAGAGGAGGGTCTTTATCAGTTCCAGGTCATGCCCCCCCGGCCTCTTGTCCATGTCCATGTCCATGCTGTTCACCAAGTGCATGGCAGCGGTGGTGGTCTTCCTATGGTACAGTGGTGTCAGGATTTCTCCCTACCTGAACAATAGGCTGGTAGCTAGGCCGTCCAAGGAGGCCATGGGATGACCCAGAGGTTTCACCCTCCAGACCTGCAGAGACTTGGGCCTGTTGATCAACCCAGATAAGTCCAAACTGAACCCCTTGCAGGTCATCAAATTCATCAGAGCAGAGCTAGACTCCCTACAGACCAAGGCCCATCTCCCTGCGTACCGGGATCAGGACCTTACTTCCTTTGCCCAGTCATTTCAGGTTGGGCGCTTGCACCCTGCCCAGGTTTTCCTGCAGCTGCTGGGGTACATGGCATCTACCACCAGTGTGGTCCATTGGGCATGCTGGTGAATGCACCACCTGCAGTGGGAGCTGGGCTGTCAGTGGTGCCAGTGCCTAGGGCCACATGGACCAGTCAGCCCTCGTGATCCAGGAAAATGAGAAGCCATCCAGTGGTGGCTGGTCCATCAACATCTGGAAGAAGGAATCCCATTTGCCTGCCCAAAGCCGACTGACACTCTTATGATGGACATGTCTCTGGTGGGGTAGGGAGTGCACCTGGGAGATCACAGAGCCCACAGGTTCTGCTCACCCAGGGAGTCGCATCACCACAACAACTTGCTGGAAGTCCATGCAGTGCTGCTTGCTGTGATGGAATTTGTTCCTCCTCTCGTGTTAGGTTGCGCAGGTCCAGACAGACAACACCACAACCACGTTCTACCTGAACAAACAGGGTGGGACACACTCCCTTCCCTGGTGTCAGGAGACCATCTGCATCTGGACCCTTGTGAGCAGCCTGGGTGCAGATCTCTTGGCAGTCCATTTTACAGGAATGTACAGTCTGCTGGAAGGCACCCTTAGCCATGTGGGAAAAGCATTGCATAAGTCATCCCTGCATCAGGAGGTGGTATGCCACCTGTTTTCCCAGTGGGGAATCTCTCTGGTGGATCTTCTTGCCTCCTGGGAGAATACCAAACTGAGGCTGTTTTGTGCCCTCCCCCCAGTCTGGGACACTGTTGGGGGAATACCTTCACAAGGCACTGGACCGCATGCTTCGTGTATGCCTTTCCTCCTTGCCCCTTGATCCACAAGGTGGTGGTCTAGGCCTATAGGGGCAAGGCACAGATGATCCTGATAGCTCCAGAATGGCTGTGACAGTTCTAGTACCTGGATCTCTTCAGCCTTGGCAGCAGGTCTGTGTGGTGGTTGCCTCTTCACCCAGACCAGCTGACTAGACAACAGGTGAAGGTCCTGCACCGGGACCATCAGTCACTACACCTCTTGGCCTGGTTCCTGAGTGGCTAGAGTTCCAGGCTTTGGGTTTTTCAGAAGCTATGCTCTGTGTTTGGAGGCCTGCTAGAAAGAGTTGAGTCGCCACTGCTATACCGTTAAATGGAAAAGGTTTTCCATTTGGTGTCAGGAGCTCGATCCCATTGCCTGCCCTGTGGCTAGCACTTTTGTCCCCCGTCTCAGTTGGAACTGTGAGTGATGACCGTTGAAGTGCACCTGGCAGCCATCTCTGGTATGTCGACAGTCCAGGAGAAGATTGTCGAGTGGTTTTTTCAGAGGCCCGGACCACATGTCCCCTCCACTGTGTGAACCACTACCACTGTGGGATCTGCTGCTGGTGCTGGCCATGCTCATGGGCAAGCCTTTTGAGCCTGTGCACAATTGTGAGATGTCGCACCTTTCATGGAAGATGGCCTTCCTCGTGGCCATTACATCACCCAGAAGGATCATTGAGCTCCAGGCACTCTGAGTCTCCATATCTAGTTTTCCACAGGGATAAGGTTGTCCTTCGCCCCAACCCTAAATTTCTCCCAAAGGTTTACTTTCATCTTAACCAGGTGATAACGCTCCAGTATATTTTTACCAACCCATCTTCGGAGGTCAACCACAGACTCCATACGTTGGACCTGTGGAGAGCACTCACTTATTATAAGGAGCTCATGCTGAAGTTCTGGGTCAGGCTCGGCAGCTGTTTGTGACATACGCTGAAGCCGCACCTGGCAGACTGGCAGCAAAGCACATAAATTGGTAGGTGGATCACATCCTGTATTGACTCCTGCTATTGGTTGTCTGGTAGGGAGCCTTCTATAGGGCTTAGGGCTCATTCTACCAGACATACTGCTGCCTCAGTGACTGCTTCCAGGGACATCCCTGTCCAGGAGATCTGCAGGGCTGCTACATGGAAGTCAGCATGCACCTTCATTTCCCATTACAGCATTGACCTTGAGTCATGTCGGTTTGCTGCTTTTGGGCCTTGGTTCAGGGGTGCACGCCTTGTCTCCTCCTCCTGGAGAACTTCTGGAAGTCTTGCAGAATGTGAATAGTGAACTATATCCATGCCCCTAGAAATATCGGTTATTCAACTGTAACCGTAGTTCTAGGAATGGTGTATAGTTCACATCCACACCACCCACCTGGCCTCCCCGGCAAGTAGCACATGGATCCCTGCTTCCAGCATGCAAGATCTGATGCCACAGGGTGGAGCCAGAAGATAATACCACCCAGGTGGTGAAAGGAACATAACTTGAAGACGTTCTGATGAATCAGCACTTCCAGCAGAACTGCCAGTGTAGGGATGTGAACTGTGTACCACTCCTGGAACAACGATTACTTACCTGTTATTTCATCTCTCCCTACTTTCCTCTCTTCTCCTTTCCGCTTCTTATTCACTTCGCTCTTGTAAATCCCACATTTTTTTTTTATCCCTTATTTCACATCTGCTGCTGGGCAGTCCCCTTTCTCTTCTCATGTTACTTCCATTTTGAACTATGTATCCCTTACACTTCGCTTGTCTCCTTCCTGTCTCTCAAACACCATCTCAAGCTTCTTTCTGCTCCCACTTACCTCACTGACTCTTTCTGCTTAATTTACTCTTTTTGCCTTCTCTCTGATTTTAATTTGATTTTATTGATTTATTTAAACTCTGGACAGTCCATGAGCTAACAAGCATATTTACATGGTTGTCTAGAACATAAAACAACAGTACAGTAATGACAAGGCAAGGCAAATTTTATTTTGCAGGCGCCCAATCCCGGAGGCTCTGGGCACCGTACAAAAAACACACTCAATTTATACAAACAAGCCTATATCCTTATACAACTCTCATAAATATATAAAACCTCAAATGTTAAAGTGGACAGATAACCCTAATATCAAACAGTGTCTGAAAAAGCCTGATTAAACAAATAGAACTTCAGGTGGGTCTTAAAGACCTCTACTGATGGAGCCTCCCTCATCAAGAACTGGAGCGAATTCCATAGGACAGGGTCAGGAACACTGAAAACTCGACCACTGTCAGTTTTTAGTCTTGTCCTAGGAATCGTCAGGAGGCCCCTAGAGGAGGACTGGAGGGGTCACACCGAGGCAGCAGGTGTCAGGTCAACCAGGTAACAAGGGCCCCATCTATGTAGGGCCTTATAGGTGAGCAAGCCCACCTTGAAGAGCACCCTCCATTGAACTGGCAGCCAGTGCAAATCACGCAGCACCGGGGTGACATGGCAGTATTTCGATTGGCCTGTCAACAATCTGGCAGCCACACTCTGGACTAGCTGCAGTCGATGGAGGGTGCCTCCAGAGACCCCGAGGTAGAGCACATTACAGTAGTCTAGCCTGGATGTGACAAATGCATGTACCAAGGTGGGGAGGTCCAGGGGCGGAATCAGGTGCTTAATCCTGGAGATATTTCTCAGATGAAAAAAGACTTCCTTTAACCACGGCAGACACCTGATATTCCATTGACATACCGCTGTCAAATATCACGCCAAGATTATGCACCTTAGAGGAAGCCTTCAATGGGACAGACCCTAGAACAAGTCTAGAGTCTGCCCAAGGGGGCAGTACCACCCACCTCCTGTTCGACTCCACTACCAGTACCTCCATCTTATCGGGGTTCAGTCGCAACCAGCTGGAGGCCATCCAGTCATTGATCTCTGCAAGACAGTTGTTTAATACATCCACCGCATGTGATGTTCCAGGGCAAAGGATAAGTACAAGAAATCCCAAGCTGTACTTCCTAATGATCTCTCCCAGGGGTAGCATATACACGGTGAACAACATCAGGGATAGCACCGAACCCTGAGGTACCCCACAAGACAGAAGGCTAACTGATGAGGAAAACTTCCCCATCACCACCCTCTGCCTTCCGTTTGTCAAAAAGGACTCAAACCAGCGCATGACAGTGCCGTTGAGTCCACAGAATTCCCTCAGATGGTCCAGTAACAACCGATGGTCCACCGTGTCAAAAGCTGAGGAGAGATTGAGTAGAATGAGAATTGTCCCTTCCCCTCGATCTCTCGCCTTGAGGAGATCATTTTGCACCCAAACTAATGTGGTTTCTGTTGAATGTCCCGCACAAAACCCCGACTGGAGCGGCTCGTGGATATCAAATGCCATGAGGTGATCACCCAACTGACGTGCCACAGTCTTCTTCACCACCTTTCCTAAAAATGGAAGTTTGGAGACTGGTCGATAATTCGCCTTGATGTCAGGGTCCAGTGATGACTTCTTCAGGAGGGGTCTCACCAGCACTTCCTTCAAGGCGTCTGGGACAACCCCTTCCAATAAGGAACACCGGACAATCAAAGCGAACACTGGCCCAACAGTGTCGACGCATCTCACTAAGAAACGCATAGGCGCTAGGTCCAGTTCACAGTATGTGTGCTTCAGTTTTGAGATCACCTCAATGACATCAGCCACCTCCACTGGTTTAAACTCTCCCCAGCCAGGCGGAGTGCTTTGTCGACCATCCCGGCGACCACTGTCAGCCGTGATACGGGCCACTGTACTAAATACGTCATACAAGACAGAGAAATACAAACTACATCAAGTCTTAACAAGAACAACAGTTACAATAAGACTTTTTAAAAGCTGACATTTAAGAGCCTTCTTGAAAATATCAAGTGATTTTGTATTGAAAATTGGACCAGCCAGAGAATTATAGTATTTAGGCAACTTATCTACAAGAGCACTGCCCTATACTAGTGCTCATAAAAGGAACAAACAGTTGATTATGTCTACCAGACCTGGTATTATCTGTCGGATTCTGTGACAAAAAAATTAACCAATGGATGGTGGCACCAAACCCAGCATTACTTTTTTGCCACTATACCAAGATGAAATCTATATTCAAAAGAAATCCAGTTAGGTAAGCCACAAAGTGTTCAATGGTATGCATGGGTAGGTAGATGGGTTGCAAAACAAGCAATTTTATTATAATGGGTCTTCACTCTGGGTAGTGCTCCCTCATTGGCTGAATGATAAAATAAAAGACTATAATCCAAAACTGGCAACAGAAAACTCTAGGCCAGGAACTAACTTGCTGTTGGCACAAAAACAGAATCGAGTTTAAACAACACTGTTAGTCTCATAGGTACAACCTTTACCGTGGTTGCATCATGGGGCACATAAGACAGAGCACTGTCCAGGGTGAGTCCTAAATACTTAAATAATGTAACCCGATCTATTTTTTTTTTCTTTTTTTAATTCTTTGTTAACCGGGTAAGGCCCACTAAGCACAAGTGCCTGTTTTCAGGGGCGACCCGGGAGCACTGAGCAGGTTAAGTGACTTGCTCAGGGTCCCACAGTATGCACGTGGAGGTTGTGGGTATCAAACTCAGGTCTGTCTGTTGGATGTACCAAGCTCATTCACAGCTCATTACTCTATCCTCTGGGCTATACTGCCAGCCCAATGTCTAATGTCATTAAAGAGAGGGAAAATGATACATCATGTTGTGTTCACTAATTGTGGAAAAGCATTGTCTTTGTTTTTGGTGAATTTAAAACTAACCTACGCTACAAAAGAACATTATGGAATATTTTCAAAATCAGTTTTGAGGTGACAAATTGAAATCAAAGATCTTGGGACCAGTGGAAAAAATGACCACATCATCAACGTATAGGAAGATTTTCGACTTGCTACACGCTAATAGTAGAACATGCAAGAACAAACTAAAAAGCAGTGAACCAAGGATTCATCTGTGAGGTACTCCTGTGTTAAGTGTCATTTCCAAACCATGTAGCAACATCTTTTGACAGGCCTAGCTGTCTCAAAATAGCAAAATTTGATGGTTAACAAGATCGAAGGCCTTGGTTCAGTTAACAAAGATGGCTGCAGAAAAATGACCTTTACAAAGGACCTGGTGGACCATCTGAGTGAACCTCACCAAGGCCGTCCCCGTAGTGTGTCAGCAACAAAAATTGTGCTGAGCCGATGTTAAAATACTGTATTTGACAGTGCTCCATCAGCTTATCAAACACAGTGCGCTCAAGCACTTGAGCAAGGGGGGCAAGCAAAGACATGGACTGGTATTAGCGATTTGGATCTCTTTCCTGATTTAAGAATAGGAACAGCCACTGCCCTTTTCCATAACATTGGAAACCTCCCAAAATGCAGTGAAATACTGAAAATTTTGGTAAGTGGCACAGCAGTGATCTTTGCAGCAGTCAATGAAAATGTAATAAGGACCATCTGGCCCTATCAAGGGCTTAGGACTCAATATCATTAATTAACCGCGACCTCATTTGTGGTAAGTAGCTTGAATTAGAATTTTGAAAAGTTGGGAAGGAAGATAGAAAATCCTCTGTATGAGTAATGTCTCCTGTAGGAATAAATGTGGCTTAATCCAAACAGAAATTCTTGAACTCACAAAGGACTTTGTCCCCGTTTGTGTTTTTCCTGTCTCCTCCTCCCCTCTGTTTTTGCCTGTTACTCATCTGTTGTTCCCTCAGCTTAAACCCATCTCCGTTTTAGTTGCTGCAATTTTGCTTATATATGTAAATTCCTGTTTGTCTCCTTAATTTCCTTTGGTACAGCCTCTTTAATATTGGTCAGTAACCCTGGAAATTCACAAATGTGTGTATACGTCATTTTTTTACAATGAGTATATTTTACCTTTTGTATGTACTTTTTCTTGCCAACCCTCTTCCCTTGGGTCGCACCTGGAAACAAGCCTTGGCTCAGTGTACCTTTTACTGTTACCAAATTTTAATAAATAAATACATTTTGTCACCACTTTACTGAACCAGTCTACCTCCTGCTTGTGCTTAACTCTTATGAAGTAACAACCCTTCCCAACTTGGTGAGCCAGCTACTGGTACTCACCTCCAGATCACTTATGACTATATTGAACAATGTAGGTCCCAGAACTGGCCGCTGTGGAATTCCACTGACCTCCGGTTTTCATGTCAGTTGGCTATCATTCCTCGCCTCCTGCCACCTTACATCAAAGTTTGAACCTATTTCAGCCCCCTTCCCCATTTATAACTAGGCTCTCTGGTTTATAAAATAGCATCATATGTGGCACAGTATCAGATTCGTTACTAAATTAAGTAATAAGACAAAACAGGGCATGGGTTCTACTGGGTCTACCGCACACCCAGGGATATTGTGGGGCACCCAGTACAACACAAGCCCTGGAACGTCTTATTGCTTATATAAAAAAGGTTTCGAAAATTTTTTAAAAACGTGAAAGTAAAACCTTTCGATATATGGCTAAAATCAATTTTAATGATTACAGATAAGTCTGTCTGCCATTTGGTGTCACCGGGGTTCCTGAACACTGATAGCCCCTGCACTTGTGTTTCAAATTAATAAAATAAACAAATAAATAAATTGAAGCATAACCTCATTAAATGTCCAGATGTCACCATGTTTTAGCCATTATATCACCCCCATAACGCTCATCTCTAACTCTCAGTATGAGAACTCTGGTATTTTCCTCAGCTTCAGTCCCGGAGATGGAAGCACACTGCTGGCTCAAGATGTGCGTCAGTCCCAGTCACAATTGCAGCTTCTGATGTGTTGCTGCTATTACACATACACCTAAGTAAGCAGCTTTTTAAATAGATGGCTGTTGTGCAGAGAACACTGTTTAGAATGGTGTGCCAAATACCATGACACTAGGACACATCGTGATGCTCAAAATCTCTCATTTTATTGTTGTGTGAAATTTCATGAACATTTTTATCTGCATATAACTCGGGCACCTTTGGGGATAGAAATCCGAAACTAGGTACATATAAAACTTTGCAGGAGTACAGGTTATTACTACATTTATATAACATTTTGATAAATGCTTTCAAAGTTATTCGAAACTAAAATCAACATTTTTGGCAAAATATTTGGCTACCTGTAGCACAGCCCCCTTTAAAGCTTGAGACTCAAAACCTGGTGCACACAACCATGTTTTACGTTTCTCTAAATACTGAAACTGTGGAGAGATTTGGATAAGGCATTTTAAAATTACACAGAAAAGACTGTAAATTTAATTTTGATTAAATCTTTGGCCACCCATAACTTAGCTCGCATTTAGTCTAGAACTCTGCAATTTGGTACAGTTATGCAAGTCATCTGTATCTGTATACCTTGATATTATTTAGGTATGTACTTTAGAGAATAGGCTAAAATAAGTGAAATTTAAAATCTGGCAGAGTCTTGTGGAATTGTTATGTAAATTCCATGAAATTCTGCAGAATCAGAATAGTAATGTAGTGGACATTCTGCTGGCGGAATTTTGTACTCCACACAGCTCTAGAAATTAGGCAGTCTGTTTCCGGGTGCAGGTGCAGACAGCCTGGCACTTAAGCACCTCCTCCTAGCTCGTGAAGGAGTACAGTAGTATTGGGGCAGGTTGTCATGGCAGATACTCACCTGCTTTTCTGTCTGGATGAGAGGGGCATCCGTTGTGGCCTGTGAGCCATTCTTTTTAGGGGAAGGGAGCTATGACAATGGAGGGAGGAAGCTAGGGCAAAAGAGAATAGAAAGACAGTCCATCTTGACACAAGTTCTGTACAGAGATTTCTAGGGACATGGATATGTTGTTCATCCACACTTATTGGCAGGTTCCTTGCCGCTTTAAATCTTGCCGGAAGGTCTTCAAGCTGGCTCCTCCCACCCACCCGGGTGGTAAAACTCTCGGCTCGGCCCCATGATGCCAGATCTTCCTTACCGCTTGGAAGCTCAGGTTCCCTCCTTAACGCTCTGCGTTTAAGACTGGTTCCTAATTCTAGAAAGTTCGAAATCAAAGTTTTTGCTAAAAGACTTGGTCTTCTTCTCCTCGCTGCGATGGAAAAATCGACTCCGGTTTCGGAGGTGCCCCTTGCGGCAGAAGATGTCTAGGGCGGATCCGCACCACGCGCGCCTACTGCCTGGGCCTGATACCCACCCGCAGGCCCGCGACTTGTGCTCTCCATTTTCGGCCTACGTCCTTGAAGACGGTGCTGCCCGACTACAACTGGGGCGCCCCGAGAAAAGAATTCCACCGGTGAAATCTAAAGAGGCCCGGTTGGCGGTGTCCACGGCGGCGGGCTCAGTGGATCAGCTCGAGCAGATGATCGCCCTCGAAGAGGAGGCGGCGCGGGCCGCTTCTACCTCGGCTGCGGCATTTGTCCCGCTGTCTCTCGGTGCCTCGTACTCGGCTTCTTTTAAGGAGCTTTGTCTGACCCTCTCGACGAAAGGTGAGGGTCCAACTTCTTCGGGACCTTTTTCCAGGTCCAAAAAGAGCAAAAGTAAGTCTCCGCGACGCTTTTGGGAGCGAGATCCCTCCCTTGTCGACAGTCGCCACTGCCCGACCTCAGCTCGCCACTGGCTTCACGGTGTCCCCATCAGGCCAGTTGGACCGAGACTCTGATGACGCGCGTCGAGATTTTTCTAACCGTTAGACTGGGTTGTCGGTTGGAGAAGCTGAGAATCCCTCTCCCGGTTCCCCGGTGGGAGTTGAGGATCCCATCGACTCATCTGTGCCTCCGGTTCGGAGCTCGTGGGATCGTCCGAGCGAGGGAGTGCGATTTCGACCACTCCTCGCCTTCCTCGGCCTAGTCGAGACTCTCGGTCCGGTCTCAGACATCCTCGGGTCTGCCGATCCCGGGCCGCCATAGGCGGTCTCGTCCGGCACCGCAGCAAGCGGCACCGCTGCTCTTCCTCGGACGAGGGAAGGCTTCGGCGCAAGTTGCGTCGGAAGTACGAGGAACTCATGTGGCAACAGCTCCTTTGACCGGGAATAGGCCGACCCAGTCGTCTTCCCCGGCCATTAAGTGGCTGTCACCGGAGCGGCCGAAACAACCCCTCGTTGTAGCCGAGGAGCCTGTTACCAGGCCGGTTGTTCGGCCAATTCCAGCTGCCCCACCGATTCTGGTGGAACCTCCGCCTCCACAGCCATTAGTTGGGGCTCCGACCAAAAATTCTCGGTCGGCCTTGGGTTTGCCCCATAGGCTGTCTGTCACCCTCACTCTCGATAAACCTCGGCAGGTGGAGGGTGGCTCAGGCCCGAGGCAGCTCTTTGAGGACTCTTCTGAGTCCGATGATGGTTCCTCCCTCTTCTCCAAGCGCATGGACTTGGAGTCCTCGGGAGGGCAGTCAATGGACGATAGCCCTCGTCCTTCTTAGGGTTGCTTCGACTCATCTCGAGTCCACGGGATGAAGCTCGAACCTGTTTCTAAGCGGGCAGGTATCCCTCACGGAGATTCTGGACGAGGATTCTCTACGGAGGCCTTTCCGTGGCGGCCATAGTGGGTCCGGCCTTGGAACTTTGGCAGCATCCTGCTTCCTGCCCTGCGCCTCGGCCAGGATGGCCAGGAAGCTTCATGGTCCCTACCGTTCCCCTGTCCGTTTGGAACACCCTGCCGAGGGGTTGGTTACCGACAGCGTTTTTCCGTGCCGCGGAACGCCAGAGATGTGGACAAACCTCCGACAAGGAATCCAAGAAATTGGATTATGCCGGGCCAAAGTCTATGCCGTCCCTCTCCAGCCTTCGCCAGGCCAGTTCGGCCGCCCTCATGGCACATTTTTCTCACGCCTGTTGGGCTCCCTGGATGAGGTTGTCCTCATCTTCCCGCAGATCTGCAGACTACGGTCAGGCAGGTGCGGACCAGGGCAGGCAGTGGCCAAACAGCTGCTCCAGACTGCGTTAGACATCGGGACTCATGTGCCAGGTCTGTGGCGGCCGCAGGCCATGCGCGTCGTCGGGCTTGGCTGAGGATATCCACTTTACCTCGGATACTCAGCACAAGTTGGCGGATGTTCCTTTTGGGACTGACCTCTTGGCCCTGGGTGGAAGGTCACCTGCAGAGGATCGAGAAGTCCAATGCTACCTTGGACTCGGTCTCTTCCGCCAGAAGGACAAAGCCGCAAGCCACAGCCCTAAGCCTTCCCGTCCTTCTGCGCCGCTGGCGGCGCCCTGGCCCACAGCGTCAGGGCCAGCAGGCTCGAGCTTGGCATCCCAAACTCAAGCCGCCGGCTTCCTCCAACAGGAAGCAGGGAGGTAAGGCCCAGGAGGTCCTCGGCGGTCCCTCCTCCAAGCCTGCCCAGTGACGGGCTGAGGGTGTCGCCCCATCCCTGTCACTCACCCCTGGTTCCCTCTCGGGGGACGGCTCAGACACTTCTTTCCGCCTGGTCCGCTGTTACCACGGACAGGTGAGTACTGGAGGTGGTGAAAGGCCTACCTCTGGGGTCGAGCAGGCCCGCCCTTCAGAGCCGTCGCACCTCGGGGGGCCTCGGGGTCCGCAGCCTCACTGGCGGCTCGTTGAGCCGACATCGCTCTCCTCCTCCAAAAGGAGGTGATCACGGAGGTAGAGGACCCCCCTTTAGACCCGGGGTTCGTGTCCAGGTATTTCCTGGTTCGGAAACGGACGGGGGGGCTGGTGCCCCATTCTCGATCTACACAACCTGAACAAGTTCCTAAGGTCTCGGACCTTCAGAATGGTCACTCTGGCGCAGATAATACCATCTCTGGAACATGGCGTGTGGTTCTGCTCTCTGGACCTACAGGACGCGTTCTTTCATGTCCCTATCCATCCGTCACATCGGAGATTCCTCCGCTTTCGAGCGGAGGGATCCCTCTTCGAGTTCCAAGCCATGCCCTTCGGCTTATCTCCAGCTTCCAGGGTCTTCACCAAATGCATGGCAGTGGTGACAGCATTCCTGCGGCTCCGAGGGGTCCGGGTGTACCCTTACCTGGACGATTGGCTGATAGCAGCCCCCTCCAGCTGGGAGGTGGAGCGGTCCAGAGATCTGGCCCTCCAGGTTTGCTCTCAAGTCGGCCTTCTCATCAACGAGGCCAAGTCGGAACTCGAGCCGAAGCAGGTGATCCTGTTCATCGGGGCAGAGCTCGACTCTCTTCGAGCCAGAGCACGGCTCCCGGCGGACAGGGCCGAGGTTCTTACCTCCTTTGCCCAATCATTTCTGGTTGGGCAATCGTACCCTGCCCGGCTCTTCCTGGGTCTCATGATGCCTGTACCAGCGTGTCCGCTGGGCACGCTGGCACATGTGCCCCTTCAGTGGGGACTGGCCAGCCAGTGGTCACAACGCTGCGATCCATTGGACCAGCTAGTGATAGTGACCCAGGAGATGTGGAATGCTCTCCAGTGGTGGACCGTTCCATCCCATCTGCAGGAGGGCATCCCGTTTGTCCGCCCGAGCCGACGGTCTCTCTATCGACCGATGCCTCTCTGATGGGTTGGGGTGCCCATCTGGGGGAACACCGAGTGCACGGCCTCTGGTCCCCGCGGGAGTCCCGATGCCACATCAACCTGCTGGAGCTCCGAGCGGTCCGCCTAGCTCTCACCGCCTTTGCTCCGTTTCTCCGGGGTCAAGTGGTCCGAGTCCAGACGGACAATACCACGCACATGTTCTACCTGAACCGCCAGGGGCGGACGCGCTCCATGCTTCTATGCAAGGAAGCTCCGCATTTGGTCACTCGCGGCAGCCTGGAGGCGGATCTCCTAGCCATTCATGTGGCAGGAGCCTCCAACACCCTGGCCGATGCCCTGAGCCGGATAGGGGCTGCATCTCACGAGTGGTCTCTCCTGCCAGAGGTAGTACAAGATCTGTTCTCCCACTGGGGCACACCTCAGGTGGACCTGTTTGCCTCCAGGGAGAATGCGGCTGAGGCTGTTTCATGCTCGCCCGCCCCCCTCAGCAGGGCTCGCTGCAGGGGGATACCTTCTCGAGGCTGTGGACCCCGGGCCTCTTTTACGCCTTTCCCCCATTTCCCTTGATTCACAAGGTGCTTCTCAAGACAAGGAGGGACAAGGTGCAGGTGATTCTGATAGCCCCAGACTTGCCCCGCCAGTTCTGGTACCTAGATCTCCTCAGCCTCAGCTCCAGGCTCCCGAGGCAGCTTCCAGCTCGCCCGGACCTGCTCTCAGTCAATCAGGGGAAGGTGTTCCATCCGGACCTTCAGTCCCTGCACCTGACGGCCTGGTTCCTGACCGGCTAGAGTTCCAGGCCTTGGGTCTTTCCGACAAGGTCCTCAATGTTGTTGAGGTGTCCCGCAAGGAGTCGACCAGGAAATGCTATGCCTTCAAATGGAAGAGATTTTCCATCTGGTGTCAGGGCAAGGGCTTGGACCCTTCCTCCTGTTCTTTGGCAAGCATTTTGGACTATTTATGGTCCCTTTCTAGTCAAGGGCTTAGGTCGATGACCCTAAAGATGCACCTGGCAGCCATCTCTGCTTACCGGGCTCAGGCCGGGGAGCAGTCGGTGGCACAGGAGAAGGTGGTCTGGCGCTTTTCCAAAGGCCTTGATCACATTTCCCCTCCGGTGCGAGAACCTCCACCTCCGTGGGATTTACTGCTGGTACTGTGAAAGCTCATGGGCAAGCCATTCGAACCAATGCACAGGTGTGAACTCTCTCACCTGTCGGAAGACCGCCTTCTTGGTGGCTATCACGTCAGCCAGAAGGATGGGAGAACTCCAGGCGCTTTGCATCGAGTCTCCTTACCTGGTCTTCCACAGGGACAAGGTTGTCCTGCGCCCCCACCCGAAATTCCTTCCGAAGGTGGTGTCGGAGTTTCACCTTAACCAGGTGTTGACTCTGCCGGTGTGCTACCCCAATCACACCTCGGAGGCCGAATATAGGCTCCATACTTTGGACCCTAGAAGGGCGCTCGCTTATTATAAGGAGCGCACGGCTGAAATTCGGGGAGAGGTTCGCCAGCTGTTTGTCACCTACGCTGAAGCCGCACCTGGCAGACCTGCAGCCAAGCGGATGATAAGCAGGTGGGTCACCTCCTGCATAGATCTCTGCTATAAGTTGGCGGGCATGGAGCCTCCCAGAGGGATAAGAGCTCATTCTACCCATCATACTGCTGCATCGGTGGCTGCTTCCAGGGACGTCCCTATCCAGGAAATCTGCATGGCTGCTACCTGGAAGTCAGCACACACCTTTATTACCCATTACCACATCGACCTTGAGTCACGCCGGGATGCTGGTTTTGGGGCCTCGGTTCTCAGTCTTTGTTCCTAAGTAGGAATTATGCGCCTGCCTCCCTCCTCCCGGAGGGAACTGCTAGGAGTCTGCCAATAAGTGTGGATGAACAACATATCCATGTCCCTAGAAATACAGGTTACTCACCTGTAACAGGAGTTCTAGGAATGGTATGTTGTTCATCCATTCCTGACCTCCCGGCCCGGCCAACCTGAGCTTCCAGCGGGCCAGATCTGGCGTCATGGGGCAGAGCCGAGAGTTTTACCACCCGGTGGGTGGGAGGAGCCAGCTTGAAGACCTTCTGGCAAGATTTAAAGCGGCAAGGAACCTGCCAATAAGTGTGGATGAACAACATATACCATTCCTAGAACTCCTGTTACAGGTGAGTAATCTGTATTTATTGTTGTATGTCGGTGGCCCACAGCTACACAAGGGTAACGGATCAGCGCTAATGATTCCACAGACACTGTATACGATGAACCAATAAACAGGTGTTAGCACATGTCACTGAGAAAGGTTGTGAAATGTGACACTGTACTATGCCTCAGATTATTAGCGCTAAAGAAAACAAGCATTTGTCAATGCTGAATGTTTGCTTGGCTGCATTTACTGTGTAGTGAGTGGGTGTAGATAACACAGAGGTAAAAAGTAACGAATGACTAACAAGAGTTACAATTGTGAAATTTTCTACATTAACAAAGATTTTTTTTTTTTAATGGACTTCCCTTTTTGTGATCGTGAAATTGTTTCCTCATTGATGCAGGTTCCTTTAGAAATGGAATAAACCGAACAGTGGACAGTGGAGATATTTCAAGGGCCATTTGTCATGCCAACTCACTTTTGACGTAGTGCGTGACCCCGTCGGACCATGACAT
This sequence comes from Neoceratodus forsteri, assembly GCA_016271365.2. Lineage (NCBI taxonomy): Eukaryota > Metazoa > Chordata > Ceratodontiformes > Ceratodontidae > Neoceratodus > Neoceratodus forsteri. The sequence goes on from CM057456.1 coordinate 1,237,407,151, forward strand.
GGACGTCAGCCCTTGTGAGGGAAGTCTCCCCAGCCCATCACAAGGTGTCATCTGTGTGACACAACACTGCACAGTACCTTCCCTCACTTGGATCAGTGGTGTGTAGCAGTGCTGGCCCCTATCCTTGTGCTGGCCAGCGTGCCCCCTGAGCTCATCCCTAAACGCGAGTCACTGTCAAGGGAACACAACCCGCTACCCGCTGGGCCAACGACCTTCTCTGCAAAAAAACTTTTTTTTTTCCTTTTTCTTTTTACATTTTGACCCCAAATTTTCAACAGTCCTTATATGACACCCCCCCCCCCCACACACACACACCTGAACATGACAGGTATCATTTGTAAAATGCTGCCTTAAACTTCATCTTGCACTGAAAGTGTGAAAACAGTGTTTTAGCCAGGATTTTAAAAATGACACCTGCCCCATTTATGAGGTAGTGTGAAAAAATGGCTAGGTTGAATTCTGTGTCAGTGGACAGCAGTGGCAGTTGTGGGAGGAAGATGGAGTCTCCAGCTCCCTCCCCATCGCAGAACTACCACTGCCATCTATTGCTGCCATGGTTCTCGAAAGAATATGTTGTTGCCCACTAATGCAGGACTTTTGTTTTAAATTGATAGTTTATTGAAATTTTGCAATATAACATGGCCAACAATAAGCAATTAAGATACCATCTCAGAACCTAGCCAGAGCAGAGATGTACTCCTTGGATTACAGACTAAATAGCTCTCTGAGATCAATACAAAAATGCTAGTGCAGGACTTGACACAGTTTGTCTATGGGGACATGATGCAGCAGAGGATGATGCCCTAATAAATGCCGTAAGGAAAACAGAATACTGCTTTGTACCCAAGTGGTGCACCTCTCCAACAGTGGTAGTTGCTGCCAGTATGTAGTCCAGCCTAAAATTCTGGCAGTGTGCATGGTTACAAGGCCCTGCCTGCCTATGGCCAGTGTGAACCTGCACACCCAGCCTTAAGCAGTTCTTACTTCTTGGACTGGGAGCTGCTGCAACTGGCAGATGGTGAACCTGGTGAAAACTAGTGGTAAGTAAGGTAGTGGTAAGAAACCAGAATAAAAATGCAACAAAGCTCAAACCTCTCATTGTGGATTTATCCAACTCACAACTGTTGCCATAATTGAGCCCCATGAAGGCAGACTGCCCTGGTGGGTGTCCCACTTTCCAACCTCCAGCACTCACCCCCACACACTGCTTGGTTCACCACTCACACCACGCCTCCAGCTATGCCTGCTCATCTTTCCCTCTCAAGATGCGGACACAAGCTATCATGTCACACTAAGCTCAGAATTAGATGAGCAACATGTTCTCAAAATAATTGCCATTGCCAAGGACACACGGACTAAAATAATATCAGGACAACACATGCTTGCCCTGCAGTCTGTTGTGCTTGTGCTGTATAGGCAGTAATCCCCTATCCCCAACTGATACCCTGAATTTCTTCAACATACTCTGCAACTTACTGTCTGCAAAACTCTGGCAGGGACTCAGGGAAGTAAAGGTGATGACGAGCTTGCCTTCAAACACAGAACATTGATTTTTTTTTTTCTAAGCAGGAGCATCCGGTACATTGGATAAAATATTTACAGTTGCAACATCATCTGCACAAGGCAAGCCAAGACACCAGAAAAACATACACGAGAACGTTTGCCTGCATTTTATTTTTGCCTTTTCACTTGCTTCTTAAACACTATTTATTTATTGAATTGTTTCACCAGGAAGGCACACTGAGCAATGGATTGCTTGTCTCCAGGTGTGACCTGGGGGAACGGAAAGTGGAGGGGTACATACATACCTACAATTAGTCATAAACATTACATAGTACAGTAAAAGTGTCATAATAGAAAACAAATAATTCATGAAGACAATGCACAGTATACAGCAAATTAAACATATTGCTGAGAAGACAGAATAACATCATGTAAAACATTTACAAATATACAAACATTATATCATAATTCAGTACAATTGTCCATTGGGATGGCAGAAATTAATGAGAACAGTGCGAAAGAAAATAAAATACAGAGAGTTTAAAGCATATAACAGCTCTGGCCCAATGCCCCTGTAAGATGGCTTCAATCCAGTCTATTTTCCTTCACCTCCAGGCAGTTAAAAAAAGGCACAAGAGCACCAGCGGAAATGTGTGGGGATGGGGAACAGCCTGGATGACTGAGGAGCTCAGTTGGTTCAGTGTTTGCACATTACCATGTTAAAGTGCTAAAATCCCAGTGCCCCCATAATTTGCACAATTACCCTGTTCAAAGGTTTGAGTCTCATTAGGCATGTGATGGCAGGACATGAAAGCTTCTGCGATGCTTGGCCCACTTTGACTGTCCTAGTGCAGTGATGCAATGCAGTAAGTACACCAAAGCTGATGGGAACAGCGTCATTCCAGCAGTTTGTTCCAGTCAACATCCAGGAGGCCTCGGGACTTGGCCTGCAATCAGTCCATCTTAGAGGTCTGCTGCTTTTATTTACATGCTTAGTACAAGGCTGTAAGATCCAGGTAGCCATCCCTTTAGCCTGTCTGCTGGCCCCCCCCCCCCAAATGCTGAAAACAGAAACATTCTACAGCCTTATTGCCAAATTTGCCACCCTCATCAATTTGTTGCAGGTGGACTTGCTGGGACTAGGGTCCAGCGATTGTAACTACAGGCCTAGTACAGTACAAGGCCAAGCCAGGCTTATTTGCCCACTAATGCACACAGACCCCAGACAGCCCTTATGCCCTAGCCGTTATAGCCTCCTCCCTAGCTTCCACCCCACCCTGTGTAGTGCTGAAAAAAATTACACTCCTGCCCCCCATCTCCACCCACCCACCCACCCTTGCAGTCATTGCTCAATGAATTACTTCATTTCACTGGGCTTGGGCCTTGCCCCAGCCCTGGGCCAGTAGCAGGAGGGCCTTGAGTGTCATTGTGTCCCTAGTGCGTGATGGATAAGTGCAGTGCACTGCAGAGAAGACAGTCAGACAGCGCTCAGTTTGCTCTGCTTAAACCAATCCATACAGTTATTTATTTATTTATTTATTTTTGCAGTTACTGCTGTTTCTCTCCTTTCCCTGAGCAGCCCTCCAGATTCCAGCCACCTCAGCCCCATCTCCTTGATTTTCTGCCAGGGCTTACCATTGCACTAATCTTTTTTGTTATTATTATTGCAACTTCACTAGGAGCATAAAGTAGCTAACCAAGGCTGAGTGTGTTGTTTTTGACATCATGTGTGTTTTTGATATGCATTTTGTATCTATTTGTTGAGCTCTTGTAAACTCACTGCGTGGCCTGGGTGTTCATCGGGTGCAGGGCTTTAGGGTGTTTGGATGTCAGAGGCTGCATAGGAGTCCATTTTTCCTGGATTTTCTCCCTTAACCTGAGGAGGAGCGAGCATGCAGTGCCGTCCAGACGCCCCCACACATGCTTCCTGATTGCAGGCCAAGTCTGAAACCTCCAAACAAGAGCAAGCGTCAGCTGGGAGTCAGGGGGACTGGAGAGGTCAGGAGGACAAGAGGACTCAAGCTGTGATACTCCAAGCAGAAGCCGAGCCGGGAGAAGCACACAAAGACCACCTCAGCACCAGGTAGACATCAAGATAATCAGACGTCCCTTGCATGACTGCTTAGCTACATCGAGGCAGAGAGAAAACTAGAGGGCCAAACCAAACTGAAAGAAAAGTAAAAGGTACTATGCAGATCTTATTTTTTTTTTTATTTTAGCATGGTTTGAGTTTGCCAGCCAGTGGTACAGAGGGTTGAGGCACTTGCGCCTCACCTGCTGCCATGCTGGTGACCTGAGCTCAGAAACAGAGCTGGGTCACCAGGGGTCGGCCAGGACAGCTCCTGGCATTAGTCTGGCCCCTAGTGTTTTCCACAGGTAGGACAGCGAGGGACTGTCAGGACAGCGAAGGGGGGGCAGAGTGGCGGCTGCTGATGTCCAACATATGGATAGACAGGGGCATACTGGTAAATCAATAGGGGGCAGGGTCGCCAGAGACAGCTAGGGTCTGCTGGCACAGTATAGGCAGAGAACAGCTGGGCTGACTGGATAAGTGGTCCTTTTCTGCCAGCAAATTCTGTGTTCTGTTCCCTTATTGGCTTGACTGGGCCTAGTGCACCAGCACCACTCTGCATTTCCCACTTCTGTAGTACCCACCACAGCACCTCTCAGTAGTTGTGTTGTTGCGCCCCTCTACAGGCTGCACTGAATTTGCAGTGCTGCTATACAGCTAGACAGCCACTACTAGCGCTCTGAGTCAGTCTGGCCCTGCACCTGCTTGCTTGCTGCCAGACTGCCTCATGCTTCCCCAACCCTAGCACACACCATGATGTGACCACACAGCCCAGGTTTGCTGTGCACTGACCTTATTGCTGTTCCCAACTGACCCTCCCTTCCAGTGGCTCCAGGTAGCTGGTCCCTTTTTTTTTTTTTTATGTCATACTCTGAACCGACTGATGATCTCTATTAGCCCGGCTGGGGGCCCAGCTGTCTCTCTCCCTCTCTCTCTCTCTTTCTCTCTGTGTCAGCAGGTCTACTCAGGTGGCACTCACTTCACACTTGCAGCAGTGCAGCACAGTTGCTACTTCAGTCCCTGGCATGATGACCAACCAACAGCCATCATTTTCTGAATGGTCTGCCTGCGCAGGTCTTCCTCTACTGTTGCCCTGAGCCTGCACTGAGAGTGACTCTTTGACTGGTTTGTCAGTGTGTTGGCTTGGTCTCATATTGGTGGTCTGTGTCACACGACAGGGGATGGGTGGGAAGTCAGAACGCTGAACCTATATTGTAGGCAAACTGATTCTGAACAAGTCAATAATATAGCATTATAGTAGAATGGGCTTGCAGTCCATAACGGGCGGTCGGGTGCCATGGATAAGTATAGAGCAACTTCAGGGCAGCAGGCAACTTTTTTGTTTGTTTTAGCATAGCAGGCAACTTTAAAAAAAATTTTTTATTAGCATAGTGAAAGTCCTACCTGCAGACCGTCAACTGGCTGAGAATGGAGTGGGAAGAACCACACTCCTCTGGACAGGGAAATGTTCTCTGTCTTGCACCAGTAACATGGTGAATGAGACAAGCTTGAGATTCCCCAGTCAGCCCATTTTGCTAAAAACAGTGAAAGTTTCACTGCCTTAGTGCTCTGCATGGCTATAATAGCAGTGGCAGCAGAGAGTGCACAGTTGCTTCTGAGTCAGCAGGTAAGAGAGGACTGGTAGAGACCATGTGTTCATATGAAAATCAGGAAGTGGGAATGTACGTGTGTGTGGGGGGCATGGTCCCAGCACTCCAGGAAGAAAACAAGAGAACGATGGCTCCACAGATTTAAAAAACAAACCATACAGGTTCTCATAATGTCACTGTTTTCAGCTAAAATCAGTGCATTTAGTTGCCATAATCAAGTCATTGAGGAGTTCAGGCGTGGCACAGCATGAGAACACGGTGTCATAAAACCTCTCAGCTACTTCCTGGCCGACTTCATGTAAATGAAAGGACCGAAGTGCTCTCTTATAGGAGAGCTTCGGTCCTTTCAACTACACTAAAACCCCTTTTACATGACAGGCTCTGCACCGCATTTATCAGTGCAGAGCAACTAAAGCATTACCTCCCTTGTCATGTAGAGGCTCCCAACACTGCATCCAAAGCGAACGTTCACTGAAACGACGTTCCCTGTTTTTCTGGGTTCACTGTTTCAGCGTATCATTCTGCACTGCATCCAGTGGCGGTATAATCACATGGGAGCACTCACAGCCATCCCAAGTGCTTTCCCAGGCAGCGCATGACCATGCCCCTCCTCTGGCTTGTTTGTGTGATCTTACACCCGAGTTCAGCTATGGGTATCTTAAGTTACTAGAAAGAATGCTGAACTCGGGGAAACGGGTGCATTTTTCTGTAACGAGGTCTTTAAAGTACTTAATAAGCGCTCTGAAAGTGGTGCTAATGCATATTCATAGTCTAATCTGCATAAATGCATGACCAGTATCATGGCTTCACTTTCGGAGCGCTTTTAAGTACTTTTTAGCCCCCATTACTGAAAATGCTATAGTTTCCCCAAGTTCAGCATTGTTTCCACTATCAAGATACTGTTCGCTGAACTCTGGTGTTAAACAGAAATTCCGGAAATCTCAGGCTCTCTTGGCTAGCTGGAAACATGGACAATACACTGGAAAAGCCAAGAGAGCGGTGCGGGGGTCAGCATTTAAAGTCGGCATGTAGTACAGCATGGGGAGTGGCATGAAACACTACCTGATCGTAGCGTTTCAGGTAGGTGCCTTATAAAAGTGGTGTAACTTTTTGCCCAGCAGACAGTGACCAGTGTCATAATCAGCTTGCCTGATCATTAGTCCTTCATTGCAGAGCCCAATGCAGCTTGAGCTGCATTGGCACGACAGTGACACACCTCTGGTTCATCGTAACAAAATGTTTGCTGCGCATGCATGTGAAAGCAAACATAAAAATGTGTGAGGCAAATCCTCTGCTTAAAATGACCCTGCAGGCAGTGTAACCTTTTAAAAGTCTAATGATCACAATAAACCTAAACCAAAGAATACAGTACAATATATTTTTTTGAGTATCTTTCATACTGTGCATCTCAATATGTTAAGCAGGCACGTAAGTGACACAGTACAGTGGATTGAGTCAGTAACTCAGAGTTCGTGGAGGAGGCTGTTCCTGACAACTGTACCCCTCCCCCTCCAGGAGTGTTCAGTGGTTGAAGGGAATGATGGTTAGTAGACAAGAGCAAGTGGAAGCTATAAATAAGTGAATGAGGAGATGAGAGGTAGTTTTTCTGATAAGTTCTCTCCCAACTCAGTTTGTACATTAGTTTGAAAACATTTGTTTTCACTTGTGCTGTATTTCATTGCTTTTACTTTGGGTACAGAAACTGATTTGACTCCCTCACCAAGCCCCTATTTCACTTCATGACCGTTTACTGCGAGGAGACAAATGAGTCGCTCAGTTTTTCTCAGATGATTAGGTGATGTTTATGATCATGTGTCCCTAATAGAAACATAGATAATGACAGAACAGTTGATAGATTTAGCACCCACCGCATCATCTGGCAGATTGGTCCACGGCTCCGCCACACTTCCTGTAAAACATAAATTGTCTTGTAAATTACCAGGTAAGGGGGGGAATTAGGGCTTGCATATTGATTAGGGTCATTAGCATCTTAGGTAGGAAAATTGCACTTTGTCACACTAGTGCTAAAGAATTTGTGCCTTGCAAAGTACCCTGCTGCTCAGTGCATGGAGGTGCTAAGCGTTTGTGGTTACTCCAGGGGTCTGTACTCCCACAAGAGTTAGTGTTTGCTTTACATGGTGTACACAGTGGGTATATTAGAAACCTGTTACTGCACCCAGGACATTAGTGCTCTGTATCCAATACACCTCCTTAAGTGCTGCGCATAAAGTAGCATGAGCGCAAACACTGTGCTCGCAGTTTGAATATCAATCCCATAGAGCCTTAGGAATACTCTGTACCAGACATGTTAGGCAGAAGAGGCATGAGCAAAGGTGTCGAATTAAAGGTTTTGACAAACAAAATGCATTTTTATCATTAGTGATTATCAGTTTCAGGAAAAAAAGCTGCTGAACTGAATAGGACACATAAATAGCATTTAAAGATGTTTAAATTTAAGTGTTGTGCTACATTACACTTCAGCTACCAAGTTTTAGGTTTCCTGGTGTTTGAACTAGGGCCCAAAGTAACCTGCAGACACAGATTTTCCATAGAAGCTGACCCAGACAGACTGCTCCTCTTAGCCAACTAATAAGAACAAAGACACTTGGCTACATTTCTTTGGGATGATTCTGTGCACACATGGCCAGTGCTGGAATATTTGTGGTCTTTGTTTTTTATGATGATAAGCCAAGCTTGTCCCTCCCAAAGTTATAGCCTTTCCATTGACTGTCTTCACAGTTTTGCCACTGAAAACATTGTTTTTACTCAGAAGTCTCAGTGATAGCATCTTAAAAGGAAGAATTTGTATCTATATTGCATCTTGGCACATTATTGTTGACAAGCAGTTTATTAGACCAACACAGGTTGGGGGTTAGGTGTAAATGTTGTATGCTGTAATGTCTCCAGGGGAGGCATCACTGCTTCTCATTGAGTCTACTTACAGTAGTTGTAATGTAGTTGCTTGCTACTGGAAAAATCTGAGTACACCTGCAGTGTGTTGCCTTCATAAATTTAAGTTTAGCGTGACATCCCTCAAAAACTCTGTTAGCAGGTCACCGTACCTAAACTTATCTGTGAAACTACATGACTACCAACCTCCTACAGAATCTTTCTGTAATTTTTTTTTTTCTGGCTGTGCTAAAGTACCTAAATCTCTGTTAGCCATCTACTAAACAGCTGTGTAACTTATTGTGAATGTTATTTGTAATGTGCTGTAATCTGTATTTCAAGTCCCGTCCCTGTACCATTTTATGTATGACGTGGAACCTTTGTAAATGAGTCCCTGACTCAAAGGTCTTTCTGAATATTACAATAAATAAAAAAAATATATATTTCCTCAGCTTACATTGCTTCAGCAGCTCATGCCTGCAGCGAAGGGGTTCTGTGCACCATGTGCATTATAGCATCTGTTATTTAGTGGCCTTATCAAATGAATGGAGAAACCTTGAACCCTATGTACTACCCTCTTACAGTAAAGTATTTCTGAGAACTAGAACAAGGCTTTGTCCTGGTAATAATTTAAACTTAGTGAACAAAAATGGAAGAGAAGGCCAAAAGAAGCACACAAAGGACTGACAATGTAAAAAAAAAAAGTTTTGCCTTACCTTAAAGAGCCAGTGGTACCAAAAAATAAACAAAACATTTTGGTAAATTTTCAAAGTAGTCCATTGCTTTTTATTTGTGTTTTTCTTTTTTTCTACTGCATGTGCTCATTAGATAGTGTTCTACCTAACTGTATTGAGTGTGATGTGAAAAGCAGGGGTTTTACCTGTAAACATGGCTGGCAGTATAGCCTAGAGGTTAGAGTAATGAGATGTGAATGAGCTTGGTACATCCAGCAGACCTGAGTTTAAGTCCCATAGCCTCCACTTATACACTGTATAAGCCTGAGTAAGTCACTTAAACTCCCCAGTGCTCCTGAAAAAAAATAAATCTGACGTATTTAATTCTGTTCCTCCCACAATGTCATCAGCATGTGACCTCACTCAGTGTTATATAAAAAGCCCTGCTGCCTGATTGGTCACAGCGTGTCACAAGTTAGCAGACAACCAGCAGGAGATTGGCTGTTCTTGGTTACTAGTGATGTCACAGTCAGCGAGGTCACAATACTGATGATATATAGGGAGGAATACAACTAAGTCAGTCTCATTAAACAAGTATGAATGTCCATTCCACAGGACTTTCAACTTAGTGGGGCAGAAGAAGTTGATGATGTAATTTGAGGGAGTGCTGGTAGCTCTGCATCTGGTCAGATGCCTTTCGGCGCTGTCATGTGGAATAGGACAGATTGGGAAACTGTGAAATTTGGGATCCTCCATACTGCAACTCTCTTTTACGTCTGTCCAGGGCTAGTATGCAGTCCCTGACCCCAGCCCCACTGTACACTATCAGTAAGATGCATAGCCTCCAACAGTTGCTGTGGCCTGCCTTGCAGTGCTCAATAGATCTTGTCAATTGAGAGGGCAGCATCCTCATCTGAAAGTTTAAGCATTAAATAACTAACTTTTCCTTCGTGGCCTATTACTTTAGGTGGCTGCTTGTTCATCGGTAAGGCTTAGAACACTGACGGCACTTCATTTGAATTGTATTCACTTTTTGCCAGAGGGGCCGGGTAAGCAGGTAAATTGCAGACTCACAGACTCGGACTAATCAGGTAGTTTGTCCTGGTTAAGACTTTCACAGCTTTTTATTCCTGGGAGCTGCCTCCAGGGAATGTGGACCTGCAAATCTTCTTCGGGGGTATCTCAGTCATCAAGTCCCACAGATGGAACTTCACTGTCAGTGAAGCGGGATCCACATGAAAGATTTTCAGCATTATACTGTAACTGGGGCTGCCCATGCCAACATCGTTTGTCAATGTCACCAACCCTATAAATGCGTAAGCGGCCCCACTCCCTCCACAGTTCTTTCCCGCCGTTGACTTGATTGCACGAGTCTCCGCTAAGTTGGGTTTGCTCTGCCGAATATTTTCTATTTTTGGATGGTGGAGGCTCCCCGTGGGCTGAAATGTTCTGTTATTTGATTGTTAACACACTAGTGGGTTACTTAGGTCCCAGTGCTTGCTTGGGCAGCCTGGTAGTAAGGTCATGGTTTTTAATTTATGTTTGGCATATTATGTAACCCTGTTAAGTTCTGTGCTGTATTACACTAATGCATTATAGATGGTTTTTATGTAATATGTTAGTTCCCGCTATGGATAACTCTCTGAAAGGTGTCTTCCATTGTCTTTATAAGTGAATGTATCATCTATCAATTGTGTATCCTTTCATGGATATTTTTGTGTTATAAGTTTTGCTTGCACAATTTATAAATAAAAAAAGAGAGAAACTAAGTCAGCCTCCAAGTAGAGTGCAGTTACACCTAGTACTGTTGAGCAGAAACTCGAATTGGCAGAACAGAAAAGACAAAATATTTCAGATATAAGAAGTAACAGCTGACTACTTCTGAAATTTGCTGTTAATTCTAGGCAATACAGTGGCTGTTTAATGTTGCTGTATCTATTTTGTATTCTGTTTCCATACCAGCCCTTTCTATATGTTGATCTAGTGACTGCACATCAACAGGTAAATTTGGCTTCGAAGAGTGTCCAGACAGAGAAATGTGCAACCTGTGTTCTGCTAAATATCCTCACTGTTCTCCTTACAGGTTGGTGCCAACTTGTCTTGTCAGTAAAGGCGTGCTGTCTACCCAAGACTAGTACAGTACTTGTGTATTGCCTGTCCTGCACTGATCGCCCTCGAGTTACATGTATTAGTGATTGCTTACAAGGGAGCCGCAACAGTGACCTACTATGTGTTGTAGGATATCACCCAGGCATACCTAGATGGGAAGAGTTGTGTCTACAGTCATGTTTTAATCCGTGTTCCTGAGCTTCAGCAGTGAACTGTTTCAAGAAAGTACGATTTGCACTTACTGCAGTCTAGGCTTCCTGGAACAGATTGTTCATGTAATTAATGCAACAACTACATATCTTAAAATATTATTTATTGCAGTGCATTTCATTTGCCCATATATATTACCAGTGTAACTGAACCACTTTTGCCACCTGCAATGTCTGTGGTTTTAGCTACAGTATGTGTGAACTGCAAGCATATACTAGCCATGAACAGCATTTTGTCTTGGTTAAGGTGATAAAAGCGCTTACTGTATAGTGTTTAAAGGATATGAACACTTGCTTAATAAAGTGACGGATTCATTAGAAAACAGTGGCCCAAAGCACATTTATTGTGCTCTCCTTAAGAATGCTGTTTGATCACAACCCGACTGACTGGTAAACTTAGCACTGCTTTCAGACAAGATGAGGACTGGTATGTAGTTGTTGGGTGGGGGGGATTGCAGGATGCTCACATTTTTAAAACCAATCTCCCCATTGGGGGGAATCCTCCCCTTACCAAATCATCTGATTTTTACTTTTTCTCCCCACTACAGAACTATTCACCACACTGCCATTTCCTGAAGCACTGGGAATGCTGTGAAGCTGACTAGCTTATGTTGTCTGAATCATGAATTTGGCGCTTCAGTCTAAATAAACTTTAAATCTCACAGTGTGAATAGCACAGTGCTGAAAGAGGGGATACACAACATGTGACGGGAACAAAGGGAAAAGCAGTAAAGAAACAGGAGTGGCAAGAAAAATAAGACAGATGACTGAAGTAAAATTGAGAAAGTAGAAGACCAGCACAAATCAGACAAAAAGAGAGGAAGAGAGGAAAATAAGGAGCTTGGGAATCTGATGGCATTCATGGTAAAGAAAGGAGGAGAGAGAACTAAAAGTCGTGCTTAACGTAGTAGTGCAACAAAATTGACCCTGCTTTTTTTTTGTTACTATAAAAGATCCCAAGCATCTTCAGTTTTATTTGGTGGTAACACAAATGTAATTCCTTCAAAATTTTAGAAAAATATTAGTTGCTGTGTTGGTCCTTGTACAAAAGGATGAACAAAAGGGGTGCTTTGATACCCTTTATTGGACCTACACTGAACCCTGAGAAGACAGAGGTACTGGTGGTCGAGCCTGGTTGCCAGCATGATGTGGTTGCCATTGGTTTGGGAACAGGTCTATTCCTTGGCCCTTGTTCCATTGTTGGCTGCCTCTAGGGTGAAAAATCTGGGTGCTATCCTTGACGACGGTTTGACACTTGAATTTCAGGTGTTGGCCGTCATCCAGAGTAGTTTTTACCACTTAAGGAATATCGCCCGGATTAAACCCCTGGTTTCGCCTGGTGACCTGCCCATGCTGGTAAATGCCTTTGACACGTCAAGGCTAGACTACTGCAATGCTTTATGCTTCAGGATCTGTGGAGGGAACCTCCGTCGCCTGCAGCTATTGCAGAACGCAGTGGCCAGGTTGCTGACAGGTCTGTCTAGATCTAGTCACGTGACATCGATTCTGTGTGACCTGCACTGGTTGCCTGTCAGATGGAGGATCATCCTCAAGGTGGGCTTGCTTACCTACAAGGCCCTATACAGATCGGGCCCTGGCTACCTGTGTTCTCTCCTGACCCCTGCCATCCCGGTGTGCTCGCTCCGCTCCTCCACTGATGGCCTCTTAGCGGTTCTGAGCGCCAGGTTGAAAACCTCAAGAGATCAAACATTTGAGGTGGCTAGCCCAGCCCTCTGGAACTTGCTTGCAAGATCTCAGAGGGAGGCCCTGTCGGTGGAGTTTTTTTTTTTTAATTGAATAAACTTTATTAAACTTTTACAGGTAACCATGGAATTATAGAAATCTGGCAGCAGAATAGGACCCAGTTGGCCCATCAAGTCTGCCCCCTCCCTACTCGTCCCCTTTGTCCTGAGACATCCCACTCCGCCCCCTGGCCAGCCCCATATGTCTGTCCCATGCTATCTTAAATCCCTCCACCATTTCAGCTCCCAACACTTCATTCGGCAGTGTGTTCCAGGACTCTGCCACCCTTCCACCCAGACATGACAGAGGTACTGGTTGTGGATCCAAGCCATCGGCGCGGAGGGGTTACCCCGGCGTAGTTTTAGGGGTGTTCCCCTTGCCCTGTCTAGACAGGTGAAAGATTTGGGCGTGATCCTGAATGACAGTTTGACACTTGACACTTGATGCGCAGGTGTCGCCCGTCATCAGAAATAGATTTTACCATCTCCGGAATAATTGTCTGAATCCGAGTCCTGATCCTGCCTGAGGACCTACCACACTGGTGCGTGCTTTCGTCACTTCCAGGCTGGAGTACTGTAATTGCTCGCTACCTAGAGTAATCTGAAGGCAACCGCCGCAGGCTGCAGTTGGTGCAGAATGCGGCGGCATGGTTGTTGACTGGGGTGAGACGGTGTGAGCATATGACTCCGGCCCTCCGCGGACTGCACTAGCTGCCATTCGGGTGGAGGATTGTCTTCAAGGTAGGGCTCCTGACCTACAAGACCCTGCATGAAAGGGGACCTATGTATCTGCAAGGTCTCCTTGTCCCCTACCATCCATCCTGGGCACTCTGTTCTGCCGGGGTAGGTCTCCTTGGAGTTCCCAGGGTTAGGTTGCGGCACTCTGGGGATAGGGCATTTTTGGTGGTGGCATCTACCCTATGGAACTCCCTTCCTGGTTATTTAAAGGAGGCTTCCTCAGCAGAAGCCTTTAAAAAGGGGTTAAAAACATACCTGTTCCAATAAGCCTTTACTGATTGATTAAGTGTTGTTTTTAAGGGATGGATAGAAGAATTTTAAATCCGTTCTAACGATCAACTGTTGTATAAATATTGTTGTGTGTTTTTACTGTGCAGCACCCAGAGTCTCTGGAGATGGGCGCTTTTATAAATAAAATAGCTATCTGTCTGTCTGTCTGTCTATCAATCTATCAGTCTATCTATCTATCTGTGAAGTAACGCCCCCTCACATTGCACTTGTATCTTCCTCCTACTAATCTTTGATTATGCCCCCTAGTTTTAGCACCTTCTTTCCTTGTAAATGAGCTGCCCTCCTTCACCCTGTTTATTCCATTCATGTACTTGAATGTTTCTGTCATGTCCCCCCACTCTCTTCTGGTCTCCAGTGGGTACATATCCAATACAGAATCATAGTAATAGGAAGACAGAACCAACAAACAATGAACAGTGAACACAGAGTGAATAACAACAAACAAAGAGCAGCAATAAATAGACAGATAACAACCTTCCCCCAAGAGGTTTTTAAAAGGAATCTCAAGACATATCTTTTTAATCAAGCATTTTTTAATTAGTGACTTTACTGATTTTACTGTTATTTATTGATTTTAATTGGTTGTTTATATTTATTCACCCAATTATTTCTTTTAAAATATGATATTGTAAGTCTTTGCAATACCATGTAAGGTGCCTACAGCCTCTGGGATTGGGTGCGGTATAAATAAAGCCTACTACTACTACAGATAATTTTTACAAAATGTTTAAAGAGCAGCTGATGCCTTCAGGAGAATTTTAACAAAACATAATATTTAGACACAGTTCGGCTTGTATTTCACATTAGTTCTGTAGTCCTCCTCCCCATTATTTATTACTGATGTAATTTGCATGAACACATGATCCTTGCTCCTGAAGAGTTCATTGATTCCTGTTGTTTTCTCCTTACCTGAAGTCATAATGCACTGCTTGTGACATCACAGTTACTCCCACGGCAACAGATTATATCACAACAGAGGATTATGACATGAAGTAGGGAGTAAGATATACAGGCAGATGAACTCTGGGGAATAAAGATCATGTATATATGCAGATTTCCTCAGTGATAAATAATGTGCAGGAGAAATCTATAAAATATATATGGAATGCAGGCTGAATTGTACCTAAATATTATGTTTTTCAAAGTTTTCTTTCAGGTGTCAGCAGCTTTTTAAGCTTTCAAACTCACAGAGTCCTTCATCAGAAACATGGCAGTTACATCACTTCAGTGCCCAGTTAGAATAGTATCTACAATATTTAGATATCATCATAGACATAGAACTATTAGAATTCTATAAAATAAATTATCAAACTTTACTAAATCAAACAAAAGGAGATTTAAATCATTGGCAGATACTTCCATTTACTTTAATTGGTAGGGTGAACACCATAAAAATGAACGTCCTTCCAAAATTTCTTTTTTACTTCAAAATCTCCCAGTAGAATTGAAGGAAGATTTTTTTTTTTAGGAATTTGATACTGCTTTAAGGAAATTCCTCTGGAAGAGTATGAAACTTTGCTTAAAATTAATAAAACTATATGCTGCACTGGATCAGGGAGGCCTAGCACTCCATAACTATAATAAATAATTGCAAGCAAGTGATGTGAACTGCGAAAAGTTCCTACTGTAAACAACTGCTCAACGAGTCTGTCAGGGATCCACGAGGCTTCCAGAACCACATAAAGTCTTTTATGGGTCAGGATAGAAGTGCAGCAGTTACTGACAATGCTGGATGGGTTAAATTGCAACAACAAAGGCCAGATTGCTAACGCCCTAAGCGGTCACATCACTCACCTCAAGGATTGTACGCTGCTGACAGGACAGTCTGCAACTACAAAGGAACACATCATTAATCTGGGTTCCTTTTCATTTAATATCAGGACTATCTCTACTGCCAAAGTCTTGAGTCTTCTGAGATCTGTCCCGGCATTCATATCTGCTGGCTCAGATGGCCTACTACCAAGATTTATCAAAATGGTTGCTCCTTGACTTGCTGCTCCAGTCACCAGACAATTCAACCTGTCGCTAACCACTGGGACAGTTCCAAAGCTCTGGAAAACTGCCAGGGTGGTTCCAATTCACAAAAAAAGGAGACACCAAGAACATTAAGGACCTACCGTCCACCCAGAACATTGAGAACTACCATCTCATCGCCATCCCGTCTGTCCAGAATAAGCTGCTGGAGAAGATCATAGCTGCCCAGATTACAGAACATCTGTAGCAAAATAAAATTCTGTCACAAGCCCAACACGGATTCAAGAAGGGGCACAGCACATCAACTGCCCTGATTCAGTTTACAAATAATGTAAAGGTGGCCATGGGCAAGGATATGCTTATAGGAGCAGTCTTCATAGACCTCACAAAGACGTTTGACCGTGTGGATCACCCATTGCTACTGGAAAAATGGACCTCTTTGGGTTTCTCACCTACAGTGACCTGGATGGCCAGCTACTTATCCGGATGATGGCAGTTTATCCAAATTGATAAAGCAAAATAAGATCTTGCTCACACCAACGTGGGGGTCCGCACGGATCAATATTAGATCCCTTATTGTTCTCCATTTTCATAAACAACTTACTCGCCCTAGCAGACCCCTGCTTAGCGTTATTCTGTGCAGATGACATGGTTCTGTATAGCAGCGACAAGGACCTATCGATCATTAACTCACACTGACTGATGTGTTTGATGGCACACTGTCATGGCTCAGGGAAAACAAATTACTGCTGAACGCAAAGAAGACAGTCACCATGATCTTTGGCTGTGCACCGAGACTAAAAATGTTTCTGCCACGCTCTCCATCCCTAGTTCTCTCAGAACAGCTCTGGATGTTGTACTGTCTTTTAAATACCTAGGTATCACCCTGGACTCACCCCTGGATTTCAACCTCTAACTGTCCACCATTTGTAAATCAGTAAATATAAAACTGGGTCTAGCCTATAAAATCAGGTACACCCTCACCATATCTGCCAGGCTAGCCATTTCATGGGGGGTCCTGCACCCTAGCTTTACCTACGGTGTATCTACGTATCTGGAAGCCAGCAAAAAGGTGCTTAACCAGATGGAATGTGTGCTATAACAACATATGACGTTTTGCCCTCTGCACCCTGGAGGACCCATCACTGCCTCCTTTATTCCAATCTTGGATGGCTATCCCTGACATCCTTCAGAATCTATACAGCAGGATGTCTAATCGACAGCATAATGAGGTCCGGCACCCCACCAGCACTTGCAGATTTCTTCAGCCGCACTCCTCAGGCTTAGGTTTGTCAACAGGCCACTATTCGACATCCCAAAATATTCAGCAAAGATGGCTGAGCAGGTTCTCTCAGCATTTGCACCCAAGATTTGGAACTCCGTCCCTGAGCCAGTTAGTTGTGCCCTTTCTCACCTGGTATTTATGAACAATCTTTGCAAGCATCTCATGAGCACAGATGTGTGTGCATGCAGCCAGATCCTGGGTGATCCTGCATAACCAGGTCTTATTTCCAGGCCTGCAAGTTAAGTGCACTGAACTACCCTACCCGATTCTTTTGTTATAGATAGGTGTAAGGTTGGCTTACCTGACCTGACCAATTGTTAATGCCTTGTTTTTATGTCTTATTTGTGCTTCCGCCCAACCACTGATGTACTGCTATCTGTATCTGTATTCCATATTTGTACCATCTGAAAACTCAAACTGCTGATTTTACTTGATGTATGGAATAGTGTGCACATGTAACTGTTGTCTCCCAATATTTTGTATGCATTACCTTGATGTTTGTACTCTCCCGGGTCATGCCTGAAAATAGGCAATGACTCTGCCTAGTGCACGTACCTGGTAAACAAAAAAATTAATAAATAACTTTAAATTATATTATTATGTAGCCAACCTTGCAGGAGCTAGCAAATGGATCAAACCAACAGACTCAGACTCACTGGTAAATATGGAATCATGCTGGACACCATATCAGAAATTACAACATCTGTTCTACGTGGAGAACTATTATATAATAAAACAAGAACCATGTGAACTACAAATACTATTTATGAATGGCAGAAATTAATGAACTGGGCTAAAATCTCCACATTTTGCACAAAATAGTCCCCCCGTATATTTGTACTCATTCTTTTTAACCATGTACTGTGGACAGTACATTTAAAATATGGTATAAAAAAAGGACTTGTGGAAGTAGAACAGTTTATTGATAATGACCAAATAAAAGATTTCGCCTCTTTAAAAAATCAGTCTGAACTTAGTAATAATCAATTTTATGGATATTTGCAAAAAGATATAGCTATAGTTACTAATAATCCACTTCTAGCAGATGTAGTAGTACTACTGCTATGCAGATCCAGGGCAGAAAAGTGGATTTCAGCTTTATACCACTGTTTTTTCTCAAAAATATTCTAGGGGAAGACCCCCATTTGAAAAATAAATGGGAACAGAAAATTAACCATCGTATTACTCAGTCTCAATGGTCTAATGTAATGACTATCAAAAAAATAGGAATAAAATCAGTAAGGGTTATCCAAATACATTTTAATGTTCAGCATAGGGTGTATTATACCCCTCCAACGCCTTAATTTAATAAACACAGACATCTCCTTCTTGTGTCCCAGATGTCATGATTAACAAGGAACATTAGAGCATATGCTTGTTATGTGTTCATGTTCAGACGTATGGTGGAGCAAAATCCTGAACTTTATGTCAAAGGCAGTTCAAGGCCACTTCTAAAAATGTAAGTTTGATTCTACTAGGATTAGACAAATCCATCAGAGGTTTTAATCATGGGCTTCAGAAATTATTCATTTATTTATTAAAATTTTTCACCAGGAAAGCACACTGAACAACAAGTTGCTCTGCTTCCGGTGCGATCTGGGGGAGGGTACACAGGATGAACAGTGATGCATTCAAGGTGCATGACACAACAGTTAACATACAGTAAACAAAACAGTTGGCAGTTAACAATTGGCAGTTTAGTGTAAGTGGAAGGGGAACAAGAGAGCAACACAGGCATGATCTCAAAATACAGAAGATAAGGGTACAATTAAGTATAGATGGAGTAGAGAAGTTACGGTACATGGGACAGTTACAGGGAGGAGCAAAAGTATTAGTAAGCTCAGTTAGCTTTAGGTGATACATAAAGTGCCAGGGGGAGAAGGGGACTGGGACGGTAGGTAATAAGGGTGAGGGGAGGGGTTAGTGAAAGCCGAACCCATGGGCCCTGCCAGGATATTGAAGAACCCTGCAAGGGGACAGGGACTGCTAGACAAGCTGGGATTTCCAAGGGGAACTAGAAGTTTGGGAGGGTAGGTAAACAAGTGTAGTGTGTGAAGAAAGGGAAGGGGGGAGGCAGGAGGGGATAGGGAGAACCAAGCCAAAGGGCCCCATAGAGTATGCTGGGAGGATGGGCCCTATATAGGATGCTGAGGGAAGGGGGAGCCAAACCCAGAGGGCCCTTTCAGGATGCTGAGAAACCAGCGAGAGGCAGGGGAAGCCAGAAGAGAATGGGGGGTTTTAAGGGGGTGCCGAGGAATTTGGCAGATAGATATCTAGTACTACGGACAGAAAAGGGCTAAGAAGAGGGGGAAGAAAAAGAAGGAGGAGGGGAAGGAGAGTAGAGCCCAAAGGACCCCTTCAGGATGCAGAGAACCCTGCAAGGGGGGCATGGAGGGCTACAAAAGATATGGGGAATGAAAGGTAGGCTAGGAGTAGATATGGTTAAGGGGTGAAACTAGACCTATGCAAGGACTTGGTTTAGGGAGGGTCATGGCAAGAGCAGCTGGATGAAAGGTAATTATGAAGGGCTGAACCGATGGAGTAGGTAGAGGAGGAGTGATGGACTTGAGGAGAGAGGGAGTTCCAAATTTTGGGGAAGCGGTATGAGAAGCCAGATTGACCAGTGAGGGTGGAGTGCTGAGGGATTGCCAAAGTACATGAGTCGGAGGATCTAAGGGAATAAGAGGGAGGGGGAGGGGTGATAAATGAGGAGGAGAGGTAGGTTGGGAGTTCACCCAACCAGTGTTTGGAGGTGAACTTTGTGCAGTGGGATAGACGTCTGTTTGTGAGAGAAGGGAAGGACAGTGCATGGTAGAGATCGCAATGATGAGTGCAAGAAGGGGCATCAAGGGCAAAGCCCCAGAAAGAGTGGAATAAGGTGTCCAATCTGGTCAGAGGATTTGGGAGCAGCACCATAGACTACATTACAGTACTTGAAAATGGGGAGGATCATCTTCTTGACAAGTTAATGCCTGATCGCAGAAGGAATGCTGCTACGATTCCTGAACAGGGCACCAAGCTTGGGGTGCAGTTTTTTCAGGATGGCATCAATATGTCCAGAGAAGCTGAGGTGTTGGTTAAGCCAAACCCCAAGATATCTGAAGGAGGAGGAAGTGTGTCCTAAAATAGTCCCAACCAGGGTGTGGAAGGAGGGAAGGTTGGGGATCCTAGAGAGTCTCTGCCTAGTGCCAAAGGTCATGGAGACAGTCTTCTTGATGTTAAGGAAAAGGTGATGGTTAGCAAACCAGAGCTGAATTTTGTTGAAATTATGCTGCAAGCTGGTTGTAACCTCAGCAGGACTGGACCCAGAAGTATACAAAACTGTATCATCGGCCTATTTGTGGATGGAGGAGGAAGGGGAGCAGACTGATGGTAGGTCATTTAGGAAGATTGAGAATAACAAGAACCAAGCACTGAGACCTCTGTGGGACTCTTCGTAGTGACTGGGGTGACTCCAGAGATCCTAACTGATTGAGCTCTACCAGTGAGATAAACCCTGAGCCAGTTAGTGGCAGAAGAAGACAGGCCTGCTGAAGAGGGAGAGTCCAGCAGGAGGGTGTGGGAGACAGTGTTGAATGCTTTGGCAAGATTGACAGAAATGGCTGAGGTGATAAGGCCATTGTCCTTCCTGATCAGGATGGAGTCAGTGAGCCTGAACAGGGAGGTGATGGTGGAGTGTTTTTTTTCTGAAACCAGATTGGAAAGGGGTGAAAAAGGAGGAGTCAGAAAAATAGGAGGTGAGTTGGGTAAGAATGAGATGTTCTTGAAGTTTAGTGAGGGTAGAGAAGAGGAAGATGGGGCTGTAGTTACTAGGGGAAGAGAGGCCCCCACCTTTGGGTAAGGGGAGGACCATAGCATGTTTCCAAGAGGTTGGGACCGAGCCAGTAGAGGAGAGGTTTAGAATGGGGAGGGAGGTTAGACGATGGCAGGGGCTGAGAGAGAGAGAGGAGGTTGGGGTCAAGGTCATCTGGGAAGGAACCTTTTGAAGGGTTGATAGTAAGCAGGGCATTTAGGGCATCATCATTGGTGATGGGAGAGAAGGAGAAGGAGGGTGAGAGGATGAGGGAGGCGTTTAAGAGTTGGAGGCGGTCGGAATGGGAGAGTAGAAAGGAAGGGACTTTAGCAGCTCAGCGGCACATGTGGTGTAGTAGGAGTTAAATTCCACTGCCACAATTTTCGGGTCGGTTACAAGAGTGTTGTTTATTTTATAGACCGGGTGTGGAGGGTGGGATAGGGGTGTGAAGAGGGCATCAACTACCTTCCAGAATTTTGTGGAGTATTTATGTTTGTGAGGAAGGCTGATTTAAAGTATTCAGACTTAGCTAATCTTGCAGCCATGGTGCAGGCATTTCGGAGCATACAGTATGTAGTGATGTCTCTAGGTGTCTGAGTTTCCAAGCACGATGTCTAGCCCTGTGGCAGGCCAGAAGTCCTGGACTAATCCAAGGAAGGTGATTGCCCCTGACTCTGGATGTTTTAAGTGAGGCAAAATTATCCCAAGTACCTAGGAATATACATTTGAAGTAAGTAAGTAAGGGCCAGGTCCCCCGAGGCCTCCCTAGGGGTGACCAGTCAGAGAGGGTGAGGTTGCGCAGTAGGGGTTCAAGATTCAGTGAGTTGAAAGTGCGTAGTTGCAGGATTTTGTGCAGGGATTTAGGCCTGTGGACTTTTCTGACTATAAAGGTTGGGTTATGGTCGCTGAGAGTGTCAGGAAGGATACCAGATTTGATTATTCAGTGGCAGTGGGAAGTGATTGCCCAGTCAATCAGGGAGTGGTTTAGAGTCTTGTGGTTTGGACAGGTGGGCTCTGAGATCAGCTGGGTGAGGTTAAGGGCTCCTGTTTTGTTACGTGTTTTGGCAGACTTAGGTGACAGCCGGTTTAAATTGAAATTGCCCAGGATGTGTAGTTCACCGGAGTTAGAAAGGGCAGAGATGGAGGTGACCAAATCTAGGGAGATACTTGGCTGAAAGTTTGGGCAACAGTAGACACCATATATAAAGGTAGGGATAGTGAAGGGCAGGGTAACTTGTATGACTAGAGCGTCATGGGTTGGAGGTAGAATATTGGAGTGTGGTAAGAAAGTACATGGCCACACCTTCACCCCTACCAGCCCAGTCTTGCCTTAGGATGGAGTAGCCTGAGATGGAGACCGAGTGGTCAGGGATCGTATCCTTTAGCCAGGTTTCCTTAATAATAAGTATATTGGGTTTTAGAGTAGACACCATGATTTGTAGGAGGTCGCTTTTTTAGTTGTAAACTACAGATGTTTAAATGCAGGATCTTGAGTCCTTTAGGGAGAGTAGGGGAGGGACCTGAAGTGGAAGGGGCAATTGAGCCTGGGTTAGGGTGGTAATTTCCTGAGGAGAGCAAGAGCAGGGCAATAATTAGGAAGTGAATCTTAGAGCACTTATGAGTGGATGAGGAAGAATCCTTGGGCCTAGAGGGAGAGGGAGAACATTAGATGAAGAAAGGCAAGATTAGCTGACATGGAGATCAGGGAGGCCTGGGGGAGATAGGAAAATGAGATCAGGGTTCAAGGAGGGAGGAAGGAGTGACTGCGAGGATGAAAGTAGGAGACTGAAGATATGGGGTAAGGGGTGGTGTTGGGTTAAATGTTTCAAGTGAATAGTGTGCAAGTGGAGGGGGTAAGGAGAGGGTAAGGAACAGTAAAAGGGGAAAGGTGGAGAGGCAGAGTTGCATTTTGAGAGGAGGAGGATGAAATTGACCTGAAGATAAGAGAGTAGTGGGTTAAAATAAGTGGAATAGCAGATTGGTAGGCGAGTGAGGAGAGAAAGGAATAAGGCAGTAATTAGGCAGTGAACTCTAGGGAGGAGCTGCGATGGAATGGCTTTGGTATTCGGCCCTGTAGTGGGCGGAGAAAATAACTTGCAGAGGGGAAAGTAGATACTAGTAATTAATTTATAAAGGATTCAGGTCACCTGACACCAGCGGGGAACATTTAGGGTTTATAATTGAATTTGGCTCACGGGTCAGTATCCACCTTAATTTTGGCTCCGTGGCAGGTTACAACTTAATTTGTCCCAGGGGTCAGTTTCAGCTTACTTTTCGATCCATGGCAAGGTTAACAACTTAATTTCAACTCCTGTGCACGTCAGCAGCTGAAAATGCAGGTCTGGGGCAGGTTTATAATTTCTTTAGGACACCAGAGCACTCCGTGTGCAGCAGGCTGAACTGGATAAACAACGAGCACTCCAAGTGCAGCAGGTTGAACTGTATTAAACAAGGATTTAACTTTAAGATCTCCAGTCGCACCATGAACACAATTTAACCCCAAGTGGAGAAATTAACTAGGGGTCAGTAGCCACTTAGCTGTGCACTGAATTAATTAATGGCTGGAGCCCCAAGAGCCGAAAAAAAGGCTCCAAATTTGAAAGTCAAACAAAAGGCAGTGGCGCAGTCTCAGAGGGTGTCCTGATTCCGTACATTTTGGATGCTGGCCAGCGGGTGGGGATCAGCTCCAAGGGGTATAGAGGGTGTCTCGGGATAGTGAGAAAAGGATCATGGGAATGAAAGCAGATGTGGAGAGGAGTAAACAGAGTGTGTTGACGAGGGGCCTCTACAGGAGAAGATACTGGGAGGAAGAAAAGGAGATATGTCCCAGTGGGGGTTGGGGGGGAGGTCACGCAACAGCAGATGCAAGTGAAAACAGAAGAGATTGGATTATAGCTCTTGTGGGTGGAGCACAGCTATGATTGTAGCATTTAAGTGCCTCTTACAAAAATGGAAAGACTGATCTTCTGGAATTTTCTCAGTGGCTTAATCGAATGGCGGCCATTCACAGACTCTAAAATATTTTTTACACTACTGTCACATTACAACAAGCTTATGAAAAAATGTGGTCCCCATTTACTAGTACTCTAAAACTAGAAGACATCTTGCGCCACCTTCATGAATGGCAAATATAAATGTACACGTTTTAAACATAATTGATAATGCCCTAGATCCAGGTACAATATTTGTTACAGAAAATAATGACTTAATTAATACTCTGAAAAGTAATGAACTATAGGCAAATATGGGGCTTCTTATGAATTCTAGGCTAAACGTAATTATTCCGCAAAGCTGACTGTATAGAAGATGTTTAAACTTGCTGTAAAAATCTTAGTTTGCTTCTTAAATTGGGTTACATGGCAGTTATGAACTTAACTGCCATGTTTCTGATAAAGGACTTTGGAGTATGAAAGCTTAAGCATTTTGTAAAAATTATTTGTTGGTCCAATAAAAGGTATCAAACCACCCCTTTTGTACATCCCAAATTTTAGTTTTTTTTTTTTTATTTTGGGAGTAATCCCTTTTACCCCCTACGTTCACCAGAGCTGTCTCTCCTTCAGGCCGCCAAGGTCCACAGACATTCCCTACTATCCCCCCCTGCAACCACCTACCTCACATCTGCAGCCGTCCACGGATTAGCCCCAGTATAACTCTTCACTGGGTGGGTCCCCACTCCTCCGAGCGGGAAGGCACCAGCGGGGAGGAGGCACCAGCACACTGTTTTTTTCTGGTCTCCGGCAGCTGCTGAGACATTCATGGCTTCCAGGGGAGTCTTCGAGGCTGCCTGGGGTCTGCAGCCGTCATCCGGCTAGACTTCTGGCATGATTTTCCTGGTTTTCTTGTGCCCCCTTATGCACTGCTACTTGTAGTGCCCCCAGTCTCCACTTGGGGCCTCAACGTGAGCGAGGCCAAGCCCTAACCGTCCCCAGGATAGGAGAGCAGTCCGTCGAACGCTCAATCCTGTCCTCCCCTGCCGACCCCTGATGACCTAGTTCCGTTCCCAAACCCGGGTCGCTGGCGTGGGTGGAGGTAAGGCACCAGCGCCTCAACCCTCTATGCCACCGGGCCGGACAATTTTAGTATTTTATAAATGTTTTCATTTATTTTTTTCTCGTGAAAAAAAGATCGCCTCCACATTTGGATTAAATAGCATTGTAGACCTGAGAAGGGCTAGGTCAGAGGGAAAAGAAATGGTGTACAGCATAGGAGATACCAAAACAGTAAATTTTACAGATGTGATAGTATTATTCTTAATTGTACGTGAAACAAGCTTTTCAGGAAAAAAAATTTTCTATGCTGCTTTAAGTTTGGAGGAAAACCACCATGACACAAAAACAAATTTTCAGCCCTGACGACTATGACAATGTGCATTTTGTAAAATTTATTTTGTATTTTGGTCTCTCTATCCGGCTTCAGATCTTACCTCCTTGCCCCAACTCATCAACAACCAGTTTCCTCTGTCACATGCCACCCACCAGCCATCATGGACCTTATTTGCACCTACTTTTAAAACAAGGCTTGGAACACAAATGGCAATGGCTGGCAGCCGGCATGGGAAAGAGATCACTTTCTGTGTTGGCAGAGTACCAGTTTTTGTTTGTGTTCCATGCTTTGCTTTAAACGTGGGTTAAGACTGAGGTCCATTAGTCTGGTTCCTCCTGCACATCCTTCATTCTAAGATTTTCGGTGCCTCACCTGTGTGACCAGATCAGAAGTCCTATGGCCAGTGGAGATAGAAGGGTTCAATGATAGAACACGAGCCTCCCATGCTGAACTTTACTGCCTGCCAACCCATGAAGCTGGACTATAAAGTGCAGTTTTATAGTTTTCTTAAACATTTGTATAATTAAGAACACAAGCTTGACTATGTTAAGAACATTTTAATTTATGTAAAACAGGAGAATGAAAAGATACATAACCATTACATACAGTGGTTTGCAAAAGTATTCGACCCCCTTGAAAATTGTCAGATTTGTCTGGATTACAAATGATATATTGAGATTTTGTTCTGTGTAATATTTATTTAAAAAGACTGACTCTCAAAATAATTATTTAAAGTGACATTGGTTTTATGTTTGAAAATATGTTTAAGAAAAATAAATAACTGAAATATGCTGTTTGCATAAGTATTCAACCCATGTGCTCTGGAAGCTCCAAGTTTACACAGATGAAAAATATTGCCCTAACGAGGACACAATTGGCTTACAATTGGCCTCACCTCTGAAACAAAGTAGCTTACATTCTCTGGATAAACCCCCCCCCCCCTCAGTTTAATGACCATTGGTCAGACTGTGAATCTGAAGGAAGGGTGTGAAAATGAAGACTAAAGAGCATTCTAAGGAAGTTAGAGATAAAGTAATAGACATGCATACATTAGAGAAAGGGTACAAAATAATATCCAAGTGTTTGGATATCCCAGTGTGCTGTTGGATCAATAGTGAGGAAGTGGAAGCTGCATCACACCACCCAGGCACTACCTAGACAAGGCCGTCCCTCAAACTCAGCGTCCGAACAAGGAGGAGACTAGTGAGGAAGCCACAGAGAGGTCAACAATCACTTTGAAGGAGCTACAGAGTTCAGTGGCTGAGAGGGATGAAGGTGCACCAGTCAACCATATCAAGAGCTCTGCATAATACTGGCCTGTATGGGAGGGTGGCTAGAAAGAAGCCATTACTCAAAAAGAACCATATCAAAGCACATCTGGAGTTTGCCAGAAAGCATGAGAGTGACCCAGCTAAGATGTGGCACAAGGTTTTGTGGTCTGATGAAACCAAGATAGAGAGTTTTGGCCAAAATTCAAAGCGCTATGTGTGGCGCAAACCTAACTGCCCATGCCTCGAGAAACACCATCCCTACAGTGAAGTATGGTGGTGGCAGCATCATGCTGTGGGGATGCTTTTCATCAGCAGGGACTGGGCATCTTGTTAAAATTGAAGGAAGAATGGATGGAGCAAAATACAGGGAGATACTGCAAGAGAACCTGCTTCAGTCTGCTAAAAAACTGAAGCTTGGGAGAAACTTCACCTTTCAGCAGGACAATGATCCCAAGCACAAGGCCAAAGCAACACAGGAGTGGTTAAACAACAAAAAGGTGAATGTCCTACAGTGGCCAAGTCAAAGTCCAGATCTCAATCCCATCGAGAATCTGTGGCACTGTTTGAATATTGGGTCCACAAGCGTTACCAACCAACCTGGAACAAATCTGCCAAGAAGAATGGGCAAGAATCACTCCCAAACAGTGTGCAAGGCTGGTAGATACTTACCCCAAAAGACTTAAAGCTGTTATTGCAGCAAAAGGTGGCTCTACCAAATACTACTGTCTAGGCGTTGAATACTTTTGCAAGCAGCATTTTCCAGTTTTTAATTTACTTTAAAAGATGTGCTGACGGATAATTAATTTTGGCTTTGAGGATATACTGTTAGAGCAAATGAGTTTGCTATAAAAATACTGACTGGAATAATATATG
This sequence comes from Neoceratodus forsteri, assembly GCA_016271365.2. Lineage (NCBI taxonomy): Eukaryota > Metazoa > Chordata > Ceratodontiformes > Ceratodontidae > Neoceratodus > Neoceratodus forsteri. The sequence goes on from CM057456.1 coordinate 1,237,434,506, forward strand.
TAAGTCTCTCATTTGTAATCCAGACAAATCTGACAACTTTCAAGGGGGTTGAATACTTTTGCAAACCACTGTATATATGGTTAGCCATTACTGTATGGTGTATGGCGGAACATTGTTAGGGATGGAAATCCATCCCTAGAATAGGTTTGTTGTGCTGCAGTAGCTACTTCATCACAGCTGTCGTGCTGCACTAGATATGTAGCTACTGCAGCACAACAATGTAGAACGTGGTCGCGCATGCTTATTCCACGAACCCTGCTCTTCCTGAAATGGCTGCAGCAGTGAGAGATGACCCTGGAAGAGAGTGACTCTGTGGAAAAAGTAGTGCAGATTAATTTCTCCTGTTTATAGTGGACTATACACTATGAAAGACAATGTATGGTCCACCATCTATAACAAGTGAGTTTAACAATCTCAAGGTTGACACTGTGACCAAAACCTCTCAAGCTGCACTCTCAAGGTTTAAGCAGTCGCCATGGCAACCTGTCAGTGGCTACACATGCTTGTTATATAGATCGTGGACCATACATTATCCTCTGTATTATGTATGGAAATCAGTGACTGCTCAAAAGTTGTGCACATTCTAAAAGTTGTTTTGCATGCTCTATTGTCAACATCACCTGCGTTCCCCCTCATGCTCTCTCTGGCAGTGTTCAGTTTCTCTACAGTAGTAATCCGGTTCCCCTGTGCTCACCACTGCAGCTTTCAATTTGTCTGCTGCACTTAGGAAAAAATTTCAGCAGCTGTTTCTTAACAGGCAGAAATGGAGTGGCTAGGGAAGGAAAGGGACTGGAGCAGCGAGAGGAAACAGACTTTTTTTTTTAAAGTAAAGACAGTGCCCCGACAGGGGGGAGGGGGGCAGAAGCCCAGAAGCTACATTTATTTATTTAATTTTAGTAGCCGGGTAAGCCCACTGAGACCAGAAACAGTCCCTTTTTCAGGGGCGACCTGGGGTTATTTACATACAGTAGAGATACGAATACAGACAATATAATTACATACAGAGATGTTATCAGTGAGTTTTCTTACTTTACAACATTCACGTTACAGCAATTGTTCACGAACCAATGACAACAATCAGCTATACTTGACATTTGTTAATCCAGTTAAGACAACTGTGGCAACAGACGAGTCACAGAATTTACATCAAGTGCTTAATGATGACTGAGCAAGAGGTGTCATTGGTTGAGTTCAGAGAGGTGTACCTTTAGCCCCTTTTTAAAACCTTCAAGGGAAGTGCATTCCTGTAACTTGTCTGAGAGTGCGTTCCAGAGAGGTGGGATGCTAGCAGGAAATGACCTCTGTCCTAGGGATGACTTGACTTTGGGCACATTAAGGAGCGTGCGATTTGAGGATCTGAGGGTCATTCTGTTCGGTTTGTCCGTTAGTGTTCCGGCCAGGCATGGGCGGGCTTTTTGCAGCCAGAGCTTGAAGACAAAACACTGTGATGGGTACTGTAATCGTCCTTCCAGCAGTGGCCATGAAAGGGCTTGTAGCACATGGCAGTGATGCTCACTGGGCGGGGCACCTGATGCAAACCTGCTTACTCTATGGTACAGTGTACTAAGCTTTTGCATTTCTGCCCCTTTGACAGTGAGACGGACCAGCGCTTCATAGAACAGGGTGGGTAATAATGTAATGTGCCAGTTACCACCTTTAGCCGGGATTCTTGTGTGAGGAAGGAGCTAAGGCAGTATAATAGACCAAGCTTCTGGTTCACGTTCTTGACCAGCTGGTCGACATGTGCATTGAAAGTGCAATTGTGATCTAAGGTAATGCCTAAGTATTTGATAGATTCAACAACCTCGACCTTTGATCCGTTGGAGAGGGTAGGTGATAATATTGACTCCCTGTTTGGACCTAATCTTGTTGGGCTGAACAACATTGCCTTCGTTTTTTGTTTTTTTTTTTGTCATTCAGCACTAGGTTATTACTTTCCAACCAGCCGTCAAGGAGTTGTAGGTCATTTGTCAGCTCACGGTTCAATGTCACTGCATCTGTGGAGGACCTATATAATACTACGTCATCCATGTGTAAGGTTATGTTTGCCCCACCACAGTTATTTGGCATGATGTTAATAAACAAGGAGAACAGTAGGGGCCCCAAGATAGACACCTGGGGGACCCCAGCATGTAAAGGACGTGTGCTAGTTTGGGTACCCTGCCATCTTGCAAGTTGGGTCTTTCCCTGGAGGTAGTCATTGAGCCATTTTACTGTCAGACAGTCAAGACCTAGTTGTTTATAACTGTCAATGAGTAGTTTGTGATCTACCAGGTCAAAGGCCTTGGTGTGGTCTATGAAGACTGCTCCGGTTGACTGCCTTTATCAAGAGCTGTGAAGATGTCAGAGGTGAGGCTGACAAGGGCAGTGTCTGTCCCGTGATTTTTCCTGAAACCATGTTGCGTGGACATGAATATATTGTGATTTTCTATGTAGTCGATTAATTGATTATAGACAACTCTCTCTAGCACCTTACTCAGGATGGAGAGGAGCGAGATGGGACGATAGTTATCAGCTTTTTCATGAGAGCCATCTTTATGGATTGGGTTGACGTGGGCCACTTTCCAGAGAGTTGGGACTTTTCTCTTCTAGGATGAATCTGTTAAACAGCCATGTGACCGGAGCAGCAGTTACTGGGGCAGCGAGTTTGAGTAATTTAGGTTCTAATTTATCGTGCCCAGCTGATCCAGGTGTTTTGATTTTCCTGAATTATTTAAGGTCCTCTTGTTTTGAAGTGACCTTAAAGTGAAAGTTTGTGGAGGGCGGGAGAGTGTTAGTCTTGTTTTGCGTAGATAGGGATGCCCCAAGCGTCGGGTCTTGAATTTGTCTTAAGTCTGTGAAGAAAACGTTAAGAGCACTAGTGACATCTATTGGGCTTTTCAGGCAAACGTCATTAGCTATTATGTCACATCTGCCCTGTGCTGGGTGACCCTTAGTGAGGGAGTTGATTTGCGACCAAACTTCTTTGGGGTTGGGAAGATTTTTCTTTTGAAGGTCAGTGAGATATTGTTTTTTTTGCAGTTTTTAGCTCTTTTTTGCATTTATTACGTAATTCTCTGAAAGTCTGCCAGTCTTTGGGCAGGTTTGTTGCTTTGAAGGACCCCCATGCCCTATCTCTCTCCCCCTAATGTGTTTTTTTGTGATCTCGGGATAGCCATCTTGCTTCCTGTCCTTTAACCCTGAGCTTTCTCATTCGGGCGTGTTTATTTGCCACTGATGGAAAGCTGTTAATGAAGAAATCTAGAGCTGTATCCAGGTTTGGGGCAAGTTTGATTTGTGCCTAATTTACCTCGGCTAGTGTTTCAAGAAAGGAGTCCGTCTTAGTTTGAGTAATTCCGAGCCCAGAATGTTCTTGGTCGTGGGGTGCAAAAGCTGTTTTTCCATATTCCAAATGTTGGGAGGTGGTCGCTTAGGGAGTCAGCAAGGGTACCTACCAGATTGAAGTTGTCGGGTTTGGAGGCCAGGGTCCAGTTGAGCATGGAGTGGTTACCTGTTTTCATGTTTAGCCTCGTGCGTTCCCGAATCAATTGAGTTAGATTGGACTCCAGTAGGAGATTTTTTAGGTCTTTATTCATTTGGGTCCCCAGTGGATATTAAAGTCACCCAAAATTACTCCCCCCCCCCCCCCCGGGGAGGTTGGGTAGCATGGACAGCAGGGATTTTAGGGCAACTGTTGCCATGTTGGGAGGGTTGTACAGGCACTCTGTTGTCTTCTGCTTGATTTCCTTAACTTCACTGGTTTCTCGGAGCAAGCCACAAACTGGTTCCAGAGCTACTTAAGCAGTAGAAGACGACAGGTAAAATTTAACTCTGTGGTGTCAGACTCTGCGCCTATCAGTGTTGGTGTTCCTTAAGGCTCCATCTTGGGGCCTCTTCTCGTCTCCATTTTTATAAGTGACATATTTTCTATTACCCCTTGGTGCTCAGCAGTCTTGTATGCAGATGATCTGGTGCTCTAGACCTCCTCTGCAAACATAGAAGAAATAGTCGACTAACATCTGCTTTTCTCATAATGCAAGAATGGATCCACAACAAAAGGCTCGTCCTAAACATAAGTAAAACTCAGGGCATGCTCTTCGGATCTGCAACCAAACTGAGAACAAATCACAACCTGTTCAACATCTCCTGTGCAGATGGCTCCCCCCTTACGAAAGTAACCTCATTCAAGTATTTAGGTGTCCTGCTTGATGAAACTCTCAACTTTAAGCACCACAGCATTGACACCTGCAAGTCAGTAAACTCCAAACTTGTAATAGTTTACAGGACTAGTCGGATGCTTACCCCCTCAGCTAGACTGGCTATTTCTAGGGGTATCCTACTTCCATCCCTTGCGTATGGTACTGTTACCTACATAAATGCTTCGAAAACTACCCTAAGCGGGATACAGTGTACAGTAGTATCTGTTGTTATGCCTCGGCTTCCCCATGTTTGAAGCACCGTTGCTTGCTATATGCAGACCTTAGATGACCTTCTCCATCTGCCAGCCTACTCCTTGCCCTTGGTACTCCGCCGGACAACATCATTAGAACTAATCTACCTACCTCTCTTGCAGGCATGCTGGTGCCTCTGTCCCCCACCTATGGCCTCCGCTCTACTGGACTCTTGTCTACTATACACCTCTAGGTGCAGAACCCTAAAAGGAACCTCAGCTTTCTCCTGCCTGGCCCCAAAATATTGGAATTCCCTACCTCTTGATGTTCGCTCTGCACCTAGTCATGTTGCTTTTAAAGAGATGCATCACACTCTCCTCGTCAGACATGCCCTATGTTCCTGTTTTAAACCCCCATAGGGTGCTTGACATCCCATTCCTCAGCTCTCAAAATGTTTCAGTTTTGCTCTGATCCCTTCTTACTGTTATATGTAGCATTTACCGTGGATTATATGTTAAAACTCTACTGCACTATGATTGTATGCTTATTATGTTTTGTACGATTGTGTATTTTTCTACCATTGTCTCTGTCATATTAGCAACACTGTTTACATCACAGAACATTATGTAGATATTTCCTTGTATGGTCGATTACCTCTGAACTATACCTGTTATTTATTTTGTCTGCCAATTTTGTATTGAAACCTCCTGGGTCGTGTCTGAAAATAGTCATATTTTGTGGCTACGATACCTTACCCGGTAAACAAAAAATAAATGTTTGGTTCCTCCCAGTAGCAGGGTTATGAATACTGCTTCACAGCTGCTATTCTCTAAGGTGGGTGTTGTCAACTGGGAGGCATTTAAAGAGGATCTGACAAATTATCTGATAAATTAGTACTCCTCCCCCCTTTTTAACTGGTCTGTCCTGTCCGAAGGCTTTAAAACCATTTATCTCTACCTCATGATCAAGTACAGTATGTGGGGTTTCAGCCACGTTTCTGAGATGGCTATAACATCTGGGGAGTACAGACTCACCCAGGCTTCTACTTCATGCATCTTTGGCCTAAGACTGTTAATATTCATATGGGTTATCCTTAACCCTCTAGTATTAGCCCATCCAGTTTTTGTGGATGAATTTCTGTGAGTGTTTGTACTGGGGTGGGGGTGGGGGGCAGGATTAATTTCAATGTTACCTCCAAGTAGGAGTTTTATTCTTGCCAGTATTTTGATTAGGAGCCTTGGTGTAGGGAGGAGGGTCCTTGTCTACTATCTCTTATGAAGCACAGTATTTTGTACATGGTTCCCCTTTGTCTGAGACCGTGCAGGCTGATTTCAGAGATGGAAGGTTTACTTAGAGTATTTATATTAGGGAAATTGTGTCAAAGGGGGTCGGCTGGCTGCTCGGCTTCAAAGTGTTTATGGAGCAGGATGTGATCTGAGCCAAGGACAACCAGTGCATACAAGGCTGCAGAGATTACACCCTGGACCAATTTTAGGTGTTATGGGATGGTTACTGCAAGGAATGGGTAAGAGGATTGTGTTCCCCTAAGTGTAAGGTGTGTCTGCAGTTGTTGATTTCTTTGTAATTTATAATTTAGCACTTTATGTCACCCTGTCTTGCATGAATATCTGAAATGCATGGGTGGCTCGTTATTTTATTTATTTATTTAGTTTCTTTCTTTCAGTTCAAGCGTTTGTGTGCCAGCATAATTATTCGTGTCAGGCCCTTTAAGTGAGGAAGGCAGCCATGTTGATTCCTCTAATTGGTGTGTAGACCAGCTAGGTGGAGTCTGTGTGGTGAGAGTATTTAATTGTGTCGGGGAATCAAGCTTAAGAGAAGCCCGTAGCTGTAAACGGGCCAGCGGTTTGGCAAAAATGGTGCCAAGTTTAAAGTCCAAACAAGCAACTGCTGAGTTGTCCGATTGGCATGCTGGAATACCTGGTGTGAGGTGAGCTCCTTTCAACGACGCATCTCTTGGAAGCCTTCTGGGTGCTCTCGGGGTAAGAAAGCTGCAGAGAAAGGAAGGGGAGCTGGGGTTAAATATTATCAGATTGGGAGGGAGGGGGAATAAAAGCTCAAGTTACACTCAGTGGCAGAGCTGAAGGGGGGGGCAGTTGCCCCGCCTGGCTGCCCCAGTGTGAGTAGTGGTGCCCCACTACCATCATTTTTCAATGTGCAGTGCCCATTGTGGAGTCCATGATTGACTGAATGCCCCCCGCTCCCAAATGCTCCCAAACCTGGCTCCGCCACTGGTTACACTGACTTAATAAAGTCCTAAACCACAAATGCAGCATGAGCTGGAATTAAAACAACTCCTCAGTAGAAGTTAATTACTCTGTACTCTAGCTAGGAAAAACAGGCTGGTTTCCACAACATGAGACTTCTCTTGCAATGTTAAAAAAAATCGGGCAATTAACTGATAGCTGACTGGCAGTTTTAAATATATTAGCAAACAGGAATTCAGTAAATCAAGCAGAAAAATCAAACCTAAGAGAAGTCCCATAGCTGTAAACGGACCAGCGTTTGGCAAAAATGGCAGCAAGTTTAAAGTCCAAACAAGCAACTGGTGAGTTGTCCGACTGGCGTGCTGGAGTACCTGGTATGAGGTGAGCTCCTTTCAGTGGCCCATCTCTTGGAAGCCTTCGGGGTGCTCTTGGGGTAAGAAGGCCAGTGTGAGGTGAGCTCCTTTCGGTGGCTGCGTCTCTTGGAAGTCTTCGGGGTGCATACTTAATTTTTAGTTTTAGCCATATTTTAAAAAGTAAATAAGTGACCATACACGTCTTGCCTTGCATTTCCATCTCAGGGTTGAGATAACAACATGAACCTCTTGAGATTTTCGCTCAAGGTCCATATGCTGTTATCTCAACCCCTTGGTGGAAACACAGGCTCGTTGTGTATGGTTGCCTATACATGATTCCTTACAAAGTATTACTTACTCAGCTTCAATGCCATGTAAAGGTTCAATTAATGTGTCCAACACAAGAGATGCAGCTAGAATCATTGAAACATAAAAAAATATGCCAGTGAAAGAAGGCCTTACTGTTTATCCAGTCTGTCCTATGTGGTTATGCGTGTCCTCTAGAGGTCTGTGTCTAGCTACCTAACTTTGTAACTGTTGCTAATCCACCGCTATAAATATAACAAAGGGACCACAGCTCTCACGCATGCTGGCATTGCAGCCAAGCTTTTTGGGCCTACAAATAAAAAGGCTTGGCATTCAGTCAAACCCTTGACTTGGGAGATAACCGACTTCAAGCTTGTGGAAGATCCAAGACACTTCTTAGGAGGACGTTATAAAAAGGTTGAGAATACATGTGGTATTTTAGTAATAACACACTTTCACATCATTACCAGTACATGTAACAATGTGTAAGAACATGATTGGCAAGTTAAAATTAGCTAGAATTGCGGTATAAAGAACTTCCGGGTGGATGGGAGAGAGCTGTAAACTGTAAATTAGGAGAACCCTAGTTCCCATCTCAACTACTGGTTAACTGTGTGACATTGAGCAAGTTACTCAGCCTCCTTGTGCTTCAGTCATCCCAGTTGTTGTTTATAAACAGGGCCCCCTCTGAAAACGAGATGCATAGTGGAGGCTACCAGGACACAACAGCGTCCAAGATTCCTGAAACACAAAGCAGATTACCTGTCATTGAAATTGCTGTTTCCTGGAATAACTCTGCAATATTGTGTTGTGTCACATACTGCCGGGCTCCACTGTAGCATCTTGACATAAGTGAGGCTTTTCCAGGTAAATGAAAAAGTCCGCTTGTGCTTGTGGGCCATTTTTGGCTCGAGATGTGGGATATTTCCTTTATTCGACAACACCATGCCGTGAAACAAATCTAAAGTGCAACTCAAGTTCTTGTGAAAAACATGAGTGTGTTATAAGCTTTTACAAGTTCTTCTTCAGTGACCTATTCAAAGGGGTGCTAAGAATAGGCCCGACATCACACACTCCCTCCCCTAGCATGTGTTGATGTAGGATTTAGAATTTTAGGACTATATTTTTTTCTTGGTGGGTTGTCATGAAGATCTTTTGCCGACAAATTTCTAGCAGGCACATGAAACTTTCTGTAGCGTGACATAGATGAAGCTGTCAGTGCTTTTCCTGCTGCCGTGCTGCTGTCGGTACTAGATCACTAGGCAAACATTCTGTTTTGGCACCCTTTATGAAAACATTACATCTCTTTTAAGACTGGTAAGTTTACATCTCATTACCACAGGAACTGATCAGCTGTGCAGTCTGTCTTTAAGTTTTAAACTGTTGTTAAAACACTATTTTATCATGCAGGATTTTTCTATTTGAATAATAATAAAGGGCATTATTGCTCACAGTCCAACTAGGTTACCAAATAAATCGAATCATAGTACTTGCAATGTACCATTGTGACTTCACATTTCAGTAACAAGCATTCACTATGATGTGTTCTAAGCTCAGTGTTCAGAACTAGAGCATACAGTTCGCTGAATGAAATGTACTGAGCTGTCAAGGCAGCAGGCTGGAGCCGTGTTCAGTGAAGGTAATTTAATTAGTGCTGATCATGACTCCAGATGATGGTGATTTGATCAGGAATAATTTAGTACTTAACAGCCTCTTACATGCACCAACTCCATGTGGGAAGGTAAAGTAAATTGTATAAAATGAATGTGCTGCTTTTTCATGTGCCTGTGCCAGTGATCTGGAAAACAGCCTCTCAGTAGTCATTGAAACCCTCAACAGGCTGATGGTATGAAATACCATCATAACAAATGCAGAATGCATTGTAAATATATTAGCTGTACAGGAAGTGTCAAGCTTGTACAAGATAGAGTTATCTGTTTCAAGAATACTAATTTTATTTGACTGAAATAATAGAATTAATAAATACAGTAGATATATTGTCAGCCCCCTTAGGCCCCAAAGTGACCTTAGTTAAAATGTTCTGATTTTTTACATTCTGTAGAGACTGGTGGCGTAACTGATAGTTTGATTCTCTTCCTTTTTTTCTTTGAAAAAGTGGACAACTGACCGCCCACCATAATGGTGTTACCACACAAAAACGTGTTTGTTTACATTCCTTGGTAGACCCACTGCATCTCTCCCGGACTTGGGAACACACACAGCACAGTCTAGTAACTCATAATGCAGTAGAAAGAGAGGATAGTATTCCATCATGAGTGGCTGCACTATTTGGGATTGTTCCTAATGTTCATGAAGTATGAAGTTAGAGAAGATCAAGGATTTGGAACAAAGCAAGGCTGGGTATAATTACGCCATTAGCATGAATTTCAGTTCTGCTAAGAAAGGAGACAGTTAAAAGAACAAGGAATATCAATTAATTTTAGACAAGGTAAAAAAAAATAATAAAATGTGGGTTTTTAACCTGCAATAATAGGAATGCAAAAAGGGTTAAAAGTGTCCCTTTAAAAAAAAAAAATTGTGCAAGTGTAGTGTAGCTAGCCTAGTATAAGCAGCTTAGTGCTGCAGTAAACATTTCCACACATATTTTGAGGAACGGTCGTATTTACAGAAAACCTAAAGGTGGCATGACATTTGTGCTACTTCAGCAGTTGTTTATAATATTGCTATTACAGCAATTATATTCATCCCCCTGAATGATCCGTATATAACAGTACGTGAATACATTTTGATGTGGGAAACTGTGTTTTGTGTTGCCATCTTTGTGTTAACAGCATTCTGTACAGGTCTCTTCATGGAAGTAGTAATTTGGAGTTTTCACTGTCACGGCTTGGGTACAAAATGCTAAGCTTGCGTTGGTGACCTGTCCTGATCAGTGTTTTTGTACACAAACAGCAACATAGTGAAAATTCCATATTACTGATTCCATGAAGAGAACAGTTTTTGACATTTTTATTCATGTACGGTTAAAAAGGGATCATGTAAGGGGCAGAATATAATTTCTGGCAGTATGAATATTAGAGACGGCTTTAAATTCAAAACAATTTCCTGTCCTTTTTAGACAAATCATGATATTTACAATCAGGTTTTTTTTTTGTATTTACTTATCAAGAATATTTAGACATGGTAATTCCTATAGCATATAAGCAGCATGTTTTCAGAGAGGCCCTGTGGCCCTACTATGGGTCTGCATTTCCTTTTAAGAGCTCTTCAGATAAGCCTTGTAGTAGCATGGATATTTAACTTGCACAGTTGGCAGCTTGCTCCAGCTTCATGACATCTTTACTACAATTCTGATTAATGTCACAGTCCAATTCTGATGATATATTCCTTTCTTTCCAGTGGCTTTTCATGGTCTCCCACTGAAAATCAAGAAGGAACCACAGAGTCCTTGTTCAGAACTTGGCTCTGCTTGTAGTCAAGAGCATCCCTTTAAGTTCAGTTATGGAGAAAAGTGCCTGTATAACGTCCGGTAAGGAACACAGTGCTTACAAATGGAGAGCTGAAAAATGTCAGTTCTTTATGTCTCAGTATACATATGCAGTCAAGAGGGAGTGTCTTCATAATGTCATAATTCAGGTCTTTAACAGCATTTCCAGTCTTAAAAGGATTAATAAAACCAAAAAAAAAAATGTAACCAAAAGTACATTAAAAAGGATTATGATTTATTTATTTCAAAAGTTTCACTAGGAAAGACGTACTGAGCTGCTAACAGCTCGTTTCCAGATACATCCTGGGAGAAGGGAATGTAGAAAGTCATATACAGCAAATACAATAAAATGGGAGCATAATCAACAGTAAAAAGATATGTACATAAGGTATTATTGAGACATGGTGGCAAGTGTGCTACACTGGAAGTGTATATCAGTGAATAGGAACAAGGCAAACTAATGGGGGGTGAGTACAAGATATGGCTTGGACAAAGTGGGTCATGGACAATTGCACAAGGGAGAAAAAAAGTCATGAAATAGAGACTTTAAGAAGAACACAGAAGAAGCAGAGTGAATTGACAGAGGAGGAGAGGACCACAGTTTAGAAAACCAATAAGAGAAAGCAGATTGACCAACAGTAGTTTTCCTAGAAGGAATAAAGAGGGATGAGAAGAATTATTGTGGGGAAGGTAGCTGGAATTGGGGGAGAGGATAAGAGGGATGAAAGGTAGGAGGGAAGAGAACCAAGGCAGAATTTAGAAATAAAGGAAGCGAAGTGGGAAACGCACCTGGCATCAATAGAGGGGAGAGAAAGGGCAGAGTAGAGTGAGCAGTGATGGATACCAGGGGGATGATGTAAAGCAAAATGACAGAAAGAGGGAAAGAGGGGGTCCAGTCTGACAAGAGAGGATTTGTGTGCTGCACTATAGATTATTTCATCATAATCAGAAATAGAATCATCTTTAAAACAATCTCATGGCAGACAGGAAACGGGATACACGTGACACATGAAATATAAAATGCAATTCCCTGTGGTGACTGTGATGCTCCGAAACGCTTGCACCAGGGCTACAAGGTTAGCCAAGTCCGAATAGTTCAAATCTGCCTTCATTACCAACATAAATTTCTCCCTTCAAAGTTCTGGAAGGTGATCCATGTCCTATTTACCCCCTCATCTCACCCACCCCCGGTACTTAAAGTAAATAGTTCACTAGTGTCTGACCCACCAGCCGTGGCTGCAGAATTTAACTCCTACTATACCTCCTGTGCCTCTGAGCTACAGAAATCTCTCTCCTCACCTCCTACCCATCACCCTCCCCACCCTCTACTGGTGTGCCCCCTCCACCACCCTCCCACCTTCCCTTTCAGTACTGTAACCTCAAATGATGCCCTACGTGCCCTCCTCACTATCAACCCCTCTAAAGGTGCCTCCTCTGATGGCCTTAACCCAAAACTCCTCTCCCTCTCTGCTTTGGCCATTGCCTACCCCCTTTCTTTAATGCTAAATCTCTCATTCTCTACTGCCTTGGTCCCCTCTTCGTGGAAAATGCAGGGGTCCTCCCTCTACCCCAAATGGGGTGACATCTGATCCCTTGGTAACTATCACCCCATTTTGCTCCTCCCTACCCTTGCCAAGCTTCAAGAACACATTGTCCTCTCCCAGCTCACCTCTTTTCTATTTGACACCTCCTTTTTTAAGTCCTTTCCAGTCTGGCTTCAGGAAAAACCACTCAACCACCACCCGGCTCACAGACTCCATCCTAACTGGGATGGACAATGGCCAAATTACTTCTGCCATTTTTGTCAACCTGTCCAAGCCCTTCAGCACTTTCTCTCACTCCCTTCTCCTCGACACACTCCCAGCAGCTGGCCTATGTCCCTGTGCCACAAACTGGTTCAAGGCCTACCTTATTGGCAGAAACCAAACAGTTAAGATCTTGGATGCCACTTCACCTCCCCTTCCGATTAGCACTGGCATCCCCCCAGGCTCTGTATTAGAGCTCTTCCTATTCTCCATCTTCTTAAATGACCCCTCTGTTTGCTCCCCCTCCTCTGCTATACATATGTATGCTGATGATACAGTCCTGTATGCACCTGGCTCCTGTCCTGCTGAGGTTACAACCAGCTTACAGCAAGACTTTGACAAGGTTCGGCTCTGGTTTGCTAACCATCAACTTTTCCTCAATGCCAAGAAGACCATCTCCATGACCTATGGCACAAGGCAGAGATGCTCTAGGCTTCCCTCCCTACCTACCCACTTTCCACACCCTTGATGGGACTTTACTTGAGGACACATCCTCCTTCAGCTATTTAAGCATTTGGTTGGACCAACACCTAAACTTCTCTGGACATATTGACAACATCCAGAAAAAAACTGCACCCCAAGCTTGGTGCCCTGTTCAGGAACCGTAGTTGCATCCCTCCTATGGCTAGGCGTGAACTTGTTCAGAAGATGATACTGCCAATTTTCGACTGCTGTGACGTAGTTTGTGGTGCTGCCCCAAAGTCCTTCCTGACCAGACTGGACACCCTCTTCAATTCCTTCTGCCGCTTTGCCCTGGATGCCCCCCTCGTACCCACCACTGCAGTCTTTATCGTGCCCTATCCTTCCCCTCTCTTACAAATAGGCAACTCTCCCACTGTGTTAAATTCACCTCCAAACACTGGTTTAGTGAGCTCCCTTCCTACCTCACCTCCTCCTTTATAACAAGCCCCCCATCCCCCCATTCCCTTAGATCAACTGACTCCCACTCCCTGGTAGTCCCCCGCAGATCCACCCTAATGAGCCAACTTTCACTGTCTCCCAAAAATTTGGAATTCACTCCCCCATCAAATCCGGCACTCATCCTCTGCCTTCTCCATCAGCTCTGCCCTCAATAATTACCTTGCTCCTAGCTGCTCCTGCCATGTCCCTCCCTAATTCCCTCCTTTAAGCCTGGATAAACCCTACCCCTCTACCGTCACCTTCATTTTACCCTGTGCACCCCCTTCCCCCAAATTTCTAGCTTCTCCTTCCCTCAAATTGCTGTCCTTACTGGCCTCCTTGATCTCTAACAGAATGTAGGGACCCCAAATCTCTCCATGGGTCCCTCTCCTACCCCGGCTTGCATCCCTCATCTACTGCCTTTCCCCTATCATCTCTCTGCCTCACCCCTCCCTCCCTCTCATTTCCCCCTTTTCTTTCATGCAAGCACTTGTTAACCCAGCACTTATTATTGTCTACTCTTTCTACCTATTATCCACAACGCTGTTGTACCACCTGCCTTACAACTGTATGCTAATGTTGATCTTTTTTTTTTCCAATTCTGTTTCTCTCCTCCCGACCGGAACTCTCTCAGGCTACCTCACTCACCGAAGTCGCTCTGTCGCCCGCTGTGTTCCCGCCATCTTCAGAGACGTTATGATTCCTCGGGGACATGGGGGGCTACTACCCCGGGGAGATTGAAGGGGCAGTGGCAGAGAACCAGTGCTGGGTGTGTGGCAGCGACAGCACTAGAGGGCGGGAGGGGCCTTTTCCCCATAGTGAGTGCTCCTTCCCCCCACCCTCCCTCCACTTGCATGGTGCATGCCTCGAGCGGTGCATGGCAACCCTGCCGACGTTGGGCCATGCCAATTACATGCTGTCTAGTGCTCGGCAGTGCCCCTGGTCTCCACCAGGGGCTGCTGGTGCACCGGACACCCCAGAGCTCTCCCCTGGGATAGGAGAGCAGCCCAGCGGGCACTCAATCCGATCCCGCCCGTGCCAACCCCCAGCATCTGCGCTCGCTTCCGAACCCGGGTCACCAGCATGGTACGAGGTGTGGCATCCAGCGCCTCAACCTTCCACGCCACCGGGCCGGCCCGTTAATGTTGATCTTGTAACTTGAATGTTTAATGTTTCACTCCTGTTGCACCCCTTCCCTCTAGGTCACACCGGGAGACGAGCGACTTGTCGCTCAGTGTGCCTTCCTGGTGAAACATTTCAATAAATAAATAAACAATACATATGTTGGGAAACAGGAACTACACTGCTGGCTGTAATGGCAGTTAACAGGAATCATCTCTGGAGTGGCAAACTTGCAGTTTGGCAAGTATGCTCTCATTATGTCACAGAATCGATACAGAAGATGACTAACTGATAGCGGGAAGAGAAAGGAAATCCAAAATACCTGGCAAAAAAAAAAAACACACACACACACACACACACCAAGCTATTCTCTTCCCATTCAGTGGATCACTGTTTCAAGAAAAATTCAACATGGTTTACTGTTACGGAAAATCATAGAGAGCCACAGAAAGTAGGAGAGAAGGAACCCTAAATAAACCACAACCGCATAACGCAGATTGAAGGTCAAGAGACTACAATAGTTGATAGATTACTCTTCAGATTGCAGCCAGTTATCTTAGAATAATACCTTATATACTTTTAAAAAAGGCTGACAACAGCAAAGTAACACTTTCCCCTCACACATGGGCCAAGACCTGAAGCTAAGTCAGAACCAGAGTCTATAAAACAGCACAGTGAAAATTCAGCTTACAAGCTTAGGAAGGCTCAAGGTGAGTCAAAATGCTGAGAAAGAGGATGTAAAGAACACAAACATTGAGTGAACAATAAACAAGATACAGTAATAAATCTCTTTCTAGCAATGCTGACATTTTCCTTTTATAGAATATTCCTGAAGAAGACCTATGGCCCTAAGTCAGGGGTCAAAATTGGCACTGGCCCACTAGCCAAATGCTGGTAGATTTTGTATTTGGGCTAGTAAGATTTTCCTTTAATTAGCCCTGTGGGCTGGTACTGGAGAAGGTGATATTGCAGTAAGTACACCAGCCTGGCCAGTGGAAAGGTCTGTGGTGCTAGTGAATCTTCCCAGACACTTGCCATGCAGACCAGTGGCTGCTAAACTTAATTTTGACTCCTTTATGTTCAAATGAGTTTCTCCATCAGCACTTGCAGGTAGAAACTCCTTTGAAAAGAGAGCCCTGTATGAGCAGTATGTCATTATGTTTATTTCTGTTTTCTGTGTATATTCAAGATGACTGATTAGTTTTATTTGTAACTCAGATGCACTGGCACATACCCTTTGTGTATATAACCATGTAAAAGAAATGTGTGCATAAGTAATATAAAGCTGTACATTCTGTACATGTCAGTTTCAGTCATTCAAGGCACATTTGTATCCAGTGCATGCTCCAGCTTTTATAGTCTATGGTTCTCACACAGAACATCTGAGTCCGAACACGTTATCACTAGAATATTACATGCGACTTTTACAGTGCCTACGATCAGAAGCCACAAGTGGGAATGAAGGCCTCTAACCCACCAACTCCATCTAGTACTCCAGTGTCCCCACTGCACCATGCATCACCCAACCCAGCCCAGACTCCCAAGCCAGACCGGAATTTCCCTCCTCACCTCTCACCATCCCAGTCCATTACAGAAAACAGCTATCCAATGGACCACAGGTAAGAAAATAAGATGTAGTAATTTTGTTCGGACAGTGTGGAACTGGTTTTAAAAAGCAACATTTGTGCCCACCCCTAATAAAATTTGATTTGATAGTTAACCTGGAACTTGTTTGCATTAAACCACTGCTGACATAAGCATGGCTCCAGGAGGGGGGAAGGTGGCATAATAAAGGAAGTTTCTCATTTGCCTATTCAGGTTGATCCATTTTTTATGAATGATTTTCTGTTGGTAGAAAATAATGCTTGGGACATCCAAGTAGTGTACAGCACCATTGCTTGTAGCATGTCCTATGTGAAGCCAACAAGCAATAACATATTAAATAACACTGTCGTAAGAAACGTTACAGTTATTGAATGCAGAGAACAGACATTGGTTCCAAACAGCAGGAAGAATTTTATGAACCAAATTTTATGACCTAACATAGGCATTAATACTGAACTGTAGCATACTACTAGGACAGCCTAGTAGTAACATAAAAAGATCAATGTTGCCTAGCTACTGTGCTCTGTTTTATCAGTTTGTGTACCTCCCAGTAAGGGCTTGATGTATGCCCAGGCAACATATAAAGGAAATCTGCTGGCGCAAACTTCCGAAGACCCTATCAGAGGTTAGACGAGCACTTTTCAGAACTAACAATTGTTGATCATGTTGCAGTTTACACACCAACGCTGTCAAGTTCAAGCATGGGAAGTGCTTGGAAATGTCACTGGTGTATTTCTGGTGTACAGTTGGGCGTTGCAGTAGAATGGTCATGTGTACTGTACATCTACAGTTTCACAGAAAATTCCACCATAAACTGGGGAGTGAACTGACTGGGAAGGAGAATAATTCCTATGACCACCCTGTTTGAAGAGAGCTTACAGTATGTCAGAGTTAGAGCGTTTCATCAGAAGAGGTGGAGGGATAGGACAGCTCAATGTTAAGGAGTTAGATTTTCTTTAACCTTTGTAAACCCAACCGGGCTATCTCAATGCTGCAATTTCAAAACCGGTAACTCACCACTAATGCAGTGGTGTTTAGTCTCTAGGTATTAAAACTCCAGTTTTGAAAGGATGGGAAAAGGTGTGACCAATTCCATGACCTCACTTTAGGGTCGTTTGACTGGGCTCTGCAGTTGAACCCTTGATCCTTGATATTATGTCCATTTGTTTAAGTAAAAAGGTGCAGTTTTGTTATTGGGCAGGGATGCTTTGCTTAGCTGTGTTAATGTATAAAGATTTTTAATGAAATAAGTAGATTGTAAAATTGCAAGTATGTGTAAGTAAAGAGTTCTGAATAGCAACAGTGTCTTGTTCATTGCATTCATTTACTGATGCTAGTGTATAGCCATTTAAGTAGTCAATGAAGAAACAGGGCTATACTTAGTTTTACACATTGTGTATTCTGAATACTGCTGGGTTCTTGTTTCCCTGGCTGCCACTTGTCACCTGCCTTTTAGTACTAAAGAAAAATGTGAAAAATATAGTGTTATACACATTGGAAGTCTTTCACGAAAATTGCAGGGAAGTTCACAGGCTGGCTGAGGGAGGAAGTCCCTGCTTTAGTCAGCCAACAGGGGACAGCTGCTCTCGCTGCACCTTTTCTCTTAACTCGGTGAGCTTTGTGAGCACAGCAAGGTGCTGTGTAGTTTCTCAGCCAAGCCTGCAAGCCACCTGAAAAACTCCAGAGTAAATAACAGAAGGTTATTAATATGATTCATCAGGAATGACAGGTACAAACCAAATGAATTTCAGAACTGGAGCCAAATTGAAAAGGAATGCTACAGTATGTTGTGCTGGCCCACAAAAACGGCTCTAAAAGGCACTTCAGTGATCTTTGGTCCCAGGACCTGGGGTGCACATGCTACAGATTATCATAAGGATCATAAGCATGTAAAGAGCTTAGTAGACACGGGTCCATATACCTCGTCTTAGCCTCATCCATAATATCCCTTAAGATGCCCAGATTTGTAGTAAATATATAACAGTTCACAATTTTTTCTTAAAAGGGATTGTATATAAGTCTGTGTTAGGGCCATTGGAACACAAAAACTAGAGTCAGGGATAAAGAGTTTTATTACTGAGACTAAGATGGGAAAGACTATAACCAAGTTATGTTTTGCATCTCAGATTTCGACGGCAGCTCTCTGAGCCCTGCAATTCATTCCCACCTCTACCGGCAATGTCCAGAGAGGGTCGCCCACTATATCAACGGCAGATGTCTGAACCTGCAATCCCCTTTCCCCCTCAGGGCTTCAAACAGGAATACCATGATCCAGTTTATGACCACAGTGCTATGGTTGGAGGCCCAACCAATCAGAACTTCCCTCCTCCGATGATGATTAAACAAGAGCCAAGGGATTTCACGTATGACTCAGGTTGGTGATATTATGGTCCTCAGCTGGTTTACTTTTTCTTTTCAGGACACGGGTTCAAGCTCATGGGCCTGGCTTGTACTCAACACAGACACTGTAGTGCATTACGATGGGTGTTGCTACAATGACTTAGGTATTGTTCTGTGGATGAAGCCTTGAAACCAGTGTCCATTCTGACTGTTTCTGGTGTTTGTACAGACAGAAGTTAAATTGTCCCTCTGGACCTTTTCAAAATGAGGAAGGGATCACTTCAGTATCATGGCCTGTATTCCCTGTGTTAAACAGACCCCTTTCTAATGCATTTTCACTTCACTATATGTGAGATATTACTAAGCTCTTTAACAGCTACTCTTATGTTCCTGCATTCAACTACTGCAGTACCAGTGCCGAACTTATTTATTTATTTATTTAGTTTTTGTTTACTGGGTAGGGTGCACTAGCCATGTCAATGACTATGTTCAGGCACGACCCGGGAGATTACAGAACAGTGAAAACGAATACAAAGCATCAGCAATAACATAACTATACACCAAGACATCACATTAAAATGAACAATGTTACATGGATAGGAATACATTGCAGGCAGGAGATGAAGTAACAAGCAAGGTAAGAAGTACGATTTAGAGTAAAATTCATCCTCTAAGAGGGAAAAAATGATACATTTGCAATGTCATATTATCAGGCTGTAAGTCAAATAAAGTTAGGATAATGCAGGGAGAAACTGTGCTGTAACACAAGAGTGGACATACAGGATAGATAAGATGAAGAGAGGAGGTAGTCGTGAGGACTAGAATGAGGGATAGGAGGATAGTAGAGAAAAGCGAGGATACAGCAGGAGAAGAGGAGAGGACTACGAGTGGATGTGAGTAGGCCAGACAGGTAACTAGAGAAAAGAAGTGCTGAGTGTTTTGGGATATGACTGGAAAGAAGTGGCTTAAGGGGTCAGGGTAAGGGGGGGGGGATAAACAGGCTAGGGTGGTTGGAAGCAAGTGGAATTACATGAATCAGCTAGGTGATGACTTAGCAGTCTCTTGAAAGAGGCATGGGAAGGGGCAAGGCGTAAAGTTAGAGGGAGAGAGTTCCAGAATTGGGGGGGGCATGACACGCAAAAGGCACTTGCTCTTTTAGAGGAGTGATGCCTAGGGATGAGGACAGGTGCATTGACCACAGAGCGCAGGCCATAACTAGACGTCTGAGCCAGAAATAATCCTGCTAGGGGCTTAGGTATATGAGTTCTGATGATATTACCAATAAACGAACCATATCCTTTGTGAAATAGGTGTCTGTTAAGGGGAGGAGCTGAAATGGGCCTAGTTGAACTGAAGATTTATAACTGGAGTTGTTTGTGGTCTCTGTCTGCTGAGACTGAGACAGGGAGAGTGAGAAAGCAGCCACAGCTTCCTTGAATTAAGGAGGTTATTTTCTAGACTACACTGAACTGAATTATTACTTTTTGGACCTGTGTAAGTAACTAGTATTGATTTTGTTTTTGGGGTGGACTTTTCTTAGTTTGAACTTTAATTTGCTAGGGAGGAAGTGTAGCTGGGAGATATTTGCAGCCAGTTGTGACTACACCTGTTACTTAGCCTTTGTGAAATAGGTGTCTGAAAGGAAGGAAAGAAGGCACCCCCGGGGTGGAGAATAAGAGTCGTAGGTGATTATTTCTGGACGGCATAGGTTTACTCCCACCCACCCTTCCCTCACTCCACCCACCCCAAGCACATCACTTCCTTTATAGCTGGGACTCTGACATCACTTCCCCAAAACTGCTAACAACATACACCTGTTCATATCATTAAAAGCACAGCACACTGAAAAGTGGGTAGAGACACTCACAAGCTTGCACACACTAAAACAAGAACAAAAACCAAAAAAGCATCTGTAACTGGAAGGGACACAGACATGTGGGGAGTGGTGCAATGCACTGGCTGTGGAGCAGCAGTCTTCCGGGAGATATTCTGGAGACTGCGTTGCTGCCCTATTTGCAGGCATCTCTCTGATCTGAGGGAGGAGGTTGTCTGCCTCCATGCTGACCTGGCAAGGATTCTGGAAACCTTTTCCCCCACCCAGGGACCACCCAGGCCACCGCCACTACCTCAGAGGTTGCCAAGAAAGAGGAGTGGTTGGACCACAGTGGGCTCAGGGTGGGTGAGGGTGGCGGAACAGAGGTGCATCCCTCCAGTTGCGCCTCTCCACAATTCATTCGCCACTCTGGCAAAGCATGGTTCCTCTATGGAGGTACCTGCAGTGGAGCCCAAGGAGGATGCTGGGAACCTCCACAATGGAGTCCCACAGGAGGCTGTCCCAGGACCCAACAGGGGAAGGAAACAACTCCTGGTGGGGGACTTAGTTGTTAGGGGGTAGAACTGGGGAGGGAGGGAAAGGGAGGTAGGTGCCTGCCCGGCGCCAAGGCTTGGAGGGACAGGAAACGAATCCTTAGGATCGTGGGAGCAGCAACAAGGGGGAGGGAGCTGGATGTCATTATCCACCTAAGGACAAATGACCTGGCTGAGAATGGGATCAGAGCAGTGCAACAGGAATTTGTGGAGTTGGGGAGGGGCCTTAGATAAGTAGCACACACAATAACTTTCTCGGAAGTGCTACCTGTCTATGGCATGGATGAGGCTACGGGACTCCACACCATGGGATTCAATGACTAGTTGAAAAACTGGTGCAGAGCTCAGGGATTTGGCTTCATTGGGGACTGGGGCTCCACCTGGAAGGATGCAGGCCTATACAGGCACGATGGTCTGCATCTATCCTGGAGGGGAACCAGGATCCTAGGTGATAGGTTTAAATGCTTCATTGGCAAGCATTTAAACTAGCCAAGGGGGGAGGCACTGAAGAGGAGAAGGGAAATCCTAGCCCCCCCCAAAAAAACAAAAAAACAAATCATGGTAATTAGTGAGGTAAACACCAAGATAGAGCAGTCGATAGGGAGAAGGGCAGGGGTAAATTTAGAAGAAGACAAAGGCAGTAGGGACAGGGATGGGGCAAGAAGAAATAAAGCCATAAAAAAATGGAGGGTAATGAGTACCAATGCCCCTAGTCTAGGTAAAAAGCTCCCTGAAATGGTGGCCTTGATGGAAGAGGGATGCCTGGATATCGTGGCAGTCACAGAAACATGGTACACAGAGAGCCATGACTGGCATGTCAACATACCAGGGTGCACAATCTACATGAGGGACAGGGAGGGAAGAAGAGGAGGAGGAGTAGCTCTCTATGTAAGGGAAGGGATCAAAGCAACAGAACTAAAGGGTAAACAGGGAGGAGAGGAGGCACTGTGGGTCACCCTGGAGACTGGAAATGGCTCCACAATCTGCACAGGGGTTGTATACAGATGCCTATCTCAGGAGGAGGAAATGGACAAGGAAATGATACAAGGCATCCTAGGGATGGCAGAGAAAGGGGAGATATTGCTGATGGGGGACCTGAATATGCCAGATGTTGACTGGAGCACCTTTGCTGCAGCCACATCCAAGAGCAGGGCCATTCTCAATGCCTCTGACAGCTAGTTTTGGAACCCACTCGGGAGAGCGCAATCTTAGATCTGGTACTCTCAAATCGGGACGGAGAGAGGATCTCTGATCTTGCAGTGGGTAGCCATCTGGGAACAAGCGACCACCAAACAGTGTGGTTCACGATAAACTTAGCTGTAGAGTCAAGCCACACAAAAGTGAAGGTACTGGACTTCAGGAGGGCTGATTTTTGTCAAAATGGGAGAGTGACTCAGAAAAGCATTAGCAAACAGGCAAGAAGGTGGGGTGGAGCAACAATGGGGAAACATCAAAACTGCCATCACAGATGCAACAAGCCTTTGTGTGAAGCAAATAAACAAATCAAAACGAAAGAAAAAAACACTGTGGTTCTCAAAAGAAGTGGTGGGGAAGGTAAGGGAGAAAAATATAGCATTCAGGAAGTATAAGGAAACACAGAAGGAGCAGGACAGAGAACTGTACCAGTTAAAGCAGAAGGAAGTGGGTAAGGCAGTCAGAATAGCAAAGGCCCAAACCGAGGAAAAGATAGCCAACTCTGTTAAGAAGGGGGGATAAAACTTTTTATAGGTACATTAGGGAGCAAAGAAAGACTAAAGCAGGGATACTGACGCTGGACAAAGTGGAAGGTGGTTGAGCAGAGAGCGGCAGTGAAAAAGCAGGGATACTGAACGCATACTTCTGCTCTGTGTTCACAATAGAAAAGCAGGGGGAAATACCTAATCCAGTCAATAGAGGCAGTCTGAAAAGGGGGGTTGATATTAGTCCTTTCACAGAAGAAAGGGTTCTGAAAGAACTCTTAAAACTGAAGGTGGATAAAGCAATGGGGCCTGATGGGATTCACCCCAGAATTCTAAAAGAACTAAGGGAAGAACTAGTAACACCACTGACTACCCTTTTTTAATAAATCATGGGAAGATGGTGTGGTACCTAAGGACTGGAGGAGGGTGGATGTGATTCCCCTTCACAAAAGTGGGAGCAAGACAGAGGCAGGAAACTACAGACCTGTCAGTTTGACCTCAGTGGTAGGGAAAATGATGGAATCACTTCTGAAGGAAAGAATTGTTGAGTACCTAGAGGCCAGCAGGGCACAGGACCCAAGGCAGCATGGATTCACAGCGGGAAGGTCATGTCAGACAAATCTAATTGATTTCTTTGACTGGGTGACCAAAGTAGTAGACCAGGGAGGGGCTGTGGACATGGCCTACCTAGACTTTAGCAAGGCATTTGACACAGTCCCGCACAAAAGATTAATAAACAAACTAGCCAGCCTGGGAGTGGGTCCCAGGGTGGTAACCTGGGTAAAACACTGGTTGGACAACAGGACACAGCGAGTAATAGTAAATGGAGTCCACAGTGAAGAAAGGAGAGTTGCTAGTGGGGTATCGCAGGGTTCAGTACTGGGGCCGGTCCTTTTTAATGTCTTTATGAGTGACATTGCAGAGGGACTGGAAGGGAAAGTATGTCTCTTTGCAGATGACACAAAGATCTCAACAGGGTTGATACACAAGGTGGGGTGGAAAGGATGAAAAGGGACTTGGCAAGGTTGGAGGAATGGTCAAACGTGTGGCAGCTTAGATTCAGTGCAAAAAAGTGCAAAGTAATGCACCTGGGAAACAAAAGCCCAGGGGAGGAGTACACAATGGGGGGTGAGATACTGACAACAACAGAAATGGAAAGGGACAAGGGGGTAATCATATCAGATGACCTAAAGGTGGGCCAGCAATGTGAGAAGGCAATAAGGAGGGCTGGGGGGTTACTGGGATGCATAGGGAGAGGCATCACCAGTAGAAAACAGGAAGTTGTTGGCCCTCTGTACAGACAGTTGGTAAGACCACATCTGGAGTACTGTGTACAGTTCTGGAGACCCCATCTCTGCAAAGACATAGACAGGGTGGAGGCTGTCCAGAGGAGGGCAACCAAAATGATGCAGGGTCTGCATCAGAAGACATATGAAGATTGACTAAAGGAACTAAAGATGTATAGCCTCGAGGAAAGGAGGGAGGGGGGGACATGATAGAAGCTTTCAAAATCCTCAAGGGAATCCATAAAGTCCAAGAGGGTAGCATCTTTCAAAAAAAGAGATGTGCAAAAACAAGGAGGCACAATTTGAAGATAGAGGGGGGACGGCTCAGAGACAATGTGAGGAAGTATTTCTTCACTGAGAGGGTTGTGGATACATGGAACAGGCTTCCTGAGGAGGTCGTGGAGTCAAAAACAGTGGGGGAATTCATGAATGCATGGGACAGACATAAGGCAATTCTAGTGGGGAGTAGGAGGAAGTAGGCTGTTGGTTAACTAGGATCTGCAGCTTATCCGTTAGGTAGGGAAATGGGCAGACTAGGTGAGCCAAGCGGTCCTTATCTGCCATCAAATTCTAAGTTCATATGTAAAGGACAGAGACACAAGGGGCGATAGCCATCCAAGTTCGGAGTAAAGGAGGCAGTGGGGTTTGAGCCGGTGCGAAGAGGAGGCTTTTTAACTTTTTGCTTTTTAACATGCTGTAAGATATACTTTATCTATGAAAGGTGCTGTATAAAAGCTTACCACGTGAGTAGGAACATTCTAGCCACCTGACTGACCAAAAAATAAGTATGAGTGTGATTATCTGGCCCTAACTGCACTGCTCTGTTTCTATGGTTACCATCTTTTCAGAAGCCCAAAGTGGGACATTTCTCTACCGAATCATAATTTTTTGCAGGACATGTAACCTAGACCAATACAACAGACCTGTTTTCTCTAAATAATCAGAATTAAGATTAAGTGTTGTAGTTTTTTTAGTTGCTTCTGTTGTTCCTTATCATTTAAATCTTTTTTTATTCTTTGGTAACTGGGTATAGCCCACTAGGCACATGTGCCCATTTTTAGGGGTGACCCGAGAGCACTGGGGAGGTTATGTGACTTGCTCAGAGTCATACAGTATGCAAGTGGAGGTTGTGGGCATCAAACCCAGGTCTGTCTGCTGGATGTACCAAGCCCATTCACAGCTCTTTACTCTAGCCTCTAGGCTATACTGCCAGACCCAGTTTTAGTTAAGGTATTACAGTTCTAGGGACGTGGCTATGTTGTTCATCCACACTTCTTGGCATATCCCTTTCCATTTAAGGATCACCAGAAGGTCTTCAAGCTGGCTCCTCCCACCCACCCGGGTGGTATAATTCTTGGCTCTGCCCCATGATGCCAGATCTTCCTTTCCACTGGAAGATTCAGGTTGCCTCCATCATGCTCTCGCATTCTGTAGGCCCTGGCTTCTCAACCTTCAGTCATTCTGAAAATTAGACTTACTCGCATTAGCGATTTTGACTGTTGCTTCTTGATTATGGAAGACAGGTCTTCCCTTGGATTTTGCTGGTGCCCATGCTGCCAGAAGATATCTCGTATGGACCTGCAAACCATGTGCGTCTACTATCTTGGTGTTGGCCATGACACCATGACCTGCGAGTTCTGCCTCGCTTTTCAGCCTAACGTCCTTGACGACCGTCTCGCATGCCTTAAATTGGGTAGGCCCGAAAAACAGAACCCACAAGTGAAATCTAAGGAGGCCCAGTGGGCGGTTTCCTCAGCCGCGGGATGCGCCGAGCACTCGGTGCCATACTCAGAAATCTATCTAGACCCGTATTGAAAGCCTGAACAGTGCTTGTTTCAGCAAGCGAGTCCCCAAATCCATTACAAAATAAGATTGCTTGGGAAACAAAAGCAAAAATAAAAGATTTGTTTAATTGGATTTGGGAGTTGTCACTGTCAGTGGCTCAGCAGGTTGCACACCAGCCTCTGAGGCTGGAAGATTGGAAGGCTATGGGTTCTAGCCCCACACCAGGAATTTGGGGTAACATCCCAGCACTGACACTAGTGCAGCATGAGCAGGGTGCTGCACTCCTGAGGTGCCATCTTTTGGATGAGACGTTAAACTGAGGTCCCGTCTGCCTGTTACGGTGGTTGTTTAGATGAACGTTAAAGATCCCATATCACTCCTCAAAGAGTAGTGGAATTTCCCTGGTCTCCTGGCCATATTTCTCCCATTCACTAAAAACATCACCAGCAGCTTAATCTGGTTCAATTTCAGTTGGCTTCCATCTGTGTAATAATAATAATAATACATTTATTTATAAGTCGCCTTATCTAGTGCCAGGGTGCCTAACACTATAAAAACAGATCAAGATCATACAAACATCAGATCAGCTAAAATCACTTAACAATAAATCAGAAAAACAAAACATTTAATTAGCTGAGAAGGCTTGGTGCCACAAAAAGGTTTTTAAGCCCTGTTTAAATTCCTCCACAGCTGCGAACTCCCGTAACCGATGGGGTGGAGAATTCCAAAGGGTGGGGGCTGCATATGCAAAGGCTCTTGCACCGGATGATTTTAAATTCACCCTTGGGCTCTTTAGCAACCCCTCATCAGCCGAGCGGAGTGATCAACCAGGGCAGTAGGGGACCAGGAGCTCTTTCAGATAGTCCAGGACCTGTCCATGTAGGGCTTTAAAAGTCAGTAAACCGACTTTAAAGGTGATTCACCACTGTACTGGCAGCCAGTGCAGTTCGCGCAGCACTGGTGAAATATGACAGGATCGAGCAGATCCTGTCAAAAGCCGGGCCGCTGCATTCTGCACCAGCTGCAAGCGACGGATTTCTACCCCAGAAAGCCTTAGGTAGAGGCAGTTGCAATAATCCAAGCGCGAGGACACAAAAGCCTGGACCAGAGTAGGAAGGTTGTCAGACGGAACCAGATGCCTAATCCTGGCGATATTCCTAAAATGATAAAAGGGCGTTTTGAGCCGGCCCGTCGGCGCAGCGGTGGGATTTCCGCTTGCGACGCCGGCGCACCCGGGTTCGGGAACGGACCCGATCGCCGGAGGGTCGGCCAGGGGAGTAGGATCGAGCATCCGACGGACAGCTCTCCTACCCGGGAGGGTGCGGGTAGCGCCGGAGCTGCTGAGGACCCTGGCCGAAGCCAGAGATCTAGCGCTGCCGACGCTGACTTGAGAGGCGGGCAGACGCTGGCGCCATTGCACGCCCCGCCTCGGGAGGAGGAAAATTGGAAAATGGCGGGCGGGACCACCGTGAGATGAAGCCCTCCCAGAGAGCTCGCCGCCACCGCCGGCCATGGGACCTCAACCAGTCACAGTCCGGGTCACGAGGTGGCCTGCGCCCCACCTCCGGGGTAAGCCGGGGTGACCGGGTCCTCAGCATCTATAGGCGGTGGTGGAGGTCTCCGGGGGCTGTGACCAGGGCGGAGGGCAGATGGTGGTACCGCCAGGAAAAAGGGGGGGGGGGGGAGGACATTTTGACTACAGCCAACACCTGAGAATGTAGGGTCAGTCCATCATCAAAAATTACCCCCAGGTTACGCACCCATTCAGACGTCGGGAGTGAGACACCGCCAAGAAACATTCCAGAGGGCGCACCAACTCCCGACTCCCCTATCTGATGACCTGGGTCCACAACCAATGCCTCAGTTTTTTCCAAGTTCAACTTCAGCCAGCTGGAATCCATCCACTCCTGGATTTCTTTCAGTCAGTTATTAAAAGACTGAGGGAGCTCAATCCTGGTTGGGTGCAAAAGAAAGGTAGAGCTGGGTAACATCTGCATAGCAGTGAAACCTCAGCCCATTCCTTCTTACAGTGTCTCCGAGGATTAGCATATACACCGCGAACAACATGGGTGACAACACTGAACCCTGAGGCACCCCACATGACTGAGGAATTGGGCCTGAAAAATAAACCCCAGACACCACTCTCTGTGTTCTACCCATGAGAAAAGATGTAAACCATCTGAGGACTGTTCCCGACAGTCCACAGATATGCATCAGGCGTCCTGTCAACACCCCATGGTCCACGGTGTCAGAAGCTGAAGAGAGATCCAGAAGGACCAAGATGGTATGATTCTTCCAATCGTTCACCATCAGGAGATCATTGAGCACCTGAACCAGTGCTATGTCAGTACTAAGTCTCTTACGAAAACCAGACTGGAGCGGTTCATAGATGTCATGGATGGTCAAATGATTTTCCAGTTGAGCTGCCACTACTTTCTCAATCACCTTCCCTAAAAAGGGAAGGTTAGAGATAGGTCTGTAGTTTGTATGGCAGTCGGGGTCCAAGGTAGCTTTTTTCAAGAGTGGTGTCACCACCGCTTTTTTCAGGGAGCTAGGAAACTCTCCAGATTCCAGGAGGACCAGACTATTTGCACAAGGACCGGGCCGATGACATCAGTGCAACCCAAAATTAGGGAAGTTGGTTCGGCGTCCAAACTACAGCATGTAGGGTGCACACTCTGGATAATCCGCATGACATCCATGAACTCCAGTCGACTGAAGGTACTCCAGGAAGGCTGAGGTACAGTGACCCCGTACTGATCAAAAGCAACACCCGTAGAGTGTGCTGGCTGGAGTACCGTGCTGATGTCAGCCACGTTATTTGCAAAGAATCGAGCAAGCTCCTCGCACTCTAATTGCGAAAAAGCTTTCCGAACATGTAGACAGGCTGGGTTGCACAGTCTGTCCACAGTTTGGAAAAGCTGAGCTGGTCGGTTCTGAGCGGCCGCAATCTCCCCCAGACAGGAATTCTACCTTCTTACGGGTGATTGCAGATTGATATACTTGATAATGGAATGGTCCATCAATCTAAGGTGGTCGGCATCAAGGGTGGACTTGTGCCAGCAACGCTCTAACCTTCGTCCTAGTCTCCGCATCTCCCTCAGAGTCCCATCAAACCAGGGGGACCTGGGGCGAAGGGAGAGCGGGTGAACACGGACTGGAGCAGTGGAATCCAGAGCCGCTGAGATGGCTAAATTATAAGCCTTCACGAGGGTCTCCGGGTCATTGCTTGCCAACGAGAGGGATGAGAGATCAAGTGCCGCCGCTAGGCCATGAGAACTTATATCCTGTAAAGGGTGGTACCTAACCATCTCCACAGGGGTAGGCTACGAGGGGGGGTGCTAAAACTAAACCTCACGGTGTAATGATCAGACCACCAACTGGTTCCACCCCCAAGTCAGATGTTTCGATCCCTAGGAGAAAGATTAAGTCAAGGGAGTTTCTGTATTTATGAGT
Organism: Neoceratodus forsteri; assembly: GCA_016271365.2. Taxonomy (NCBI): domain Eukaryota; kingdom Metazoa; phylum Chordata; order Ceratodontiformes; family Ceratodontidae; genus Neoceratodus; species Neoceratodus forsteri. The sequence continues at coordinate 1,237,463,553 of CM057456.1, forward strand.
AACAGTGGAAACCACCTGCGTAAGGCCCAGAGATGTCATTAACTGGAGGAAGTGTTGACCAAATTGCGAGAGTTCGTCATCGACCCAGGCGTTGAAGTCACCCAGAACCATCAGTCTGGGCGACTCAAACGCCATGTCGATGACGAAGTCCGCCACTTCCTGAAGGAATCACTTCTCATCACCGGGTGGACGATAGATGAGGGCGATTCGATAGTCACCTGCTACAACGACACACTCAAAAGACTCAACCTCCTCAACTAATACTCTCGTGAGGTGAAGTTCGGTCTTGAAACAAACCCCCCCCCCCCCACCACCACCACCACAATCCAGTCTCGGGCGGTGTATCACCGAGTACCCAGCTGAAGTCACAGCCTCCAAAATGGGGCCAGAATTTTCATCCAGCCAGGTCTCGGTGATGCATGCCAGGTCCATTGTTTCAACAAGGTCTGCAATAATTGCAGCCTTGTTCTTAATAGACCATGCATTACATAACACCGCCCGAGTTGGACGAACCTCCCGGGCTGCCCGAGCCATCTGCCTACAACAATCAGTAGTGCCCTTGGGTATGGGCACCAGACATGGAGAACCATGATCTGGATTCCATTTCGCCCCCAGGGCGTCTCCTGGATCCTACTACCCCAATACGATGACCCCCTGCTCATTCTCCACTGTTTGTGACCCCCAGCCCCCCTCCTTCTCATACACATAATACCCAGAGCTCTACAGCACTGGTAAGTTATAAACTGGAGAGGAGGAGTGGAGAAAGGGCAGAGGGCATGGAGAGCAGAGGATGAATAGCGTACAACTGTGGGGGCTGGCATCCAACACTTTCTACACCACTAATAGATAAACAAAACTAACTAAAAACTAATAAATTCCCCCCAATCCAACCTGACCAAAATAATTATCCCAGAACTTAAACTATAAATCACAATAATAAAATAATAAATAAACTGAAAACAAATCCCAAAATTACTCAAATAACCCACCCTAACACAATATAAAATGGCACTTAAAAAATATTGCCCTATCCCACATATGCTGAATCAGTCACTCCTACACTTAATTTTAGAAAAACACTGCAATCCTCCCTCATAAAATACCATTCGTAACAATTACCTTCCACACTCCCAAGTCCTCTCACGGCCCGGGAGATAGGGAATTTAGGCACTTCTGCCCAAAAGTCCAGTCCACAAAAGGGTTCTGAAGTTATTTCAATCCTCTTACAGCTGTACAGAGTAATATTATAAATAATGAAATTTAGCCCCCAAAAGTCCTCTCACGACTAGGAAGCAGTTAAGTTCAGGCACACTCATTGCCTAAACTAAAAATCAGAATCCACAAAAGAAAATAAAAACACAAAAAAATGTACAATACAGAAAAGAAAAAGAACTAAAATGAATCAAAGAAAAATGTGGACACCCAGGTCCTCTCACCACCAGGGATCCACCATAAAAAATCAATTCTTAAACCACAGAGAGGATGTAGTCAATTCTTTATGTCGTCATCCATAAAGTGCAGTCAATCCATAATCCAGCACAGGGGAAAGGCCAAGACATTACATCCAAACAGAATCCCATCCGTATGAAAAATATCAGCAAACCAAAGAAGCTTTAGGTCGCCACCGATCCTGAGCCGCAACTTAGGCTAAGGAAGGCCAGTCAAAGTTCAAATAAATCCAGTTTTCCTCAAGGCTCCCCCCACTCTGCCAGGATACAGCCATTCAGTCTCCTTCCAAGCAGAAAACCATATGCCCAAAGTTAAGTTCACATAATACCAGCTCGCACCAGAGAACAATACGCAGGTCCAAGTGTAAAAACCAGAAGCAGGTCGAAAATAGGATGCCCTCCACCGCTACAAACAGGCCCCGATCACTCCAACCCATAACCCGCAGCTGGAGAAACCTCAAAACTAGGCCGTCAGGACCAATCTCGAGGCCTCTTAGGAAAGGCCACCGATAATGCCTCCAGCTCCCTGGAGCAAAATCTAGTGAACTCCCGATCGGTCCCGGGGATCGAGTACTGTATAGCCCTAAAATCGGTGGAAATTCAGGGAGCTCCCCCACCTAACACTGCCCAGTGGAAATCACAACCGTCAGTCTCTAAGCAGCAGTCCTGGGTCAAATCTCCAACATATTGATCCAGTCTCAAACGTGTTTCGGCATTGGATAACAGTGTCAGCGGCAAACACCAAACCAAAAACACCTTCCAAAAATAAGAAGGGTAGTCCAGGCAATAAAACCAGCAAAAAAATGGTAACAGACTGCCGTTAAAGACGCTGATTGCACCAAGGTGATTCTACTCCACAATCGCCTTCCACATGTTAGGAGGTAGACCGAGCAATAAAATTAACAGCAGACTGCTGGTACGCAAGTTCTTTACGGTGGCTACATGGGTTCTTGCTGCAGTTACGCACGAAAACACCAAAAGAAAAAATAAAATAAAACTTAACTAAAACAAATGTTAAAATTCAGCAAAACAGGAACTGTTGTGAAGGCTGGCCCAGCATGGCCGCTATCTTCAAATCTCTAGGTGAATCAGTTGAAGTCCCCCCAAGGAGACTGAAAATAGGCAGAAATGCCAAATCATCCTTTCCCAGTCAACACAAACTAAATAAGTGATTAAACAAAAGCAAAAAAAAAAAAAAAAACCTTGCTATCCTTTGGGAACTATGTTGAGGCTAGTAATACTGTTTTCAGTAGCCAAAATCCTGCATGGGTTAAGTTTATATTTTGGCCTAGTCATGTGAATGAGCTAGCAGAGTAAATGATTAAATTGCTCATGCGTATGATCACTCAGAACAGATATTTGCAGGGCCAGCCCAACGGCACAGTGGTAGCACTTCTGTTAGCAATGCCAGTGAACCAGGTTTGGTAGCGAGCTCGGGCTGCTGGAGGGCCAGCCAGGGAGAGAGGGACTGAGCGCCTGACGGGCCACTCTCCCTCTCCGGGGAGGGGCGCGCTGTCCTGATTTTTGCTGGACAGTCCTGATTTGGGCAGCTGTGTCCTGCAAAAAACATGAAAAATACTACATGTTCTGACTTTATAGTAGAAAAAATATTTTCAAATTTTCCACTAAATGTTGCAGAAAACTATAATACCTTAACTAAAATACTTTAAAATGATAAGCAACTAAGAAACTACAATACTTAGCCTTAATTCTGATCATATGGAGAAAACAACTGTGTTGCATTGGTCAAGGTTACATACTGTCCTGCATAAAATAATTTTTCAGTAAGAAATGTCCCACTTTGAGCTTCCTAAAAGGTGGTAACCCTAGGGCTGCATGCCTCGCTGCTATACTGCCACCACCTGGGTGACTACGGGTGGTGACAGTGCGGTAGGGGAAGCAGACAGTAGGGGAGGGTCTGGCATCGGCTCTGGACCTGAGCAGAGGCATGTCTCAGTGCGCCCCGTCTCATTGGTCCCCCCTAGAGTGCCGATGCCAGAGGGGGGCTGGACCAGAAACAAGGAAAAAACACCCCACAGTTATGCCAGTAGATGGGCCTTGGCGATCAAGGAGGAGCCGTGGGAAGCAGCTCAAGTGTATGCTCTCACCGAGGTATGGAGTGGAAGGGGAACGCCTCCACCCTAACCGGCGGGTTATTTGGGGGGCTTAAGTGAATTAAGGAGAGCAGGGTACTCATCTTGTCTTGCAGCTCTGGCCTTCCCGTCACAAGGATGCACTAAGATCCTGAAGAAAGGGGCAGCTGTGGTGCAAACAAGGGGGGAATATAAAGAACAAGTAAAAAAAACAGATATTTGTGTGTGTGTGTGTGTGGAGGGTTGGGGGAAGGGTTACTATGGCTGGTTGAATTTGTTTGCTTGCCCAAATGATGTGAGATTTCTCTCCTGTCTCATGTCCAGGTAGTTGCAGATTATGCAAATTTGGGACAAAGGTAATCTGTTTTGCAAAGGAAGTGCCTTTGCATGCTTGATAGACAGATTTTAGAAAATGGGATGTCAAGTCATTTGAGGTTCCCCACTCCACAAACGAGAACAAAATAAAATAATTTTGAGTACACAGTTTAAATACCATACATTTCTGCCTCAGCTAACCCCCTGCATGGAGCTTATTGCCTCCACTACATATTTTGAGTGGTTTTTTTTATTATCATTCTTTTTTTTATTTTACTGTCCATCTACCCAGGATAGCCCATCTGAGATGCAACATCTCATTTCAAGTGGGTTCTGCTTCTGCCCATTTCCGCAGCTGGGTGAACTGGAGCACTAAGAGGTTGATTGACTTGTCAAAGGTCACTCAGTGAGTTTTTGGCTCTAGCAGGGTTTGAATTTGTGACCTACCAGTTCCCAGGCCGGTGCTCTAACCTAGACCACACTGCTTCACGTACTCTAACCACACTGCCTCAGTGTATCTTGAAGAGCATGTTTGAACTTTAACCTTGAAAGGCTTTATGTTTATTTTTTTCATCCTTGCTGCCAATTCTGAATTCATTCCATCAAGGACAAAATATTTTTTTTCTCTAGATCCAATAAATTTACGGCACGGTTAAGTGGGTTTCCCTGCCTTTCATTTCAGTCACTTTTACTGTCACAGGCTCATTCTTCATAAACTATTAATAGCCTTAGCAAAAGAGGATTTTGTCACAGAGCTCTGGTGTTTTCAACTTGTACATTGTTGTATATTGCTGTAAGCCTCACCTGTCCCAGATCTGTGGAAGAAAATATTGTTATTCTTGTTGCCCGAATATGTTGCCTGTTCTCAGAATAAATTATAAATGCTTACAGTTTTAACTCCATCAATGGAGTGACTGTGAGAAGGGAAACATTTCATGTACAGATTTGTAGTGTGGAATAATACCCTTCTTGGTTACAGTGGATCTTCCATTCTGCGTGAGATCTAAGGCCTGTACTAGACTTAACACTTCAGCCTATGCATCGAATTCAACAACTTTCTAATGGTGTCTTTGCAAGTACTGATACCTCTGTTACAGACTGGGAACTGACTTTGTTCACTGGACATGAAGGGTACATACCTTTATATAATGATCAGGAAGTCTCACAGACAGCACCTCTACTTTATGCTGGAGGGCAGGCACTATCATTTCAAGGTCTTACCCTTTGACTTGTCCTCTGCACCATGGGTCTTTACAAAATGCATGGCAGTAGTTGCAGCAGCCCTTCAGAGGGAAACCCTGTATGTATTCCCTTATCTGAATGACTGGTCCTGAAGGCCATCTCCGGGGAAGCTCTACTGCACACTCTGTCTTGGGCACATCAGTTGTTTGATGACTTGGGGGTCACAGAGAATGTGCCAAAGACTGCAGTACATAGGGGCGGTCTTGGACATAGAAGACGGATGTGCCTTCTCGCCCCAGGACAGGGTGGACACTGATTACTCAGGCACACATGGTGCACAAGAGCTACTATGTTTATGCATTAAAAATATTACATTTCCTGGACCTCATGGTTGTGGACATACTGACTGTGCCACTGGCCTGACTTCATATTCGGATACCACAGTGGACACTCAGGGTCCAGTGGGATCAGTTGACAGACAAGTTGGAACGATCGGTTTTTATCTTGGCTACACTATGCAGAGCAGTGTTATGGTGGATGGATTGCGATAGTACTGAAAGGCATTCCATTCCTTGTACCAGCTCCTGTACAAATTCTCACAGTGGATGCCTCTGGCTTCGGATGGGGTGCTCAGCTTGACCCTTACCATACACAAGGGTCCTGGACCAAGGACAAGGTCGAACAGCACATAAATGTTCTGGAAATGAGGGCTGTTCTATACAGCCTCCAGGCATTTCAGACACATCTCTGCCTTGGTCCTCTGTTAATCCAGACAGACTGTTTCAGTGCCGTACCCTCCCTCCTTCCCGCTTTTGATTTAAGTGAGGGTTATATCAGCTGCTGTGCCTAAAGCCTTACTCCATGCATCCTGTATCCAGCCCTTTGCCTCTCCTTGTATGCCTAGTGCTGGTATAGGTTCCTCACGGTTAGAGGCCCTCCGAGGCTAATCTCCAGCAGGGAACCGAGGAGTAATGGGGATGCTCATGTTATATGCGTGTCAACGTCGTACATCATTGTGGGCGGCCCCTGGCTAGCAAAAAGTTTCCATGTGGTCCTGATGCTGACAGCTTACAGTTCAGAAGGTGTGGGCTAATGTAGGAGAGTCTCTCAAAGATTTACTGCTATTGTAAGTTCTTACATAACGATTCTTTATGGGCGGCCTGTTGGCACAGCTGCAATACTGCCATTGTCAACTCCATTGGCCCAGGTTTGAGAAGAAGCCTGGAGCCTCGGAGGGCTAGCAGGGGGCATAACTCTCAACTGTTCCTGTTTCTCAGGGACATCCTTGATTCTGCATTACAGATTTCTTCTACCCCTCTTAAATTTGGCTTTTTTGCCAATGAGGAATAGAGATTTAAATCGTAAAATCATACCAGACAATAGTGTTACAGTCTATTCCTCTATCAGAAAATGCGTTTATCACTAAATCACTTATTGTAGCAGCTTCATGAACTGCTATTACCCTCCTTTAAGTTGTGTCCCAGGTTTTTGAGGCAGGGAGTTGAGAGGTGTGGAGGGGGGAGGAAGTGCGACTGACTCCACTACTCTGTGGTCACCCAAGTGGCAGAGCAGCTGGAGCAGGAATTAGGAGGGAGGCCGCAGACTGCCTCAGCACCCTTTGGGCTTATGTGCTTAGAGCTCCTGTCCTCTAATTCTTGTGGAAAGAGTGAAAACAAAGGAAGAAAATGGAGCCCTGGCTAGGATGACAGCACCGAGTACTCATGAGCCCCATGGAGAGCTGCCTGGAGCACCAGACATTTTCCAGGAGAAGTGTCCGTACTGCTCATGCCTGAGGACAGCAGTGGCTACACTTACATCACTGTGTGGAGAGAGGGATCAGGACAAATACTGGGGGGAACCCCAGCTGTGGGCTGTCAGAGTGGCCGCACTCTGTGGAGATCCCCGCTGGTACCGAAGCTAGGGGGAGCAGCTGATGCGGCTGGGAGGTCTCTGGCACAAGGCCTAACAGAGGGAGGAGGATGTGCCCAGGAGTAGAAATTAATGTGAAAAATGAACAGAAAAATGTCTGCCCAAAGGCCCCCTCCATGGGAGGGCCATGGTGCTGGGACTTGGAGGTTGCTGAAGGCAGAAGGGGGAGGCTGGCGTAGGAGCATAAAATAGAAATATATATTATAAAAGTTATGTGTTTTGCTGACTGATGGCTAAGTGTTAGTGTGTTAAAAAAAAAAAAAAACAAGGCTGTTGTGATCAGGCAGCAAGATAGGTGGTTCTGTCACATTACGTGACCACCCCTTTAGCAAGGAACTTGTTTTCCTCCACAGGGACAGCCGCAAGGTTGTCTTTGTGACTGCATGCAGTGCCTGCAGGAAGTGGGTGGGTCAGGGAGAATGCTGGGGACAAAATGTCAATAAAATTTCGAAATGATGGGTAAGAACTCTTGGATCTCGTTCCAGATAAACAGGCTGAATAGCTATTTTAGTGATGAGAGGTAAACATGGTGGTAAAAAGCTATATGGAAAAGAAGCTGTGTGTGAACACCTTCCTTGGAGAAGACAGACTTGCATATACTGTACGTTTGTGGGAGAGGTTCATCAAAATCACTTAATGCAGTGTGTGATGAACCCCAGGTGGCAGTAGCACAGCAGCAGCTAAGTTCTTTCCTGTGAGAAGGAGAGTGTCCTCTGTGATGCTCAGTTCTTCTTCCTTGCCGACCGCCGGCTCCCTGGGCTTAGTCCTGTACCACTTTGCCAACGTTATGAGTGGAAAAGTAAACACTGTACTGATGGGTTGGCCCTCGAGCTGTCCGTTTCCCCATAGTAATATAAGCCATGTTTACATGGCAGCAGCGCTCTGGCATCTGCCCCGCTCCCTTCCCGCTGCGCTTGCCACTTTGCTGTTTACACAGCCTGCCCTCGCAGCGCTGCAGGTCGCTTCGAGGCGGTGGCTGTAAATTCAGCGGAGGATGAAGGGAGACAGCCTTTTCATCAAAGCGAACGCAGCAAAGCGTCCACATCACCATTTAACGTGCTCGCTCTGATACTGATCCCACAACTGAGTCGGATAAAAAACTGATCCGAAGGGCACTTGAGGCACTCCAGAAAGTGTCTTCACGGCAGTATTTATAGCGCATCTGCCTCTGCGCAAGGGTTGATGCTCTGCAAATAGGGCAGTGTAAATGGGGCTTTAGACTCGTGCTCTGGCAGTGGCAAACATATCAAGGGCCATGGAAAACGTAAAAGTATTAAAATAACTGTTTATGTATTACTGTGTTAACTGGTGACTGGGAAAGGCACACTGAACCCAAGCTTATTACCAGGTGCAGTCCAGGGGTAGGGATTAGAGAGGAGAAAGGACAAAAATCAAACAAATACAGGCAAAATTAAACAGTATCCCAAATGCAAACTGAAAGAGCAGATACATATGTGCAGCCTACAAAGGTAAGCAAAGTAAAAAAAAAAAAAAAAAAAGCTGTTTAATAAACAGTTCACAGCATAGCATCAGTGTGCCCTGTAGCTGACTCAGGGACACATATTGCACTGCTGAGCAGCAGACTTAGATTTGGGAGGGACCTAGACTCCCTGAAACAGCAGCATTGCAGAGCAGATTCACTCCTGGAGACAGATCCAGTGGAGACATAGGTTGATTTCCTTGAGCTTGACTACTACACTAGGTTGGTGGAGGCTAGGGAATCGGGGGAGGTGGATTATCTCACCTTGAGAGCCTCCTTTGGTGGGAAATGGAGCAGCACCCATGTTGGATTCAGAGAAGGTGGCAAGAGAACCTCTTGGTAGGGTGGGGAGGGGGTGAAGTCACAGCAGCAATAGGGGGGTTAGTCATGGACTCCTGCCTAGATTCCTGAGCAAGGGGCCTGGTGGTGTCAGAATGGAATGAAAACATTTCCAAAACATAATTTTATTTTTGAAAATTATGCCAACTCATGGAAACCATAGCAAAGTTATAGCCCTACTGCAAGATATTTCCACAGGGTTCCAGTGTTTTTGTACTTAGACTCTTTTCCCCAGTGTAACACAAGTTGCATTGGAGAGGGACCTACAACATCAGTAGCCCTACTCTTTCAGATTTGTTGGACTGTTCCTGTTTCTCTAAAACAGTTTACTGTTGAAAACTACAGGACTGTTCCATATCATGCAGTGCCAGGAATGAGAGTCTCCTCTTCAGATCTTCCAGTATAACAACTATGCATTCTAATTTAGACCCCGAGATCAGCAGTAACATTTGGTGTCTAGGTGATGAGCGGAATCTTGGTGGGCTGCTTGCTTTATCCTTAAGGGTGCCTCAGGCATGTGGTCAGGGTTTATTTATTTTATTTATTTATTGAAATTGTTTCACCAGGAAAAGCACACTGAGCAAGAACTGCTCGTCTCCCGGTGCGACCTGGAGGAAGGGGTACAGTGGGGAAGAGGACAAGGGTAGTCCAGGTCCTGACATATATACATACAATTACAGTACAGTTGAAAACATTTGACAGAAATAGTTGGGCGTAGATGACAATTTACCCTTACTTATAGTATAGTAGCAATTACATGGGGAAGTCATGCTTTATACCTTGAAAACATATAATTAGATAATACAGCTGCATATGTTTGACAGAAATAGGTGAATGTGGATTAATACATATACCCTAATAGTTGAGAGTAACAGTTACAATGAGGAAATCCTGCTAAGGTGTTGGGTTGTGGTATATAATGAGATAGGGGTAAGTGCAAGCTAGCTAGCTCAAAAGTTGGGATCAAGTGCAGTAGTTGGGTGTGGTTAGCGAAGTAGCACCACTGGGCCTACTGGGAGAAGAAATATAGGAGTGTCTGAGGTAGAAAGATTGGAGAGTTAGCTGCAGGAGCAGTTTACTGAGCAGTGGTTGGCATAGGATAGTGAGCGGATAGAGGAAGAGTGGCGAATTTCAGAGGGGAAAGAGTTCCAAAGTTGAGGGAAGCAGTGAGAGAAGGTGACCTGGCCAGCTTGGGTCTGACGTCTGGGGACTAACAGGAGCCGGGAGTCTAGGGACCTCAGAGCATAGGTGGGTGCCAGAGGGGGCAATAATACAGAGGTCAGATACACTGGGAGGGCACCAAACCAGTTCTTCAAGATAAACTTGGCACAGTGTATTAGGCGGCAGTTCTCAAGGGAGGGGAGAGCAAGGGAGCAGTATAGCTCACAGCGGTGGGTGCGAGGAGGAGCGTCAAGAGTGAACTGGCAGAAAGCATTAAAAAGGGTATCCAGTTTGGATAAAACTGACTTGTGGTCGGCACTGTAAACAATATCACAATAATCGAAGGAGGGAAGTATCATTTTCTGGATAAGCTCATGACGGACTGGATGGGGAAGGCTAGAATGGTTCCGATATAAAGCTCCGAGCTTGGGGCGGAGTTTTGTTAGTATAGAGTCAGCATGGACTGCGAAGGTGAGGTGGCGGTCAAGCTAAACTCCAAGATACCGGAAGGAGGTGACGTCCTGTAGCTCTGACCCATCAAGGGCGTGGAAAAGTGGGAGGGAGGGGAGCCTGGCTAGTCGGTGGAATGTACCAAAAGTCATAGTAACAGTTTTTTTCAGCATTTAGAGAGAGCTGGTGAGAGTTGAACCAGAGCTGGACTTTGTTAAAATCCGCCTGGAGGGTAGAGGCAACTGAGACTGGGGAGGAACCTGAAGAAAATAGGACAGTATCCTCAGCATACAAATGGATCGAGGAGGCAGAACAAGTTTGGGGCAGGTTGTTTAGAAAAATAGAGAATAGGATAGACCCAAGCACTGATCCTTGGGGGACATCGGTGGACATGGGGAGGGGAGAGGATATGGCATCCGCAATCCTGACAGATTGAGTGTGGTCTGTAAGATAGGCACTGAACCAGGCAGTAGCAGATGTCGAGAGGCCAGAGTTAGAGAGGCTAGATAGTAACAGAGTGTGGGAGACTGTATCGAAGGCCTTGGCCAGATTGATGAAAATGGCAGAGGTGATGAAACCTCTGTCCATTCCAGATTGGATGGTGTCAGTGAGCCTTAGTAAAGAGGAGGCAGTGGAGTGATCTTTCTTGAATCCGGATTGGTAGTGTGTGAAGAAATTTGAGTCAGTGAGATAGGAGGTTAGCTGGCTAAGCACTAATTGTTCTTGCAGCTTCGCCAGAGCAGAGAGGAGGGAGATTGGCCGATAGTTTGAGGTGGAGGAGGAAGCGCCCTCTTTGTGGAGAGGGATGACAATGGCGTGCTTCCAGAACAGAGGGACAGATGCAATGGCGAAGGATAGATTTAGGAGGTAGGCAATAGGGGTGGCTGTGGCAGAGGCCGAGAGGAACAGAAGTTTGAGGTCTAGTCCATCCAGGGAATTCCCATTTGAGGGGCTTAATGTTAGCAGGGCTTCTAGAGCTTCATCCATAGAGATTTCCCAGAAGAAGAAAATACCTGTATTTTGAGGTAGTTTTTGCCCTGTAGGTGGTGGAGATGGTGACATGGGGGGTAAGGAGGAAAGGAGCGAGGAAGCGCAGGTGGAGAAATATAAGTTAAACTCAGCAGTGACTGAGACAGGATCCGAGAGAGTGTAGTTGTTTACACTAAGGAGAGGTGAGAGCTTGGCCGCTGGGGGTGAGAAGAGGGAGTGTATGACCTTCCAGAATTTGGAGGGGCTATTAAGGTTAGATTGGAGGGAGGATCTAAAGTACTCTGCTTTAGCTAGCCTAGTTGCTCTAGTGCACATGTTGTGCAGATACCGGTAGTGGGAGAGGTTCTGAGGTAGGGCTGAGGCTTTGAAGGCTCACCATACTGAGTGACGGGCATTCATACAAGCTGTGAGCTCTTGGGAGATCCAAGGCAGATGGGTACCGCGTACCCTAGTACGTTGTAGCGGGGTGTGGGAATCCCATATCTTAAGGAATGTGTTTTGAAGTGAAGTAGGTGTCATCTATCAGGTTGAAGGGGGAGGGGGGCCAGTTAGCTAGGACAAGGTCATTTAGGAGGGAGGGAGGTTTAGGATTTGAACGACCGTTGGACTAAGAACTTAGGGGGGGATTTGAGATGGTGGATTTTGCGAACAAGGTAGACGACATGGTGATCACTCATAGAGTCAGGGAGAAGGCCTGTTTGGATGACTCTGTGAGGATGGGAGGTCAGAGCCCAGTTGATAAGGGAGTGGTTACCTGATTTAAGGCTTAGGCGGGTGGGCTTAGTGATGAGTTGGGTTAAACTGAGGGCAGCGACATCCGTCTGGGTTTTGTTGAGGGTAGGGGCTAACCAGTTTAGGTTAAGGTCACCCATAGCATATTATTCCCCGGTGGGTGCTCGTGAATTGATTTGTGTAAGAAGGTCAGTAACAGTTGTGACAGTGGTGCCTGGTCGGCAGTAGATTCCGGCAACGAATATGGGCAGCGAGAAAGGTAGTGTGAGCTGGAGCAGCAAGAGTTCGTACTGTTTAGGTTCAGTTTTAGATAAGATTATTTCGTAGCGTATGTCCGAACTTACGAAGATGGCTTCGCCGCCACGTCTCATGGCCCTGTCCTGGCGGGCCATCGTGTAACCAGTGATTGCGACTGAGGAGTCGGGAATGTTTTTGTTAAGCCAAGTTTCAGAGAGGATGAGGACATCAGGGGCATGTAGGGCAGCGAGAACTTGTAGCTGGTCGATTTTAAGTGGTAGGCTACAAATATTTAGGTGAAGGAGACGGAGGCCTTTGTGGAGGGGGTAACCTGGCAGTTTGGAGGAGATGGGATGCAGGGTGGGGGTGCCGGCTGAGGTTGGTGAGGATGTGGTGGTCGAGGGTCCTAGATTTGGGTGTACATCTCCCGCTACGAGAAGGAAGAGAGTGAAGGATAGGTGTTGGGCTAGTATACGGAGGTAGCTTGGAACAGAAGAGCCCTGCCGCGAGTGGGGGCAAGGATGGACATTTGTATGGGTAACAGGGGTGGGGCCGTGCAGGAGAGTCCAGGAGGGAGAGGCCTGATTGGGGGGACGATAGTGGAGGTGCCCAGATAGGAGTGGTAGGGAGAGAGAGTGCAGGGTTGAGGGGCAAGGAGGAGTTACAATATGAGCCAAGTAGGGGGAGGGGGACATGGGAAACGTAGTCGGCATGGTGGAGAGGAGGGGTGGGAGGCAGGAGAACAGACAACTGAGTAGAGGTAAAATGCTAGTCACGGTGGACATGGTGCTGGGATTTTGCAGCAGCTTCTCAGACAAGGAGGTAGTTACGAGGAGAAAGGAGCCTGAGATTGGCTGGGACGAATGTGTTGGTTGGCCCCTAGGAGGGCAAATGGCCATTAGGCCTAGGAGGTGAAACAGAGAAAATGGGAATTCTAGAGTAGAGGGGAGCCAATGAAAGGCTGCAGGAGGCTGGTGGGGGGTGGGTGAGGAAGAGGTGGGCAGAGAGAGTATTTAATCAGTGGAGGGGGTGGGGAGCTGAAAATTTAGAAGACAGTAAGAGGCGTGGGGTTTGGTGAGATTTAGCAGAACAATAGCCCTGGAGAAATTGGGCACCAAAGAGAGTTGGCTCAGTTGGGGGGGGGGGTGTGAGGCATGGGGTTTCACAGATTCAGAAAGGAGCTGCAAACACTTAGCACTCTAACTTCGAACACAGATTTATATTTTTTTCCTTACTTTACACAGGCAGGTTTCAATTTAAACAGTAAAAATCAATGTAATTTCACAGTTGATGCCCTGTCGGCTGGCTCAGTGAGAGGGAGGTGTGGGGTTTCACAGATTCAGAAAGAAGCTGCAAACACTTAGCACTCTAACTTCGAACACAGATTTATATTTTTTTCTGTACTTTACACAGGCAGGTTTCAGTTTAAACAGTAAAAATCAATGTAATTTCACAGTCGGAGCCCTTTCGGCAGAGAGAGATAGGGTGCACGTTCACCATACCTTGAGCTTGATTTTGTCCGGGGTCCTGGTCTCGGTCGGCGGCTGGAGAGGAACCTGACGATTACTGGGAGCTGTAGCAACCCTGGTCAGAGGACAAGCAGCTTGAGCTTGATTTTGTCCGGGGTTCTGGTCTCGGTCGGCGGCTGGAGAGGAGCCTGCCGACCGTTGGGAGCTGTAGCAGCCCTGGTCAGAGGGCAAGCAGCAGTGGCATCAGTTGCTGTAATGGAAGGTGGCCCACCCTATGGGCTGTACGATGAGTACAGACAAGTGAATAACTAGGTTGTAATGGTTAAAGGAGTACTACAGTCAAAATTTGCAAAAACATGTTGTGCAGAGTGTTTTGATTTGTGTGTCCTTCCCTCTGTCTGCTGTTAGAAATGTTTCCTAGATTATCCTGCTTGTTATATGGTGGGTTTATGGAAACTACACACAGCCATGAAAAGCACACAAATCACCCCAGATCATCATTGCCATAATTAGTAGACTTTAGCTGCTTTCTTACAGAATAACCCACTCATTTAGCCATCAAGTATTTGATAAACTGTAAATGTAGGCATTAGTGCTCACTGGATAAGGAAAGTTCAGTACTTGCTGAATTCATGGTCCAAATATATCAGTGTCACATGGGATAGGAGGCACTGTAGGAACAAGAAGAGCAATAACCATGCTAAGATGGTGATCCCCAGGGGCCACAAAACTACCAGGCTAATTTAGAAAAAACTGCTAATAGCAGACAAAGGGAAGAACACACTAGGACTGCAGACACAGATCAAAACACACTGCAAAACAGGCCGGCCCTTTGGCGCAGCGGTAGTGGTTCTGCTCGCTGCACCAGTGACCTGGGTTTGGGAGCGGACTCAAGTTGCCGGAGGCCAGCCAGGGAAAAGAGGATTGAGCGTCCCAGGGGAAGCTTACCTCCTCCGGGGAGGGCGGGTTACCATCCCTGCTGCAATACTGTCACCTGGGGACCACAGGTGGAAGTGCAGCTTGGGAGGTGCTGTGGGAGGGGAGGACGTTGGCCAGGATCCAGAGCAGCAGCATGCCTTGCACGGACATTCTCCCTGGATCTCCTTGTGTGCCGACGTCCTCGGGGCTGGGAGAAACGTGAAGGAAAAAGCCCCGCAGCTGGCCTGACGATGGCCTCCAGTACCACACTCCAAGGATGAAACCTGCACATCCTGGCTGCCACGAAGACTACAAGCAGGTAGGAGGGAGTGGAAGAAGGGCTGCTCTCTCTGTCCCACCGGGGTGGGGTGGGGGCAAACCAAGGACTCATGGAGGCAGGACATCGGGATGATCCTGTAGTAGGCCTGGCCACAGGTACTTTGGAGGACCCAGAGGGAGTGGCACAGCTACGGTGTCAGAGGTGGCATAAACAGAAAATAAAAAATATAAATAAAAGAGCACTCTGCACAACATATTTTTTTGCAAATTATGTCTGTAGTACTTCTTTGAAGGGAAAAAAAAAGTCCCAATCCCTTGCCCTTATTACTTTTTTTAGTATCACTGCCAATTGTCTACTTAACTTTTTTTTTTGGGGGGGGGAGGGGTCTGAGACATGTAATATTATTCTGTCTGCATAAATATTTAAGCTTCCTTGATTCCTGGCAAATTTTTTGAAAGGCAAATGCTGCATATTGAATCCTGCAAATGCTTTGTGAAGATGTTTCTGTTTGCTTTACTGCTTAACCACAGCCACTGAAAACTGCATTCAGTAGTCATTCTGTCAAAGAAATACATAAATATCCGCTAATGTTGTGGTTACAGTAAGTAGGAGAGGGTGGTGATTTGATTTGAGAATTGAGCACACTGTCTGGATTTACTTTAAATTGATGCACTTTATGGGGTTGGGGGGGTGCAAATGGACATTGGGTGCTTTTTGGAGACCTTAATGGAAGGCTGAGGCTTGCTCTAGACCAATCGGGGCATCCCATTTAAGCAGTGATTGCTTTCCTGAGGGACCTGGGCCTGCGAGCACAGCTCCGGCATGAATGGAGTTTAACAGCCCTGGTTTTCATTCATAAAATGGAGGCAGAATAAAAAAAAAAGAGGAGGTAGGCTGAACCGGCTGAGGGTGTGGTGTTTCACTCTGTTACTTCCTTTGCCAAATTGTTTGCTACAGTGATTAATGCTTAGTGGGTCTGCCTCCCTGAAACCTGAAACCATTTCTGGCCTTTCAGTATTGTGAATGGGAGCGCTCCATTCACAAGTTAAGGAGAAGATAAACAGGAACTGGCTGGCTGGCATTCCATTCCTGCAGCTCCCTCCTCAGTCTCAGTGAACTACAGCTGTGTGTACAGAAGGAGCACCATAATTTGCTTCATGTACAAAAGCAAATCCAAACTTCTTTGCAGGAGTGTCCAGCGATCATGGCAACATCTAATATGCTATCAAGGCAGCTTCAAGACACACACAGCTCTATGAGTTTATACAACGCAGAGACTGACTGGACCCCAGTGCATTGTACTTTTATGTTTAATCTTCACAGTTTGCTGTTAACAGTTTCAGAAATAAACACACATTTGTCAGTGCTGAACGTTTGCTTGCATGCTGTTGTACTGGGTCCTGCTTGTACACATTTTTACTGTGTATTTACCCCAACATAGACTAGGTGACGAGGCAGTGTATAGCACAGTGGTTTAAGGCTCTGAGCTGCAAACATGGAGACCTGGGTTTGAATCCCACAGCCCCCACTTGCATGCTGTGTGACCGTGAGCAAGTCACTTAACTTCCTTGTGCTCCCAGGTCACACCTGTAAACAAGCTTTCAGCTTAGTGCGTCTCTCCTGGTAAAACAAAATAAAATAAAATAATAGATGACTTGTAATAGGTCATTTACAAGGGGTCCTGATTTTACACATTTTTATACTGCATTTACCTAGGACAGTAGAAAAGAGGTGCGATAACTCATTTGTAGTGTGGTGTGGTCCTATTTTTATAATGTACTTTTCCAGGACATTTCATCTTAAATGCATCATCTCCTTTTCAGCAGGGTTCTGCTGTAAGGACCTGTTTTTACACAGTTTTGCAATATATTTACGTAGGATAACCCAGCTGAGGTGCAATATCTTATTTTCAGTGGGGGTCCTGCTTTGATACATTTTTTTTTACTATATTTACCCAGTATAGCACAGCTCGGGTGCTAGCTTGTTTTTAGTGGGATCATGCATTTCTCAGTTTTTCCATTCAATTTACCCAGATTGCACAGCTGAGATACAATATTTCATTTAGCTGGGGCCCTACTTTTACTCAATTTGATAATGTGTTTACGCAAGATAGCCGAGCTGAAAGGCAAGTTACATTTTCAGTAGCATCCAGCTTTCACATTATATTTTTCACCTGACAGAGCAGCATAGATGCACAGTTCATTGAGGGCTCTGCTGTACTAGGGTTCTGCTTTTACACATTTTTACTATAAGTTTACTCAGGATAGACTAGATGAGATGCATTATCTCATTTTCAGTGGTGTCCTGCTTTTACGCATTTTTAAATTGTGTTTACTCAGGATAGGCCAGCTGAGAGGTAGTATCTAATTTTCAGTGGGCTCCCACATTTCCAACATGGCCTTTTTATGACGTGAAGTTATGGTCAAGATACGTGGAATTTTTAAAATCTCATCTGAAAGGTGAATTCATAGTGCGACGGTGAAAACATGCTTCAGAGGGGATTTGAAAAATGACATCTGCCATGTTCTTCATGAGGAGGGTGGGGGTAACACAAAGGATACAGGGGCCAGAGTATGCAAAAATAAAGTTACGAGTAAACGTTGGAACAGTTAAGTGTTTCTTCATAACTTGGTTGTTTTTTCACATTTTAACCCCACATTTTCAACTGTGTTTTTATGTTCCTGCGTTATGATCGAGACAGGTGGATTTTTAAAAAATCCTTTCCGAATGGTGGTTTCACAGAGGGACTGCGAAGACATGTTTCAGAGGGGATTTGAAAAATGACGCCTTTCGTGTTCATCTTGTGGGGTAACAAAAGGACAGTTTCACACATTTGGGGCCAAACGTTGAAAATCTTTTTATTTTTAACATTTTGACCTAAAATGTTCAACAGTGTCTTTTTATGACCCCGCCTTATAACCACAGCAGGTGCAATTTTTTAAAATCTCGTTCAAAAGGTGACTGCGGAACAAATGCAAACATGTTTCAGAGGAAATCTGAAAAGTGACACCCATCTTGTTCATAAGGTGGGGTAACAAGAGGGCTATGTTGAAAACGGGGTGCCAAAATCAGCACACGTCACAATGTTATGAGTAAGCGTTAAATAAATAAATCATGTTTCTTCATAACTTTGTTTTGTGACATTTTGATCCCCAGTTTTTAACGTAGGCTTTTTATGACCCCTCCTTCTGAACATGACAGGTATCATTTTTAAAATATTGCCCATAGCATCATTTTGCACCAAAAGTGCGAAAACACATTTTGGCCAGGATTTAAAAAGTGACACCTGCTCGTGGATTGTGATGGCATGCAGGTTCATGAGGTGATGTTAAGAAATGGTTATGTCGAATGAGCATTGACAAATTTCAATGTACCTTCATAACTTTGATTTTTAATATTTGACCACAAATTTCCAACATAGTCTTTTTATGACCCCACCTCGTGTACCTAGCAGGTGAGAATTTTCATATCATACCCAAAAGGTGATTTCATGGAGCGACTGTGAAATCACCTTTCGGGTCAGATTTCAAAAATTTCGCCTACCTTGTTCGTGAGATGGGATCCTAGAAAGGTCATGTTTAACATTTGGGGTAGTTAATATAAAAAGAAATGACAAAGTTATGAGTACATGTTCAAAACGCATTGAAACATTCACTGCACAAATATTGATTTCCTCAGTTCCTGGTCCAGTGTTGAAGAGTGAAGATGTGTCTACAGTCAAGAGAGGATTACAGCATTGGACCCAAGATTGGTAAGTAAGGGGCAGGGGGGAGGTATGGGGTGGTGGGTGCTTAGTGGTGGGGGGATCGGTTTGGGGGTGGTGGCAGCGGGAACAGCCATTGATGGACTGTTTTCTTTTTCTTTTCAGTGTGTAACAAAAATAAAAATAGACCGTGAGGGACAGTTTTCTTAATTTTGAGTACCGACACTGGGGATTGGGCACCCCAGTGTCAGTTTAATATTTACAGGGCACAGGAGGTAGGAAGGATACGTGTAGGGAAGGGGGTGATTAACAGAGGCACGGGAGGTGGGGGGATACTTGGCAGAGGATGGGGTTGTTTTTATGGTTGGGAATGGAGTACAACTGCAAGCTGATCGTGATGCCGCTCAGCTGACTGCTGGGTGGTGACATGCATATGAAGGGACAGTGCCGCTGTATATTGGAGCGGTTCTTTCTTTTCCATTACACAAAGTTTCGGCCCAGCAAACCAAGAACAGTGTCATGATCAGCCTTACTGACCACTGGGCTGTCACTGTCGAGCCCCCTGCAGCCTGAGCTGCAGTGACCCTGACAGCGGCACACCTATAAAAGCCCTCATTGTAACAAGATGTTCGCTTTACACATGCATGCATAAGCAGACATAAAAATCAGCTGAATTGCAGTGCTGCAAGAAGACACAGTTAGATGAATGAATTTCTTTTTGTTTTGTGACCATGTTCAAATTTGCTTTTGTATAGAAATGGGCATTTGTTCTTGTCCTATAGACTATGTTGGCACCCTTAATATTCAAGATTTTTTTTTAAATATGGATTTTTTTTTCCAGTCCAAATTCAGCAAGAGAGAGCTTTTCCAGCCATGTCTCACAATCACTGCATTTACTTGCACACAGCTGGTAAATGCAGCGTTACTGGTATACCCTGTCCTGCTTAATTGTTCACTGGAAAACATAGGTTTTCGGGAAACTGTACCATTTACATGCAGATTTTGTTACTGGGATGCACCTGAATATACCTGAAGAAATGTAAGTTTCCTGGTAACCAAAACTGCATGTAAATACGGTGTCTTAAATCTCTGCTGAAAGGGTACTGCATCTTGAGTGCCAGTCACATGATAGGAAAGGATGACTCTGCCTTGTACAAGAGGGGAACAGGTTCCCAGGCTAAGGAAAATATGCATCTTGCACAGTACATTTTGCTTATACCCTCTAGTTGAAGACCACAAGGTCCGGTGAAATGAGTTCCATACATTCTGTACCACTTGGTCTGATTGTTCAACCCACTCAGAGAGATGCCCCCTGTTCTGTAATCCAAATTGCTGGGTTCACCGGACCACTAACCAAATGCTGCTGTATTTTGTGTCGGGCCAGTGGAACCTTGCCTTAGCTAGCCCTGCTGGCTTGTTCTGGAGAAGGTATCATTGTAAGTATTCCAGTTTAGGGCAGTGAATTTGACAGGGTGGCTAGTGGATATTCCCAGCCACTAGCCCTGTTGGTTTCTGACAAGAACACTTAATTTTGACCCCTACATTTTGTGAGCAGCTGCATCTGAATAATGTAAGGACATGGAAGTTCACATACAGCTTATAGTGCTGCTAATTCTGCAGTTTTGACGTGGTAAAGGCTGCTGTGAATTATGGACGCTGTGGCTTCACTAATGAGTGGATTTCCTGGAATGCCGCCCCCGCCCCGTGTATGTTACTAATGCTGTGGTGCTAATGGAGCTGTGGGGTAGTTCTTTTCTGCTTTTTGGTAGATTCACAAGTTACAAGTTTAGCACCATGCCTTAAAGGAAAACTACACCCAAAACTTGAAAAAATATATGCTGTGCAGGGTGTTTTAATTTGTATGTGAAGTTCTAGTGTTTCCTTCCCTCTGACTGGTATTAGGAGTTTTTCCTAAATTAGCCTGCTAGCTTTAGGGTAGTTTTACGAACCCTGGAGATCTCCATATCAAATAGGTTTATTGCATTTCTTTGTCCTACAATGCACCTTGTTTCATGTAATGGTGATGTAGCAGAGCCCATAAATCCAGCAGAAAGCACTGCATTACAATCAGTTCACAAGAATAGAGATGGCTATATTTTAAAATCTGTAGAATTCAGCTTGGTGACCACCCTCATCCTAAATGTTTTACTGTCCTGAAAAACTTTGCTGCTGGTAATTTTTGTGCAGCTTGTAAAGCTTCCAAGATATTTAGTTTGTTTGGCATGTGTGTGCTGAATGTTGGGTCTCTCTTGCATCACAGTCACGTGAGACAAGATGCACTGTGGGAACAAGAAATACAATTATACTATCAGGTATGAAGATCCACAGGGGTCGTAAAACTAGCATAAAGCTAGCAAGCTAATTTGGGAAAAACTCCTAATACCAGCCAGAGGGAAGGAAACACTAGAACTTCACATACAAATTAAAACACTTTGCTCAACATATATTTTTTCAAGTTTTGGGTGTAGTTTTCCTTTAAAGGAACTGGTACTGTAGACTATCTGATGAAGCAGTTGCTGGACAATAAATGTTGAAATCAGTGAAAGAACAAATACAGTCCCACGTCCCAGAATAAATCCCTAAAAGGCATGGCAGATCAGATCATGGCAATGCCAGTTTCTAACAGCATAACATTCTTTTTCCAGTGGACACAGAAAACTTTCAAGTTCCTGGATATTTTTAATTTAAATGTTAAATGTGTGGGCCTCTTGTCTTCTGGCAGAAAACCAGACAGGTTTAAGTTACATTTTCCTGTTTTTCCTGCCCTTGCCAAACCAGTCAAAAACCTTATTTGCAGGAGGACACTGCTAACCCTGCTGGGCTGAGTTTTGGCCTTTATTAACTGAGAGGGGGTGGTGGCAGTATTTCACTACTTCAGCTTTGTATTATAAGATTTTAATTTTCTTTTGCCGCTATGTTTTTGTGCTGCCACACAGACCTCCTCAGTGAGTTGTGTTGATTATGCTCTTGGTGACAGCTTAGGAACATTGCAGTTTCTTTTTTAATTCCAGCTCAAGTAACCCACACTCTGCATCCTCTAATGTCTCACTTTAAAAAGTTCAGCACCAGGCAAGTGCTGTCAGTGAAATTTTGTTTTTCTCAAGGTTCTTCAGATTTACAAGAATTAAATTTATATTCTCAAACCTATCCGAGGTATTAAATAAACAGGGGAAACTGATTAGCAGTTTAGCTCTTGAATAAAGAATTGTGAAAATGCATAGCACTTGGCTCAAATTGGTTAGCAAAATTAAAAATGCTAATAATTGCTAATGTTTAATTGCTCCAAATAACTGAAGGGATAAAGAGAGGGGAGAATGCATTCTTTCACTACATAAGCAAAAGGGGGGGAGGATGGAATTGTTACACTAAGGAAGGGGGATGGATGGACGGACAAAAGAAGTGAGCAGTTGTTAGGCTAAGGAAGGGGGATGGATGGGCAGACAAAGAAGTGAGCAAAGTGGAAGTATTAACTGAATACTTCTGCTCTGTCTTTATAAGGAAAAGGATGAGCAAATGCCACATGGGGAAAGGGGGATGGGGGAGGCTGATGTTGTAATATAGGTTGAAAGAGTGAGGGAGAAGCTGCTGGTACTGAAGGCAGACAAATCCCCGGGGCCAGACGGCATACACCCCAGGGTACTGAAAAAGCTAGCGGAGGAGCTGGTGGGACTGTTGGCTGTTCTCTTCAATAGATCCCTGGAGATGGGTGTTGTGCCGCTGGACTGGAGAATGGCTCATGCAGTGCCCCTCCACAAGAGTGGGCCCAGGGACAATCTGGGGAACTATAGGCTGGTCAGTCTGACCTCGGTAGTATGTAAACTTATGGAGACCATTCGTAAGAAAAGGCTGGTGAGATACATTGAAGAGAATGGTCTGTAGGAGGAGAGGCAGATGGGTTCGTGGCAGGCAGATCATGCCAAACAAACCTGATCAAATTCTTTTTTTTTTTTTTTTTTGTTGTTCTCACAACAGTATTTTCACCGCCTCCCATGGACCCGGCAGAACTACAACCCCACCTTGAGGTACGTTCTCTGGGCCATCATGGGTCCTGCTGGGTCTCTGTATGTTTTTCCTCTGGTTTTTCTCCTGCGCACGCGTCCATGCAATGGGCACAGTAGCCATCTCCACCAATAAAAGTGCTCTTGGGGGCCCACTTCAAAACTCTCAGTACTACCAGTGTACATACCCCACAAAGACCCAACCGCAGGTCTCCACAGTGTCCTTGACTATCTCTGCTCCCAAAATCACCTCACTGAGACAATTATCTTGGGTGATTTCAACATACATTGGCTGTTGCTTGCTAATAGTTTTAAAAAGGACACGCTAGCGGCTCTACACCTTACTCAACTTGTCAGTTCACCCACCAGAATAAACTATAAAACTGGGAAAAACACCACCCTAGACTGGATAATTTCTAATCACCCTGATCGCCTATCTAATGTTACGGTGCACCCTGACTCCCTCAGTGACCATTCCCCAGTCACCTGCTGCTGGTCTAACAAATTCCATACTCCCCCCTCCCCAAACCGTCTACAACACGGTACTTAAACATGGCCTCTTGGACCTATTAAAACAACAGCTGTATTCCCAGGATTGGTCTCTGCTGGACTCCACTGATGACATTAATGTAGCCCTGGATCACTTCATCACGGTCTTCAACACGGCCTGTGATACACATGCCCCTTATAAAAAGATGAAGGTCCATGGCACAGTGAACCCCTGGATTACCCCAGAGCTACTTTCCAATATGAAACTATGGGACCATCTCTGGCACTGTGCTAGAGCCACTGGAAGACAGCAGGAACTACAAACCTATAAAGCTGCTAGAAATGCCTGCACGAGGGCCATTTGCCAGACAAAATAAAAATACCACAGGGAGATGTTGACCAACGCCTGGGGAGATGGCAGAAAATGTTGGTCAAATATCGAGGATATCACTGGCAAAGATCCTAAGGTATCTCCTACAATGCTGAATACTGAAGGTACCTCCTCCATTGACCCGCTTAAAATTGCAAACACTTTTAATGATGCCTTCACCAATCTGAGCAGTGTCCTCCCTCAAGACTATTTCAGCGATAACTCTGCACACACTGCTAGTCACCTTGAGGGTAAGATCCCTGAGCACCCCCCCTTTCTACTTTAAGAAGGTCTCAGTAAACCAGGTCAGAAAACTACTAAGTAAGGTGCTAGGAAAGTCAAGACATCGTGGAGATGGTCTAGACCTCAAGCTTATCGCACTCAGCTTAGATGAAGTACTCACACCAGTAATTAAGATTCTAAACCCTGTCACAATTCCTGGAAGTGTGGAAAATGGCAGTACATAAATCCGGTGATCACTCACTGCATAGCAACAACAGGCCAATATCTATTCTCCCCTCCTGTATCCAAGGTGCTTGAATGAATTGTTGCCAACCAGCTGGTGGATTACCTTGAATCTTACTCTGTCCAGTGTCCACAGCAACATGGTTTTAGAAAGGGACATAGCACTAAAACAGCATTGCTAGAATTTACAAGTTTTATACAACAGTTCATCGACCAAGGCAGACTTGTAGGAGTGGCATTTATAGATCTAACGAAGGCCTTTGACACTGTAAATCACACACTGCTACTTGGACAGCTCACAGAAATTGGTCTCTCATCAAACGCACTGAAATGGTTTGGAAGTTACCTTGCAGATAGACTGCAGAGGGTGAAGATATCTAATGTAGTCTCTGAACAGAGGGCTGCCTGGTCTGGCGTACCTCAAGGATCAATCTTGGGACCTCTCCTGTTCAGTATCTTCCTGAACAGCTTGCCATGTGCCTGTCATCAACGTACTCTTCTCTGTGCAGATGACGCTGTCATCTTTACAAGCCACTCAGATCTTAACTTACTGGAAAGCAATCTTCAACTGGGTTTCTTGGAAGCTGAGAAATGGTTTAGTACTGACAAACTGGTGCTAAACTACAAGAAAACTGAAGTCCTGTTGTTTTCATCCTCTCGGCACAAGTATAAGGCACATGCAGTCACAATCACAAATAACCAAGGAGCCCCACTTGAACAAATGCAGCATTTCAGGTACTCTACATTGGCTGTTACCCCTCCTTCATCAGGGGGACTGGCTCTGTTCCCTGGATATGCAGGATGCCCATCTCCATATCCAGGTTTTCCCGGCCCACCGCCGCTTCCCCCGCTTCTGTTTTCAGGGGGACCACTTTCAGTCCAGGACCTCCCTTTTGGCCTTTCCTCTGCACCTTGGGTCTTTACCAGGTGCCTAGCAGCGGTAGCTGCGGCTCTGTGGAGACAGGACTTTTATGTGTTCCATTACCTGGATGATTGACTGTTGACAGCCCCCTCCAGGGATCTCTTGCTGCAGACCCTAGGAGGCACCTTTTGGCTTTTCCAGGCCCTCGGGGATCACAATAAACCTACTGAAGTCTTGTTTCTCTCCAAGCCAATGCCTCCAGTTTATAGAAGCGAGCCTGGATTCATCACAGGGCAAGGCCTTCCTACTGGTGGTCAGAGCGGAGCACTTGCTAGCACAGGCCTAGCTAGTATCCTCCAGTTGTCAGGTACCAGCCAGAGCGTTCCTCTGTTTGTTGGGAAACATGGCAGTGTCTATTGCCACAGTTCCCCTAGCCCGCCTGCATATGAGGGTTCCCCAATGGACTCTTCAGGTCCAATGGGATCAGTGCACTGATGACTTGGATCAGCTGGTGCTGGATTCTGACCTGGTGAGGAGGACCTTGGAGTGGTGGCAGAACCCTGCTAATCTCCTGAGAGGGGTTCCCCTTCCGTGCTGTATCCCCACAGCAAATTCTTACTATGGATGCCTCGGGCCTGGGCTGGGGGGCTCACTTTACTGACCGTCAGACCCAGGGGATTTGGTCTGAGTTGAGCAGCATCTCCACATCAATGTACTGGAGATGCGGGCAGTTCTTCATGCTCTGCAGGCCTTCCAGACCCACCTTCTTCCTGGCTTGCTGTTGGTACAGATGGACTTCATGTCTGTAGTATACTACATCAACAAACGGGGGCACTCTTACCCCATTTGTCAGAAGGCCATGAGAGTCTGGTACTGGGCCATCGGGCATGACCTGGAACTCTCAGCAGTCCATGTTCCAGGTGTTCAAAATGCCATGTCTGACAGTCTAAGCTAGTGCAGGTCAAGGATGCACGAGTGGGAACTCCTGTCCTCGGTGGTTGAAGACCTCTTCTACAGGTGGAGTCATCCAGAGTTGGACCTTTTTTGCATCCCCACTCAATGCAAAACTGTTGCTTTTCTGCTCGCCCCATCCATGGCCTGGAGTTTTCTGGTGCGAAGCATTGTCCCTCACCTGGAGAGGGAGGTTCCAGTATGCCTTCCCTCCCTTCTCCCTCCTGCAGAGGGTTCTCCTCAAGCTTCAGTTGGAGGGGGCAGAGATGATTCTCATAGCTCCCTACTGGCCATCTCAGATCTGGTTTCCCCTGCTACAGCAGCTGGCAGTGGAACCTCCAGTTCTCTTGCCCCTGTGCACCGGCTTGCTGTCCCAGGAACAGGGCACCCTGGTCCATCCAGATCTCAAGTCTCTGCATCTCCATGCGTGGCTTCTGCAGACTTAGCTAGCATACACTTTGGGGTTTCTTCCAGCGTTGCTGTTGTTCTGGTGGCGGGCAGGATACCTTCCACGAGAGCCACCTATGCCATGAAGTGGCAGCTCTTCTCCCTATGGGCCACCGCTCACCACCTGGATCCCTTCACCTGCTTGGTGAATCTGATCCTGGAGTACCTCCTCTCCCTTTTGGATGCCGGTCTGGAGTACTCTTTGCTTAAGGTGTACCTTTCCGCCATCTCTGCGTACCATGCGCCTATTAAGGGCAAGGCTGTTGCACAGCCAGAAATCTCCCACACATTCTTGCTGCATATTTTGCACTTGAAACCTCCCATTCAGGACCCTGTCTCACCGTGAGATCTTCTTTTCATGTTGGAAAAGCTCACTCTGCCTCCCTTTGAGCCGGCCACGAATTGTGAGCTACGCTTTCTGTTGTGGAAAGCGTTGTTTTAAGTTGCTGTTACTTCTGCTCAGAGGATTTCCGAGCTTCAGGCTCTGATGTCTAAAGAACCTTACTTCGTTTTTCACAAAGACAGGGTGTCTTTGCATAGTAATCCTAAGTTTTTGCCTAAGGTGGTGTCTGAGTTCACACTGAATCAATCCATTCACCTGTCTGTTTATTTCCCTGAATATTCTAATCAGGGAGAGGCCTTACTACACACTTTGGATGTTCATAGCGTGCTCCGTTATTGCATGAATCGCACCCAACCGGTTAGAAAGACCGATCAGTTGTTTGTTTCATTTGCCCCCAAAAGAGAAGAGGCACCTGTTTCGAAACAGTGTTTGTCAAAATGGTTGGCAAACTGGATTGAGTACTGTTACCGTAAGTACAACAAGCCCTTGCCCGGGCCGGTAAAGGGTCACTCCACCAGAGGTATGGCTGCTTCTACTGGCTGTTTTAGGAATGTATCTGCTGCAGGCATCTGTGCAGCTGCCACTTGGAGTTCTGTTCACACATTTATCTATCACTACAGCCTGGACATTGCTTCCTGATGCAGGGTCAATTTTGAATTAGCCGTCCTTCAGGGCCTTCTTTGATGAATAGCCTGCTGTTTCTTTGTTGCCACCTCCTGGCTGACTTTGGTCAGTTCTGCTACTGCTTAGGACTCAGTCCTACCGGTGTTGCCTGCCGCAAGAGCCCCCTCACAGTAAGAGAACAGTTATGTAAGAACTTACCGTAACAGTAGATCTTCGTGAGGAGCTGTTGCAGCAGGTGCTCCTTTCCCTCCCTTGATGGCTACTCTCCTTTACATTTATTCTGCTCCTCCTTGGCTCTGAGGAAATGCCTCGGTTCTTCTTTGTCTTGCCTTCTGCGTTGGTGTCTCTGGTGGGAGAACTGAGGTAGGTCTGGGGGACCACCCCTTTTATAGGATAGGTGGACATCAGTGTGGTTACATCAGTGGGGGTGGTCCCCCATGATAGACTGCTAACTAGCAGTTTTCCATGTGGTCCTGACGCCTAGTGGCTTCAGTCCTACTGGTGTTGTCTGCTGCAAGAGCTCCTCTCAAAGGTCTACTGTTACGGTAAGTTGTTATTTAGCTGTATTGTCCCAATTAGCTAAAACGCATGAGCAGTACATTTTTGAAATACCTTACATTGTTAAAATCTCTAAGTTTGTCTGGTTGATCCTGTGACTCCTTGCAGGCCATTATTGTCCCAGAGTCCCCCAGGGTCAGCTCTCTGATGATGCGACTGACAGGCTAAACTGTGGGGGACTTCTATCTGCCAGTATAGTTGCCTGAAAATAGTAATGGATAAGAAGCACATGTTCACGCTTCTAATGCGGCTGATGATAGAGGCGTTTCTCGTTGATATGCCGGTAATTCGTGGACACACACCTATTGTTACTATGTACCAGGCGCCTCTCGCAGATAAAGCACAGCGCCGCCCATCCATCACATAATCGAAGGGCTGGCCATGGGAGACTCTGGGACAGTAATGGCCGGGGGAGACTCTGGGACTATAATGGTTGGGGTAGGGGGGGTTTACAGGATCAACCAGATAAACTTAGAGACTTCAACAGTGTAAGGTATGTAAGAAATGTACAGCTTGTGCATTGTAGCTAATTGGGACATATAGGTCCTGTGTTTTTACTTGTAGAATGCTGACAGTTGCCATTTAAGTAATAAAGTTGCAAGCTGAGGGCTTTGTCCCTGCTTCCCCTTTCATTCCCACTACTTCAAATTTGTTGCTGTTTCCTGCTGTCAGTTGCCATTGTTTGAAGTGCTACTTCTAGGGACATGGATATGTTGTTCATCCACACTCATTGGCAGGTATCCTTGCCGCTTTAAATCTTGCCGGAAGGTCTTCAAGCTTGCTCCTCCCACCAACCCGGGTGGTATAATCTCGGCTCCGCCCATGGCCTAGATCTTCCTTGCAGCTTGAGCTCAGGTTCCCTCCTTAGCAGCTCTGCGTTTGTGACTAGTTCCTATTTCTCCGTTTGCGGTTTAAAATAAATTTTGCAAAAGACTTCAGTCTTCTATCCCTCGCTCACGATGGACAAATCGACTCCCGGTTTGGAGATGCCCATGCGGGCAGAAGATGTCTCGGACGGATCCACACTCCGTGTGTCTACTGCTTAGGCCTTGAGCACGACCCGCCGGGCTGCGACCTGTGCTCATCTTTCTGGCCTCACGTCCTCGAAGCCGTGCTGCCCGATTGCAACTGGGCCGTCCGGCGTTCCCTCGGTGAAGTCCAGGAGCCGGTTGGCGGTGTCCGCGGCCGGCGGGCTCAGCGGATCAGCTCGAGCGGATGGTGCGCCCTCGAAGAGGGAGGCGGCCGTGAGCCGTATCTTCCTCGGCGCGGCATTTATCCGCTCTCTCTGGGTTCTTCTGCGGCTTCTTTTGAGGAGCTTTGTCTGTCCCTCTCCACTAAAGGAGAAGGGCCTGCGTCTGCTGGACCTTATTCTCGGTCCAAAAAGAGGACAGGGGTAAATCCCTCCGTCGGCCTCTTGGGGCAGGAAGGTCCCTCTCCGGGCAGTCGGCCGTCGGCTTCGATCGACCGCTCGGCTTGACCACTGGCCTCACGGTGTCCCGTCAGGTCAGTTGACCGAGACTCCCACCGATGAAGTCGAGATTTTTCGACCCATTGGACGAGCTGTCACCTTTAGCGCGAGATTCCCCTCTCCCGGTTCCCCGGGAGGTTGAGGATCCCGTGGGCTCGCCTGTGCCTCCGGTTCCGGAGCCCTCGGATGGACCATCCGAGCCGAAGGAAGTGCGGTTCGGCGGCACCTCCCGCACCGACCTCGGAAATTCGGGACTCCGGTCTCGGACCTCCTGCCAGTCCAGCCGATCCCACCGTCATGGCGGTCTCGGTCTAACAGCGCGGTAAGCGGCGTCGCCGCTCGTCCTCGTCCTCCTCCTCGGGATGAGGAGGCGGCGTAAATTCGTCGGCAGTGCGAGGACCTTATGTTCTAACAACTCCTCCTGGCCAGGAATAAGCCGACCCGTCGCCTTCGGCCATTAAGTGGCTGTCACGGGCAGCCGACACAACCCCTCGACTTATCAGAGGCCTATACCCCAGGCGGTTGT
Source organism: Neoceratodus forsteri (assembly GCA_016271365.2). Lineage (NCBI taxonomy): Eukaryota > Metazoa > Chordata > Ceratodontiformes > Ceratodontidae > Neoceratodus > Neoceratodus forsteri. Next base: position 1,237,493,380 of record CM057456.1, read on the forward strand.
TCGGCCAAAACCAGCTGCTCCACCGATTCCGGTGGAACCTCCGCCTCCACAGCCACCATTGGGGCTCCGACCAAGGATTCTCGGTAGCTAAGGGTCTACCCATCGGCTGTCAGTTACCCTCACTCCCGACCGACCTCGGCAGGTGAAGGGTGGCTCAGGCCAGAGGCAGCTCTTGAGGACTCTTCCGAGTCCGAAGATGATTCCTCCTTTCTCCAAGCGATTGGACTTGGGTCTTCAGGAGGTCAGTCAATGAGCGATAGCCGTCGTCCTTCCTAGGACTGCTTGCTCATCTGGAGTCTACCGGGATGGAGCTCGAACCCGTTCCAAGCGGGCCGATATCCCTCACGGAGATTCTGGACCGAGGGATTCTCCGGCGGAGGCCTTTCGGTGGCCGAGGCCATAGTGGGTCGGCACTGGAGCTTTGGCAGCGCCCTGCTTCCTGCCCTGCGCCTTCGGCCAGGATGGCCAGGAAGTATCACGGTCCTGCGTTCCTTGTCGGTTTTGGAACACCCTCTGCTGGGGGTTGGTTACCGACAGCGTTTTCCGGTAGCGCGGCAGCGCCGAGGATGTGGACAAACCTCTGACAAGGAGGTCAAGAAAGTGGACTATGTCAGGCGAAAAGTCGCTGCGTCCTCTCTCGGCTTCGTCAGGCCAGTTCGGCCGTCCTTATAGCACATTTTCTCATGCCCTGTTGGGCTCCTGGATGAGGTCATCCCTCATCTTCCGCGATCTGCAGACTACGGTTAAGCAGGTGCGGGACCAGGAGCAGGGCAGTGGCCAAACAGCAGCTCCAGACTGCTTTGGATATAGGGGACTCATGTGCCAGATCGGTGGCGGCCGCAGTGGCTATCGTCGGCGGCTTGGCTGAGGATATCCACCTTTACTTGGATACCCAGCACAAGTTGGCGGATGTTCCCTTTTGGGGACTGACCTCTTGAGCCCTGGGGTGGAAGGTCACCTGCAGAGGATCGAGAGTCCAATGCCACCTTGGACTCGGTCTCTTCCGCTCAGAGGACAAGGCCGCAAACCACAGCCTAAGCCCTTGTCCTTCTGTGCCCGCAGGCCTGGCCCAGCAACGTCAGGGCCAGCAGGCTCGACCTTGGCATCCCAAACCCAAGCCGCGGCTTCCTCTAACAGAGGCAGGGAGGAAGGGCCCAGGAGGTCCCTCGGCGGTCCCTCCTCCAAGCCTGCCCAGTGACGGGCTGAGGGTGTCGCCCCATCCCGTCACCTTACCCTGGGTCCCCATGGGGCGGCCCCACTGCCCGTTCCGCCTGGTCCGCTGTTACCACGGACAGGTGGGTCTTGGAGGTGGTGGGAAGAGGCCTGCCTCTGGGTCGAGCAGGCACCACCCTTCAGAGCCGTCGCCCTCGGGGAGCCGAATCCCCAGCCTCACTGGCGGCTCGTCGAGCCGACGCCGCTCTCCTCCTCCAGAAGGAGGTGGTAAGAAGGTGGTGGACCCTCCTTCAGACCCAGGGTTTGTGTCCAGGTACTTCCTGGTTCCAGCAGACGAGGGGCTGGCCCCATTCTCGACCTACGACCTAAACAAGTTCCTAAGGTCTCGAACCTTCAGGATGGTCACTCTGGCTCAGATAATACCATCCTTGGAGCAGCGCGTGTGGTTCTGCTCTCTGGACTTGCAGGGACGCGTTTTTCACGTCCCTATCCGTCCGTCTCACCAGAATTCGCCTCGCTTCGGCGGAAGGATCTCTCTTGATTCAAGCCATGCCCTTGACTTGTCTCCAGCTCCCAGGGTCTTCACCAAGTGCATGGCAGTGGTGACAGCATTCTCGGGCGCCGAGGGTCCGGTGTACCCTTACCTGGGCGACTGGCGATAGCAGCTCCTCCAGGAAGGAGGCGGAGTGGTCAGAGATCTGGCCCTCAGGTCTGCTCTCAACTGGGCCTCCTTATCAGCGAGGCCAAGTCGAACTCGAGCGGAAGCAGGTGATTCTATTCATCGAGCAGCTCGACTCTCTTCGAGCCAAGCGCGGCTCGCGCGGACAGGGCCGAGGTTCTTTCCTCCTTTGCCCGATCATTTCTGGTTGGGCAATTACGCCCCTGCCGGACTTCCTCGCCTCCTGGGTCTCATGGCGGCCTGCACCAGCGTGGTCCGTTGGGCCCGCTGGAACATCGTCCCCTTCAGTGGGGACTGGCCAGCCAGTGGTCCAGCGCTGCGATCCCTTGGACCAGCTTGTGTCGGTGACACGGGGATGTGGGCGCTCTCCAGTGGTGGACGTTCCAGATCATTTGCAGGAGGGCATCCCGTTCGTCCGCCCCGAGCCGACGGTCTCTCTGTCGACCGATGCCTCTCTGATGGGTTGGGGTGCCCATCTGGGGGAACACCGGGCTCATGGCCTCTGGTCCCCGCGGGAGTCCCGATGCCACATCAACCTGCTGGAGCTCCGAGCGGTCCGCCTAGCTCTCACCGCCTTTGCTCCGTTCCTCCGGGGTCAAGTGGTCCGAGTCCAGACGGACAATACCACGACCATGTACTATCTAACCCGCCAGGGCGGGACGCGCTCCATGCTTCTATGCAAGGAAGCTCTCCGCATTTGGTCACTCGTGCGCAGCCTGGAGGCGGATCTCCTAGCCATTCACGTGGCAGGAGCCTCCAACACCCAGCCGATGCCCTGGGCGGATGGGGCTGCATCCCACGAGTGGTCTCTCCTGCGAGTAGTACAGCATCTGTTCTCCTTTGGGGCACACCTCAGGTGGACCTGTTTGCCTCCATGGAGGCATGAAGCTGAGTCTGTTCCATGCCGCCCCCTCAGCAGGGCTCGCTGCAGGGATGCCTTCTCGAGGCAATGGACCCGGGCCTCTTTCGCCTTTCCCCATTTCCCTTGATCCACAAGGTGCTTCTCAAGGCGAGGAGGGACAAGGCGCAGGTGATTCTGATAGCCCCAGACTGGCCTCGCCAGTTCTGGTACCCAGATCTCCTCAGTCTCAGCTCCAGGACTCCGCGGCAGCTCCAGCTCGCCGGACCTGCTCTCAGTCAATCAGGGAAGGTGTTCCATCGGGACCTTCAATCCCTGCACCTGACGGCCTGGTTCCTGGCTAGAGTTCCAGGCCTTGGGTCTTTCCGGACGAGGTCCTCAATGTAGTTGAGGCGTCCGTGAAAGTCGACCAGAAAATGCTATGCCTTCAAATGGAAAGGTTTTCCATTTGGTGTCAGAGCAAGGGCTTGGACCCTTCCTCCTGTTCCTTGGCAAGCATCTTGGACTATTTATGGTCCCTTTCTAGTCAAGGGCTTAGGTCGACGACCCTAAGGGTGCACCTGGCAGCCATCTCTGCTTACCGGGCGCGGGCGGAAGCAGTCGATGCGCAGAGGAGGAAGGTGGTCTGGCGCTTTTAAAGGCCTTGATCACATTTCCTCCAGTGCGGGAACCCCCACCTCCGTGGGATCTACTGCTGGTACTGGCAAAGCTCATGGGCAAGCCATTCGAACCTATGCACAGGTGTGCTCTCTCCACCTGTCGTGGAAGACCGCCTTCTTGGTGGCTATCACGTCAGCCAGAAGGATGGGAGAGCTCCAGGCGCTTTCCATCGAGTCTCCTTACCTGGTCTTCCACAGGGACAAGGTTGTCCTGCGCCCCAACCCGAAATTCCTTCCGAAGGTGGTGTCAGAGTTTCACCTTAACCAGGTGTTGACTCTGCCGGTGTTCTACCCCAATCACACCTCGGAGGCCGAATATAGGCTCTATACTCTGGACCCTAGAAGGGCGCTCGCTTATTATAAGGAGCGCACGGCTGAAATTCGGGGAGAGGTTCGCCAGCTGTTTGTCACCTACGCTGAAGCCGCATCTGGCAGACCTGCAGCCAAGCGGACGATAAGCAGGTGGGTAACCTCCTGCATAGATCTCTGCTATAAGTTGGCGGGCATGGAGCCTCCCAGAGGGATAAGGCTCATTCTACCCTACATCTGCAACGGTGGCTGCTTCCAGGACGCCCTATCCAGGAAATCTGCAGGGCTGCTACCTGGAAGTCAGCAAACACCTTCATTACCCACTACCACATCGACCTTGAGTCACGCGGGATGCTGGTTTTGGGGCCTCGGTTCTCCAGTCTCTCTTTCCCAAGTAAGTATTGGGGTGTGCGTCTTGCCTCCTCCTCCCGGAGAACTGAGGAGTCTGCCAATGAGTGTGGATGAACAACATATCCATGTCCCTAGAAATACAGGTTACTCACCTGTAACGGAGTTCTAGGAATGGTATATGTTCATCTGACCCAACCTCACGGCCCGGCGCTTCAACCCTGAGCTTCCAGCGGGCCAGATCTGGCGTCATGGGGCGGAGCCGAGAGTTATACCACCCGGGTGGGTGGGAGGAGCAAGCTTGAAGACCTTCCGGCAAGATTTAAAGCGGCAAGGATACCTGCCAATGAGTGTGGATGAACAACATATACCATTCCTAGAACTCCTGTTACAGGTGAGTAACCTGTATTTCTGTGCACTGCACAGCAATTCCTCCAGTTGATGGACTCACTGGAACTCACACAGGCCATTTCCACTGCTATCCACAAGTGCAGCTACACCTTGGACTCAGTGGAGACATTTGAAAAGGGCTGAAAAGTAACTAATTTACTTGAGCTTATAACCTGCAATATAGGGCACAGTTGCAGCATTTGTAATATTCTTAATATTTATGTCTAATGTATTGTTTTATGGATGTTTATTGAGTCTTTTGTGAAATATATTTTTACATTGAATTTATAAAACATGCTGAACCCTAGTGGGTGCTGTATAAAAATATATGCCTTGTCTTAATCCCATCTTGTCCAACGTTGGGAGTATAACTCCCTGAGATTGAACATTTTGCACAGATAATTAAAGGTAAATGGGATCGTGTGAACAAGAAGCAGCAGTTTTCTAAGTCATCTCTCCTGTAGTCAGACAAAATAGTTAGTCTGTCAGAGAGCATCTACTCTGCATACTCTAATAATAAGCATCTACAAAAGAGGTTTATGGACTGTGTCCACCTCGGCATTAGTCACACGTGCACTGTATGAATGGTCAATGATAGTGGCAAATGAGGTTCCAGAGTATTCTCCAGCCAAATATCTCCTTTAATACATAAGGCATTCTCCTTTTTTAAGGGATTCCTTAGTGAAGTGAGGGATTGTGCTGCAGCTGTGGTGGCCCTTAAAATCGGTTTGGCCGAGACACTGACCTGTAGGCCATGAATCCAGGTCTCACTTACTGAGAGGGAATTTCACAGGTGACATGTTTTTTTGCCCACAGTAGTAGAGATAGAGATCCTCAAGGGGCTTAAGAAAAAGGAAGGTCTTTGCTGAGTTCCAAGAATCAGCAGCCCTGTAAGAGTGGTTACACAGGTCAGGGTTCCAGCCATGGTAGTATCTTGCGTGGCAAGTTTTGTGCCTTTCATGGATATGGAAATGAGTGAAGTGGAGGATCATTATCAGGCTCTAAGTAGCAGTGCAGTGAAACTGGGCAACATTTTTGACCCTACCGTTTTTTCACTATAAGGATCCAGGCTTCATTCAGTTTTATTTTTGATCACATTTTCTGGTTCCACGAAAATTCATGCATTTTATGTAAATGTTTTAATGTAGTTCTTTTTTTTTTTTTTTTGCAAGAAAAATACAACTGCCATGTCTGTCTTAAAAATACCATTGTAAACCTGGTAAGGATTAGAATCAAGAAAATAAGAATCATATGTTGTGCAGCATAGAAGGTACCGAGAACAGTAGATTTGACAGGTATGCAAATATTTTTAAAAATTGTGGCCAAAACTAGATTTTTTGGATAAACATGTTTCATTGCACTGTTGCTTTAAAGTTCCTGCAGAGTAAGTGTTTCGGGGAGCCAGCCTGAAGACAGGCATCCAGATAATTTTTAGGGCTTGGAATTGTTTGCTGCTGTTTTCTTTGATTTGATATTATTTTCATCTCAGTGGTAGTAGAGCCATCCCCAGATCACTCTTGGACCCAACCCCCACTTCTAAACCCAGTTTTAAACCCACTGGACATCTTCAGACATTGACTCTGTGACTAGTACTGGCATGGGTCTGGTTAATTTCCCCACTGCTACCTAGTGCTGTGACCTCACTTGTAGCATTTTACCAAGTTACAGCAGTACTTCTGGCCAGCCAGTGAACAACATGTTTCACTGTCTCTTGCACTGTACACAACTGGTGCTAATGTTCTTTCTGTTCCTACCTCTTCTGCTTCCACATTGTTCATGTATGGAGCTGTGGTTGCTAACATTCTGTCGTGCTTCCAGTTTTGTGCATAGGTTAAGCATACAGTGTGGTTTTACTGTGCAGGGTGGGAAACAAATTCTTCAAATCAGAAGTTGGGAGTAAATTATTTTAAACTTCTTTACTCCCCTTATCTATTCCCCCGTATGGGGGTTGTTACTATGCATGAGGATTTATAGGCCAAGGGTTGAAGCTGGGTAAAGAAGATCAGACATGAAAGCCAGATGTGGGTACATGGTGGCTGGAGGATGCATTCTCTTTAACAGTGTCTATATGCCATACCCCTGCATACCCCCTCAGTTAAAGCCCAGTGATTTGCCAACAAACTTTGGGCAGATGGCCACAGGGATGTATTGATGGCTGAGTCCACACTATGTCAGATGCCCAAGCTTTGGAGGTAATTTGACAGGGCCATGCAGTAGTTTTCTTCAGTGCGCTGTTTTCCACAGGGCACTGTTTCCAGTCCTCTGTTTCTACAGATTCCAGGAAAGTTAAGCAATACACCAGGCCATTGATTATCTGTGTAGTATAGGGGCTGTGATATGGATTCCTCCTAAAGAATAAGAACAGGGATTCTACTCCATTTATGTCATAGTCCCCAAGAAATCAGGAGGATTCAATACGAGCTTGGATCTCTCCAGTCTGAACCAGTTTGTGAGTCCTGTTTGATTCAAGATGGAGTTCCTAAGGTTAATCATTGCTGTAATTCAGATAGGCTATTTTTAGACCTCGATAGACCTATCAGATGCTTATCTACTCATTCTGATTTGGAAGTCGTGCCAGAAATTTCTCAGGTTTGCCCTCTAAGATCAGCACTGTCAGTATCAGATTCTTCCCATTGGGTTAGCTTCCACCCCTAGAATGTTTAGAAAAGTCCTAGTAGTCATAGTTGGCTCTGCTTCCACTGGAGGGAACCCACAATTATCCCTTTCTATAATGAAGGGAACCCAAACATCTCCCTATCTGTATGATCTCCTGTTCTGGGCAGATTCAGAACTGTTGGCTCATGGTTCAGCCTGCAGGACTTCATAGATCCTGGAGGACAGCTGTTGGATAGTGAATCAGGAGAAGAGCTCCCTTCAGCCCTCACAGACTTTGGAGCACCAAGGAGCTTGCTGTCGGACAGACCTGGCAGGAGTGTTTTTTCACAGAACAGAATTAACAACCTTTTCGATCGGGTTTGGTAAGTAAAGTTGTACAAGGACATGTCAACCCACAGGTGGCTCTATACTTAGGTTTAATAGTGGTCACCACAGAGGTGGTTCCTTGGACCAGCCTGCACATGAGGCCTCCTCAAGTCATTCTACTTTCCCACTGGTCACCATCATCAGAACAATACCAGTATCCAGTCTGGCTCCTGAGGCCAATGTACCAGTTGTTGCAGTGATGGGAGAACAGTCAGAACCTGTTGAACAGGTCTTAGTTTGTTCCGTTGAAGCAGCTCATTCTGACCACCAATGCCAACCACATGGCTGAGGTGCAGAGCTCAACAGGCTCTGGTCCAGGGGGTGGTCCATGGAGGAATAAAACCTTCAAATAAATGTTCTAGAGACCAGAGCTGTCTTATGGGCATTGAGGCTGTTCAGGAACAGAGTTCATCAAATATCAGTAAATGTCCAGCCCAGCAATGTGGTAACCATCACTTGTATAAAGAAATGATGTGAAAAAAGAAGCAAGATGATACTGACAGACTCCTACTCACTTCTTCATTGGGTGGAAGTCAATTTGGAGTCCTCATCAGCGATTTATATTGTGGGATTCCTTAACTCTTCTCCTCTTCTTATATCCCTATCCCACATCCCTCTCAGCCTCAGTTGCCCTCCTCTAGAGTTTTCTGAGCCCTTAACCCATTCCTGAAAGGCGTGGTGGACTCCCTGGTGCCAGTCAGGTAGTTGGGTAGGCTGCCTCACACCTGCAACATACACCACATTTTCTGCCAGCTCTGCTAGGGCAGTGTCTGACTTTACTTGCTGCATTGACGTCAGGTGCATGGCCAGCATTGATGGCAAAGGATGTGGTGTGTGTTGCTGGTATAAGACAACCTACCTAAGGCCAAACTAGGTTACAGTGGAGCCCACCAGGATGAAGCGCAGAATACTGCAGAATCCCCCCCCCCCCAGTTAATGCATGAAACAGTGCAATTTCAATGGCCATTAATCTCTTTTGTCATGCATCAATCTGTGACTACAATACACACCTACCTGGCTAGACTGAAGAATTGCCTTAAAGAGAAAGTGTAGTAGACCATCATATGGAGATTGAAATTATTTGGTGAAAAATGATAACCATCCGAAAGTGAACTGATGTTCCCTCTGTGACAGACATTTTCATTGAAGGTTTTCTAGCTCATATCAGTGTTATCAGCGATGGATTTCTGCATGTGGAAAAGGTCCAGCGTCGGGCTACACATGGAAGTGGAGGCTAGCCTGCAGGTGTCAGTTGTGAGTTGCCACTGCATTTTGCTACAGCCATGGTGTGAGTCAGATCCAATGAATTTGAGCATGGCGCAGTTTAATGTTTAGTACTTTGGAATATATTGCACATAGTGAAACTCAAATAGGTTTGTATTAACCTGTCAGAAATCCCAGTTTTAATTTTTATAAAGTGAATAGGGTAACAAAGTATGTATTTTCTATTTAGTTACCCAATGTGTGTGTATAACTGAGATGCAACAGTTTCTTTTACTTCTTCCTTCTACCCAAAGTTATATCTAAGTGCACAGAAACTCTGGGAGATTAGGTGACTTTCACAAGGTCACAGTTGCTGGTGTTGGATTTGAACCTGGAATCTCCTGTTTCAGAGTTAGTGCTCCTGTAACCTCTTTTATCACTGGTTGTGATAATTATAGTCTTACCTTACCCTGAGTATCAGAGTCTTAGAGAGTTTCACCCCATCTCTTCATAGCCTGTCAGTGTCAGGAACGAAAGTGATAATCTGCATGCTTTTATCTTAAGAGTGGGGTGACTGGGTCATTCTTCATATTGGCCTGCTCTCTAGCTTAACAAAAGACAAATAATTGAGCTGCAATTTCTAGTCTCCATTTGTTTTGAAGTAACCCTGCTTTGCAGTACTATCATACTTCTGGAGAGGCAGAAGAACATTTCATGTAATTTATTTCTGCCAATGCGAAATCTCATTGGTTAAAGTTTTTATTAGATCAGGTAGAAATGGAAGCAGCAGGCAATTTAATTAGCTGCAATTTTTCTGGGCTAGTCATTACTTTGATGAACTTCAGAGCAATGTTTATGGCTCCTAATTAACCATGTTAGTCATTTGATTGAATAATCACTTTGGAAATGTTTCTACAATTTGATTAGAATTTGACCCACTATGATAGTCATAAATTACCTTAGTGATAGTGAAAGAGCACTTTAGAATAACCTGGATTTAGTTACTATAGGAAGGAAAAATGTAGCATTTCATCTATATACTAAAAGGCAAGTTGCTCTCAAGTGCAGATCCAAGACTTGGTCTGTTAGTCAAAAACCTGATGGACCCCAGAACAGATTGTTACATCTCCTGCCCCTTTCCTTTGATATTTGTGTCACATATATAATGAATTCAGTTACACACAGCACATTATGTTCAAACATCATCAGTGCTTATTTAGGCAGGCTGTGAGGTTTTGAGTAGCACAAATTTACTTTTTGAGCCATTACAGGAAGATTCAGTAGGTTATAGTTTGCTGCTGTTATTTAATTTGGCGATGGTCTCATATTTATATACATACAGAGAATGTGCAGTGGCCCTGTTATAAATAAGGAATTAATTGCAAGAGTGAGTGGCGGTTTTACGTGAGCACTGTTGGGAGTTGCAAGTTGAAGTTTCTCTGGCACTTGCATTTAACTGATGCTAGGGGTCCAGTGTTTGCACTGGTCCTTTCATATAGAATGAATAGTGACTGGGTAGTATTGACGATACAGCATGTGGTGCAGTGGGGTCAGTTTCACCTAACTTATTAAGGTAACTGGCCATTGTGTTGAGGGGAGTTTAGTATATCAGTGGGGCCACTGCTTGTGATGCTGGTTACCTGGGTTTGGCAATGAGCCTGGATTGTCAGGTGCCCGCCAAGGGGAGAAGGACTGAGCATTCCTGGAGATGCTCTCTTTTCCCAGGAAGGGAGGAAGGGTGAGACTGTTGCAGTGGTGCCACCGGTGAGACCACAGGTGGAGCTGCAGGTCATTACACCTTAGGAGGGAACATGCTGGCTGACACTGTGCAGCAACACACTCTGCATGCACATTTGCACTTGCCCGTCACAGCAGTCAGAGATTCGAGGCCAGGACTCGATCACAGAAGAACGGCCCTGGCACCCAAGGATGAAGAATCCAGTACACCCTGGACCCACCCTGCTGCCATGCCCACTTCTGACAATGAACCACTGTCAGGGTGCATGTCATCCAGCCGGGGTGCCTAGGACCTCCTGAGGGAAGTTGAACTATGGGACTACAAGGAGGAACAGATAGGGCAAATTAAAACAAAACAAAAAAAAACAACATAATAGGAAACAGTGGGAGCAGCATCTGGGTAGTGTGTGTGTGTGTGTTGTACAGGGGGTTGGGCTGCAAACCTTTTATGTGCATACCCTGTTCCAGACTTTGGAGGAGTTTGATGCATGGTGGACAGGTAGTAGCATGGTGGACGAGTAGTAGTGATATTGATTATGTCAAGGCAGCGTTTGTGTGTATGGGAGCCAAAGTATGGATATTGCAGTTGGGCCTGGCCATCCAAAGCCAAAGTTATGGTAGCAGAAAATAAAAATATTGGTATCAGAATATAGGTAGCCAGCCAGATTGCTTCATTTTCTATAGACATTTTATAAATGGATATATTTATGAGGTAAGAAACAGAAATTATGTACTTTGATTTGTGAAAACCAGTCTTCAGACTGCAGTTATGACAGCAGAAGAAGCACAGGTCAGTTTAAATTAATTTTCGTTTGAAGGTTTGAGCTAATACCTTTTAATTAGTGATGTAAAACCTTGTCGAGGTATTTATGCACTCAAGCTTAGAGGGGAGGATAAAAGGAAACATCAGCAAGCATTACTTCACGGTCATTAACTAAAGGGCAGTTAACATGCGGAATAACCTACGTGGTGAGGTTGTGGAAGCGAGCACTGTTCAGGCTTTCAAAGCAAGACGAGACAGATTCCTGAGAGAAGATGGCATTGAAAGTTACACAGCCCGAGTAGACGTAGCATTCCCGCTATTAAGCTTGGTTGTGTGTCCACACTCAGATTGGGAATAGTCATTGTCATGCAGCAGGGCGGGCAGACACGATAGACCCAGAGTCCCTTCTGTCAGCACAATACTACGGTACTATATTTTAGTCTTTTTACTCATTTTGCAAGTGTAATAATGCACAGGGTTTGTAGTTACTTTGTAGTATACAGTAAAACAGCGGTTAGAAGTGGAGCATGTTGATTGGCTGACAGCATTCTAAAAGGGTCAACTTAATAATTAGAAACCCTTACATACAATGAAACAACAGCAAATTTAACTATAAAAACAGGGGCATAAGTAGTAAAAAAAAAAAACTATTGAAAACATTTTGACTTAATAATTTAAGGCACTCCAGGGGTTGGGTTACTTTGGTTAATCTAACCCCACACCATCAGATACTCTGCCATGCGTCTGGTTTTTAAGCTTCTGTGGTTAGATTAAGTAAGGAATAATCTACAGTCGGGTGTGCAGCAATATTGTAGTAACCAAACAACCTGTGTCAACCACCATGGTAGAGAGATTATTACAGCATGTTGAAATTGGTACACAGAATGCTGGTTCCTGATTGGCCAAGGGGTACTTTCAGCCGGGCTGTAATCCCAGCACAATAGCCCAGCTGAAAATAGCTCAAGAAAAACGTGTTTAAAAAAATATATTCAGTTTACTAAAAAGGACCCATTTTATAATTGCGATAAGATACTCCAGGGGGTGAGTTATAGTGGGCTAACAGCTCTTATTAGGTGGTGGAAGCACTCGGTTTCACGTCGTGCTTTAGCCCACCCAAGGTGTGCCGTTTCCAGCATTATAAAATGGTGTCATACTGTATCAGTTCTGACTCTTTATTGGTCTGGATCCTGTTACATGGTACTGCATTATAAAGCTTGCATGTACTCCTGCACAGAAGACATGATAGAAGTGCACTAATCGAGAGCACAACCAGTAGAGGTCTAAAAGGTCAATATGCTAATTACATATTCGAAGGTCGAAATCAAACAGCAGAGCAACATCAAAAGCAAATCATGCAGATAACCCCCCCCCAAACCACCAACATTGCTCAAGAATCACAAAGTGTAAAGGAAATCCATCCAACAGCTTTGAAAAAAACATACAGCACTTCCTTTTCACAAATCCAAACCCAAAATGTCTCTGCTCAGCTCATGCAAGAAAAACATTCTAAAACACCTAATAAAAACACAAAATATATTTTAAAATGATTCTACATAACAGAAACATGCATGCATACGTCACAAAACCATCAGAAAAACTTCTGCAAACATTACTGTAAAAGCTAATAAAATATTACATACTTAGAAACAAAGGTGGATAACCACTCAAGTGAAATTCTGAGCAAAAGAGAAATGAGGAGATCCTAACTGGATTCAAACCCTGAACCTGTGTTTTGTGAGATAGTAGACCCATCCTCTAGACCACTAAACCGGGACGGGAGGAAAGCTGAGCTGTTTTGCTGTAGGAGGCTTCAGCATGTGCTGTTCCTGAGGATGGACCACCAGGGAGACTTGCTGCGCCGGGACGCAATTGAGGGCAAAAAACTTACATCTGTGAATCTCAACTTCTCTGCAGTGCATCTGAATGAGGTCGTATAACAGCAGCTGTTTAAAGAACAAGCAACCAAATTACATCACTACTAAAAAAACTAACATTACTAAACATTTAATAAGTGGAATAAGGCAACTCCATTGGAATGTTTATGCTGTGTTAATATGCTTTGTGTTGGCTAAAGTCCCTTGCCCTTTGAGCTCGGGACTCTAGCCATCCACTCAGTACACTGACGTAGCATAATCTCTGTCATGCCTTATTCTTTACATAACGCACCCCTTATCATGCTTTATTGGTTAATTGACACACAGCCGTAGTGGATTATTACACTTACAACATTCATAAAATGGTCAAAAGTGTTATAACAGATGGTAACCCAACTCAGGGTTCCACCTTAATGCTTAGTCATGTACTGTTCATGAGGAGGAAAGGAAGGGACTAAAGAGGGACGGTAACCTAGCTTTGTATAAGGTTAACCAATGCAATAAAGTTCTTCCAGTACCATTCTTTTTCATTTGTGGTTAGCAAGCTATTAGGAGTTAAGGGGATTGCAAGATTTCCCAGGTCTGGTAAACATTCATGAATATAAGCATATTCTTATGGTCTATGGAAATTAGACTCTGGCTGTACTTTGGAGAATTACAAGGTACATCAGCGCCACACTAAAAGTGCTCCCAAGGAGGAGCTGAGTAATGGCATGTGCTTGTTGTGCCCTTGCAAAAGGAAGTACTGATAAAAATTGTACCCTGCCGACTTTAATCATTTGAAATCCTAGCTCCTGTAGTGTAAAGTCAGAACACTTCCTAGGTCTTGCTTTTATATTTGGGCTGTCTCAGCAAGTCGGAGATCTTAGACCTTGATTACAATTAGAATGCAAAACTCACATTTACTCAGGCATTTCATTCCAAAGCATCTGAAAGCACTTTACAAAACAACAACTTGGGCGCCTGCACTGCAGTCACTGTATAAAGTCAAGGGCAAATGCGGCAGTCGTTAGGCATTCATATTCCACACATGGTTATGGATGATTGCAGGACTTGCTTTACTAAAAGAGAAAAAGAAAGCAAGTGTTGGTCTTTTCCCTTTTTCTTTTCTTAACGTGCCATTAAATCTATACCATGGACAACCACCAAAATGGGAAAGAGGATCATTGGTTTAGTGTCTCAGCCGATATTCTTATCCTCTGTCTGAAGGGGGAATAGACTTGATTAGATCTTGGTTCCAACCTGCTAAAGGTGGGGGGGGCGGGGAAGTACAGGGATCTGCCAAACATTTCTGACGATGCCAGCATCTTTGGCCATTTGCAGGGCCCAGAAAGTTTGGTGGGGAACTGGACCCCCTCACGTCACGGCCCCTGCCCCCACGACTGCACCCATGAAGCAGACTTTGGTCTTCAGCATACAAGCGTCATGTATAATACAAAGGCTAAGTTTGGACTGCAAAGCAGGAAGCAGATTCAATCCCGCTAAATATAAGCTCCAGTACAGAGAGATCTTGCTGTCCCTGATCTCAATATAAGGTGCGATTTTACCTCTCTTGAATGTTACTTTCGCTAACCCCAGCTCCCAGGAGCCTACACAGAGTGTTGTGCCAAATCAGTGAGTCAGAAGAAGGTGCTGTGCCAGACATGAGGCATCCAGTCAGATTCCCTTGCTGGCTCTGTAGTTGATCCCTGTCTCCACATGGAGCAGGGGCTGGCAGGATAAAGCAGTCTTCCAAGGAAAGTAGTAGTTGCTGATAACTTTCAGACAAGTTACGCTACTTGAAATCCACTGGAGAGTTAACGTATAAAGCTGTGAACCTGAAGACCCAGTAGTCCTAGGTTTGAAACTCACAACTACAGTTTGCATACTGTGTAATCCAGAGCAAGTCACTTAACCCTCCCTTTGCTCCCAGTACAATCATGAAAATGAGATTTGGCTCAGTGTGCCTTTCCCGGCTAAGGGTGTTCAGACTGAAAACCCCACCAAAGTCGCTCATACAAACACAGTTTGTCAGCCGAAAAAGACTGCTTGGCCCACCCATTCTGCCTAGATTATCTCTGCCTATTCCATCTCTGCAGGCCCTAACTGGTCTTCGTCGACCCTCCATATTTACTAATATTCCCCTGTGTCTAATCTCACACATGCTTGAAGCCCCTTACTGTTTTCACCTCCATGATTTCCACTGGCAATCTGTTCCAGGTGTCTTCCACTGATGTAGTATTTTCTCACATCCCCCTAATCTTTTCCCCTCCAGGTTTATTCATGCCCTCTAGTCCCGGTGCGCTTTCTCATTTGAAAAAAAAACTCCCCTCCTGCACCCTGTTTATCCTTGTGAAGTACTTGTAGGTCTCCATCTTGTCCCCTCTTGCTCTTCTCTCTTCCAAGGTGTACATATTGAGATCCTTCGGTTTCTCCTCGAAGGGCTTTTGGTGCATTACCACTGCATCATTTTAGTTGCCCTCTTCTGGACTGCCTCCACCCTGTCTGTGTCCTTTCTGAGATGTGGTCTTCAGAACAGGACACAGTACTCTAGGTGGGGTCTCACCAATGAGCAATACAGTGGCAACATCAGCTCCCGCCTCCTGCTGGAGGTAAATCTCCCAGTGCATCCCACTGGCCCTACCCACTGCTTTGTTACGTTGCCCTGCCATTGTGAGGTCATCAGGTATGATAACCCCCAGGTCCCTTTCCTGTTTAGTGGCTGTCAGTATCCACCCCCACCCCCTTTACTCAGCTCCTGGGTTCCTATGCCCTAGGTGCATGATTTGGCACTTTCTGATATTGAACCCCAACTGCCATGCTCTTGAACACTCACTGAGTTTTCCAAGATCCCTACGCATTGTGTCCACACCATTACAGATTTTGGTGTCCTCTGCAAAAATATGTATTTTCAGGTCTTCTGCAGTGTCCTCACAGAAACATTGAAGAGGACCGGTCCCAGTACTGAGCCCTGCGGCACCCCACTGGTCATTCTCCTATCATTAGAATAAGTGCCGTTCACCACTGTCTCCTGTCCACTAACAATTTTCTAACCCAGCTCACCACATTGGATCCCACTCCTAGGTTACTCAGTTTCTTTATCAGTCTCCTGTATGTACAGTGATGAAGGTCTTGCTAAAGTCCATATAGGCCGTGTCAGCTGCCTTCTGATCTATTTCTCTGGTCACCCAGTTGATGAAGAAATCAATCAGATTTGTCGTTTTCTCACCCCCATGCAGCCATTCCACTTGTGGTCTTGCAGCCCATTGGATTCAAGGTACTCTACCAACCTTTCCTTTAACAGGGTTTCCATTAATTTCCCCACTACTGAGGTGAGATTGATCAGCTTATAGTAGCTAACCTCCTCCTGCTGCCGCTGTTATGTAGAGGGACCATGTCTGCTCTCCTCCAGGACCACGCCTGTTTTCTGAGAGTTTTGGAATAAGGCCATCAGTGGGGCAGCTAGCTCCCTGAGTTCCTTTAGTACCCTTTGGTATATTTCATCCGGTCCTATAGCCTTGTCCACTTTGTGAGCTGTAAATCCCTTCACGACTTTTTCCTCTGAAAATAGACTTGTGTCCACCTCCTGCCCCCTCTTTGTTGCTGCTGCTCCCAGGTGGTCAGTCACTATTCCCTTTACTCTGAAGACTGCGTAGAAGTACCTGATTAGGATGTCTACTTTTTCTTGGTCGTCTTCTGCGCTTTTCCCCACCCCTGCCTTCCTTATCCTTACTATCTCTTCCCTTGCTTTCTTCTTCTCACTTACGTACATGAACAAAGTCTTATTCCCTTCAGCTACCCCTCCCCCAGCTATCCTTTCCTCTGTCTGCATCTCTGCTCCCCACACTGCCTTTCCTGCTTCCCTCTGTTTTACTTGGTGCACCTCCTCACTCTGCATTTTCTTATACCTCCTGAATACCACACTTTTTTCCTTCACCACCTTGGCCACTTCCCTAGAGAACCAAAGAACCAAAACTGTATTTTTTTTCCTTCTGCTTTAACTCATTTACCTGAAGCTGAGACCAGTTGTCTTACTTTTCCCCACTGTACCTCTACTCCTTCTTGGCAGTACCCCCCGCCCCACAAGGCAGCTTCTGAGGCAGTCTCGCATTTCTTTAAAAGCTGCCCTCCTAAAGTCCAGGATGCTCATCCTCATGTGGTTTGCCTCTATTCCCTGCTTTAATGTTAAACCACACTGTATGGTGATCACCGGTGCCTAGGGGGATTGCCCACAGTGACATCTGCAATGCTGTCCCTTTTTGTAAGCACCATGTCTAGTAGCACTGTCCTGCCTCTCATGGGTTCATTGACTAGCCGCATGAGAAAAGCCCCTTGTAGGGAGTCAAGGATGGCCCTATTCCTTGCTGAAGCTGCAATTGGAAGACTCCAGTTCACATCTAGCAGATTGAAGTAACCAACTAGCACCTCCTCCCCCTTACTTGCCTTCCTGATGATGACTTCCCCAAGTGCCTTATCCAACTCCTTTCCCTATGCTGGAGGTCACCCATTCAGTGAATGACCTTGAGAAAGTCACAACTCCCCAAAATGTGCCAGTCCTCCCAGCTATAAATTGGTTGACTAGAACCCAAGTGAAAGTGCCTTGGTGTATCTCTGTTGGACTATACCTGCTTCCATTTTTATTTCCTATGTTACTGAATACATTCTAAAAAAAGGAATCAGTAAGAAAAGCTCTCTAATGACTAAAGGCTGCAAAGCATGGGAAGGTTACTAGTACAGCTCTACTTACAGTATAAACTAATGTATATTTCTTACTTCTTACTTCTAGGGTATCTCTTGTAGCAGGCCACATCTATGGAGCTACAGGCGCGAGGACCACACAAAAACCTTTCTAGCTAGCAGTCTACCAGGGGGCCACCCACTCCGAGATCACATGCTGATGTCACCCTATCCTATAAGAATGGGCAGTCCCCACACCATCCTCACTTCTTTTCCCGCTGTCAACCATCCCGTTGGACTGCACGGAGATCCGCCAGCTTTAGTTGACCACCATTTCGTCGAGTCTAACATCAAAACTTTTTATTTTATTTCTCTCCCTAGTTTTTGTCACTTTAGTTTAAAATGATTTTTCATTTTGTTTATGCCAAGCTCTGTTTCCAGAAACGTTTTTAAGAAGTGTGCCTGTGGGAGAATGGTCCTGGAGAAGGACAACCATGAAGCCTGTGTCTGCTGCCTAGGCCCAGAACATGACACCCAGGCCTGCGTGATGTGTTGTGACTTTAACCAGCCTACCACAGTAGTGGCGGCAACTCTTGGGCGGGAGGGCTTTTATGTCTAACTCTACCTGGACGACTGGCTTCTCAAAGCTTCGTCCAGGGAGCAACTGCTACAGACCCTGGAACGTACCTCCCAACAGTTCCAGGACCTGAGGATCACAATTATTCTGCCCAGGTCAGTTCTGTCCCCCTGTAAACACCTCCAGTACATAGGGGCAGTCCTGGATACATTTTAGGGTATGGCCTTCCTGCCCCAGGACAGAGCTGACCATCTAATGGCTCAAGCACATCTGCTGTGCAACAGCAGATATGACTCAGCTAGAACCTGCCTCAGGCTCTTGGGCCTGATGGCTGCGGCCACAGTCACAGTGCCTCTAGTAAGAGTGCATATGAGGATGCTCCAATAGACACTGATGGTACAGTGGGACCAGCACATCGACGACCTGGAACAGCAGGTCCTGGTCTCCTGTAAGGTCAACTTTCCTCATTCCCTCCCCTCATCAAATTCTCACCACGGATGCTTAGGGGTTGGGGTGGGGGGACTCATATGGAGCCCAACCAAACACAAGGGAAGTTGTCCAGGCTGGAGTAATCTCTCCATATCAATGTCCTGGAAATGTGGGCAGTTCTTTGTGCCCTGCAGGCCTTCCAGACTCCACTAACCTCAGGCCTAGTACTAGTGCAGCTGAACAACATCAGTGTAATCCACTACATGAACATGTAGGTGGTCACTCGCTTGTACCCCCTCTGCCAGGAAGCCATGAGACTCTGGTCTGGGCTCTAGAACATAGTCTAGAACTGTCGGTCATCCATGTTCCAGGTGTCCAAAATGTCCTGGCCGACCAACTAAGCCAGTCATAGTCCAAGATGCATGAGTCGGAGCTGCTGACCTCGGTCATAGAAGATCTGTTCGACAGGTTGGGTTGTCCAGAGTTGAACCTTTTTACGTCCCAACTCAATGCAAAACTGCCGCTTTTTTGCTTGTTCACTCCAGAACCTGGAGTTTTCTGGCAAGTTATGTTGTACCTCTCGTGCAAAGAGGGAGATTTCTGTATGCCCCCCCCCTTCCCCTACTCCATAGGGTTCTGATCAAACTACAGATGGAAGGGGCTATGATGATTCAGAAAGCCTCCTTCTGACCTCATCAGATTTGGTTCCCCTTGCAGCAGCAGCTGGCAGTGGAACCTCCAGTACCCCTCCTCTATGCACCGGCTTGCTCTCCCAGGAGCAGGGCACCCTGGTCCATCTGGACATCAAATCTCTGCATCTCCATGCCTGGCTCCTGAGGACATAGCCATGGCTAGATTTGGGGTGTCTTCCAAAGTGGCTGCTGTACAGGTGGTGGCTAGGAAGCCCTCCAGTAGGGCCACTTATTCCATGAAGTGAAAGTGCTTTGCGCTGTGGGCTGCTTCATGGCAACTGGATCCCTTCACTTGTCCAGTGAATCAGATTCTGGAATACTTGCTGTCCCTATCAGACTGATCTGAAGTACTACTCCCTTAAAGTGCACGTCTGCCATTTCTGTCTTCCATGTGCCTGTTGATGGTCGTATGGTGGCACAACTGGAGGTGTCCCGTACTTTTCTGAGAGGCATTCTTCACCAGAAGCCTCCTGTCTGCAATCCAGTCCCACCTTGGGACCTGAATTTTGTTTTGTAGAAACTTATTTTTGCTCCTTTTGAGCTGGCCATGACTTGCGAGCTACGCTTTCTGACATGGAAAGCGTTATTTTTTAGTTGCTATTACGTCTGCTCGAAGAATTTCAGATCTACAGGCTCTCATGTGTGAGCAGCCTTATTTGATTTTCCATAAAGAGAGGCAGTCTTTATATACTAACCCCAATTTTCTTCCTAAGGTGGTGTCCGAGTGTACTTTAAATCAATCCATCCACCTGCCTTTTTATTAACCAGAGCATGCCAATCCAGGGGAAGCATTGCTCCATACTTTTGATGTGCATATAATCCTTCATTACTATACACACACACCATATGAAGGACTGTAGGAAGTCCCCTCTGTTTGTTTCTTTCACCCCTGGGAAAGAGGGTGCTCCTGTTTCTAAACAGTGCTTGTCCAAATGGTTGGCCAACTGTATTATTTTTTCGCTACAGGGAGTATGGCAAGGACCTTTGTGGCATTGTTCGTGGTCATTCGAACCGAGGCACGGCCACTTCTGTTGGCTGTTTCAGGAATGTTTCAGCTGCAGAGATCTACACTGCTATCACTTGGAGTTCTATCCACACCTTTACCAATCACTACAGTCTGGGCATTGCCTCTAGGCATAAGGCCAACTTTGGCCTAGCTGTTCTACAGGGCCTACTGTCTTCGGCTGCAGGTTTCCAACCACCCAGACTGGTTCTTTCAATACCAGAACTACTTGGGACCTATTCCACAGGTGTGGCCTGCTGCAAGATACCCTCAAAGTATGATGGTACAGTTGCATAAGAACTTACTGTAACAGTAGATCTTTGCGGGGATCTCTTGTAGCAGACCATGCCGTCCCACCCTCCTTCCCCCAGGATCTGTTGGTCTCCTGTGTCTGTCCCTCTTTCTTCTTATCAGGGGACCTTCTTCCTGTTTGTTTTTTCCTTTTGGTGGGAACCTTCAACTCCTCCTTGGTTACTGAGCAGGGGACTAGCTGCTTATGGTCTCTAGCGGGATAACTGAGGAGGATGCAGGGGCCACCCACTCTTATAGGATAGGGCGACATCAGTGTGTGATTAGTGGGCAGTCCCCTGGTAGACTGCTAGCTAGAAAAGTTTCTGTTTTGTCCTGGCGCCTTGCCTCTGTAGTTCCATAGGTGTGGCCTGCTGCAAGAGTTCCTCTCAAAGATCTACTGTTACGGTAAGTTCTTACGTAACTGTACTTTAATAGAATTGGACAGCTCTGGCCTTTGGGACTCTGGGTACTGGGTTCAGTTCCCATCAGGTGCTGTTCCTGTGTTAAGTGCTACAATGCAGAATACTGCTAAACCTACCCATCCAACCACTGGGCTGGATATAATGGACCAGATTTTTGAAGCCTTCCATCTACACATTTTCAATGAATCTGCACCTCCCCGGATGAGTTCTGCTGCACTTTTCAAAGGGCAGATACAGGTGCCCAGGACAAAACCCACATATCCATTGGTGGACATAGGGGCCAGAGCCTAAGTCCGATAAATCATCTTTTTGTGTCTAGCTTAGTCTCCAAATGGCAGATACACCCGAAGTTTAACAAAGTATGATTTTCGTAAACCCCTATATATACAGTAATGTAAATACTGTATATAGGATGATCATCTGTAGTATGTTAACATGATTTCTAAGTAGTACATTACTGTGTTAACTAGGGTATTCCTCTCTGTTTGTACCATGGAGTTTGGAGTTCAAGTGGCCGGCCAAGATAAGGTCAGTGTTCTGCACGAGCATTGTCATTCACCTTGCCCTCTGCACATATCCCCCTGAAATCCTAATAATGTGTTGACAGACTTTCCCCTCAGTATGACTTCTGTCCCTTTCTGTTATTCTTCTCTCCACAGCCTGTCTCATTGATAACCAACATGCTTGTAATTCCAAACACTCCACTGACTCACGTTGTCCTCTTATTTTAGAAGTGCCTAGCTGCCATTCCATTTACATGAGGCAAGATGGTTTCCTGACCCACTCCAACAGAACAGAAGTTAAGTTTGTCCATTATATTTCCTTTTTGAACAGCACTGGTGTTTTAAATAATGCAAGGGACCAGGGAATAGGTGACACAGTGGATTAGTGTACACTACCGCGGTGCACTGTCCAGCAGGACAATGGTTTTCTTCCAGCCTACCTCACATACATTAGTGCTAAAAATAATGTCCTGTTACAGAACTCGTTCCTACCCCACCACTCTACAGAGTGAGGAGCGAGAGTATCCCAAATACAGGTATTCTGCAATGGGGCACTGAAAACCCAACAGTCTGTGTAAAATCAAAGAAAGTACCAGTTTAACAATACTAGGTAAAATAAGCTAGGCCAGAAAAAGAAGGAGGTGGGGAAATATATTTACAGGGTAACCAAGGACATGAGGGGTGGAGTGAGAGTGGGAGATGGGACTTTAGCAAAGTGCATTAATAGGTTAGGCTAGTGTTTTATTTCTGTAGACATGCATATATATAGCCTTTCTGAAACTCCAAGCACTTTACATAAAGCAGTACCTAAACATAAATAAGACGTACAGCTTAGTGAATAGATACAATAAAACGCTTGTCAAATCAGTCAGAAACAAAGCTCAGGTGATGGGGCCAGGGTAACCTACTGCAAAGACCTACATTTGAACCATTATCTTAAAGTGGCTTTCTGAAGTAATACATTAGAAGTATGGGTGAAGGGTGTTCCAAGGGACCAGGGCCCTACTGAAAATGTCCTGTCCCCCACAGACTGTGCCCTGAAGCAGGGATGTTCAGCAGCTGAGGTCTCTTGAACAGAGATATTAAACAGGAGTGTAGGGGGGGTCCATAACTCCAGGAGGTAAGCTGCATCCATACCCTTCAGGGCTTTAAATGTCAGATGACTGACTCATCTTGTAGTCGGTTGTCTGACTGACTGGAGTAATGTGCTCTGACTTTACAACAGAGTTCATAAACTATGCTGCCACATTATGCACTAGCTGCAGAGCGCAAAATCTGGCCACAGGCTAGGAAGAGAAAGCGTGGAAGTTTGGGGCCTCAGTTGATCACCTGTTTCTAGGGACATGGATATGTTGTTCATCCACACTTATTGGCAGGTTCCTTGCCGCTTTAAATCTTGCCGGAAGGTCTTCAAGCTAGCTCCTCCCACCCACCCGGGTGGTAAAACTCACGGCTCCGCCCATGGCGTAGATCTTCCTTACGCTTGGAGCTCAGGTTCCTCCTTAACGCTCTGCGATTAAGTTTTAGGCCTAAAATCCTTGGTTTAAAAATTTTTTATAACTTTACCTTCTCGGTCTTCTTCCTTAGCGGCTCGATGGACAAATCGACTCAGTTCGAGATGTCCCTGTGGGCAGAAGATGTCTCGGACGGACCCGCACTCCCGTGGCGTTTGTTGCCTTGGCCGGAGCACGACCCGCGGGCTTGCGACCTGTGTTCCTCCTTCTCGCCTCGTCCTCGAGGACGCGCTGCCCGTTTACATCTGGGGCATCCCGAAGAAGATTCCTCGGTCAATCCAAAGAGGCCCGACTAGGCGGTTTCGCTGACTCGGAATCCGCGGGCAATAGAGGTTGATGCGCGCCTCGAAGAGCAAATGACCCAGGCAGCTTCCTCTTCTCGAGCCTTGTTCCTCTGCTCGCTCGGGACCTCATATTCAGCTTCCTTTAAGGAGCTTTGCTTGACCCTCTCAACAAAAGGCGAGGTCCTACTTCTTCGAGTCCGTTTCTTGGCCGAAGAAGTCTAAGGAAATCTCATCATCGGCGCTCTTGGGAGCGGGAAGATCCCCTCCTTGTCGACAATCGACTTCGGTCCAGTTCGGCTTCTGCCACTGGCTTCATGGTGCCCCGTCAGGCCAGGTGACTGAGACTCCGCCCGGCGTGGGGCGAGATTTTTCGACCCGTTAAACCAGGTTGTCGGCTGGAGAGCGAGAATCCCTCCTCCCGGTTCCCCGGTGAGGACTGAGGATATCGTCGGCTCATCCGTACCTGTGACTCAGGAGCCGTCGGTTATGTCGACCGAACCGAGGGGATTGCCGATCCTCGGCTCCCCGCCTCACCGACCTCGGCCTAGCAGAGATTCTCGGTCTCGGACATCTTCGCGGTCACCCGCTCCCGTCGACATGACGGTCTCGGTCTCGGCACGCGGCAAGCGTGACACCGTCTTCCTCTTCTTCTTCCTCCTCGGACGAGAGGAGGAGCTTCACGTAAGCTGCACGAAATACGTTCTGGCCAATAAGCGGCTCAGGCCTCTTCCCGGCCATTAAGTGGTTGCCACGGACCAGGTAGTGGGTCGAGGCCTGTTCCCAGGCCAGTTGTCGACCTAGTCCAGCTGCCCCACCAATTGTGGTGGAACCGCCTCCACCTCAGCCAACAGCTGGGGCACCGACGAAAGAGTCGCGGTTGGCCCAGGGCCTTCCCCGTAGGCTGTCGGTCACTCTCACGCCTGACAAGCCTCGACAAGTGGAGGGTGGTTCAGGCTCCAGGCAGCTATTCGACAACTCGTCGGAGTCGGATGACTCCTCCCTGTTCTCCAGGCGGTTTGACTTGGAGTCCTCTGGGGGGCAGTCAGTGGACGATAGTCCTTCGTCCTTCCTGGGACTTCTTAGGCTCATCTCAGAATCCACTGGGATGAAGCTTGAACCCGTATCCAAACGGGCCAGATATCCCCTCACCGAGATTCTGGACCGAGGGGATTCTCCCACGGAGGCCTTTCCAGTGGCCGAAGCCATTGTCAGGCGGCCCTGGAACTTTGGCAGCGTCTGGCTTCCTGTCCTGTGCCTTGACGCCAGGATGGCCAGAAGTATCGCAGTCCCTACTGGCTCTCTGTCTGGGTTTTCAGAACACCCCTCGGCTGAAGGGCTGATTCACGGACAGTGTTTTCCGGCGTGCGTAGTGCCAGGGACGTGGACAAACCGCCCGACAAAGGAGTCAAGAAATTGGACTACTCCGGGCAGAAAGTGTATGCTGCCTCTTCTCTCGACGCCGTCCAGGCCAGTTCGCCGTCCTCATGGCACATTTCTCCCATGCCCTGTTGGGTTCCCTGGATGAGCCTCATCTTCCCGCCGACCTGCAGACTACGGTCAAGCAGGTGCGGGATCAGGGCAGGGCAGTAGCCAAGCAGCAGCTCCAGACTGCTCTGGATATAGGAGACTCGTGCCCGGTCAGTGGCGGCCGCTGTGGCCATGCGTCGGCGGGCGTGGCTGCGTATATCCACCTTTACCGCGGATACCCAGCACAAGCTTGCGGACGTTCCTTTCCTGGGAACAGACCTTTTCGGCCCTGGAGTGGAAGGCCATCTCCAGAGGATCGAAAAATCCAATGCCACCCTGGATTCGGTCTCATCCGCGCAGAGGGACAAGGGTCATAAGCCCCAGCCTAAGCCCTTTCGTCCCTCTACTCCCGCCGCACGCCCGGCCCAACAACAGCGTCAGGGCCAGCAGGCTAGACCTTGGTATTCCAAGCCCAAGCCATCAGCTTCCTCTAATAGGAAGCAAGGAGGAAAAAGCCCTGGTGGTCCCCAGGCCGGTCCTTCCTCCAAGCCTGCTAAGTGACGGGCTGAGGGGTGTCACCCCCATCCCCGTCACCTCGTCCCTGGTTCCCCCTGTGGGGGGACGGCTCCGACACTTCCTTTCCGCCTGGTCCGCTGTTACCACGGACAGGTGGGTTTTGGAGGTGGTGGGAAGAGGCCTGCCTCTCGAATTCGAGCAGGCTCCACCCTTCAGAGCCGTCGCCCCGCGGGGGGCTTTAGGGTCCCCAGAATCTCTACAGGCTCGTCGAGCCGACATCGCCCTCCTCCTTCAGAAAGGGGTGATAAAAGAGATAGAGGACCCTCCATCAGAACCAGGGTTCGTGTCCAGGTACTTCCTGGTCCCGAAACGGACGGGGGGCTGGCGCCCCATCTTAGACCTACACGACCTGAACAAGTTCCTAAGGTCTCGAACCTTCAGAATGGTCACTCTGGCTCAGATAATACCATCTCTGGAACACAGTGTGGTTCTGTTCTCTGGACTTCAGGACACGTTCTTTCACGTCCCTATCCGTCCGTCTCATCAGAGATTCCTCCGCTTCAGGCGTGGGATCCTCTTGAGTTCCAGGCCATGCCCTTCGGCCTTTCTTCAGCTCCCAGGATCTTCACCAAATGCATTGCAGCGGTGACAGCTTTCCTCTTGGCCCGAGGGTCAGGTGTACCCTTACCTGGACGATTGGCTGATAGCAGCCCCCTCAGGTTGGAGGTGGGCGGTCCAGAAATCTGGCCCTCGGGTTTGCTCTCAACTGGGCCTCGTCAACGAGGCCAAGTCGAGACTCGAGCGAAGCAGGTGATATCCTTCATCGGGCAGAGCTCGACTCTCTTGAGCCAGAGCCTGCGCTCCCGGCGGACAGGGGCGAGTTCTTTCCTCCTTCGCCCAATCATTTCTGGTTGGGCAATCGGCATCTGCCGGGACTTCCTGTGACTTCTGGGTCTTATGGCGGCCTGTACCAGCGTAGTCCGTTGGGCATGCTGGCACATCGCCCCTCAGTGGGTCTGGCCGCCCAGTGGTCAGCGTTGCGATCCTCTGGACCAGCGGCGTGTGGGCGACCAGGAGATGTGGAACACTCTCCAGTGGTGGACCGTTCCGTCCCATCTGCAGGAGGTATCCCGTTTGTCCGCCCGAGCCGGCGGTCTCTCTAACGACCGGCGCCTCTTTGATGGGTTGGGGTGCCATCTGGGGAACACCGAGCACCACGGCCTCTGGTCCCCGGAGTCGATGCCATATCAACCCCTGCTGGAGCTCCGTGCGGTCCATCTAGCTCTCACCGCCTTTGCTCCGTTTCTCCGGGTCAAGTGGTCCGGGTCCAGACGGACAATACCACGACTATGTACTATCTAAACCGACAGGGCGGGGCCGCTCCATGCTCCTATGCAGGAAGCTCTCCGTATTTGGTCACTAGTGCGCAGTCTGGAGGCGGATCTCCTGGCCATCCATGTGGCAGGAGCCCCAATACCCTGGCCGATGCCCTGAGCGGATAGGGGCTGCATCCATACAGTGGTCTCTCCTGACGGAGATAGTACAGGACCTGTTCTCCCGTTGGGGCACCTCTGGTGGATCTGTTTGCCTCCAGGAGAGCGGGCGGAGTCTGTTTCATGCCCGCCCCTCAGCAGGGTTCGCTGCAGGGGATGCCTTCTCGAGGCAGTGGACCCGGCCTCTTTCGCCTTTCCCCGTTCCCTGATTCACAGGGTCCTGCTGAGCGAGGAGGGACAAGGCGCAGGTGATTCTGATAGCCCCAGACTCTCGCCCAGTTCTGGTACCCAGATCTCCTCAGTCTCAGCTCCAGGACTCTGGGCAGCTTCCAGCTCGCCCGGACCTGCTCTCAGTCAATCAGGGAAGGTGTTCCATCCGGACCTTCAATCCCTGCACCTGAGCCCTGGTTCCTGGCTAGGTTCCAGGCCTTGGGTCTTTCCGACGAGGTCCTCAACGTCGTTAGGCGTCCCGTAGAGTCGACCAGAAAATGCTATGCCTTGAATGGAAGAGGTTCTCCATTTGGTGTCGGGAAAAAGGGTTGGACCCTTTCTCGTGTCCTGTGGCAAGCATTTTGGACTATCTATGGTCCCTATCTAGTCAAGGGCTTAGGTCGACGACCCTTAAGGTGCACCTGGCAGCTATTTCTGCTTACCGGCGCGGGCGGTCAAAGTCAGTGGCGAGGAAAGTGGTCGGGCGCTTTTCAAAGGCCTTGATCACATTCCTCCAGTGCGGGAACCCCACCTCCGGGGATTTACTGCTGGTACTGGCAAAGCTCATGGGCAAGCCATTCGAACCAATGCACAGGTGTGGTCTCCCCCACCTGTCGTGGAAGACCGCCTTCTTGGTGGCTATCACGTCAGCCAGAAGGATGGGAGAACTCCAGGCGCTTAGCATTGAGTCTCCTTACCTGGTCTTCCACAGGGACAAAGTTGTCTTACGCCCCCAACCGAAATTCCTTCCGAAGGTGGTGTCGGAGTTTCACCTTAATCAGGTGTTGACTCTGCCGGTGTTCTACCCCAATCACACCTCGGAGGCCGAATATAGGCTCCATACTCTGGACCCTAGAAGGGTGCTCGCTTATAAGGAGCGCACGGCTGAAATTCGGGGAGAGGTTCGCCAGCTGTTTGTCACCTACGCTGAAGCCGCACCTGGCAGACCTGCAGCCAAGTGGACGATAGGCAGATGGGTCACCTCCTGCATAAATCTCTGCTATGAGTTGGCAGGCATGGAGCCTCCCAGAGGGATAAGAGCTCATTCTACCCGCTATACTGCTGCATCGGTGGCTGCTTCCAGGGATGTCCCTATCCAGGAAATCTGCAGGGCTGCTACCTGGAAGTCAGCACACACCTTTATTACCCATTACCACATCGACCTTGAGTCACGCGGGATGCTGGTTTGGGGCCTCGGTTCTCAATCTCTGTTCCCCAAGTAAGTATGTAGGGTAGTGCTGCCTCCCTCCTCCCGGAGAACTGCTAGGAGTCTGCCAGACAGTGTGGATGAACAACATATCCATGTCCCTAGAAATACAGGTTACTCACCTGTAACCCAGGAGTTCTAGGAATGGTATATATTGTTCATCCTGACTCTCAAACCTCCCGGCCGGCCTTTGTACAAACTCCAGCCGAGCGGCCAGATCTGGCGTCATGGGGCGGAGCCGAGAGTTTTACCACCCGGGTGGGTGGGAGGAGCTAGCTTGAAGACCTTCCGGCAAGATTTAAAGCGGCAAGGAACCTGCCAACAAGTGTGGATGAACAACATATACCATTCCTAGAACTTCTGTTACAGGTGAGTAACCTGTATTTCTTGATCACCCAAGGGTTGACCTGGGTATCCTGTTGCTATGCAGCAGACAAGGTGAGATGCTTGCATTTGATGTGTCTTTTTCTTTTGTTATAGGTTGCTTGTATGAAAAGGGACCCAGACACTTCTATGACGATACATGTGTTGTACCAGAAAAGTTTGATGGTAGGTATTTTACATTTCTGTTTGTAGCTGCTTCATTTTCTGCTGTCTGAAAGGTTGGTTTTGATCATGCTAGGTCGCTTTCTTTTTAGATGGATTTCAGTGAGCAGGCAACATAACCTTGGGTAGGTTTTGTTACTGTCAACCACAAATATGCCTGTTTTGACAGGAAGGGCTCTCTGAATACAAACCTAATCCTGTTCTCAAAGGCAGAATGTCTAGCAGTCTTGAAATAACTTTGTAAAGCTCAGCTATAATGATTTCTTTTCTTGCTCAGAGGTCACAAGACAGTCACAGCACTGTTTGCACACTCCTTGTTTTTGTGTGTTTTTAAAATTTATCAAGTTCACATATAACTTAAGGGGAAGTGTTTCACTGATTAGGACTACATAAGGCTCCACAGAACTACAGCATGTGTCCCAGTGACAGCCAACACCAAACTGTTGGCCTTTGTTTTTTAACCAAGGCTACATTCACACCTCTCAACCCACCGCCTCAAAAATCACAGACACTTGACCAAAATCAGGAACACATCTTGAAAAAGGGTAATATCAGTTTATGAAGCTGTTACAGTATGTGATTTAGTAATGAAAGCATTTTCTGATGGATTACTAGACTGTAATAATGTTGCCTAGTGTGATTTTGTGATTCATATCTTACTCTTTTGTAGCCAAAATTACAAATTCAGGAGGAACAGACGAAATTTGTAATCCAAAATTAGATATATCCCAGAAAATCAGGGACAGTTGAGAGGTATGCCTACATTTATAAGTTTCTTCAAAGGCAAGAGATGCAGTAATTTGTTAATGCTTTTCACGAGAAAGCAAGCTACTGATTCTCTCCTCTGACTATACCCATAATATTAGGATCTATACATGAAAAGGCGATTGCCTACGTGCTGAGTATCTGCAACGCGTAGGCAACCCTACATTAGAATGCTTTGTACTGGGAGTCCCGTGGACCCCTGACAGCATTCACGGAAGGTGCACATGCCCCTTGTGCACTCAGTTCCCTGGCCATTTGTGCAGCTATGCACGTAGGTGGTACAGGGTGTGCCAGGGGACGTGCCTGCACTCCATGCCATTCATGAATGCATGGAGTGCTGGGTGAAGGGGGTGCAACATACAGCAGCAGGGACCCTGTTGTATTAGTTGAACTCCCCACTGAGTACCACCGCTGGCAACGGAATATGAGGTCCCCCCTCGGACATGCTGCCCCAACCCCTGGGTGGTACTCACTTATCAATTCTAAAATCTGTGGTCCCATGCCATCTCAAAATCCACTGCTCTGTGAAGAGCAGGGGATCCGCTATGGGACCAGGACAGGCATCTGACTGGATGCCCACCTGGGTCTTCCAGTCTGCCCCAGTGAACATACAGGCCTTCTTCAGAGCTGAGCAGGAATCCTTTATTGCTCGGTTTGCTTAAAAAAACTGTTGTAACTGAGCAATTGAGTAAGAAGACTGCCAATTTATATTTCTGCAGAGTGCCCTGATTCCCTAATCAGAGGCTTCTTAACGTGGCCCCTGGTACTGAAACGGTAAAGTATCAGGTAATGAGAACAAACCTGTTTATTCATTTTTGGTATGCAGTCATGAATACATTGCTGAAATTGGTATGAATTAAATCCTGTTTATAAAACATTTTTGGTGTGCAGACTTCTTTCTGTTCTCAGTGTGTTCTCCCTGTTTTGAGGAAATTGGTGCCTACCAGGAATATTTTTTGCACCCAATTCAACGACACTTGATCTAGCGTACCTTCCTCTTCCGAGACCATGTGTAATCGGTGTAACTCTTGTTTAGGTGATATTAAACAAGAACCAGGGTTGTTCCGAGAAGGCCCCACCTATCAGCGACGAGGTTCTCTCCAGCTCTGGCAGTTTCTGGTGGCTCTTCTTGATGATCCATCAAACTCGCACTTCATTGCTTGGACTGGTCGAGGCATGGAGTTTAAACTTATTGAACCAGAAGAGGTGAGTTCTTCTCTTTGAAATAAATAAATACTTTGTGTTGTGAAGGGACTAGAACAGTGATCTCTGCTACCACTTAAAAGTAGTTAGTGCTACCAGAAACATAACTGAGTACTGACTTTTACAGTTTCGTGACCACTGGTCCTAGACAACTGGAAGTATTGTGCACAGCTGATACAGCAGATAATGATGTTGATCTACCTTTTTAAAACTGATAGCTGTAAATGGATAGCACCAGGGGAAAGTAAACATTGATCACTGTGTGAGTTGTTTAATCTTATTAGAATACTGAAGATCGAGGGAACGCTTATGTTCCAACCAATCAGAGCACTAGTTTCCATGCACATGAAACACTTATATTCTCTGAAGAGCATTTCATGGGCAGGTGCCCTGAAAGTTGGCTCAGTTGGTGGAGTTCAGTTTAAATGTTTAATAAATTATTTATTGATCATGATCAATAATACTACCAGGGAGACCACTGGTTTGGTTGTAGGACTGGTGTCTTTTATTGTACATTCTTATCAGAACTGCTCCCCTTTGATTCGCAGTTCTCACACCCTAATAATACACATAAGACCACTTTTAAATGTCAGTATAGCCTAAAGGTTGGAGCAACAAGCTGTAAACGAGCTGAGTTCATCCAGCAGACCTGTGTTTGATTCCCACAGCCTCTGGTTGCATACTGGGTTACCCTGAGCAAGGCATTTTACCTCTCCAGTGCTCCCAGGTCATCCCTGTAAATAGGCTGATCTCCAGTGGGCCTTACCTGGTTACCAAAGAATAAAATAATTAAAATAAAAGGAGTGGTCTCTGTGGCAGTATTAACATGCAACGCAGAAAGCAGGCCGTGTGGTCCAGTGTTTAGAGGAGCTAACTGAACCAGACGATCCCACATGTGATGGGTTCTGCCATGGCACTGCCTCAGTGTGTGACTTTGATCAGCTTTGTTCACCTTCCTGTGATTCATCATCACTGTGAAGTTAACAAATATAAGAAGGATCCTGCTGAAGACATGATGCTTTAACCAGAGTAAGTAAATTGCTAAACAAAAAAAAGAATTCAGACGACACATTAGCTCTTTAAAACTGTGTGTGGGGCGCTGTGGAGCCCGAGCAATATGGCTGCCGAAAGATAGAGCCCTGCTGTTTGCATAGTATTATAAAACTATTTTTGGTCAAAATTCCTGAAACAGCTCTAAGTACTTTTGAGAAACCTGAAGCTGAACATCCACTGCAAGTGATATGGAACCTTTGAAAAGAAAAGACTTCAGGGTATGGAGCTAGAACAAAAACAATCTCCGGAGCTGCAAACACGAGGGCGACTCAGGGTCTTGAGCCTGACAATGAAGAGGGAACACAGGAAGAAACCTTTTGGACTCTAGGAGCTAAATTGAATCAACTGATTACATTAGTTACTGGAATGTCAAATAAATTTAATGCTCTCACAAGCAGAGTGACAGCAGTGGAGTCTGTTGTGGAAACAATCAACATTACATCTTTTGGCCGTTCCGCTGACGCAGTGGTAGGGCTACCACTCGTGGTGCCAGCGACCCGGGTTCGGGAACGGACTTGGGCTGCTGGACGGGGGAGGAGGATTGAGCTTCCACGGGCCGCTCTCCTCCAGAGAGGGTGGGTTGCATGTCCAGCCGCTTTACCCCACCTGGGTGACCAAGGGTGGAGGTGCAGCGGGATGGCATGAAGCGAGTGGGAGGATGTCAGCCGGGAGCTGGAGCGCTTGCACGTTGCAGCGTGCTCTGCACCTGGGCTCCCCTAGCATGCCAACGTTCTGAGGGATGGCACCAGAACATGAAAAACACCCCATCGCGGCGGTCGTAGGTGGGACCCGGCTGCTCATGATCCTACAGCCGAGCTCCCAGCAGAGACCACAAGAGGACCTCCTTATGCACACTAAATGGACTGGAGGGGGAATTGGGGGACCCCCCTCTGCTCCGCCTGGGGGCTAGGCTGAGGCACGATGGAGGTAAGTGCTGTGACTCTGTATAGGAGTTAACCCGGGAAGGGACTAGGGGATCAACTGCCTAGGGTGCCCGGAAGGGGAACCACTGCGATGGAGAGAAATTGGCAGAAAAAACAGTAAATAAAAAACAAAAAAAATTGCATCTGTTGAAGTAACTAAAAAAGCAGATGCTGCCATGGGAGCCATTTCTGCCATCATTGAAGAAAATACACACCTACGCACCCACATGGAGACTCTGGAAAACCCAAGTGAGAGCCCATAACCTGAGGATCTTGGGGCTAGCG
Source organism: Neoceratodus forsteri (assembly GCA_016271365.2). Taxonomy (NCBI): domain Eukaryota; kingdom Metazoa; phylum Chordata; order Ceratodontiformes; family Ceratodontidae; genus Neoceratodus; species Neoceratodus forsteri. Next base: position 1,237,526,395 of record CM057456.1, read on the forward strand.
AAAGAGAGCAAGGGCGATCATCTCATGTTGTTTCTTAAACATGGGCTAGTACAGCAGTTGGGAGAAGAAGCAGACACAGCAGTCCAACGATTCCAAAAAGCATATCGTGTCACCCGCCGAGGCCTCACAGATAATCCTGAGGCCTCGAGAACAATGGTGATTGCTACCAATGGGGTGGGATCCCCACAACCATCTGCATGCTCTGTCCAGATGGCAAAAATCCTTTCTTCACGATGGACAACAGCTCCAGATGATCTTACTTTGACAGGGTTCCTTCAGTAGGTCATTACATATAGGACTAGTGCAATCTGGTGTCTGGGCTGCATGGCAGACTTTTCTAGCAATACCTGACAGGGGACCGCCCACCCAACATCACGTGACCAACGTCAGTGTGGCCGTATCCCGCGCATGTCTAAAAGATCCATGAACAAAATATCTCGCGCATGCGTAAAAGCATGCCATTGATGCACATGCGCGGGATTTAGGCCGCGGAGTGCAAATATGAGTAACGCCACTTCTAGTGCTTGTTTTGCGACAGCAGATAGCTGCAACCTATTAAGATAACATAAGGAACAGGGGCAATATTACTTCAAGGGCTGTTTGTGAAAAAATCGTATTTCGGGACTGCGCTTGTGGCAGACGTGCGGTCCCGACCTTGATATGCTTCCGGTTTGCGGGGACTTATCATCGGGACCTCAGAAAGTATAAATATGTACACAAACAGGGAAAACGGGTACAATACTAGTCTTTTAAATAGATTGGGGTGTTTTGACTACAGTAATGAGTATTGTGTGAGCAATAGGAACACTGCATGCTATTGCCAAAGACGAAGGAGCAAAGCTGACAGTGTCACTTTAAAACTCATTCGAGTTAGCGATTCTGATTGTAACACATCGGACATGGAGGATAAATCGTCCCCCAGATTTCACCGGTGTACCTGCGGCCAGAAGATGTCACGCACCAATCCCCACCTAACATGCGTTTATTGCCTGGGTGTCAGACATGACACCTTGTCTTGCACTTTCTGCCTGTTCTTCCATCCCAACGTCCTGGACGACCGCAAGGTGCCCCTAAAACTGGGGAGACCGGAGAAAAGGAACCCGCCAGTGAAATCGAAGGAGGCGAGGTGGGCGGTTTCCACGGCCGCGGGATCTGCCGAGCAGCTGGAGCAAATGAAGGCATTCGAGGAGGAAGCAGCTCAAGCTTAGTCCAGTCGAAGCTTTTATGTTCCGCTCAACCTTGGCTCCACCTTTATAGGCTCCTTCAAGGAGTTACGCCAGTCTCTCCCCACCAGAGGTGAGGCACCCTCAGGCGCGCACTCCTCCCGCCCTCGCAAGAGTGATAAGGATCCGAAGTCTTCGTTTAAGTGAAGACGTTCTTGCGACTGAGAAAGGTCTGAGTCCCAAGAGCATGCGGTCTCGGCCTCGGTCAAGATCGCATCCTCGGCCGCCTGCTTTTTGGACATCCCATCTGGCCAGGGGACCAAGGAAATGGTCAGTGAGGCTGAGATTACTCTCGACCCAATCGACCCTCTGTCACCGACTCTGGTCGACAACTCTTGGAAAGGTCTCCGGTCCTTGTTTTTCCAGATGAGGAGACCCAGCCCGCTGGTGTCCCCATCGAGGAAATGGTTCTGGACCCTCGGTTTTCACCGACACCAGTGTCTCCCGATCAATCGGGCCGACTCCCTCAGTCTCGATCGAGGTCCAGAACCCCTTCGGCCGAAAAAGAGTCATAAACATTCTAAGAAAAGGCGTCGCCACAGATCTTCATCCTCCTCAGACGAGGAGAGGCTTTGGAAACTCCGTCGATGCTATGAAGATCTCATGTGGCAACAGCTGATTTTGTCCGGGCAGAAACCGGCCCCGCTGGCCAACCTGGTCATCACTTGGCTGACGCCGACCCCTCTGGAACCGAAGTCTTCGGTTCCCCCACCCGTGGTGCTGGCCCGTTCCCCAGTGCAGCCTGCCTCTATCTCAGTGTATCGAGGGAGACCTAGGCGGGAAGCCGTTGTATCCCGACTTTTCGGACTCGGATGTCACTGGATTGCACTCCCATCCTGGGGATGATGAGTCATCCATGGCAGGTTTGGAGGAAGGCCCCTCTTTTCAGGGCATTCTCCACCTGATCTCCGAATCCACTGGAATGCACAAGGAGTCCATCCAGAAGAAGGCGGAGTACCCCCTTACGGATATCCTCAAAAGGGGGGATACCCCGACAGGGGCCTTTCCAGTGGCCCGAAGCCATTGTTGACCTGGCCCTTGAGTTTTGCAGGCGCCCAGCTTCCTGCCCAGCACCGTCTGCCCACATGGCCCGCAAGTACGCAGTGCCCATTGGGTCCATGGCAGGGTTCACAGAACATCCTTTGGCCGAGAGCCTGGTGACCACTTCTGTGTTCAGGCGTACTGGTAGCTCAGCCAACACTGACCGACCCCCAGACAAGGAGTCCAAAAATATGGACCATTCCGCCCGTAAGGTCTTTGTGGCTCTTCTTTAGGCCTTCGTCAAGCCAGCTTGGCTGTTATAATGGCACACTTCTCTCATGCCCTCCTAGGGTCATTAGATGAAGTCCTCCCTCATCTCCCGGCGGACATGCCGCCCACAGTGAAGCAAGTCCGTGATCAGGGTCGTGCTGTTGCAAAACAGCAGCTCCAGATGGCCATGGACATCGGGGATTCTTGTGCCCACTCTTTAGCAGCCGCAGTGGCTACTCACCGCAGGGCTTGGCTGAGGCTTTCCTCCTTCCCGGCAGATACTAGGCACAAGTTAGCTGACGTGCCCTTCCTAAGCACCGACCTGTTCGGTCCAGGAGTGACCGGTCACCTTCAGCACATAGAGCAGTCCAGTGCCACCTTGGATGCTACTTCTGCAAAAGGTTCTTCAGGCAAGAACCAGCAGACACGTAAGAAGAAGCCTTTTCGGCACTCTTTCCCTGCGGTCAGGCAACCCTCCTATCAAGGAGGCCAGCAGCAACAGCAAGAGCAGGCTCAAGCTTGGCTCCCAAGGCCCAAGCAGGGTCCACAACAGCCCCGTAAAGGAGGCCGAGGTGCAGGTCCAGGAGCCTCCTCCTCCTTCTCTAAGCCTGCTCAGTGACGGGTTGGGGGTTGCCTCCCCTTCACCAGTCACACCAGCTCTGGGTCCTTCTTTGGGGGGCCAGCTCTGCCACTTTCTTTCAGCCTGCTCCGATATCACCTTGGACAGGTGGGTTCTCGAAGTGGTTGGTCAGGGACTGCCTCTCGAGTTTGAGCAATACCCTCCTAGCCGAGCCTGTGCCCCTTGGGAGCAAAGGATCTCAGCTTTCACCCAGTCGGCTCTTGGAGATGACATAGCTCAGGTCCTCCGCAAGGAGACGGTAGCTCCAGTGCCGGATCCTCCTACAGACTCAGGCTTTGTGTCCAGGTACTTCCTGGTGCCCAAGCAGATGGGGGGGTTGGCGCCCCATCCTAGATCTCCACAACCTGAATCAATATTTCGGGTCTTGCACCTTCCAGATGGTAACTCTGAACCAGGTCATACCATCCCTGGAGCGAAACATGTGGTTCTGTTCACTGGATCTGCAGGATGCGTTCTTTCATGTCCCAATCCATCCGTCTCATCAGCGGTTTTTCTGCTTCAGGGTCGAGGGGACCCTATACGAGTTCCAAGCCATGCCATTCAGCCTGTCCTCGGCCCCACAGGACTTCAAGTGCATTGCAATGGTGGCAGCCCATTTTCGGCATCAAGGAGTGCAAATCTACCCTTATCTCGATGACTGGCTCCTGCCAGGTTCCTCCCTTCAGGAGGTGGAGAGGTCCAGGGATCTGGCCCTCCAAACCTGCTCCCAACTCGGCCTCCTGATCAGTGGGGCCAAGTCGAAACTCGTGCCCTTTCAGGTGATGGGCTTCATCGGGGCAGAGCTTGACTCCTGTCAAGCCAGAGCTTGGCTCCCGGCGGACAGGGCGGAGGTTCTCTCCTCCTCCTTTGCCTAATCATTTCTGGTTGGGAACTTGCGCCCTGCCCTGGACTTTCTACGCCTTCTGGGATAAATGGCAGTGTGCACTTCAGTGGTCTGTTGGGCCAGGTGGCACATGTGCCCCCTCCAATGGGAGCCGGCCACACAGTGGGCTCAGCACCACGGTCATTTCGACCAGCTGATCACTGTAATCCAGAAGATGTGGGACACTCTCCAATGGTGGACTGCCCCAGAAAGGTTGCAGGAAGGGATCCCGTTTGTCCACCCTGAGCCAACGGTCGTCCTTACGTCCTTACGACCGATGCTTCTCTCATGGGCTGGGGAGCCACATGAGGGACAACAGGGCCCATGGGTTCTGGACCCCAAGGAGTCCGATGCCACATCAACCTGTTGGAGCTCAGAGCAGTCAGACTGGCACTGTCAGCTTTAGCTCCTCAGCTCCGGGGTCAAGTGGTTCAAGTCCAGATGGACAATACCATGACCATGTACTACCTCAACAAATAGGGCGGCATGCACTCCCGTCTGCTGTGCAAGGAGGCGCTCCACATCTAGACCCTCGTGAGCCGGTTGGAGGTGGATCTCCTAGCCATTCATGTGGCAGGAGTCTCGAACCAGCTGGCGGATGCTCTCAACCACATAGGCCAGACATCCCACGAGTGGTCTCTCCATCCAGAGGTAGTTTACAGTCTGTTCTCCCGTTGGGGCAAACCATTGATGGACCTGTTTGCCTCCAGGGAAAACACCAAGCTGAGGCTGTACCATTCCCGTCCCCCTCAGCAGGGCTCACTGCAGGGGGATGCCTTCTCGAGGCCGTGGACCCCAGGCCTTCTCTGTGCCTTCCCTCCATTTCCCTTGATCCACAAGGTGTTACTCAAGGTGAGGAGAGACAAGGCGAAGGTGATCCTGGTAGCCCCAGATTGGCCGCGCCAGTTCTGGTACCCAGATCTCCTCAGCCTCAGCTGCAAGCCCACGGAGCGGCTTTGTACATGCCCAGACCTGATATCATTGAACCAGGGGAAGGTATTCCATCTGGACCTTCAATCCCTGCACCTCATAGCCTGGTACCTGAGCTGCAGTTCCAGGCTCTGGGTCTTTCGAGGATGTCTACACCGTGGTAGAGGCATCTCGTAAGGAATCGACCAGGAAATGTTATGCCTTCAAATGGAAAAGGTTTTCCATTTGGTGCCAGGGTAAGAGTCTGGAACCCTTATCCTGCTCCATGGCTAACATTCTAGACTACCTTTGGTCTCTCTTCAAAGGGAGTCTACGGTCATCGACCCTTAGGGTGCACCTGGCAGCCATTTCTGCTTACCGGGCGTGGGCCGGTCAGCAGACATTGGCGCAGGAGACAGTGGTCGGGCACTTCTTCAAAGGCCTGGATCACATATCTCCGGTGCATGAACCTCCACCTCCGTGGGATCTGTTGCTGGTTTTGGCAAAGCTCATGAGCAAGCCATTCGAACCCATGCACAAGTGTGAGCTCTCACACTTGTGGAAGACGGCCTTCCTGGTGGCTGTCACATCAGCCAGAAGGACAGGGTAGCTCCAGGTGCTTTCAGTGGACTCCCCTTATCTGGTCTTTCACAGTGACGGAGTTGTCCTGTGCCCCAACCCGAAATTCCTTCTGAAGGTGGTATCAGAGATTCACCTTAACCAGGTGTTGACTTTGCCGGTATACTACCCTAATTACACCTTGGATGCCAAGTACAGCCTCCATACCTTGGACTTGAGACGTGCTTTCTCCTATTACAAGGAGAGGATGGTGGAAATTCGTGGAGAGGTTCGCCAGCTCTTTGTCACCTACACTGAAGCTGCTTCTGGCAGACCTGCAGCCAAACAGACCATAGCAAGATGGATTACATCATGCATAGGTCTGTGCTATGAGTTGGCGGGCAGGGAGCCTCCCAGAGGGATAACAGCTCACTCTACCCGCCATACTGCTGCATCGGTGGCTGCTTCCAGGGACATCCCTATCCAGGAAATCTGTCAGTCTGCTACCTGGAAGTCAGCAAACACCTTTATTACCCACTACCACATCGACCTTGAGTCACGCCGGGATGCTGGTTTTGGGGCCTTGGTTCTCCAATCTCTTGTTTCCTAAGTAGGGGGTGTGCGTCTTGCCTCCCTCCTCCTAGAGAACTATTTGGAGTCTGCCAGGAAGTGTGGATGAATGTTGTTCATCCACAGACACCCACCCAACCTCCCCGGCTTTAGGCACACAACCTTGCTTCCAGCAGGCTAAGATCTGGCGTCATGGGGCAGAGCCAAGGTATTTACCACCCGGGTGGGTGGGAGGAGCCAGCTTGAAGACTTTCCGGCAAGATTTAAAGGGGAAAGGGATATGACAAGAAGTGTGGATGAACAACATATACCACTCCTAGAACTACTGTTAAAGGTGAGTAACCTGTTCTTACTGCTCTGTGTATTTTTTTTTCTATTTCTGTATAATTATGTTTATTTATTATCTGTACATTAAAGTGTTATTCTTGACCTTGTGTAACGCAGGCCCGCCTTGTAAATGAGCCTGCTCAATGGTGTTCACCTGGATAAAGACTTGATTGATTGATCGATTGATTGTTATGGATCTTCTGCCCCTTCCCTTCTCTTTCCTGCTCTCCATATGTTACACACATAAACGTTCAGGCTGCTCTATGTGTTTCTTTATTTTTACTTTATTGTAATCAATTGCCTCCTGTTTTTCAGTTTATGAAAATTGCTGTAACTGTTAGATAACTGACATTGTTTTTATTTATTTGTTTATTAAAGATTCGGAATACAATCTTTGAGTCAAAGACTAATTTGCAAAGGTTCCATGTCATACAAACAGCGAGGGCAGAAACCGACATAAAAATACAGTTGAGTACAAGAGATGAGTTACATCAGGTATAGGTGTCAGAACATAAATGTACATGAGACAGATCATTTGTTACAAAACAAAGTGAGAGTTGGACAGGTATTCTAACAACAGGGAGACTAGTACAGCAGGCAAAAGGACCCTTGTCATACAAGCATTGTAAACATTCTGTTGAAATATAAAGACTAGCAATAATGAACATGCAGCTAAACAGTACGAAAATTTAACTAAACAATAGGTACTAGGGTTAAGGTGACCCAGGTCGAAGAAAATTGTAGGATAACCAGCTAATTCATAATAGACAATCTGGGCCTAGGTGGAGATCATTACTGGGCACAGACAGGTAATAGTCAGGAACATTCACATTTGGAAAGCTCACGGAGATGGGTCTTGAGGGCCATTTTGAAAGGGCCAAGGGTGGGAAGATGGGTGATAGACGTTGGGGTTTCACTGAGCCATAAGGGGGCTCGCAACAGGAAGGCCCTTTGACAAAGTGAAGTTCCGCACCATGGCACAGAGTAAGTAGACCTGGTGGTACTTCTAGATACACAGGTAGAGGGTACTATAGAGATCAGGGGGTCAAGGCCAGGAGGAGTTGTTTTGAGTAAGATCTTCTTTCCAAGAATGCAGGTATAATATTTAATTCTGGCATCAAGGTTTAACCAGCCTGCTGACTTGTACAAATTACAAGTATGGTCAGTCTGTCGAGTCCCGTGACTAGTCTACAGGCCTTGTTCAAGGTAGTTTTAACCCTGGAGAGGGTGGTTGGGTCAACTGAGCCATATATTACCAGCCCATAGTCAACAAGGGAGAGGACAAAGGAGGAGACAGCCAGGTGGAGAGCTTCAGAAGTCAGGAAGTGTTTGTGCCTGTATAACAGACCAGTCCTGGTGTTGAGTGCGGTCAGGAGGGTCTGAATATGGTCATGGAAGGAGAAGTGGGAGTCGAGGGTTAGTCCCACATACCTGAAGGAGTGAACCTGGTCAATAACGACATTCGCAGAGCTACAGATAGATAAGGGGATGTTATGGTGCTGGCTATATGGTGTGAGATTACCATGGATTTAGTTTTATTAGTGTTGAGGATTAATTTGTGGGTGACAAACCAGGATTCAGTGGTACAGCAGCGTTCGTGGAGCATATTTTGAAGAATACCAGAGGGGGTGACAGTCAAAAATAACGGCGTCATCCATGTAGAGGAACATATTACCCAGACAGGACAACAGGAGGGGTTTTAGGAATAGGCTAAAGAGGGAGGAGAGGACCAAGGATAGAGCCTTGGGGGACACCGGAGAGGATGAGGCGGTAGGAAGAGAGGGTGGAGCCAATCCTGACCTGTTGGGATCGCTTGGGTAGATAGCTGGCAAACCAGGATACTACCTCAGGATTGAGACCTACAGCTGGGAGGGAATGGAGTAGCAGGGCATGATTAACAGTATCAAAGGCTTTGGTGAGATCTATATAGACTGAGCCCACCAGATGTCAAGGGCATGGTGTATGAAGGTAGTGTATTTGAGTAGCTCAGTAGTGGTGCTGTGCCCACTGTGGAAACCATGTTGGATGGGCAAGAGTAGGCTATGGTTGGAGAAGTACTCAGTGGACTGGTCAGCAGCAACTTTCTCCAGAGCCTTGGAGAGGAGAGCAGAATGGAGATGGGGCAGTAGTTATTGGGGACAGTACAGTCACGGTCTTTGTGGAGAGGTGTTATTACAGCACATTTCCAGGCAGATGGGAATTTCTCAAGACAGAGGAAATGTTAGATTTTGGGGGGACCTCATCCGGCGTGAGTCTGAGAAGTTTCAGGTCGATGATGTTACCACTATATCTAGACTTGTTGATGAAGCTAGAATACACCTGCAAGCAGTTTGGGGGAGATAAATTTGAGATGGAAAGGGGGGTGTAGTTGATAAGGCGGGGGGGTGTAGTAGATAAGGCAGAAGGAGGGCTGGTGGCAGGGGAGGATGTCAAAGAAGTTTGAGGGCAACACTCTACTGAGATCTGAGAAGGTCTTGTTTAGGCTGTTCGCAATGGTAAGTGGATCTTGAACCACCTCACCATCAATAGAGAGTTTGGAGGGTGGTTGATGGGCCACTTTCCCTGTGATTTCTTTAATGTTTTGCCAGAAATCATGCCCTGAGCTCCTGGTAGCAGAGAGGGCTGGGCAATAGTGCAAGGCTTTAGCCTGATGGATTTTCCCAGGTACATCTGTTCCTGGCTTCTTGGTAAAGCTGCCAGTCACGGGGAAGCCTAGAGTCATGTGCTCTAAGCCAGAGATTGTCCCGGCAGCACATCATATCAAGTAGATCTGGGGAGACCCAGGGATTGTTTTGGTTTTTTAGGTATTGCTTTTTTCGAGGGGCGAAGACATCACAGGCGCGGTTGAAGATATTGATAAAGTGAGGTAGGGCAGTGTCCACGTCTGCGGCATCAAAGATGGGCGACCAGTCACTGGACCAGAGGAGGGCTTTGAGTTTGGGAATGGAACCCCATTTTAATTGTCTGAGGTAGGTGGTGATGGGGGGGGCGAGGGGGATTTATTCGACCAACGGCATGTAACGGGGGAGTGATCACCAAGGGAGTCAGGGAGGACCGAGACCTGGGAGATGTGTTTGGGTCAGTTGGTGAAAATAAGGTCCAGGAGGGTGGATGTACCAGTTTTGTAGTTAATTCGGGTGGGGGATTGGACCATCTGGACTAGGTCTAGGGCAATAGCCGAGTCCTTGAAATATTTGAAGGACTGGGTGAGCCAGTTGGTGTTAAAGTTACCAGCCATGATGATTTCTGCATTGTTCGGGAGGAACATAACGGCAGATAGGATTTCATAGAAAGATGGCTTTTGTTTGGGGGGGGGATATAGGAGGCCATGAAATTTTTGTTTTTGACTGATTTCTTACATTATGTTGAGGGCGGGGCTTGGGCGCCCAGTGGTGGGGGGCTTGCAGAGGGTTCTTTAAATAAACAGCACAGTCCCCACCTTTTTACCTAGCCTGTCTCCTCTGAAAATTGAGTATCCTTCTAATGACACAGCTGAGTCAGGGATAGCTTGAGACAGCCAGGTTTCTGTCAGGGCTAGAATATCAGGGGAGTGTTGAGCAGTACAGGCCTGGAGGGGAGTAATTGTATTTAACAGGCTATGGATGTTCATAGAGGCAATCAGTAAACCATTTGGATTCTTACTAAGAGAAGGGTGGGACATGGTAGGGCCCGGGTTAAGGTGTACGTTCCCTGATAGAAGGAGAAGGAAGAGGGCAAGACGAAGTAGGGCCACTCTAATATGCTTAATGGCGCAAGGTGCTCGTTGGGCTGAGCCACAGGGTGCAACAGAAAATGTAGGAACAGGGAGGGAGAGAAATGTGGAGGCTATGAGTAGAAAGGGTGGGAGAGAAATGAGTATAGTGCTAAAGGGCGGGGTGGGGGAATACAAGATATGAGGGTAGTTATTGGTGCAGAGAGCAGCATGGCTGGGTGTAATAGTAGGACCCTTTATAGGCAAGCTTGGTTGGAGAGCAGGGGGTGGCATGAGAGAGGCACGAAAGCTACATACTAGCAAAAGAAGGCAAGGAAGAAAGCCCACGGTAGAAGATGACTGAGGTGACATAGTAAGGAGGGTAGAAAGGATTGAAGTAGTAGGGCAGATGCTCTGGTGCAGAGGCAAGATGTCCGGTTTAGGTGTAGATTGTACAAGGTTCGATGCCAGCTAGCGTAGTGTCAAGAATGGTGGGTGTGGAGCAAGATCTGAGAGGGAAGAGGAGGTAGAAGTGGGCTCAGAGGCAGGGAAGGATTAGGAGAAAGGGAGGTGCAACACTGACTCCCTGGTGGTCAGTTAGTATAACCTGCTAATAGAAAAGTGGGCTGATAGAAAGGGGGGGCTGTCATGTGACCCTGATGATGTATAAAAGTAGGGTACAACCTTGCTTGGGAGGGCGGCTGGGGCAGGCGGGGAATCAACGCAAAGTGTCGACGGGCAAACACCTTTAAGGTGTATAGAGCAAGTCCAGAGGAGCCTTGTAATTACCTCTTTAAGCCCTGCAGTTCACTCCCCGGGTGAATGTGCGGTGAGTGAGTGGGTTCCTTTGCGACTAGTGAGTTAAGAGAGAGACGAAGGAGAGGATTCAAATTACAGCGCTACAGCAGGAAGCCTGTGATCCCGACTGTGCATACACAACTATCGGGAGACACACTCCTACTGTTTTACTCTATCTGCGTGTTTCAAACTGCACAGGTACCAACACACTTTAACATGCAGCTAAATAACAGAAATATACTGCTGTAAGAGATGGACATGTAGTTCTGTGGAAAGCGGTAGAGCACAAAGCCAGGCAAATGGTGCAGGAAGCTAGTAACAATGTAGAGTAGCTGTTACGAGTGGCAAACAAATCACACAAAAACAATCAGTTTCTGTCGGCTAACACCCTTAAGGTGTATAGAGCAAATCCAGAGGAGCCTCTATATATTCTAAACCACTTGTTTAGATTGTTTCCTCTGCATAGATCTTGTTTCTGTTAGACTCTGTTTTGTATTGTCATACCTTCTTGGTGTTTCTTACACTGGACATTTGTGAAAATGGGCATTTTTACTCACGTACCTTCCAGTATACCCATAAAGATTGATTGATGAGGTTGTGATATGCATATTGAAAGCCAGGAGTGAGTCGAGGAACAGTCCCAGGCATTTAAATTCGTCCACTTTTTCTATAAAGTTACCAAGGTTTTCTGTGAGGGTTAAGCCTGAGATTATGTTTTTTCTTGGGCCAGAGAAAATCATATACTTGGTCTTCTTGGACTTGAGTACCATACCGTTGACAAAAAAAAAAAACAGAGTGAAGCTTGCTGAAATATGCTTGCATAGTGTCCAAGTTGTCAGTGCAGTAAAGGGCAGCATCATCAGCATATAGCACAATCTTCGTGGAGTGGCAGATATCAGGGAGGTTGTTTATGAAGAGGGAGGACAGGAGTGGGCCCAGGTTGGACCCCTGAGGTACCCCATATTTAATTGGGCAGTCGGAAAAATGACCATTGATGATTGTTTTCTGGGATCTGTGGGAGAGGTAGCTTCCGACCCATTTAAAAACATTTGCAGAGATTTGTAAGCCTGGAGAGTGTCCAGGAGAAGGCTATGGTCTACCAGGTCAAAAGCCTTGGTCAGGTCCACAAAACCAGAGCCTGTGTACTGGCCTCTGTTGTTAGCCTTGTGGACATCACTGGTGAACTTGACAAGGGCTGTTTCAGTGCTGTGACCAGATCTAAACCCATGCTGGGCTTTATAGAGAAGGTTATGACAGTCAAGGAAAGCAGTGAGCTGGGAGTGAACTACTTTTTCAATGATTTTGGAGAGAGGAGCGAGGAGAGAGATAGGTTGGTAATTCCCGACATCATGCTTGGACCCTGATTTGAAGAGCAATTTTTCGGCAGCAGTTTTCCAGCTGCTTGAGAAGTGGCTGGAGCACAGTGAGAGGTTTAGTATGTATAGCTGTATAGATCACATATTTGCCCCATATTTGATTATGCTTTTCAATTATGGTGTCCATACAATAAGAAAGATGTCCTAAGAATTGAAAAAATTCAAAGAAAAATTACAAAATATATAGATGGCGCACAGTCCTTAAATTATGAACAAAAGACTGGACAAATTTGGATTAATGTGTCTTGAAAAAAGAACACTCAGGGGTGACCTTATGCTCACTAGAGATATTATAAATGACAAAAACTTAATGTTTGAAATTGGCATCAATTTCAAGCAGATAAACATTAATACAAGAGGACACCCACTTTAAATAAAAAGACAACGCTTTAGTACAAAAAAAGAGGATATTTCTTCTCTTAGAGAATTATAAAACCATGGAATTCACTCCCTACAGATATTGTCATCAGTAAAACCAATCTTAAAAAAATACCTAGACGACTACTTATTACATGACCATTCCCTTGGGTATTATGGGTGACTGTTAGGAGTGTTCATGGGCTTTGGCCTTATACGCCTTTCAACTTTCTTAGTGAATGTTTGTGATGGGGGCCGCTAGTGGTATAATGGTGCATTTAAGGAAATTATAGTCTATACCGTCTGCACCTTTGTTCGGTTTCGGGTTATTACTCCGGATAAGCTTGATGGTGTCTAAAGGGTTTAGGGCCCAGAAATAAAATTTGGGGCTTGGTTTGGCGATAGAGTTAGAGACGGAGGGGGGGATAGGATGATTTATATTTATCGAGGTTTCCGAAGAAGAAATTGAAAATGTTGACAACTTTGGAGGGGTCGTTTGTTTGCTTATGCCCTTGGATAAGTGTGATGAAATCTGCGTTCTTGTTCTTCCCAAGTAGAGAGTTGAGTGTCTCCCAAAGTTGACAGTGGTTTGCTGATTCCCCAAGCTGTTTTTGCAGATAATCGATTTTGACCTTTCTGATGACGGATTTGCACTTGTTTCTAAGGGCTTTGTAATGGTGTAGCTGTGCAAGGTCCCTGTGCTTAGTGTACGGATGCAGGCCTGGTGGGTGAGACCCATTCACTTACAAGTCCCCTGACCCTGATTTTTTTGAGCCGGGCAAATCTGTCGCAGACACTGTTGAAGATAGTGCAGAATTTGTCTATGACAGTATCAAGGTCATCAAATAGAGGTGAAGGACCAATCGACTAGGTGGAAAGCACGAAGTATGTCCTCGATACTGTTATCTGTAAGGAGCCTGGAGAAGATGAAATTTGGGGGGCAGGGTTTGAGGTATTTGGCAGACCAGAGACAAAAAGTGGTGCAGTGATCACTTAAACAGTCAGGCAGTGTTCATGAGTTGGTAATGCGGGATGGATTGGAGACAGTGATACAGTCTATAGCGTTTGGGTCCCAGTATTATAGTTTGTCCTGGTGGGGGTAGAAATAACCTGGTGTAGGCTGTGGCTGGTGATGCAGGATTTGTCTGCATCAGCTTGGCTGGAGACCGAATTTATGTTAAAATCCCAGAGGAGTACCCACTCTCTGTTGAGGGGGTGGGAGTTTTTGAGAGCAAGCAGGGTATCCATGTTTGAGGGGGGGGGTGTTCCAGAGGGATGTAAGCGGTAGCGAGGGTAAGGGTTTTACTTTGTCTGAAGAGTAGGTTTATGGAGAGGGTCTCGAGGAGGGTGAACTCTGCTTTGGGACTGTGCTCGGTGAAAGAGAACTTGTTTGAAACAAAGAACATGTAACCCCCTCCTTTTCTCCATGGTCTGTCCTTTCTGACAGACATGTAGCCACTGAGTTTAATTTCTCCATCTGAGATTTTGGGAGAGAGACGGGTTTCGGAGAGCGCTATAATGTCAAAGTCGTTTGCAGTAACCCAGGCCTGTAGAGCATCTCTATTAGCAGTGAGGCTCTGAATGTTAAGGTGGGCTAAGCTAATGTGTTTCCCTTTAGAGGTCAGAGACATGCAGGAGGAGGGGGTAGGGTTCCTGGGGCCGGGGTTAGGGTGGATGGTTCTGGTAAGAAGTAAAAGGAGAATTAAAGTCCTGGACAACTTAGTGAAGAGGGGTAGAGAAATAAGTCTGCGGAGCCTGGATTGTTTTACCCAAGTAACCAAGATGTGCCTGGGGGGCAGGGGTGGGAGAGGAAGAGGGGGGTGGAGGAGGTAATGGATAGTGTCTAACTGAGATAGAAAGAGGGAGAGTGATGGACACAGAGTGGGTGAGGTCTGAAGTGAGATGGTGTAGGGGCCAGGTGGGAGGAGTTCTGGGGGGTAGGAATGTGTGTGGGGTAGGGTGTGGTGGCGCCCGAAGAGGGGAGGGGGACTGCAGTATGCAGGAAAATGTAAAGGTGCCATGGGTTATATGGGCAGGTGGTGAGGTCACACAGCAGGGGGGTGAAATGAAAAAGGTACTCAGACTGTGCAATTTGGCAGTGTGGAATGGGTAAGGGAGAAGGACAGCCAGGTGGACTTGCTTTGGAGGATGATTTGTGTATGCCTTTTCGAAAAAGGGTGGCTGGCTTTTGGTTAACTTTTTTTTTCTTGTCTTCTAGCTACAGTACCTAGGAGCCTAGTCAGGAGGAAAAGGAACTTAGGGGAGGCCACTAGTGGAGAGAGTTCATAGCTTGCAAATGATGTTTTGGGGAGATAGAAAAAAAGCACAGCAACCTTTACATGAAAGTGACCTTTAACCTCAGAGATCCAATTATAAAGCTGAAACATAACAATATACAGGAGGCTTGTTACAGAGATCAGGCTAAACAGCTAAAGACAGAAACAGTAAAATTGATTCCGTTTCTGGCTGTCTAAGCCTAAACTGCACTGGGATTTTCAAAAATTGCACTGGATGCCAAGATTGGCTCCAGCTGGCTACCTTGTTCCTGGAGTGGTGCTGCCATTGGGGGCAGCTTGTGGAAGCCTCGCGGTGCCTTGAGAGGACCCTTGTTCCTGCAGTGGTGCCGCCGCCAGGTCTGGGAGCTGAGGGCGGCTTGTGGAAGCCCCAAGGTGCCTTGTGAGGCCCCTTGTTTCTGTGGTGGTGCTGCCGCTGTGTCCGGGGGTTGGGGGTGGCTTGTGGAAGTCTCTACCACATCAAGATAGCCAGCATTAGCCGGCCCAGATGGCGCTGAGGGTTGAAGCACTGGATGCCACACCTTGGGCCATACTGGCGACCCGGGTTCGGGAATGGACTCGGGTCGTTTGGGGGTCAGCCGGGGGAGGAAAGGATTGAGTGTCCAGAGGATTGCCCTCCTTCCTTGGGAGGGGGGAGGTTGTGCTGTGCGCTATCGACTAACACCCAGTGATGGCCGGGTGTCAGTGCAGATGCAAGCGCAAGGGGTTGGCCCATGCCCAGGGCGATTGGCTGCCTCCGTGGAGGTGGCAGCTGCCCTGCCCATTGCATGGGTGTTAGGGTGCGGGAGAAAGCGGAGGAAAACTGGGACCTGGCAGGACCCATGATGGCTAATCGCTCCTGTCACGATCCCCATATTCTGGTTGCTGTGTTTGGGGGCCTCACCGGCGCTCCTGGCCCCGCCGCAGGGGAATGGGCAGGAGGGGTCAGTGGAGCCAAAGGACATGCCTCCAAGCAAGGGGTCCGTGGAGACGCAGAAAAAGGTCCAATAAAAAAAAAAAGGTATGCCAGCCCCGTGGTGCTAAGTATTGAGTTGCAGGGCGCCACACCTTGCCCCACACCGGCGACCTGGGTTTGGGAACGAGCTCGAGCCACTGGGGGTTGGCGGGGGGGGGGGATAGGCTGGAGCGTCGAAGACAGCTTGCCTTCTCTGGGGAGGTGGGAGGGCCTACAGTCCGGCAAGTGGTGACACCTGGTGGAGGCTGGGGGCATGACAGCAAGCTGGAGACACTGGGGCATGATTGGTCACAGGCATGGGGCTGGGACCTATCAGCTCCAGGGACAGCTCCTTCGTGGAAGGAGGGGAGGGATGTTGCAGATGTCGGCGTGTGCGCCTTGACGTATGGGCACACAGTGTCCCACAGAAAAGGGAAAATAAAAAACCTCTATAGCCAGGAAGACAGCGCGCCGAGCCAGGTCCCGTTGTGCCAGTGCCTGCCTGCTGTCCTGGACCCTGACAAGGATCACAAGATTCGGGGGTTGGCCCCTACCCTCACACCGCCCAGGGGTTTCTGAGGCAGGATGGAGGGACTGGGGGTTGTCAGGTGAGGCACTAGGCTGGGACAGGCTTAAATTGTGTCTCCCGATGATGCGGCTCTGAGGGAAGTAGGAGGGGAAAAATAGAAATAAAAAATTAAAAAAGTTAGCCAGCATTACATTAGTCCATTCACACCAGCACTCATGCATACATACTCAGTCGGGACACTCACGCAATCATGGCCTCTAACTTTAGCACCCACACGTCTTTCGAAGATCATTCACAAACTCGCATTACAGCATCCAAGGAGGGGGGAAAAAACAGCTCTTCAGATACATCAGGCTTTGTTTGTGTTTGTTGCCCTGGCCCGAGGTCCTGGATTTTCCAGGTTTTATTGTACTCAGCAAAGTACACTGAGTATGCCTGCCGACACCCATGCCTGGGTCTCCAGCGTGGCAGAAGGTAAGATGTCCAGCACCTCAGCCTTCCATGCCACTGGGCTGAACTGAGTTATAGTTTTTAAACCTGTGGTCTGCATTGCTAATGCTGCTGCTTTATTTCTTCAGCAACTTTATCAGGTGGCAGAAGTTTTTGAAAGCACTAGAAAATAAGCATTTGTCAATGCCAAATGTTGTCTTGCTGGCATTGGCATTGGTAGTGCAGGAGTTAGAGAGATGCATAATAGGAATGGCAGTGAAGTATTGAACTGATGCCAACCCCACCCCCCACCCTGCAGAGACTGACAGGCATTGGGGTGTGTCTTTGAGTCGTCGGCCATAATGCTCATGCCATTTCACCTAACCCCACCCTGCAGACATCGACAAGTGTCGCGGTGTGCCTTGGGGTCTGCGGGCCTTACGCTAACCCCATTCCATAAGGAAATACGCTGAGATGGGTGCAGTATAGGAGAATGGGCTGAACTTTGTGGCCGAAGACTCCAAGGCACACCTCGATGCCTGTCACTGGCTGCAAGGTGGGGGTGGAATGGTATGAGCATTACAGACAACAATCCTAAGTCACACCCCTGACGCCTGTCAGTCTCTATAGGGTGGAGCATTACGGTTGGAAACCTTAACGCCCTAGGTGTTTGTTGGTATTTTCACTCCAGATTTTCAACATGGGCTTTTTTTGACCTCACCTCATGAACAGTGGCACTATCAGTTTGTTAGCCAAAAGGTGATTTTGCACAGCGACCGCGCCATTTGGCATTACAGATGCGAAAAAACACATTTCGGGCAGGATGTGAAAAATGACAGCTTTACTGTTCATGAGAAGGTGTAAAAAAATTAAATGGTGAAAATATGAAAAATTGGTGAAGTCACGAGCGTGTGTAGAAACTGTGCAACTCACGGCCGTAATGCAATTTTTGGGGGGATTTTTTTAAACCAGATTTTCAACATAGGCATTTTGGAATCTTTGTTCATGAACAGTGGCACTGTGATTTTGTTAATCTGTCCGGAAAGTTGATTTCCCACAGCGACCGCACCATTGTGCGCCAGATGTGTGAAAACACATTTTGGGAAGGATGTGAAAAATGACAGCTGTACTATTCATAAGGAGGTGTGAACAAATGGCAATGTTGAAAATCTGGAGTGAAAATATAAAAAATTGTCGAAGTTAAGTGCGTGTGTGGAAACTGCAAAATGCATGCTCGTAACGCAGTCATTTTTTGGAATTTTTTCACCAGATTTGCAACATGTGCTTTTTAGAAGAAGAAGAAGAATCAGTATTTATATAGCACTTTTCATACACAGTATTCCAAAGCGCTTTACAAGCAATGCTAGACTGGTAGTGAAGTGACTGAACGTGTGGTGGTGGCCATATTGCACATCATCACCCACACACAGCCTGGATAATTGCATGAACCAGTTTATGGGAAGGAGAATGTTGGCCAGGACACCGGGAATGTTCCCTGCTCTTTGCGAAGAGTGCCCTGGGTTCTTTTACATCCACCTGGACACCCACCAGGACAACACCAGGATGGACAGAAGGGACCTCGGTTTAACGCCTCATCCGAGAACGGCACACCCCAATACTGCACTCGGATGCCAGCGATTTTTAGGTGCAAGTCTAATCCCGGTGTGGGAAAAGAACCCATGACCTTCTGGTCCAGAGGCAGATGTACTACCAAGTGAGCCACGCTGACACCTAGGGACCCCACCTCATGAACAGTAGCACTGTCATTTCATTACTCGATCTCAAAAAGTGGTTCCGCGCAGTGACCACAAAATCACCTTTCAGGACCAAATAATGAGATGACAGTGCATGTGTTCTTGAGGTGGGGTCCCAAGAACCCCATGTTGAAAATTGGGAGCCAGAATTCAAAAAATGGCTGAAATATCGATCTAAGTCATCCCCCATTAATGCCATTATACAGCTTACGGTGTTCTTCATTTTGCAGTGCGGCTTTGAAAGTCAGACCGTTCCGTTCCACCAGCGTTCTGGCGTGGACCTCAAGTAAGTATGTGGTGGGATCGCGGAGAGGGTGGGTGTAGAGTTGGGGAGGGGTGCCGTGGACAATGGACCATTTTCTTTTTGGTGCGAAAAACCCCAAAATGGACACTTTCTGTGGGGACGGTTTCTTTCTTTACAGGTGAAATAAAACAAATGCTTGCCACACTCGGGTGGGCTCGAGTGTGCCCCATTGACCCTGGGGGGTTATGTTGTCCATACTGGTGTGGGCTCGAGTGTGCCACACAACTGCAGTGGGTGGGATGTGCTGGCGCTGGTCGGCTTTCTGTGAACGGAGGCACACTGGGGTGGGCTCCCAGTATGCCACACCATGTGGGGGGACGTGGTGTGCATGCTAACATGGGGATTGCACCCCTGATGTCAGCCTTTGGGGATTATCGTCGCCATGATTTTTGAAACGTTTCACCAGGAAAGGCATGTACAGGAGGCGTGTCATCTGTGCCGCTGGGTGACGAGCTTTTCTCCGATTGCAGCAGCACATTTTTTTCAAGTTGGCGGCACTTTACATAATACTTTTGTCAGCGCTAGCATGCTGGCTAATTGGGGAATGAGGGATGTACCTACTAAAGTGTGCCCTGCATTTGCCAACACTGACACACCTCTGCATTTCTCGTACTGCCACAAGATGTTGCTTACACATGTGCAAGACACCATTAAAAGGGTGTGTTCTTCTTGACTGAATACCTCTTTTAACTTCTGCATGCTCAACCCCTGCTGTTTAAGGAGATGTCATTTTCCCAGTTTTAGAAAACAAATATGAATCGTCTGAGATGGCATAGGTTAAAGAGTTGACTTCATAATGATACATATATCAGTATACATCAATACACTGATAACCATGTTATGGTTAAAAGTGTATTTATCTCTATTTACTTGCTTGTATTGACAGGAAAGAAGACAAGTTGACATGGCGCCAAGTTTTTAATTAAAATGTTTCTGTCCCTAAAATGTCCATGGTTAGTAAGTTTCTTGAAATCATCCATAGAGTGGGTTAATTTTGAAATTGTTAGAACTAAGAGCTCTTGAAACGTTGGAGTCTGGGCAGCGTTGTTCAGCTGTAATGGTACAGATTTGATTGAGTGATATTACAAAACAGTGATAATTTTAAATATGATTACAAAATGTATTGCTTATATTTTAAATGATCTGTAATTCTCCAGACCTGATGGTGCACAGCACAGTCATGAGGGAGACCAGTAGTCGTGTACTTGCCTTGGGTTATTTTATGGATAAGGTTATGTAAACTGCTATTCCTCCCAACCTAGCTGAACTGCTGAAGTATGCTAACCAAAGCTGTCCCTTTAGGCCTAATGAATGGTCTCTGCTTGTTGTCCCCCAAACCTATACTGCTGTGGGTGGCAGATGTTTGCTGTCTGTACGCCTAGGTTGTGGAACTCTTTCCTGCTGCCTATTCACTGCACATCCTCCCACTCACTATTCAGAAGATCCCTGAAGGCAGTCTCTGTATGTAACTGCACTTAACTGTAGGTTTTCTCATTAAGCGTTCCTGGTTAAGTCCTACAGTACGTAGTATAAAGATATGTATCTTTATCGGCTTTTAATTTGTAATAATTTTGTGTATAACCTTGGATACTGTGATCTGTGTCTGGACTGTTCCCCTCGGTAACCTTATGACTTAACTTAGTATGTCAAAACTGTATGATACTTGTGTTGCCTCTGTCCTGTATGCTTGTTTTTTTGTATGAAATCCTGTTAGATGGTTGCCTTACTGCTCTACTTTATTTTGCGGGTCTCATCTGAAAATAGACAACTTCATTGTGTAGTGTGGTTACCTGGTCAATAAAAGCGAAATAAAAAAAATGGTCAATACATACTGTATATCACAGTCCAGCTACAGCACTCCCAGTGCTGATTTGAGCTATCACAACTAGCCAGAGCCTTCTTTGAAATTTGCACTTAAGCGGTATTGGGGCTAACAGCCAACATGGAACAATGCACAAGACCTGAAACCACTTTAAATTTGGAAATTTTTTTCACACCAAATTTGACCAGTTGCCTGACTCTCAATAAACTAAAGTACCTTCTTCCCCCGAACACAAGTTTTAAGCAACAAAAAAAGACCACAGATTCATTATAACTTAAATTGTTGCAGCATAGAAAGTCATTCGCAATTAGCAAACCATGTGAATTTAATGAACTGCCTGGTATTACGTTGCATCTGACTGTAATTACATGCAGAAAACTGTGTTCAAGTCTAGCAGCCAGTAGTTAATTTGTCAGTTGATATGTCCCTATTGAACCTACATTTAAACATAAAACCCACAGGGAAACTTTCTGTTTCTGTGGTGTTAGTACACCTCTTTAATTGACAGCTACAGTACTAGAAGACTATCAGTTTACTCCAAGAAGCAGGGCTCAGGTTACATTCCTATTAATGAATAAATTGGCAATGTAATGATTTTCATTATAAAATAGAATTAACTTTGACAAAAACCACGGCGTGTATCTGAACAAGAAGTCTATACTGACAAAATTGGCAGCATCCCTGATAATGAAAAATACAAATTCAGTACGTTCTGGACTATACATACACATACCTACGTACATACTTGCATGTTGCCTTTATTTATGAAGGCAAACCAAAGTAAATTAGCAGAAAACTTTGAAATCAAATATATGCATTTAAGTCTGTTGCCCAGCAGCAAATGAAACGTCAGCAATTTCATAATGAATATTTTTTTTTTTAAAGGAAACACTTATTTTATTTGTGAAGTTCTTTTGCTTTTCCATGGCCTCTTTTTGTTAGTTATGCAATATTGGCCTAGTACCATTATGCAGAAAATCATCTTAACGGGAAAAGGGAAAAAAAAAATTGTTTGGAACTGAAAAGTAGCACTTTGCCACATAAAAAAAAAAAAGTCTGCTACTTAAGTGTGTGCTGGTGTTTGAAAGCTGGTTACCGTTACTTGGAAAATGTCAAGAGGGGGCTTCTTGGCAGCCCAGGGGAAGTGAGGCTGCAGGCAACCTGGGTTCAGGAAGACTCAGGGAATTCCAGCCCGGCAGCCTGTCAGAGCAGAGGGTTGCTATTCGGCAACACATCGAAGCCAGGAAGGGTTGGTGCAGCTGCCCACCATTGCAGCAACCACTCTGGGTAGGCCAGAGAGCCTGTTCCCTCGCAGAGGGTGGATGTATGCTGCTGTCACTATGGTGCAGAAGGTCGCTGGAGGCTGTATGCAGCATTGGAGAGGTGGGTGGGGACTCAAGAACAGGGAAAATGCATGCTCAGGTCAAGGGGATGATGGTAGGCACAGTGAGTGCCCCAACCATGTATCCCTGACACAGTAATTCTGTTTCTTGGGAGAACTGATATTTCTCTTGGACCTGCCATGTGGAGGTAAGGAATGGAGGAAGCTGACCAGAACTAGAAAGCAACGGAGCCGGGAGGTTGACATTTGGAAGATCTGAGTTGGGTGAGAGACGAGAATAGATTACCAGAAAGGAAAATTCCAAGAGAAAACATGTTGCATACTGTTAATATATTTATTTCAGTTGGTTTACCAGCAAGGACATACTGAGCTGATAACAGCTAATTTCTAGAGGCATCCTAGGAGAAAGGGAAAGACGAGTAAACAATACACGGAACAAAATGCATCAGTACAATGATGAAAAACAATATTATCATAAATCGTACACAAACAGTTGAGAGTAATGAATTAGCATAATGAAATATAAAACAGGCATATATTAGACACATTAAAACAAATTACAGTAGGGATGAGCAAGCACGTTATTGTTAAACCCCAGTTTTTACACCTTAATAACTTGCACCTGTTCAGCAGATTCACCTAAAATTTGGAATGCACAGAGATGGTGCCAGGTAGAGATGTGCGAAGTGGAGAAAATTTCACAGATTTTCCCCACTTCGTGGAGTAGGTCAGTGTGCAAAGCCCAGCCCCCTTCCCCCCCCCACACAAAAAAAACCTCCCCAAAATGCAGAGTTTGATAATTGTACCGGGCGTTCAAACTTTGCATTTTGTAAGTTGACTACTACTAGTTGTAATGTACCCCCCACCCACAGATCACTTTTCCTGGTGTCTAGTGCCCCACCGCCTCCTGTTGATCGCTGCCTGGCCCCAATATGAAAAAAAAAATTAAATCTTCCTGCCCCCAGTCATGATTTGTGTATAGTCTGTCCCGTTCCCTGGTGTCTAGTGGTACAACCTCCGGCCAGTCGCCGGCCCAATATGTAAAATTACATCCCCCAGGTTTGTGTAGTAGCAGCTAGTCCGTCCACCCAACCCCCGCCGATCACTGGCCCCGTTCCAAAAGGAAGAACCTTCCTGTAACAGGGTGCTTGCTGCGCCGAGTCCAACCACCGTTACAAAAATAAACCAAAACATTTCACTGGTGTCTAGTAGACCTCCACCCTGTCAGGTAATGCCCCACCTCGCCCCCCCACCTGAGCAGGCCACCAGCACAGCCTCTACTCACCTCCCGGCCAGCAGCCCAGCTGAGCTCTCAGTAAATGAGTGCATGTTTGTACAGCAGCGCTCATTCATTGAGAGCTCAGTCGAACACCAGCCATGGAGGCGGTGGAGAGCTGTGCGGTAACCACTGGGTAGGGGTGGGAGCGGGTGGGGGCATTACCTGACAAGTGGGGGATCACAGACACTAGGGAAATTTTTGTTTTATTTTTTAACTTTTTTTTTTTTTTTTAGTTATTTAACCAGGTATAGCACACTAAGCTGAAAGCTTTTTTACAGGAGCGACCTGGGAGCACAAGGAGGTTAAGTGACTTGCTCAGGGTCACACAGTATGCAAGTAGAAGCTGTGGGATTCAAACCAAGGTCTGGTCTACTGGATGTCACCAAATCTGCAGCTCAGAGCCTTAGACCACTGCGCTATACTGCCTCCTACGGTGGTCGGACTTAGCACGACAGGCGCCCTGTCTTTGGTGACCAGGTAAGTGAGCTGATCCAGAGGACCTGTGAGGGGTGGGGGTGCTTCCTTTTGGAATGGGGCTGGCAATTGGCAGGAGGGGGACACTAGCTACTGCTAGACAAACCAGTGGGGATGTAATTTTACATATTGGGCTGACGATCGGCCAGGGGTGGGGTGGGTTGGCGGAACCACTAGACACCAGGGCAGGGATAGACTTTATGGGATTGGAGGGAGTATTTATTTTTTTTTATATTGGGCTGGTGATCGGCCTGGAGGGTGGGACCACTTGGGGTCAAGAAAGCGTTGGCGGGGGGAAGGGGACCACTAGACACCAGGGATGGACGGGCTGTCAGCTATGGGTGAGGGGGGGATGCAACTTCTCCTTGCTTTGAGGTTTTTTAAGTGCAATTTGCACTTTAAAAAACCCAAGGCAATGCGAAGCCAATCATGGCGAAGTTTCTATCACAGGTGGCAACTTCACGAAATGGCATGGAGATGCAGAGCTGACAGTTTCACGAGGAATTCTCCTGCGACGTAAAACTTTGCTGCATCTCTAGTGCCAAGATAGCTGGATCTTGAAATTTGTATAACAGGCAGTTCACAGGGGGCAAGACAAAAAAACACACAAATCACCAAATTAAGACCTTCCTCGCTCAACAAAACTGAAAAACTAAGAGGATTTGAAACCTGAAACGTGCAAGTTTGATGGACTTTGGCCCAAGGTGTGTGCTTTTGTGGTTTTCATCTCCAAAACACAAGTATTTTAAAAAACATTTAAGAAAAAACATTCCATTTGTGAGCTTGCACAGTTTAAGAATCAGTGTTCTAAAATAACTGAATTTTTACAACCACATGAAGTCATGTGGTCCTGTTATGGAAATGTGCTCATCTGTCAGCTGGCAAGGCCAGCTCCCTATCCGCGTATGCCAGTTCTGCTGTTTTCATTCAGCAGACATGGAGTTATGTGTCACTGAGTAGCCTCACCCCAGCTAAGCTTGATGTGCATATGTGTGTGTGTGTGTGTGTTTTTCCCCGGTGTGTCCATTAGCTGCATAAGCAGTTTTATTTGAACTAGACACCCAGGACCCAATCCCTGGGGCCTGTTTAATTATTAATAGTGTCTGACACCAGAGTGTCCACCCCCTGAGCAGGTTCTTTCCCCACTCCCCTCTGTAATGCCCCCCTCACACTCATAATTTATAGTTCCTGACACTGGGGGGCCCACTCTCGGTGTCAGTTTAGACAGCCCCCCCACCCAGCAGTCTGGGACACTGGGGCATCAATCCCCGGTGTCCACAAGTCATGCCAACACTGGATGCCCAGTCCCCAGTGTCGGAGGTACCTTTAAAAAAAGAAAACTGTCCTGCAGCGTCTTTTGCTTATTCTTTTCTCCTGAAATAAAGAAAATGGTCTCTCATTGTCCTCCCGCCATCCCCACCTTGACCCCCACCCATTGCTTAGCAACCCACACCCACTTACCCCATACTTACCTGCTGAGGTCCAACGCCATAATCCTGTCTGGACCAGAGACACGTCATCACTCTTTAACACTGGACCAGGAACTGGGGAAAACAGGTAAGTGCCATATAATGTGTTTCAATGCGTTTTTAACTTTTCTTCATAACTTTGCCCAAATTTTCACCATGGACTTTTTGGGACCCCACCTTGTGAACAAGTGTGGTAAAATTATGTTAATCCAGCCCAAAAGGTGATTTCATAGTTACGCGAAAATCATTTTTGGGTCATATTTGAATAATTTCACCACACTTGTTCATAAGGTGAGGTCCCAGAAAGGCCATTTTGAAAATTGGGGCAAAACATATGCAAAAATGACCAAATTATGAGAGTACATTGAAAGTTTTCTACACGTATAACTTTGGTAAATTTTAGTGTTTTGACACCAAATTTTCAACATACTGTAGTCACTTTTTCACACCATCTCATGAACATTGCAACTGTCATTTTTCAAATCCTGGCACCTGTGGCATGAAATGGCGTTTCGATGGGGATCCGAACATTTTCACCTACTGGGTTCATGGGGTGGGATCATAAGAATACTAGGTTAAAAACTTGGGGTCTCAAAGTATTAGAAAAACAACAAAGTTATGAAGGTGTGTTGTAGTTTTTCTATGCATGCTCATAACTTTGGTAATTTTCAATGCTTAGCCTCCAAATTTTCAATATAACCATTTTTTCACACCACCTCATGACCATGACAGCTGCTGTTTTTCAAATCCTAGCCAACATAGGATTTCACACTTCTGGTGCAAAATAATATTTTATCCAGTATGTTATTAAATGACACTTGTCATGTTCAGAAGGAGGGGTTCTAAAAAGACTGTTGAAATATTATGGTCAAAAGTCACCAAAAAATAAAATTATGAAGGAACGTTGTTTGCAGGGACATCTGTTGGCCAACCGGGAACCATGTTGCCTTCCAGTGCCAGTGACCTGAGTTCATGTGCGAGCTCAGTGAGCCAGCTTTATGGGCCAAGGCTGGTGGGAGGAAATGCACAACATAGAAACATAGAAGTTGACGGCAGATAAGGACCGCAAGACCCATCCAGTCTGCCCATTTCTTTTTCTGCCTTATAAATGTGCCATCGGCCATTGCTCTGTCAATGGCCTATCTGTTTATACTCATCTGTATTGCTCCCTTATGCCTATCCCATGCCTGTTTGAAGCCCTGCACTGTATTCATATCCATCACTTCTTGAGGTAGGCTGTTCCATGCATCCACCACCCTTTCGGTGAAAAAGAACTTCCTCACATTACCCCTTAATCGGCCTCCCTCTAATCTCATGCTATGTCCTCTTGTCCTGCTATTTTTCTTATATTGAAACATGTTAGACTCTTTCACCTTGTTAATGCCCTTAAGGTGTTTGAATGTTTCGATCGTATCACCTCTCTCCCTCCTTTGCTCTAGGGTATACATATTGAGGTCCGTGAATCTGTCCTCATATGTTTTCTGATGCAGTCCTTACACCAGTTTGGTTGCCCTTCTCTGGACTGCCTCAATTTGGTTAATGTCCTTGTGTAGGTGTGGCCTCCAATAGTGCACACAGTACTCCAGATGGGGCCTAACCAGTGTCTTGTAAAGAGGGATTATTACTTTCCTCTCCCGACTTGTGATACCCCTACTAATACACCCTAACATCCCCCTAGCCTTACCTACTGCTTTAATGGTCTGCTTGGATGATTTCAGGTCATCGGTGATGATGATGCCCGAGTCTCTTTCTTCCCTTGTGACCGCCAGCAACTCCCTCCCAGCCTATTGGTGGCTTCAGGGTTTCTCTTCCCTATGTGCATGATCTTGCACTTCTTTGCATTAAACCCCAGTTGCCACTCTTCCGACCATTTGCCAGTTTATCAGCTCTCTTCTCATTCTGCCCACCCCATCTAGATCATCTACTCTGTTGCAGATCTTGGTGTCATCTGCAAACAGACAAACCTTACCCTCAGTCCATCTGCAATGTCACTGATGAAGCTATTGAAGAGGACTGGCCCCAGGACTGATCCTGAGATTAGTTTGACAGGACCTTCTTTTGTAAACCCATGCTGTCTTGGATCCTGTGCTCCTATGGATTCTAGGTGTTGCACTATCCTTTCCTTAAGGAGTGCCTCCATAATCTTGCCCACTACTGAGGTAAGACTGACTGGTCTGTAGTTCCCTGCTACCACTCTTGTGGAGCGGGATCACATGAGCCCTTCTCCAGTCTTCTGGGACCTCTCCTGTGCTTAGAGACTCACTAAACAGTTCTGATAATGACTCTGCAGGTTCCACCCTTAGCTCCTTTAGTACCCTGGGATATATGCCATCAGGTCCCATTGCCTTGTCCACCCTGAGCTTATGGAGGCTCTTGTAGGACCCTTTCTTTTGTGAAGGGACTAGTGCTTACCTCCTTACCCCCTGTGCCCATGGTGCTGAGCTGTGGGCCCTGCCCTACTTTCTCTTCAGTAAATACTGAGCAGAAGTATCTATTTAGGATAGATGCTTTTACATGGTCCTCCTCCACACCCACCCCCTTATCTCCTTTGATCTTAGCAATACCCCCGCTGGACTGTCTCCTTTCAGTAATGTATCTATAGAAAGTCTTGTCACCTTCTTTTACTGTTTGTGCTAGTGTTTCCTCGGTTTGGGCCTTTGCCTGCTTTACTGCCTTCCCCTGCTTCCCTTAGGGAAGTTTGGTATGCCTCCCTATCTTCATCCTGCTGTGTTCCCTTATATTTCCTGAAGGCCAGCCTTTTGGCTCTGACCTTTTCTGCTACCGTTTTTGAGAACCACAGTGGTTACCTTCTTCTTTTGTACTTCCTTTTCTCTCTAACACAATGGGATGTTGCTTCAAGTATTGCATCCTTAATGCTTGTCCACTTTGCCTGTACCATCTGACCTGTATTTCTTTTTGCCAGGTCTAGCTTAACTCTGTTGGCCATCTTATCAAAGTCAGCTCCTCTGAAGCCCCATATTTTTGCCTTGAAATAGCATGATTTAGTTGTAGTGGCCAAATTGAACCATACCACGTGATGGTCACTGGCCCCCAGGTGACCTTCTACCTGGAGATCTGTGATCCTTTCCCTGTTAGTCAGTACTAGATCTAGACTAGCGCTGTCTCTTGTGGGTTGTTGTACCAGTTGTTTGAGGCCTTCCCCCTGCAGAGAATCCACCATGTGTCTAGATTTGGTAGATGTTCCTGCTGGTATTGACCAATCTGTATCTGGCATGTTGAAGACTCCCATTATCAGAACCTTCCCTTTAGCTGTTATGTTTTGTAGATCATCTAACAGTAATGTGTCTATGTCCTCCCCCTGGTCTGGGGGCCTGTAGACAACCCCAGTTCTTATGGCTGTCCCATTTCCTGTTTCCAGGGTGACCCACAGTTCTTCTGGCTCCTTATGTGTATTCTGAATTTCTGTAGCTCTGATATTTTCATTGACATACAGGGCCACTCCATCCCCCCTTTTTGTACCTCGGTCTCTTCTGAACAGTACATAGCCAGGTACTGAAGTCTCCCAAGTGTGGTTACTGGTAAACCACATCTCGCTAATTGCTACTGTGTCCAGTTTAGCCTCTGTCATTATTGCCTGCAGGTCTGGGATCTTGTTTCCCAGACTACAAGCATTAGTGTACATGATTTTCCATTGGCCAGATTTCGATATGTTAGTTGTTGGGTGAGGTCTGGCGTTTCCCTGTCGTCATATGGGGCTGGGCCTTTTCCTTACCTGGTGATACAAATGAACTGCAAACATGCTGAACTCCTGTTTGACCATTAGCTGAGGGAGGAGGGGTGTTCTTCCCATTCGACGTATGGAGTGCTGCACCCCTCTCCCCATTTGCTAGTTTAAATAGTCTGCAAAGACATCAAACTTCAGCCCCAATGCAATGACTCCCTTCTTAGTCAGATGCAGTCCATCAAATTTAATGAACTTTCGCTCCCCATACTGTTGCCAGTTCCTTACAAATTTGTGTCCTTTTTCCTGGCACCAGCCCTTGAGCCACATGTTTAGCTCCCCTGTCTCCCCTCCTCTCTTAGACTGGCAGGATCTCAGAGAAGGAGACGCTGGATGAAATGGATGATAGTTTGTCACTCAGCCTGGTCAGGTGTTCCTTGGTCTCCACAACTGACTGGCTGGCGAGATCATTAGTCCCTATGTGTACCAGGACGTCAATGTTTTCTCCTGCTTCCTGAACAGTTTTAACAATGCGGTCAGTGTCTCTCCATGCTGATGTACCTGGGAATCATCTGACCATTACCCCTGGTTGGAGATAGGTATCAACTCCGAGAATCATGGAGTCTCCTATGATCAGAAGTTTTTTTGATTTCCTTTTTGCCTTTTTTTTGTTTTGGTTCCTGTTTTGTTCAAGTTTTGTTGTGCTTGCTCCTGTGCTGCAGTGTCCTGCTCTGCAGTGTCCTCTGCCCCTTTCTTTGATTTTGGAGATAGAGGCAGATACCTGTTTATAGTTTTTATATGATTTGTGGAGGTAATATGTTGGAGAGCACTGAGTGATGGGCACCTGGTTTGCCCCTCCTAACCACTTGTCAGCCTCCTGGACCAACTACCCTCTGCGATCGAGGTGCTTTTGTTGGATGTTGGGGAAATGATGGGTGGTTCTTATATTTCCTCTTGAATATGAAATTTGAGGCACGCAATCTCTGCCCATGCTGCCTGGAGCTGAGCCCTAAGATCTCCAATGGCCCAGCATGTAGGTTAGTGTCCTAAATCCTGTAAAACTGCCCTTCTGAAAAGTGTTCCGCAGTACCTGCAGTTAATGTTATCCATTCCAGATAAATTGCTGGGTTTATAACCTGGTGAGAGAAATTAGAAGTAAGAAAATGAAAGCAAAAGTTTGATTTTGTGTTTTGTTTGTTTGTTTTTGTATAACTTGTTATAACAAGTTAAATTACTAGTGCCCCTGTAAATGAGGTCACCATGTGGATACCCCACTGATCCGCCCCTTCCTGCTTTGCCACAGGAAATGTCACGACTCTGCTACCCTATAAAAGGAGTGTAGTGTGGGGTGGTTGGGGATGGGGGTGGGTGGCTGAGCCCTTCCCCTTCCGAAAAAGAACCACAGACAAAATAAACAAGGAGGTAAGAGCAGAAACAATCAGTCAGCAACAAATGCAGTAACCCAGAAAGCTTATCCTAATGATAGATAAAACTGTAAAACCTATAAAGCACCACCTGTAATAATTTCACAGAAGATATACCCTATAAGAAACAGTTTTATACAGAGAAAAATAAAGCAGTAACAGAAGATATACCTTGCAAAAGTCAATTTGAATCAGATTACAGCAGTAATGTGTTAGCACACACCTCTAGGCACACATTGTAATAATGCAGCAGAAGGTATACCCAGCAACAACAATTTGAATCGAAGAAAAATAAAGCAATAAAATGTTAGCAACAAGCAGTAACAATCCCTGTGAGTACAACATAAAAATAACAACACAGTAAATCTGCCTGGCCAAAAGAAGTCTTAATCCTTTCCCTTGCTCTGGTAAGGTTGTTTGCTCTGTCCTTTCAAGCAACCTAGGAGGAAAGAGCTCAGGTGAAGCTAGGTGCTTGGCATGTCTCCAACCCTAATGCCCACAGCCTCCTGTCCGAAGTACAAGATGCAGCTCCAAGCCAGTGCCTCATAGCAGTAACACTCTTTAAAGGTAGAGAAGTCTGGGTTGCCACATGTTGCCAGCAGAATTTGTTGTTGCTTTCTGCACACAGGGCCCTGCATAAAGAAGAGGGACCACGTATGACCTTGTTTGCTCACGGAGGGGAGGGCCTTAGGGCTGACAACCCCATGGAAGACACCACCACTGATTTGCCAATAATTCGGAAACCTAAAACCCTAATGTTTTTCATTTCCCTTCCTTGTGCACTTTCTGTTCTTCAACCCTAATGTCTGCATAAACATAGTGTTTTGGAATTAATTACACATAAGTGTATGTGTGTGTGTATATGCACAATAAGTGTGCTCACAGGAGACGTGATAAATATTATCAGGGCTATTATCTGTAAAATGTGGAATCTTACATTTATATACATAGCAGATACATCGTGAATCTCTTCTCCCTTCTCCCCTACCTGCCAGCAGTACTTGCAGAGTTTCTTTTCCCTGTCTCAAAAACTCACTTTCATTCACATACCTTATTGTGCCTTAGATACCTTCCTGTGCCTTTCAACTGCTCCTTTTTTTTCTACCCTGAAACAGCAATCACATCTCCCTGGCTCACACCAGCCACAGTTTTACTAGAGAATTATTTTTTATTTGAAAAATCGAATTAAAGAAACAGAAACAAAACTGCCATTCTCCGGTGGTTGAAACGGCTGTCTACCTCTCCCTGTCATCCAGCACTTCATCCTGAATAACCTCCGCCACCTGCTGTGCTCTGCAAAATAAAAATCTTCCTCCCTGTTCAAGGGGGAAAAAAATCACCATTTTTCTTTTTAAATGAAATTGGGAACCATACCACATCGACCCTGCACGCACAACTCTGTACACTATAAATCTGCAGTCTTCAATCCCAGCTAACCAAAAGCCGCCACCATATTGTTCAGGGAATTTTCAGCTGCCCAGCAGTACCACCAGTGAGCTGCGATGACGTAGCGCCAGTGTCATCATGAAAGCACATCCATGGCAGTGGCCATGATAACAAATGATACAAATAGTGGAAAGGCACTATTTCACAACAAAACATCATAGACATATAAACAACACAAGATCTTTCCCTATTGTATAAGTGGAATATGCAGAGGGGGACCTTGAGTGATAAAGGATTTAACTATACTTGTGCTGTTTGAACTCGCACACCTCACTAGTGGTGTTGACAGAATGGATAACACAAAGTGTGGACTATCTTTTTTTTTTATCGTATTTCTTTTTACCTCCTGCAGCCTGACCTGCGATCATCTGGCCACCGCTTCTCTTCCCATAGCAACCCGCAGGCTCGCCCACACACCGGCTTGGCATATGCTGCCATACCCTCGAAGGGGGCCCCCAATCCCCTGTGACAGGTTGGGAACCAATACCTGAGTGCACCCTTGCACGACAGGCTTCCACCGGGCAAGGAAGTTGCGGCCATCAAGCTGCTCGGACAGTGCTGCCATTTTCTTCACCTGGTTATACCCCCTCGAGACACGGATGTGCAGTGATATCTAAGGCACAACATGCCGACATCTGCAGTGCTTTGTCCTCTGAGTGCATCACTCCTAACGTTGCCCCCAGTCTCCATCGGGGGCCGCTGCAGAGCGATGGGAGCCCATATCCCACCCAGGGAAAGGAGAGCAGTCCTCTGGATGCTCAATCCTTTCCCTCCCGACGACCCGGGTGCTTTCCCAAACCCGGGTCACTAGCATGGCGAGAGGTGTGTGGCATCAGCGCCTCAGACCTCAGCACCACAGGGCCGGCTCAAAGTTTAGACTATCTAAAGGTGAATAAAGCTTGACCTGCTTATGACTTACTGTGAGGGAGGCAGAATAAATGAGTGTCTGAGTTTTAAGGGAGTAAGAGGAGTATGAAGGATATGCAAGGGGGAACTAAGATAAGGGAGAGATAGTCAAATCAGAATTCTGAGATAGAAGAGACCCAGTGGGAGAGATGCCTGCTTACAAGACGGGAGTCCAAGTGAAGAGTAGAGTAAACATTGGTGAGTGAAGGGGAGGGCAATCAATGGCAACCTGACAAAAGGAGTAAAGAAGAGGTTCCAAAGTAGTACACCAGGGAGAGGCTGTGCACGTGGCCTACCTAGACTTTAGCAAGGCATTTGACACAGTCCCACACAAAAGATTAATAAACAAATTAGCCAGCCTGGGAGTGGGTCACAGGGTGGTAGCCTGGGTAAAACATTGGCTGGACAACAGGACACAGAAGGTAATAGTAAACGGAGTCCACTCTGAAGAAACGGAGGTTACTAGTGGGTACCACAGGGTTCAGTACTGGGTCTGGTCCTTTTTAATGTCTTTATAGGTGACATTGCAGAGGGACTGGAAGGAAAAGTATGCCTCTTTGCAGACACAAAGATCTGCAACAGGGTTGATAAACAAGGGGGTGGAAAGAATAGAAGGGACTTGGCAAGGTTGGAGGAATAGTCAGAAGTATGGCAGCTTGGATTCAATCCAAAGTAATGCACCTGGGAAACAAAAACCCAGGGGAAAAGTACACAGTGGGTGGGGGGGGGGTAGTAACAACAACAAAAATGGAAAGGGACCTGGGGGTAATCATATCAGATGACCTAAAGGTTAACAAGCAATGTGAGAAGGCAGTAGGGATGGCTGGGCGGATGCTGGGATGTATAGGGAGAGGCATCACCAGCAGAAAACAGGAAGTTGTTATTCCTCTGTACAGACAGTTGATGAGACCCCATCTGGAGTACTGTGTCCAGTTCTGGAGACCCCATCTCTGCAAGGACATAGGATGGAGACAGTCCAGAGGAGGGCAACTAAAATGATGCAGGGTCTGCAACAGAAGCCATACAAGGAGAGACTAAAGGAGCTTAATATGTATACCCTTGAGGAAAAGAGGGAGAGGGGGCACATGATAGAAACTTTTAAGTACCTCAAGGGAATCAGTGAAGTCCAAGAGGGTAGCAACTTTCAGAAAAAAGAAATGTGCAAAAACAAGGGGCACAATTTGAAGATGGGGATGGCTTGGGTAATGTGAGGAAGTATTTTTTCACAGAGAGGATGGTGGATGCATGGAATGGCCTTCCTGAGGAGGTTGTGGGGTCGAAAACAGGAGAATTCAAGAATGCATGGGGCAGACATAAGGCAATTTTTTTGTGGGGGTAGGAAGAAATAGGCTTTTGGTTAACTAGGATCTGCAGCTTATTCAGTAGGTAGGGAAATTGGCAGACTAGGTGGGCCAAGCGGTCCTTATCTGCCGTCAAAGTCTATGTTTCTCTGTTTCTGTGTCTAGCCAAGGTGGATTGGGCACTGCACTAT
The DNA here is from genome assembly GCA_016271365.2 of Neoceratodus forsteri. Lineage (NCBI taxonomy): Eukaryota > Metazoa > Chordata > Ceratodontiformes > Ceratodontidae > Neoceratodus > Neoceratodus forsteri. The sequence continues at coordinate 1,237,560,537 of CM057456.1, forward strand.
ACTATACTCAACATTACCATACTCGGATATCAGGAAAATCATTTTAAGGATGTTCTGCATGAGCAGGAATTGGGATACTTACTTTGCTCCAATATAGTGTGACAAATTTAGGAAAAAGCTTCTGATGAATGGCATCCACATGGTTAGAGAAACAGAGACGACTGTCCTTCCAAGCCCCAAGGTATTTAAAGGAAAAGACCATTTCAGTTGCAGTACCATTGAGGGTTTGAAAGGTGGGTTGACTACACAGTGTAACTCCTGGTCTGGCATTGGTATGTGTCATCAGTATGCATGGGATATTGTAAAAGCCAAAACGTGTTTAGAGCTCTCTCACTGGAACAACGCACTAGTCACCCTTTGGCTAGGATCCCAAGTATCCTGAAACATGCTCTGTAGTATTCAGCCTTCATTTCTGTTCAAGTACATTTATATATAAGAATAGCTGCACCGTTAATATAGATAGTGCCACCTACAAATGTAGAGGTTATATGCGATTTAGTATTTTTAAGGGTAGTTCTTACACAATCCTGAATCCTCTATGTTTGCTACACATCTGCAGGAGATGTCACATACATACACTTATGTGTAACTGTTCAACCTTATTGAATATGAAGAAAGGAGGGAATATCTTCCAAGTCTTCCCAGGAAAATGCCTGCTATTTATGCAAATACCTTATATTATTATAGATGTTGAGAATTAGAAGGCCCATCGTGTCGTAACAGGCTCCATCAGTAATTGTCAGTACAATATATCTTAGCTACACATTTTAACTACATACTGAGATCTGTTTTTCAGGCATTTCATATTCAGTTCTTTATGCCCCCATTTTCTGCCAGGTTTATCAGTATCCCTCCTTCCCTCAATGTTGTTCCTCTTTACTAGTGCACAGTAACATCCACTGTTGATAGTTGGGCTGAAAATCCAATGCAGCTATTACCACAGCAGCCTTTTGTCAATGCAGGCTAGAATCCAGTGCTGCAAACGCCTCTTGGTGCAGGGTCTATTTATTGAAAAGGTTCACCAGGTAAGTTACACTGAACAACAGGTTGCTCGTTTCACAGTACAACCTGGGGGAGAGGGAGTGGGAATTGTAAAACACGGAAGATTATACAAGTAATTTAAACATAAAACATATAAGACATATTTACAAAATAATTAGATAACATCATATGTGGTAGTCTTAGAGGATGAGCAGTTGTATAGTGGATACAAAATGCACCTTTAACATATATGAGTGATAATATACAGATGGGACAAAGATTGTCGCTTTAGTAGTAGCATTTTGTTAAACATTTAAGGGACAAATACTACTTGGAAATTAGCACAACATAAAACACAACTGTCCTGGATGGAGACTGGCATCCGAGATCAGATTGCACAAACATTTCGTGATCAGCAAGATTAAGTGCTTTAGAATATGAAAGGGCTGTGAGAAGTCTGTGGTTAGACCTGCGGGTAAACAGACAAGGGGGGGAGAGAAGACAGGTGAAGGACTAGGAGGGGTAGGGATTGGGAAAGGTTAGGGGCAGGTACAGATGACAGAGAGGAAGTTATGTAGTGCTTTATTTAGTGAGCCGGGTGAGGAGGAAAAATGGATTTGAGTAGGAAGAGAGTTCGACAGACTTGGCATACGGTAGGAAAAAGAGGACTGGCCACTTGCGGTGCATCTCTGGGGCACTGACAGGGTTCTGTGGTCATGGGATCTGAGGAAGCGAGAGATAGAGAGTGGAGAGGAAAGGGAGGAGGTAAGATAGGGAGAGAGGGTACCAAGCCAGTAGTTAGAGATGAGCTTAGCGCAGTGATGCAGCCGCCTATTTGCTAGAGATGGGAAAGCTAAGGTGCGGTAAAGGTGACAGTGATGGGTTAGGGAGGTGCATCAAGGGCAAAGTGGCAAAAGGAGTTGAAAAGTGTATCCAGTTTAGCTAAATAAGTAGCGGAAGCAGAGCAATAGATGACATCATAGTAGTCGATTATCGGGAGAATCATCTTTTGGACCAGTTTGCGCCTTGCCTGGAGCGGTTTCTATATAAGGCACTGAGTTTGGGCCGAAACTTTTTTATTATGGCATCTATATGGTCCAAGAAAGTGAGATGTTGATCCAGCCAGACGCCCAGATACCTGAAAGATGTTGTAGCCTCGATAGTAGTCCCATCAAGAGTGGTGAGGACCGGGAGGGATGGTAGCCTAGCTAGTCTCTGTCTGGTGCTGAACGTCATGGTTACTGTTTTCTTAGCATTTAGGAAGAGGTGGTGAGACTGAAACCAAGCCTGGACATTATTGAAGTCCTGTTGGAGCTTGGAGGCAACATCCAAAGACGATGGCCCTGAGGAGAAAAGAACCGTATCATCAGCATACATGTGTATAGAAGATGGGTTCAGTTATTGTTTCTATTCCTGCGTCCCTCCCTCATGGAAGACTAGTGTCGGGTGGGTGTCACAGTGTGTGGTAATAAACTTCAGACGAGGCAAATTTACAGGTTTAAAACACACCTTGGTGTGATATTTATTTTTCAAAAGTTCGAAAAATAAATGAAAACAAAAAAATTGCAAAGATAATCGCTACTTAACATCAGTAGTTTCTAGCACAATATAGTTCTGGATTCTAGAGCTCCTAAGACCCTTCACATCTGCATTCAACAGCTTGTCTGCAGTAGCACATCTCTCCTTCACTCTCAAGACTGAGCTCTACTGAACTGAACTGAAGTAAACTCTGTGCAAAGGTTTTTATATCTTTTTGGTAGGGTCACCTGACTGAGCCCTTACATGTCTGGACATGTTCCAAAACCAAGGGGGGAGGGGACTGTGTCAGGGGATTTCCTGGTTCAGTTAAAGTTACAGTGTATATATCCACAAATATTGACTTTCTATATTTCTGTTCCACAGTGTCTAAGCTCTTTTATACATAGAACCTTATACAGTATTAGGTTTATAGTGTGAATTTATGAAAATACCTTAAGAATTTCTTATAAGTGTATTAATCATGACATTATTATTGTTTTATATGACTTCTGACTCCTTTTTATTTAAAAAGGTTTTGCTAACTGTATTTATTCCTATTTAAAATAGCTTTCATGTTTTTTGTACACAAAAATGCATTTATGCACTTTACACAACACCTCTCTGGGTGGTTGGCATCATTCAGGGACTGGATGGATGGAAATGGAAAAAAAATGAGAGAGAACTAGTAGGAAGTTTAGTAGGGATAGTAAAGAGCTACGACAGGTGGCAAACCTAGGGTGGGGGGGGGGAGAAGAAAAGCAAAGAAAAAAGTGTCAACTGTTGCGCACAGACGTTTTGGTAGCTAGGAAATAAGGAGATAGAAAAGTGGTCCATCAGTCACAGCTGAGGGTGTAGCCTAACTCCCCCACAGTGGGGCTGTGACATTTCTGCCCATGCCATGAAATTTAGAAATGTGCTGCAAATGTTCATAGAATCATAGAAACTGTTGACAGAAAAGGCCCCACCCCGGAAGACCCCCTCCCTCCTTTACCAGCCTGCCCCCTGCCCGTTAGGCCCATGTACCTATCCCAGGCTCCTTTGAAGTTGTCTGCCATATCCATCCCCACCACCCATTCCGGCAGACTGTTCCATGGTCTTGCCACCCTCTCAGTAGAGAACCTCCCCCTGATGTCTCCTCTGATTCCCCCCCCCTTCAGTTTGTAGGTATGCCTTCTAGTGGAATTGTTCTTACTCATTCTGAAGATGCTGTCGACCCTCACCTTGTTTATGCCCTTCAAATACTTGAATGTCTCCACTATATCCCGCCTCTCCCTCCTCTCCTCCAGTGTATACAGGCCCAGCTCTCCCAGTCTCTCCTCATAAGACTTCCCCTGCGGCCCCTTCACCATTTTGGTTACTCTTCTCTGGACCCTTTCTAGCCTGTCCTTGTCCCCTTGTAGGTATGGCCTCCAGAACTGGACCCCATATTCCACGTGCAGTCTAACCATGGATCTTACTTCGAGAGGGTTCCTGCAGTAGATCATTACACATAGGACTGCACCACCTGGTGCCAGGACCGCACGGCAAACTTCCAGCAATGCCCGGTGGGGGACCACCCATCCAACGTCACGTGACTGATGTCAGCATGACTCTATATAGTGGATGGTCCCCACGCCCGCCTTCCAGTTCTTTTCCACTGTTGTCCTGTGCATGGTACCTCGTGGTAAAACTGTCCAGTCAATTGCCTTTAAAAATCTGCCTTTTTTCATCTAAAATCGATTCTTCTCTATGTCTTCTCCATCACCCAAGGCCAAGAAGTGTGAGGATTGTGGTGCTCAGATTCCACATAAGGACAGTCACCGAAGATGTCTTCTCTGTTTAGGCCCGGACCATGACACCGCGTCTTGCCCAGACTGCCAGCCCATCAGTCAGGCAACCTGCAAGAGAAGGCAGCAGGCCCTGGAGGCCCATCTTTTGTAAACTTGGATGGCCACGCTCGAAAAAACAGATTGAGCGCCTTCGAGAATCCACTTCTTCAGAGGCCAAGAAGAAAAAGAAAGAAAAACACTGGGAGCGCGAGGACAAAGACCATCTGGACCCTAGTAGGCCTTCTACCAGCAAGGTCTGTTCCCCGCTGCCTCCCGTAGTAGTAGTCCAGACTGCATCCGGGGACACTCCAGGCCTGTCCACCGCACTGCTCCCAATTTCTACTGGTAAGCTGCCTGCCGGCTACTCCGGCGGACGCCCAGTACCTGCCGATACGTCGGCCCCTGGCTCCTCCGGGGCCTACCCGGCTACCGATAAGTCAAGCCCCCACTCCTCAGGGACTCGCCCGGTCATGGCCGATAAGCCAGCAGGGGGTTCTTCCCTCTCCCGCCCGGTCCCTTCGTCCAATAAATCGGTCACCTCTGGCACCCACCCGGATGTTGCTTATCCGTCTGTGGCCTCGGCCGATTCACCCAACGTCCGGCTGAGCTCCCAGAAGACCCCGAGTCTTCCCTCTCTCTCCCCCCCCCCACCCCGGTGGCTCCTGCTTCGCTCCTTGCCACCTCGGGTCAGGAAGAGAGTGAAGAACAGTTGGATGTGACCCTTACTCTGGCTTCCATTCATCAGTCCCCCACGGGGACCAGGGGTTAGAGGTCCCTCCACAGATGAATGCCCCTGCGTTGGTAGGCTCCTCAGGTCCCTTCTACGTTGGATTCCTTTCCCTCAGTGCCTCCAGTGGAAATGGACAGGCCCCTCCATTGGGGAAGAAAAGGAAGCACCCATGGCCTTTCTCTTGCCCTGATTACGGGCTTGGGTCTGCTTCGCCAGCCTCCTGGTCTGTTTCTGAAAGGGCTGTTTCCTTTGTACACCAGAACGGTACACAGACCTAATGGACCTCGGGGCCTGGCCTCTGTCCTGTGGGCTCGTTATGATGTCTGTGGTGTCCCCCTCAAAAAGGACCAAGCCCGAAAGGAGCATCCTGGATCACAGTCTGACATCGCAGCAGCCCAGAGATGCGTAGAGAAGCATGCTGCCGAAGGGAGACAGCGGTCATCGAAGTGCAGGCCACTGTGTCAACCGAGTCATAGGTGGCTGATAAGGCATGCCTGCATAAAATTTTGGATGGATGCAAATCTTTGGCGAGGTCCTCCTTGAGGTCCAAGGGATCCCTAGCTTGGCCAGGGTCACTTTTTGAAAGGACACCATGTGGGCCCTCCGCCTGACTCTCTACCCCATCACCCTCCTCAGTCCCTGAGCCAGGAGCTGGTGGGGGGGGGGGGTCACTCTCCACACGCAGAAATGGAGAGGCATAACCTCTGACACATGGGTCCTGCAACTTGTCTCAAGGGGGCACACTCTGGAGTTCCTTGAAATTCCTCCAGAATCTCCACCAAGTCACTCGCCTTACGCGCCCCACCAGATTCTTCTAGTAAGGGAGGAAGTTCAAGCTCTACTGCAAAGGGCGGCAATAGAGCCAGTCCCCCTTCATCAAAGATGGAGGGTTTTACTCCCACTTTTTTCTGGTTCCAAAAAAGACAGGCGACCTCAGACCCATACTCGACCTCAGCAGACTCGATCTGTTCGTTGAGTGCAAAAGATTCAGAATGCTGACCTTCCAGCCTCTTCTTCTTCTTCAGGAGGCCCATTGGTTATGTGCACTGGACATGCAGGATGCCTACCTACAGATTCCAATATTTCAGGGCCACCGCAGCTTCCTGCACTTTTGTTTCCAGGGGGAGCACTTCCAGTTTGCAGCACTCCCCTTTGTCCTTTCCTCTGCACCCAGGGTTTTTACCAAGTGCCTAGCAGTAGTGGCAGCAGCCTTGCGTCATCAGGGTATTGCAGTTTTTCCCAACTTGGACGACTGGCTAATTTCAGCCCCATCCAGGGAGTCATTTTTGGAGGCTTCCTCGTGCACTCTGGACCTGTTTTCCCATTTGGAGATTACAGTCAGTGTCCCCAAATCCCCACTTACTCTTTCCCAGATGCTTCAGTTCATAGGAGCAGTGTTGGACACGGTCCAGTGCAAGGCCTTTCTCCCTCAGGAGCAGGTGGAGGCCATTTGAGAGCAGGCGACCTTGATAGCTTCCTCCAATTTCCTCCCAGCCAGGGTGATACTGTGGATCTTGGGTTTGATTGCGGCCTCCATCTCCATGGTTCCCTTCTCCAGGTTACGCATGAGAATCTCTCAGTGGACCTTACGCATCCAGTGGGATCAGTTCAGGAACGATCTGGATCATCCGATCCTGATTTCCTCTGCGGTCAAGAAGGACCTGTAGTGGTGGAGGGATCCCTCAAACTTGTCCCAGGGCCTTCCCTTCCAGAGACCTGCTCCCCAGTGCACTCTCACCACGGATGCTTCCAACCAGAGTTAGTGAGCTCATATGGGGACCAGCAGACTCAGGGTCTTTGGTCCCAGCTCGAGATGTCCTTACACACCAGTGTCCTGGAGATGAGGGCAGTCCTGTACACCCTTCAGGCCTTTCAGTCCATCCTTCTCAGGGGATTACTGCTTATCCAGTCGGACAACATGTCCGTAGTCTGGTATATCAACAAATAAGGATGCACTGAGTCATACCCCCTCTGCAGGGAGGCGATGCGAGTGTGGAACTGGGCAGTCCAACATGGCCTGTCACTCTCAGTCATCCACGTTCCAGGTGTTCCAAATGTCCTGCTGGACAGCCTCAGCAGAACATACACCCTTGCTCACAAATGGGAATTAAGTCAGGAAGTGGCAGACTTCCTTTTTCAACGATGGTGTGCGACCAGAACGTGACCTGTTCACCTCCCCATCCAATGCAAAACTTACCAGTTTTTTCTCGCTTGTTCCAGGGCATGGTGCTTTCTGGCACGACACGTCACTTTGTTGGACGGAAATTCTTGTATGCTTTCCCTCCACTACCCGTACTTTGGAGGGTCCTTCTGAAACTCCAGGCAGAGGGAGCTAGGATGATCCTCATAGCTGCCCTCTGGCCGAAGCAAATCTGGATCTTACTTCGAGAAACAGCTCTTGCAGCAGGTTACACCATTAGGACTGAAGCCAACAGGCATCAGGACCCCACGGAATTCTTCTAGCTAGCTGTCTTCAGCGGGGACCGCCCCCGACATCGGTCCTGCCCCCGACGTCAGGCGTAGTACATAAGGGGGCGGTCCCGCCAGATTCCCCAGTTCTTTCCCGCCGTCGACTTGCATGTCTCGACCCTTGACTTGTTTCTAGCGCCACGGCACTGTTAAGTTCTTCCTTCGGGAAAAAGTTCGTTTTTTCGTCTCTTTTGCTGTCTGATGTCCTCTCCAACCTCCATTGAAGGCCATCCTTCGAAGTGCACCTGTGGGAAGCAAATCCCGTTTAAGGATCCGCATTCAGCCTGCGTCTGGTGCCTGGGCCCAGACCACGACACCCGGTCCTGCTCTTTTTGCCAGGGGTTCAACAGCCGGACCCGGATCCGTCGCCAGAAGGCCCTTCAGGCGTTCCTGCTCGAAGAAAAAATCAGGACCATGGACGCAGCCTCCAAGGGGGAATCCTCAGAGAAGGCCCGGAGACACCCTTAGAAGCACAGGGAGAGAGTTAGATCCAAGTCCCCGTCTAGGGCCTCTGACTCCCGTAGCTCCAGCTCCCAGTCCGACCGCTCTCCTTCCCGGGCCTGTTCTCAGCCTCCCCCTGCAGCGGTGAAGACCCCTTCGGGCTCCTCTTCTGTCTCACAGGCCAAGACCTCCAGGCCTTCCTCATCTTCTTCTTCTAAGGCCCTGGCTAGGTCAGGGGACCGTCACCACCACCATAAGTCCGGTTCCCGCCATTCCAAACCCGACGTCAGGTCTGCCTCCTTGCCTCCTCCTCCCCAGAGGAAGACCAAAAAGCTTACCTCCTTAAAGAAGCCGTCGGACCCGGCGCCGGCCCTACACCATAGGTCCCAGGAACCGTCGACTGCCAGACGCCCGTCGCCGGTCAAGCCTACGTCTTCTCGGTCGTCGGCCGGGGGACCGACGTCCGTACCCATTGAGAAGAGGACCCCGACACCTCCCACCGACATTGGTCAGGAGACGATTACGGAGGAGGAGCTGACCCAGCCCGAGGACCAGACGGGTGAACCCAGTCCTGTCGCACCCACCAGGGAGTCCTCTCCAGATCCTGAGACCCCTGGGGAGCCGACGCCGGAACCAGACGACTGGCCATCGGAGCCCGGTCCGTCGTCGGGCCTCTCCATATCTGAGGTCAAGGAGTTATTCACTTACTGGTGGGACACCATAAAAAGGGATGTGGTTCCCACCCCTCCTCCTCTTCCTTCTCCTCCTCCTCCACCTGCGACCCCACCAGCCCCTGAGCCCCCTACTCCATCTGGGGCGGCAGGCCGAGTACTTTCCCCCCAGGAGCCGGCGGATCCTCCTAGGGGGAGACCAGACAAAAGGAGACCTCCATCCAGATCTTCTTCAGGGTCACCCAGCCCTAAGAGACCCAGAAGACGCTGCTGTTCACCTTCGACGGAGGACATGGGATCGGAATTCTCGGAAGGATCCAGATCCCCCTCTCCGATCCACATCCCTTCTCCGGACCCACGTGAGCTTCCGAGATCTCCTCTGGATGACCCATCGTTCTCAGAGATCATGAGGCATATCCAAGAGAACATGGGCTGGGATGCGGAAGAATTAGACCCCGAGAGACTACGCCTCGCCAGGTATCTTTGGCAGAAAGATCCTAAGCCTGTGGTGGTACCACCCTTGGTAGACACTTTCGTGGGCGCCACCAAGGCAGCGTGGAAGCATCCACACTCGCCTCCGGCGATGCCGAGAGCTGACCCGCCTATACAAGGCCCCTAGGGAGGACCAGTATCTGGCTTCACATCCTCTGGCCGACTCTCTGGTCATCACAGCCTCTCATGACCGGTCCCAGAGACCGCAACATTTGAGCACCCTGCCACCGGACCCGGAGTCCAAACAGCTGGACGCTATGGGCAGGCGCACGTATGCTTCCGCTACTTGCGCCATCAGATCCTTGAACTACTTAACCCACATGGTACAGTTCCAAAATGCCTTGTGGGAGCAGGGATTGGACCTGGCGGACAAATTGCCAGACGGTGAGCAGAAGGAGGAGATGTTGCAACTCCTCCGTCTGAGTTCGGACATGGGCCAGGTGCTGCGAGCCGCGTCGATTCCGCTGGACTCCTCGGCCAGAGTGGCAGCCATGGATGCCTCCGGAACACTCATGGCTCCATGTCTCCGATTCATTCTCGACGCCCAGAAGAACATCCTGAGTTTTACTTCATGGAGAAGTGCTTTTGGTGAGTCCCCAGAGAGGGTCCTCACCAAACTTCAAGAGGCAGGGAAGGTGGTGCGGTCTGTCCAGGCTATGTACAGACCCAAGCTTAGTTCCTTTCATAGGAACCAAAGCTGTTTTCGAGGCCGGGTGCAGAGACAGCAGTCCCGCGCCGGCCCGCAACAGAGGGGCTCCTTCTCCCACAGAGCCCAGGGGAAGTCGTCCGCGGGCCGAAGCCAGCGACCAGCCAAGTCGGCTCAGCCCGCTGGACCCTCAGCCACCACAGCAAGACTCCTTCCCGGCCCCCGACCCTCAGGATCAACGGGACATCAAGGTCGGGGGTCACATTGCGGACTACCTGCCAGGGTGGCAGTCCATAACCACCGACAGGTGGGTCCTTCAGTTGGTCGAAAAAGGCCACTTTATAGAATTCGCAGACAAGCCACCCTCGAGGCCTCCTCTGCTCTCCCGTTACTCGGGTCAGCACAGATTGCTTATCAGGCAAGAAATACTCACGCTGCTGCAGAAGGGAGCGGTGGAGTATGTTCCAGAGAACCAGATAGGATCCGGATACTATTCCCACTTCTTTCTGGTTCCGAAGAAAATAGGGGACCTCTGTCCAATCTTGGACCTCAGCGAACCTAAACATTGATGGCTATAACCCAGATACCGCACGGTGACCTTCAGGTCTCTTCCCATGCTAAACGGAACCTTCTTAAGCGTCCCCAGCATCTGACGCTTTTATCCTGTGGCCAAGCACAGGAAGTTCCAGCTTCATTTCGCAGCTTTTCAAAACAGAACTCTTCCGTTAGGACTGTCATACCACGAGCTACCAAGTGCTGGCAGTCGTGGCGTCTTTAGGAGACAAGGCCACTATGTTCCGTGCCAGCGGTGGCGCTAACGCACTCGAGGCGTTGTTGCTGGCTATCCAGAACACCCAGGACCTGTTCCAGTCTCAGGGCATCCCTAATCAATTAGAAGTCTCCTCGTACCATCACAGAAGCTGCAGTTCATAGGGCAGTTCTGGACACCGTCCAAGGGAAAGCATTTCTTCCCGACGACAGAGCGGAATGCATCAGATCCCTCATCAGGGACCTCTCAGTGAAGAAGACTGCCCCTGCCAGGCTGGTCCTTCGTTTGCTCGGACACATGGCTGTGGCCATTCCAACCATCCCTTTGGCAAGGCTCCACATGCGGGTAACTCAGTGGATGCTCAAGGTGCAGTGGGACCAAAGGCAAGACCACATGCAGCAGCCGGTCAGAATCACGAATGCCGTGATTCAAGACTGGCAGTGGTGGCTAGACCCAGGAACACTCTCTGCGGGTGTTCCATTTGCAGCGCCGTCCCCGGAAGTGATTCTTTCCACAGACGCCTCAGGGCTGGGGTGGGGAGCACACCTGAACGGGGTCAGGTCCCAGGGAACGTGGACCCCTCAAGAAGCTCATCTCCACATCAACATTCTGGAGATGAGGGCGGTCCTTTACGCCCTGCAGGCCTTTCAGTCAGAGATCCGCCCGAATACTCTTTTTGCTCCAAACAGACAATGCGGCGGTGATGTATTACCTCAACAAACAAGGGCGCACACTCTTACCCCTTTGCAGGGCGATGAGAGTGTGGGATTGGGTAATCCGACATGGCGCGAGCCTGATTGCAGTTCACGTCCCGGAGTGGACAATACAATCGCATGACGCCTGAGTCATTCCCAGGCCAAGGTCACAGTGGGAACTTCTTCAAGGGGTAGCAGAGGATCTGTTTCTTCAATGGGGCACTCCAGAACTGGACTTATTTGCTTCCCCATCCAACACAAAACTGCCCAATTTTTGCTCGCTAGATCCAGGGCCTGGTGTTTTCTGGTGAGACGCGTTGTCCTCTCCTGGCTGGACAGATTCCTCTACGCTTTCCTCCCTTCCCGTTGATCCAGAGAGTTCTTCTCAAACTGCGCAGGGAGCATGCCAATGATCCTGGTAGCCCCATTCTGGCCCAGACAGATCTGGTTCCCCTTGCTAGCGCAGCTGTCCCGGGAACCTCCAATCCCGTTGCCTTTCAGCTCCCATCTCTTGTCTCAGGAGGAAGGTTCTCTAGTCCACCCGGACTTACGCTCACTGAACCTGCATGCATGGCTCCTAGAGACATAGCCATTTTGCGACACGGGGTCTGCACAAGAGGCCGGAAGTTCTTTCCACGGCCAGAAAAGCTGGCAACGCATGCGACGTACGCCATGAAATGGCGCCGCTTTTGCTTGTGGTCGCAAGCACACGGCCTCTCCCCTCTAGGATGCCCTGTGAAAGTG